>OZ001649.1:4105693-5465924 GCA_963924145.1 Pyrausta purpuralis | reverse complement strand
TATCTGTTTTGGAGCCCTCGTATGCCCTAATAGTAATAAAATACTGCTTAGGCTAAGTTGTTTTTTCATTATTTTTCTAGTAAAGGTATAGGGTTTAATAAAAACCTAAAATAACGCATTTACCCCCTACTTAGGAGTTACTTTTTTTATTTTGGTATTTTCTTCTATTTAAAAAACGACTGGACCGATTTCGATGAAACTTACACTGTATCCTTAGTTTAACTAAGTATATCTAATTCACCTCAAAAAGTATCATCTGCCTAAGACTTTCCGCTTTCGAAGAATTCTGAGGCAAACATACAAATATACACTCACAAAAAAAAACTTGTGTAAGGAAGCCTTATTAGATCAACATATTTAAATCATACATACTGGTGGACGATATCACATACATACTGGTGGAATTGAGAACCTTCTTTTTTTGAAGTCGGTAAAAATATTATATTATCACACCTTGTTTGAAAGTGCATTGTAGTTTCAGGAATTGTCAAGATATTTTGAAACCCTTTGCATGCTTTGTCACAGTCTTTTTTATTTACCTTTATTTATGTTTCAGTTCAGTTATTTATAAGTTCTATTTAGGCTTAAAATTCTTTCACGCTTATTAAACAAATACAAATATTTAAAGACAACAAGATTATTGTTATTACATATTACAGCAGATATTATGTAGAAGATTAAAGAAGTGGATGTTCACACTGCAAATCACGTTATGCTAATAACAATACACATTTTATATTTCTCTTTGAAACTAAGTTAGTACCGACAGGAACCAAACAATATTGATTGACTAGCAAATGGCATCGTATTTAGAAATACAATATTGCTAGCGAAGTAACGCAAGTAGTTTACATATAAATACTACGATTTGACTGTTTGTGTGTGTGCGTATTCTCGACCAAATGGGATTATTCAGTCTCAATTCAAATCAGGAATTATATCGTACTATATAGCGTATTTAATACACTGCCTAGATTTCCAAAAGGATATGTTGCGAAATGAAAAACAGATTTTATGAGTTTAGTTATGTATTGATGTTAATAACATCACAGTTAGCATTTATGGTAGTTGTTACAGGTTTCATTCTCTGTTGGACACGATACAAACGGCACTTTTAAATTTATTATGATAAGTTAAAATATTATCGACACCATAATGTTTATTTAGAAAACCAATTCGGTGAGCAGACCATAGGCTTTCTTCACGACGTCAGTGATATCTCTCACAGGTTTTTCCGATGTCGACAGCCACACACTTCCATTTGCGCCATTTTTGTAAGCGTGTACCATCGCTTTTGATGCTGTTTGTACTCTGAATTGGAAAGAAGGACATTGGTTATTAATAAGTAGCTTTTGTTTATTTTATTAAAGTGCTTGTATCATCATGTAAATGGTTTTTGAACTTGTTACAAGGGAATGCGTTTCATAAAATTGCAAAGGTCCACGCAAAATATCGTCCCCACCCACCAACAGAATTCAAATACATATATTCGTAGCCTCGTGCAAATCGAACTTGAAGTTGTTTAATGTTTGAATATTTGACACAGATATTGTTAAAGATTGGTTATCAGCCCTTTTGTAATATACCCAAACATTACTAATAATAACAGTTGATTGCTTAAAGGTGGCACACAATCGAGACACCTTACATTTCGCGGTGTACGAGCTGTCAGCGCCCCTAGCATCCATATTTTGGACTAGAGATAATAAAACGGATGTTTTACAGCAGAACTAAATGAAAATATCTAAAAAGTTTGTGCATATTATAAACGATTCACTCATAATTAAAACAAAATGTTAAAGATAATAATACATTAAGTATCATATTTTTAAGTTACAATTGCTATTTTAGTTGAAATATTTCATGTGAATACAAGTGTTATTTTTAGAAACTCAATCGAATTTATTATAATAATGAGCGAGGTCTCATATTTGTTATTAGTAGGGATTAAAACATAATCTCGTAAACACACACACGGATTTCCTATATCTACACACATAATTTTAAAATGACTGCTAATATTATTACAAACCAGAGTAAAAATAGTGTAACAAAGATTTGTTTTTCATATTATTTCTTTTTCAATAGACTATATATATAGCCTGCCTCGGTGGCGCAGCGGTAGAAGGGTCGCACTTTAAAGCGAAGGCTGCGCCAGAGGTCTCGGGTTCGATCCCCGGGTCGGGCCAAAAATATATAGCTGAGTTTTTCTGTTCAGAAATTCTTAGGGTAGTGGAAGCTGGTGGTGTTTCACCCCCGTGCCTCGGAAAAGCACGTAAAGCCGTTGGTCCTGCGCCTGAACTCTCTCCGATCGTGTCAGATTGCTGTCCCATCGGGCTATGAGATTGTAAGGAATAGAGAGTGCACCTGTGTTTGCGCACACACTTGTGCACTATAATATGTCCCGCGCAGTCGGTTGGTCGTTGTGACTGGCCACCGTAGTCGAAATCGGCTAGAGGGGGACTATATACAGGTTGTTGTTTTGGTCAGTGACATCCAACTCAGGGATTATAATATGAGTTATGCTTATTCTAAAAAAATGTTTGCTTTAAATTCTGAGCAAGTTTTATACAAGAAAACCTCTTCATAACATTCAAAAAAATTACAAAACTATTGGGAAAACTCGCACCCTAGCGCGTAGCTAGCGCTTATCTACGAAATACTACGCCGTAGCTAGTAAGCTATGAAGAGGCTAGCTATTGTTGGTTATTTTAACTCGATTGCTGTACCGCATTTTTTTTGGGTTTTTTCCCATTTCAAAAAAAATATTGTTTTTAAATATTTTTATTGGCATCAGTATCGTTTGTACAACCACCCCTGAGTCGCTCGTCGCTGACCAAAACAACACCTTGTATATAGCTAGACGTACCTACAATTTCTGAGAGACCATAAATAGACATACAAGCTCGCTTCAAGAAACAACAAGCGTAAGCTTCAGTTATTATTAAATAACATTGAACCCTACTTACTTCTGTGACGGATATATCTTAACCCTCTCAGCTATGGTACTGTGTACCAACTTATCGAAGGAGCCAAGGTTGTCGTATAGAGCCGTGTCAGTCACGCCGAAACACATGGTGATGACTCTGACGTCAGTTCTGGAGTAGTAGACGTCGTCCTGTAAACAAAATAAAGATTTATGTGTGGTTTAAGCAGCCAGGCAGAAACGAGAAAAACCGGCTAAGTGCGAGTTGGACTCGCCCACTGAAGACCCCGTGCCAACTTTAACTGAATTAGGGATCCACTTACTTCCACGAAGCTAAAATACCACAATATTTTGTTGACAGCAAATATAACTTTGTTTTTCATAGTGTTTGTATGAAAAACAAAATTATGTTTGCGGTTGTTGAAAATGTGCTGTATCTCAAAAACAACTAGTTCGATCCTGTCCAAACCAATTGACGTTGAAAGTATTTGTTAAGATCTACATTATGTATTTTTTTCAAAATTTATAAAGGTAGCTTATTTTTTGTGGCAATAAAAATCAGTATTTTAAGATTTTTTTTAATTAATGTTTAAAGTAAATGTGGAGGGAGGAGCGTACAACATAGTATTCTTTTTGGATTGTGTGCTTTGGTATTCTTACAATTATGTTTGCAGCTCGAAAGAAAAGCTACTATTACTGTTATTATATCACAGAATTTTCTATTTTCTTATAAACTCTGCTAATTTGTTTATAAGGTTGTGCTTCAATATTTCATTAATAGTTCATCATATATTGTGTAACTTAAGTTACGAAAGAGCGGCACTCCCTTTTACAAGTTTTTCAAACCCAAAAGGGAGAATCAACCCCATGGAATTCTTCAAACTATTGAACTATATAAAATGAAGCATCAATAATTTTGTATTTGTATGTAAGCTCTATGTGCATTAGACAATACTAATAATTTGAATTATAGTAGGTATATATAGTATATATGGTGCCATTTCTCGTACAGTTCTCATTCGAAAAAAAATTACCGATAAAATTTTATTTTTCGAAGAATATACAGTTTTTTATCTGAGTCACTATTTCTGTGCATTTTGATTTCTTTTTGGGATAGTTTTTCTACGTTTTGATTAATTACTTGCATTTATTGTGTATTATTATTACGAACAAAAAAAAATATATTGACGCGAGAATCGAGGCCTAAATCTGATAACAATGATCTATATGGTCTCGTTGTAGCAACAGTTTGCATGAAACTGTTTTTGCTGGGATCAGATACTAAGCGTATTCTTAGTATCAATAGCCCTAGCCTCATAAGGCTCAGGCGCAGAATGTCCACTTCTCAAAATGTCCACTGATCGCAAAATCACCTTTTCACAGATCGCAAATGTCCCTTTCGCAGAATGTCTCTTTCGCAAAATGTCCTTTTCGCATAATGTCCCCATTTATTTCTAACTTACTTTGGTCACAATTTATTAAGGCATTAACTGACCAAACATCATGGGTGGTGACGTGTGTAAACTTATTTGTATTGATTTGACTTATTTGTAAGCAAAAGATGGAACGGATAGCTGTGTTTGAAATTACTGCTACACCGCACTACAGTAAAAATCGCTTACTCTACAATGCCAATTTCTATAACTGGACACAATAAAATTTGTTTGCAGGAAATTGCTGGTTCGATTTATTTTGTTCGAAAATATATTTATTTTTCGGTATCATTAATCAAAATCATTAAAAAAATATGACTGGTTGACTCTATGACTGGACATAAAGGGCCTTATTATTAAATTGTTGATCCTATTACAAGCCACATCCTGTTTAAACTCGTTACCAGTTTTATTTCTACACAATATTACCTTAAGAGTTTGTATTCGGACAAATAAAACTTCGTCGCGTGATCGTCTCTTACGCAAGCATGGCATGAGGTTATATCTATGTACTAGCGGTCCCCCGCGACTTCATCCGCGCGTTTTGAGTTTGCTCCCTCCCCTCCCGTCGCAGCGTCATGTTTTATATCCTAAAGCCTTTCTCGATAAATAAGCTATCCAACACAGAAATATTTTTTCAAATCGGTCCAGCAGTTCCTGAGATAAGCGCGTTCAAACAAACAAACTCTTCAGCTTTATAATATACTAGCGGTCCCCCGCGACTTCGTCCGCGCGTTTTGAGTTTGCTCCCTCCCCTCCCGTCGCAGCGTCATGTTTTATATCCTTAAGCCTTTCTCGATAAATAAGCTATCCAACACAGAAATATTTTTTCAAATCGGTCCAGCAGTTCCTGAGATAAGCGCGTTCAAACAAACAAACTCTTCAGCTTTATAATATATTAGCGCAAGCGCACGTTGTACTTAAGCTGCGAACATTATTTTGGTGCGGATTTATGTTATAACTGTGATAGCTCCTAAGATATTTATTGAAATCAAATGATATACAGGGCAACTTTGTTCCTCATGAAATGCTCGTGATGATGAATGTATTTATTTTGATAAGAATAAATAGCTGTGTGTATAATACACCTCTAAAAATAATGCATTATTTTTTTACCAATTTATTAACATAAAAAGGTTGTAGTAAGTCAACCATAAAAGATAGACATATGCTGTCGCGGACTTTATTATAGAACTCTTTATGCTGAACAATCCTGTCATACATGATTTTTGTGTAACTTAAGCGGTTTCCGCAGCGTATGCAGCGGAAGCTCTCAAAAGGAATATCTTTCTCCCGTTTTCGCAACATTTTTCATTTCTGCTGTGGTCTTATGAGTCGTATCTTTATGTTATATAGCCTAAAGCCTTCCTCGATAAATGGACTATCCAACGTAAAAATATTTTTTCAAATCAGGCCAGTAGTTTCTGAGATTAGCGCGTTCAAACAAACAAACAAACAAACAAACAAACTCTTCAGCTTTATAATATTAGTATAGATTAGCGCAAGCGCACGTTGTACTTCAGCTGCGAACATTATTTTGGTGCGGAGTTATGTTAAAACTGTGATAGCTCCTAAGATATTTATTGAAATCAAATGATATAAAGGACAATTTGGTTTTAAATGAAATGCTCGTGATGATGAATGTATTTATTTTGATAAGAATAAATACCTGTGTGTATAATACATCTCTAAAAATAATGCATTATTTTTTTACCAATTTATTAACATAAAAAAGGTTGTAGTAAGTCAACCATAAAAGATAGACATATGCTGTCGCGGACTTTATTATAGAACTCTTAATGCTGAACAATCCTGTCATACATGATTTTTGCGTAACTTAAGCGGTTTCCGCAGCGTATGCAGCGGAAGCTCTCAAAAGGAATATCTTTCTCCCGTTTTCGCAACATTTTTCATTGCTGCTGTGGTCTTATGAATTGTATCTTTATGTTATATAGCCTAAAGCCTTCCTCGATAAATGGACTATCCAACGTAAAAAAAAATTTTCAAATCGGGCCAGTAGTTTTTGAGATTAGCGCTTTCAAACAAACAAACAAACAAACTCTTCAGCTTTATAATATTAGTATAGATTATCAAAAAATAATTGTAATTAATTTTACACATATAAATTATAATCGCAACGCGCAACAGAAAGAAAGCGTACACCCAGTAATAGGTACTTAGGAGTGATTGAGTATCCAACAAATCGCCCAAAGTCCGTTTTACTTTAGTTGTCAAATATTGAAAACAATCTTTTCATTTCTTACCTAAACGAAATGATTCATTTTAAAATATGATAAAAACAAATTCTACAACCTACCTAGGCAGTTCATCGTTAAACACTAAGATCTTTTTAAATCAAATAGTTAATTAATTTTAATCACTTAAGCTATATTACAAGTTATAAAAAATATTGTTTGAATTATTTGACAAACAAAGAGAAAAGGAGCTTAAGATCTAATTGGCTTGTGACGATAAAAAGAACATTCTTATCAACGACCGAAGTCTAAAACACAAGAAATAACAAATTTTCGAAAATTCGCGTAGATAAATGGAATTTTCTGCTCCATCAAATATCCTTTTAACTTACGTAGCTATCTTTCATAAACCGTTAAACTATTTGTATTTTTTAAGTGTTACTTGACAATTCTTTTCATCAATCAATAAACACGAAAATTTTGTCTCCGCATTTTTCAAGCCCCCCCCCACCTGGGCGACGATTCTCGCGGCATTCGTATTTTTTTCGTGTGGTAATTCGATTGCGAGTTTAACCGTTTTACCTAAAAATCAAGTAAAATATCTACACGTAAAAAAACAAGCGTACGAATAAAATCTAAATACATAGAAATCGTGACCCTGAGATATCAAAAACTATTTTTTCTTCGACGGTGAAAATTCGATCGGTGAACTTTTTTCGTATACGAATTGCCCGAGAATTGGCCCCGCAGCAAAAGCAGGGAAACTATGTCGAGACTTCCGTGCCTGGGTAAATTAACTGTTATGTAACGAAGTAATAACAGCCTTATCACTGCGCAAATTTAAAATATTTGCACAAGCGAATGCCCTGGTCGAAAAATAGAGCTATTAGGTTATTCAACATTATGGTGACTATACAATAATATTCTGTTTATTACTAACTAGCGGTCCCCCGCGACTTCGTCCGCGCGTTTTGAGTTTGCTCCCTCCCCTCCCGTCGCAGCGTCATGTTTTATATCCTAAAGCCTTTCTCGATAAATAAGCTATCCAACACAGAAATATTTTTTCAAATCGGCCCAGCAGTTCCTGAGATAAGCGCGTTCAAACCAACAAACTCTTCAGCTTTATAATATATTAGCGAAAGCGCACGTTGTACTTAAGCTGCGAACATTATTTTGGTGCGGAGTTATGTTAAAACTGTGATAGCTCCTAAGATATTTATTGAAATCAAATGATATAAAGGGCAACTTGATTCTAAATGAAATGCTCGTGATGGTGAATGTATTCATTTTGATAAGAAAAAATACCTGTGTGTATAATACACCTCTAAAAATAATGCATAATTTTTTTACAAATTTATTAACATAAAAAAGGTTGTAGTAAGTCAACCATAAAAGATAGACATATGCTGTCGCGGACTTTATTATAGAACTTTTAATGCTGAACAATCCTGTCATACATGATTTTTGTGTAACTTAAGCGGTTTCCGCAGCGTATGCAGCGGAAACTCTCAAAAGGAATATCTTTCTCCCGTTTTCGCAACATTTTTCATTTCTGCTGTGGTCTTATGAGTCGTATCTTTATGTTATATAGCCTAAAGCCTTCCTCGATAAATGGACTATCCAAAGTAAAAATAATTTTTCAAATCGGGCCAGTAGTTTTTGAGATTAGCGCGTTCAAACAAACAAACAAACAAACAAACTCTTCAGCTTTATAATATTAGTATAGATTGTACAGTCGCCAGCACATCAGGTTACCTACATTTGTTCCAAACTAGCCCTTATTACAACTGAATAAGATACCGCAATGTTATGAAGGTAGTAAACATTTAAAAATGAAGACTGATAAAGGCTATACATCAATTTTAATGCAATGTCATAGTCATTATTAAAGACCAAAGAGATAGTGATAAATCCTATGTGGTAATAACTGTGATAAGCATTAATCTTTAAACAAATATCACTGAATGGGTATTATTCGTATCACGGAATGGGTATTATCAGATTCAAACGAAAATTTAGAAAGGCAACGTAAAAATAACATATATACCGCTGCCACAGCCTTATTTTTGAATATTTTCTAAAATTTTACCGCCTCCAAAAAGCTGACTAAAAAGCTCAAAAAAAAAGCAAAAACCGAATTCAAAACCAAAATGCACTAAAAAGTCTTTTGAAGTCGGTTTTTACTTTTTTTAAAGTTTATTTTATTTCTTCATTATTAGAGATTACAGGAGAGGGTAGGAGGAAGTTGCACCTTATGATTCTATTTTTTAAGAAGCTACAAATTACCTATCATAAGTTCCGTCATTATAATGACTGAACTCCTAAGCGTTAAGGAGTTCCACCATCAGCTCAGCCCCACAAGATGTTGACTATCAGACGTAACAACACGTCAACATTAAGATTCTAGTAAAGAAATACTATACGTGCCTTTAAAATTTGAGGGTTTCCCTCGATTACACCAAGATCCCATCATCAGATCCCAAAATGGGAAAATGGGACCAACTGGAAGGTACACCCTCTAAGTAGGTGAAAAAAAAAATTGATTCGGTCGACAAACGACTGAGATATGAGGTAACATACATACAAAAAAAAACGTACAGTCGAATTGATAACCTCCTCCTTTTTTGAAGTCGGTTAATAACACATTTGCTCTCAGTTGAGCAGAAACAAATTCATATGGAGTCGATGCGTAGACTGTTCATGACCCTTTGTGAGCTTTTTAGATCATGCACCGTCAAAATCATGCACATCCAAATGAATTTGTTTCTCCTACACAGACAGTGCCTCAACAGGCCACCCCTGTGGCCCCCTGGCCAATATGTTTTGTATTTATTAGTCTGTTTTTTTTAAAACCGTTTTTTCTTATTCTTGATTTTTGTTATAACCTACCTATATCTCAAAAACTATTGGACTGATTTTTATGAAACCTACAATACACCTTCAGTTGAAATATACCTGATTGAACTGTGACTTCTCGTTTTCTAGAAATCCGTAGACAAACGTACACACATACAATATACAATCATACATACACTTTTTTGAAATTGAAATTTGAAATTGAGCACACGTGTTTGGAAGCCTTCATAGATGAACATACTCATATTTATCTAATTCTAACGATAATAATACACATAAACATAGAATTGACTCTCCTTTTTTCGAAGTCGGTATAAAGTATTTCTTACTTACTATAGGGTAAGTGAATACAAAGTTTTCGGCCTTAGTAAAACTACAGGCTACTAACCAAACTATGCACTGTTCAGTAAAGTGTTGTGTTGCTACTGCCAGTCAGATACATTGCTACCCTTGATGAGTGACTTCTTACTCAGAAATGTATGATGATGTTTGTTTTTTCCAGCTATCTTATTCTTAAATCTTAACAGCTGCCGTAAAGTGCAATCCATCGGTAACAATAATGACCATCGAAACGAAAAATCCCGTGTTTATCCGGCAATCATGTGAAACGATTTTGACATTAAATGTGATAATATTGTTAGTTTGATCAAATCAAGTCGTCTGAAACTTTTTCCGACACTGTAGGTAATAATATACTAAAGGTATCTGCTGCTGCTTATGGTGTATCCACACCGCCCGGCGGCATTGCCGGCGGCAAAGTGAAATAACTGTCTGTTGATGACTTACTGAAAGGCAGTTTCCGAATTGCAAAACAGCGCTCTTCGTGGCAAAGTATACAGGGAATACAGGAGCTGGATGCAGCGCTGCGATCGAAGAGATGTTGATGATGGTGCCACCTTTGCCTCCTTCGTCTTTGCGCATCAGCTCCAAGGCTTTTATTGAGCTGGTGACTAAAGCTGTCTGAAAAAATGAAAAAAGTTACGTAAAGTAAGTGTCTGGTTGAGTAAATTTATGGTATACTGTAGTTTTTTTTATGGTTTTTAGCGTGCTTATTGTATTTGTCTTTTTGAATAAGGACCGAAATAATAATTACTGTGTCATTCATCCGTCATCCGTAGTCACAACACAACTACTTCTTGTGTTTTGACGACGGATTACTTTTCGTGTTTAAAGCTTCTTGGCTTGATAACTGTCTTTAAGACGACAACAATTACAAAATTACTTAAAATTACACCAGCCCCCTTTCATCTTCTAAACCCAAGACGTGGGCGCGGCTTCTACCCCTATATCGTAGAGATCAGTCCGCACCCAACGATTTTGGTCCACATTTCTTTTGCGTACCACTAGGGAGTGGAAATGGCAGAAGTGTTCCCTGTCAACTACAATTTGGACGTTTTCAAGAAAAGAGTGACTAAAAAATAGAATAGACTGTTACTAGACAGACATCATAGGCTGCATTTCCACTTAATATCATGTGAAATCGTGGCCAAGTGTCTGGCTATCTAAATATATATATTTTTTAAACTTTTCCACTGTCACGACAAACCAGCCGGCATTTGGACTTTATGTTATTCTCCCACCGTAGATTAAAATTAATTTATGATTTTTAACTAGTGCTTATGTATTTGAGGTTGCGTATATTTTGTTCAATTTGTAAAAGTACGATGCAATTCTTGATATCTTAGCAGAGATTACAGTTTTATTTTACTGACACTGTAAAACAAACAGTACAATCACTCCTCACAATTGTTTTACACTGATAAGATTGTATCTATAATTTTTACCTACCTACCTTCCGCGAACTGCTGTTGTGAATAAAAAAAAAGTTTCAAGATCGAGATTTTATTTGATACCACTAGCTAAAGACAAGCTCTAACATAAATGTTTGAACTCTGTATGGTCTTTTTATATTTATTACTTCCGTATTAAGTATCTACACACATAAAAAATATTTGTGATCACTAGTATAAGCTGACTTGTTTTTTTAAATGTAACTCTATCAAGAAAACATATTTGTTGTGTGTTTTAACTACAAAGTATAAAACATATTCACTTCCCGCTGTCTGTTTAATGTATGTATGAATGTACGTATGCTTGAATCTTTTAAATTACGCAACGGGTTTAGGTAGATAGAGTGATTCAAGAGGAATGTTTAATTATGTAATACAAGGATAATATAGTAGTGAAACACTGATATTTTTGCGGTTTCTAAGAGAATTCGTAACTGAACGCATTTTATTAAATTGCAATCGCTGGCTAAAACCGACGAGATGGATAATGTACTGCAGTATTAGATATCTTTAAAAGGTTTAAAAAAAAACTCGCGGTAGTATTACGTCATCTATTAAGGATAACCCACAATCAGTAACCATTTTTTATTCACAACCTCTTTACGAGAAATTAAGACTTATTTACCAAAACATACCTTAAACATTGTGTGCATATTTAATAAAGATAATGCCATTCAAATAAATATTTTCGAAGACATTACAGATTTAAATGCAGAGACAGCGATTGCGGCAGTACCAATCGGGCCCGGGGCTTAGACCCCTGACACACTTCGACTTATAGCATCGATGCAGTCGCGCGATTTGTAAACGCGCTTCAGCATCGCGACTCACACAATAAACAGATTTAATTTAGCATCGATGTAGTCGCGCATTATCATTAATGATGTGATTGTGAGATACAGAAATGTAAAATTACCTAGAAGAACAAAGGGACGGACATAGCCCTGAGAATCAGTAAGCAAATCAGTGGCGATGAGCGGAGCACATAGCGCGAAGAACTGATGGTCGTTGGGGCAGAAAAGTTCTAGATTGGAGACCCTTTGACCAACGTTGCAGCGTAGGACGTCCACCGACAAAATAGACTGACGACTTAGTTAAGATTGCAGGATCACATTGAATGCGGACCGCTTGTGATCGGTCGATTTGGGAAACCGTTAAGGAGAACTATGTTTAGCCATGGTCACCTTTGGCTGATAATGATTATGATGATAATGATTTTATTAAAGAAATCTTCAATTTTTTCAGACGATGGTAAATAATATTATAATTACAAAGTGATGAGATACTCTTTACTATTGTTCCTTACATCATATTAATAAGTCTCTACACTATACCTTTAAGGTAATTTTATGGGCGTGTAAAGAATAAACTTACCACATTGATTTCGATTTCTTTTTTGTAAATGTGCAAGCTGTCGTTCATGATGCCAGCATTGTTCACCACTGTGTCCAGACCACCTTGCTCATCCAGCACGGATTTGTAAGCACCAAATAGCTGGTCCTCATTAGTGACGTCAACTTTGTAGAACTTCGCCTTGTTGGCACCGTATTTGGAGTTCAGCTCATTTTGTAATTCTACCCCAAGCTTCTCGTTGATGTCGAGGATCGCTGCGTGCTGGAAAAGATTTCAAATATTAAGATATTATTTGAAAATGAATTTTCCGTATTCATTATTGTAGGTTCATCATTTCTGATGCGTTCTATGTCACTGATCTGTGTCGGAAGTCTCGACATAGTTCCCTGTAAAACCACCAGGTGGCGCTCGAAAAATGCCGTAACAAAATTAGCGTATTCGTGAATTATTGATCGAGAAGAATTTTCGAATGAAGCTTAAAAATTACAAATATTTTTTTAAGATTTCTTAAACATACAAGCTACATAAGTTAAAATGATATTTCATGAATTAGAAAATCATAAAATTGTAATTGTCTACGCGAAATGTCAAAAATGTTGCATCAGACTTCGCCCTCTGGGGTGGAATTGAGTAAGGCAATCGTATTCATTTGACAGTTCAAAACGTACGGTATGATTTGTCAAACGGCAAAGAACCTAACTAATGTAAAGTTACCTACATGTTATTATAACTGATAGAATTTTACGAGTACCTATACGCCGCCGCGCTGTCATAATAATCTTGTTCTCTTTGTATCTATCATACTTGTGTAAGGTTAAAAAGATAAAAACTTTGTCATAAATTGTTTACCTAACTCTTTAACTAAAAAAACGGTATGGCACTTAAGGTCATTTCATTCCTCACGGATGTGTTTATCAACAGTCTTTCGTTATGCTTTTGTTTATGCAATCGCCGGCGGTCTTTTTACCCGTGAGCGTCTACATTTGAATAAGAAAATTTAATAAACTTAAGCATCTTATTATGCAGGTAGCTAAATACATACAAAAATTGCAGCTGCAACGGACGGGGGGGGCTTAAAAACCAGCATGTATAAACATAAATAGTTCAAACATATAGACAATAGACATGCAAGGACACAAATTGCTACACTAGCACATGCCAATAACTGGCATGCAAGCTAATGGTCCGTTTTACAGGCATGTGTATAACAGCCTTTATAGGTATTTACAAGTACCGTTACCGGCTGTTTAATTTAGTTAGCCTTGGCTTTGTATGTGCGAGATTTAGTATTGGACCCTGAACTTTGAACCATAACACCACTTATCATTTATATTCTGGTCAGTCACAATTATGTTTTTGAAGGTATAAACAAATTTTATCGCAAACGAATACAATAAGAATATTGAAGAACGGCAAAGAACCAACTAAAATTAATCTTGATGATTGCTACCTACTCCAAAATTTTTAAGGAGAAATTGCTATAATTTTAAGAGATAAGACCGCTTTTATAATGAGCAGTAAGATGTTTATATCATCTAGAGATGGCGCTAGCGTCACTTAACGATAGATCGTCCAGGGTCCTGCTAGCAGGATTTTTTGTACTTCCGGAAGGACGCATTTTTATTGGGTCACAGTTCCTTAAATAATTATAAATAATTCAAAGTTCGAATTTACATGAAAAAATAGTGTATTTCTTTCTCTTTCACCTGAATATAATATTTATAACTAACCGGTACCGCTATTCAATTGGCAAGCGATGGCGCACGAATAAAAAAGCAGGCCGCGCGTACGCGCGTCGGCGAAGTGTTTCGACCTGCCCGGCATCACCCATCACGCCTGGAGTCGCCAACATTTTGGCAAACATTATAATACGCGTAAAATATTTGGAGTTATTGTGCGTGTTCACGAAGTTAACAAAGTACTAGTGCGATGGAATACTGACGGAAAATGCACTATTATTCCCACTTAGTTGATAAATCCAGCGAATGACAAGTCAGGTAGGATTTCTTCATAATAATAAAATAATTGAAAAGGAATGTTATGCGTGTGTTTGAAGTTTATAATTTAAGAAATACAATAAAAAATACTTCTGCGTTGTTTTTTTTTACACCCTTGCATGGTCTGGATCATTCTCAATGTGAATTAGTAGGACTATATTGAATTTCTTAGGTGGGCGATAAAAAGTTCACCGGGTTATCTAGTATTTTATAAAAGCAAACCAATGTTTACAACCCCTGGCAATACGAACGTTCAAGGTCAAGGTCACCGTACTGCCGGAAGGACCAGGAGCAGATTTCATTCAAACCGCGTACTTCCAGCAGGACTCAAGTTCCGTCTTCCAGCAGGACTTTTTGAAAAAATCGAACGTCCTTCCGGAAGCGCTTCCAGCAGGACACGGGGTCGGACGATCTATCATTAACAACTTTTTGAACTTTATTAAGTACGCGTTTTGATTTTGCCGCAGATAATATAATAATACTACGTGGTTTTACTCAAATCCTCTTGATTCATGAGATTTACCCGCGCCACTCTGTACCACAATTGCACTTACAACCATTATTAAACACGCACGCAGTGCTAGGGAGATTCAGCTTTCCCTCGAGTCTACGTCTCGATCTTAAGAGTTTACCCACCCCTAAGCTTTATCATTGCGAAGTAGACTTTGATGGAAGTCTACACTCTTTATCTTGAACATTGAGTTTATGTAGTTATTACCATAGAAAGTAGAAGCATTTTTATCTTCATGGTAATCTACTATTTTATACCGGGAAAACTATGGATAAAAATTTACTACTCAAATGACATTTAACCTGGAGGCCGATTCTCGTGGCAATCGAACTTTTTTCGTGTGGTAATTCGATTGCGACATTAACCGTTTTACCTAAAAAAACAAGTATAATCGAAATCATGTAAATAAATACATAAATCGCACGAACAAACTCTAAAAACATAGAAATCGTGACCCTGTTCTCATGGGTCTCGATCAAAATCAAAAACTATTTTTTCTTTGACAAAAAAAATCGATCGGTGAACTTTTTTCGTATACGAATTGCACGAGAATTGTGCCCCAGGAGGCCGATTCTCGCATGATCGAAAAAAGTTCACACACGTAAAAAATTTCACCACTCGAATTTTTTTCGAAGGAAACAAGGCTTGTGTATTCTCAGACCTTCACAATCGAACTAATTCGATGGAACGTCACACGAACATTTCGATTGCTGGAGACCAATAGATTTCAAAATTCGTATACGAACTATTGAGGTTCTAATCGGGCAAAATGATTACCTAACCTAAAATTGAGAAAATTTATATTGACTTGGAATGATTTTTAGTAGACTTCAAATAAAGAAGGTTTTCTATGTGTCCAATATATAATGTTTTTTTGCCGTCTATTAAATCATGTTTGGCTAAACTGATTTTGATGCGGTTTTCAGAAGTACTCTTCTGAAAACCGCATCAAATGCGTTTTAGAGACGTTTCGAGTATATGAATTGACTTACAAAAAACCGTGGTCACTCCCGACTTACCACTTTCAAAGGAATATCGCTTGCACACATGACAAAACAGGCGTCGGTTTAAACAAAAGTCGACACAAGGTGCAAGCGATTTCAGCTCTTAAGATGGTTAGGCAGCGGTGACCTCGATAGGACTTACTATTATGTTAAGAGCTATCAAACCCTGGATACTCTAGAGACAAAGTAAGTAGTTTACAAGTCGAATCTTACGAGCCCAACTCGATTAGGTTTTGTTGTCTTATTACGGAGTACCTTCGGTCACCTTCAGCTTCATTCTCAGACCCTGGTTTTATATTTTGACTCTGTTTCATGCTCATGAACATGGATTGCCCCTATGTATTGAAAACAATCCTGAATTTAAATTTCCTAATGTCAATGACTTAGGAAGATTAAACAGTATAAATAAATAAATTTCATACAAATAAAAAATACCAATTTAGCAAGTGGTTTTATTTTCTTCATACATCACACAAAACACAAAACATTTAAGAAGCAATAATGTTATTGTTAAAAAAAACAATTTAAAGCCATTGGTCATATCAGGAAAGTTTCCATCCTTTTATCCAACTCGCTTACATTTCTAACTAATCATTTATTTTGTTGTGAAATGCATGTCATTGTGTTCCCAGGAGTATTTAAAATCCCTTCATTTGGCGCTCCGTCCTTTTGGATAATTATAATTTGTTGTACTGCTCACTTCTGTAAAAAACAATAACCAACATAAATATCACAGAAAGTTACCTACTACACACAAAATAAAAACAAAACTTGAACACCATCATTTTTTTAGCTTAGTAGGTATCTCTTTTCTGGGATAATAATGATTATTTTAGATACTTGTAGGTGGAATTCATAAACTATATTTGAACACATTCAAGCACTCATAGAACAGATTGCTAATGTACTATTTGTTTACAATAAGGTAACTATAGGCAATACTATAACACACATAGATTTAAATTGTAAATGGAAAATCTGATGGTTTGATTTATAAATTATGAAAATAAAACTATCATTATGTATGTGTCTAGGTAATTAGGTACTTACCTAGATATCAGAGAATTAAGGTATTCAAGTATTCCCATGTATTTTAACCAGTCTTTTATTGCATTACATTGGCAACTAAATATTCTCCCTGCTACAACATAATCCAGACTATCTGTAAATAAAAATTGTTTTGTAAGAACACTACATATCTACAAAGGATGTTAAAAACTTTATCCAGGCCTGACATTAAGAAGGTGCACTAATATCTGTGATGTTAGTTAACTGAACCTATTACTACTATAATTGAATGCGTCTTTCTTGTAGTTAAGTAAATAAAAAAGCAAATTATTAAACAGCGTCATACCAACCTTAGAAAATATCTAGATTTTGTTTGTATTTAGCATTGTAATTCTTATTACAATGCTAAATACAAACAACAAATAAATTTTCTCCGTCACTGAAACATCGATATTTGGAACAATTTTGACACACCACACACACACACACACACATTGACATTTAGGGCCATAGAGTAAGGTAAAATGGCGCCTCGCTGCGTTTCATTTCATGCTATGCATGAATAATGAAATTTTAATTGATGATCTACCGTTATTATATTTTTAACAATATGTATAGTTTTGTGAATATATACACCAAATTAAACAAACAAATAGATTTATTGTCTAATTTCACCAAAATTAATTTTTTTAGATGGACTTAAATATACTTTATTTCGGCGTTTTTAAAAACGCCCGTACGATCTCTGCAATGGAACGTTGTAATGAAATTCGAACGTGAAATGTTCTATCGGTGCATGAGAATAGCAGTTTTATGTATCACTCGAACTTTTACAATAGAATTGTGAACTTCGTATACGAATTACCACACGGAAAAAGTACTACTTCACGAGAATTGGCCCCCTGGTTCGTAAATATAATTGTCACGGAAAGAAACAAAATATTGATGTCCTGCTTATTGCATTATTGTTTTCGATGTAAGTAGAAAAAAGACCACGGTTGTATGGTTCATAATTATTTTATGATGGCATAACAATCAAATGTAATTTGGTGGTCGTTTCATATAATTTGTTGTTTATTTATGTAATTTGCATGAAATTTTATGTCGAATTGACTTATAATTCAAAATGTATGATTATTTAATTAGGTCATAATAAATGAATTCATTAATTACCTATATAACGTTAAAAAAACTTCATCACGCTTACCTATTCCCGTAAATCTGAGTTAATACATTTTTCTTACACTCATCACCGGGTCATAAATAATTACCGTTTGATATTTTGGTATTGATTGATAATTAACCAAAGAAATGTTAAGACACAACACTAACAACTAAGAAAAAAGTTATTGGATGTTATCTCATTCCATTTTGCATCGAATATAAATGAACAGCCCGTGATTGAACGAAAGTGAACCTTGCGATATACTTTCTTTACGTGCTATCTTAAGATCCTATTTTGTTTAATTTTTAACAATGCAAGTATCTCGAGAGTAGTGTGAGATTCTGTAGTACTTACCATTAAAACAAATTTAAATTTATTTATTAACAAACAAGAAAAAATTAAACTAAGACATGCAACATAAAAAAATAACTTAATATCTACCTATTCAAAAACGAAACCATTTCCTTGCGGCAAGGAGGCTATGATGCTGGCTGCGTTGCCGCGTTGGATAGCTATGCTGATCCTTTGAGCTAGGAACCGCCAGCTTTATTATTGGCTGTTAAAGAATTTAATTTTGGCGCAATTTTTCTAAACAGCAATTTAGCAGAGGGTCCCCACGGCCCAAATGTTTCAACGCCAAATGGCGCAAACACATAATCACTTGCAAGTGAAACGTATTTGCGACGCTTGGCGTTTTCAGCCAACTCCGCTGCTGCTCCAGCTTTAAGGGCTGATTCTCTGAGATGGGAAGGGGCTAAAGTATCGACACAAGTTGCATCCCAAACTAGGGCCCGACCCCGTTCCCAGGGAATAAGCGTTAGGCCATCGGGTCTCTTGCCATCATCACGGACCAAACCACGTGATTCCAACGTGGAAGGAACATTAATGGTCGCAAGAGCTCTTCTGATGGCGTCATTAAGAGTAGCGTGACGGGCGAGACGCCCAGCGCTTTGCTGGCAACAAAGGCAGTGGAGACCAAATTTATCAACCTCCTTGCCACATGGACACGTAAAAATTTCACATATAGGGGGTACCAAGGCGGAGGCCCACACACACCCGGAAAGACTCACTATCGAAAAGAGTGCCCAAATTTTTCGACGGTAAAGCATGAAGCCAATGACCAGAATCTTTGCAGGAAACTGCCAAGAGCCTTGCGCGACCACTGTCACTGACGGAATTTTGAATTAAATAATTGAAGGTCTCTCTCGCAAGAGGGACATCCCAAAGTTTTTGCTGGTGACGTTCCTTTGGGATGTCTTCTCTAGGACAGAGGCCTTGCCAAAACTCCTCCGCCTCTCTCACCTCAGAAAGTTGGCGAGGATGTTCAAAGATTTTTCCGGCTAAAACGGAAGTGCTATGCAAAGAGGAGAGAAAAGCGGGGAGGGCTATACTGGAAATTTGGCGAATTCCGATACTACCAAAACAAATATGAAGCGAAGCCTGAGCCCAAGAATTATTATCGAAATGTAAATTTAAACTTTTTTCCAAACTGTTTTTAAGGGTGGTGTCAAATAGTTTTAAATAATTATTTTTTTTCCAGATAGGACTAGCACGTAAGAAATATGTAAATTTAGGCACAAAAAGACACGATTTAAGTATAGTAAATGCAATGTGTGAATTTAGGCGTTCTAATCTGGGGGCTGAAAAGTGAAATAATAAATAATAGTCGATGCTGGGATCAAGAAGAGGGGCACCCAGGAGGCAAAGCTTAAGATGCTTAATTTTTATTTTTATTTTTCGTCTCCGAGGGTGACGTACTGCAGTGAATCCTAGGTTAATTTGGGTTAATCCCTATTTACTAGAAACCCTCATTCTATTCGTAAAGTAACGCCTGATTTCATTAATTATCGAAAAACTTTTTGTTGAAATTGCAATTTTCAGGCAAATCGGTTCAGCCGTTCGTGAGTAATTAAACATAGTGTAACTAACACGACTTTATTGTATTAATAAAGATGTCCAGACAAGTAGTACTAAAACTCTAAGGGCAATATCTTAAATTAATTTAATCGAGGAAAGTACCCTTTATCGGGGCCAATTCCAAAGTTGCACGTGACTTTTGTTTTTATTTAACAAAAATTACTAACTTTTGAAATTCACGGTATTTTGCGTCGTACGCGTTGTGTAGAGGCTCACTAAGTGTATTTTAAAGAAAAAGGTATGGTGTAACTAACACATTAAAACTATTTTTATTTTATTTCTATTTTAATTATTAAAAATTTGACCCAGGTCACTGATCCGCGGAAAGGTGCCCATGATGGTCCATTTCCTTTTTTGATTGGCGCCACCTTTAAAAAGTTTTTAATTCTTCTAAAACAATAATAAGAAACTAACCTTAGCGCCTTCCTCGACGACATACCTCACGAACCAAGCGCCTATACCATTGGCCGCGCCG
The DNA here is from genome assembly GCA_963924145.1 of Pyrausta purpuralis. Classification (NCBI taxonomy): domain Eukaryota; kingdom Metazoa; phylum Arthropoda; class Insecta; order Lepidoptera; family Crambidae; genus Pyrausta; species Pyrausta purpuralis. Next base: position 5,445,294 of record OZ001649.1, on the reverse strand, counting down.
GTCACCAGAAACACTTTGCCATTTACTTCGTAAACCATTATGTATGACCGACTGACGAACTGGCGAACAAGTGAGTCGATGCGCGCCGGGCATTCTGTTAAATTATGATTTTATCTTGGACTAGGTATGCGCACACAATCAGGCATAGGCGAAGCGATACATCGCGATTGACTAAGTAGGTATTGATATCTGATTAGGCTGCGACCACACAACCTATAAAACAGACCAGTAGCTTTCATGCCAGTTACTGGCATGTATTAGGTTTGCAAATTAATGTTTAGCAATTCAAATCAAATTAGTGTTTAGCAATTTGCGTCCTTGGATTCCTAAATTCATACTATTGATATTCGCACGCAAAAACTGCCTCGGTGCATGGCGCAGCGGTTAGAGGGTAGCACTTTAAAGCGACGGCTGCGCCAGAGGTCCCAGGTTCGATCCCTGGGTCGGGAGAGATCTCACCCGTACATAGGTATCATGACAAAGTCCCATTATTTATTATAGTGTGTTGTAGGTATATCCAAATATATTTTTTTGTTCGCAAGAGATTCTAGAAAAGTACTAATTGTTACTTTGACGTGGCTAGTACATTTATAAATTTTCAGCAAATTATGATTGTGGCTGTCTCTCGCGATGCCCTGTAAGAGCGTTTTCACATTTAGCCGAATTAAGCAGCGCGACGGTAGCGCGTCAGTCGCAATGCTGATATTAATTTCATACATAAATAGCAGCAGCAGCGCGCGGCAATCAAGCGGCAGCAGCGACGCTGTTTTATTATAAGTATGGGCATCCGCTCGCTGCTGCCGCGCCGCTGTCGCACTAATGTGAAGGCGCACTAAATCTTCAGAGCTAAAACCTCTTCAATCTCCCATAATCATTTGTTAGAAGTAAGGCCAGTTTTTATATCGTGGAAGCGATTTTCGTTGAAAAGTATTTAGGCACGATGAACCCCGGCCTTGCCTGCTACATGTGAATTCAGAGTGTCCAAAGACACAAGCTTTAAAGTTAAAAAAAATATTCACTCGACAACAACTTATCTTTGGCTTGAGCAAGATAAGATAGACAGTCTTTATTTTTGTAAACTAACGTTATAGGTAAACGTTTTATTATTTGACGTTGATAGAAATGTTACACGGTTGTTTTTGTGTACCGGCAACCTATTCATTTATTTATAATTCCGGTCGAGTTTATTAAGAAAATATACATCGCTTGCATAAATAAAAAAATAGTAAACCCATATATAGAGTACGTTCTTATTTAAATCTTCCCTAAAAGGCCAAGAAGGGATAAGTAGGTAATACTACATAACAATTCTAAAGTTTTTTGTTAACCTTTTATTTATGTAAACTCACTCACACATAAATAACTATAAAAGTCAACTTGTCGTGCCTAGTCCGTCGTACTCTCTTTTTCAAGGGAACTGACAGAAACATACATAAATTAATGATTAGCCCAGATTAAATAGACCTGGACGGAATTATGCGAAGGGCCCTTAACCGGTTAAACCAGCTTTTTCATTATTGGTTTAACGCCTTTATAGATCAATGTAGCAATGTTCAATGTAGCGGCGAATATTTTTTACGCTGGAGGCACACTGTTTATGTCGTCGTAGTATAATTTTATTGCTGGCCGTAGTGAAGGTAGTCTAAAGAATTTGAAGTAAGACTAACGAACAGAAATTCATTTTTATATATTATACAGTTTGGCCATAAAAAAAATATTATATGCTTTTACTCTGAATTGAATTATTCTCTAAATCTTTGTAATTAAAAATTATTTTCTACTTTTTAGTTCGGTTAGCTATAAAAGCGTGGTTTTGTAGTTTTTTTAAACTATAATTTATTTTTCATTTTTTAGTTCCATGTTTCAATTAATTATTTGCGGACATGTGACATGCGATAGCTCTATCTTTCTTACTCCCTTACAGAGGATCCACGAAAGAATTTATTAATCCTGGCGGTCCTTATAAGGATATTGAGAAACTGTTATTAAATTATTGCATTGTCATCGGTCCTTGATACGTGTGCAAAGTTTCAAATTAATGAAACTCCTGCAAATCGGTCAAATTTATGCTCAAAGATTCCATTTCATACATACATACATACATACAACCCAAGCTAATAAAAGCGTGGTAAAAAATGACTTAGGACTTGCAACCTACAAGCGACGCACTGGTCATTTTTAACTGATAATTTTAAAAAGAATAGGGTGGTAAAATCGAAAAAGCTACTTAAGCGGTACGCAAAGGGGGGTCACAGAAATTTTTTGTTTACGGATGAGAAAAAAATAACAATTGAGCAACATTTTAACAAACAAAATGACCATATTTATGCTCAAACCTCTAGGGAAGCTTCCCAATTAGTCGACAGAGTGCAACTTGGGCATTACCCGACTTCAGTGATGGTTTGGTGGGGTGTTAGCTATGAAGGAGTGACTGAGACATATTTTTGTGAAAAAGGTATCAAAACATCGGCATAAGTGTATCAAGATACCATTCTTGAGATTATCATACATTTTTTTATTAGATTGCTCACATCGACTATAAATTGCTATTTTTTTAGGGTCGAGAAATATGGAAGCATATTCGTCAGAATCAATGGATACATTAAGCTTATTACAAAGAGTTTTTGTATAATTAAAAGTATTGATTGCATTAAAATTAAGGAATTTACACTTGGGGTAAAGTTTTGTACATAACATTATTCTATGATTTAGTAACCTTACGTTAAAACACTTGCTATATTTCAAGGGGGCTATATAAACTGTAAGATGTTTCATTTTGTTCAGAGCTATATGCAATTCTGATTCAAATTTCAACAAAGATTCATCGTGACCTCCCACGCCTAAAACAATTATATCCTTGTCCGTTAAGCTATGTATGAATTCATCGGTGCAATGCTTTAGTATATCTGCACTAGATGCTTCACTTGCAATGTAAGCCGTAGGTTGATATTTATCATTCCATTTTCCCTTTCTTGAATTTAATAAGGCTGCTGATAATCCCAATAAGTGATCATCACCTAGTATTTGAATTTTATATTGACCAGGACAACCATGTGCATTGCTCTCATTTGGGGAGAAAGTTTGGGATACAGTTCGTTTATTAATGGACTCCTTAATTTCTTTTTGTGTTTCATCTGTAAGTAGATTGTAGTTTCTGTAGTTTCCACAATATTTTTTTCCATGTATCTCGTCTCCGTTAGTTGCCGTCTCCTCTTGTGCATTAGCTATGAATGATTCTTCGTTTTGACTATCTCGTTGTTTACTTAATTTTGTATTTTTTGAACGTGGCTTTTTTGTAGATCGACAAACAGTAGTTAGTTGCGTTATTCTTTGATTTTGTTTAGTAATCGTGTTCTTTAGAGCATTGTTTTCAGCGAGTAGTTCCATGATTTCTTGGTCCGCTGATGCCAGTTTTATATTTAATGTTGAAATAATGTCTTCCATCTCTTTTATTCGTTCAACGCTGTTAATTGCCCTTAAATCAGGGCAGCTCCTATTGATTTGGCTTTGTGATTCATTACTTGACATTATCGTATCTTCTTCTTCATGGTCACTTGATATAGAGCCAGATGAATTTATCGCCTGTGTATTGTGCATTTGATTTATTGGTGCATCATCTTCTGGTGTAGTTTTATTAATGTTTGTATTACTATTGTACATTTTAGTGCTTATTGGTTTCTTGCGTTTCGTTATGTTAGAAGTTTCGTCAATCTCTTCTTTTGTATTCACAGGAATCGATTTTGCTGGTTCACATGCCTTACACTTCCAGTTCTTTTTAGATTCTGTTTTCATTAGATTGTATAATTTCTCCGACAAACCAATACAATCAAATTCGTATTTATTTTTACAGGTTGAGCAACTTACTGTGCTTCTTGATTCAACTTGCTTTTTGCATTTGTTACATTTAACGAGGCCTGACGAAGATTTGCGTCCGCTGTTGTTAGTCTTACTAACGCTTCCTTTCGACATTTTCGAAAATTTAAATATTAAGAAAATCTTATTGTACAAAAATGTATGAAGGCCCCCAAGCGATTTGAACCCAGGATGATAGAAACGTGTGAATGGATCTTGAGCGACAAGCCGCTACGCCATCGGTGCTTGCAATGCAGACGTGAAATATAACATTACATGCGAAGGAATCGAAAAACGATTTATAGATAAGCAGTCTTAGTGACTTTGCAACGTGATGTAGTCTTTTCCGGTAGATGGCGTTGGCGTCATCAAACAAACGATAAATCCCTAGTTAGTGGGCAATACGGCTGAAAACGGCGCGGCAACTTCGAACACAGTCTGTTTTCAAATAAAATTAACCGTCTCTTCCATAAGTCACCAATGTTTTTATGTAATTTCTGCTTCAATTAGGCGATTTTCACAATTGTCACTACACTTAGTTTCAGTCCAAAGTATTTTTCATATTTTTGTGTAATTGTTTACAGTTAAAATTAAGCACTTAAGTTAAGATCCTTGGCAAATATTCACACAATTGTTTATGTTGTTTTTGCACTTATTTTGTCACAATTCTTTATGATAACACTCCTATATTAAATTTGAACAGTACTTTCCACTATTTACACATTTTGAAAGATGAAAATTAACATTTACTATTTTTTACAATAAAAATATACAGAGCCGATGTCTACTTGACGGACAGCGCCATCATCTCGTTAATAAGTAGTAAGTTAAGCCCCTTAACAACACCATGTTCAATAACTAAGCATGGTCTTTCCAACAAGACTCGGCGCCGGGTCATAAAGCTCGGTCCACGCAGTCTTGGTTTGAAGCGAACGTTTCGGACTTCATCAGAACGAAAGACTGGCCGTCGTCTAGTCCCGATCTTAATCCGCTGGATTATGATTTAAGGTCAGTTTTAGAGAGTACGGCTTGCTTTAAACGCCATGATAATTTGGAGTCCCTAAAACAATCCCTACGATTGGCAGTGAAGAATTTTCCCATGGAAAGAGTGCGTGCTTCTATTGATAACTGGCCTCAGCGTTTAAAGGACTGTATTGCAGCCACTGGAGACCACTTCGAATAAGCTTTTTATATTTTAAATCTTTACTAATATTATAAAGCTGAAGAGTTTGTTTGTTTGTTTGTTTGTTTGAACGCGCTTATCTCAAAAACTACTGGCCCGATTAGAAAAAATTTTTTTGCGTTGGATAGTCCATTTATCGAGGAAGGCTTTAGGCTATATAACATAAAGATACGACTCATAAGACCACAGCAGAAATGAAAAATGTTGCGAAAACGGGAGAAAGATATTCCTTTTGAGAGCTTCCGCTGCATACGCTGCGGAAACCGCTTAAGTTACACAAAAATCATGTATGATAGGATTGTTCAGCATTAAGAGTTCTATAAAAAAGTCCGCGACAGCATATGTCTATCTTTTATGGTTGACTTACTACAACCTTTTTTATGTTAATAAATTTGCAAAAAAATAATGCATTATTTTTAGAGGTGTATTATACACACAGGTATTTATTCTTATCATAATAAATACATTCATCATCACGAGCATTTCATTTAGAACCAAGTTGCCCTTTATATCATTTGATTTCAATAAATATCTTAGGAGCTATCACAGTTTTAACATAACTCCGCACCAAAATAATGTTCGCAGCTTAAGTACGACGTGCGCTTGCGCTAATAATATTATAAAGCTGAAGAGTTTGTTTGTTTGAACGCGCTTATCTCAGGAACTGCTGGACCGATTTAAAAATATATCTGTGTTGGAAAGCTTATTTATCGAGAAAGGCTTTAGGGTATAAAACATCACGCTGCGACGGGAGGGGAGGGAGCAAACTCAAAACGCGCGGACGAAGTCGCGGGGGACCGCTAGTTGTTTTATATTTATGTTTATAACTGACACACTGTAAAAGTAATAAATATTATATGCATTTTTTTTCTTTGTTACAATATTTATGGCAAGACTAGGTATTTAGATTAAATGATGTAATAGCAATGATATTGTATTAAGAACTAGATCACCGGTGAGAGGCTAAAAAATGGCTCAGGAAAACAACACCTCACTTCAAATTGGGGTCATAATTTTGACTTAGTCTGTTTTCGATGGCGTCCGTCAGTGTCTCAATACCTCAGTGCGCCTTTAAAACTGCAGAAAAACCTAACTAATTAATAAGCACAGTCTGAATATCATATTTTCGTTAAGTAAATTGTATTTACTGATGCCTATCATTCATGATTGAAGTATTTTCAATAAAATTAGTGAGTTTTGTTTCTTAGCCAACCCACGGACTAACATGGTCGATATTCTAAGACAGTGCCATACATGGAGTAGTTTGGTACTATATTTTTTAATAATAATTTAACGACCGTCATAGTGCGGTGGTTTACGTTCTGGACTACAAAGAAAAGCAGTCTCGGGTTCGAATCCCGCCAGCACGATCCTAACAAATATGTCTATGGAAAAGTATGTTAATGAGTCATTCCCAGAAAGTTTGCTCGTCACGCTAAGGAGTTCTTTCATTAAAGTTTTATTTTTCATTAAATCTTATATTTTATGAAAAATAAAACTTTAATGTACTACAGGGCATCAATTAATCATTAACAAGATTTTAAGTAAGACAAGTACACTTTTTTTGTTTCTGAGCGTCACGAACTTCACTTATGATTTAATAAAACAACCAATAATAAAATAATTAAAAAAAAATACTCAGTTTCAAATCGACAATGTCAGGCTTCTAATTAAACAAAAATAATAAACAATCAATGCACAAAAACTAAATAATTTCGGCAAAACATTTCCAAAGCGTCACTCACTGTTTATTTCACATATAGGTATATTTTTTCGAATATACCCAAACATATTTTTTTATTATAAAAAAATAATTATGAAATAGAAGCGCATTATTACGTTTAAAATGTGACAAAAAAAATATATTTGTTGTTTATTTTCTGTTAATTATTTAATATTTTATTTTTTTCTAAAAATGGGACAGTGACGCTATTGAACCCTAAAGTGACGCTAAGGAATAGTTAAGCTATGTTTACATTTGAACATTTAAATATACAAGTGGCCCTACATTTAATATACATATATATAAATATATCCAATTATATTAGACTAGCGCTCCCCCGCGACTTCGTCCGCGCGTTTTGCGTTTGCTCCCTCCCCTCCCGTCGCAGCGTCATGTTTTATATCCTAAAGCCTTTCTCGATAAATAAGCTATCCAACACAGAAATATTTTTTCAAATCGGTCCAGTAGTTCCTGAGATAAGCGCGTTCAAACAAACAAACTCTTCAGCTTTATAATATATTAGCGCAAGCGCACGTTGTACTTAAGCTGCGAACATTATTTTGGTGCGGAGTTATGTTAAAACTGTGATAGCTCCTAAGATATTTATTGAAATCAAATGATATAAAGGGCAACTTGGTTTTTAATGAAATGCTCGTGATGATGAATGTATTTATTTTGATAAGAATAAATACCTGTGTGTATAATACACCTCTAAAAATAATGCATTATTTTTTTACAAATTTATTAACATAAAAAAGGTTGTAGTAAGTCAACCATAAAAGATAGACATATAGGCTGTCGCGGACTTTATTATAGAACTTTTAATGCTGAACAATCCTGTCATACATGATTTTTGTGTAACTTAAGCGGTTTCCGCAGCGTATGCAGCGGAAAGGAATATCTTTCCCCCTTTTTCGCAACATTTTTCATTTCTGCTGTGGTCTTATGAGTCGTATCTTTATGTTATATAGCCTAAAGCCTTCCTCGATAAATGGACTATCCAACGTAAAAATATTTTTTCAAATCGGGCCAGTAGTTTTTGAGATTAGCGCGTTCAAACAAACAAACAAACTCTTCAGCTTTATAATATTAGTATAGATTCTTTGTAAATAATGAGCACATATTCTTAAAAATAATAATTTTCGAGATTATTGATAAAGAATTATCTTTTTCTTTGAAGTTGTTAAAGAATATTCTTATTTTAGGTTTACATGACCAATGTTTTTAAATTAAACTATTAACTAATATGTAATTAGAATCCATTGCTAACATAAATCAAGAGATTTATGTTAGCAATGGATTCTAATTTCATATATTGAGAAATCAATGAACAACTCTTACCTTGTTAAATTCGAAACGCTAGCGGAAGCCTCTTAAATATTCGCCATGACGCGACCACTCAGCACACACTTTCTTGCGTCAACTGAACGCCCACAGTCCAAAATGGCGATTGTAAATAAACATGCAAGTGTTGCCGTATTCCTTTTAAAAACTTACTATAGAAATAATTTTATTCTCAGGCTTGAAAATGCCCGTGACGCTCTTGGAATTCCGCAATCACCATTTTAGTGGACAAATTAAAATTATAAAATTAAGCGTATTTCATAATAAAAGTGCATTATTTAATGATAAAAGATTGAAGATTATAGTTCAATAAAATTGAGAAATAAAAAACCAATAAATTTCATGAAAATTAGGAACATTAATAATTCTTGTTCAAACATGTTAGAACGTGATTGGGACAGTCAAAAATAGTGAGACTCAATACCTGAATTTAGCTATATTTCAGGATTCAGTTGTAAATTTAGTATGTTTTATTTTTCTGACAAGAAATTATTAGGTTTCCTTCTATTGCCGCAAATATTTTCAACAAAATACTTTGTGGTAAATTTTTTGTACACATCCAAACTGAGCGGACACGTCATTTTTGCCATCAGCAAACTTTCTGAGAATGACTCTAATATGTCTGTTATATCACTATAAATTACACCTTCAATTTTTTTTAAAGTAGGTAACAGCGTAGGCGCTCACGGATCGATATCACGGAGACGATATGACTATGGTGTATTAATAAATATATTTTTATTTTATTTAAATAAGGACTGTAAATATTTTAATTCATTTAATTTGAAAAAAATATACATGTGGTCACGTGATCGTGAATGCTTAGCAGTGAAGTGACTCTGATATTGGCGCCATGGCGTTTCAAGCATTCACCTGATACATTTAAATTGCATTTATTAGATAATTATCCAAAATTTTAAATAGTTTGAAAATAAAATGTTTTTGTTGATTAATATACTACCGAGCTAAAGTGTGAACTCAATTTTAAAATGAGGCCAACGAGTCTATTGTAATGTACCTACATACTTTAAAAAATATATTTATAAAGCTACTCTATTAAGACTCTGTTCGGAAACTGATGTCTGATGTGATAGATGTCAATCCATTGACATCCAATAATCAGACGGTGCCATTATTGTGTAGGTACTCTTTTAGTTCGCGAGGCGTCATCTACTTCTAAATTCATATCATTGTGTACCTAATAGGTAATTTTGATCAAATTTAAATGCTTATAATGTACTATTTTTAAAGGTGTTTTTATGCACTCGGGTATTAATTATGATCAAAATAAAGGACGATTCACGCTACAACGTGTCGGGGCCAGACCGTTCCGAAGCCGGGAACAATTCCCATAGACATTCCGACATAGTACGGGGCACGTTTAGGCATTAATCACTTCATACAAAAAGTAAACAATAATGTTTGACAGCGCCCCGGCCGGCCGGTTGGAGCACGGCCCGGCGCCGGCAGATGTGGCGTGAATCAGCCTCAAAAGTATCCATCATTTTTTTTTAAATTAAATTTGTAATCATTATCGTAATGTTTCATAGCCTTTTTATCTTCCTCGACAAATAAGCTACAGAACATTAAAAAAAACGAATTAGTTCAGTAGTTCCTGAGATTAGCGCGTCCAAACAAACCAACTCTTCAGCTATAATATTAATATGTATAGATAAATATACGAGGAAAGGAAGAATATAAAACTCTTCCCTTTATTCTGACACTCGTCATCAATGACGTTATCGCCGTTTTTTTAAAATAGGTAAAAGTTTAACGTCTTTGGCTGTACGCCATACAGACAATTCTTCATTTATTGAATTTTCATTTTTCAACACTTAAAACTAAAACTAACACTAAACTAGCCTAACTTAACCTAACTCATTGAAATGCGAGGTGGTCCGCATTCCAATGCTCAATAAGGAAGCTAAGCCCAGGAACAGCGACCCGGGTAAGATAGCGCGATTAGAGCTTGCTTCACCATAATTCTCACTTTAATTTCATTGTTTTCTTCGAAAGCACATATTAACATGACAATTCCACCGCACAATCACAATAATTGACCCGAAAAAAACAGTTTCTAAAATGAAGAAAAATGGTCCGTCCTTCCCTTTTCGTTTCCCGCGCAAAACTCTACTGCGGTCGAAGATTGCAAAACAATAATTTATGGTCTGTGGCCAGTGGTCGTCAGTTACGCAAAGTGGGCAATTGCGCGCGTAGTGATCTTGGGATATCAAGTGGAGCGCACCCTTAGAATGACACGGACGAATCTCATCTGACATTGCTTGCCTTGCACTGACATTGACACTGACGTTGATTGACGTGGTGGTTGACTGGACTGCTGGTTAGGGATGATCGATATTCGAAAAACATCGATGTTGACATCGATGTCATAATCGAAAGCCCGACATCGATATTCGATATTTATCGAAAACTGAACATCGATGTTGGATATCATCGATGATTTATGCAATAATAACTGACAAAAAAATAAAACACAGTGTAAAAGTTCGGAATTTATTAAGAAAGAGATCAAATGATTACATATTCCAATATTTTTTATCAATTGACTGCAGGAAGAGTAATTTTGATAAAGAAGAACCTTTTAATCTATTTCTTTGTTGATAAAGAGTAGAGCCAGCTTTTGAAAACAGTCTTTCGGATGGCGTTGATGTCGCGATAGTAGAATATTTGACATGATAGAAAATAACAATTTCGTTTAGCATGCACAGAAAGCAAACAGATGAATTCAATATTTAGAAGTCAATCAATAAATACTTACATATTGTTGTATTTCACGTAATATTATATGCACAATAATAGAATACTATCAAATGAGTAAATTAAAACAGCCGACGCACGCACAACAAATTTTTTTATCAATAAACGAGTGGGAGCAGGGGAGTGAGAGAGAGCGAGCGAGGAGACGACGAAGAACGTACGACGAATAAAAGGAACGACCGGTGCGCCCTGAATGAATGAATACGCGTTCAAAGTTCAAAATAAACTTGATTTGTGTTGTGGATGCGTTCATAAAAGACATATTTTGTTTCGTAACTTCATAAGTTGCATTGGTCGTGTCGTGCGTGAGGCCGTGAGTTAACATCGATGACAGATGCCGTTAACATCGATGTTACGATATTTTTCGTATAGCAATATCGATGTTAAAACAGCGATGTTTTTGCTTTCAACATCGATGATCATCGAACATCGATGTTCATCGAGCATCCCTACTGCTGGTTGTTCGTGGACGATTTGCATTTGCATTTACACTCGCTATTTGCTGTGAAAAAGTGTAGACTAAATTAAATTCAAAAGACTGCTTGTAGTTTTACCACACGTCACAAGATTAGAATATTTTTACTCAGCACAATCAAAAAATCATTCTTTTTTCTCACAAGAACATACACTAGTTTGTAGGTGAACTACTACAAGACTGAGTCATCGACCTGTGTTCACCCGTCGCCCATTGAGTCCATTTAGTCGCTATCGAGTCGCGTTGATTCTTGTGTCTCGTGTTGTGTGTATTCCTACATTAACATCATGAATCCGTACCAGCAGGTAAGTTAAAATTTTTAGGTTATGTCTTGTATTGTGACCCATTTGTTTTGTTTATCACATGTGAGTTTGATATTTTCGTTTCGTTTCAAGGGTCAGTCGCCATACCCGCAACAGCAATATATGCACAATGTTGGATTCACCAACAGCGCCCCGCAATCTTTCGGCAATCCGATGCCAATGCCTGGAATGCCCACTATGGGTTATCCGTCGGCACAGCCAGGGTATCCCGGCGCTTACCCCCAGGCGAGTCCGGGCTATCCCCAACCGAATTCAGGGTATCCACAACCGTCTGGTTACCCCCAACCAAGTCCTGGGTACCCGGCTCAACCAACATCAGGGTATCCTGGTCAACCTTATCCAAACCAGGCTCATTCTAACTCTGCTCAAAGTTATCCGTCTCAACCTTACCACTCTGCTCAACCGGGGTACCCACAGGCCAATGCTGGCTACCCACAACATAACCAAGGCTATGGACAGCAAAACCAGTACCAAGGCTATCCACAAAGCCAATCATATACTCCAAGTCAGACTCACAGAGTACCAAGTACACCAAAGGTATGTGGACTACCTGTTATTATTCTCTGTCATATTTTACTATAAAACTATGTATTCTATTTTTCTATGTTTCATTTAAAAGCTTATATTAAGCACATTGAAAAACTATTTTTTTCAATTTTGGTTAATTGAGCCTATATTTACTTCATATAATGCAGTTGTTGTGACTCATCTTCTTGCTAACATAATAAATAATTTAATCTCAAACAAAATGTGATAAGTAGAACAAATTGTGGCTTCCTATATGCTTTCTAACCATATGTGTGCACATTTCATTATTTGATTTTATCCACCAGCTTCATTTTAAATTTAAAATGAATCATTGTATTAGTTTAGTTAACACTGCATACAGTACTCCAGACACAATAGAAATTTTATTGTAACAATATCTCTAGACATTCACCATCCAGGAAAGAGTTAATCTGATTTTAATGAACCATATTATTTAGGCTTAATAAAACGCAAATACAATAGGGCCTTAATATTCCATACTCAGGTTAGTCTGTACACCTCTTTAATCCAAACAACCCCCTGGCCCCCATAAATCTGCTGTTTCTTAGGCGCTTCTTAAGTGTGCAAACCAAAGACGTCTTTTCATTTCATGTACTGTTATTATGCACACACTCAATCCCTTAGTAACTTATGCCACATGCATATTTAAGTGCATTATCCTGTACATATCAGTTCTGTGAGTAGTAAAAACATTGTTGTGATAAAAAAAAGGACTCTTTAATTGCTAATTTGCCTTTTAATATTTCTACATAATCTGAACCCTGCGTATATCCGAACAACCTCCTGGTGACAACTGTTGACAACCTCTGTGGGTAGTGGCTAAGCACGCTAGTTTCAAGGCGTCGCCGCTCCGAGGTCCCGGGTTCGGTTCCCGGTCGGGTCAATATAGAAATAAAATTTTCTATACTTTGGAAGCGTCTAGCTATGAAACGTTAGACTTTAAAAGAAAATGGTTTTAAAAACCTCTGTGTCATTTTAAAAGAACTATCTATAGACACGTATAGGTTTGACAATTTTTTTTTATTTATTTTAGTTTTATGTATGGGAACCCCCCCCCTTAAATGACATATTTTTTATTTTTTGTATGAGAATCGTAAAGCGGTTAATAGAACAAAAAAAATAATTCAACAGTGTGATGCTTATAGTTACAGAATAAAATGGCTGTGACATGCGTACGGACAGACAGACAGACAGACTTGACGAAACTATAAGGGTTCTGTTTTTTTGCCATTCGGCTACAGAATCCTAAAAACGGTATAAATTTTTAGGGTTCTGCTTATTAAGGCATCACTGTAATTATTTTATTTACTTCTAATAATATTATTTAATTGAAAATGTATATTGCTAGTTTAACTTTTAATCTGTCAAACCCCAATGACATTATATGGGACCCTTTTACAATTTTTTAGCTAGGTATTGTGTCTGGAATGGTACTGAGATGCTTGACTAATAATTAGGAGTATGTAATCTACTAATGATTACAAAAAAAAAAGTTAATTTCAATAACATAACTTCATAAGTTATAATTTGACATTTGAATTAGTGCTCAGTAAATAAGATTAGGTATCTTACTTGTTGTTACTTATCACATTTTACAGAATGAAAGCAATAATTTGTAAAATATTATGGTTCTGTTGCTCTGTACAGAATTCAAATATATATTTCTTAAGGAAAGAACAAAATATTTGACATTTTAACTAGTGTTCAGTGAAAAGACTTTCTTAAAAATGTTAAGAGGTAAATGCTTGTTAGGTTTTTTTTTTATAGAAAGCAATAATTGGTAATATATCTTAGTTTCTGTTGCTCTATACAGAATTCTGTAGATATAGTTTTTTACGGTAATGCCGACAGACAAAATTGCATACTAAATTAACGCATGATAAATCGACTTACATCATAAATCCATCATAATCCATTAGAGTGATCGGATAGTAATCGTTTCGTGTATCCTACATGGACTGAAAGACTGTTGAAAATAAAGTCTTTTTTTTCATCGTCCTGGCGGTTGTCTCGCCACTGATGCCAGATCTTACAGATTGATTATAATACCACTGCATAGGTGTTATTGAGGTGCAGTTTACACCAAGATCTCTGCTTTTCTTTTCCAAACTTGAAATTCATTTCAAATCAAAGGTTCAACTAAATATTCTAATAATTTCCAATTAGTATCAATAGAACTTAATGTTTAAAGGTCTTAAATCTATACTAATAATATAAAACTAAAGAGTTTGAAAAGAATATTTTTGTGTTGGATAGCTCATATATCGAGAAAGGGTTAGGCTATAAAACATTAGGCAGCGTCGGAAGGGGAAGGAGCAAACTCAAACCACACGGGGGGCCGCTAGTTATGTTATAAACGGTATCCATAAACCACTTTCATTTGCAGCATCGTATTACTGAACAAAAATTAAAGTCCTTAAGTTTGTTACTCGATTTTTTTAGATGTTATATTCAAGATGAAGAAGAGCCAAATCGATGCTGATCGTGAACTAGGTAAATAATACACTCGGTCAGCTCACTAACACTGGATTGGCAGTACATACATGCACAGTGACTCTATTCAAGGAACGTTTCGAGGCAATTACATTGTTATGGTCACTTCGCCTCTCTGAGTCTGTCGCAGTACATATCCACAATTCAGTCTTAACATTGGTTCCTAGGACAATGGATGTACCGTTTTTCGAATACGCCAATTCTATATACCACCCTTGATTGTTGCAGTGAAAGTCTCGTGTAGTGATGTGACTGTGTTTTTCTAACTTTTTTCTATCTCCTCTGACTTTTCGTGGTAATTAATATGTCCTCTGTAACTTCGAATTCAAGTATGCGCAGTGCGTACAGAGCCACAATTGGTCTACGGCGTGGGTTCAAGTCATTTCGTTACACGGTATTTATGTCGTTTTATTTTTATTGGTCCGACGACACTAATTCGATGATTGTTGCACTAACCGTTTAATCTACAGGTGCTGTTAAGTGCTTGTCATATTCACGTCATGAGTTTTAATCATCTTCAATTCCTGTTGATGTAGGAGATGAAGGAGGATAGCTAGATGATCAAAGTCCTAAGAAGTCAAATGTCCAACTTCTTTATAGTACATATTCGTGTCGGAACAACTTCCCTAGTGTTGCTTGGGTCACAACTTACTTGGGTCACTGAATAGAAAGACGTCTTGTAACACATAGAATATTATAGTCACCTTGAAACCCTTTCTTAAATCCCATTTGTTCCCAAATGCCCTAAAACATTCATTTGTTCATATTATGAGTTGGTCTGCGAAAACCTTCCCGGTTTACTGTGCTGCCAAAAGGACGTACCTACGTTCTCAGTCACATGTTGTAGATAACATCCAAGGTCATTCATGTGTTGTGAATGTGATGTTTATTATCCGCCCGCAGAAAAATAATAATGCAGGTACCTACACTAATGTACTAACGCGATTGAAACTGATTTCTCATGATGACATTTTGAATTTCAAAAACTGAGTATGTGTTACATTAAGTCAGTACTAGGCAAGATATGAAGGGATATGCAAGAAAACACAAAAAAAAAAACAGAATTCATTCTCAAAATATCGTCAACTTTTACTCCGCCCGTACCAACAAATTACCATTATACAATAATCAAACTATCTTGAGAAATAGTAATATGGTGCATCCATTTAACCCCATCATCCTGTGATATCATTAAACACCCCACTACCTACTACCACACCACCCTAATCGTGTTTCTTGCAGAATATCATTTAATATCACTTTTCCGTACATAGATCTCTTATTTTTTTCAAAGCCTCTTTAACTAATTACGAAAAGCATTACCTGAATATGTTTTTTCAGTCCAAACCAACGGTGGTCCCCGCGAACCCCTTCGATCCGCGGGAAGATGCAGCGATCCTACGGAAGGCCATGAAAGGTTTCGGAACCGATGAGAAGGCCATCATCCAAGTGCTGACGAAACGCAGCAACGAACAGCGTCTGAGGATTGCTTTCGAATTCAAAACACTCTATGGAAAGGTAAATATGTTGTTGGTCAGTACGTTAAGATGCAGTTGTTTTCCTTTCCGCTGACCCTGGGGTGATATGGCACGCGAGCTATTGAAAGAGTTGGGACGACGTTTGAGGGACAAAGGTAACGATCCCCGCTCTGGGCCTTGGTTGGTTACACAGGTTTTCATAGCTATTCAATGTGATAATGTTACTAGCATAATGGGAACCGTTAGATCGGGCGGGGCGCAAATTGGAAATTTATTGTGGTAATTACAAAGTGTATAGCGGCTTTTAAAAAGTATAATTTACAGGGTTGATAAAAATCATATTTTTTTTAAAGAAATCAAATTAATCGGATTTATTTGATTTAAATCGGATTTATTTGATTTAAATCAGATTTTTTTGTACTTTCTTGTCTTTAATTAATTTAATAGTCAGTTATTAATTTAAAGAAAAAAACGTATTTTGGTTTATATTGTTTAATGAAAAAAAGTCAATTAATTCCTTATGACAGCATTTACACACCGGTTTGTTAAACTTTCCGCAAGCGGACTTTTTTTCTTTAAAATAAACCCACACAGCATCTTTTTTTCTTCGAGACCTTTTTGCCGTATTCCCTCTTCAACTAATCAATAACAAATGTCAGAGCGTAAAGCAAACCACATCGCGTGTTTCACAAGTCCCTGGACACTTTTTGGCTGATTTGGTTGCAGTAAAAATTTATTGATTTAAATCAGTGTTTTTTTTTTAAAAAAAACACTGATTTTTTAAATCAAGTGATTTAAATCATATCAACCCTGATAATTTATAAGATTTATATTTATTTGTGACAATTTGTTTTAAAATTTACGACGCTTGTTGCTTAAAGAATAAAATTTGTGTATCCTTTCGTTATAATAGTCCCCCTTGCCGATTTCGACTACGGTGGTCAGTCAAAAACTACTAACCGACTGCGCGAGACTTATTATAGTGCACAAGTGTGTACGCAAACAGGTAGACCGCCTAATCCTTTCACTCCCGTAGCCCGATGGTACAGCAATCTGACACGACCGGAGAGAGATCAGGCGCAAGACCAACGGCTTTACGTGCTTTTCCGAGGCACGGGGGTAAAACACCGCTAACTTTTAAACTCCGGGTTACCCTGAGAAGTTTAGAGCTGAAAACCCAGGTACATATTTTTGGCCTGATCCGTGGATCGAACCCGAAACCTCTGGGGCAGCCGTCGCTTTAAAGTGCGACCCCCTAACTGCTGCGCCACCGAGGCAGTTCGTTCCTTCCGTTATATCGTACACTTGTCAGCAATTCGCATTATTCGTTTCCAATCTCTATGTATCTATCTATGTTGCGTAAGGCAAAAGAAAGGAATTTGCTGCCAACATAATTATTCTGTCCATTATGTATAATGCGAAGATCCATCTTCGGCAGCATCATTATTAATCAATTCCAAATGTCTGGCTATGGAATAAAATAATTTAAATTAAACTTATAGAAACGATAAAATTGGTACGATAAAGGTATTTATAGGTAGGTAGACTTCTTTTGAACACAATTTCTTGATGAAATATTAGTATCGTGTTTACATTCACTCTAGCTAATGATTAGTGTATTAATAAATAGGTGTGTCGTATAGAACCAGTACTTTAATTAATTACATAATTGACCACAACTACCAGTAACTTACTAGAATACCAGACTAATGCCCTATTACCTACTTTTCATCTTTCCTTGTATGATAAAAACTTAATATATAAAATTTTCATTCAATCTTTTAGTTTGGTCTACAAAGATAAAGGTGTTATGAACTTTTGACAGATGTCTAGATCGAGGAACCACTCTTACCGTCACCTCATCAAGGAAAATTCTAGTAATCATTCGAGTGGACTTTGCATAGGCTATAAATCCATGCCCTTACCGATCCAATCCATAAAATTATTATCCCTTTGGAATAGAACGACAAAAGCGAGATGTCACTAGCAGAAAACTGTGTGATAAAAAGAGATGGGTAGCAGAACCATTTTTGGCAGATGTCAAACAGTTGACCGCCCCGCAGAAGCTCTCTGAAAATTACGTGCATTTGATTTTTTATATTTAAAAGTGAAATTGTGTATATCTTGGAGAAATAATGCGTCTGAAACATGGTGACTTGATCGGTGATTGATTGTTATGCATTACAGCAGCATAACCCCAACAAATAATCATTTAACAGGTAGATTAGTCCAAATAGAAGCCTCTTAATATACGACTTATATTTACCAATGCGCTTCAAATTTAAAGTACGCAGTTTGATTATTCTATTCTACAAACGTTAATTTTCGTAAAAAATAAAGACAGAATAACACAGGGAATGTATATCGACGAATATTTTGTATAATGAAATAATATTTAGTTTTACACTAGAGCTGCATGTTCAATATTTTGTGTCGACTGTTTATCATGCAGTAAACTACTATATTTTACTTAGGAACATTGTAATAAATCACCTTATCGAAAGGTTATCTCATTTAAAGCTACAAATGTTACTTATTGACATCTTAAATCGGTTTCGTTTGACAGCTTTTACTTGTCCTTCTATTCCGATAGGAATATTAATTTTATGATCCAATCTGACCCGTAGCGCCATCTCTTGGTGCGATTCAAAACTGTCAGTTACATAAGCTTTATTCTATTCAGGATCTCGTATCAGACCTCAAGAGTGAGACCAGCGGAAAGTTCGAAGACCTCCTAGTGGCGCTGATGACGCCGCTGCCGCAGTTCTACGCGAAAGAACTCCATGACGCGATTGCAGGGATTGGAACGGATGAAGACGTGCTGATTGAGGTCATGTGCACCATGTCAAACCATGAGATCCAGGTCATCAAGCAGGCGTATACTGCCAGTAAGTGGTTTTTCTTGGCTATATCTTTTTACAATTTTGCTGGTTTGGGACTATTAGAAAATAGTATTCTGGACGCTTTGCTGAATCTCAATGCTAAATAAACTGTTCTTACAGAAGGCCAGCTCATGAAAAGCCTTGCTTTTTAAATATGTTGGATGACCTAATATAAGAGATCATAGGGCTCATGTTAATTGTGAGTTCAATATTTATAACGTATTCTAAAAAAAATGGTGCAGCTGTTCCCATTAAAAGCGCTTTAGTTTAGTGAGAATTATAAATAAATATTGTTGGACACCAATCACATACATTGCTCTGATCCCAAAGTAAGTAGCTAATGCACTTGTGTTATGGAAATCAGACACAACGGTGGTACCATAACACCCAGACCCGAGACAATATAGGAAATTTTGATTTCTATATTGACCCGACCGGGAATCGAACCCGGGACCTCGGAGCGGCGACGCCTTGAATCCCAGCGTGCTTAGCCACTACACCACGGAGGACGTCAATGAAGGAGAATGCTCTTTCTACACAAACAAACAGTGTATTTCAATAGCGGTGATAGTGCGAAAAAGATTTGGCTTACATCCAGTTCCGATCGGTTTCTTTCGAATACATCGCTACAGCCATCAATATTCATTCCATATCATCGGGAAAATACCTTTTTGCTAACAGAAGGTCTTCGACCGGCTACAAATTAGGATAAATGTGCCATAAAAATATAACTGGCTCATTAAATTATATAAACAGATGTGTTTATTCTTCGAGATAAAACAATGTTAAAACAAGCCCGAATTAGCATGGAACACTTCAGATTTTTGGTATAAATACTTAGTTCATGTACGAATTATATTTTATGCATAGCAAATTAGAAAATCCGTTACTTTTGTACAGGATTTCAAGTTACGAACAATATTTCCTTGACTTTCTCTTGCATCTCGCTGTTGTATTTTATTTTTACACCCCTATCGTCAGCATCTAAATTTAAAGCACTGTAACATTCAAATACTTACGCGATTGTAATAAGCGTCTAATTTTAAATTCTACCGTCGGA
This sequence comes from Pyrausta purpuralis, assembly GCA_963924145.1. Lineage (NCBI taxonomy): Eukaryota > Metazoa > Arthropoda > Insecta > Lepidoptera > Crambidae > Pyrausta > Pyrausta purpuralis. The sequence goes on along the minus strand of OZ001649.1, from coordinate 5,425,154 downwards.
AACAATTCATTAGTCGTTCACATGATCATGACTTGAAGGACGATTCACACGTCCCGAGGATATACTGTTTCATTGTAATTTGTAGTATCGCCTAACAGTGAAGTAGATAATGGCAATAATAGCTTTATCCTCACTTGGTAATAAGACCGTTGTGTAAGCGGAAGGTAAACAATATTGACCATATTTAAGTGGAAAATACGGTTGGGTTCACTGTTATCGCAAAAATAATTATTACATTATCACGTAATGTGGTTTTGGTCAGCCGGCATATTACATGAGGTAAATTGACCTTTACTAGGAACTAGCATTATCTTGAAATGTGTTTTTGAGTAGTATAAAGTATACGTCTAAGTATCTGCGTGTGGGAATCGAAATCGATGACAGCGCTCGCAGTTAACAAGACCGGCCAAGTGCGAGTCGGACTCGCGCACTGAGGGTTCCGTGCCAACTTTAACTGAATTAGGGAATCCACTTAGTAAAATACCACAATATTTTGTTGATAGCCAATATAACTTTGTTTTTCATAGTGTTTGTATGAAGTAAAAAGTTATGTTTGCGGTTGTTATAAATGTGCTATATCTCAAAAACTTCTCGTTCGATCCTGTCCGGACCAATTTTAGTTGAAAGTATTTGTTAAGATCTACATTACATATTTTCTTCGAAATTTACACTCGCTTAGTTTAGAAGTTAGATGGGGGGGGGCGGGGGACGCCCATTTTACCAATTTGGAACAGTCTAGCTATAAAACGTTAGACTTAAAAAGAAAATGGTTTTAGAAACCTCCATGTCATTTTAAAAGACCTATCTATAGACACCCCACACGCTGAGGTTTGACAAAAGTTTTTTTTTGTTTTAGTTTTATGTATGGAAGCCCCCCATAAATGTCATTATTTTTTATTTTTTGTATGAGAATCGTTAAGCGGATAAAAGGATACATCTTCCTACCAAATTTCAACAGTGTGATGCTAATAGTTACAGAATAAAATGGTTGTGATATACGCACGGACAGACGGACAGACGGACAGACAGACGGACAGACAGACGGACAGACAGACTTGACGAAACTAGAAACTTGTAATGACAGCCATCCATCTGTCATTTTAAGGCACAAGGCCTTTTGGACGGATACGATACTTGCGCTTGCCGCTTGATAGCCACAAAAAAGCGAAATTTATTTGTACAAAGCGTCATAAATAGCAACAACAAACAAAGCGTCAAGAGTATATCCGATTAGAAAAACACAAAGATTTTTAACCACGTTAGTTCACGTCAAGATTAGGTTAGAAACAACATAATATCTGTTCGCATATGACACATTTTATGATTCTGTTAGAAATTGACCATATTTAGCCCGGTCGGGTTATTATAATAGCGCTGATAAGTGACTGAAAGTGTAAAAGCACAGTGGCCAGCATATTAGGTTACCCACTTTTGTTGCAAACTAGACCTTATTACAACTGACTAAGATACCGGAGTGTTTACCTTGACGTACTGTTGACCGTACATAATATACGGAGGCGACGAACTTGTAGTGATAAGTATATATGTAGTAGATATGCTAACATACATTTGTATACAGTAGAGTAGGCTTTGTTTGTTTTTGACGCGTGTATTTCCAAGGTTGTGGTGAAGTTTGATATATCGGGCTAATTTTAAATAGACCGGTAAACAAGTCGTTTTAATTTCACCATATTATCCACTCAGTATTTTGTGAAGTAGTAACTAATGGGATGCAAAAAACCCTATCCATTCTGAAAGTTGTGTGAATGCTAAAACTTCCTTTACGGTCAAAGTCAGGAATTCTATTCAGATAGAGTTTTATTCATAAAGTATTTTATTGTTTCAGCAGTTCTTTTTAAATCAAATAGTACCTACCTGTATCTGATGCATATAAAAAAAATATCCGCCATTAAATAAGTAAGCTAGCAATAGAAATGATTAAATTTCTTTCCATCTCTCCTTACAAAGTTCCTTGAATAGCAGAACTCATCCAAACGAGCAGTCCCCCGGTACTTCTACCGCGCTTTTTAGGATTCCGTAGCCGAATGGCAAAAAACGAAACCCTTATAGTTTCGTCAAGTCTGTCTGTCTGTCCGTCCGTATGTCACAGCCATTTTATTCTGTAACTGTAAGCATTACACTGTTGAAATTTGGTGGGAAGATTTATCCTGTTAACCGCTTACCGATTCTCATACAAAAAATAAAAAATATTGTCAAACCTATGCGTGTGGGTTGCCTATGGATAGGTCTTTTAAAATGATATTGAGGTTCCTAAAACCATTTTCATTTAATGTCTAACGTTTCATAGCTATCCGCTTCCAAAGTGGTAAAATGGGCGTCCCCCCATCTAACTTCTAAACCAAGAGAGTGTAAATTTTGAACAAAATATATAATATAGATCTTAGCAAATACTTTCAACGAAAATTGGTTTGGACGAGATCGAACGAGTAGTTTTTGAGATATAGCATGTTTTCAACAACCGCAAACATAACTTTGTACTTCATACAAACAATATAAAAAACAAAGTTATATTTGCAGTCAACAAAATATTGTGGTATTTTACTAAGAAGAAGTAAGTGGATTCCCGTATTCAATTAAAGTTGCCACGGAACCCTCAGTGCGCGAGTCCGACTCACACTTGGCCGGATTTTTTTACTGTATTCCTTTGTCGTAGGCGAAGCGTGTTTTTCATTTATGGCCTTCCCATGTAAATAAGCTATCTAACACTATTTAATTTTTCAACTTAATAAGAAATTGTTGTAAATAAAAAGAAATGTTGTTTTTCAACATTACGAAATGCCTTGCCAGTATCAAGATAAGATGCTTTTGTTTACAGTGTACGGAACCTTGTTGGAGGACGATCTCCGAGGCGACACATCGGGCAACTTCAAGAGGTTGATGACCTCGCTAGTTGTGGTAAGTTTCACTCTTTTTCCTCTATTAAGCAGCCGAATTGTCCGAACTAGGAAACACTTACCTTAAGGCAGCGGGAACTTTGATCTACTCTGAATTTTAATACCTTGAATTGAAGTCCAAAACCACGAAACCTACACTAAGTATGACTATTAAAGGGTTGAACAATAGCGTGGTTTCTGTGGCTGTTATCAGCATGCCTCTTGTTGGTGTGTAGATAACACAGTCGGAATTTGGTACGAATCAAATTAACTTGGTTCCTATTTTTGACAGGATAAAAGACGTACTAGGAAAATGCAGAATTTATATATCTCATATCTCTCCGTTATAATGTAAAAACCACAAAATTACAATCTTACGTTTAAAACCGGTAAATTGTAAACTTTCAATTTATTGTATTTATGGTTTAGGGCTGATTTTTTCACAAGTCAGATAAGAAATATTCGTCGAACAAAATACAATATGGCTAATTTGAAAACGTCACACAATGCAATCATTGTTAGTAATCATAGGTACCTGTAATTTTTTAAATCTGTAGCTTTTTAATTTACCAGTCTGATAAGTTTTATCTGGTCATTGAAAAATCGGCCCTTAATCGTACTTATATGCCAACCTTACACGAAGGATGAACGTTTATCCCTCACCTACCCTAACCTGCCACTTTGGCGAGTGATTCGTCGTTTTAGTTTACATTAGAATGTTTACAATAAATCGACAGACTACATTTACCGGATTAATAATCGTTTGAATGATTTTGTTTGGGCATGAAGTGTTTTAAATAAATAAATTAATATACCTCAGATATGATTATACAGTTTACCTAGAGTGTAAACTATTCTAGTTCAGCGTTTTTTTATATGCAACCAATGAAGAATGAAATAAATGAAATCATTCTCGTAAATATTGACTGTAAGTGGCGTATTATAATTATCTCTTTCTGAATCACTACAACTAAAAGTGTCACACTTACAAGAAGTATTCGTAACTCATCAAAAACCTCAATGTGTGAAAACCCTCTGAGGCCCGATTTTACCAACGTGATACATTAATCAAAAACAAGGAATACTCGTTGAATATCATACAAAACGCCTAATTTAGAAACGTCACCAATTTGTAAGCAATCATTTATGTAAATGTCTTTTTTTTATTCGACTGTTTTATAGTTATTCAAGCCTTGTCTGACGTTCTTAAAGTCGACCCTTAATATAGCACATCTACGTCACGATTATCTACGTGGGTTGCATGACTAACGGTGACCTGTCTCAGTAATCGCTTGAGTGAACGCAACCATTCACTTTTAGCAGAATTTATCTTGACGTTGTGAGTGACGTATTTTATGGTGCAATCGGAGGCCTTATACTCGTACTATGTTTGGCGAATGTGCTTTTTTCACTCGCAATACATGAGTGATATAGGGGGCGGAAATATACATGACATCATGTTACGAGGGTCAAACTGAAAGTTCTTAGAAAATCAAAAACTGATTACATTAGCCAGTTATTAGTTTTATTATATCTTTTCAAAATATTGTCCATTGACGTCAATACACCGCTGCATGCGATGGAACCACTGGGAAAAGCACTTTGCCCACTCGTCCTTAGGGGTCTCTTCAATGGCATCGCGATACGCAGCCACCGCTTCTTCAGCATTCATAAACCGCTTTCCTTTAAGTTTTTCTTTAATTTTTGGAAATAAATAAATATCACAAGGCGCGAGGTCGGGGCTATACGGCGGGTGACCCAGTAATTCAACGTTTGATGTCGCCAAATAGTCGATCGTTCGCTTGGCGGTGTGCGACGAGGCGTTGTCGTGGTGAAGGAGGATCCTACTGCGAGGTCGTTTCTCTCGAACTTTTTCCAAGACAAGTGGCAAACAATTGGTAGTGTACCATTCTGCAGAAACTGTTTTTTGATCCTCTAACACAATTGTTGCGAAATGACCTATCCTTCCAAAGAACGAGGCCACCATTTTTTTTCCCGCACTTCGATCTCTCTTCACTTTAGTTGGCAACTCCTCGAAAGGAAACACCCACTGAGCAGATTGTCTTTTGGTTTCAGGATCATAACAGTAAATCCAGCTTTCGTCACCTGTTAGTATGTCGAACACAGCATTTGAGTCACCTCCGTTAAATCTTTTAATCATTTTACGGCACCAATCCACACGATGGAGTTTTTGAGCCTCAGTCAAATTATGAGGTATCCACCGGGCGCAAAGCTTCCTGACCGCTAAATGTTCGTGGAGGATTTTGTGCACTTGACTCATACCGATGCCTAAGCTTGTCCGAATCTGCTGATAGGTCACTCTTTTGTCAGTCTCTATCATACGCCGCACAACACAGATGTTATTTTCAGTCGTCGCCGTAGAAGGCCGTCCCTCACGTACATCATCAGTGAGATTAGTGCGACCACGTTTGGGACGAGATGGGGCTTCATCGTGAAAGGCCAATCGTAGTCTATCATAACTTTCTTGTTGACTTAAATGACATCGAAAGTCATAAAAAATCATTGCACGAAAATTTTCTCGTGTTAAATTCATGTTGACGTGACACAGACAATTTTCAATTTGCCGCCAAATCGTAAAACAAATGACAAATGAATGAAATATATACTCAGTAATATTTGCAAAGAGTTCTATTTTCAAATTTTAGAATATTTTTTTTATTATATTGTTTATAAGTGGCCAGTTCTAAGAACTTTCAGTTTGACCCTCGTACATATAAGAACTCTTACAGCGATGAAGCTATGTGTATCTGATTGATAACAGGGATGCACAAACTAATAAGCTTTCATCGAACGTACCTATAGGGTTTGATTGTTTTCATCTTCTTTGAAATGTAACTGATTTACCTTTCAAAAGAAAAAAAAATACTATGAAAATAAAACCGGCCAAGTGCGAGACGGACTCGCGCACTTAGGGTTCCGTGCCAACTTTAACTGAATTAAGGAATCCACTTACTTCAACTTAGCTAAAATACGACAATATTTTTTGACAGCAAATATAACTTTGGTTTTCATATTTTGTGTATGGAGAACAAAGTTGTGTTTGCGGTCGTTGAAAATGTGCTATAATTCAAAAACTTCTAGTTCGATCTCGTCCAAACCAATTTTCGTTGAAAGTATTTGTTAAGGTCTACATTATATTTTTTTTCCAATTTACACTTGCTTAGTTTAGAAGTTAGAGGGAGAGGGACGCCCATTTTATCACTTTGGGAGCGTCTATCTATCAAAAGTTTGACTTTAAAAGAAACTGGTTTTAGAAACCTCTATGTCATTTTAAAAGACCTATCCATAGACAACCCACAAGTTTGACTAAAAAAAATTTTTCGGTTTTCGTTTCATGAATGGGATTCTCTTTAATATTATTATATATGGCTGGGACATACGGACGGACAAACAGAGATAGACTTGACGAAACTATAAGGATTCCGTTTTTTGCCATTTGACTACGGAACCCTAAAAAACCGCTCGGCAGTCCAGTGGCACTACAGTGCCATTTTCTTTTTTACGGTAAACTGTCCGTGGTACTACAGTGCCCACCACTTGAAAATTATGTATTAAGTTTAGTATATATATAAATTAAGTATAGTATATATTATAGTATAGTAAGTGTATTAGATTTTCAACTTTTTATATATTTATAACTATTACCTATCTACCAGTATTTTTGTTTTCGTAATCACAACTATACTTTTCTTTATATAATCGTTTTTATCGCGCGACATGTCGCGCGATTTTTATCATGCAACCGTCGCGCGATATCGCCGGACAGTTTTCCCACATCATAGTCTGACAGCGCGGACAGTCGAGTGGCTAAAAAACTTAATATTATGATCCGCGTACTATACCTTTGTCGCTGAAGGCCAGTTCTAAGTACCTACCTTTAATTACCTGCGACCGTGAACTAGTAAGGCGAATGAGTTTTGTCAATGACCTCCCCTTGATATAGTCACCAGCTCTTCAAAACTATACGTTAGATATAAAATGCACTTGAAAAAAGCAACTGTGTCAGACGAGGAATCGAACCTCGTTTTTTACCCTATCGGGGCATATGCCTATGCCACTCGGTCACCAAACATTGGCAAGCCTGTTGAATTTTGAATGCCGAGTGGCATAAGCATACGCCCGGATAGCGTAAGACACGGGGTTCGATTACTCGTCTGACACAGTTGCTTTTTTCAAGTGCATTTTATATTATTAAGATTATAGTGACAACACTCTAGAACAAAAATATAATTATACGTTAGATTTGAAAAAAAAAACTTATACAAACGGTAGTGTGTAGCTTGACGTGCTGTTTTCAGCGCATTTGTTACTCAGTCTCAAATGAACCGTTTTAATTTTCAGGGCAACAGAGCTGAAGATTACCACGTTGATCAAGAGAAGGCCAGGGAAGACGCCAGAAGCTTGCTTCAAGCGGGTAAGTTTATTTCTCTTTTTTCTTATTTGGTGTCGACGATACTTTGAGTCAATGTTGACTTGTAGATAATGTACCTATAAATCAGCACTATTTTAAATCTAAAAATATTTTTCTTTGCTAGTCCATTATTGTAAACAACCTTTTCATAACTTTTTAATAATACCAATTAATAAAATGAATATAAACCTTTTATTTAATAAAGATCTCACTGTTAAACGTTTCATTACCGAATGTAGATTTCATTAAAAAAGAATGTCAAGATTATTTACAATTTTCAACTAACAAAAAATGGAGGCGACAGAATTAGTTAAATGCAAACCTTTTACTTATAGAAAAAGAAACCAGAAGCAATCAATTAACATTATGCGTTTTATCAATAAATATATTAAATATTTATTAAATAGTTTAAAGAGCAAAATCTTTTCTAAAAAGTTTATATCAATAGCTGATAAGATAACATACTCATAAGTATAATTCAAGGAAACACTTCTCATCCACTCATTGAGTAAGACATTTTATGTTCACTCAATTGCGACTTTCCTTTGACTCATCAATTCACTGTAATGAGTCGGCCACATATTATTTCTCACGCTTGCCAACAAAGAGTTACGTCAAGATTCGTACAACGATATCGTCGGAGGCCACATTTCCGTATGACGTCACTGATAAAAACATCTGAGTCAGTCGGCCGATCCGCTATTGCCAAATTGTTCATATACCACCATGATTCATAATGCGTTTGTTTGGTCGCTGTTTAGTCAAGGTCTTGAAGAAGAATAGATAAAAATATCATGAGTTCGTCCTGACATAATTCGTAATTAGTAAATAAAAAAATATACATGCGTTTTTAGACACACATTGAACAGGGGATTAAAACCCCGATAGTACGATTTTGTCGGGCGGAACCCAGGAAAAGGGAAAATAAATTATTTACATGTCAGGAGCGTCATCCAGATGCATAGAAAAAAATGAATAAGGTTAGAATGGCCTCGGTCAGTGCGGCAGCGTGCTAATATCGTAGGCATATGCCTGCATTGAGCAGTAGCTACTTCAGTCGCGTGATAAGAGCGTTGCGTTATTTTTTGTCAAAAATGCAAATTATAATTACTTGCAGAGCGTGAAGCCAGGTCATACAAAATGAGAGAGGAAGTGTATCTTTTCACCGTAGAGTAATAAAATGTAGTTATTTCGACATTATTATTTATCGACAAATATGATATTTTGCACCAAGTTTAAAAAAAATATTTATATTCTTATTCGTGCAACCAAAATAACGTATTCCTGCAATAAAAATATAATTCGGCATAAACGCACTGCTTCATTCACAACTTTTGTACTTTCGTTGTTATTAATTTCAATTTTAATTTATCGGTTGATCTATTTATTTGTAAAATAGAGTACGACAATTTAATTACCACACAGTTCAATAAATAAATAAATAAAATAAAATGTATTTATTTTGGAAACATGTCCATAAGTGTTAGTAACATTTTCTCTTAAAAACTATGTCAGTAAAAAGTGGTGAATTATTTTTGGTGTCTTTGGTGAGTTGAACCTGAATCCAGTGTCGCATAATGACACTGACTGTGTCCAACCTCGCCGCTACCGCCCTCAGGAGGCTGTTGGAGCCCCTATAATATCGATATGTGTTCAACACTCTTTCACAAATCGTACATTGGTTTACTTTCAACAATGTACTTCCATCGGTAGTGATCGAAGTTAAACAACATACGACGCGGTCGTGTTTTTAATGGGTGACCATTCCGACTATATAAGTGACTCTACCTAGTCTTGCCATAAATATTGTCACAATGAAAAAAACTTTTTTTAATGCAAATAATATTTATTACTTTTACAGTGTGTTAGTTTTATACATAAATATAAAACAATTTAAAATATAAAAAGCTTCTTAGAAGTGGTCTCCATTGGCTGCAATACAGACCTTTAAACGTTGAGACCAGTTATCAATAGAAGCACGCACTCTTTCTATGGAAAAAATCTTCACTGCCAATCGTATGGATTGTTATAGGGACTCCAAATTATCATGGCGTTTAGAGCAAGCTGTACTCCCTAAAACTGACCATAAATCATAATCCAGCGGATTAAGATCGGCACTAGACGACGGCCAGTCTTCAGCTCTGATAAAGTCTGAAACGTTCGCTTCTAACCAAGACTGCGTGGACCGACCTTTATGACCCGGTGCCGAGTCTTGTTAGAAAGACCAGCATGCTTGGTTATTGAACATGGTGTTGTTAAGGGGCTGAACTACCTTCTCAAGAATGGTATCTTGATACACTTGTGCCGATGTTTTGATACCTTTTTCACAAAAATATGGCTCAGTCACTCCTTCATAGCTAACACCCCACCAAACAATCACTGAAGTCGGGTGATGCCCACGTTGCACTCTGCCGACTAATTGGGAAGCTTCCTTAGAGGTTTGAGCATAAATATTGTCATTTTGTTTGTTAAAATGTTGCTTAATTGTAAATTTTTTCTCATCCGTAAACAAAATTTTTCTCTGACCTCCCTTTGCGTACAGCTTCAGTGTTTTTTTTTCGATTTTACCACCCTATTTTTTTTTTAATTATCAGTTTAAAAATGACCAGTGCGTCTCTTATAGGCTGCAAGTCCTAAGTCATCTTTTAAATTACGCGACAAGGTTCTGGGTGCTATATTCATCTCCTGAGATAAAATCTTTTGCTTTCGGACAGGATTTCTGCGAATTCTTTCCCTTACTGCTTTGACCACCTTTTTCGTACGAACACTACGTGGACGGCCAGAACTTTTTCTGTCACAAACAGAGGAGATCTCATGATACCTATTGATAGCCCAGTACACAAACATTTGACTAATACCAAGCGTATGGAGAGTTTTAAAAATGCATTTGGCTCCATACCAACTGTAATGCAATCACAGCGATTCGGTTCTCTTTATCACCCCACTCTATTTTAATATCGCAAAATATTATAAAATGTATTGGCGTCAAAATTAGAAAACACAATGAGCAATCGTATAAAAATGACAGATTCCAAATTCAAATGTAATATCTTTCTTATTTTTAATTGTAACAGTACTTATGGCCAGACTGTGTATATACCAAGCGTATGGAGAGCTCGTGGTAAACCACGAGCATCTCCGTGCTCCAAAAAGCACATTAAGTTGGTTAGCTAACATCGGTTGATATTTTCTTAGACCATCAAAAAGAAAATTTCCTCAGAAATGGTTGAATTTTGATAGTATGCTATGGGGTTAAAACTGATGGAATACCTTTGAAAGCCTGTTATTTGAAGTCAGTACCTACATACATAATTTTTCAAACCTCTACAACGCTCCTTTGGTGACGTAATTAAACCGCGTACAAAAACACTGCAAGGTTAACTGTTGTAACATGCTGTTGTACATTCCTTAAACTTAACCACCATACTAACCTGGGTCATATTTATATATTATCATACTTGGCCTACTGTTGCATATACAAGACGGGTCGATGACGCTAAACGTCACGCGTATTTACGTATCCATGAGAGACCACAAATTTCGCAAGGTCGGACAGACACCACGGTAGCTCAATGGGTAGAGCATTTGATCCGGTTACCCAGAAAGTTGCTGGTTCGAGTTCCGCCCGTGCGCAAATTTTTGGTTTCTTATTTCATCTTTATGAATAAAAAATATGACACTGAGTGTTAAAAACATTCTAACCCATCCAAAATTGTACATATTGCGGAGTTAATCCCAAAGGCATTCTCTACCATTCAACCATAGGTCTATAAGTATTTTGTAATTTTTTAATTGTAATCATAACTATTTTCCAAAAATAAAAGAATTTAAAATAAAAAAAGTTTGTGTAGTATTATTTTAAGTCTGTTTATGTTACATACATTACATACATATTGTTTTGAGTTTGCTCCCTCCCCTCCCGTCCCAGCGTGAAGTTCGGGCCTAAATTCTTTCTCGATAAATAAGACATATCTTTTAAAATATTTTTTAAATCTGTTCAGTAGTTCCTGAGATTAGCGCGTTTAACGTACAACAAACACAAACAAACAATAAAACAAACTCTTCAGCTTTATAGTATTATATTAGAATATGAATGAATAAATAGCATTGTAAGATATCATACCTGAATAATGTAGACCATGCAAATACCTTTAAACACTTTTCTTTCCATTTCTTCACATTGGAATCAATATGTCTTATACATATAAGAAATATTACTTGTTTTTTTAATCATAGAATGATTCAATTCTACTAATAAAATTATTTTTAGATACTACTCTAATGTTTATGGGTATCAGTTACTATATTTCAAGTAACGTTTAGCAAATCTATTTTTTCTTCTATTGTTTTTACCGAAAAGCAATAGTAAAACTCTTTGCTGCGATCAAATGAGCTGTAAAATTATCTAAATTAACTAAAACTTAAATCCTACATGTTGATTCATATTGAGAAACAACATTACACCGGTAATTGAATTTATCAACCGAAATAAAATAATCAATAAAAGCTTTTCTTTCTTTCTTTCAAATAATCGACCTTTACCGCATCACTAGTATTTTGACATAAAAGAACGAACGTATCTGAATGAGGATTGGTGGTTTCACCGCTAGCAGCTCTCTGATTGGTATTTGGTTTCAAGTACTAATGACACCAATCACAGAGGTCCTAGCGGAAATTGTAATAGGTTTGTAATATAGCTGCGTTGATTCTTTGATTGGTACTTGAAACACTGCAGCAACAGCGCGGTAAGTTCTCCCACCGGCGACAGAGTTTCCCATACAAACGATCGATCAAACCCATTCTAATATTATTCATTTTTTCTATGTTCAGATGTATCGAATAACTCGTTGCATCTTAGATTATTATTTTTGGCCAAACTTCAACAAACATAACATTTTCGACTTATAGGGCCGATTTAACCAACGACTGATAAGACTTATCCGTCTGAGGCCCGATTTTGCCCAAATTTGATAATGATAGCAATCTTTTTGAATATGACATTTGTACGTAACAGCGTAAAATCATTGATACAATTTTGTGCTTCTAATAACAGGCCACATGCTGTTTGTCATTTTAAAATTGGTAGTTATACATATTCAGTCGGATAAGTCTTATCTGACGTTGCTAAAATCAAAAAAGTAAAGTAAGCCTGTAACGTCCCACTGCTGGGTGAAGGCCTTACCTCAACATGAGGTAGTTCGAGCCATACTCCACCACGCGGGCTCAGTGCGGGTTGGTGGAGGGGTGTTTGCAAGCAAGCGACTAACCCTGCTGTCAGATGTTATCAAGCCGCCCATAAGGCCTCTGACTAGGCTTAACGACTAATATCAACCGATGTTAACCGGGACCAACGCCTTAACGTGCCTTCCGAAGCACGGAGATGCTCGTGATATACGTCACTTATATGGTCACCCATCCAAACACGACCGCGTCGTAGTTTGCTTCACTTCAGTATCACTACGAAAGCGCTGCTACTACTGCGCTACGAGCACCTCATTTTTAAATACCTACAACAAATGCTAAACAGTTGTGACGTCATATTCTAAAAATGGTTTTTCCATTTTCAGGTGAACTCCGCCTCGGCACGGACGAGTCGATTTTCAACGCTGTTCTATGCTCGCGCTCGTTCCCGCAGCTCGCTGCCATCTTCCAGGAATACCAGTACCTGACGGGCCACGACATCGATGACGCCATCAAATCCGAGTTCTCTGGGGACATTGAGAAGGCTCTTAGAGCTATTGGTAAGCATAAATACACCTTACATCTAAAAAACACGGTTCAAGATCGTTTATACTCGCATTGACGACTCGTTTGGTGCAGTGGTTAGAGAAGTCCTGACTACTGAACCAGCGACCGCGGGTTCGAATCCCGCAACGGGCACATGTTTGTGTGATGAGCACGAACTTTTGTACCTAAATCATGGATGTTATCATGTATTGATGTATTTGTATTTATGTGTATTTAAGGGAGACGCCCCCGTCATAATCGATGTCTGGTACTTCGTAACACAAGGAATAAAATTCCTTACCTTGATCTCCATTCTCTCGCTCTCTCTCCACTCTCTCTTCTCGGTATCTCCATAACTTCGAGTAGGTAGTCAGAGTTTGGTTAGAAGAACTAATTTCTATGCTCGTTCAGAATAATATTGACTTTTGATAGTACTACTTTACTTACTGGTTATATGATACGAACTCACAAGATATGGAAACTGGCACTTGGAGTTATTGATAAATAATAATAAATAAATAAAGTCGTGTTAGCTACACCACTGAGTTGATTTTCATCATTTTTATTTGCTTGGATTTGTCTTGGCTCCAAATACAATGTTGCCTGTCAAAACGATATCATATACAACTTTATCCAAGCAGTTTTTTGGCAACAGAAGGCACTTACCACTAAGCACAATTATTATGTCAAAATAGATTATTATTTATAAATAGAAATTATTTTGTGGCAAATAGCATATCGCCTTTAGTGGTATTCTGCACTTAGCAGCAAACGAATTCCTACTAAAACCTTCCAACAATGAGGGAGGTCCAAAAATACCCCACGTCCTACATAGATGAAATGTATCTCACAAAATTTCACCAATGAAATTAATATTTTTTTCCTCATTATTTTATATGTCAAAATGTAAAAATGGTAATGTTGTATAAATTATTTTTTGTCATTTTTTTATTTTTTATAGATATGTTTCATCTCTGTAAGACGTGGGGCAATTTTCTATGGTATGTGTGACTTATTCTTTAAACTATGTCTCTTATTTTCAGTGAAAGTGGTCCGTAACAAGCCTCTATTCTTCGCTGAGCGTCTCCACAAATCGATGAAGGGTCTCGGCACGAACGACCGCCAACTCATACGCATAATGGTCACCCGGTGCGAAGTCGATCTTGGAGATATCTCGGACATGTTCCAGAGCAAATACGGAGACACTCTGCAGAGCTGGATCGAGGTAAGAGTTTATTGTAATTAAATTATTATTGTTGTAATAAATATGCCTCCTCCTTAGATTCTCACAGCGACTGTTCGCAAGCGATCTGCGTCCAGTGTGATCCGGCAATTTTTAAAAGCCGTTTGTCCATCTTCCTACGGACGTTCTATGCTTTGGTTTTGAGTAGGTCGTAAAAATAGCAGAAAATGTGCTTTATGAAAATGGCATAAGGTTAGTTATTGTCTGTCATGATTGAATGTGATCAAAGTAAGAACCGAGTTTAAATAGGTAGCGTGAGTTTTGAAATTTACCATAAAATGTACTTCGTGTGTAGAACAGGGTCGTTTTTGTTTGACATGAATTAATTTTTAGGGTATTTTTATATTATGCGTTTCTAAAATAAGGTACTTACGATACTTTACTTTAAAATAGGTTTGGATGTTTTGCGCAAGTAAATTAACTTTATGTAATATTTTGTATATTTTGTTTCAGGGTGACTGCTCTGGCCACTATAAGAAGTGTTTACTCGGTTTGCTCGGATTGTATTAAACACCTCAAACCGACGCACTACACGCATTTAAAATACACTCACGCATCAATATCTCAAAGCCATTTTTGTATTTTCCGCTGATTCGTTTCAAAGATGATTTGGTCTACGTTGAATATGTTTTACAAATACATTGACAGAAGAAACAATCTGTGGCAAATATGTCAAGAAAATATACAATATTTTAAAATGTAAGTGCCTTGTTTGTTACAATTCTTTCGGCGACCTTCGAGCGAAGTAAAAGAAAGAAAAGTATGATATACACAGAGTGGAGCCTATAATAGGTGCAAAATTTTAATCAATGATACTACAAAGTATACGCAGTTACCTTGACCTGCTCACAGTGCTCTAAAATGCTTTACCTCGGGTATAGTAATCCAGAGACTGCCTCGGTGGCGCAGCGGTAGTAGGGTCGCACTTTAAAACGACGGCTGCGCCAGAGGTCCCGGGTTCAATCCCCGGGTCGGGCCAAAAATATACCTGAGTTTTTCTGTTCAGAAATTCTTAGGGTAGCCCGGAGTTTGGAAGTTGGCGGTGTTTCACCCCCGTGCCTCGGAAAAGCACGTAAAGCCGTTGGTCCTGCGTCTGAACTCTCTCCGGTCTTGTCAGATTGCTGTCCCATCGGGCTATGAGAGTGAAAGGAATCGAGAGTGCACCTGTGTTTGCGCACACACTTGTGCCCTATAATATGTCCCGCGCAGTCGGTTAGTCGTTGCGGCTGGCCACTGTAGTCGAAATCGGCTAGGGGGACTATTATTAGTAATCCAGAGTTATAATCCCTAATCAATGTATTGAAAATCGCTGCCTTATTGTAGTAAATGACAGTGTCAAGTTCTATAGGACATACTTGTTTGCAATACATAAAAAACAAGCTATAAAATTAAAAAACAAACATTTTACCATATAAGTTTATAAAACATATTCCTCGTAGAAATAGTTATTATTAATTACTGTTAGAGGTAGATTTTTAGGTGATAGCAGATACTTTTTTATTCATCTGCTATAAAAGTGCTAAGTATTAAAGGTGATGCATCTCAAATTATTTTCATGCGACATTGTTTCTATGCTTATGTTCTGTGGAAAGCCGTCCGCTTGATCTGATGCCGAAGTCTCAATATTGTTAAGAAATAATATATATTTCGTTTTTCATGTTAAAAATATATTCTGAATTTAATGTAAAATGTATATTAACTGAGTAAGTATTTAAAAAGTGTTCGAAAGTTTTAATACTGTAACGTTTTACTGTAGTTTCTGAATACTAAGATTTCCCATAAATGAAAATTCGTGTACCAAGCTGTGGTTTATCATAGTCACCGAAAAAAAAACCTGGCACTCCTTTTTGTACAGGAGTTTTTATATGTCAGGAAACGATGAATCGCAGTAATCTGTTTGTATGGTACGAATAAAATATTAACTATTCCTTTTTCCTTGAACTGCATTTTGTGAACACATTTTTATACATTTTACACAGCTAAAAGTGCCTTTTATCTTCACGAATCATAAACGAATAGGTATGTTCTTTTCCTTTATGACTTATATTAAACAATATCTCTATTCAAAATAACGTTATGAGCACACTTTGATATTTTTCGTGGTTTGAAAATAAAATTATCATTTGTTTAATTAAAAGGCTTTAGGAGTTTAAGAGTAAGCCACTGATTTTACAATAATTGATCGATCTTTTACTTCTACTATTCATTTATCATTGCATTTAATTGATAAAAGACGATTTGTATACTCCCCGTATAACGAATACTCCACAAATTTTTGTCATAATTTATTTTTATTTTTCATCATATCTTTTCATACTTATTTTTACTTTATTTTTTAATTGTAAGTGAATTTCTCAGAAACCCACCTGATGCCCCAAAATACAAGAAATATATATTTTTGGGACTGTTAAAAATAGAGAATATGTTTATTTTCATGTTATCTTATTCATCTGCATCTTTGTCAAATTAATATAATATTAAAACTTATGAATATTTCTATATGTAACTTTATGACCTGTTGTAATGTGCTTTAAAAGTATTTACAATATTATATGATTGTTTAAACGATGTTGTTTGGGTGATATAAAATATGCCTCATTTTCATGTGTCTTATGATAGAAATTATACTGGCCTTAAAAAGAGTACATACTTATTAAGTTAATAATTAGTACATGCCAATTATTAAAGGATTTATTGCTTAGCAAATCATTATATTTTTTACAATTCTTTATGTCGTTCTAAGTTAAACATAGCTTAGCAGATATCTTATTGATGTGTTTTTACACACATTATATTTAACTCCATTGTTTTGCTTAAAAAGTTGAAAGAAAATGTCTCACTTGCGTTTTAATATTAACTTTTCTATGTGGCCAATGTCATACAAATTTACGATTGAATTAATGTAACATTTAAAATTAAGTGATCATTGTATTTTAATCGATGTTCGTACTGGTTCGTAATAAATTATGATTGTAATTAATTTAACGTTATTTGACTTTATAACTACCATCGAACTTTGGAGAGTTATAACTTATCCAATTCACTTTTATGGTAGGTACTTTTTTCGTGAACATTCCACTGATTACAATCATTATATATCTTAAACTATTAGCGCTTCTAGTCTTTTATAATGAGCAGGTCGCACAACAAAATTTGAAACTCTTTGCCCGTATCAGTGTTTCTAAATAGTCAGCGCGTAGCGTCAGCGCATCACCCTAAAATACGGCGAGAGAAATTCGAATGATTGCCAGAAAAACCATGAAAACAACCCTTTTCTTTTTTCCATACAAATGTTTTCTAACTAAAACGTAGTCAGTTTGAGCTTTATTGCTATTTTTGGGGACTACTAGACAGATTAAAAAATATTTTTGTGTTGGATAGCTTATTATTGAAGAGAGCTTCAGGCTATAAAACATCACGCTGCGACGGGAGGGAAAGCTCAAAAAACGCTGACGCAGTCGCGGGGGACCGCTAGTTTCACATACAAATGGTACCTGAAACTTTGTTTCTATAAGACAATTTTTTTTTTAGAATCGAATGACAACCCTCTCCCAACTGAACGGTAGTAGGCACAGTAAAAAAAAATCACAGCACTAACAGGTTGTTGTTTTGGTCAGTGACATCCTGCTCAAGGATGATAATGAGTTTAGCTTATAAAGGTTATATTTCAATTATATGCAAGTTTAATAAAGAAAACCTTTTCATAACATTCCTAAAAATGCAAAACGAATGGTTCCCTATTCGTTTTCTTAGAAGCTAAGGTAGGTAAGCTACGAAGAGGTGATCTAATGTTGGTAGTTATGACTCGCTCGATAGTATCGCAATAATAAATTGATAATTTTGTAGGCTTATTCCATTGATTTTTTTTGTCATCATTATCGTTTGTATAACCACCCCTGAGTCGCTTGTGTGACCAAAACAATATCCTGTATAATTATGATGAATTTAGAAGGAAAAAACTCACGGCTATGATGAGTAAACAAACGAAAAGATTATACTTAGTGCATAAACTTAAAGCGAAATTTCCATATGAATTTTTGCTCAATAAATGTTTACCTGCAAAACGCGTTAAGATGTCAAACTGAAACTGTAGTCAATTGATTTTTATTCTCTTTTTTAGGGTTCTCCCTTGTTTTGTCGAAAAACGTTTGATATAATTTCACTTTTACTAATCACTCTTAATATAATGGTTGTTTAACATAATTTTGTTTAACATAATTTTTATAACAGATAATATTTGTTTGATATAACAACGTTTGTGCTAACATTTAAGAGGCATAATCATCATTCGACCTAATAATCATTTCATGTAATTTTTGTTTTATCTAATCTTATTTTGTATAATTATCATTTTACATACTTTTATTTAGTACAATGATCAGTTCGCCTATATATTTTTTTGAATTATAAGATTTTAACAGTATTATTTTAAAGACAGCAAATAGGGCAACTTGAGCAGAACAAAGCTTTAATATTTTGCATTTCATCACAAAAAAGGAGCGCCACCGAGCACCAGAACTCCTCTCTGTTGGTGTCGTCTAGATTAGGTTAGGTTAGATCAGTGTTCCGACAACGCGCGAAGCCGAGCGAGAGAAGCGAGCGTGCCGCGGTAGCGGCCGCCGAGCGCCAGAACTCCCCTTTGTTGGTGTCATCTAGGTTAGGTTAGGTTAGAACAGTGATCCGACAACGCGCGAAGGCGAGCGAGCGAAGCGAGCGTGCCGCGGCAGCGGCCGCCGAGCGCCAGAATTCCTCTTTCTTGATGTCATCTAGGTTATGTAGTTTAGAACAGTGACAGTTTTTTTTGTTGTTTTATATAGTGTTAATCTGTTACACCTAAATGACATCAACAAAGGGGAATTCTGGCGCTCGGCGGCCGCTGCCGCGGCACGCTCGCTTCGCTCGCTCGCCTTCGCGCGTTGTCGGATCACTGTTCTAACCTAACCTAACCTAAATGACACCAACAGAGGGGAGTTCTGAATGTAGATATTTCACTTGATTTTTTACCTAAAACGGTTAAACTCGCAATCGAATTACCACACGAAAAAAGTTCGATTGACGCAAGAATCGCCACCCTGGAAGTCTTTTGACGCTCAATTAGCGTAAGCATAAATGTGATTATTTTCTGTATTATTTAAGTTCAATTATAAAGTTTCGATTAAATAAAATTAGATTAAGCACTCATTAGGCCAAGCAAACATTATGTCATGTGATATAAGGCAAAGTGAAAATTCGATGAAATGAAATTATATTACATGAACAATTATGTCAATCAAAATTAGATAAAATAAATATTATAGGAATCGAATAATTATATCAAATGAAATTAGATATTTTAAATGTTTGTGAAGTGAAATTATATCAAACGTTGTTCGACAAAACAAGGGAGAACCAGGTAGGAACCAGGTGCTTACCATAATCGAATCGGACCCTTTGTGCGCGAGTCCAACTTGCATTTGACCGGTTATTTTTACTGTTATAAGACTTACAGCTCTTAGTACGAATTGAGCCAATCTTACAAACTAAAAAGTTTGAAAGATTAGCTCAGCTAAGTACTAACATTTAATGGCTGTACATTTTTACAGACATTAACTGTTAGTACTCGTACATAGTTTTTATCATTAAAATTAAATAAAACTGTATTGAATTCATTGCAAGTTACATAATGGGCCTATACCTCTACAAGGTGTTTCAAAACAACGAGTAAAGATTGAAGGGAGTTACTCAGAATCAGTAACTGAACAACTTTCTCCTAGAAACATGGGTCGAAATATGCCAAAAATTAATTGACTCTCCATAGAAGTAAGACGGGTCACATGACCGATTTAGTATGGGAAGTCAAATTATTTTTGGCGTTAGTCGACCTATGTTTATACGAGAAAGATGTTCAGTTACTGATTCTGAGTAGGTCCCTTCATTATTTACTCGTTGTTTTGAAACACCTTGTATAGGTGTTGTTAAAAAAAGTACGAGTCGAATTCAATGTTTGTCAGTCGAGTTAAGAATACAGGGAAAAATTATGAAAGATCTTGTATTTTTTATAGTTTTCTTTTTAAAAATATCAATATATATTATTCCTGTATTACAAACTTAATTGACAACCAATCCCTTGAATTTGGCTCGTACTTTTTTACAACCTGTTTTTTTTTGCTCCTGTTATAAGCAACATCCTGAATAAACCTTAGTCGCAGGTGTAGTTTTGTTCCTTTCCGTGACGATATTACGACACGCTTTACAAATTACATTCGATCTATTTGAAAGGGCGTCTTTATAAACATCGATTCAGTATCACTTTCTTAGATAAGAAATTCACATTTTCAGTGTGTGTTTTCATCTTAACAACTTGTGCTAAAAAGATCTTTTCAACACACTTGCTCAAAACGACATTTTTATTCCACTGATTTTTGGCTCATAATCATAGATATTACACACGCGTGCTTTTTCATTATATTATTGCACTAGTGCTTTTAGTTTATTAACCCGACCAATTTACATTTGTACCCTAGTACCAAGTCGTAAGTAAGAAGAAGAAGCGATTTAATTTAGTCGGGTTATACAATACTTTTATTTTAGCAACAAACAGTATTTATGCGAAAATTAACAGTATCTACATATTTATTTCAATAAATGGTAAATTCTGATTTATTACTAAAAATAGCTCAAATCCATTTCACATTTTCTGTGATTTGTGTTTTAAACACGAATTATTACATTTTTAATCTTGGTTTTTGGCCGATCTAGTTCGCGCCTAAGCCTTGCATCTGTATCGCGGCAAGAAAAAAAAACAACGCGCCATTTATCGTAAATAATAATTGTCGGCTGTAACGAAGTTTGTTTAATTATGAAGTTTAATATTAATGAAAATGTCTACTTCAAGTGAAGACAATGAAGAAAACCTATTATTAACTCTGCCGGACAGGCGAAAATCGCGTGCGAAAGTCTTTGCCATCAAAATGGAGTGAAATGTATTTTTACTGTTTTAATAATTAAAAACTTAGTAAATGAAGAGTCTTGTTTTGTCCTCGCAAGTGTATTGAAAAACGTCGTATGAAACACGTGTGCCTGTGACCATAATATACGCGGCTTTCTTATGGCGCACTCGCTTACGCTCGTGCGCACACAATATCGCCTTGTATATAATGGTCAACTTAGTACACTTGTATCATAATGTACTATTAGGGATCCTTAGCCAAAGGGTTAAAAAGGGGCCGTATTATTACTAAAAATCATAAAAAAATATAGCGCCTTCAAAATACTGAATAAAAAGCTTATAATAACGCATTTGTATTCTATTTAAAAGAAAATTATTTCATTGGAGTCGGTGCATGATGTTAAGAATACCTGCGCACTATACACATCAATAGAATGTTTTTTAAACTTTTTAGTCAGTTTTTTTGAAAGAGCTTAAATGTTTTTTTTTGTGTCGTCAATTCTCAAAAGCATTTATTGGAAGAACCGTGTAATTCATTTAATTCAATCACTTTAAATGTAATTAAATTAACTTTAATAATATTAATATGGTTTAAGTAAATTGTAAATTCATTAAATATTATGTTTATTATAAAAATAATCAATTGTTGTAAATAAGTAGATGGTTATCAATCCACCAAGTGCATTAAGCAGTGTCATCATAAGGCACGGGCGCTATCACGAATCACGAGCGAATTAAGTATCCTTTAATCTTCATTTAACTCAACGTTTGGTAAGGTGGTAACAGTTTAAGTTAGGTAGTTAAATCCGTAGCGCAACATGGGATTCTAGTTCGCCACAGACGAAAACACGCCCCTTTTGCCTGCATAATAAATGCAAATATAGGTGATGTAGGTTACTGCGTAGCGCAACTTATGTTTCAGGGCCGCAATTCTCAAGCAGTTTGCATTTGAATTGTCTTGATTTGTGTGATAGTTTTTTATATGCGAAAACATCACTTAATGACGTGAGAATCGGGGCCCAGGTACCCCACATGGCAATGCCATGCATTTCGTCACAACGTGCTACAATCCTGGTTACGAATGATCCGGCGGTAAGACGTATTCGCCAATTAAAATGCTGACTGTATATCAACTGCAAGCGATTGTGTCGGCTGCCACTGAATTAAACACACCCAGCTTCTAAGAGTAATCGCTTACATTAATTTCATACAGAACTGGATAGGGCTGGCTATCCTCTTTCAAAACTTGATTTATCGCAAATTATAAGTAAAGGACAATTCCTTTACCATCTTTATTTTAGCCATTAGATCTCAGTATTTTTTTTGTGTCAATTATCAGTATTTTTAATCGGCTTCAAAAAAGGAGGAGGTTATCAAGTCGACTGTATGTTTTTTTTTGTATCTATGTTACCTCATATCTCAGTCGTTTGTCTACCGATTCGAAATTTTTTTTCGCCTGCCTAGAGGGTCTACTTTCTAGTTGGTCCCATTGTTGCCAATTTGGGATCTGATGATAGGATCTTGGTGTAATCGAGGGAAAACCTCAAACTTTAAAGGCACGTATAGTGTTTCTTTACTAGAATCTTAATGTTGACTTGTTGTCACGTCTGATAGTCAACATCTTGTGGGGCTGAGCTGATAGTAGAACTCCTTAACGCTTAGGAGTTCAGTTTTTAAAATGCCAGAACTTATGATAGGTAGTTTGTAGCTTCTTAAAGAACAGAGTCATAAGATGCTACTCCCCCACCCCCTCTTGTAATCTCAAAAGATGAAGAAATAAAATTAACTTTAAAAAAGTAAAAACCGACTTCAAAACAAAAATGCACAAAAAGGCTAAAAGAAACTCTTAACCATTGAAAGGAAAGGAATCCATTTTATGCAAACAAATGATTTTTGGAGTCAGTGCGGTCACTTTGACCATCAAGCATCAACTATCACAGCACCGACTCCAAAAAGAAATTGTTTGCATAAAATGGATTCCTTTCCTTTCAATGGTTATGAGTTTATTTTAGATTTTATATTGCATTTTTGTTTTGAAGTCGGTTTTTACTTTTTTAAAGTTAATTTTATTTGTTTGTTACAATACAAAAAACCGGCCAAGTGCGAGTCGGACTCGCGCACTGAGGGTTCCGTGCCAACTTTAACTGAATTTGGGAATCCAATTACTCCCACTTAGTAAAATACCACAATATTTTGTTGACAGCAAATATAACTTTGTTTTTCATAGTGTTTATATAAAGTACAAAGTTATTTTTGCGGTTGTTGAAAATGTACTATATCTCAAAAACTGCTTGTTCGATCGCGTACGAACCAATTTTTTTATGAAACGTTAGACTTTAAAAGAAAATTGATTTAGAAACCTCTATGTTATTTTAAAAGACCTACTATCCATAGACACCCCACACGTATCGGTTTGACTAAAAAAAGTAGTTTCATGTATGGGAGCCCCCCTTAAATGATATTTTTTTTAATTTTTTGTATGAGAGTCGTAAAGCGGTTAACAGGATACATACTCCTACCAAATTTCGAAAGTGTGATGCTTATAGTTACAGATTAAAATGGCTGTGACATACGGACGGACAGACAGATAGACTTGACGAAACTATAGAGGTTCCGTTTTTTGCCATTCTTTCCAACTTTATTATAATCCGGTATAACATCCAGTCAGACCAATCGGTTACCTACTAGCGTTTATAAAATTTTGCGTATCCTAAATGGTGCTGTATCGTTATCATGACTTTACGACGGTTTTACTCGCTAGCGATGACGTAATAAAAGTGTATGAAAGATTGCAAAGCGTCTCTAGCGGTCACTGACAGAAATAAAATTTTCCATGCAAAAAGTGACGTCGTCGCTAGCGAGTAAAACCGTCGTCGCTAGCGAATAAACTCATGGTAACGGTACTGCACTCATAATCTATTGACATCTGAAAAAATAACGGAACGTAGACTGCCACTGGTGTTGGTTGGTAGTACTTACCTAGTTTTTGATGATTGAACTTGGACGAATAAACCACTGGACGCGCAATGACGTGAAATTTCGCTTGTGACTTATCCACGAAGCGGGCTTTTTGGCCTCACTTACAGGTGACCTCTTGTCAGTACGGCGACTGAGCTCAGCGAGAAACATTGTCGCCGAAGAATAAGCCGTCCGAAGAGAGGCAAAATGGATCCCCACAAAACACCAGTGGTTAATTCAGCCAAGTGATTGAATTAATAGATTTAGTGCCATACAAAAAAATGAGAAAACCGCTAGTGTTTTCAAGTTAACGCGTACTTTTAATGTATCTTACTACCAATAAACAAGTGTAAATCAATCTGGAAACCCATCATTAGGAATGTTACTTTATAATCTGGCAACCCTGTTATATACAATACGCAGCATTCGGTAGCAACTTTAATTATTTCCTTACATCTCACCCACCATGAATCATGTTACGCCGCGAAACAATTAAAATCGTTTGCGATTCGCGCTATATTTGCATAACATCGCATTTTAAATTATTCTGACGGGTTATTCACATCATTATTTTTACAGAATAAAGTGTTTGCACTGTTTACTTTCACAAACTTTTTTAACCATGCCGTAAATAAATAAAAATACAAAAGTTGTTCTACTGATAGACCATTGGTTAGCTTAATATTGTTGTATTATTTTAGTAGGTTACATTTCACTTCATCACATATACTAAAAATACATCTTGCCTGCTGTCGATTTAACTTTACTAAGAACCATCAATGACATAAAAAAATCTTCTAACAAACAACTGAATGATTGAAAAATTTCCTTAAGGGGAGAAAACTGGTTCGTTAACCGCCCCAAAACTCTTAGAAAAATGATTTTCGTCTCCGATTCCGTATAAATTATTGGCTGCACTTTATTAGTATATCTGATCCTCGATTCATCATAGCTTCCTTTCGGCGCTGTTGCTTTTATTAAAACGTTATTATATTCTACAATATCCATCACCACGATTGGCGTATCGTGAGAGCTTATTTATGCTTTGATTTTGTTTTTGGCTGCTGTGAAACTTTCATACATAAGCAGGAAATTGGTTTTTACTTAAAATGTAAAAGCGACATCTTTGTACGCGTAATGTATAAATGTACTAAAACAAAATATATCAGTACACGAGAAGAGTAAATTACAGAAAAATATAACATTATATACGGCGTCTGGCCTGTAATAGGAGAAAAAATCTTAATAAGTGAATCTGAAGATTTTGACAACCTCAGTGGTATAGTGCTAGTGCATTGCTAAGCACGCTGGATTTCAAGGCGTTGCCGCTCCGAGGTCTTAGGTCCGATTCCCGGTCGGTCAATGAAGAAATCATAGTTTTCTATATCGTCTCTGGTCTGGGTGTGTGGTACCACTACTGTGTCTGACTTCGATAACACAAGAGCATTGGCTACTTACATTGGGATCAGAGCAATGTGGTTTCCAATATTTATTTATTTATTTTATCATTCTACAGAGTTTACATTATTACCTTGACCTAGCCATATAGCCTAGCCTCTAAAATGATTTAGCTCTGAGATATACAGTAATTCAAAGTTATAACCCCCAATCAATGTATATCAAAATCGCTAACTCGTACTTGTAAGTAAATACCATAGAAGTACTATCCCCTAAGGGATAATAATTTTATAGTAAATACCAATGTTAAGTTTTATGACTAGACACATTTGTTTGCAATACATTGCTGCTTCGATTTAGTTTGTCAGATAATAACAATATTTTCTTTCATTATGAGAAATTAAACCTTTTGGAATTGATTACTGGTAATAACCAGTAATAGGATTAAAGGGCCTATATTTAAAAAAAAATGCTCCTATTACAGGCCACACTCTGTATAACAAATCAAAAATGTGGCCAAGATTTCGGATGGAAATACAAAAATGTTTAAAGTTTGACTACGCGAATTAAATTGAAAAACGCAGTTACATTTTTACATGCATATTTCATTGATTAACAACATCGTCGCCTCATAATGGTTCCCGGTCCGCAATTTAAATAAACTGACACCATTGATAAAAATTCCGATTGGTGATTCGTTCAATGCATACGAACGAAGCAATTTTCGCAAGTCAATATTTTTGGAATTCGCGTTGAAATAAAATGTTTTTGTTTTTACACTGCGGTAAAAAAGAATTGCACCCATCGAACCATGTCTTTCAAAATTTCTGCATTTAAAAATAAATTAATCATAACAATTAGGCAGATGTTACGTTAACAGCAGCTTGTGATTTTAGATTTTATTTTTTCAAAAAACTTTTTGGATTTTTAAAAATATAAAATGTGCATCTCTATATTATCATCTCTAAATAAATATATATCTTGAACTTTTTTATTACTTTATTACTTTTTCAGTCAAAGAAGCTTATGAATAGGCTACAAAGTAAATCTGTTCGCACTTATAATTCCGTAGTCCCGTGGCGTAGTCTGGAGTGCGTAGTCGTAGCACCGAGGCATCGTAGCGTCGTAGCAGGATACTTTGTAACGTCTACGATCAGCGTTTACCGATTTATTACCAGTTCACTTATTTAGATTGATAGAATTAGTTCTAGTAGAATCAGTATGCTAGCTAGAATGCAGATTTCTTTAGAAATTGTAACCAAGTGTTGAAAATCTTTTATGTATAAAAATGAATCCATATTTGCCTTGGTCACGACATCACGCGTAAACGACTGAATCGATTTCGCTCATTATTTTTTTGTGGTGTTTATTATTGTCAAGATAACGTTCTAATGAAAAAAAACGGCCAAGTGCGAGTCGGACTCGCCCACTGAGGTTCCGTGCAAACTTTAACTGAATTAGGGATCTACTTACTTTTACTAAGCTTAAATACCACAATATTTTGTCGACAGCAAATATAACTTTGTTTTTCATAGTGTTTGTATGAAAAACAAAGTTATGTTTGCGGTTGTTGAAAATGTGATATATCTCAAAAACTACTGGTACGATCCCGTCTGAACCAATTTTCGTTGAAAGTATTTGTTAAGGTCTACATTACGTTTTTTTTTCGAAATTTTCACTTGCATAGTTTAGAAATTAGATGGGGGCCCATTTTACCGCTTTGGAAGCGTCTAGCTCTGAAACGTTAGACTTTGAAAGAAAATGGTTTTAAGAACCTCTATCTCTATCCCACACGCATAGGTTTGACTAAAAAAATTTTTTTCGCTTTTAGTTTCATGTATGAGAGCCCCCCCTTAAATATCATTATTTTTTATTTTTTGTATAAGAATCGTAAAGCGGTAAACAGGATACATCTTTCTACCAAATTTCAACAGTGTGATGCTATAGTTACAGAATAAAATGGCTGTGACATACGGACGGACAGACAGTCAGACAGACAGACAGACAGACAGACAGACGGACAGACTTGACGAAACTATAAGGGTTCCGTTTTTTGCCATTCGGCTACGGAACCCTAAAAAAAATAGCTTTATGATTGTAGATATGATGATGAGGTATGTTGTTCAGCGAGAGATGAAACCTTATTTTGCACAACATGTCAGTTATTAACTGTCGTTTCGTTATGCATACAACAAACGGTTAGAGGGACTAGTAACGGCACAGATGAAAACGCGGACTACAAGATATTAAAATCCTTGTTAAAAATATCGATCGAAGTTTTCTCAAAGACTGGATGATCGCAACCTTAAACATGTCACGAAATCTACAACAGATTATGTCAAATTGCAGATTTAATTTTGTCTCATAAGCAAGCGCTATGAGTGACAGCTCTTTAGCTGTTGCTGTGCGAGAGATTGATCTGAAAAAAGAAGTATCATTGCGACACTATGTAGGTATGGCGGGCACTCGAATATCTTTATTGTTAAAAATAAGATCAATTGTATATTTTTTATATCAATGATCATATTAAATACATTTTTTAATGTGTAGCTAAGCACACTATTAAGGAAAGCTCTTTTATTTATATGATATGACTCAATAATTTTTGACTCCATGTCTATTCTAAGCAATTAAAACTTAATTACTTTCCACCCTAGGGATGGAAAAGCAATTTTTCACCCGGATATCTACACATGAAAGTTCAATTTGCCAGACAGGAGAGATAAAAACGTTTTTGCGTATGGGTTTTTCGCGCGAGGAATGTTGTTTACGGTACTTGAGGTCCACATTCTAATGCTTTATTATATGAATGTCGTAGAGAAACAGATATGAATGATTTGAAAAGAGGTATTTTATTTAGTTTTGCCATGTTTACTAATGAACTAATAAGTTACTTTCCTAGTACCTACCGCCTGCTCTCGTAAGTATCATATCTCCTACTAATTCCTAAGTTTTCCACCGTTGCCAGCCCTAACAACCTTATTACAAACAGATAAATTACTTGACGAAACGAGTTACAAACAACTTAATACTCTGAAGAACACTCCGCTTAAGCGAAACACGTAATGACGTACGCCTCGATCGGCAGATTAAACCGTGTAAAACGATTATCCGAATTACCTATCTACTTTCGTAAGTTCTTGACTTCTAAAACTCCAACGTAAGCGTAACTCAATTACTTATTTTTGGAAAGATTCAATATCGAGTAAAGCTTTTATTTTAACCCAAATCAACTATTTTTCATTTTGATTTGTCACACTCTAGATGCGTTCAGCAGTCTGGTCCATACAAATTTGACCAGATGCGGGCTACGTTTTTATTGAACGGGCCGCAGACCGCATCCAGTGTGCCAAAACCTTTAATTAGTGTCATAAGATTCATATTTATAGAAAATAACTAACACTGTTATTTTCACACGCAAAAACCTATACGTCAGGTCGGGCTTAGGAAGTTTAGGCCATATAGTAATCATCTTAAAGGTGGGATTGCTTTTTTCTTACTTAGCAATAATTTAACCAGTTCGATGTGACGTGTCAGCATCTAAAATTTGGCAACCACGTAATCAAAAAAAAACGACGCGCACTTATATGATTATGTATGGTTTATAACTTTGGATTATTATATCTCTTAGTTAAAGCACTTATTATTTTAGAGCATTCATGCAAAGTTACTACGCTTACTCTGTAGTATTCTCCGCACCAAAATAATGCTCGCAGCTGAAATACAGTCGACAGCACATCAGGCTACCCACTTTTATTGCAAACTAGCCCTTATGTCAACTGCATAAGATACCGCAGTTGTCTTAAGGGACCGCAGTTGACCTTGATGCGCTGTTGTCCGTACAATGTGAGTTTGTGCTCTAATAACCGATATGGTTGCTGGACTCTTTACATAAAATGAAAAGAATTATGCGTTGAAATGTTTTATTGTAAAGCCGAAATTTACGCGGGCGACGCCGAGGGGGACCACTAGTGGTCAGATAAGACGAATTAGCAAGAATTAACACGGAGTCACTATTTCACATGGTCAAGCAAAATAATATGAATGGCCTTTCCTCTACCCTCGTAAATTGCCATTTTACTTACGCATGCTGAGTATCTATTGGAAACTAAAAAAAATATAACATTAGCTACACCCCGTGACTTTGTCTGAACAACAAAATCCGAAGAATGTTAAATTGTTCATTTATATATAACTTTATGCACCAAACAATAAGTACATGAATGGACTTAAATCTAAAACCATTCTCTACCAGTCAATATAATTTACTTATTTTCTTGAAATTGGCGGACTTAGCTGAGGGGTAGAATCATTATTAGGTAGGTATTTATAATTAAAAGTAGACCGCTTGTACCGTTGTACATCTATAACGTGTAATAAATTGAGTACCTTAATATTTTTAGTATTCATCGGATCCACATTAACATTCTCATCACATTATCTTTGTTTTTCCATGCTTTCATTTCCTTTTTGCTGGTTCGTTTGCTGTAAACACGAACATAAGAGTTAATCATAGATTCTATCTACCATAACGCAGTTCGTATTTTCTCCCTAAAAAGTCGTACTGTAGACATTAAACTATAGGCATTACCTGCCTTTCTACTCTTCTTATTACTATTACTCTGTATTTTTGGATTATTGATGTTTTCTAATCCTTTTTGAACAATATTTATTGTGAATCTAAAAATGTCAAACTTTCAAAGCTCTGTTATTCTACTTTTCTTTACATAATACTGTAAAAATAGCTGTGTTTTACCTTTGTTTGCAATTTTCCTTTAATTTGCATTGGGTGATGATTCGTTTTCCTGTATTTTCGTTATTTGCTTACTTTTTGACAGTATTTTTATCTTTATTGACATCGTTGTTATGACAATATCTTTCAAAGTCTGACAACTTCTATCAAAGTTTATTACTTTTTCGGGTTTAATCCTCTGTAAACCACCAGTATTCATGTTCTATTTTTGAACCTACCTCGATCTAAATTTGAACGGCCCCGGCCCCCTATATAAGCATTAATTTTTTTTATTCAATTCATTCGATTCCGAGTTCTAAGCTCGAACAGTTCTATTACACTCCAATAAATAAATACTCTACATCTTCCCTCAAGAAGTATTGAAGAACCGCCGGTGACTACTGAAACACCTCCTCACGCTAGGGGAGGGACCGGACACCGGAGGAGTATCCAAGCACATTGACTGCAGTAACACCTCCTCGCTCTAGGGGAGGGACCTGTCTCCTTCTCGGAAGAGGATCCGAGACCAAGTACTTCTGGCACTCCAACTGATCACAACATTTTCTATATAGTGCCCGTTACCCTCATTACTGCACATCGGCGTCTCTGCTCTTCACGGCGCCTGTCACCGCTGCACATCGGCGTCACTGCTCTTCACAGCGCCTGTCACCGCTGCACATCGGCGTCGCTGCTACCTCCGCTGTGTCGGCCCTGCACTCCGACGCCGCCCTTTGCTGCCCCAGGACAATACTTATTGAAGATTTGAAGATACTTACTCACGCCCACTGCACTTTACTTACATTCATACAGACATCACCTCATCTCATTTTTCGGTACTGTATTCTTTTTGTTGTAATATAAATTCTATTCCCTCTTCTACCTCTTTCTTTAACCTTCTTCTACCTCTCCACATTTGTCGCTTCACGACAAATTGGCGCCCAACTTTTAGTCTTCAGTCTTCCCTCTTTCTTTCTTTTCTTACATCTCATTCTTTTCATCTTCTATCTTTGTCTAAATTCAAAAATAACACTTTATCTAGTGTTCTTTACTTTTTCACCCTCTTTACCTTTTCACCCTCTTTACCTTATCACCCTCTTTGGCTATCTCTTTTGGATAACATATTATTAACTCTTTCACTATTTTCATATCTTAACCCCTTCACTACCATCTCATATCATCCTAAATCTTAACACCTTAACTATCATCTCAGAACTTAACCCCTTGAAACTCGGAGAAAGTAAAATTTTGTTTTAGTTAACTTAACTTGAGAATTATTAACTTAACTAAATCTACCTTAATTGATCTTAAGTTAACTTTGTTCTTGTTAACTTTGTTCTTTTAACTTAACTTTGATTTAAATAATTGTTCTCTAATTAACTTAATTAACTCGGAACTCTTATTTTTCTTAAACTCTCTACCTATTTATTTTTACTCTCCGTTTTTCTTTCTCAACCTATATATTCACTAATTCACTTTTCGCACTATTTGAAGAGGAATTAAGGTACTCAATTTTATTTTTAACTTTTTAACTTTTTATTTTTTTAACTTAAGGGACTCTAAATCCCTTACGTTAACTCGGGAGGCTCTAAACCTCTTCTCTTTACTTAAGGGACTCTAAATCCCTTACGTTAACTAGGGAGGCTCTAAACCTCTTCTCTTTACTTAAGGGACTCTAAACCCCTTAGTACTAACTAGTACGTTCTTTTGAGCGGTTGATTACTCGTTAAATAAGCCTTAGGTCCGAGCGGTTGATTACTCGTTAAATAAGCCTTAGATTGGAGCGGTTGATTACTCCTTACGTAGGCCTAGAATCAAACCTTTTTTTTCCCATCTATGGAGCGGTTGACAACTCCCTAAATAAGCCTGTCGTTATTGAGGAATTCTTTTCTAGAGTGGCAGTCATTGAATGTGAACTCCACCCTTACGGTATGAAGATGATAGAATGCAAGAAGAAGAATAAATATTTTTATGTAAGGTTGTATATTAGGCGAAATAGATTCCTAGGTTTTCTTTAGGTCTTCTTTCAAAAATTTTCTCTAAGTCGAAAATTTTTCTGGGGTTGTGGGGGAAATGTACCGTTGTACATCTATAACGTGTAATAAATTGAGTACCTTAATATTTTTAGTATTCATCGGATCCACATTAACATTCTCATCACATTATCTTTGTTTTTCCATGCTTTCATTTCCTTTTTGCTGGTTCGTTTGCTGTAAACACGAACATAAGAGTTAATCATAGATTCTATCTACCATAACGCAGTTCGTATTTTCTCCCTAAAAAGTCGTACTGTAGACATTAAACTATAGGCATTACCTGCCTTTCTACTCTTCTTATTACTATTACTCTGTATTTTTGGATTATTGATGTTTTCTAATCCTTTTTGAACAATATTTATTGTGAATCTAAAAATGTCAAACTTTCAAAGCTCTGTTATTCTACTTTTCTTTACATAATACTGTAAAAATAGCTGTGTTTTACCTTTGTTTGCAATTTTCCTTTAATTTGCATTGGGTGATGATTCGTTTTCCTGTATTTTCGTTATTTGCTTACTTTTTGACAGTATTTTTATCTTTATTGACATCGTTGTTATGACAATATCTTTCAAAGTCTGACAACTTCTATCAAAGTTTATTACTTTTTCGGGTTTAATCCTCTGTAAACCACCAGTATTCATGTTCTATTTTTGAACCTACCTCGATCTAAATTTGAACGGCCCCGGCCCCCTATATAAGCATTAATTTTTTTTATTCAATTCATTCGATTCCGAGTTCTAAGCTCGAACAGTTCTATTACACTCCAATAAATAAATACTCTACATCTTCCCTCAAGAAGTATTGAAGAACCGCCGGTGACTACTGAAACACCTCCTCACGCTAGGGGAGGGACCGGACACCGGAGGAGTATCCAAGCACATTGACTGCAGTAACACCTCCTCGCTCTAGGGGAGGGACCTGTCTCCTTCTCGGAAGAGGATCCGAGACCAAGTACTTCTGGCACTCCAACTGATCACAACATTTTCTATATAGTGCCCGTTACCCTCATTACTGCACATCGGCGTCTCTGCTCTTCACGGCGCCTGTCACCGCTGCACATCGGCGTCACTGCTCTTCACAGCGCCTGTCACCGCTGCACATCGGCGTCGCTGCTACCTCCGCTGTGTCGGCCCTGCACTCCGACGCCGCCCTTTGCTGCCCCAGGACAATACTTATTGAAGATTTGAAGATACTTACTCACGCCCACTGCACTTTACTTACATTCATACAGACATCACCTCATCTCATTTTTCGGTACTGTATTCTTTTTGTTGTAATATAAATTCTATTCCCTCTTCTACCTCTTTCTTTAACCTTCTTCTACCTCTCCACATTTGTCGCTTCACGACACGCTTCGACTGCATCGATGCTAACGCGCGTTAGTATCGATGCAGTCGCTAAAATTCAATACATAAATTGACAAACTACAACTTCTGCATCGCGACTGTATCGATGCTTATGCGCGTTAGCATCGCGACTGTATTGCTGCTAAAAGTCACAGTGTGTAAAGGATCTAAAGCAGAGCTGCTTAACTTTCAAAGTTCCATCGCAATACGTACCGGACGTAACAGGCTAATTTTACTTTTGTTACACGATGATTCCCGATCTTGGACGAATAAACTACTGGACGCGCAATGACAGGCCATTTCGCTTGTGCCCCCTTAGCCATGAAGCGGGCTTTTTGGCCTCACTTACAGGTGACGTCTTGTCAGTATGGTGATAGAGCTCAGTAAGAAACATTGTCAGAAAAAATGGGTAAATGTGCCATATTTTTGTGTAAAAAATATAGCAGCAACACAAAAAATTTTTTTTTTCATCCGTGAGTAACTTTTTATTCCAATAAAGCTGTTAATTTTTCTTGAAAATAGTGAAATGTGTTTTCCAAGAGAAAAGTTACATTGCCATTGAAAAAGTAGTGGTCAGTTACTACAAAATCAACAAGATAACGTATATTTAATACGGTAGGATTGTCGTATGTTTATCATTCGTTCCCTTGTCAATTTAGTTTTAATTGTGCTTGACAATTGTCGATAAATCATATCGATAAACGTACTATTATTAAATTATTAATATGAATTCTTTTAAAATAAAATTATAAATCTTAAAAATGTTTCTCTAGAGAGTAGATTAAGATAATTTAAAAATACAACAGTTTGCTTTAAAATTTGAAACTTCATATTTTATGACAATACATCCTTAAAATATAATAAAATTAAGGAATATAAAGTGGGTCGAAGGGAGACAAAATGGATACACACAAAAAATCACCGAATATGTGGTATCCATTTAACACCAGTGTGAATTAATGCCAACGAAAAAATCTACTGCTTGATTATCCCATACGAGGATTTAAATGGTGCTGGGCTGTATGTACGGACAACAGCACGTCAAGGTAAACACCGCGGGATCTTATGCAGTTGTAATAAGGGATAGTTTGCAACAAAAGTGGGTAACCTGATGTGCTGTCGACTGTACTTACGGGCGGTTTCACAATGTCTTAGGAAGTTCTAGTTAGTGGTTCTTGCCAGACCGTTTATATAAACGTTCTATGTTTCAGTTTTTCATGCGATGGTTTGTGCATTAAACATGTCCATAATGTAATTTACTGTTTTGGTGATGAAAATTATAGGTCTTTTTACAAAAGATTCGACAACTTACTTTTTGAAGCGGTACCGACCGAAAAGCGGAAAATAAATCGGAAAAATGCGGGGAAAGAAAAACGAGACTTGAGTGACATTATAAATCTCTTTAAGTCAGCTGATCCTGATGTTCTTCCGATTTTTGTGGCAAAGGACTTAGATAAATTACCGCCGATCACTTTTGACCACCTTGACTGCTTGAAATTACTGAAAGATATAGTGATGCTAAAAACTGAGCTTGAAAACATGAAATCAATGTTTGCAACACACGATGACATCGACGACCTTAAAAAGGAAGTGTTACGATTAAAAACTGACTCACTACCACCAGCGTCGGCTTTTAAAGTCAATACCAAGCGTGGAGCATATCTAGATAGTGGACCTATGGGCCTGTCGCATGATAACTACATTGCTATAACAACTAGCGAGCCTCGGATTGATCACAGCAATAGGTCTTTGGATAACGTATCTCCCGTACTAAACTACAGAAAAATGAGGGCAGTTTTGAATCAGCACGATGATTCACTTAACCGAAAAGAACTCGAGCCGGGCGAAATAGCGATTGCACGCGCTAGCGTTGAGGTGGGGGGGCCAGAGACGTGCGCCCGAGCCGGTTCCCTGGCGCGAGATC
Source organism: Pyrausta purpuralis (assembly GCA_963924145.1). Lineage (NCBI taxonomy): Eukaryota > Metazoa > Arthropoda > Insecta > Lepidoptera > Crambidae > Pyrausta > Pyrausta purpuralis. Next base: position 5,389,539 of record OZ001649.1, on the reverse strand, counting down.
AGCTGGCCAAGGCGGTGACGTCACAGCGGAGCCCAGTGCGAATGAACGAGCGGGCGTCTAGTGATAAGGCCGTAAACAATGCAACGAGTCAGTGTGCGGTGCAGCAGCTGACGAGCCAAGTGCTCAATATGTCGCCAGAAAATAGCAAACATGATTGGCAAACTATACGTCGGAAAAAGCGAGTTAAATATCGATTTATTGGCAAGGCTGGTATTGCAAGGGATTCGGGATGTAATTTCAAAGCGGCAGATAAGAAAGTTCCGATCTTTATCACAAACGTACATATTGATACTAAGGAATGTGACATAATTGATTACATTCGAAAGAAGACTAACGAAACTGTTGTATTGGAAAGAATAAATATGAAAAAAGAAAGACAGCACAAAGCTTATAAATTCATGACTTCAGAGTGTAATGTATCGTTATATTTAGATGAGCAATTATGGCCTGCGGGCATAATATTCCGAAGATTTGTTAGTTTTAAACATAAAGGAGCGAACAGCCAATGGGCTGACAACGGCCTTAATGAACTCCGTAATGGATAGCAGCCTTTATCGTTTTGCTAGCTACAATTGCAAGAATGTGAAGCGATCCATCGAAGACGTACGAACTTTGTGCCGTGTGTGTGACGTTGTGTGCCTACAAGAAACATGGCTTCTACCGCACGATATTCCATACATTAGCAGCATAGACAGCGGTTTTGGATATACTGGAAATTCAGCTGTGGATACGTCGGCGGGCATACTTCGTGGGCGTCCATATGGTGGCGTTGCAATATTGTGGCGTCATAGTGTTTTCCCAAAGGTCTCAGTGTTGCCATGTAAAAATGTGCGTATGTGTGCGATTAAAATTACTACACGTGATCGTCTATTGGTGGTGATAAGTGATATGAAATTATAAGACTGAGACTTTTTCAATACTTTTATTCTTCGAACAGGGTACAACTTTAGATACAACCTCTTCAACTTGATGCCGCAAACCAACTGAACTGCCGGACTCCGCGCTCTCCCCGAATACAAAACTCCCCTCCAAAATATATCGGTGTTGCCAGAAAATAAATTTAAATGTAACTGTTATAAATACCAGTTCGAATAAACGATAGCAGCTATTTATTTGAAAATTACGACATTCGGCCGTCCTACATCGAGCAGCCTCCTGGCGCTCGAATGGCTTGCAGTTCAGTTGGGTTGAAACGAGTACACAAATAACCAAACATTACCTTATGAAATGATTTTGAAAAGTAAAAATAGCATCTAAGTGCAATCTAAAGTTTTAAAACGGAATTTAAATAATTTAACATGTGCATTAATGCCAAGAAAATTATAGTGTAATAAATAAAACATGAAATTTTCATTTTACACTCATAATAATGAAAATTTGGTTGCAAAATGCTAAGAAAGTATTTATAAAATTTGTTTCAGATAATTAATAATTTCCTTGAGTCATTACGACATTCGCGCAGTAATAGCAAATATTCTACATTATATTTCAACATTTTGTATATACCAGACCGTCTAGTACTAAAGTTAAATCTAAATACAAATATATCTTCTTATTGATCTACTTAACCATTCGAAACAGCATATAAATAATTTGAATACAATTTTGGTAAGATTTATCAAGATTAAGTAATAATTAAAACTGTAAATCAATATTGATTTTGTTTTCTTTGGGTCTTATTTTATTTTATATAAAATAAAGCAAATAATTCAAACATTGTACAACATTAAACATGGCAGATAAAATATTTGTGCCAGCAAACATTGTTAAATATTGTTCTTACAGCGTCGCCAACACCATCACTAGATGGCGATAATTTATGATAGATATCATTCATGGATATGGTGATAAAATGCTATGAATTCGTAAAATTATAAAAAAAAATGCCCATTGATTTGATTATACAGCAACAATGTCTACATTGAGTAATTATAAGCTGTAGAACTAATATTTAAAAAAAAATATTTTAAAATCTTGCAGATTTTGTGTACTACTTCGACTCAAGCTTACAACCGTCTCAGTGTTTTTATTTAAGGTTGTCAATTGATCTAATCATTCATCAAAAGCGGCGATTTCAACTATAGTAAGTTTACTTTTGCGTACTCTGAATATTCATAAAAAATTAAATAACTTTCAAAATCCATTAAAACGTTCTCAACAAACGTAACTTGTAACTTTATAAACGGCTGCTTAATACCAGACTTGTAGATTCACTACATTAAAACTGTTTAGTTTTACTCATTAACTAGCGGTAACTAAGTTTAAAGTGCAATTTGTTAATTAAGTTATAGTTTATGTAACGCTAAGTGCACATTATAAAGAATTAAATTTAATAAAATACGCTTTAGAATGTTTTGAGAGTTTAAGTCGTAATGTTATTCGTCTGTAAATAGTGATCTTACATTTACTAACCTTCAAACATAGCTAATAAAGTTTTGTAATGTAACCTAAATATTTTATTTATAAAAAGTGCAGTGTATTGCTTTTACATTATCAAGGTGTAATGTACCAAACACTTGCCAGACAGCTTAAAAACTAAATCATATTCAGTTTATCTGTTAAAAGAAGCATGATACAACATTTTCTAAAAGATCTCGATATTTAATAGTGTATAAATTATTTCAAATCCAATAAATCATCAAATTAGATTAAAAGTTTATAACACTTATTATTTATAAAATTATAATAAAAAAAACAATTACAGTTACTTACAGTTACGTAATGCGTTTCTCAAATGCGAACGGAGAACCGGTTAGGACGAAACTTTTATCAAAACCACCCGCAACATTATTGATACTTAATGAATGACTCGATTCTTGTTAAAGTTTAGCCAAAAGTAAAAATAAAAATAATTCGTGTAACATGTCACCTGTTTGCAATTCCTAATACCATTTGTGTTTTGTATATCTTTGGTCAAGTGAGTTGTATTCTTTGGGAGCAATAAATAATGAAGGTTTATCAAGCAAAAAGCTGTGGTGTACTTTTACTTAATTTAAAAAAGAAATCACAATCATACCCTTTTTGTGAACCAAAAATTCAGCAAAAACAACCCATACGATAGGGAATGGTTGGTTGTGCGCACAAGAAATTGCAAGTTAAGATGAATACACACAAAATAAGCATTATTTTCCCAAATTTATTAACCTTATTCTGAATCAAGTAATAGTTTTTTAGCATGATGGGGAAATTATATTAAATGGTTCTAGTGTTACTAATTTTATCCACTGAGACCTAGGTAAGATACGGTACTTGTTTTCATAGTATGAAAACAAAGACGGTTTAGTAACAGAAACACTATGATATGTTTATAAAACTCATCGAAAGAAAAAAATATACAATGATATAAGTTGTAAGAATTAAAAATGAAAGCTTGCTATTGTGTATTATTTTTGTTGTTCTGAATGTAATCATATAATGCAGTATTTGATGAAAATATGTCAAATATCGTGTTCTGATAACTACAACAGTAAAATAGAGCCTAAGGCAGTATATATAATAGGTACTTGCTTTACGATTTACTTAAATTAAATTTCAAATAATATTTCGTCTAAAATTTTAAAAGCTTAGGCAAATAGCCTATTCATAAGAATGTCTTTAGAAAAATTAAACTCCAGCTATACAAGCTGCTTAATATTGCTCTTTGGGATTATTTGATTGATTATTTCATGGGGAAATGATTTTTTTTTGAATCATCAGAATGTTTTATAGTCTTACCAATACTACACTTAAAACAATTGTTACAAAAAGGAAACCCTCAAGAGGGTAGGTCATTACAAAAGTGTATTATAACGCAGAAAATTATTTCAAGGCTAATAAAATGTACCGACTTAAATTAAATACCTACTACAACATAATCAACTCCTTGAAAAGAGGCATTGAAAACAGTGACAGTTTCTTGTGCTGCTCAGCATTAGGTACCCCCCAAAATTGCCCCAAAGCTGTATTAGGGTATAATTTGGAGTTTTGAGTGGGTCCAGCCAGCTACACGTCTTCCTTCTCGGCTCTGCCTCTCAGTGACATCCTCCATCGTTCACCGTGGGGTCTTTGCTTCTTTCGAGCTCATACGCGACATCGCGTGTGATGCAGACTCATCAGATCGCATGAAACAAAATCATTAGGATTCATCAGATGCCTTTATTGTATAATCATTAGTCTTCATAACTTAGTAGAAATTAATAATAATACACTTATAATTTATAATAATAAAATATGAAAAACTTTGTCATGTATTGATAAATTAGATTTCGCTACGGGACAAAATATTGTATGACATTTAAATAAAGTTTTCACGCCTTGCATTGCTTTTTGTAAAAACCTGTGAACCTGTGCTTTTAACTAGCATTTTATATTTTAACACATTTTTGCTAGTAAATGATTTGAATTTAATCAAGTAGGCAGAAAACATTTATTCATTAATAGAATATTATTTTGAACCAGAAAATTTCAATTATGAATTCGAAGTTATGAGTAAATATTTTTCTCAAGGGTTTTTAAGAAGTAAAATAAAAGCAATTATGAAAAATTAGCACAAGGGCATAAGGTAATATTTATGAAAAATTGCATATTTTATTTAACTTTTACATATAAAAATATCTTTAATTTATGGTAGGTAATTAATGTAGCACTCAAAATCTCATCACCATTATAACTTTGCCTAGCATCAAGATTATTATCTGGCTATGTTAGCCACTTGTAAGTTTACCATTAACTTATATCACTGTATCAAAAAAAACTATGTCATGAAGAGAATAACCGCATGGCAAACTCAGTTCATACAAGAGTACAAACGGACATATAATCAGCCACAGTTGCCTCCGTCAGAGAAATATCACACTTAACTATCATCTGACAAGGAACCTGTCAATTTGCACAATTAGCTACAAAATCAGTTCATATAAAAGTAATAAACTTAATTCCCCGACGAAAAAACCAACCACTCGGCATATTTAGTTACAAAACCAATCCATATAAAAGTTGTCAGTGACTATCAGTCTGGCAGTGACATTTAATCACTCTAAAGCAAATAATTCCTATTAGGGTCATAGCCCACTTAACTATTTCTCGGTATGGAAAAAAATGAAATAGCGTACTTAGTTACAAAATTAATTCATATCGAAGTACATCTTATTCAGTCTGACATTGACACACTTATCAGTATGAAGGCAAATTATTCTCGATAGGCATAAAACTATCCAGAGAGGAATAAAATAACCAGTTGGGATACTTAGTGACGAAATCAATTCATATGAAAGTAGAAACTGACAATTTATCAGTCTAGGGCAAACTATTCTTGTCAGGGTCATAGCACACTTAACTATTCCCCGACAAATAAAACAACTAGGTAGCATACTTAGCTACAAAATCAATTCATATTAAAGTACAAACTGACAAACTTAATCAGTCTTAGGCGAATTATTATCGTCAGGGTCATAGCACACTTAACTATTCCCAGACAACGAAAACAACCAGGTATCATACATAGCTATGAAAGCAATTCATATTAAAGTGCAAACTGACACACATAATCAGTCTAAGGCAAATTACTCTCGTCAGGGTCATAGCGCACTTAACTATTCCCTAACAAAGAAAACAATAAAGTAGCATAATTGGCTACGAAATCATTTTATATTAAAGTGCAAACTGGCACACTTAATCAGTCTAAGGGAAATTATTCGCGTCAGGGTCATAGCACACTTAACTAATCCCAGACAAAGAAAGCAACCAGGTATCACACTTAGCTACGAAAGCAACTCATATTAAAGTACAAACTGACACATAATCAGTCTAAGGTAAATTATTCTCGTCAGGGTCATAGCGCACTTAACTATTCCCTAACAAAGGAAACAATAAAGTAGCATAATTAGCTCCGAAATCATTTTATATTAAAGTACAAACTGACACACTTAATCAGTCTAAGGCAAATTATTCTTGTCAGGGTCATAGCACAAAACAAAACCTTTAAATGCTTGAGAATGTTTTTAACACTCACAGTGTCATATTTTATATTCATAAAGATGAAATAAGAAACCAAAAATTTGCGCACGGGCGGGACTTGAACCAGCAACCTTTTGGCAAACCGGGCCAAACGCTCTTACCAATTGAGCTACCGTGCTGTTAGTCCGACCCTGCGAAATTTGTGGTTTCTTATGAAAACGTCAATTGCGTGACGCTTAGCGCCATCTAGCCGTCTGTTTATGAAACAGATGGCCCCAAGCAGTTATTCTTTACAGAATAAATTCAACTTGGAAATTGATGTCGCTTCGCTATCTAATGCTTGAGAATGTTTTTAACACTCACAGTGTCATATTTTATATTCATAAAGATGAAATAAGAAACCAAAAATTTGCGCACGGGCGGGACTTGAACCAGCAACCTTTTGGCAAACCGGGCCAAACGCTCTTACCAATTGAGCTACCGTGCTGTTAGTCCGACCCTGCGAAATTTGTGGTTTCTTATGAAAACGTCAATTGCGTGACGCTTAGCGCCATCTAGCCGTCTGTTTATGAAACAGATGGCCCCAAGCAGTTATTCTTTACAGAATAAATTCAACTTGGAAATTGATGTCGCTTCGCTATCTAATGCTTGAGAATGTTTTTAACACTCACAGTGTCATATTTTATATTCATAAAGATGAAATAAGAAACCAAAAATTTGCGCACGGGCGGGACTTGAACCAGCAACCTTTTGGCAAACCGGGCCAAACGCTCTTACCAATTGAGCTACCGTGCTGTTAGTCCGACCCTGCGAAATTTGTGGTTTCTTATGAAAACGTCAATTGCGTGACGCTTAGCGCCATCTAGCCGTCTGTTTATGAAATAGCTCGGTAGCTCAATTGGTAAGAGCGTTTGGCCCGGTTTGCCAAAAGGTTGCTGGTTCAAGTCCCGCCCGTGCGCAAATTTTTGGTTTCTTATTTCATCTTTATGAATATAAAATATGACACTGTGAGTGTTAAAAACATTCTCAAGCATTAGATAGCGAAGCGACATCAATTTCCAAGTTGAATTTATTCTGTAAAGAATAACTGCTTGGGGCCATCTGTTTCATAAACAGACGGCTAGATGGCGCTAAGCGTCACGCAATTGACGTTTTCATAAGAAACCACAAATTTCGCAGGGTCGGACTAACAGCACGGTAGCTCAATTGGTAAGAGCGTTTGGCCCGGTTTGCCAAAAGGTTGCTGGTTCAAGTCCCGCCCGTGCGCAAATTTTTGGTTTCTTATTTCATCTTTATGAATATAAAATATGACACTGTGAGTGTTAAAAACATTCTCAAGCATTAGATAGCGAAGCGACATCAATTTCCAAGTTGAATTTATTCTGTAAAGAATAACTGCTTGGGGCCATCTGTTTCATAAACAGACGGCTAGATGGCGCTAAGCGTCACGCAATTGACGTTTTCATAAGAAACCACAAATTTCGCAGGGTCGGACTAACAGCACGGTAGCTCAATTGGTAAGAGCGTTTGGCCCGGTTTGCCAAAAGGTTGCTGGTTCAAGTCCCGCCCGTGCGCAAATTTTTGGTTTCTTATTTCATCTTTATGAATATAAAATATGACACTGTGAGTGTTAAAAACATTCTCAAGCATTAGATAGCGAAGCGACATCAATTTCCAAGTTGAATTTATTCTGTAAAGAATAACTGCTTGGGGCCATCTGTTTCATAAACAGACGGCTAGATGGCGCTAAGCGTCACGCAATTGACGTTTTCATAAGAAACCACAAATTTCGCAGGGTCGGACTAACAGCACGGTAGCTCAATTGGTAAGAGCGTTTGGCCCGGTTTGCCAAAAGGTTGCTGGTTCAAGTCCCGCCCGTGCGCAAATTTTTGGTTTCTTATTTCATCTTTATGAATATAAAATATGACACTGTGAGTGTTAAAAACATTCTCAAGCATTAGATAGCGAAGCGACATCAATTTCCAAGTTGAATTTATTCTGTAAAGAATAACTGCTTGGGGCCATCTGTTTCATAAACAGACGGCTAGATGGCGCTAAGCGTCACGCAATTGACGTTTTCATAAGAAACCACAAATTTCGCAGGGTCGGACTAACAGCACGGTAGCTCAATTGGTAAGAGCGTTTGGCCCGGTTTGCCAAAAGGTTGCTGGTTCAAGTCCCGCCCGTGCGCAAATTTTTGGTTTCTTATTTCATCTTTATGAATATAAAATATGACACTGTGAGTGTTAAAAACATTCTCAAGCATTAGATAGCGAAGCGACATCAATTTCCAAGTTGAATTTATTCTGTAAAGAATAACTGCTTGGGGCCATCTGTTTCATAAACAGACGGCTAGATGGCGCTAAGCGTCACGCAATTGACGTTTTCATAAGAAACCACAAATTTCGCAGGGTCGGACTAACAGCACGGTAGCTCAATTGGTAAGAGCGTTTGGCCCGGTTTGCCAAAAGGTTGCTGGTTCAAGTCCCGCCCGTGCGCAAATTTTTGGTTTCTTATTTCATCTTTATGAAAACCTTTAAACTTATCTAGCAATGAAACTAAAACTGAGTTCACTTATACATTATATTACTTTTTATGCTAATACCTAGCATACATTTACGACTATAAGTTACATTAATTTGGCACAGCTATCATTATCAATTCGGATGACTATATTTTTACAGCTCACCTACATGGCTACTTCTTTTGCACACAGCACACCTACATGGCTACACGGCCTTCAGATTCACTTCAAATAAAAACCAAGATCACTTCACATGGCTATATTTTAATAGCACACCTACATGGCTATTATTTTTCTACGCAGCACACCTACATGGCTACACGGCCTTCAGATTCACTTCAAATAAAAACCAAGATCACTTCACATGGTTATATTTTAATAGCACACCTACATGGCTATTATTTTTCTACGTAGCACACCTACATGGCTACACGGCCTTCAGATTCACTTCAAATAAAAACCAAGATCACTTCACATGGTTATATTTTAATAGCACACCTACATGGCTATTATTTTTCTACGTAGCACACCTACATGGCTACACGGCCTTCAGATTCACTTCAAATAAAAACCAAGATCACTTCACATGGCTATATTTTAATAGCACACCTACATGGCTATTATTTTTCTACGCAGCACACATACATGGCTACATGGCTTCATGGCCTTCAAATAATTTCATTTTAAACAAATACTAATATCACATGACAACAGAACTTCTCATAACTTTATTGAAGGTCATATAACCTTTAAATAAAATGAATCTGTTGAAATTCTGATGGCAATTAACTTTTCAATATCCAAGCAATTGCAGGCATAACAATAAAATATCTATCGTGTCTCGTTCACACACGCTTGAGAGGTTAATGAGAATAATGTAAGGTTATTTCAAGTTCTTCTAAACCTAATATTTAAATACAATGTTCAAAATGAAACAGTCTAATCTGATGGTTATGGATGAGCCAAATGCTGCACCTATTTTATCGGAGAGTAGCCCCGACCAAAAACAGCGCAAGCACTAGCCCACTCAATACCATCATTGTCTCTTCGTGTAAAGTGCCCACAAGGGGTGCCTGTGACTCCGGAGAGCAATGGGTGTGAAATCAGTGTATGAAGTGTGGTTTGTATATAGAATTCGTTTATTAATATCTGAGAAGCGTTATAATCACTTTAAGAATAATAAAAACTACTTACAGTTTCTCTCGGACATAGCTCGTGGGACAGCACCACTTCTGACTTGATATGAAATTATAAGACTGAGACTTTTTCAATACTTTTATTCTTCGAACAGGGTACAACTTTAGATACAACCTCTTCAACTTGATGCCGCAAACCAACTGAACTGCCGGACTCCGCGCTCTCCCCGAATACAAAACTCCCCTCCAAAATATATCGGTGTTGCCAGAAAATAAATTTAAATGTAACTGTTATAAATACCAGTTCGAATAAACGATAGCAGCTATTTATTTGAAAATTACGACATAAGTATTTATATGCCTACAAATTCAAATGAAAATTTAGATTTATTTAAAAACTGTTTAAGTGAAATATGTGCTATCGTAAATGAGTATGGTATAGAATCAGTATTTATTTTAGGCGACTTTAATTCAGACCCTCGAGAACTATTTTTCAGAGAACTAATTAATTATTGTAGTGAACAAAATCTGATATGTATTGATACAGATATGTTAGGAATAGATTCTGGGAACTATACCTACATTAGTCAAACGCACGGTACGTGTACTTGGTTAGACCATTGCGTGGTAACCCAGTCGGCTAGGCAAAGTGTAAGCAATATATATGTTAAATATGATATTATGTCTTCTGACCATTTACCGCTTATAGTTGAGTGTAACCTTAACGTTTTGACCCCTAAGATATCGCCTAATATTGAAATTGAGAGAAATGTTGTCTGGGGACATAGAAATGACGAAAAAATTGCGAAATATACATATGAGTGTAACAAATTATTGAAAAATATAGACTTTCCGATTGAGTTTGAGACGTGTGCCGATCATTATTGTGTCGACGCGGGTCACAGACATGTTCTAGATAAATTGTATTCCGACATCGTTACTGCCCTTCGCGACGCGTCTATGAAGGCGGCGGAGAAAAGGGAGGCAGGCGCTATGCGGGCGGGTGGCTCACGCATCATGGGTTGGAATAAGCACGTTGCTGGGGCTCACGGAGTAGCCAGGTCCAAGTTTAGGGAATGGGTACGGTGTGGTAGGCCAAGGTCCGGGTGTGTCTACAAGGATATGTGTGAGAGCAGAAGAGTGTTTAAATCGAGGCTAAAATGGTGTCAGGATCACCAAGAGCAGGTACGAATGGATGCCCTGGCTGAAAAGCACCGTAAAGGCGATTTTCGTGGGTTTTGGCAGAGTACAAACAAGATCAATGTACGGCCCGGACTTCCTGCGAGCGTCGGTGGGGTAAGTGAACCAAAAGAGATCGCTAATATATTCAGGGAGCTTTTTACTGTAAAATCCCCGCGATGTCCGGCTAGGGAGATGTTCAATGCTGACAGGCTCAATGAGTCCGTGGGTACGCGGTTCACCGCCAAAGAGGTGAGTAATGTGATTAAGAGTATGACGCGGGGTAAATCCCCAGGTCATGATGGACTCAGCATTGAGCATCTCCTTTATGCTGGACCCCATCTTTCTCGTGTATTGGCAATGTTTTACTCTTTATGCGTGGGCCACTGCTATCTACCGGATAACTTTATGAAAACTGTGGTAGTGCCGATTGTTAAGAATAGGACGGGAGATCTCGGTGATGCTAATAACTACAGACCTATTTCGCTCGCTACCATAGCTGCCAAAGTTTTTGATGGTATGCTTAATGCACAGCTTAACAAGTATGTAACACTACACGACAACCAGTTTGGATTCCGCCAAAACCTATCAACTGAGAGTGCGATACTGTGCCTTAAGCACACTATCAACTACTACACGAAAAGAAAAACGCCAGTATACGCCTGCTTCCTCGATCTGTCCAAGGCGTTCGATTTAGTATCGTACGATCTTCTATGGAACAAGCTGAGGGCCATTAACTTACCTGTGGAGCTCATCAGCTTGTTTCAGTTTTGGTATAGGCATCAGCGAAATTGTGTGAGATGGGCGGGAGCGATGTCGGAGCAATATCGACTCGAGTGTGGGGTTAGACAGGGAGGTCTGACCTCGCCTACCCTGTTTAACATCTACATGAATGACCTGATCGTCGCGCTCAGCAACCAGCATGTTGGCTGCCATGTAGATGGAGTCTGTGTGAATAATCTCAGTTACGCAGACGATATGGTGCTGCTGAGCGCGTCGGTATGTGGACTAAGAAAACTCCTGAGCACGTGTGAGGAGTATGCCAGTGACCACGGGTTAAGATATAATGTGCAGAAGAGTCAGTTTATGGTTTTTGAGGCTGGTTCAGTAGATACCCGTGCGGTCCCTCCGATATGCTTGAATGGAGTACCTCTTACGAGGGTGGATAATTACAAGTATCTGGGACATATTCTCACGACTGACCTCAGAGACCATGAGGACATGGGTAGGGAACGGAGGTCATTGTCCATAAGAGCCAATATGTTGGCCCGTAGGTTCGCAAGATGCTCTAAAGAAGTTAAAATTACACTGTTTAAAGCCTACTGTACATCACTTTATACCTGCAGCCTGTGGGCACATTATACACAGAAGAGCTACAACGACCTTCGTGTCCTTTATAACAATGCCTTCAGGATTGTTGTGGGGCTGCCCCGTTTCTGCAGTGCCTCGGGCATGTTCGCAGAGGCGCGCACCGCCTGCTTTTATACTACTATGCGCAAGCGTAGTGCCACCCTGGTGCGCAGAGTGCGGGCCAGCCCCAACGCAATCTTATCGATGATCGCCAGTAGGCTCGATTGCCCCTACATGCGGCACTGTGGTGGCAGGCATGCCCCCGTTTAACCTTTTGTGCGGGGGTTTTAAATTTTAAATTTTATTTTTTATTGATTTCTAATTTTATATTTTATGTTTCGTTATAATTTTAATATTTTCTTATGTTAGATTTTCAATAGTAATTATGTAATTTAATTGTTTTTAATAGTAATGTTCAATGGTCACGATTATGGGTCTTAGAAACCTGAAATAAATGAATTTTAATTTTTTAATTTTTAAATTGTTTGAAAATCTGACATTGCGAAAATCAACTTGGAGAAGAGGCAACATCACAAATTGACTGCTCAAAATCAACCAGCTGCGTGAACTCTGCGGATACTTTCCTATTTATCATTGCTCGAAAACTACAAGTAGAAGCCACGACAGCATTGTGAAAATCAACTTGGTGAAGAGGAAACTCTGAAGAAATAACCAGTGCAACATGACCAACGGCAACGATACTGCAGCAACCAGAAGTGAGGCGGTGCTACATCTGTCGACGGGTCAGCCAGAGATGCGAGTCTGCAGTACTCAACGACGCGACACCAACCAGCGCAGCGCTCCAGCGACAACGTATGCATCGCTTGATGGTTCGCAGCATCCAGTTCAACGCATCAGCCGCTCCAGCCACCTCAAGGTGAGTCGCGTTATGTTTATTTCTAAGTGATGATTGTTTTAGAAAAAAAAGAACAAACCATTGAATACTTCAAATTTGCCATCGACCAGTGCAATGCGGAGCTTTCGAAATACTCACACGCAGTCGCTAGTTGGATCACACATAGTTTTACACATAGACAACATTTGCTGGAGTGATTGTTGCATAATGACACATACATTACGATTACGCTGATTAAGATCTCATTGTTAGGTAACATATAACCAAATTATTTTGGTGAAAGCTTAGTGACGGGGAGGTAGACAGAGATAATCCAATCAATCTAGACGAAAGTTAATTGACTAACTTAGTAAGGTTATAATTTTGAACGGTGATTATACTTTTGTTAGTGCGTGAAAAGGGGGTAGTTTGTGATGAATTGTTAAACCTAATAACTTCGTTCTGGGTGAAACATAACTATGTGTACTGTATATTTTATGAGTACCGTTTACAACAGATTTGATTTAACTGTAAGTAAAACCACGCATACAATATTTTGTATTGCAGTATGAAAAATGTCACATACGGATAATGATTGTCTGTGTGAGCAGCAGTGTCTATGTGACCTACGCAGCTACGTAAAGTAATGTATGTGTGAATGACGTAAGGCAATGCTGATGTGAAATGTGACCTACATAAATTTGAGAAGCAGTATCTGTGTGGCCTACGTGAAGTACTGTGTGAACTACGTAGAGCAATGCTGTGTGAGCTACGTAAATTGTCTGTGTGAGTAGCAGTATCTGTGTGGCCTACGTGAAGTATTGTGTGAACTACCTAGAGCAATGCTGTGTGAGATACGTAAATTGTCTGTGTGAGAAGCAGTATCTGTGTGGCCTACGTAAAGTACTGTGTGAACTACGTAGAGAAATACTGTGTGAGCTACGTAAATTGTCTGTGTGAGTAGCAGTATCATGTGTTAATGCAAATAAAGATTTTGATTGATTTTATTGATTGATTGACTGTGGCCTACGTAAAGTACTGTGTAAACTACGTAGAGCAATGCTGTGTGACCTACGTAAATTGTCTGTGTGAGTAGCAGTATCTGTGTGGCCTACTTGAAGTACTGTGTGAACTACGTAGAGCTACGTAAATTGTCTGTGTGAGAAGTAGTGTCTGTGTTGCCAACGTAAAGTAATATGTGTGAACTATGTAGATCAATGCTGTGTGAGCAATATAAATTATTGTCTGTGTAATCTACGTGAAGTATTGTCTGTGTGACTTACGCTATGTCTGTGTAACTTGTATCGGCTTCTAGAGGGGTATAGAATTTATTACACATGCTGAAATTTCTTAACTTAGCAACTTACATGAACAAATTATTACCGTGTCCATCAAAACAAATTTCTTGCAAGTTTCCAGTATACTTGTTGATTCTGCTCTTTCTCATTTTCAGCACACCAACAACGCAGACTTCAAAAACACCACCAAAGCACCGTGGGACATGGTGGTTGCAGGATGGCCGAGTGTTACACGATGATTCCCGATCCTAGTCTGCCCCACATATTTACTTAGTTCTGTTATAGTAGACTTATGCACTAAACCACATACTCACTGTGTGTGACTTATGTAACCCCACTGTATTCACTTAATTACACATTCTCTTCCTCATATTATGTTCAATACATCATAATTTATACACCTATCTAGGTGTCAAACCTATTTTACGTTTGTTATGGAAATTCCGGAAGAGTCCACCATGTTAAATGTAACTTGGCTATGATATAAGAATATTTTGGATTAATCTTTAGATTATCTTATTATTGTAATAATATTTTATTAATTGTAAATTGATTATTTAAAGATTATTGGGACACTTATTAGATTTTTATGTTTGCCGTATAATAAATGTTTATTTTGCCGCCAAAAGGAAGTTGACTCTGATTGGTTGGTGGAGGTTAGATTTATTTTAAATATTGTAACTATTAAAATAATAATCTAAAAGGCTTACTAAATTCATTACGATGAATAACTAAATAATTAATGAATTTATATGTTTCATTAGCACATTGTTTATCCCTACAAATAAATATTATAGTAAATGTTCATATATGGAAACGGATGTCATCCCCACTGTTTTCCTACCGTGGTTCAGGGTTTTGATTTGTATAAAAGCGAGCTTCATGCCAGAATATAGTCTCTGTTTGTACTTACTTTCACTTTGTGCCCTATATTTGTGCTATTTTGTTGGAATAAAACTATTAGAGAAGAACCTGGAGATTTGTACTACGTGTTTATTATTCAAGCACCCCACACGCGGTCACACTTTACTATAACCAGTCATTATTTCACGCGAAATCACAACACTGAAACAAACCTCTCTCGAAGGTCTAGTTGAAACTAATGTTTCGGACATAATGAGAACTGCCCAATTTTCCGCTACATGTAAGAAGCCGAAATAATTCAAACAGGCGCCTTTTACAAGGTTCTAGCTTTTACGTAGGAAAGATTGTTTTACCATGATATATAGCCTTATTGTATCATATTTCAATGAAAATAAACGAATCTTGAATTTTGGCTTTTAGCTGGCTATTTTCTTTTTAAATTTAGTAATAGTTACATAGAATAATTCTAGTTATTTTATAATAATTTCGGAACTGGAAAAGTCTTTTTCTTATTAACAAAGTGTCCCAACACAATATATATTTAATAAGATTTCGGGTGATTGTAGTCTGACTAATTAATCTACTTCAATTTCATGATAATTTAAGAAATCTTAATAAAGTTTGTCACAAACTGTCCTAAGTTAACCGTAACTGTACTTAGGGCTGATTTTTAATACTCAGATAAGAAATATTCGTCGTGCAAAATACAATATGGCTAATTTGAAAACATCATCTAATTGTCAGCAATACCTGTCATTTCTTAAAATCTGTTGCTTTATAATTTATCAGTCTGATAAGTTTTATCTGGCCATTGAAAAATCGGCCTTCACTTGAATCATTTTTAAAAAGTTTCTTTTCTTCTTTCTTTAAAAATATCAATACCATTATTAACATTAGCAATTTCGTAACAAAACTTGATTTTACGTCAACAATGTTTAACACGGAGTAAACTTTGCTATCGCCGATTGTTCTACCTACATCGTAATTCACAATCACATAGTAAGCCAAATACCGGCTTATTAGTCCGATGCTGAGAGAAGGCATTTGCCAAACAAAATGCGTTTCCCTGAGCTCCCAAAACCCCTACTATTTGCATCTTGACAACCTCCGTGGTGTAGTGGGTAGTGGTAGTCGCCACGCTGATGTCCTGGGTTCAATTCTCGGTCGGGTCAGGATAGGAATCATATTTTTCTATATTGTCTCGGGTCTGGATGTTATGATAGGTGCCACCTTTATGTAATTATCATAACACAAGTACTTTAGAAACTTACTTTGGGACCAGAGCAATTACATACATTGCTGTCGTAAGAGTAGCCATTACAATACCAAAATCCATCGGACTATCCTTAAGGACGTTATTATTGACTAAAGCATAGTAGATTCAAATAAAGTGTGATCGCAATAAATTGATTAAAGTTTGAAAAACTTTTTAATATTCATAAAGATGATAATAAGAAACCAAAAATTTGCGCACGCGTGACGTTAAGCGCCATCTACCCGTCTGTTTATGCAACAGTGGGCCAAGTAGTTATTCATTACAGAATAAATTCAACTAGGAAATTGATGACGTTTCGCTATCTAATGGTTTAGAATGTTTTTAACACTCACAGTAACATTTTTTATATTCGTAAAGATGAAAATAAGAAACCAATAATTTGCGCACGGGCGGGACTTGAACCTGCAACTTCTTGGCTAACCGCGCCAAACACTCTACAAATTGAGCTGCCGTGCTGTCTGTCCGACCTTTCAAATTTCGAAAGGAAATAGTCGGAACACATGTGCTACTTACTTTTAAATGTGATCTTTTTTACTATGTTTTTGGCAGTTAAAAGCCTAAGTTTGAGTTTGAAAAACCTCTCAACGTAACTTTGCACTATAATGAAAGTGTGTGTGACCATGTTAAGGGGCTACCCGGATTTTTCACGCGCACACTAGCGCCACTTTAATAGAAAAATCATATCTTTTCTAACTTTAACTACAGTAAACTACTTTAGAAACAATTTAAACGTACTAAATAAACCATAGAACCTGTACTACAATCGTATCTTCCAAATTTTGATTGGTCTTTTATTTAACGAGTTATTATTTTTATACTAAAGTGGCGCTAGTGTGCGCGTTGAAAATCCGGGTAGCGCCTTAACAAAAGTGTCATAGTGACGTTAACGATAACGATATGTATTGCATACAAACACCAAAACATTGCGACCACTTTCAAATATTATCATATCAATACAGAGTTTTTCGTAATTTACGAAAATATACAACAAATATGTTTGCTTGATACAGTTACATTTAAATAAATAATTATCTTTTACTAGTAACCACAAACTTTTTACCGGCATTCGCTGCAGCAGCTCTTTTAAATTATTCCTTAGTTGGGGTATTTGCCTATTCCCTCTCCATTAGGAGTGTTGTGTGAGAGTGCCGAGTGACCGAGCTTTGTTCCCACTTGCCCGTGTTTGTTTGTAAAGCCCGTACATCGTTTTTAGCATTGTTCGATGAAGTAGGCCGCTCACTTGTTTCTGTGTTGATTTTTTTTATTTTAGTGGAATAAAGTATTAATAACACTGGAGTAACGAGGAAATATTACATTTTATAAGCGAATTAAAACATTTATTACCATTGTTTAATAATTATGATAATGATGATAAAAGTCATAAAAACAATTGCGGTGGATAAGATAAGATAAGTACTTAAGAACCGTTTCGTTATCAATTCTCAATATTAACAATACAATATTTTGCCTTGGACGTATAAATAAACAAGCTAAAGTCCCTTTTGTCATTGTTAGTCGAATATTGTAAACAATCTTGCCTTTCCTTTTTGCCAAAATAATTTATTTTAAAATAAGATAAACACAAAACTCATCAAGAACATAGGTAAGTCATCGTTAAGTACTGAGATCTTTTTAAATCTGATAGTAATTTAATTTTATTTACTGATATTATTTTAAAATATATCGAAAGATTGTTTACATTAGAAGACACAATGACAAATGAAATTAAGGTTATGAAAATGTAAAAATGAGTCCTCAAACAAGATATCTACATTTTCGTTGGTTTGTCACAGTAACTATGCCATATTTGCTCTTAATATTTGACTTGACAAATAAACTCCGTGATTACTATTAAATTATTCAAACGTAGACACTTGGTAATATTGGATTGTACAACACCTTTCATAATGACACTACTCTGAGTTTACCTTGTGAGGACGCATTCACGTATAAATCTTAAACGAACAAGCGCCAATGAGATCCAAACTTTCGCTTTATTTCACCTCAGCTCCCCCCATCGAGTTACTTCTAATCAGTATTTTTTTTTGTGAAAATACCTATGAGTTATACATATATTCTACTAGCGGTCCCCGCGATGTCGCCCCCGTCAATTTCTGATTTCCTGTAAAATATTTCAACACCAAACAAATATTTTTATTCGAACTAATAGGCCAGAAACCATAGCGCTTAATGCAAGCGCGTTTTGTTACTTAAGATGCGACCTTTATTTTGATGCGAAGCTAATTTAAAACTGTGATAGATTCGAAGATATTTATGGAAACCAAATGATGAAAGGGCAATTTTGTTTAAAATGAAATTTTCGTGATAATAAATATGTGTATTTTGATAAGAATAAATACCAGTGTGCATCAAAATACCTTTTAAAACAGTACATTATTTTTTATCAAATTTATGAACATAAAAAGAATTGTAGTGAGTAAACCAAATCAGATAGACGTAATGCTGTCGCGGACTTTATTGTAGAACTTTAAAGGGAAACTTTCCTGTCATACGTGATTTTGATGTACCTTAAACGGTTTACGCTGCGTATAGTCTAAGATCCCGATATAAAACGACCTTCACCGAGATGCTTATTTAATGAAACGTATTTTATATTTAATTTAATATGTCAATAAATATAATCCATATGGGTTGCCTAGCAAATTTCAGTCCAGAGTATGTTTAATTAATAATCATAAAAATTTTTTTTAAACATTTCACCGGTATGATTATTAGATAAACTCTATACCAATCGAAAAAATGAAGCCCATAGAATATGCAAACGTTAGGTTGCCTATTCTTTTCCGGTCACAACTATCGGGTTGCCAGGTATAAACAGGTAAATCTGTACTAGCATTTTGCAACGGTCTCTATATTGAATGAAATTTAAATGAAATTAAAGATTATTTTATTCTGAACACGGTGGTATAGGGTTGTCTGCGAAAAATCAGTCCTGAATGCGGTTGTCGAATTTTGAAAAGTAAAATATTGCTCCGAGTAAATGTTTGCGACTGAGAGGTCCCAACCGACCATCCCATGCGATAGAAGAGGACACAGCATAGCAGCTGTTTAAAGTCCGCCTACTTAAAGAAAGAGAGTACGCATGCTATTTGGGCTTGGACAAGAAAAGGATAGCGATAGACTCGTATATACTATGCATCATTTTGGATAAGTTTATTATTTAAATAGAAAAATAGTTTTTTTGTAATCAAATAATTATTTATGTGTATATTTTTATGTGACACTAAAGTATATATACATCTTTAGTAAAAAAGAAGGTTATAGTGATACATATATCCCGATTAAAATGATACTACACTGATTAAAAATATTGATTAAAAAATTTACTACACGCAAATTATAAATCTATAAATGTAAACAGAGAAATTGAAATCAATTGAAACTATTGGAAAAAATCAAAACCCATAAAAGTGTTTTTTTTTTAATCAGGGTAATCTTGCAAATTTTATTTTTATTATAAGAAGACAAATTAAAAAAACAACAATAAAAAACATACTTCTATATATTGTAAAAAAAAGAAAATTCATTTTTTTTAAATTATTCAGAATCCGAGTCATCGGACATAAAACTACGATCTTCAACTTCTGAATCTTCTTCGTCATCACTCTCTGTTTCACTTTTTTCGACAACGTCTTCTATCTTTAAAGGTGTATGATCCCCAATGAATCCTACTGGTTTTAAATATTCATCTAAGAACTATCCGCAGTTCTTAGGCTCAAGTTTCACGCATATTGGATCCATTGCATTAAGCCACATGGAATTTACGTAAATAGTTCGTAAAATTTTCTGATATCCAGCATGGTGGTATGAAGTTGGAGTCGAAGCCTTGTTTTTTTTAAAAAGTGCTCGCTGTCTCCTTTTGCAGAGTAATTTTTCATAAAAATACGATGTCTCGCATTATTCACACTGGTGCAGTTCCTGATACCGTACATACTAGCCGTAAATTCTTGAACGGTCTTCATTTTTTCATCAATGAAAATATCAGCAGCATCTGTTAATGATGCAAAAACTGTTTGATAGTTTTCATTTTTCGAAATTTGCTGAAAAGGTTTTACTTTCCCTTTGTTGTAAAAGGCTGACGTGTAATCGCAACCTGTAAATGCATGGAAGGCGGGAAGACTTTGGCATAATTTAATTCCCAACTTCAACGCTAAATCGGTGCAATTAATGCAATCAACAGTTTGATTATAACTCTTTCTAGTTGCTGAATAGGCAAGCTAAATTTCTGATTCGATAAGTTTGTGCATATTTCCTAACAAAATCATCAAAACGTCAGTATCAGAGGCTTTAATTAAAATCGTCGAGCCTGGTTCCGCTTTAGAAGCATGAAAAATAATCCTCGTAAGTTTCATCATTAAAATCAATTATTTTATCATCCGATCCACACAAAAAACACTTTTTTGCCATATTTTCCAACAATAAATAGAAGCACGTTTTTTCAATTGTATTTAAAGCGACACTCTACTCCAAAAATATACGAGTCTATCGCTACCCTTTTTTTTTCCAAGCCCAAATGGCATATGCACTCTCTTCCTTCAAGTGGGCGGACTTTAAAGAGCTGCTATGCTGTGTCCTCTTCTATCGCATGGGATGGTCGGTTGGGACCTCTCAGTCGCACACATTCACTCGGAGTAATATTTTACTTTTTTAAATTCGACAACCGCAATTCTGGACTGATTTTTCGCAGGCAACCCTATACCACTGTATTCAGAATAAAATAATCTTTAATTTCATTTACATTTCATTCAATAAACAGACCATTGCCAAATATTAGTACAGATTTACCTGTTTATACCTGGCAACCCGATAGTTGTGACCGGAAAAGAATAGGCAACCTAACGTTTGCATATTCTATGGGCTTCATACTTTCGATTGGTATAGAATTTATCTAATAATCATATTGGTGAAATGTTTAAAAAATATTTTTTTATGATTATTAATTAAACATACTCTGGACTGAAATTTGCTAAGCAACCCATATGGATTATATTTATTGACATATTAAATTAAAAATAAAATACGTTTAATTAAATAAGCATCTCGGTGAAGGTCGTTCTATATCGGGATCTTATACTAGTACCAATGATATTGTATTTAGAAGTAGATGACGCCTCGCGAATTGAAAGAGTACACAAATATGGCACCGTCTGATTAATGGATGTCAATGGATTGACATCTATTACATCAGACATCAGATTCGGAACAGAGTCTTAATAGAGTGGCTTTCTTAATATATTTTTAAAGTATGTAGGTACATTACAATAGACTCGTTGGCCTAATTTTAAAATTGAGTTCACACTTTTGCTCGGTAGTATATTAATCAACAAAAACATTTTACTTTCTAACTATTTAACATTTAAAATATTGCATAATTATCTAATAAATGCAATTTAAATGTATCACGTGAATGCTTGAAACGCCATGGCACTAATACCAGAGTCACGTTCACTGCTAAGCATTCACGATCACGTGACCTTATGTATATTTTTTACAAATTAAATTAATTAAAATATTTTTAGTCCTTATTAAAATAAATAAAGAAATTTATTATTTATTATTATTATTTATTAATACACCATAGTCATCTGGCATCATGTAAACAGGATGATTCCTTCAAATAACACGCTAATAGTGAGCGTACATATTTTTTTCTACAATCGTGAGGATCATCCCTCACAGATGTGTTTATCAACAGTCTTTTGTTATACTTTTGTTAACGCGAGTGCCGTTGACCTTTTGATCCGTGAGCGTCTACGCTGTTACTTTAAAAAAAATGAAGGTGTAATGTATAGTTATATAACAGACATATTAACATACATTTCCATAGACATATTTGTTAGGGCCGGGCGGGATTTGAACCCGCGACTGCTTATCTTTGTAGTCCAGAACGTAAACCACCACACTATGACGGTCGTTAATTATTATTAAAAAATATAGTACCAAACTACTCCATGTATGGCACTGTCTTAGAATATTGACCATGTTAGTCCGTGGGTTGGCTGAGAAACAAAACTCACTAATTTTATTGAAAATAATTCAATCATGAATGATAGGCATCATTAAATACAATTAACCTAAGGAAAATATAATATTCGGACTGTTTTTTTTATTTAGTTAGGTGTATCTGCAGTTTTAAAGGCGCACTGAGGCATTGAGACACTGACGCCATCAAAATCAGACTAAGTCAAAATTATGACCCCAATTTGAAGTGAGGTGTTGTTTAGCTGAGCTATCATTTAGCCTCTCACCGGTGATCTAGTTCTTAATACAACATTGCTGCGTACGCAACGGAAGCTCTCGAACGAAATAATTTTCTCCCGTTTTTGCAATACAATAATGAAAACATTTTTGTTCTGCTCTTATCGTACCTTGATGTTGTATAGCCTAAAGCGTTCCTCGATAAATAAGCTATGCAACACAAAAATATGTTTTATTATCGTTCCAGTACTTTGTGGGAATAGCGCGTTCAAACAAACAAACTCTTCAGCTTTATAATATTAGTATAGATTACAAGGTATACCTATGGTGCAGTCTGTTTTCAGTTTGCGGGGTTAGAAGATGTTCGCATTTTTGGTTGTTTGAATGAGAAGGATTGTTGAAGTTTAAAATACGATATCGAACTCATGTAGATATTTTACGAAGCCTTAGAATTGATTGTAACGGGATTGCTACCATGTACCTTATTATTTTTGAGTTTCCGATATTTCGGCACTGTTGCATCAGTCATGTCAGTTACGCCGTGACCATGGCACTTGCAACAGTGCCGAAATGTCGGAAACTCAAAAATAATAAGGTACATGGTAGCAATCCCGTTACAATCAATTCTAATGTTAATGACCATGTAAGTTTAAATCAATATATTTTACGAAGCCCACTACCGAAAACGAAATCAGTCAGTACGTCAATCATCTTGCGGATCCGTAGCAGTACATAGTTATGATTCCATCCTAAAAAATTGGATTCGAAAAACGTGAATCGTATTGACGGATTTCGTGTTTCGTAGTAGGCCTCCTGAGCTTAAATATGTTGTTTGAGTTGTTCAAAACAATGTGCCTATACTAAACTGTTAGTAGAACGAAAAATTTCACAGATGTGTATGTTTTGGCATAGTTTAGCTCTGATTAAAAAAATATTTATTTATTCCTATTTCGCTTTATTCTTGTTCTGAAAAAAATAATCAGTAGGTACAAAATACTTTTTATGCACATAAAGATCTTGCATTATACAGCTGAAGAGTTGGATTGTTTTTTTGAATGCTCTAATCCCAGAAGAAGATCCTGAGATCGATATGAAAATATTTTTTTGTGATGGATAGTTTATTTATTGAGGAAGGCTTTAGGCTAAAAACATTACGCTGCGACGGGAGGGAAGGGAGCAGACTCAAAATGCTCGGACAAAGTCGCAGGAAACTGCTAGAAGTTAAAAAAGTGAAAAAAAAAAACAAAGTTACACTAATGTGTTAAATAAAAATCATCAAGGAAAGCTTAACGTTTCATCCTATAATCCCATAGATCTTAAACAAATTTAATGAATCACAATATTTGTAATTCTGAGTGCGTATAAAAACATTAATCTTCCACCACGTGGAAGTCTCTTAAATTGCAAAACACGTGTCACCAGCCATAAACACTCGACGGAAAATGAGAACTTCTTAATTTACATTGGAACTCTAAATCACGAGCAGAATACACAAAACATGCACTCAGTAACTACGAGATTTAAGCCATCATAAATATGGTGTTACCCACTAGATATCTATTTGGGTAACACTGGATGTTAAGAATCTAAAAAAAAGTCACTGTTTGAGACAACCTGTAAATATACAATGTGTTAATTTTACACATGATCAAACTTTAAGGAAGTGCTCTACTCACGGATTTGAACAACTTGTACTATGGGACCAACTTCGAAATCGAGAAAAAAAATCTGCTGTTCCGTTCATTTTCTCAGTAAATTAGTCAGGATCAGTACCATTCTGACTATTGTAAAAATCTCTGTCCTTCCATAATATAACTTTTTCAATGAAGACAAAATAACTTTATTAACTAACGCATGCATACTTCTCTGTGCATTTTACACAATCAATATAATAAGTCTACTGAAAACTTCAAACAATGTAAGATAAAATGTTTCGCAGAGTTTGAAGTAGCGGTCCCTTTATCCCAATTAATTATTATTGACAGTTACGCACTTAGGATACGTAAGATACGATGTTATTAAAGCAAAATTATTAAAGTTTGATTACAGCTTACAGATTTGTTCACTTTGATCGACGTCGTGGACGATAATTGGGTATTATTACAGCCAGTACCTACAGTCATGTATTACTTACCTGCATATTTTTCATGACGTGAATGAATGAATATAAATATAAATCAGTCAGTACGTCAACCGTCTTGCGTAGCATTTCGTAATAATGATTCCATCCTAGAAAAAATGGATCCGAAAAACGTTAATCGTTTTGACGGATTTCGTTTTCGTAGTAGGCCTCCTGAGCTTAAATACATATGTTGTTTGAGTTGTTCAAAACGTGTGTCTATACTAGACTGTTAGTAGAACGAAAAATTTCACAGATATGTATGTTTTGGCATAGTTTTGCTCTGATTAAAAAATATTCATTTATTCCTATTTCGCTTTATTCTTGTTCTGAAAAAATAATCGGTAGGTACAAAATACTTTTTATGCACATAAAGATCTTGCATTATACAGCTGAAGAGTTGGATTGTTTGTTTGAATGCTCTAATCCCAGGAGAAAATCCTGAGACCGATATGAAAATATTTTCTTGTGTTGGATAGTTTATTTATTGAGGAAGGCTTTAGACTATAAAACATTACGCTGCGACGGGAGGGAAGGGAGCAGACTCAAAATGCTCGGACGAAGTCGCAGGAAACTGCTAGTAGTTAATAAAGTGAAAAAAAACGAAAGTTACATTCATGTGTTGAATAATGATATAGTAAAAATCATCAAGACAAGCTTAACATTTCATCCTATAATCCCATAGATCTTAAACAAATTTAATGAATTACAATATTTGTAATTCTGAGTGCGTATAAAACATTAATCTTCCACCAAAAACCTATTAAATTGCAAAACACGTGTCACCAGCCATAAACACTCGACGGAAAATGAGAACTTCTTAATTTACATTGGAACTCTAAATCACGAGCAGAATACACAAAACATGCACTCAGTTACTACGAGATTTAAACCACCATAAATATGGTGTTACCCACTAGATATCTATTTGGGTAACACTGGATGTTAAGAATCTAAAAAAAAGTCACTGTTTGAGACAACCTGTAAATATACAATGTGTTAATTTTACACATGATCAAACTTTAAGGAAGAAGAAGAAGAAGAAGAAGAAGGTAAGTAATACATGACTATAGGTACTGGCTGTAATAATACCCAATTATCGTCCACGACGTCGATCAAAGTGAACAAATCTGTAAGCTGTAATCAAACTTTAATAATTTTGCTTTAATAACATCGTATCTTACGTATCCTAAGTGCGTAACTGCCAATAATAATTAATTGGGATAAAGGGACCGCTACTTCAAACTCTGCGAAACATTTTATCTTACATTGTTTGAAGTTTTCAGTAGACTTATTATATTGATTGTGTAAAATGCACAGAGAAGTATGCATGCGTTAGTTAATAAAGTTATTTTGTCTTCATTGAAAAAGTAATATTATGGAAGGACCGAGATTTTTACAATAGTCAGAATGGTACTGATCCTGACTAATTTACTGAGAAAATGAACGGAACAGCAGATTTTTTTTCTCGATTTCGAAGTTGGTCCCATAGCAAAAGCATGTTCAAAACCATCATTAGAGCAATCCCTTAAAGTTTAATCAAGTGTGAAATTAACACATTGTAGACACGCAAAAATACAGAAGTAGCGGTTATGCCAGAAACTAAACGTATAACCAATCAGTAATTTAGTCAGTTCAGTACCATTCTGACTATTGTAAAAATCTCTGTCCTTCCATAATATTACTTTTTCAATGAAGACAAAATAATTTTATTAACTAACGCATTCATACTTCTCTGTGCAATCAACACAATCAATATAATAAGTCTACTGAAAACTTCAAACAATGTAAGATAAAATGTTTCACAGAGTTTGAAGAGG
Source organism: Pyrausta purpuralis (assembly GCA_963924145.1). NCBI lineage: Eukaryota > Metazoa > Arthropoda > Insecta > Lepidoptera > Crambidae > Pyrausta > Pyrausta purpuralis. Next base: position 5,362,985 of record OZ001649.1, on the reverse strand, counting down.
CAGTCTGTTCATCCCAATTAATTATTATTGGCAGTTACGCACTTAGGTAGGATACGTAAGATACGATGCTATTAAACCAAAATTATTAAAGTTTGATTACAGCTTACAGATTTGTTCACTTTGATCGACGTAGTGGACAATAATTGGGTATTATTACAGCCTGTACCTACAGGCATGTATTACTTACCTACATATTTTTCATGCCGTCTGTATGAATGAATAAAAATATTGTTTATTTCCAAAAAAAAAAATGTGATTGTTTGAACAATACAACTAAAAAAATGATTAATTATATTACAAAAGCATTACATTGCATCTGCTACGAACTAGGATAGGTGTATCCTGTATTTCGGTAAACAAAGCCTCTCACCTCGTTATTGGCTAAAACATACATATTTAGAAGTCAATGCCAAAAAACTGTACCAACTACAGTAAAAAAGGCATCAGGGTAAATATCCATACATGTACATATTCTAAACTATTTTTTTTAAATGTAAGAAAACAATTTGGTTTGAAAGGCCTCTCTGTGTGTAAGGTGTGAGTGAATGAGTGTATGTAAGAGGGTGTGTAAAATGTAATAGTAGGCTATGAAATTGAGTTCAGGTCAACATAGACATAATAATGTAGGTTGAAACGACATCTTGAATTTAACGACATCTTGTAATACTAATATGAGTAAGTAAATGCAACTCACTGCGACAAGGAGTGAGTAGCATTCACTAATATTAGTATTTCGTGTTTAAACCCATCATATTAGGTTCTCACTATATTTTAGATGCGGAGAAAATAAAGCTGCGAAAAATAGAACTTTTGTTAAGTTGTGTTTATGTGAAATACATCATTTGCAACTCAAAAACTTAACATAAGTTCATTCAATAGTTTTAAATATTCTCTATTCAATCCATTGATACTTTTTCCATAAAATAAGAAATTTTGTCAACCACATTACTGTATAAAAACTTCCTCCTTTTGTGAAAGCTCGGAGGGAAATCCCTCCTTCAAATATTTGTCGAGTCATCGAGTGAACTAGACTCTTCTATTACGAGGATGCTTAAACTCGACCGGTTTGTGTAATTTTATTGAGGTGAAAAAATAGGGTAAACTTCCAAGATGTAAAGCTTTCACAAGTTTGATGGACATCAAACATGCTCGTAGATATTGCCACTCTGTACAACTCTCGCTTCACTGCCTCGGTGGCGGTCTCGAGTTCGACCCCTGTGTCGGGTATATACCTGGGTAATTCTTATCAGAAGATCTCAAGGCAGCCTGGACTTTCACCCTCGTGCCTCGGAAAGCACATGAAGCCATTGGTCCTGCGCCTGATCTCTCTTCGGTCGTGTCAGATAGCTGTCCCATCGAGCTATGGGAGTGAAAGGAATAAAGGGTGCACCTGTATTTGCGCACACACTTGTGCACTATTATATGTCACGCGCAGTCGGCTAGTTGTTAAGACTAGCCACCGTTGTTGAAATCGGTTTGGGGCAAATAAATATCTTGCCAACCTTGTTGAATCACGATCGCTCTTCCTAAATACGCCTTGTAATACCGACTTTAGAATTTAATACAGTTCATTAAAAACGCACATTCTACACATACCAAAGACTTTCTATCAGCCGAGAGTTCGGTTGTCTTTGCAATCAGTACAAGTATTTTTTGACTCTTGTAAAATAAATACCCTTATTTGTTTTTATTTTAAGATTCCTCTCGCTGCTTTTTGTAACATGATAAGATAGATAAGGCCTACTCGTTATTGCACAGCATGAACACCGCCGAACATAGGTAAATAAATAATAAAATAAATAAATATTGGACACCAATCACATATTTGATCCCAAAGTAACTATGCACTTTTGTTATGGAAATCAGACACAAATGTGGTACCACAACACCCAGACCCGAGACAATACAGAAAATTTTGATTTCTATATTGACCCGACCGGAAATCGAACCCGGGACCTCAGGGCAGCGACGTCTTGAAACCCAGCGTGGTTAGCCACTACACCACGGAGGTCGGCACGGAGGTGCGCTATGTCAGTTTTTTTTCTGAACAAAATGTTTATTCTGATGTGCTGGCAACTATACCTGAGCAGTCAGCTAGTTGTAGTAATGGAACCAATCATTAATTGGATGTCCCCGCAAAGCGACCGTGATGCCCCCTGAGGTTAGGGGTAACGGGGATAAATGCACAACACTCCGTGTAAGGATGGACAGCAGAAAAACCTTTAACATAATATGAACTATAAGAGAGATTATTTTATTATTATGTAGTATTATGTTCATAAGTGGGTCAAATTTGCTGGGTAAATATAGTCTTCGACAAAAGTAATTGTCTGTTTCAAGCTTACTAAACGTGATTGCTTTAAAAACCTTAGTGTACCACAACTTATTTCTTATTTTTCAAATTGCTTATAAGTTTTAAGATTTTTAAATTCTATTTTTACTCATATCAAAAAAGGAGGCTTTGTAATACGCGTGTAAAATTTCGTTTTACAAACATAATATGTATGTATGTATAATATTTGTTTGTTTATTGGTCTCAGGATTTCTTGAAAACGAGACGTCATAGGGAGATGATTCTTTTTTAGTTAATTGAGGTACTTATAGTTAATCATCATAATCGGTTCTGTAGTCTGTAAGATGAAATGAGTAATTTATAAAAAGTCATACATATAAACAAGTGATGTGTGAAGACTGTTGGTGTAGGTAGGTTAAGCTTGATATCATGCACCGATTTCAAAATAATCTGTTTCTTCTATATTGTATTTATTTAAAACTTCATGCACACGACATAAAATGGTACATATGGCGGACTTAATTCCAAAAGCATTCTCTACCAGTCAATCATAGGTCAGGACAGAGAAAAATACACATAAACAGGATGTTGTTTTGGTCAGCGACGAGCGACTCAGGGGTGGCTGTACAAACGATACTGATGCCAAAAAAATATAAAAAAAATATATTTTTTGAAATGGAAAAATCCCAAACAAAAAAAAAGTTTTTTATGCGTTACAGCAATCGAGTTAAAACTACCAACACCAGGTACCTAGCCTCTTCGTAGCTTACTAGCTACGGCGTAGTATTTCGTAGATAAGCGCTAGCTTCGTGCTAGGGTGCGAGTTTTCCCATTAGTTTTGATTTTTTTTTAATGTTATGAAGAGGTTTTCGTGTATAAAACTTGCTCAAAATTTAAAGCAAAAATTTTTTTTTAGAATAAGCATAACTCATATTATCATCCCTGAGTTGAATGTCACTGACCAAAACAACACCCTGTTATATATACAGGCGGTGCAAGTAAAGTTATAGAGGCAAGAAAAGAGAAGAGAATAGCGATAGAGATAACTCATTTCGCGCGTCCATTAATAAAATGATTCAAAACCAAATTACATCTGTCACAGAAAACTTGAAGGCTGAATTTACACAAACGACGGATTTTCTCGCTAGTGAACAGCAAGACCTTAAAGGAGACCTCACAGCAGCCAACACCGCAATATCTAAATTAGAGTTGGAAAAAGCCAGGGTTCAGTCTGAACTATCCGCGATGGAACGTCGCATTGCCTCGATGGAGAAAGTATCTCGCAGCCGAAACCTGGAAATACAGGCCGTTCCGGACAAACGGAACGAGGATCTAACGGCCATTGTCAAGAAAATCTGTGACACACTAAACGTGCCCGTCCAGAACTCCGATATTTGTGCCATTCGAAGAGTAGCTAAATTTAACCCAAGCTCTGCGCGTCCTCGTAACATCCTAGTTACTTTGCCATCCGAGCGTCACCGTGATACGATCCTGTCGGCGTATAGAAGATATAATAAAAGCCACCGTTCATCTCCTCTAGACACGTCAACTCTCGGCATACCTGGCGAAAGATCTACTGTCTACCTTGCGGAGCATCTGTCTGTTGAGAGCAAGGAGCTTTATGCGGCGGCTCGAAAATTCGCTAAAGATCATAGCTACAAATACGTCTGGGTGAAATACAACAGGGTGTACCTCAGGAAGGACGACGGCTCCAATGCGGTCTACGTTAAGGACCTTCTAACCTTGGACAGGTTAAGGAAAACATAGGCAATAACTGTATGTCATCCTACTATTCTATCTTATCTCGAACAAATTTTATAGGCATATCATTAACTCAATTCTTTATGTCAAGTATCTTAACATTGTACTACCAGAACGTTAACGGGATTAGGTCAAAACTTACTAGTGTACTTCTTAACATATTACAAAATGATTATGATATTATATGCTTAACTGAAACCAATTTAAGTAGCAGCGTGTATAGTGGCGAATTTCTGGATGACCGTTATTATGTCTTTAGACGTGATCGCGAAACATCGTCAAGCTCTAAGTCGGACGGAGGCGGAGTTGTTGTTGCTATTAAAAAGGAAATACATGTCATCCGTAGAAGTGGGTGGGACTGCGAGGCTGAGGACATCTGGGTTTCTTTAAGGCTCGGATCGCAGGGCAATCTACGTACCGTGAACCTTTGTACATGCTACTTACCCCCAGATATTCCAAAAGACACACTTTCTCAATTTTATAGTAATATGCAATCTACATTATTAGCCGCTGACCCAGACGATACTTCCTTGGTGATAGGAGACTTCAACACTCCTAATTTGTCTTGGTCATCAGCTGGCCCTTACCTGACACCCACTTTGTCCCACAATTTCAAATCTCAATATCTAATCGACACCATTGAGACTTGCAAACTCTCACAATCAAACCTCACTACCAATGAAAATGGACGTTTCCTCGACTTAGTACTGTCAAATTGCCCAAACGTGCACACTCTAGCTTTAGAACCAGATCAAGTAATTTCCAAAATCGACACACATCATCCCCCAATTGTCGTTGAGATAGAGATTGAAGGCACAGTTAAAAGTATGAAACCCAGGCACGTCCCTCGTTTAAATTTCGCTAAATGTAATTTTGAAGGCATACGGACAGATCTTCGTGCAGTAGACTGGCATGCCGAACTAGATTCACACGATGTAAACACTAACGTAAACAAAATGTATGTGTTGCTTAATGACTCGATCGTAAATCACACTCCAATGATGAAACCCAGGAGCAATAGATACCCCGTCTGGTTTACGCCCTCACTGATTAAGTGCTTAAAGGAAAAACAAAAGTATCACAGGCGATACAAACGGTTTCATAATCCGAGGGATTACGATACCTTCTCCCTTTTGAGAAAAAGGGCAAAAATGCTCACAAACACATGCTATAGGAATTTTGTAGCCTCAACAGAATACAGTTTGCACACGAACATCAAATCTTTCTGGAGCTATGTTAAAAATAAAAAAGATCATAAAAGTATTCCTCAGACCATGACCTTGCAAGGAGTATCATCTTCCGACGGTGACGGCATTTGCCAGCTATTCTCATCTTATTTCGGGTCAGTTTTCGAGGAGCCTTTGCCTTTATGTGGTAACGATAATGTGGCCCATCCTCAGCTGACTGACTGTATTTCTAGTTTGCCCAGAGTCTCAGTAAGCGAAAGGGAAGTCTTAGGTAAGTTGGACTTGCTCGACGCCTCCAAGGGGGCTGGACCTGATGGGATCCCTCCTCAAGTATACAGGCTCTGTTCTAGAGAATTGAGTCAGCCACTTTCCATCATTTTCAATCAATCATTGTCCCTTGGAATTTTTCCCTCAGCCTGGAAGGTGGCTCACATAGTACCTATTCACAAATCTGGTGACAGCTCTAACTGCGAGAACTACCGGCCAATTAGTCTCCTGTCGTGCCCCGGGAAGGTCCTTGAATCGCTCGTTTACGATCACCTTTATCACCACTTCAAGCCGCATCTCTCTCAATACCAGCACGGATTTGTGAAAAACCGGAGTACAATAAGCAACCTGCTTGAGTACAAGACATACCTATGTCACGTCTTCGACTCAGGTGGTCAAGTGGACTCTGTTTACACAGACTTTAAAAAGGCGTTCGACAAGGTCGATCACGGTCTTTTATGTCGCAAGGTTGGCGCTCTCGGGGTTCATGGATCTCTGCTGCGCTGGGTGGAATCTTACCTTACTAATAGAAGTCAATTAGTGTGTGTCAAGGGGTTTCAGTCATCACCTGCTCCGGTCAAATCTGGTGTCCCCCAGGGGTCACATCTTGGACCATTATTGTTCTTAATTTTTATCAACGACCTTGTGAATGAACTAACTTGTCCGCGACTCTTGTATGCCGATGACTTAAAAATTTTCGCGCAGATTGAGACGGTAAATGACTGTGCCCGCTTGCAAAGTGATCTCACAAAGGTAGAAGCCTGGTGCTTAAGGAATGGTATGTCCTTGAGCGTCGGTAAATGCCTGGTGATTTCATTTACTAAGAAACGACATAAAATATACTATGACTATGAGCTAGAGGGACACACACTCGAGCGCAAATCCACTGTGAGGGATCTTGGCGTTTGTTTTGACGCAGATCTCTCCTTTCGTTCGCATTACAAAAATATGGTCAACAGTTCACTGCAAACTCTAGGTTTCCTATCTAGGATTACAAAGGATTTTAAAAATCCAAAAAGTCTCATCACCTTATTCTGCTCCCTAATTCGAAGTAAGCTCGAGTATGGATCGGCCATTTGGTCCCCTTACTACGAGATCCATTCTAATCATATTGAATCGGTGCAGAAAAAAATCCTCAGATTGATATCTTTCCGTTTGGGTTTGGGGCGATCTTCTGGGTCATACACGGATAGGCTGAAGACCTTTGGCATGACTACCTTAAGTGCACGTAGGCAGCTACTAGATTTATCGATTCTGCACAAAATCGTGCATCACTTAATTGAATCTCCCGATCTTACGTCATCCTTAAGTATTAACATTAGAGTAAACGCTAGGCGCCCACTGCCCACTTTTGTCCTACCCATATATAGGAACAATGTCTCACGGCACAACCCTATAGCTAGAATGTGTCGCTTATACAATCGGCTGCAGGATAAACTCGACATATTTGATTATAGACCTACTCGCTTCAAGAACGAAATACGAGCCCTCGTAGATGACCTCAGCTAAGTGTTACCCCACCTAACCCATACCAGATTTTTAAGATTTGTGTGTGTTTATCTAATGATCTTTTTAAATTTAATATTTATTGTAAATTGATTGATTGTACTGATTGTTTTTTTTTTTATATTCTATTGATTGTTCTTAATTTTTATTGTATTTAACACTTAATTTTAAATTTATTAATTACGCAATTGATTATTGTAAATGTGTAACATGCTAGGACATTGGTCTAGTTTTCACAGCAATTTAATTAATAATTATTATTTGTATCTATTTGATTAATGTCTGTTTTGTTACCAATTGAAATAAAAAAAAAATAAAAAAAAAATAAAATAACTATAATACGATGATAAACATACATAATGCCTCTTACTTATATAGGATTATTTATTATATAAATATACACATCATTTAAATATACATAATATGGTACACATAGATTAATGTCAATGAGACGAGTCATAGAGTTCGTCTCTGTAAAGTGTTCGCAATGCCTTTTTGAAGGTAAATTTCGAGGTAGACGTTTGGACACTTTTGGAAGCCCATTCCAAAGTCGAATGGCTGTGAGAGTAAAGGAATTGGACATAAAGCCAGAAGTGTGACGGGGAGTGAAAAGTTGAAGAGAGCTACTAGAGCAAAGGGACCGGTCGTGTGAAGAATGAAGGTATGAGAATTTATCTTTAAGATAGGACGGTGATCTATATCTTCTATAGTCTATATAATAAGCCTGTTGAATTTCGCAAGTGGTGAGAAGATTTTTCTTCTGTCGGTACGTAGTTGAACGCGTTCGCATTAGTGCTCGGTTAGCTGTGTCCTTTGCACTGATTTGTTCGTCATCAAATGAACGGCGCTGTTCCACTAAGATTAGACTGGGTTTATAGCCTAGACCCCGGAATACAAAGGGATCACGAATCTGATGACAAAGGGAATACGCTCTTAAAAAGTGTATGTTCGGAGCAATGGAGGATCTGACTAATCTTACCATTGCTTTAGAATGTTTATAACACTCACAGTGTCATATTTTATATTCATAAAGATGAAGTAAGAAACCAAAAATTTGCGCACGCAAATTTGCTAGATGGCGCTAAGCGTCACGCAATTGACGTTTTCATAGGAAACCACAAATTTCGCAGAGTCGGACTGACAGCACGGTAGCTCAATTGGTAAGAGCGTTTGGCCCGGTCTGCCAAAAGGTTGCTGGTTCAAGTCCCGCCCGTGCGCAAATTTTTGGTTTCTTACTTCATCTTTATAATCTTACCATATCAATTTTTCAGCACAAGTAAATAACCTGTTGATCATTTTCATTCGTAGTTTCTTACCGTGTTGTTTTTAGTGCTCCATTGAACGAAATTGGTCTGTAAGACTCTAAAACAAAAAATGTGATGATTCTAGAGGTAAATTGAACATCTTAAGACTTTTGTTCTGAAAGACCTAAACCGAGACAGAAATTCACATAGTTCAGTTGAAAATAAGGCTAAAATAAATAAGAACATTTATTATTAAAAATCTTGGTTGTAAATAATATGGCAAGTGACAAACGGTACAAATTAAAAAAATATCTTTTTGACTTTGTCGCCGTTGCATAGTTGGTAAAAAACATACAGTCAATTAAAATAATCCTACTGTAAAAAAGAGTTACTTAACCCATCGCGGGTCGTAGGGGTGGAGACTGATGTCTGGTTTCTTGCGAAGATTAATCGAAAAGAAGGTTTTTACAGGATTTTTATTAAGCCCTCTGAGGGTTAATGAAACCTTGAATATGAGTGTTGTGGCTGTAATTAAATAAAGCTTGCAATCCGATGTTAATCACTTATTTTTTATCTATTTAATTTTCATGGCAAGTACAGTCGAGGTCTCTGCCGTCTAGCCTCCTGCACGACGAAAATCGCTTGCACACACCACACAAAAAACTGCCGTTACTTCAGACAAAATTAAAATAAAAGAAGACGCGTGGTGCAAGTGATTTTGATTCTTGAGACGGTAAGGCGGCGGTGACCTCGATAGTGTCTCCTCGCAGAGGCCAGTGCAGTGACCGTAGATGCTGGCGTAAGCCTGTTGAATTTCAGAAGCGCGCGTCGTAAGAAACTAAAGTCCGTTTTTATTTGCTAGTCAAAAAATGTAAACAATCTTTTTATAACTTTTAAAATAATATTACTGCATAAAATTCATTTACTATTCGATTTATTAAGATCTCAATTCAAATGATGATTACCTATGAAACTGGTGGGTTTTCGTTGTCTTTTTCTAAATGAATTATTTCGGAAAAAGGAATGTCAATTTTGTATACATTATTCAATAAGCAAGAAGAAACGGTCTTTACTTGAGCTTTGAGCATTATTATGGAGTCGTAATTCAAATCAGGTCTTAATTTAAGATGTGCACGTTCATTTAAAATAAAATTCTTCTGCTTTGTACCCATACCACCCCATACAATAATATCCATCAAAATCTAGTAACTAATAGGCATTCGGGCCCCAAGACTCGGTTGCCAATGGAGCTGACTTTAGATATATAGTACGAGATATCGATATCGCAGCAACTCCTTTCCCTTCCAGTTTCCTCCTCCAGGTCATCCAAGTCCTCGGCTTTGGCTATTCTGAAAATCTCGAGCTAACCCGCGAGACATCAGACGCTTTCGTGACTAAAGGCGCAAGTATGTGCATAAATTACAATTTTGATAAAATATTATTGTCATGTTTACTTTGTAATGGTATGTCCGATTTGAATAACTCAAAAGTAACTTACAGGAGGTACTGATTCATAGCATTGAATACGACATAATTTATAAGGATAAGGATTAATACCGATGTAAGAAATCTGTGGCTGTGACAAAACTTCAAAAGTTAGACCTATGGTATTGCAAATTTTACTGTAGAGAATTTAATGTTTTCTATAAAGCTGTAGTACATCACTTAGCGCTATAGTCAATAAGCGTTCACGATATAAAGATTTTCCATACACACTTTTTATGGAGACATTACATGAGAGAAGTTTTAATACGGATTCCTAACTTTTTGTTAAATGTTATAAAGCCTATGGTCATCACAGACTCGTACGATCAAGATTAAAGTAGTTGAAAATGCTTTATATCATTAAGTCCGCCATTTGTACTTCATTTTGTTTGTTTTGTTTGAGGTAATCATTTGTTCACTCTCCTTATAAACAAACTTGTTACCTTAATATGGTAAATAGGTGTTTAGCTATATTCTGTTTTTATTAGCTAGTCGAATATTGTAAGCAAAGAATTGTAATTTAAAAACTACCTCAGTGGCAGCGGTAAGACGGTTGCACTTTAAAGCGACGGCTGCGCCAGAGATCCCTGGTTTGATCTCGGGTCGGGCCAAAAAATGTTTTTTTTTCTGTTCAGAAATTCTTAGGGCAGCCCGGAGTTTGCGAGTTGGCGGTGTTTCGCCCCCGTGCCTCGGAAAAGCACGTTAAGCAATCGCCGTTGGTCCTGCGCCTTATCCCCCTCCGGTCGTTTTCTGTCCCATCGGGCTAAGAGAGTGAAAGGAATTGAGGGTGCACCTGTGTTTGCGCACACACTTGTGCACTATACTATTAATTTAATACTGTTGGATAGTCGTTGAGACTGGCCACCGTAGTAAAAATCGGCTTGGGGGACTATTATTGTAAACAATCATTTTATAACTTCAGCAAATAAAATTAAGTGTCTATATACAGGTTGTTGTTTTTGTCAGCGACGAGCGACTCAGGTGGCTATACAAACGACACTGATGCCAATAACAATATTTATTTTTGAAATTGAAAAAACACATTTTTTTAATCAATTTTTGTATCCGGTACAGCGATCGAGTAAAAACCACCAACACCAGGTAGCCTCTTCGTAGCTTACTAGCTACGGCGTAGTATTGCGTAGATAAGCGCTAGCTACGCGCTAGGGTGCGAGTTTTCCCATTCGTTTTGACATTTTTTTGAATGTTGTGAAGAGATTTTCTTGTATAAAACGTGCTCAGAATTTAAAGAAATCTTTTTTTTAGAATAAGCATAATTCATATTATTATCATTCCTGAGTTGGATGTCACTGACTAAAACAACACACTGTATGTGTGAATATTTGGGTTGTGAGTTTCGTATTTATTTAATTAAAATAAATTATTTCCTTAAAAATGAATGTCGAGTTGGTTAACAAAATGAGACTAGCAAAAAAACTGGCATTACTTAAAATTATATTTATAAGTTAATTATGAAAGCATAATGATGTAGAACATAAAATTGTTATATTCTATAAATTAAATGTACTCGTAATGTAACTAATGTCCCCTTATTTTCAAGGATGTTTCTGTACTTAGAGCGTCGCGTTCGGGTTCGTATTATTTTAGCGGAGGTTTTTCACACGTCCCTGTTACAAGAGGGGTCTGGAAAGAAAAACGGCGTAAATAATGGTTATTTCATTTGGGATTTGCATAAAGGATTGTTTTTTGTATCTAATTAAGACTTATGTGGTAGCACTGTTGTGTTAAGGGAGTTATGCAGCTTTTTGCCGAGAATTACACAGAATTATGCAACTTCTAAAAAGAAAATCTGTGTGGAGAGCAACACAATTCGCTTTGACTTGTCTACTGAACGGATTGACAGCTTTATGTCTCACCTTTATATCGCATGCAAAATTCAACAGGCTTGCTGATGTGACGGCGGCCGAGTGGTATAGGCATACGCCTGGATAGCGTAAGACACGTGTTTCGATTCCTCGTCTGTCACACAGCCAAACTTGCTTTTTACACGTGCAGTTTATATTAAGAGGGAACATTTTTTTGCCTGACCCATTCCTAGCACGTATGTTGCAAACCTTTTCGGTAGTTGTCATCAGTCATTCTGACCAGATTGAAAAGCTTATGATGATGCAACCATTGCCTTAAATATGGCATGGATTCAACAGACGGTTGGAGCACTAGCAATGTACGAAGCATTTTTTTATGGCAATTTGTATCCAAACACAAAATCCGACACTTATTGTTCGTAATCAAACAGAATCGACATTTAGCTCACTCTAAATAGCAATTGAACTGACATATGGCAAATAAAGCCAATTGCCGAAATAGAGAATGAGCCGAAGTGCACAAGTATGTTTAATTTATGCTAATACCTTGATTGCGTGATTTATATGACGCGAGTGTTTAATAATGCGTGACAAATGATCACGATCTGCGCTAAACACGGAGACACAGTAGTAGACACATACTGAAGAATTTCGATTAAAAATGTTTGGATAGATAGTCCGTTGACACACATACATTGTGGACTTACCGATTAATAATTTAAGACTGTTATTACTCAACATTAACATTGCTTTTTTTTTTATTAATTTATTAATCAACATTAACATTGTAAGCATTTGAATTGAAAAGAGGCTTTGACAATAGTGACTGTGGTTTTATTTATTTTTATTTAAACTTGATTGCACTGTAAAATGTACAATTGGCGGCAACTTAATGTCTAATGGCATTCTCTACCAGTCAACCACCTGGTAATGCAGAGAGTTTAATTAGTGGCGGAATATTAATAATAAGTGAGACGAGTGTTACAAAAAAAGAAGTAAAATGCACTAACATAAACATACATACTAATATTACACAAATATATAATAGGATACATAAGCAAAAGACTAATAAACATACATAAAATACATATACTTAATAAATACAAAAATATGAATGATAAAAGTGATGATATTGATGACATCCAAAAAACACAAATGAAAGAAAATGGTTTCTAATTCTAAAGATAACCAAGGTTAAGATAGTGGGTGCGGAGAGATTTTTTAAAAGTGATTTTGTTGGGGGACATTCTGATTTTATTGGGGAGAGAATTCCAAATTCGAATCGCAGAGATTGTGAAAGAGTCCGACTTTATGTCGGTCTTGAAAATAAGTGTGTAAAGAGTGAGATTATGGGATGAGCGAAGGTTGCGCGAAGTGGTGCAAGCCAGATAATTGAGGTTGCTACGCAGCTTCTTCTAGCTATCCCACAATTTTATTGTCCAAAATTTGTGTTTGGTTTTGCAAATATAAAAGACTTTTATGACTTTTTTGTGTCCCTGCAACTAACAGTCATTCAGATAATGATACAATGAGCCATCGTCTTCAGATAACTATTGCGAAATATTTAAAACAATGAAGTAACAAGAATACATAATGATGTTTTATCATTTTATATCTGCTTGTAGTAGCTCTGAATAGCAAACTATATTTACCAAGTTTTCTGCAAAAATCTTTGTATTATAATGCTGCAAATAGGATTTTTCGCTTTCGAACCCAGTCGACGCTAAGCCAGGGCCGGATTTAACTTTAGAATCTTAAATCTTCTGTCAGAAATGTGAGAAATACGACCCAGACACATTCTCAGCTTAGAAATACAAGTCTTGTTTTGTAAAGAAGATTTAACTTTCGTACTTAATGCTGGAAAGCCGGATCTTCCATTCGTTTTCAATTTCCTTGTTTGGACAAATTGGAGGAAAGAAGGCAGTAACTTTTCTTAATTTCCGCTAAAGGTGAGTTCGATTAGAAATCAAATGTCCTTAATCTACAGGTAGAGAGTGGGTGGGCATTCTATTAACAAAGTTTATAAGATAGCCTGAGAGTTTTTTTCTCTGGTAACTTTTTTGAACTCATAAAAAATCGCATTTAATGCGTATTAAATTGCTGTGATGTAAAGTTGCATAATGTTAAGAGACTAATTTCGTTTGTGTTTATTGTTATTATAGCTTAGCCTTAAATAGTCACCACATATAGCGCATATATTTTTGTTGAAAACGAAACCTTATTATCATGAATGCATAAGATATCACAGTGTTTACCTTGACTTGCTTTTGTCTGTACCTTACCGTTATTGTATTTTTACGAAAATTACTTAGTGCATTAAAATACTATTGATTACTCTCTGACCTCTTCCTAATTCAGGGCCCTATTTATTTGGGCCCCGTCATCCCCTTAGTCCAGCCCTTGTAAAAGGCGCGCGATGCTCCGCGTCAAGCGATCCGCTCATAAAACGACAGATAGACGACCCAAATCTATGTTCAAGGGATTCTTCTATTATGTTCGGATCCTTTGTACCTCTGTGAGCCATCTTAAGCTTTTGTACAAGCTGAAAAACATTTATTACATTCACGCATTGTGCTGCTGGAAGAGTGGAATGTAACGATTTGATTGCCGACAAAAATTGTGTTAAAGGCTTTGAAGTTTGACAGACTACGGGCAAAGGGTAAAGGCATCAAAGGTCTATTGTTAGTTCAGAACTATTTACAAGATATTGCTACTAGTAAGCTCGGAGCTTGCTTTTGAGAGTTGAACTAATCAATTACTAAATCAAAGTCTGCGCAAGGTTCACTAGGTACTGAAGATCCTTTCCTGTAGTCTGAGAATGTTTTTTCGATCAGACGATTTATTCGTTATGATGAAATAGCAAAGCTGCATATTTCTAAATAGCCTTGTAACAATTTGCGTAGATAAATTAACAGCCCAGACTAATGAAATAGTAAGTACTTAATATGTGCGTGTAGGACTATAAAGTAAGTATTTTTAGAATTTACATATAATAATACTAGCGGTACCCCGCGACTTCGTCCGCGCGTTTTGAGTTCGCTCCCTCCCCTCCCGTCGCAGCGTGATGTTTTATATCCTAAAGCCTTTCTCGATAAATAAGCTATCCAACACAGAAATATTTTTTCAAATCGGTCCAGCAGTTCCTGAGATAAGCGCGTTCAAACAAACTAACTCTTCAGCTTTATAATATAATTAGCGCAAGCGCAAGTTGTACTTAAGCTGCGAACATTATTTTGGTGTGGAGTTATGTTAAAACTGTGATAGCTCCTAAGATATTTATTAAAATCAAATGATATAAAGGGCAACTTTGTTCTAAATGAAATGCTCGTGATGATGAATGTATTTATTTTGATAAGAATAAATACCTGTGTGTATAATACACCTCTAAAAATAATGCATTATTTTTTTACAAATTTATAAACATAAAAAAGGTTGTAGTAAGACAACCATAAAAGATAGACATATGCTATTGCGGACTTTATTATAGAACTCTTAATGTTGAACAATCCTGTCATACATGATTTTTGTGTAACTTAAGCGGTTTCCGCAGCGTACGCAGCGGAATCTCTCAAAAGGAATATCTTTCTCCCGTTTTCGCAACATTTTTCATTGCTGCTGTGGTCTTATGTGTCATATCTTAATGTTATATAACCTAAAGCCTTCCTCAATAAATGGACTATCCAACGTAAAAATAATTTTTCAAATCGGTCCAGTAGTTTCTGAGATTAGGGCGTTCAAACAAACAAACAAACAAACAAACTCTTTAGCTTTATAATATTAGTAATAATATGTGGTTCGAATGCAGTATTTGATTCAACATATGACTCGTACTAGATATCTTATAATTTTACTATGAGCTACTATTTACTAGAATAACATTATTAACCATATTAAAAGTGAGAGCTTGATTAAAACTACAATCGGTATTTAAAACAAAAAATAAACATACATACTACTTATTACATAAATACCGTATACATTTATACATTATTTATTTATTTAAAACACTTCATGCACAAACAAAAAGTACATATGGCGGACTTGATGCTAAAAGCAGTCTCTACCAGTCAACCATAGGTCTATACAGAGAAATTGCATTATTATGGAATATTAACACATGATAATGTATGTTACCTTACATCTCAGTAATTTGTAAAAAAAAAGTAAACCGGTTTAAATTAATTACCCACTTAGACGGTTTATCTTCTAATAGTCCCATTGTTGTTAAGGTCTCTGATGGTCTCTGCTCTGATCTGATGATGGGATTTTGGTGTAATCAAGGGTAACGTTCAAATTTTAAAGGCACATATATATTGTTTTTGTACTAGTATCTTAATGTTGTCACCATAACAGAAGATTAAAAGGTTTATTGTTCTGTGATGACCATTATGTGGCTTATTAAAGAACAGAGTTAAAACATGCATACAACCCACACTGCCCCCTCCTATATACTCTCTCGCTAATAATTTGCAAATACCACCTTTAAAATGACATGGATGTTTAACGCGTTAGGTGAAGTGGTTAGTGCTCCTGGTTAGTGTCCTGACTATAATACCGGCCGTCGCAGATTGAAATCCCCAAAGGGGCAATGTTTGTGTGATGAGTACGAACATTTGTGCCTAAGTCATGGATTTTATGTGTATTGAGGTAAAAAGGTATTCCCATAATCGTTGTCTGCTATTCGTAAAACAAGAAAGACAATTTCTTACTTCGAAACGGCGAAAAATGGGTGTCGTCTATCGCACTTTTAATTTATTAATTAAAAACAAATGCACAAGAAAGACTGAAATAAACTCTTGGCCTTTAAAAGAAAGGACTCAATTTCAGGCGAACAATTTATTTTTGCAGTCGTTGATACTTGAAATTAGGCACTGACTCTACAAGGAAAATTGTTCGCCTATAAAAGAGTCCTGCCTTTTAAAGAGTCAAAATTTTATTTAGGAAGTTTTTCAGTGCATTTTGTATTTAGAGACGGTTTTTACTTCTTTTGTCTGGGGCCGTGGGGATCAAGTGCCCACAAATTGTATTGTGAGATTTCAAAACGCCTTGTTTTGAATTCTTACAATGCAAAGATTATTCTACCTTAGCCAGTGTATAAGCTTGGCCATTCAAAGAGGTAATGTGGCCAGCCTCAACCTTTCCACGGGACGGTGACCTGGGTCAGATTTTTTATTTGTAGGTTGATAATTACTTAACAAATGAAAAATCTAACTCAGGCTCGTTTTGAGAATTTAGTTTAAAGTTTTTTGGTTTATTTATTATTTTAGTATATATTGACCCAACTGTACTTCTTTTGTAAATAAATGACATTTCCGTATAAAAAACACACTGCTCATCCATGCATTCCCTTGAAATGTGTTAAAGCTGTCCAAAGTTGAGTCGGAGTTGTAGCGGGTTCGCTTGAATTGTGTCGGAAGCTCGTCGTCGCATCGAGAGTACTGTACTCTACAAAATCTAGAATATCAACGGTAGCCATCCCTGTTGCTAAGTCTGAAGAACCTTGCGAAAGAAAGAGATGACTATAGTGAAAATACAAGCAAAGTATCCAAAGTAAGACCCCGCGCAGAGCGGAGCTGCAAAGTGAGCTAACGAATGCAGATTAGAAGAAATTAGGAACCGTCTATGTTAGACTCTTACGCGGGGACAAGGATAAGTTAGGCTGAATGTTGTCTCATGAATGAGAAAGTTGAGGATTGAAAATGTAATTTCACTTGTTCCCTTTAGTTTATAAGTTTTCTTAATTTTACTAACACTACGGATCGTTGTGTTAGTAAAATTAAGAAAGGGACGTAAGGGACCTTAACCAAGACCCAAAGCTCCAAGCCAACCTCAACTTCACGCGGTGCGTCCTGTTTCAACAGACGAGGCTCTGGCGACCGACCGATGGCGGGATAACCATCCAACAAAAGGCGCAGTAAAATGTTGAGCTGTGATGGGCAGCAGCGTCACACTAAAAAAGATACTGCGCCTCTGCGCTCGCCAACCCGCCTGCCAAGCGTGGCGAGTACTGGCAAATACGGGGGGTATTTGCCAGTACTCGCCACGCTTGTTCTTCTATATGGTAGGACACAAAAAAACCAGGCCCCCAGTCTCCGGCAGCCCCGCTATTCCTGATTCCGGTAGCGGTCACGGTAACGGCGGGGCAGGGGGTACTAAAAATCCCCGGAGGCGATCGCGCTACCACCCCCAACGACAACTGGCCCTGGTAACTTATAACGCGTGCACACTGAGGACAGACGAGAAGTTGCTCGAGCTGGAGGAAGAATTGAGCAGGGTAAACTGGGACATAGTGGGTTTATCAGAAGTCCGTAGAGAGGGCGAGGAGACGATAACTCTGAAGTCTGGCAACCTGCTCTTCTACCGGGAGGGTGACCAAAAGTCCCAAGGTGGTGTTGGGTTTCTTGTCCACAGGTCCCTCGTAAACAACATCGTAACCATCGAGAGTGTGTCGAACAGGGTGATATACCTTATACTCAGAATAACCGAAAGGTATTCGCTGAAGGTCATACAGGTATATGCACCGACCTCGAACCACCCGGATGAAGAGGTGGAGGAAATGTATGAGGACGTAAGTAGAGCCATACACACTTCCAAAACCTATTTCACTGTTGTTATGGGGGACTTCAACGCAAAACTCGGCAAGCGAGGCGAGGATGAGTTGAAAGTGGGACCTTTTGGATATGGTCAAAGGAACGCCAGGGGAAATAGGCTGGCCGACTTTCTGGAGAAGGAGTGACTCTTTGCGATGAACTCTTTCTTCCAGAAGCCGCCTCAAAGGAAATGGACCTGGCTGAGTCCGGATGGCAAGTCGAGAAATGAGATAGACTTCATCATGACCACCAAGAGACGGTTACGAGGGTCAAACTGAAAGTTCTTAGAACTGGCCACTTATAAACAATATAATAAAAAAAATATTCTAAAATTTGAAAATAGAACTCTTTGCCAATATTACTGAGTATATATTTCATTCATTTGTCATTTGTTTAACGATTTGGCGGCAAATTGAAAATTGTCTGTGTCACGTCAACATGAATTTAACACGAGAAAATTTTCGTGCAATGATTTTTTATGACTTTCGATGTCATTTAAGTCAACAAGAAAGTTATGATAGACTACGATTGGCCTTTCACGATGAAGCCCCATCTCGTGCGACTGTTTACAACTGGTTTAATGAGTTTAAACGTGGTCGCACTAATCTCACTGATGATGTACGTGAGGGACGGCCTTCTACGGCGACGACTGAAAATAACATCTGTGTTGTGCGGCGTATGATAGAGACTGACAAAAGAGTGACCTATCAGCAGATTCGGACAAGCTTAGGCATCGGTATGAGTCAAGTGCACAAAATCCTCCACGAACATTTAGCGGTCAGGAAGCTTTGCGCCCGGTGGATACCTCATAATTTGACTAAGGCTCAAAAACTCCATCGTGTGGATTGGTGCCGTAAAATGATTGAAAGATTTAACGGAGGTGACTCAAATGCTGTGTTCGACATACTAACAGGTGACGAAAGCTGCATTTACTGTTATGATCCTGAAACCAAAAGACAATCTGCTCAGTGGGTGTTTCCTTTCGAGGAGTTGCCAACTAAAGTGAAGAGAGATCGAAGTGCGGGAAAAAAAATGGTGGCCTCGTTCTTTGGAAGGATAGGTCATTTCGCAACAATTGTGTTAGAGGATCAAAAAACAGTTTCTGCAGAATGGTACACTACCAATTGTTTGCCACTTGTCTTGGAAAAAGTTCGAGAGAAACGACCTCGCAGTAGGATCCTCCTTCACCACGACAACGCCTCGTCGCACACCGCCAAGCGAACGATCGACTATTTGGCGACATCAAACGTTGAATTACTGGGTCACCCGCCGTATAGCCCCGACCTCGCGCCTTGTGATTTTTATTTATTTCCAAAAATTAAAGAAAAACTTAAAGGAAAGCGGTTTATGAATGCTGAAGAAGCGGTGGCTGCGTATCGCGATGCCATTGAAGAGACCCCTAAAGACGAGTGGGCAAAGTGCTTTTCCCAGTGGTTCCATCGCATGCAGCGGTGTATTGACGTCAATGGACAATATTTTGAAAAGATATAATAAAACTAATAACTGGCTAATGTAATCAGTTTTTGATTTTCTAAGAACTTTCAGTTTGACCCTCGTATTCAATGATGTCTCCGTGATCAACAGGGTAAAAACCGGTAGTGATCACCGTATGGTCCGAGGCATATTGAATATAAATGTCAAATTGGAAAGGTCCCGCTTGATGAAGTCCACGCTCCGACCTACTCGTGCCCATATCCAAAATCCCGAGAGCTTTCAACTCGAGTTGTCAAACCGCTTTGATTGCCTAGAGAATTGCGTATCAGTGGACGAAATAAAAGACGGGTTTGTGGAAACTGTCCAAACGGTCGGATCTAAGTTTTTTAGACCTGGCCGTAAAAATAGACCTCAAAAACTCTCGGTCCACACTCTCAACCTTATGGCAGAACGTCGATCTATGGCACTGCAGACCTCCGTTAATGCTCAAACCTACAGGCAGCTTAATAGACGAATAATGAAATCTCTGCGACATGACATTCGTTCCTTTAACACAAATAGTGTTAAAGAAACAATAGAGCGGAACCAAGGCTCCAAAGTGTTTGCAAGGGACATGTCTATTGGGCAAAGCCTGTTGACGAAGCTTAAGACGGAGGACGGCAGTGTAGCGTCGACGAAAGCAGAGGTTTTGAGGGAGATCGAAAGGTTTTATGGGCAGTTGTACACCTCAGTAGCCAAACCCATTGATAGCTCGACCGGAGACCCACGAGCTATACTGACCCGACACTACACTGAAGACATCCCGGACATCAGCCTCTACGAGATTAGGATGGCCCTGAAACAGCTTAAAAACAATAAGGCACCTGGCGAGGACGGAATCACAGCAGAGCTTCTGAAAGCGGGTGGAACACCGGTACTAAAGTCCTTCAGAGACTCTTTAATTCCGTTCTGCTAGATGGCATCACGCCTGAGGCATGGAACAGGAGTGTGGTGGTGTTGTTTTTCAAAAAAGGAGACAAAACCTTATTGAAGAACTATAGACCCATCTCACTCCTGAGCCATGTCTACAAGCTGTTCTCAAGGGTCATCACGAATCGTCTCGCACGTAGGTTTGATGGCTTCCAGCCTCCCGAACAAGCCAGATTCCGAAAAGGCTACAGTACCATAGACCACATTCATACGCTTAGGCAAATTATACAGAAGTCCGAGGAGTATAATATGCCTCTATGTTTAGCTTTTGTGGACTATGAGAAGGCCTTTGATTCGATCGAAACTTGGGCGGTGCTTCGGTCTCTTCAGCGGTGTCACATAGATATAGAGGTGTTAAAGTGTCTTTATAACAACGCCACCATGTCGGTCCGAGTACAGGAACAGAATACGAGGGCGATTCCATTGCGAAGAGGTGTAAGACAGGGCGATGTTATATCTCCGAAACTGTTTACAGCGGCATTGGAAGACGCCTTCAAGCTCCTGGAATGGGAAGGATCGGCATCTCCGTCAATGGCGTCAATACATAACACAACTTCGGTTTGCCGATGACATAGTCGTTGTGGCAAAGACGCTGGATGATCTAGGCACTATGCTCGAAGACCTCGACCGAGTATCCCAACAAGTGGGTCTTAAAATGAACATGGAGAAGACGAAAATTATGTCGAGTTCCCTTGTTGTACCCACTCCAGTATCCATTGGGAACTCAACTCTCGAAGTTGACGACGAGTACGTCTACCTGGGACAAGTGATCCAATTGGGTAGGTCCAACTTCGAGAAAGAGGTCAATCGACGAATCCAACTCGGCTGGGCAGCGTCCGGGAAACTGCGCAAGAGCGTCTTCTCGTCTCAATTACCTCAGTGTCTGAAGACGAAAGTCTTCAATCAGTGTGTGTTACCAGTGATGACATACGGATCCGAAACGTGGTCTCTTACTATGGGCCTTATAATGAAGCTCAAAATTACACAACGAGCGATGGAGCGGGCTATGCTCGGTGTTTCTCTACGAGATCGAATCAGAAAAGAAGAGATACGTAGAAGAACCAAGGTAACGGACATAGCCTTGAGAATCAGTCATGCGATTCTCTAAGAATCACTTTGTGCCCGCGCTTTAGGTTGTGCTCACAGATGTCAACGCCGTAGCATCGACAGCGGTGGTCAAGGCTGTTTCATTGGTATTCTCTAAGCTGTATTAGTTCGTTGTCGATCTCTCTGCTGTGTGATTGTTTGACTGTACGCAAGGCTGTGCTAGTGTGGTGACGCGTGCGTGTTTTGGACAATCGAACATTCTTGACTGGCATGTTTTGCCTATTGTTTATTAAGGAAAAATATAAAAAGAATTCACTCAGTTGTATAATACTTAAAAGTGTTGATATTAATGTATATTTCTTAAAATAGAGGGATAATTCGTGTAAAATATAAAGGCAGAACGGTATGTTCATTTCAACTATGAATTTTAAAAAAGTAAATGTCATCCTCTCGGAGCTTCGAGTTGATTTGCTCACAAACAAAACAATGAATTCCAAGAAATGAATGATTGAAATGTGTTTGACACACTTGAATTTTTAATATATTGCATCGCAATCCGGGCTGTATGCTACAAATAGTTAATCTAACTGTCTTTCAATGTGTATAAATAGAACAGACAATAAGTATACCAAACAAAGAAGATTTTCTAACATTCATTTGTGTTGATAGTTATTAACCTTGAATATTTTTGCTTCCAGTGATTCTTGCTCGATGCAGGATGCAAGTTGATTAGGATAATGGAGATGAGATACGATTTGCCTACTGTAAGCTTACTGCTAGGGTTTCGATATTAGAGATAAACGAAATGTTTTTGAGGTCATTGAACAACGTCGTGTTGTTGCTGAGTTTGCCAATGATCAGTCACAGGAAATGCTTACTCAAGGGCACCATTATCATGTGATAGTTTTAATGTGAATTGGTCTTGTTATGTAGGTTGTATGTATTACAAATAAAGGAAATTTACTTACACAATAACGTTGTTTTGATTTTCACTCATGATTTTTATTAATACTGAAGAAATTATATAATATTTCTTCAGTAATTCTTACTATTAGCTTAATAGTTCAAGGAATTATTTATAGTACTTGCCAACTTAAAATATTGTTTAAATATGTAACATTTAATATACATTAACAAGTTAATGAGATTAAATAATGGATCATAAGTCAAAATTTGAAATACAATACTCTTTATTGTAACATCGAAAGCTGCCCTTAAGATTTCTAATGGTTCTTTCCACACTGTTCCTTGCTATTTTATGCCGGTGATCTGCTTGATTGCCAGGCTTAAGGGTACTGGGGGATGATTATCAAATAAAACTAAATGCGTGTGTGCATTATTTATCACCTGAAATTAGATAATAATATTATTTCCACTAGGCAGGTACGTATATAACTTTCAACTGTGTAAAAATAAATAATGTTTATGGTATTTATAATACCTGATACTCTATATTTGTGATATCTAAGCACTTTATTTATAGATAAGTAACAAAGATTGTAATACATTATAACATCCATATTATTTATAAGATACTTACATTCCATTTCGGAAACATAACCTTTCCTGCAGTAGGTAATTTTTAACCTCACAATGTTTTGAAATACTGTAACATTTTACAATTTTACGATCGCAAACACAAAGAAATTATATGCAGACACATATTTTATGCAATCTACCATGTAATTAACACTGAATTATAAAAAAACCATAAACAGCCTCGATAACAGCAATAAAATACTAGCTTTTCGTTTGACATTAAAAATCGTAGGCGTTTATCGAAGCTGTCGTTGTAACTGTAGGCTGTTTAACTTAGAAAATACCAAATTCATAGAAACAATGTTAAACTCGTGATTCCTAATCACGCCGTTCACAGCCGTGCGGCGCTAGTTTTGAACAGCGTTGATGAGTACATTAGAGAATACCAAACGCGCGGTCTCCACTGTGACAGAAGCTGCAATCAAGGCTTTTACGATATATTCGCTTAGAGAATAGCACTGCAGTAAGCTTAAGTGGCAGTGGGCAGGGCACATAGCGCGAAGAACTGATGGTCGTTGGGGCAGGAAAGTTCTAGATTGGAGACCCTTCGACCAAAGACGCAGCGTAGGACGTCCACCAACAAGATGGACAGACGACCTTAAAAAGATCGCAGGATCAAACTGGATGCAGACCGCTAGTGACCGGTCGCTGTGGAAAGCCGTGGGGGAGGCCTATGTTCAGCAGTGGACGTCCTTTGGCTGATTATGATGATGATGATGACAGATCGTTGTTGTCCTATAATTAAAAAAAAAACGATGTAGAGTCGATTTCACCAACGTCAATGAATATTAATTTGTCGAATACAATACAAAATGCCTTAACGGTTTTATACTTTTCCGGTCGGATAAGTCCTATCTGACGTTGGTAAAATCGACTGTTAGGCGTTTTTTATTGTATTCGACGAATATTCCTTATGTGAAACGTAACATAAGTAGTCACAACAAACGAGTCATATAGACTCTAAGCCAGTTTTTGAATGCGGTTAATAAAAAAATCTAGGTATTTTAGTAAAATCTAGGTATTCGAGTTACGAAAATAGTATTAAGAAACTTAGTTTGGTACAATAACATTTTGAATATTTAAATAAATTTAGTCTCTTGTTAAAAATATTTTGATAATTTATTTTTAAATGAGGCAATATTTTTGAGTAATAGAACTAGTTTTCTAACTCTTATTTAAGAAAAGTTGCCAAAGCTCTACTTTTAGACTTCTTTAAGTTAGGCATAATTAATCGTTGATTTTCTAATTCCGCCCCTTATCCTTCAATTGCCTTAACCACTGAGTTTCACGACCAAAATTACCAGAATCTCTTCAATAATGGCTTTTTAAACCCTAACATTCCAAATCGGACTAAATCTTCTAATGTACCGGAATAAATCAGGCCGAAACCGATTTGATTTACCTTACCCTAAGTCCCGGGATAGACCTTATTCCTGTCCTCGAATCAGCACAAAACTGTGTCCAACTTATTGCGTGTTTTATATTCAGGTGTCATTTGTTTTTTTGGCTTTGTAAGGCCGAGAGCACACGTTTAGAAATGATTTTATACATTTTGGTGAATAGAGTAAAGCAGTGGTCATTAAACTTTTTTTAACGGGCTTCAATAAAATAAAAGTAGCGCAGTGTGTAAAGGTTGACATTTTGCGACTGCATCGATACTAACGCGCGTTAGCATCGCTGCTAAAAGGTGTGTTAAGGGCATTGGTTAAGGGTCTTAGGTTTGCAGTTATATCTTCGGAGTTACGGAACCAAGGTAATAAAACAAACATTCGTCAAACGCAAAGCATTATATCCGCCAACAAGCTATTTAGTCAATTCCGCTAATGAACCCGCCGAATTGGCTGCCAATGGCCGACAAACAATGGACAGGGAAATGCAAGAATGAAGCAGGTCAACTTATTTAGTTTTACTTCATGAAAAAAGGTTATGTATTTTGGTAAAATATATATTCCGAAACATCACTTTTGTGTTTTTTTTATTCATAAAAAAAAACTGACATTAAAACCAAAATGCACTAAAAAGTCTCAAATAAAATCTTCACTCTTTAAGGGAAAGGACTCCAATTTAGGCGAACTATTTCTTTTTGGAGTTGCTGCTATCGCTTTGGCCATTTCAAGGCACTATGCAATAATCTATCAGGGCACGGACTCGCCTAAAAAATCGCCTATAATGGAGTCCTTTCTTTTAAAAAAGTTAAGTGTTTTTTGTTTTGAATTCGGTTCTTACTTTTTTTTAAGTTAATTTTCATTCTTTCATTTTTATTAGTGATTAGAATAGGAGGGGGGAGGGGCGCGGTTTGCACCTTATAACGCTGTTCTCTAATTAGCTAAAAATTACCTATCATAAGTTCTGTCATTATAATCACTGGAAGTGTTTAGGAGTTTCACCATCAGCTTATAGCTCTACACAATGACGACTATCAGACGCAACAACAAGTCTTCATTAAGATTCTATTACGAAAACACTAATCTTGCCTTAAAAAATTCGAGGTCTTCCCTCGATTGCTCCAAGATCCCATCATCCGATCCCATTGATCAGAAGAATGGGATCAACTAGAAGGTATAACCTCTACACGAATTAGCTGCGTTATTATGTAAATATTTTATCTTTAGAACAATAACATAAATATTTTAGCACCTCATCATCCTAAAATGTTACCTATGGTAGTACCCTTAAAATTTCGCAGTGATTCCTTTAAATTTGTCCAACAAAACCTTTCCAGGTAAGCAAAACATGTTAACTGGTACAAGCACAACTGAAAGGATACACGAGGCAACACAACTTTTATTGATTTGAGGGGAAAATATGAACAGGTAAAATTTATAAAGAAATCACTGGTTACTTTAAGCATAGCACCATCCAATTACCGGTAACGAGTATTAGCTTTACCAGCTAATTTCCGAATAAACAACCGATTGTACTGTGAGCGGAATCACGTTGTTTCGCTTTCAATTGATTTGCGATCAAATAGGTACAGTCGGTGACAAAAATATCTATACGCTTTTGCCGTTTTGTCAACCTTTACGTATTGACATCTGTGAGAAGTGCACAGATATATTTGACGGTGACTGTACATTGACGCGAGTGACATTTTAGTTCAGGAAATTCTGAACGGATTGAGTGTTTGCACTCGAATTGAGGGCTATTGGTACACATTCGGAGTTTGTTTGGACATTAGTGAATTTGACTGTATGACGTGAAACTGAATTCAGCGACGTAAACCAGTTTTAGTTTTTTCAGTAACTGCTAGTCTTTTAAGCCGCAACGCAATAAGAGAGGAGGATTATAAGTCTATTTGGGTATCTGTGAATCTGTCTGTGGTATCTTCAACTTTGAAACGGACTAACCGATAATCGTTATTTTTTGTGTCATATATATATATATATTTTATCCCGAGTGTTATTAGCCATGTGTCATGAAAATCTGTTTAGCCGTGGAGAATCACCAGCTCTTTCTTGTAGATGAGAGGATCTGACTATCTTCCTTATTGGGAGCTCCTAATACGAAATTTGGTACTTCAATGATATATAAAGAATTTGGTACGGTAACCATGACATGATTAGCCGTTTTAAGATCATTCGCTCATTAATAGTTGACGAAAAGATCAGAGCCCCTTTTTTTTAATTACTCGCGTCGAGAAGGCGTGTGATATTCATTGATTAATGTACGATTTTCCAATGAAAATTAGTATAATTCAACACGGCATTGATTTAAAAAAAAAGAACTTGTGTGAGTACTGATATGTTTTTTTAAAACAAAATTATTCGCCAAATCCAAAAATATTTGAAAATACTTTTCTTGTATCTACATTGACAATAATTGTCTCCCTTTAAAATCATACAAAAACAATTTAACTGGATTTTTTTGTTTTTATGCTTCTTACATCGCCTATCTTGTTAAGGATATTGCATATATCACAATTATCACGGACTATCTATCATTAGAGTAAGCACACGTGATTGAGAAAATACCCTGGAGTACACGCAAAGTTTATTACGGTTCAGGGCTAACATTTTGTTTAAATGTCATGACCTTTCTAAATTAAAGCAAAACTAAAAATAGTTGGAAATTAGTAGTCCACTTCACAATTTTGTAGTTAAGCTTACTGTTTGTAATTTTGTGGACACGTCAAACCCTTTTACCCGTAACAATATCAACTGGAATGTAAATGACGCTTCTAATTGTATTATTGTCATCCGCTGATAGCTTTTAGATTTGAAACTCGAGTCGGACTTAAAATTGACTTGAAACGCTTCGGTTCCATTGCCAAGATGTCGTGTTTACATCGCTTCTTGATCGCTTTGTTAGTTAAACTTACTTACACTTACTTGGATATCGAAATGAAACATTTTTTCTCTCATCTCATCTCTGTATCTCTCGTTTAATGTCCTTATTAGAACAGGTAGGTCTGATTTAACTTATGAATGTCCAAGTTGCACTTGCGCTATGGCGGACGGTAGTTGAAGAAAGTTGTAATTATTAATGGTAATAAATAAATAACTTGTAAACATTATGGATATTATACAATGGTATAAAAGAAAATATTAATACTTAGTTTAGTTATAAATTTGTCCAATAGATGGAACTGTATGTTGTTAGCCCGCGGTATTCATTTGATTCATTGTCATGTACGTGTGTCGTGGAAGCTTCATTGCAATATACGGCTATGATAAAACTTATTTTGCTTGTTAATTATCTTCTTGTAGGCTATCAATTGATGATGTATTTAATTTACCTATTAGTAAGTAGCCGCTTGTCTGATTAAATATGAATTTACGTTTGTTTCGTTTGTACAAATGGCTAATCTACTATAACTACTTCGCAATCGGTTAAATCATCAATCTGAGGCTTACGTTAATTTGATTTTGCCATAGAAAGACGCATCATTTTTTTTATGCCGAAATAACTCTTTCTTGATGCTTATATTAGCCAAGCAAGGTATTTGCGTTGAAAGGGAAGAGGGAATTTAAGTTTTATCTTGAGACGTAAAACGAAAGCTAATAAAATAGAAACTTGTCAAAAAATTATAAAAATAGATTAAAAAACAATACTAACTAAAAAGCAGATTGGCTTACCAAACAAGGCTTGTTGTATGTGTTGCGTATCCAAACAACTGAATCAGCATAGAAATCGCTTTGTGATAGCTTCACCACTGGTCGGCAAGGCTAAAGACAGTCGGCTGCCGTGAATTCGTTATCCTCACAACTTCGGTTTTAATCAACACAAACAATTTTACTCTTACCCACCCCTCTTGCAGAACCCGTAGCCAAAATTTATCAGCATGTACATTTGCGGGTAATAAAAAGAGGATTGATGTTAGGTAGCAGCAACATCAGGGGGCAGATTATCGTGTAAGTATTTGAAAAAGCCGGTCAAGTGCGAGTCGGACTCGCACACTGAGGGTTCCGTGCCAACTTTGACTGAATTAGATAAAGCACTTACTTCCACTTAGCTAAAATACCACAATATTTTGTTGACAGCAAATATTATTATTCACAGTGTTTGTATGAACACTGTGAATAATAATATTTGCGGTGCTTGAAAATGTGCTATATCTCAATTAGTACCTACTTTAACATCTTCCTACCAAATTTCAACAGTGTGATGCTTATAGTTATAGAATAATCAATTTTTCGCCATTCGGCTACGGAACCTACATGTATCCTTCCAGTTCCTACGTATAGACTGACATTGTCTGAAAAAAATGTATTTATTATGGCTGTGAAGGTATTTAACGCATTACCAGAGGATGTGAGAGGTAAAACGGGGTCCTTATTTAAAAAAAATACATTTGTGGTTAATTGACAATATTTTTTATAATCTTAATGAATATTTTACACGTAAGAAATATAATTAATCCAATATCGATTAGTTTTTACATCGTTTTATCAATTTTATATTTGCACGCTAACTAATGTAGCAAATTTTGGTGAACTCGAATGTTTTAACTAAGAACTTTGTTGTAACGTTCACCCAAAATTACGCAAATAAACGCATTTGTATTTGTATTTGAACCCAAAAAATTTCACCGATAAGAAAAAATGGCAAAAAAAAAGTTTTTGATTTGTCATGGTCACATTTTTTATGCGTTTTGATTTCGTTCGTGCTATAGACTTTATCTTTTTTTTATTACTTATTTTTTCAGGTATAACAAAATCTCGCAATCGAATAATCGCACGAAAAAATTTCCATTGACGCGAGATCGCGGCCCTGTACTGGCAGAAGTCTGATGATAAGGTATATCAGAAAAGGCTTTTGTCTGGGTATTAAGAGGTAAGCAGGTGGAAACTCACCATACTATATTCCCTAATTTAGAGTTTTTATAGAAAAAAACTCTATCGACAAAAGTCCTAACTCTTTAATTTGTTGATGATATTTGCAGGTTAACTAATTCTACGATTATTTATTAATTTACTTAACGGCCAGTTTGCATATAGTGCATTTTGTTGTTATAACTCACGACCTTCGAGGCTACTTCATACAGGGAGTTGGTTTGGTCAGCGACGTAACTCGGTTGTACAAGCGATACTGATGCCAAAATAAAATATTAGAAAAATTGGAAAAAAAACCTTAAAATAAATTTATAATGGTATTACTAGCGAGCGAGTCTAAACTACCAACGCCAGGTCGCCTGTACCGTACTCGGTCGTAGCTTACTAGCTACGGCGTAGTGCTACGCACGAATGTGCGAGTTTCCCCATTCGTTATGATTTTTTTTAATATTGTGAAGGGCTTTTCTTTTATAAAATAAGTAAAGTTAGCCTGTAACGTCTCACTGCTGGGCAAAGGCCTTACCTCAACTATGAGGTAGCTTGAGCAATACTCCACCACGCGCGCTCAGTGCGGGTTGGTGGAGGGGGTGTTTGCAAGGCAAGCGACTAACCCTGCTGTTAGATATTATTAAGCCGCCCATAAGGCTCTAAATAGGCCTTACGACTGGTATCAACCGAAATTAGCCAGGACCAACGGCTTAACGTGCCTTCCGAAGCACGGAGATGCTTGTGATATACGCCACTTCTATTATGGTCGGAATGGTCACCCATCCAAACACGACCGTGCTGCAGGTTGCTTCACTATGATATCACTATCAAAGCGCTGCTACCACTACGCTACGAGCATTTTTTTATAACACTTGCATATAATTTAAATAAAATATATTTTATACAATAAACATAACTTAAAACATTATCACGGACTTGATCAAAACAATAGCCTGTATAATCACCACTTTTTTAAATACTTTGCAGCGCAAGCATCAGAAAGCTCTCTAAAGAAATCCATTCAGACTTTAAGTTTATATTCTTAGAAACTTGGTTATACAATATTGTATTTATTTTGTTTAAGTATATTTATTGAATATAAAATAATTTGCAGTAATTAAAGTACGTTTATTTGTTACTATAAATATTAGTCAATTGTTACTATTTTGTTGTTTTTCTCAAAATTTCTTTTCGCTGCACTCATTGCCATCTCTCTGCATGACCTAAAGGTTTGACTGGCAGAGAATGCTTTTAGCATTAAGTCCACCTTTGTACACTATGATTTGTGCAATAAAGTCTTTAAATAAATAAATAAAAAATATATATATCCAAAACTTTCTCAAAACTGATGAAACTGAGCGTAAACTTAGAGGTGCTTAGCATGTATAGGCTGTTCTAGCTTAAGCTGCTGTAAATCCGTCAGCAGGGAGAAAAACATTTATAACTGCGATGAACGATGTCCATTATTTCGGAATACCGTAACGGTTACGGGTAAAATACTGTATTGAGGAGATAATTTTCATTTCTTTTTCATACGCTTACTTTAAAAGCTAAACATAGGGTTATGGTCCCAGGATCAATTACACTAGTCACCCTAGGGCCATGACTCGTGCAACCGAGTCGAATAGCCGGTATAGTAAATACGATGTTTACCTTTTAAATAAGTGAATAGTTGCTTAATCACGTGTTAATAAGTTTTATAGTGAAGATATTTGATATTTATTTTATTTTATTGATAACCACAAATTATGATCACTGGTACGTCCAAGCCACGCGGCCGGATATATGCCTACCGACCGCGACCTCTGGCGAGCGCGTGAACCGAGTTTTCCGAGCGCGACGCGCAAAAGTAATAATACGAACACTGCTATATTGCACTAGGACTATTACACCCCGTAATAAGTTAATACTGCCAAAGTTGAAGAAATGCAGAATCTGGTGAAGTATTTAATATTCAACAAGTGCAACGATCGAGCGAATGCAAACTGGAAACTTACCGTAAAGCAAGTGTCCATTTTACGATGATTTTTCACTTAACACTTATAAGTTCAGTTTGCACTTGCAAATTGTACTTAGTCAAACGAGTTGCAAAATACTGTCTCTTAGTCTATAACCATTTTTCAATTCTATCTTTAAATGATTGTATTGTGTCGTATTTTTCAGAAAAACAGCAAGCGTTTTTTGTCGTTTCTGCAAAATACAAAAGCCTTTTGCGGTTTCGTCAACGTTGCCTGCAGATATTGTTTCGCATGCCACTATGTTGAAAATGTTCACAAACGGACAAACGGCCGATGTAGGGACCACTCAATTATTTCGATCGGTGTACTACCATTTCAATGTATTTTGAAGAAACATGAATAGCTACTTTTAATGAACTCGACTAAGTATCCAAAAAAAGATCCATATTTAAATGTTTTGCCATAATAATATGCAATACTGCTAACATTTACTCTTTAACCACACATGAGATGAAACTGTTAGGTAAAGAGCGCTTACGTATCCTAAATTACTATGAAACGGAAATCTTTTAATACCTATAAAAAGTTAAAAACATCTACCCACATTTCCGCTTGGACACAGACACACACACACACACACACACACACACACGAACACGTGTATTAAGTTCTGTTAACCATATGTGTACATTTGTTTTAATGGTGTTTTTGATTTTTATTTATGTGTTGTGCACAGGACTTCTGTTAAAATATGACGGTATTCATTCACAATTTCCAATGCTGAAATTCAGAACTTTGATACTATATGTCTCTTTTCTTACGTTTTGTAATACAGTCTTAAGCCAGTTTACACTTCTGTCATTTAACATTTTCTCCCTTCTGGTACGAAGACCCTTCTCGTACAGTCTCTGGTACTACCTATAATTGACTACGGTGATATCTGCTGTACTAACATCTCTCAGGACTTCCTTAATAAGATGGACCGGCTCCTTAACAACTGCATCAGATTTGTGTTTGGTCTTCGCAAATATGATCACATCTCCCAATTTCGCACCCTGCTTGGCTGGCTTCCCATCCGGCAGCGTAGACACCTTCGAACACTTTGCATGCTGTACTCCATTCTTTTCAATCCCAATTCTCCGTCGTACCTTAAAGACAAATTCTCGTATCTCCATACTTCTCATGACCGGTCCCTTCGCTCCAGTAGCTCTCTCCAACTGTTCACTCCGCGTCACTCTTCTGGCTTCATGTCCAATTCATTTACCCTCACAGCCATTCGACTTTGGAATGGCCTCCCAAAGACAGTACCTACAAACATCCTCCTCCAAATTCTCTTTCAAGATGGCCCTCCGAGCACTTTACAAGGAAGAGATATCGAACTTGTCTCACTGACCTCTTTTTTTTTTTCTCACATGTGTACCATTAGTATTATTATTATGTGTATGTACTATGTGTATGTTTATTATTCCATAATTATGTATTAATGTATACGGTATTTATGTAATAAGTAGTATGTATGTTTATTTTTTGCTTAAATACCTATTGTAGGTTTAATCAAGCTCTCACTTTTGCTCTTCTATCACTTTCTTCGCGCCGCCAGCAATTTCTCTGTATAGACCTATGGTTGACTGGTAGAGAATGCTTTTAGCATTAAGTCCGCCATATGTACCTTTTGTTTGTGCATGAAGTGTTTTAAATAAAAAATAAAAATAAATAAATTTAAAAAGGACACCAGAGTTGTAAGAAAGGACATGTAGTGTTATTAAGTAATTTACTATATATCAAATCCAAATTATTAAAAAATATATACTTTTCTGTGTACCTAAAACTTATATGTACGTATATCTAATTCATTTTAACTTTGAAAAATATGTTTAGATAAAGTAATAACTATTTTTATCAAAAACGTTTTGTATCTTTTTTGTACACGCAGGACACAGAACCTTATGTTTCTGAGGCATAATTTTTCCGTACAAGCTGGGTTAAGCGGGTGCAGAAAGAAACCTCGAACTTAAGACATTCCGCGTATTTTATTTACTTTTTATTGCTTTTGCATAATTCCTCGCACAGAACTATGTCCGTCCGCCCCTTCCTACCTCGAGGTAGGTCTTTTAACTGGCTTTTTCGTACTTTTTTTTTATTTTTAAGCTTTTAATACGCGGGAAACTTTCTCGTTTGTATTCACAGGAAACTTTTTACTTGCTCCTGAATATTTCGTACGCATATTTTAGTAGATTTTTTACGATTAGCATATCAAGTAGATTATGAATTTAACAAGAATTCATTTTTACGAGTTTCTTAAAATTTTTGTTTGATTTCGATTTTTCTTTACCTTCCTATATTTTCATTGTCAGTTATCGCGGCTTTATTGGCATTTTTATTCGTTTTCAACGAAAAAGATTGCATGTGTATATTTATTCAAACAACATGCATCTGAATTAAGGGCTCATTTTCTAAACCCTTGTGAAATGCAATAAAAATATAAAGGGAAATTAGTTAAGAATATTAAAAACAAAGAGCCAAGGGCCAAAGATTTCTTAAACGTAAATTACAACTTTATGGTTAATAACTTGGACACTCAATCCAGATGGTGGCATAGCCTAAAACTCAGTAAGTACTGTATCGGGCTCAATATTTTTTATTTAAGAATTTAGCTTAAATTTAATAAAGCTTTTCAGACACAGCGTTTAAAACAAACCCAGCTAGATATAACCTTAGGATACGAAACCCTTAACTTGGCCTGCCAAATTAACACCTTTTTTACAAGGATTTACTAATCTCTAGGGAAACTTTACAGGATGGAGGAGTTGCAGTTCCACCGATTTAGTATTCGAAATCGTCGAACGGAACATTCGTCGTCTAGAAGTGATTGCCATGGAAACAGGTATTTCGCTAGCGGACCTTTGTGGTTGAGAGGTATGCACAGTGGCATAGGAAAGGTGTTTCTACCTCTGAGGAGGTAACCTCGGTAGAGTGACAACTCTTCTTCCAATTGACCCGACTAGATCAATATGAAAAAACATATTTTCTATCTTGCCTGGAGTCTTGGGTGTAGAA
Organism: Pyrausta purpuralis; assembly: GCA_963924145.1. Classification (NCBI taxonomy): domain Eukaryota; kingdom Metazoa; phylum Arthropoda; class Insecta; order Lepidoptera; family Crambidae; genus Pyrausta; species Pyrausta purpuralis. The sequence continues at coordinate 5,328,562 of OZ001649.1, read as the reverse complement.
TCCCATCAATCAAATTAAGATGATGTTGTCGACTACTTTAACAATTTAAATCTACTATTATTTATTTAGTTAAGTATTTAATGAGTTGTATAAATAGTTGTCTTAAGACTCGCGGTAAGACTAACGTGTGATGATAAGCGTGTTATTAAAACTGGCAGGCGACAATAGCCTGTGATTGCGGCGTGAAGAGCGCTCGGCGCAGCCAATAACTGTGGCTCCCTTACCTGCTAAACTCTATTGTTTATCACTTATCAAGTATACAATATGTAAAAGAAACCAGTCCAACCCGAAAGGGTCATAAAATTGCTTTAATATCATAATCAAAACAAGTATAAAAATTTTTTAATACATTTTTTTTTATCGATTTTCAAAGTCAACAAGTTTAGCACTATTTTTCCTAAAATGGGTGAATTTTCAAAATGCGTTATCATTCCTGTCGCGCTACCTGCGAGTACCTCGCGTCAACTCTCCTTCGGGTTGCCATGTATGCTTTTTTAATGCATTGAATGTTGTATTTTTATGGCGTTTTTTATTAAATGATTACACAAATAGAACCTAATTTCGATACCGAATGACCCCTTAATGGGTCGGACAGGGTTTTTATACACACTGTTTACTAAATTATGGCAACAGTGGCTAATCCAAGTAAGTGTGCGAGTTTAAGTACGTGTGTGTGTGCACTTACTGTTTCTTCATTCTTGTATGAGTACTTTGGATAACGATAAGACGTCAACGTAAGCAGATCGAAGAGCGAGTGGGCCTTGGACCAGCAGCCTAAGATAAATCAGACATATGCGAATTCGAGCTGTTTCTAAAAATATCAAGCAATATGTTCACCCACCTTGGGATGTAAACCCACCTCCTCATTTTTAAGTCTTATTTAGGTTATAGAATCTGAAGTGTTATTTTGCTATGAAGTCTACAAAAGTGAGTAATAACCTCAAAGTTATAGATGCAAAGCCTTTAACGATTTTAACTAAGCTGATAAAAATGCATTTTTCGTGCTTATTACGGGTAAATTCCACCGCTAGATGTCGCCGTAAAGTGTGTAGGTATCGCAAGTTGCGTGATGATGCCAGTTTACTACAATTAATAGAAAAAAAACTTCGTAAATGATCTTGATGCACATTTATGATTTTGATTGAACATTTATTAAATTATTGTTATTAAAGTCTAGTTAATTATATTACATAGAAATTACACGTTATTAAAAGTACTATTACCTACTTCTTCTTCTTCTTCTTCTTAGCGTGTCGATGAAACCCGAGGAATTAGATCGTTGCAGCCCAGAATTCAGCCACTTGTATTGCGGATCGACTGCAGTTCATTAAATCCGCTGGCGTTCAGGTGTTGGGGCACGCCGGGCACGATGTTAAGTGTGCCATAGTTTGCACTGCACCGCAAACACAGTCCACATCGGATCTTGCCGAAAATCTCCACCTGGCCATGTTCTCCGTACTTCGGCCAACCTGAGTCCGAAGCCTGTTTAAGGACTTCCAGATCGGCCACGGTAGATCATGTCCAGGAGGAAGATTCTCGGCAAGTGGGACAAAGGGAGTAGGAAGAGAAGCTTTTACGCGCCAAAGATCACGTCTGGCCTGTGCGGGTTCGGTAGAAAGTAGGGCAACACACTTAATAAAACTGCGACGACTTTTTAGCCTTTGCGGCACTGAGACGTAGCCGTGCATAGGGTGCCGTGAGTCGCAATCTGCGTTTGCCCTTTCAGAAGAGCTCATTACAGCTCTGCGGACTTCCGGAGGTGCTATACCAGCCAGTGGATATAGCATTGACACGGGGGTAGGTTTTAGACAACCAGTGATGACCCGGCAGGTGTCATTCAGGGCTACATCCACTGACTTGGCATGAGCAGAGCGGCTCCAAACAGGGGATGCGTACTCGCCAGCTGAGAAGGCGAGCGCTAGCCCTGTCGTCCGCAGCACGTGCGGCGTAGCTCCCCATTTGGTGGTAGTTAGGCGACGCAATAAGTTGTTCCGCGAGTGCACTTTCTTCTTGGCGTTATCGCAGGTCTTCTTATAAGTAAGAGATCTGTCTAGCGAAACGCCAAGATATCTCGGGTTGTTGTGCGAGATTGGTACCCCTTGCCACACAATTTTGAGTTCGCGTCTCGCTTTTCTGTTGCGCAAGTGGAATGCGCAAGACTCCGTTTTACTCGGGTTTGGCTTCAGTGAGTTCGCCTCGTAGTAGCTACTCAGATTATTGAGAGCTACAGTGAGGTTAGCCTCAACTTCTTCAAACTTGGAGCCTTGTGATGTTAATGCCAGATCGTCGGCGTATAAGAAGCGGGACGTATTTATGCTGGATGGTTGGTCGTTGGTGTAGATGTTAAAAAGGAGCGGCGCCAGGACACTGCCCTGGGGAAGGCCGTTCCTTTGTGACCTCCAACGACTTATGTCTGAGCGAAGATGTACTTGAAACCGACGGTTATGGAGGAGTTCTCGAAGGATCATGACGAATTTGCGATCGCCGGTCATGATGTCCACCTTCCATAACAGTCGGTTGAGGTTCACCGTATCGTAGGCCGCAGATAGGTCCACGAATACGGCGCCCGTTATCAACCCAGACTCAAAATTACCTACTAAAAAATTGACACTTCAAATTGATTTATAAAATCTCAAATGAGATCTTTATCCGTCGGATAATTGATCAATTCACTTGATAAAAACAGATTATTTACCCTTTTTGCTGTCGTCGGATGATTAACCGTTTAATTATCGATAGCTAACAATAAATTTGGTTAATTAACGCTAGCTATCGTTTTTTACAACTATTCTCATAGTACAGGACCCGCACAGCTGACTCCACCGACTGGTCAGTTTCGAGTGGCTATGAATGCCGGCCGGCCCTGCAACGCCGAAATCATAATGTCTTGTAACGCCACAACCCTCGTGTGTTTCATTAGATATTGGACTTGCCAAAACTTACAAGAGTTTAATAGATACTGCTACAGTTATTTACTTTAATATTTTTATGATTAGATCTAGACTCAAGCCATGGAAAACCTTGTAAAAGATACACAGATGAAAAAAGTTTGCGGTCACTTAGAAAAATCTAAATCATTTTTGTTGTGATAAATGATATAGTTACATTCGTTAATAAATAAAATGTTTTTACCCGGTTTTTATACTTTAAGAAAACACACAACAAATTAATTTTCATGTACAGTTAAGTACATAAAATAATAACAGCTAATGCTAGTGATCCCGCAATTTTTTTTTTGGTGTGTGTCTATAGGTTAAATTTGATCGTGTCCTCAACAATATTGGTCTCCGTAAGTTCGACCACATTTCTGCCTACCATTCCAAGCTTAAATGGTTTTGCAAAGCATGGTATACGCCGAGCAACATTAGTGTAACAGACACTCTTGTCTCTGTCTGTCTGTCCGTTCATATGTCACAACAACTTTATTCTGAAATATATTGCATTACACAGATGAATTTTGGTAGGTAGGTGTATCCTGCCAACCTCTTTACGATTCCTATATAAAAAATAATAATATTTGAGGGGGTATACTTTTGAGGGTTTGAGCAAAAAATCCATGTATGTGAGTTTTGTGCTCAAACCCATACATGTGGGGTGTATAGGATAGGATATCCATAGGATAGGTCTTTTAAAATGACATGGAGGTTTCAAAACCATTTTTCTAGAAGTCTCACATTTGGAAGATAGACCTAAATAAAACAAATTCCAGTAAAATTTTGAAAAGTCACGATGTATTTGAAAAATGCGTTGGAGAGAGATAAAACTAGTCGTTTTTGAGATATATCTAGCACATTTCCAACAACCGGAAATATATAACTTTGCCTGCAAACAAAATACACTAAAATATTATGAAAAACAAAGTTATTTTTGCTGTCACCAACATATTTTGATATTTAGGCTCAGCGGAAGTAAGTGGAGTCCTAATTTAGTTAAAACTGGCACAGAACCCTCAATGTGCGAGTCTGACTCGCACTTGGCCGGTTTTTAGTTTAGTTACGTTTGTTCTTTAATACTCGTTAGTTTTAAGAACAAAACTTCTTCGTATAGAAGCCTGCGTTGACTGTCTGTATCAATCGAGTACCTTATAAATAGTTTGACACTCGGGCTTTTTGGTTATAAAATAACCCTTATCCTATCACTAGTTACCACCTTATATACTCGTGTACATACATTTCATAAGTTCACGAAAGAAACAAGGGCAAGCAAACATTTTGTTCATGTTTGCATATTTGTCAACGTGAAAAGCCGAAACAGGGTAACGAAGCAAACTACCTAGTTATAGTCCTTTGAAGCTGTCATACACGTGTTCAACTGAGTTAGAACTGCCTCTTATATAGCTGTATGCTCTGTGAGTGTTAAAGCTTCGTGTTCGGGTGATTAAAGGACGTAACGCTTTTCTTTTAAAATTTTTAAAAGTCAGAGGTCTATATGAAATATTAAAATACGTTAATATTTAAAGAAACCAAGTGTAGTGGTCGAAACACATTGTTTCTCAATGCACACCTGTTTAGGTTCGGACCCACCAAAACCAAAATCGGACTCGCGTACTGAGGGTTCCGTGTCAACTTTAATTGATATAAGGAATTCACTTAGCTAAAATACCACAATTTTTTGTTAACAGCAAATATAACTTTGTTTTTCATAGTGTTTGTATGAAGAGCAAAGTTATGTTTGCGGTTATTGAAAAAGAGCTATATCTCAAAAACTACTACATATATCGATCTCGTTCAAACCAATTTTCGTTGAAAGTATTTGTTAAGATCTACATTAAGTTTTTTTTTTTTCAAAATTTACACTCGCTTAGTTTAGAAGTTAGATGGGGGGGACGCCCATTTTACCACTAATATGTATATTTTTTTAATATTCATTAAAAAATATATATTTTTTAAACTAAGAATAAATGTGTTGATTGTAAGATTACAAATATGTTTTTCATAGAAGTTACATATAAATCTCAAAATATGGTTTTTTGGCCTAGTAAGTTTAAATGTGTTGATTGTTAGATTAAAAATATGTTTTTCATATTAAATTAAAATGTTGAAAAAAAAAATTTGCATAGTAAGTTTAAATGTGTTGATTTTAAGATAACATATAATTAAAAAAAAATGTTGATTTATGGATTTTTTTGTTATTAAACGAGAACTTTCTTATCTACATAGACTATCTGAAAACTTGACATTTTGGGGAACTTGACTTTCGGGAAACTTGACATTTTGGGAACTTGACTTTCCGAGAACTTGACTTTTCGGGAACTTGACTTTCTGGGAACTTGACTTTCCGGGAACTTGAAATTTTGAAACCGCTTGATATTTTGGGAATTTGACATTCTGGACTGAAAGGCTTTGGAAGCGTGTATCTCTCAAACGTTAGACTTTGAAAGAAAATGGTTTTAGGAACCTAAGTGTCATTTTTAAAGACCTATCTATGGATACCCCACACGCATAGGTTTGAGTAAAATAAAAAACTGTGAAAGCACTCCGGGAGTGCCGGCAAAAGTGAAAACTTGAATATCAACGTTGTGCATTTTTGATTTTTTGGAATAGTTATTATCAATATAAAAGTACTATCATTTTTGTGATAGAATACAATAATAATAATAATAGTACAATAATAATAATAATAATAATAATAAGAACAACAAAAGAAAATGCAACAGCAGAATGAGGTGGTCTGACAGCCTAAATGAAAGCTTAATGAGATGTTTTTACCTAGTGACAGAAGCAGAAACAAACTTGACTTCCTATCGGAGCAAACTTCACTTAAAATTTATAGACACACATCCAGATCTCTCACACATATCTCCTCAACGCCTGTCAGATCAACGACGATCAATAGTAAATAATGGACTCCTAGGCCAAACTGTACTTAATAAAATAAAAAACGAGGTTATTAACTATCTCAAAAACACAAACGAGAACACAACTCCTACTCATGAACACTTGCAAATTCATATTAACAATATTCCACCTAGTAATCGTTCAACGACCAGCACTGAACTACTAGAAAGTGAAACTCAACACCCGTATACCCCTGTTCTAACACCCATTTTAGAAACGACTCCTGAGACACACATTGTCACCAGTAATATCAATAATTTTCAAATAGGAGATATTGAACTAAATAATTCTACACAAAATTGTAACGATTTACCCCTTCATATGAGACAAAATATTGATACCACATTTAATGAAGCACTCCAACATTTTTCTAAAACTGACCCAACATCGCGGCCGCATATCCCTAAACAAAAATCATCTAAAAAGTTTTCTACTATAATACAATACCTAAATAAAAATATTCTCCCCGGCCATGTTAATATAGACACAAAATTTGAGACCCTTCAAACAGTAATTTATTGCGCAGCATGGACAGCAGCTAAATGTAATGGAGCAAAACTTACAACAAATTTGAATTCACATAACACAGACAAAACACAGAATACAGGATTAAGAAAACCAAGATGGGAAATCAGATTAGAGAAGAAGAAAGATGACTTAAGAGCTAAAATAGGTAAATTAATACAGTTCAAGAACGGAAATACAAGCTCAGCGCTGGCAGATGAAATTAAAATAATAATGGATACATATAAAACACACTCTATACACGAAACACCAAATACACACATAAATCAATTCATTGACACCCATTGACATTCATTAAAATTCATTAAAACAAAAATTAACAGTCGTGACAAGTAGATTAAAAAGATACCAGGCTTGCACTCTCCGTAAAACACAAAACAGTCAATTTCACTTTAACGAGAAAACTTTTTATCGCAATCTAAAAACCTCTACCACCAATGACACACCAGCACAAATCTCCACATCTTCAAATCCCCTGGTACCTAACACTCTGCGCCAATTCTGGGCTGAAATATGGGAAGAAAATAGGAACTATAATAGTGATGCCGAATGGATAGAAGCCGAGCACGCCAGAAATCAAAATATTACACCTATGCCCTTTGAGTTTATACCTGCTAACACATTTTTAGAAGTCCTTAAAAAATTAAATAACTGGAAACTCCAGGTACTGACAAGCTTCATAATTTCTGGTATAACTTATATCCAACCATTTTTACATAACCACATCAATAAATTCATTCAGGATCCAACGACAATACCAAAATATATAATGACAGGCACCACTTATATGATTCCTAAGGATCATTCCGACTTAAGCAACCCAGCTAAATATAGACCAATAACATGCCTTCAAACAATTTACAAAATAATAAGCTCTTGCGTCACGGAAATAGTTTACAATCATTTAGAGGACAACGAAATATTGGCAGAACAACAGAAAGGTTGCAGGAAATTTAGTCAGGGCTAGTTTAGGGCTGCAAAGAACAGTTAACGATTGACTCGGTCATTCTGCGTTAAGTCCAGAAAACAAAAGGTGAACTTCACTCGATGTATATAGACTACAAAAAAGCGTATGACTCCGTCCCACACTCCTGGCTCTTAAAAGTTTTAGACATGTATAAAATCCATCCAATTCTGATAAATTTCCTGCAAGAAGCAATGCGGAATTGGGAAACGCGTCTAAAAATAGCGGAAGATGAAACAGACCCTATTAAAATCAGACGCGGAATTTTCCAGGGAGACTCCTTCAGCCCTCTCTGGTTCTGTCTAGCTTTGAATCCGTTATCTAATATTTTAAATAATTCAAATATAGGCTTCCCACTAAAATACAAACACATTGACTTTAACAGAACGACTGTCACCCCCATAAATCATCTCATGTACATGGATGACATCAAACTGTATGCACAATCGAAATCTGATCTTGAAAATTTAGCAAATATTACAGAACAGTTCTCCAATGACAAATGTAAAATAAATTCAGTCAAAGCTGGACAGAGCCAGCAATATAATTATCAATTAGAATCAGGACAGGTTATCAGCTCAATGGACGAAAACGACGATTACAAGTATTTAGGTTACAATCAAGCTCAACAAATAGAATATAAGAATATTAAATCAATTTTATTAAAGCAATTCAAACATAGACTCAATTCCATCGCCAAATCTCAGTTAAACGCTCGCAATATTACAAAAACCATAAACTCGTATGCAGTGCCTATTCTCACGTACTCGTTTGGAATAATTAATTGGTCAAGGACTGAGCTCAAAAACATCCAGACGACAATCAATACAACGTTGACGAAGCACAGAAAACACCATCCACGAGCATGTGTGCAGCGACAGACTCTACCTCGGCACGAAGGAGGACGAGGCCTGATAGACGTCCAGAACCTACATAACAAACAAATAACGACATTGTGGTCATATTTTTTCCACAAGTCCAACACATCTCCATTACATCATGCAATAGTCCAAAGTGATATTCAGCTAACCCCTTTAAATTTACAGGACCGATCAGAACAACGTAACGAGATACAAAACGATATCCAAACTAAAATAAATGACTGGACCCGGAAGTCTCTGCATGGGAGACACCGCCAAAACTTATGCCAACCAAACGTCGACAAAACTGCGTCGAACGCGTGGCTGAGTCGCGGCGAGCTCTTCCCTGAGACTGAAGGGTTCATGATCGCTATACAGGACCAAGTAATAGAAACCCGCAACTATCAAAAGTATATTATGAAGATACCGAACTTACCAACTGACTTATGTTGAAAATGTAATAGCAGTTCTGAAACTATACAGCATATTACAGGCGCATGCAAATCCATTGTCCAAACTGACTATAAACACCGCCATGACCAGGTAGCAAACATCATTCATCAGAAGCTAGCCCAAAAATATAAACTTATTCCACAAAAGCTCACCCCTTACTACAAATACACCCCTGAACCAGTTCTAGAAAACAGCAACTACAGAGTATATTACGACCGTGCCATACTTACAGACAGAACTAAACATTTCAATAGACCGGACATCACCCTACAAGATAAAATTAATAAAACTGCATACATAATAGATATAGCCATACCTAACACTCACAACGTACAAAATACCATCACTGAAAAACTCTCCAAATACACGGATTTAAAAGACGAAATAAGAAGAATGTGGCGGTTAACCGATGTAAAAATTTTACCTATTGTGCTATCCACAACGGGCGTAATTCCCAAACAACTACACCATTCACTCAGAATTCTCAGCATACCACAATTCACATACCTCGCTCTTCAAAAAGCAGTAATATTAAACACTTGCAGGATAGTCAGAAAATTTTTACAGAACTGTGATAACCTCCAGCAGCAAACACAAATTAATGTACAGTCTCAACTCTCACACTCACACTCTTCTCAATAAATATGTATCATTGGAAATGTACTTGGCTTAGGCCCGTAGGTTTCTGAAATACCAGCTTTTAGCTGAGACACAAAAGTGTAAAACCACAATAATAATAATAATATATTTTTATAGAATACAATATTTATTTATTGCGCTATCGTACACAAACATTACAATTTATATTATATTAAATTACATTAAAAAGTTTATCTTTCAGAAAAATCAACTTACGTCCATAATTTCGCCAACCGTCTTACGGTTTTTCGATCAGGTCACGTGTCCTGACGCGAGTTTCACATTTTTCCCCCATCCCACAAAAGTGCTCAACGCCGCTAAAGAAGTTTTCACTTCAAAAATCTGTTTTAGTTTCATGTATGGGAAATATCATTTTTTTAAATTTTTTGAATAAGAATCTTAAAGCGGTTAACAGGATCCACCTTCCTACCAAATTTCAACAGTGTAAGCATCACACACAGGTACAGAATAAAGTGGATGTGACATACGGACGGACAGACAGACGGACTTGACGAAACTATAAGGGTTCCGTTTTTTTGCCATTCGGCTACGGAACCATAAAAATGAAGTACCTAAGTTTATGTTTACTAATTGTTGCTACTAGATGGCGTTGCACTCAATTGACTCGCGACTTGTTCTTATTTTTTCTATATTACTTAAGGTTTTGATTATTTTTTTTAATTAAGTAGTTTCTGACGTTACCATGTCATCTTACTCTGTTGTGAACAACACCAAACCATCTCAATATTGAGTATTCAAGACTCATCATCATCATCATCATTATCAGCCAAAGGACGTCCACTGCTGAACATAGGCCTCCCCCACGGCTTTCCACAGCGACCGATCACTAGCGGTCTGCATCCAGTTTGGTCCTGCGACCTTTATAAGGTCGTCTGTCCATCTTGTTGGTGGACGTCCTACGCTACGTCTTTGGTCGAAGGGTCTCCAATCTAGTAATTTCCTGCCCCAACGTCCATCAGTTCTTCGCGCTATGTGCCCCGCTTATTGCCACTTGAGCTTACTGATTCTCAAGGCTATGTCCGTTATTTATACCTTAGTTCTTTTATGTATCTCCTCATTTCTCATTCGATCCCGTAGAGAAACACCCAGCATAGCCCTTTCCATCGCTCGTTGTGAGGTTTTGAGTATACTGTTAATTAAATAAACGTATATACAAATGTGTTAGTTGCAAATGATATTTATCCGTCCATGGATATGACATCGTATTACTTACAGCCGTTCTATATGTGCATACTAAGATCAAAGTTAGATAGCTATCCTCGAACTGTTGTCACCAGCTATTGACTTTATGAAACTGTTTCTATATTATAGGCCGCAATAACCAAGCCCTCCCATACGTTTCGAATTACGCAGTTTAACAAGACACTCTCAATTAAGTCGCATCAACGTTTTCACGATATTTGTCGTCATACTGTTTTAAATCTAGCGACCGAAGTCTGGTACGGAAGTCTCGAAATAGATTCCTTGTCAAATATCCAGATGGCGCTCGAAAAACCCTGAGACAACATTGGTGTTTTCGTGAATTTATTGATAGTCAAGAATTTATGAATTAAGATTATAGAGTTACAAATATTTTTTTACGATTGGTTAAAGACTTATTTGACATTACATAATATGCTTCAGACGTCGGCCGCTGAGGCCCGAGCAACGTCAAAGTTTTGAAGTTTCGTGTCGATAATTTTAATTACCTAATTTCTGCTGAATCAGTATATCCTTTTGTTAACTTACTTTTATTTTTCTCTCAAACTTTAATGATGATTCTACAGGGAAACTATGTCGAGACTTCCGTAACACAAACCGAGATTGCTGTTATGGATCATGACATGAGACTACGATTGATTGATAACTTTTTCAAAAAAGTAAAAACCGACTTCAAAACCGAAATACACTAAAAAGTCTTAAATAAAGTCTCGACCATTGAAATGAAAGGAATCCATTTTAGGCAAACAAATTCTTTTTGGAGTCGGTGCCATAACTTTGACCATAAAGCATCAACTATCACATCACCGACTCCAAAAAGAAATTGTTAGCCTGAAATGGGTTCCTTTCCTTTCAATAGTCAAGAGTTTATTTATGACTTTTTAGTGCATTTTGGTTTTGGAGTCGGTTTTTACTTTTTTGAAAAGTTAATTTTATTTCTTTATTTTTAGAGATTACAGGAGAAGGGGGGGTTGGGGTTGCATCTTATGAGCTACAAACAAAGTTCTTAAGTAGCTACAAACTACTATTATAAGTTTTTTCATTATAATTACTGAACTCCTAAGCGTTAAGGAGTTCCACCATCAGCTCAGCCTCACAAGATGTTCACTATCAGACGTAACAACACGTCAATATTAAGACTCTAGTAAAGAAACACTATACTTGCCTTTAAAATTTGAGGGTTTCCCTCAATTACACCAAGATCCCATCATCAGATCCCAAATTGAAAAAAATGGGACCAACTAGAAGATACTTTCCCTAGTAGGCGAAAAAAATTTACGAATTCGTCGATAAACGACTGAGATATGAGGTAACATAGACAAAATCATGTTTACCATCTCTACAAAGACTGTGAAAGGTTCACCAGGCTATGGCCAGGCCATTTCATAAGCCTTAACAACCGGGGTCACTGTGACATCCACTTTAGGCTACGTCTACAACAAAGCGCTCGTGCACACTATGCATAATGTAAACGTAAGGCTGCATACACGCTGTAACGCGTGACAGGCCAATGCGTGTAGCGAAAGCGACCCATTGGACTGAGTCACGGAATGCGATAGATAACTAGGTAAGGACGTGTTCATAAAGCATACACAGTCTGGCCATAAATACAGTTACAATTAAAAATAAGAAAGATATTACATTTGAATTTGGAATCTGTCAATTTTATACGATTGCTCATTGTGTTTTTTAAATTTGGCGCCAAGATATTTTATAATATTTTGCGATATTAAAATGGAGTGGGGTGATAAAGAGAACCGAATCGCTGTGATTGCGTTACATAAAGTTGGTATGGAGCCAAATGCAATTTTTGAATCTCTCCATACGCTTGGTATTAGTCAAATGTTTGTGTACCGGGCTATCAATAGGTACAATCAGACCTCCTCTGTTTGTGACAGAAAAAGATCTGGCCGTCCACGTAGTGTTCGTACGAAAAAGGTACGGTACGAAAAAGGGAAAAAAATCGCAGAAATCCTGTCCGAAAGCAAAAGATTTTATCTCGGGAGATGAAGATAGCACTCAGAACCATGTCGCGTATTTTAGAAAGAAAGAAAGAAAGAAAATGAGTTTATTAATTTAGGACATCACAAACACACACACATTTAAACGAGTTTACAGAACAATAACATACACAATCACACAACGAATTTACAAATTACAAAACAGACAAATACAACCAAAAAGAAAAAGAAAAAGAAAAAACTAAGTAGAAAAAATATTTTGACCTGTAGTGCGTGCCATAGTGTGCCGTGTGTCGGTGATGTCCAAATCAAGAGGACCTCACTCAGCATAAGCCAGGTACCCGGGAGGCCCTGGCGCTGGTTTTCAGTGGACCCTTGCTGAGTGAGGTACACGGAAAATGGCGCCAACATCACGTCCACACTGAATGATAAACATAAATACAATAGATAAACGAAATTAGAAATACAAATGAGATGAACATATACATATATAATACACAAACATAATAAGTGTGCACAGTAATTGTGGAACGGAACGGAATTGTCAAACGGATGAATATTTGAACCGCAGTCCGCAACTGTCCGCGAGTCATCGTCATTCCGGGCGCAGGCATTGCGCGCGCATGGCGTACCATCGTCTAACTGTGGAAATCGGTGATGTAATCGAAATCATAATAATGTTTTGGAAAATGTCAAATTTGTGTAAGAATAATAATAATAAAATAATAAAATAAAGTGGAATCAATGCTGAGTGAAATTGGAGGAAAAGTTTATAAAATGTGAGTACGAACGAATTTATCATTAATTATATTAATATCAATAACTAGGTATATCTATGTCAAACATGTTTAAGGTACGTGTTATGCCATGGTACCGGTTCTGTTTGCTCCGATTAGCAGCCGCGTCCAGCGCTGTGATGGATAAATGCGTGTTTGGATTTACTCACGATCACCTACTTCCCTTCTCCCGATGACTAGACATTCTTGGTATGTTATTTATCGTTTGTCTTTTGAATGCTAAGTAAATGTTCTCTGTAGGCTTTTTTAAACGTATGACTGGTTTTTTCTAGGCACCTTAATGGAGGCGGAAGATCGTTCCAGCACTTGGACGCGGCAAACTTAAAGCATCCTTTGAATGCCACAGTTCGATGAGGCGGCAGGACCAGGGTAAAGCTGAAGCGACGTGTTCTGTGAGACTGCACGTTGCGCCTCCACTCCAGCCTCTCAACTAGATAAGTTGGGAAATTATTTTTGATTACGCCGAACAATAGTGTACCATAGTGTAGTTTTCTGCGAGCATTCATTTTCAATATATTGGCACCGTTTATGTATGGGGTTATGTGCGACCGGGGCGGTATATTAAAACAAAACCTAGCACATGCATTCTGCACACGTTGAATGGCATTTTGTGTTTTTACAAGTAATCGGGGGCCATAAACTGTATCCATGTAATTAAACCTAGACAGTACCAGTGAATCACAGAGCATTATTCGGTTTTCCAGGTTTAAGTATTTCCTAATTTGATACAAGACTTTTAGCCTATAGAAGCAACTGCCTATAATGGTGTTGACGTGAGTTTCAAATCTTAGATTTTCATCCATAATGAGACCCAAATTTCTAGCTTCGGACACGCGCTCAATGGTTTGGCCTTCAATCGCAACATTTACACCTTCTTCAGTTATTTTTTTGACTTGATCTTTTGAGCCCAAAATGAGGTATTTGCATTTGGCCCCATTAAGTACCAGTGAGTTGTTTTTTGCCCATTTTGCTATGCGATCTAAGTCCTCACTCAGAAGCCTAGTTGCAGTGACTGTATCCGGTGGCTTACAAGAGGTGTACACCTGCAAATCATCCGCGTAAATGTGATACTTACAGTTATGTATATGATTTGTTACATCCGCGCTGTATATCACAAACAAAATCGGCCCCAAAATGGATCCCTGTGGAACGCCTCTGGTCACGGGTTCAGCTTCTGAAATTCTGACATTCCCTCCATCATCTCTTGTCTGGACCCTTTGCCTCCTGTGTTTGAAATAACTATGGAACCATTTTATTGAGGGCGTACTAAAACCATAATAAGCTAGCTTAGAGAGCAGTAAAGGTATATTTATGCAATCGAAGGCCCTTGAGAAGTCAAGAAGTGCGAGAAGAGTACCTTTACCGCTGTCTTGAGCAGTAAGAATATCATCAACGACACTTAATAAGGCCGTTGATGTGCTATGTGACTTTCTGAAACCCGACTGTTCTTTTGGTAAAATGCTGCAATTTTCTAAATAACTTTTAAGTTGGTCGGCCACAATGCGCTCCAGGACTTTTGACAAGCACGGCAAGATGCTTACCGGTCGTAGATCAGCTAGCGATGTCGGCAGACTCTTTTTAGGGATTGGCTTAATAAGTGCCTCCTGCCAATCTTTAGGATATGTACAAGAAAGTATAGAAGTATTGATTATTGCCGTTATCGCTGAAAGCGACTGTGGCAGGGTCATCATAAGCATGTCCAAAGATAAACCATCTAGTCCAGTAGCATTCGATTTTAAGCACTGTAGATTTTTTAGTACTTTGTCTTCTCCCACAGTTTGTATCTCAAATGTATCACTTACAGCACGATGAAACTCGAAAAACGTTAATCTTGACATATTAACATCCCGAATTCCAGGAATTTTAAAAGATGACTTAGGACTTGCAGCCTTTAAGAGACGCAGTGGTCATTTTTTAACTGATAATTTAAAAAAGAATAGGGTGGTAAAATCGAAAAAACTACTAAAGCGGTACGCAAAGGGAGGTCACAAAAAAAATTGTTTACGGATGAGAAAATCTTTATAATTGAGCAACATTTTAACAAACAAAATGACCGTATTTATGCTCAAACCTCTAAGGAAGCTTCCCGATTCGTCGGCAGAGTGCAACGTGGGCATTACCTGACTTCAGTGATGGTTTGGAGGGGTGTTAGCTGTGAAGGAGTGACTGAGCCATATTTTTGTGAAAACGGGTATCAAAACATCGGCAAGTGTATCAAGATACCACTCTTGAGAAGGCAGTCAAGCCCCTTAACAAAACCATGTTCAATAACTAAGCATGGTCTTTCCAACAAGACTCGGCGCCGGGTCGTAAAGCTCGGTCCACGCAGTCTTGGTTAGAAGCGAACGTTTCGGACTTCATCAGAGCTGAAGACTGGCCATCGTCTAGTCCCGATCTTAATCCGCTGGATTATGATTTATGGTCAGTTTTAGAGAGTACGGCTTGCTCTAAACGCAATGATAATTTGGAGTCCCTAAAACAATCCATACGATTGGCATATTGATTTATAAGTTTACTGCCCGCTGCTACTCCTGTGTAGCCAGGATCTACAGCATGGCTTAATTGAAAGTCCTAACCAGTGAAGGCTAGGGAGTCCCAGGAGGGAGTTAAAATGTCTTGGGCCCCGCAACGAAATTAATCAGAAATAATAATAGAAGGAGTTTGAAAGACTTAGTTCCGATATCCATCCAGCTCAAAGCGGGAGAAAAGAAACAGGTTAGGTATACTTATAATAAACTATGCCAAATGGGCCTATTCAATGAACTGCAAGCTACCTGCCAGTAATAATTGTGGCAAAAACGCCGGAATGCACGAAAATTTTCCCTTGTTGCAACAAGATCCGTATAGTAAACGGCAGATACTGAAGTACACTTAATGGAGTTAAGCCATAAATCTCGTTCTTGGCTCCAGAGATTGCACTCCCACAGAATATGGTGGGCAGATTGCTCATAGACAGTGTCAACGTCAGAACAATCACAAAAAGGCGACGGAACAAGTTTGAATTCGTGAAGCTTGCTTCTAAAGTTGCCATGTCCCGTGAGGAACTGAGCCACGCAGTGGTCTATTTCTAGCCACCTCTTAGTCAGTCTATCGCGTACATCCGGGAAGAAGTTGTACAGATGTCGACCCTTTGTTGACGAATCCCACCTAGTTTGCCACTCCGTAAGTAGCTCCCCTTCCACGAGTTGCTGCGGCTTAAATAGTCTAGTTATTTTAGAACGATCGCGTATGCCTAAGAAATCGGGTGAGGAGCTATTCTTCGACGTAAAGTGCCTAGCCGCGCGCCTCTGAACTTCCAAGTCCACAGGTAGCACACCTGCGAGAATTGGCAAAGCTTCCGTACTTACTGTTCTATACGCTTTACAAAGAAAAATCAGAGCAAGGCGTTGGCTCTGAAGCAGTTTTCGCCGCGCAACTCCAATATTCGCTCTGTCAGCCCAAACTGGTGCACCATAGCACATGGAGGCTAAATACGTTGCAGTATATAGTATTTTAAGTGTTTTAAATGTTAAACCCCAGGTTATGGTTGAAATTCGCGTTAAAGCATAGAAGTTCCTTTTGGCTTTTTCACCTATTTGCTTAATGTGTTCCATAAAAGTTAGGTTTTTCTCAAGAATCAAACCAAGATATTAAACCGATGCTTTCTTAGCAACTGTTACTCCATTAAATTTAAAACGTGGCAGGACTTGAAGATTTCCCTTTAGGAGAAGCTGATGAGTTTTATGTGGTGCAAATTGTAAGCGATTTCTCTCTCCCCATTGAGATATTAGGCTTAAACATATATCGGCTAATCTTTCAAGCTTGGATCTACTATCGGCCTCTATCAAGAGGAGGCCATCATCAGCATACCTAACCAGTGAACATCCCTCGGGTAATGGTAGGTCAAGGAAGTCATCAAAACCGAGATTCCAGAGATAAGGCCCTAAAACTGAGCCCTGTGGACAGCCACGCGTCAACACTTTTGACTCTGCATGGTGACCGAGCCTTAGTTTGGTTGTCCCATTGTGAAAATATGTGTACAAAAGAGAATATATATTTCTGTAACATCCTCTAATCTTTAGTTTAAGTAGTAAAATCGGCCACCAGGCGTTATCAAAAGCACCCGAAAGATCTAGAAATATACCAATAACGTATTTATTATTCGATGATGTTACCTTTTGTCTCACTGAAATCGCGGCATCAACTGTTGATTTTCCAGCAGTGAAACCGTATTGATGCTTATGAAAGATCGGTCCACCCGGTAGTAAACGCGGTACAATTAAACGTTCGAGAAGCTTACCTAGTGAAGGAAGTAACGTAATGGGTCTGTAGGACTTCGAGTCGTCAGATGGCTTATCACCACTTTTTGGTATAATTTTGATAAAACCACGTCGCCAAATGCTTGGGAAAACACCTTCAGAAATACAGCGAATGTAAACTGTTAGTATTGATGTGAAACGATTGGCAGTGAAGAATTTTCCCGTGGAAAGAGTGCGTGCTTCTATTGATAACTGGCCTCAACGTTTAAAGGACTGTATTGCAGCAAATGGAGACCACTTCGAATAAGCTTTATATATTTTACTAGCGGACCCAGCGAACTTTGTTTCGCCCCCAGCCCTGTCCCGCCCCAGCCCCGTCCCGCCGAGTCCCATTATTTTAAAAGTTAAGCATTCCCAGCGAATTTTGTTATTTTATTTTATTTTTATTTATTAAGAAACTCTACAGCTATTTTACAATTTGCTTAACACATATAGGTAAAATAAATAAATCACTTAAGCCAATAACAGAGTTCCATAACATGGTTATTTGAACAAATCGTACATTGTATTTTAATTTAACTAAGAGTAAAATATTTAAAGCCGACACTTCGTCGAACCGTCAGATGTGGTATCAGATCGATGACTTGAATCCCTCTAGAAAAACAATAATAATAATACGCAGTCTTCGAACAACTGCCTATCAATCACGGCTTTCGAAAGAATCGGCTTCGTGATAATTAAGTATAGGATAAACATCATACATGACTTTCGAATAAAGGATAAATTACATGACCATTATTGTTGAGAAATAAAAAGAAATTAGATATAAACGATTCCATTATTTGTTTAAGATTTACGGGCATTATACTTAGACTTAATTTCTAATCGCAGTCGTGTCTTTAGTACGTTTTTGCTCATATTGAATAAATCTATGTTTTTATAATTAACGTTGTAAGTTAAAGGTAAACGTGTCATGACAGCGTTAGCGGCATAGTTGGTCCGGTTCCTGGGTATACTAAATAACGGAGTATGTCTGGTTCGATATTTAGGAGTATTAAAGTTCACTTGCGACAGTAATTTGGGTGTATCCAAGTTACTTTGTAATATATCGTGTAAAAAACATAAATCCAGCATCTCGCGTCGCGAGTCAAGGGATAAGATATTGTAATGACAGCAGTCTTCAAGATAGTCTCCATGACGTTTGTGGGTCTTATGGTTCAAGAACTTAATGAATTTTATTTGGATTCTTTCTATTTTGTTTTTATATTTGGCATAATGAGGATTTATGCATAGGAGGCATGGCATAGGAGGTTTCGACCTTAAATTACTAAAATGGCTATTAAAAATAAACTTTAAAAAAAGTAAAAACCGACTTCAAAACCAAAATGCACTAAAAAGTCTTAAATAAACTCTTCACCATTGAAAGGAAAGGAATCCGTTTTAGGAAAACAATTTCTTTTTGGAGTCGGTGCTGTGATAGTTGATGCTTGATGGTCAAAGTGATGGCACCAACTCCAAAAAGAAATTGTTTTCCTAAAACGGATTCCTTTCCTATCAATGGTGAAGAGTTTATTTAAGACTTTTTAGTGCATTTTGGTTTTGAAGTCGGTTTTTACTTTTTTTAAAGTTTATTTTATTTCTTCATTTTTAGTGATTACACAAGAGGGGGGGGGGGGGGTTGCACGTTATGATTCAATTTTTAAGAAGCTACAAATTACCTATCATAAGTTCCGTCTTTATAATTCCTGAACTCTTAAGCGTTAAGGAGTTCCACCATCAGCTCAGCCCCACAAGATGTTGACTATCAGACGTAACAACAAGTCACTAGACTAGATAGTGTTTCTTTACTAGAATCTTAATGATTCTAGTAAAGAAACACTATACGTTCCTTTAAAATTTGAGGGTTTCCCTCGATTACGCCAAGATCCCATCATCAGATCACAAAATGGAAAAAATGGGACCAACTAGAAGGTACACCCTCTAAGTAGGCGAAAAATTTTTTCGATTTGGTTGACAAACGACTGAGATATGAGGTAACAAACATACAAAAAAAAAAAAAACATACAGTCGAATTGATAACCTCCTCCTTTTTTGAAGTCGGTTAAAAAATAAGGGTTGATCGTAGAAGGGTGAAAATTGAGGACAGTATGTATTTTTGTATGTTGTATCATAAAAAAATAGAAATTAAAAATTTTGTCTAAAAAATAAATAAATAAATTTGGGGTGGACTACCCCTAACATTTAGGGAGATGAATAATAGATGTTGGCCGATGATCATAGATACCGGATAAGCACCAAAAATTTCATCAAAATCGGTCAAGCCGTTTCGGAGGAGTATGGCAACGAAAACTGTGACACGAGAATTTTATATATTAGATATTGTTTTATATTTATGTATAAAACTGACATACTGTAAAAATAATAATTATTATTTGCATTTTTTTTTCTTTGTAACCTTATTTATGGCAAGACTAGGTAATTTTACAGACAGAATTTTAGTGAATCTTTAATAAAGTGTCTTTAAAGCAGCTTGATAACGGAAAAGGAAGATTAAATATTCTTTTTTGAACTTATTTTAAGACAATGAGAATTAACATAAAAATCTATTATCCTTACTCACTCCCACGTTTAGCTGTTGCACTCATAGCGTTAACTCATGAGGCAAAATTGAATTTGGAATTTGACATAACCCGTGGTAATTTTGGCAACAAGGATGCGTTCTTCTACTATTTTTATTGTATGTAAGAAATTTCAATGACAAGGATTTTAACAAGGATTAAAAAAATATTTCTTATCTTTCGCGTTTTATGTACCCTGTTTTCTTCCGTGACGTTACTGTCTAGAAGTAAATTGACAGATCGTGTGTTTTATGAATAACCACAGTAAAGAACTGATGTGTTGTGCAAAAACTTGACGTTTCATCTCTCGCCAAACAACATAATATCTCATAATCACATCTACAATCAAACAGTTAAATTCATTTATTCTTCCTCACAGTCTAAATGAAAAAAATATGTTTAACTCGGGTGAAAGTATCCACTTCACTCTCAAATTATTGGCGCTCTCACTTCGATCGAGCGCCAGAAACATCTCGAGTGAAATGGGTCACTTTCTCCCCTTATATAACAATCTACTATTCCAACACAAAACGCACAGTCACATACTAAAACCCTACATCACGCCCTGCATTCTTAGAAAAAAGTAAAGTTTTTAGTGCGTGTCTACGTGACGTACACGGCACGTCGCGCGCCCATTTGTCACTCCCACAGTGCGTGACTTGTGGACTGGCCCTTATGCTACGCTCGTTATTTACTCTAGTTAATACCTGGTATCCTGGTAAAAGGTGGAACCCAGTATCGTGAGGCTGACTATAGCCAGGTATTGAATTGTATGTGACATTTCGCGACAAACAAGTCTTATGCTCAGAGCACACAGCTACTTGTCACTGTTGAAACGATGGTAAACCAAAGGTTGCTCTTTTGAATACAGCTTGTGCACAATTTTTTATATCTTATTTCATCTTGATAGAAACAAATAACTTTGTGAGTGATTCTGGATGTTTTGAATACTCACAGTTTTTAGTTTCTTATTTCATCTTTATGAATATAAAATATGACACTGAGTGAGTGTTAAAAACTTTCTTAACCGGATATTAAATGATAATAGGAAATGGATAGTAAAGCGTTATCAATTTCCAAGTTGAATTTATTATGTAATAAATAACTACTTGGTCCACTACTGGTTTGTATGCGGAAATATTCAACCAAATACCTGCATTAAAATCGAATCGGTCGCTTCGCGCTCCTGATGGCTCGGCAAACACGTCGATATGGGCATCCTGGGCGTTTATCGCTGCATAAAGCCATGTGAAGAGTTTTCCATAGGTTCTGCGGCACCTTTTACGGGGTTTCCACGCGCACAATCATTCACGCTGAGATATTTTTCGTTGTCACTAGTAATTTTATAGGAGCAAAATCATTGCGTACGCAGAAAGAGATTTCAACTATTTATTTTTGCGGATGCAAATGGCGCTAAAATGACGGGCGCCCTCATCAAGTAGCCAATCACCGAGGATTGCTTGGCAAAACGAAACAATCGCAATACAGGAAATGGCTTTCAAATTCCGAAATACAAACACTTTTAATAGTTGATTGTATCTAACAAGTTTCTATTGTCACAGGTATGATCATAAATCATAAAATAAATTAATAAGTTGTTTAACTTGAAAACAAAATGATGGAAACTTATTCCACTATGAAACAAATACTGTTGTAAAAACAATTGGGTAGAGAGCGCATACGTCATGCGTAATGACGTACCTATTGCACGTTGCACGTTCGAGTCCCGCCCGTGCGTTATTTTTGGTTTCTTATTTCTTCTTTATGAATATTAGACACTCAGTCTAATATTCATAAAACCAAATAAGATAATTTTATCGACGCGATATACGATTTTTTTTAAACTTATGTCAATGACCAAGTTTGCGCTCCGTAAGTGAGTACGGGCAGAATGCAGGTGTCAACAAGGAATTTTAAGGATGCCGGTCTTATCTCAAGGTTTGCCATGGAGCTATGCAGAGGAGCGTGATGGGTATTAGAAGGATTGATAATTTTTGGAATCCACAATACACTATAGAACTGGCATAGCAGATGTTGGCGAGAAGACAGCAAAGCTGAGAGCGTGAGAGTGGGCGGGAAATGTTTACATGATGCACACAATGTTTAGATGAGCCCAAGTCGCCACGTTTTGGATACCACGTGTCGGCTTTCAACGAAAAGGTCGTCCCAAAAAAGAGGTGGTTTGACGTCTTGGTCAGCTTTGCGATCGATTGGGTATCATTCGCAGCTGACAGAGATAAATGGAAAGCGATGGGAGAGACTTTTGTCCAGCAGTGGGATGGTAAAAAAAACGATTTTAGGCGTACTGGATAGACCAACGCAATTCAGCTGTTAGAGTTCCTACAGATTGTAGGTTATATACGTAATATTGAAACAACGAAGACCTCTATAAAACAATACAGTACGATGTAGTGCAGGTGCCGTACAGTAAATTAGAAGTGCATTAACACTCAATTTTGCCGTGATTTTTTTCTCGAGTTCTTTAAATTGCCATAGAAGTTTGTAAACAATTATAAATTCGACATTTATTTGGAAATGTTGGTTATGTTTAAGTTCTTGGTATGATAAACTTGATTAGTATAGTTTTACACAGAGCAGTTGAAACTTTAAAACGTTGAATGTAAATTGTTATCTCCCAAAGTTTGTAATACAGATAGAGCAGACAAACTGAATCGCTAAATGAATTGGGTTAACTCACAGTTTTCCTATTTAATTCCAACTCAGTGTAATACCTTAAAGGAAAATTTCATAGCACAAAGTTAGTTTACAACACAAGTCCCAAAACTTACAAGTATTCCTGTGGACTCTATTAAAATGGCATTTATGTGGTTATGTCTAGGGTTTCGTGATGATGTATACTTTCTATTTATGTATGTATATATGTATAAAGTATAAAAAGAAATATGTCATATCCGACATAAAATATTTTAAGAGTTATGTAGAGTAGAGACAGGGGGTGTACCACAAATTCTAATAGATTCCATGAGATGTCTTTCGTCACTGAATATCAGCTGTCCTTAGTTTATCATAATTTTACTCGGCAGACTCAAATGAGTTAGTTTTAAATGCCTGAAAGGTATTGCTAATTGGTACGTTATGAGAGTTATTATGAACATCAATAATTACCAAGTTTAAAAGTGTCAGAGGGCAGGTGTTGCCAATTTGGCGCCGATTAAAATTGTTTAATCAGATAAATAAGAAAGTCAACTTAATTTTAAGCTTAATAACAAGCTTGATTAATCGGATTAAAGTTCATTCATTAAATATTTTTCATGTCTCTAAATTTTGGGTTTTGCATACACTACACTTTATTGGATAGTATACTATACTTTAATAGATTGTAAGTAACTGACAAATAATTATTTGATTAACACATACTCAGTTATTGGTATATTATGTATTTCCTTACAATCTCTCCTTTTTTTAAACATTTCTGGATCTTTGAGACCCATATAAGAGATCTTCTTTGTTATGTGTGTGTAAATATAGATATATACTGTCTTTTTGAGGGTTCCGTACCCAAAGGGTACAAAGGGATTCTACCTCTATTAGTAATATGATGTAGATATGAGGTATAGTCATGCGTCAAAGACAGACGTCACCAGGCTGTATTTATGAACCACAAAACCTAGAACCTAGGTTGGAAACTTTAAAAATTGTTGTAAAATAATGTTCGTAAACCTCACGGTGTCATATTTTATATCTTTAAAGATAAAATAAGAAACCAAAAATTTGCGCACGGGCGGGACTCAAACCAGCAACTCCTTGGCCAACCGGGCCAAAATTATGCTGCTATAATATGAAATACTAAAAACAAAATAAAAAAATATATTTAAGGGCTCCTATACAGAAATGGCCGATTTTTTACTATAATAGGCTGTTTTAAATAAAGGTGTAGCAGTTCTAGAGTTTATTGAGAAAAGTATTCTAACTTATTACTTTATGACTTGGAAGTTCTATTACGCGAAAGAAAGCGAAATATATCTTTTCTACATCATTCATGACAATTTGAAACTCATGCATACATTTATGACTCGATTTTATAAATTTGAATATCTATACTAATATTATAAAGCTGAAGAGATTCTTTGTTTGAACGAGCTAAACTCAGGAACAACTAAAGCGATTTGAAAAAATATTTTCGTGTTGGAAAGCTTTTTTATTAAAGAAGGCTTTGAGTTATAAAACATCACGCTGCGACGAGAGGGGAAGGAGCAACTCAGTACGCGCGGGCTTAATCACGGCTGACCGCTATTACAGTATAAAGATATTGCAATCAATTTAAAATATGGGAAGCTTATTAGCTTTAATAATAATAATAATAATATCCTTTGGACATTCCCACACATAGCCATCTAGTCCCAAAGTAAGCTACTCAAAGCTTGTGTTATGGGTGCCAGACAACGGAAATATTTTTTGTTTGTAAGACATACATGATATACATAGAAAACACCCAGAACAATACAAACAGACATGTTCATGCACACAAATGTTTGTATTGAGCGGGGATCGCACCCGCAACCACTACACCAGACGGGTCGTTAAGCTTTGATGAGTAACTAAAATTAAATCAGTAGCTAAATAAAAGATAAATATATCGTTATCATCATCATCATCATGGGGTGCCATCTTTAAATTGAGGTTTGGAGGTCAGCATGTAGAAACCGATGCGGTTTTGAGCTGCGATTTTAAGCTGGTCATATGGTCCAGTCTTTGATGTCATCCATCCATTTTCTTCGGAGCCGGCCTGGTGATCTTTTGCCAGGAATCGTGCCTTCGAGGATTAGCCTTAAAATATCATATTGGAAACCTCTTTGTATTTGTCCAAAGAAGGCAACCTTTCTTTTCATTTTCCATTTTCATAAATATACCCTACATATCAGATAATAAAAATATTCTTTAAATAAAATGCGGCTTTAAATTTTGCAAACGTTACTTGTTTTTCTGTAGTCATTTATGTAAATTTCATTTTAATATCAGTCGCATTATATTCTACTAGCGACCCGCCCCGGCTTCGCACGGGTGCAATGTTTGATCGGGTGCATCTCGTAGGGTTCAGCCAGCGTTTGCAATGGACGAGTAAGCGCAAAAAAGCGGTTATTTACGACTTCACTTAGAAACCTCTGAAATTATCAGTGTTTCACTACTTTATCATAAAATTGTCATACATATAAACCTTCCTCTTGAATCACTTTAGCTATTTGAAAAAGTCGCATAAAGTTCGCCGTTGCGTTGTTATAAAGGTTTAAGCATACAAAAACACAGACAGCTAGAATCGACTTTGTTTTATAATATGTATGTACGTAGTGATCAGTCAGATGTGCTTTATCTGATATTTGAAAATCGGCCAATAGTCAAATAAAATATATTTAAATGAAATTGTCGGGTTCATGAAAGAAACAAAACATATACACAATATACGTAGCGGGTGCGGGTTCGCTCCCCGCACAAACATTTGTGTGCATGAACATGTCTGTTTGTATTGGTCTGGGTGTTTTCTATGTATATCATGTATGTATTTACAAAAAAAAAAGTATTTAAGTATTATATCCGTTGTCTGGCACCCATAACACAAGCTTTGAGTAGCTTACTTTGGGGCTAGATGGCGATGTGTGGGAATTTCCAAAGGATATTTTTTTATTTATATTATATATATATATATATATATATATATATATATATATATATATATATGCTATATAAAATAAAGTGGATACTTTTTTATCGTTATAAAATTCACAGCTCTTATTTCAAAATCTAAGCCAATCTTACATTCTAAACTCACAGCCAATAACGATATCTTTACTACTAAACTAAATGAACTTGGCCCAGTTTTTAAATATTTTATATTATCTCCTTTTGATATGAATGAGACCTAAGAGATTAAAAAATATAACGTGTTTTTGGCAGTGGCATCACTTCCTACAATAAGTGGTATTCATAACAAATACACAGAGATCTCACATACCCTCGTTCTCCCGTATTTTGGGGTAAATTATGTGCATGCATTGGGCACACGTGCGAGCCCTATAGGCACCTGCTTCGCGCGTGGAATGATTATGCCATTGTTTTGAAGGTCGTCTTTGTTTTAGGAAGAATAACCCAAATTCAGAGTAGGATAGGTAGAGAAGGTAGGCTTTATGAAAAAATAAGCGCACAAAATATGATTTATTGGTACAAGTTATATTACACAAACGCAAACTAAGTCTACGACCATTTTCACAGCATCGATACAAATTGTAAACTGTATAGTGGCGACTACATTCATACTATCATGCGTCAGCATCGATGAAGTCGCGCTTCTGCATAGTTACTAACGCGTAAAAGCATCGATGCCAAATTAAACCTGTTCATTGCGTAGGTTGAGATGTTTTAATTTTTAAATTTATTTCCACCGAATTTATACAATATTTTTAACTTATATATATTGCCAAACTGCGTTGCAGTTTGTCGGCAATTACAGTCTCGTAACTTATTATAGGTATATAAATTCGAACGGAAGCATGCAGTTAATTTATTACTTACTTACATACTACATAATGTACTTAACTGAACTAGCAGTTTCCCGCGACTTAGCCCGCGCGAGTATTCATTCATATATATAAACTTTGTCATTTGTAATGTTAAAATAGGAACTGATACGAACAATAAGTACAAATTACTGACACTAGATTTCAATTGAAAAATTGATAGACATTAGATGGACAAAACATGGCTTAAGCGTTCCTACGTCATCCAACGCTCACTAAAAAACGGGGATAACACCGAATTAGCTCTCTCATCACTAGTGAAATATCTGGGCATCACTCTAGACAGTAAATTGAACTGGGGGAGTCATATCGATGACAAATTGCAGAAGGCCTGCATAGCTTTTTATCAATGTAAACGACTTATTGGCAAGAAATGGGGCCTTAACCCTAAGATCACACTATGGCTATACACATCAGTTATCAGGCCTTCTCTTACCTACGGATCAGTTGCATGGTGGCCCAGAACGCAACTGACCACGATGAAATCAAAACTTCAAAGTCTACAACGTTTAGCAAGCATCGCAGCCACAGGATGTATTAGAACCACTCCATCAGCCGCACAAGAGTTTCTCCTGAATTTAATACCGCTACATCTGGTAATTCAGGAGGAAGCAAAGGCAGCTGCCCTCAGATTTAGAGCGAACAGACTATGGAAGCAAAACACAGTGACCACTCATTCTAAAATCCTAAATGCGATCCTGAAAGAAAGACCACTTTTGGACGCACCCATGGTCAGGACACCATGCCAACATGTCTTTGACAGGAGGTACAATATCCAACTCATCGAAGAACCTAAGGACAGCTCAGGCATAAAGGAGGTTCGGATATACACAGACGGCTCCAAAACCTCACAGGGTACTGGAGCTGGAGTATTCTCAAATGACCTTAACATCAAAATATTAACCACTTTAGACAAACTAAATACAATCTTCGTTTGAACCAATTTTCATTGAACGTCGGCTGAATGGCAAAAACTGAACCCGCTATACGATTTTGACAAAAAAATATTATATTTATGCCCCCCATTTAGCTTTTAAGCTAAGCGTGTGTATATTTTGAAAAAATACATGACATTGATCTTGACAAAGACTTTCTATAGCCATAGAACCCTAAAAAGAAATAAAATGAAATGGAAAGGTAGAAAACACAACTAATTTGCAGAAAACAATAGGTATCTGATGACAATTACTCTCATAAAGTACAAGGACATTATAAAAATCATGCCACTTCAATAAATACATTGGGAAGCATAAAAAGCGTTCGGTGCACTCGAAATCTTTAAACCTGTTTCATAAACAGTACTATAAAGTAGAGCTCGAAATTGACTCCTCACCTGCGGGGTACAGGGGCGCGAGGGGAGGCTCCCCCCACTCCTTTGTTCTCCGTAGGCGAAGTCTTGTGGTGGCGGGTGGAGGTGGTGATGCCGTTCCATGCAGTCCCGCCACCGCGGGAGTCACCCCCGCGGAGGAGGAGGGCACTGTTGTTGTAGCCGCAGCGGCCGGCGTTTGCGTACGGTTGGTACTAGGTTGGTCCGCTTCACATCCTGCGTGCCTCCGAGGGGGAACGCGTTCCGATCGGCTTTCCAACCCTTGGTTATTGTGTCGGTCTGTGGGCCGCGACTCTGCGGGCTGGTGGGTCACCCCCGACGCATACGCGGTGGGGTGAACACGTTGGGGCTGCCCCACCATCCCTCGGTTTGTCGTTGCAGCTTTGGGTTTTCGGGTTTCCTCTGTAGAACGGCCGGTGTGGCGGTTGCGGTTGGGTCGGCCTTCTCGCCCTCTGGTGCTGGTCGTTGTCGCCGGTCGGCGGTGGTTGGTATGGCCTCCGCCAGACCTGAAAGGTAAAATCGAAAAGCTAAGCTCGGGTCGTGTACGGTGGACGGGGTACTCCCCGTCGGTGAGTCTCGACCAGTAATATTTACCAAAGGAGGGGGCCTGGGTCTCAACCCGTCCCTTGTCATCGGTAGCATTACATCACCCAGACCCGGGTATCTGGGAGAGCCGGGCGCTAGCCGGATCGCATGGCAAAAACATCTTATTATTGTCGTCACTCATTATTAATAAAAGGAAGGTTTGTCCCTGCACCCAGACTTTTTTAGGTTATTTAGGCCTCATGGTTCCTGGTAACCACGTTTTGATTGGGTTATTTACTGCCGCCCAATATTCGGCATCGACAACTCTTTATTGCTGGACGGTGTGCGGGTGGAGTTGCACACCGAAGGCATTGTCCATCAGCCAACCCTCCTCTTTTCACATCTGGGCTTGGGACCAGCAAGGGCGGAGTTTTGGGAACTAACTTACTAACTAACTGGTTCAAACGAAATCAAACTAGTAATTTTTAAGATAGAGCACGTTTTCAACAACCGCAAACATTATTTTGTTATTCATACGAATACTATGAAAAACAAAGTTATATTTGCAGTCAACAAAATATTGTGGTATTTTGGCTAAGGGGAAGTGAGTAGATCTCTTATTCAGTTAAAGTTGGCACGGAACCCTTAGTGTGCGAGTCCAACTCGCACTTGGAAGGTTTTTATCTTTGTCTTTGTTGGTAAAGTTTTTAATTAATTATCTAGACCATACAATTACTTTGATTTTTTTGGTACAGCTATTGCAAATTTTAAAATATGAAGCCTGTAAGCACCGACTAAGCAAGTGACTGAAAGTTATTAATACTTCGTGTCCAAAATAAGTGACGTCTCAAAGACCGTCTCGTCTCGGGAAATAGTGAATTAATCAAAGCTCTGAAGATGGCACTAATTTACAAAGAAGCAAGGAAACTTTGGCGGCAAAGGAAAATATTTTGCTGCTGATTAATTTAGTTTATAGTACAAGTTCCTTATCCAATTTTATTATTAATGATACCTACTATTTTAATAATGTAAAACCGTGTAATATAAAAACTAAGTTAAAGGCTCACTTTATGCAGAAACTAATGACGTTGTAGATTTTCACGACATTCGTCGAAAACCTCATCGGTTTATTGAATGTAGTTGATGTATTTTTGTGTAATTAATTTTTATTTGATAAATAAGTAAATGAAAAAAAAAACGACTTCAGAAAAGGAGGACATAATTCGATAAAATTTTAGTAATTGTATGACACACAAATATAAGGTCACCTCGTTTTAAGTGATAATATTTAAAGGGCTGATTCAGTACAATAAATGGATTATTTTTTTGTAGAAAACACTTTGGGTTTTTATACGCTTGTTTTTGAGAAAATTCAAGATTATGATAATATTTTTTTTCAGTATTTATTTTTTATTAATGAAGTATGAGATTAAAGAAAAAGAACGATTGGGTATTGAATTGAAAGAGGTGAAGCCGATGACGTAGACAACTTTTAGATCATCAGGGTGCTGTTTTAAAAAATATATATTTTCTTTGTTAGATAAAATAAAAAAATTAAAACATCTCAAATTTAAAGGGCTGATGTGGTAATATTTAAAGGGCTGATTCAGCACAATAAATGGATTTTTTTTTGTAGAAAACACTTTGGGTTTTTATACGCTTGTTTTTGAGAAAATTAAAGATTAAGATAAATTTTTTTTCAGTATTTATTTTTTATTAATGAAGTATGAGATTAAAGAAAAAGAACGATTGGGTATTGAATTGAAAGAGGTGAAGCCGATGACGTAGACAACTTTTAAGATCATCAGGGTGCTGTTTTAAAAAAATGATATTTTCTTTGTTAGATAAAATAAAAAAATTAAAACATCTCAAATTTTCATTTCATTTCATTTCAATGATGATAGTGTCTTGTTTCTATGATGTATATAAATACACAGTTAAAATATTATCACTTAAAACGATTTGACCTTATATATAAAAATAATATATTTGTATATTTGTCTCAGGATTTCTCGAAAACGAGATATTTATAGCAGAATTATATTTTAGTTCAACTAGGTATGGTTCACCTTTAGGGTACAGTGTCAGTTCCATCAAAATTGATCTAGTAGTTTTTGCTATTTAAGTAAGAAATAATAAACATAAAATAAAAAATAGTTACAAAAATCAACTTATATATTTTATGTACATATACTTACATATTATAACGCATTTGTCTTCTATTTAGGAGAAATAAAACTTTTGGAGTCGGTGCATGATAAAGGTACGGTAAAGGCAGACTGTTGGTGTACGTAAGCTTGAAATGATCCACCGACTCCAAAATATATATTTTTCTCCTAAATAGAAGACCAATGCGTTATGTAAGGCTTTGAAGTCAGTTATTGCATTATTATCCTTATTACTTATAAAATAATATTCATTTTTTTTATTTCCTATCGCACATTGAGTAATGTGATGTGTTGTGATTAAAATAAAATTGTAAAGTAGCCAGTTGTAAGTGAGAGCATAAAAATTGGGGATTTTCTCATATGGGAAAATGAGGCAATAATATTGATCTAAGTAATTAGGAAATTATACTACGCAGCTAAGTAACAACGACACAGTGCATCTTAAAAAAACTCTGCTAATCTAAAATCAATCCTACACCATTGTTTCAAGAACTGAGTTGTCACGAATCCTACAAAATAAATATCTTCAGGTATCAAATAACAAGGAACTTTGGTTATTTTCTCGGATAATGCAATGTAAACTCGGGTTGAATGTAGATTTTGTCACGTGTTTGCTTTCGAGAAATGTCTTCGGTTTTATACAATGAAAATATTCCCTTTGAAATATTAAAAATTTTGGACTGAATTTTCAGAGCACTGTTGTAGCGTTCTCATGAATACGTGATGCGCTGAGTGTTATAAACGTTTCCTATAAAATGTCACGTAAGTTAACTTGATAGCTAAGAGTACCAGCGGATTGTATTTAGCTGTTTGTAAATAATCAAAGTTATAGGTACTGTCTGTTTCCTGTTTTTCAAGAGTCATTTTTTTCCTAAATTTCATATAAGGCAATAACAAAACTTATTACAAATAAACATGTATTAAACATGTATTACATACTTATTAGAAACGATCAGGTAATAATTAGGACCCAAAGATAAAAAGAGCGAAGGTCAGAGTACGTGCCTATAGAGTAACAGCCGGTTTTTGAATTGAGTATTTGACGTTGAGAACAACTTAAGCTCGACTTAAGTCTGACTCAAAAGTATTTCTGTTTCTGAATTAAGTTTAAGTGTAATTTGAGCATTTGAGGTTGAGAATTCTCAACTTTGACATCAGCTAGTGCTTAACTCGAAATTTGCGTTGCACAACACTACTGACAGTACTCAAAGCCTGCTCACTGTGAACTTAAGCGTCTGACAGCTAAGCAACCCAATGAGGGTACTTAAGTCCTACTTAAATTCAAATATGGGACCATTTGCGAATTTTGCGACCAGCTTAATTGGGGAAGGCTATAGCTGTAATAGATCAAGCTCCAACAGGTGATGAGAAGTGCAGACAAAACTCCATAATAATTCAATTCAGACAAAGTTATATTAATTACAAATATACAAAGGTGAACACAAGTAACAGTAAAAAGGATTAGGACACTGGTTAGGGTATGCGATCCGGTCCATACAAGATTGCCTGAATCCGGTCAATTTTGTATGGACCGGACCGCAGACCGCAACCAGTGTGCCAAATCCTAATAAGCATTAAGATGTCCTTGACAGCTTCTTCCAACTCATTCTTTAAAATCTTTATCTGAAAATCTTGTTTTTTATCTAAAGTATTATTTTTCTTAATAATTTTACTATATTATTTGTAAAATCAGGTTTGAAATGGTGTTTATTATTATTTTTCACTACAGGAACACTATAATTTCCTTCTCTTCCTGTATGAAGTTGGGACATCTTTTTTTCTTTGTGGTTTCCATTTCATAAACTTTGAAACTATTTCTACTTTGAGAAAGAGGTCAATCGTCGAATCCTAATCTGCTGGAAAGCGTTCAGGAAACTGTGCAAGAGCGTCTTCTCGTCTGAATTACCTCAGTGTCTGAATACGAAAGTTTAACCATCAGTGTGTGTTACCAGTGATGTCATACGGATCCGAAACGTAGTCTTTAACTATGGGCTTCATAAAGAAGCTCAAAATCACACAACGAGAAATGGAGAGGGATATGCTCGACGTTTCTCTACGAGATCGAAACAGACGATACGGAGATACGTAGAAGAACTAAGGTAACGGACATATCCCTACGAATTAGTAAGCTCAAGTGGCAGTGGGCAGGGCACATAGCGCGAAGAACTGATGGCCGCTGGGGCAGAAAGTTGAAAGTTCTAGATTCATTCTCGACAAGATGGTCGAACGACCTTGTTAAGATCGCGGGATCACACTGGATGCAGACCGCTTGTGATCGGTCGCAGTGGAATACCGTGGGGTAGGTCTATGTTCAGCAGTGAACGTCCTTTGGCTGATAATGATGATGATGAATGTATTTCGAAGTTTTTCAACTAATAAACTTTTCAATCATAAAACATTGCAGGAAATCAAACTTTATTAAGTTTGAGTATGACATTGACATTAATTGATTGACAAAAGAGATTCCGTTCTCGGCAATCGTTCGCAATATAATTTTAAGAATTTAATTAAAATGTAGAATAGTGCCTATTTAACTTAAAATCTTATTCACAAACTAATGCTTTTAGGAATATATAACTGATATAATGAAATCCAGAATTTATTAAAGCCTATAATGAAACCAAATCTCTTTATAAATAAAAACCGGTAAAAATCGGTTGTTTTACTTGTAACAGAACGTTGCAGTATAATCAAGGATAAAACTCAGTTGAATGTGGTTTGAGACAATCTAAAATTTACGAATGAAACGTAGGAAACTTAAGTACTCATCAGCTATTTGAGCAGATCTCAACAGATTTTCACTCAAATGCTCAAATCAAAAACCGGCTGTAATACTATGTTAGTAACTTTCAAAAGTGGTGTAAATTGTCCTAAACTGAATAAATGTTTTGATTTTGATTATTGTTTCGGTGAGCTAAGTTTATACCTTTGCTCGACATCGTTGACTTATACTTAAGTTGTGCTTAAGTCGTTCTTAACGTAAATACTCATTTAGAAACCGGCTAACAGCCGGTTTCTGAATTGAGCATTTGACGTTGAGAACAACTTAAGCTCGACTTAAGTATGTCTCAAAAGTATTTCTGTTTTTTTAATTAAGTTTAAGTGTAATTTGAGTATTTAAGGTTGGGAATTCTCAACTTTGACATCAACTAGTGCTTAACACGAAATTTGCGTTGCACAACACAACTGACAGTACTGAAAGCCTGCTCACTGTGAACTTAAGCGTCTGAAAGCTAAGCAACCCAATGAGGGTACTTAAGTCTAGTCGAGGGTATGGGTGTAAAAGATCAAGCTACAACAGGTAATAAGGAAGTGCAGGCAAAACGCTATTAAAATTCAGACAAAGTTATATTAATCACAAATATACAATTACGAAGGTAAACACAAGTAACAGTAAAAAGGATTGGCACACTGGATGTATTTCTACTTTGAGGCAGAGGTCAATCGTCGAATCCAAATCTGCTAGGCAGCGTTCAGGAAACTGCGCAAGAGCGTCTTCTCGTCTGAATAACCTCAGTGTCTGAAGACGGAAGTCTTCAACCAGTGTGTGTTACCAGTGATGTCATACGGATCTGAAACGTGGTCTATGAGCCTCATAAAAGAGCTCAAAATCACACAACGAGCGATGGAGAGGGCTATGCTCGATGTTTCTCTATGAGATCGAATCAGAAACGAGGAGATAGGTACGAAGAATAACTAAGGTAACGGATATATCCCTACGAATTAGTAAGCTCAAATGGCAGTGGACAGGGCACATAGCGAGAAGAAATGATGGCCGTAGGGGCAAAAAAGTTCTAGATTCGGAGGAGGAGTGCGGATACCTTTTGATCAAAAGAGGGATGTCCACCGACAAGATGGACGAACGACCTTGTTAAGATCGCGGGATCACACTGGATGCAGACCGTTTGTGTTAGCTCGCAGTGGAAAATCTTGGGGGAGGCCTATGTTCAGCAGTGAACGTCTGATAATGATGATGAGTTTATTTCGAAGTTCTTCAACTTATAAACATTACAATCATCAAACATTGCAGGAAATCAAACTTTAAAGTTTGAGTATGACATTGACACTGATTGATTGACAAAAGACATTCCGTTCTCGGCAGTAGTTTACAATTTCATTTTATTTAAAATATATAATAGTGACTATTTAACTTGAAGTCTTATTTGCAATCTGATGCTCTTAGGAATATATAACTGACATAATGAAATCCAGAATTTATTAATGCC
Source organism: Pyrausta purpuralis (assembly GCA_963924145.1). Lineage (NCBI taxonomy): Eukaryota > Metazoa > Arthropoda > Insecta > Lepidoptera > Crambidae > Pyrausta > Pyrausta purpuralis. The sequence goes on along the minus strand of OZ001649.1, from coordinate 5,293,673 downwards.
ATGTATAAATACAAACTGGTAAAAATCGGTTGTTTTTACTTGTAACAGAACGTTGTATAATCAAGGACAAAACTTAGTTGAATATGGTTTGAGACAATCTTAAATTGACGAATGAAACGTAGGAAACTTAAGTACGCATCAACTATTTGAGCAGATCTCAACAGATTTTTACTCAAATGCTCAAATCAGAAACCGGCTGTATGTCTTGACGTGAGTTTTACTTGGTTCACTGACATGATTGTGTAAGTTTCAAAGTTATGTAAAGTTATGATGCTTCTCTATGTTGTGTATTGTATATCTCTTGGAACTGTATCTAGATATACTAATATTATAAAGCTGAAGAGTTTTTTTGGTTGTTTGAACCCGCTAATCTTAGGAACTACTAGACCGACTTGAAAAAAAAAGTGGGTTGGATAGCGTATTTATTGAAGAAGGATTTAGGCTATAAACATCACGTTGCGACGAAAGGGGATAGAGCAAACTTAAAATGCGAGGACAAAGTTGCGGGGTACTGTTAGTCTTATTAAATAGTCAAGTCACAAAATACGAAAATGCCTTACAAGCTGTGTCGGTGGTTCCTCAGTATGCAGCGAATAAGCTCTCCCTTTGGTGTCGTTACACGGCATTACGACCTCAGTATGGGATTTGCTACGAGCTCGTCGAACACGAAGTGTTTTGAATTTAAAATATAACACTTACTTTTAGCTCGAGATAGATATACAATTTTGATACAACTGTTTAAATAAAAGCTTGTCTAGCAGGCTAAAGTAAAGCAAGTAAAGATAGCCTGTAACGTCCTACTGCTGGGCAAAGGCCTGACCTCAACAGTGAGGTAATAGCAGGTCATTTGTTATGGCCTCGTAAGCTTATAAGGCTTTGTTGGACTTACAGCCCTACCCAGATGTTCCTACTGTTCCTTAAAAAATACAGCTGAGTTATTAGAAATGGCATGTAGTTTTATCAAGGAGCTGACTAAGTATTTATTAGTTTTACGTGTGTTTTCATTTAAAGTAAGCTAAAAAAATATCAATTCTAAGTTCTTAATACATTAACCAACCCATTTATTATAAATATGATCTTTTGAAAGTGTCCTAAAAGTACGTAATAACTTATTTAAAATAAACAAGTTTTGTTCCCGTTTCGCAAATAGTACCTACCTTATGTATCTAAGACTTATTTTTTCCGGAATATTTGGGTTAAACCCAGCTGTAATCCCTTAAAAAACTTTTGCGCTGCATTAAAAATAAGTCCGAGGTTAAGCTTTAGCTATTTTTAATTTTAATGAGTTGTTGACTTTTACGAAATATAGCTCTTGAAAAAACCTGTACACCAACATCAAAACGAATTTCATTAAAATTCAATCAGCGGAAACGAAACACTAAAATCCAATCAAATCTTCGGAGCAAAATTGAAATACACGTAACGTTAAATTCGTGAAAATTGGAGTGGTTTCCAAAATATCGCGTGGAGCAACACAACGCAAGGGAGATTGGAGTTGAAGTAGCAAGTCGAATTACCTTCTACAACACCTGCTTTGTGACTGTGGACTAGACTTGCCCTGTGGATTTGTCCATTTGTGTTGGAGCTTATGTAATGGGGAAGGCTTTAGGTTAAAAAACATCACACTGCGACGAGACGGGAGGGCGCAATCACAAAACGCGCGGACGAAATTATTATGAGCTGATCTGATTTTCATTAGCTAGTATATCTTTTGGGCTAGATGTTGTATTATGATGTAGCCATAGTTAGGCACCTGGGGCAACAAAAATAAGAGTTTTTTTAAAAAAACAGTAGCTATAACTGCAAATAGTTAGCGTTCTGATGCATATCATTATGACATTTTCCACCAACTAGTTTCTATATACACCTACACAAGTATTACCACTAAGTGCTTTGCTTAATCGTATATTTATTACCACTACAGAAAGACGAATGGATTTTTATTTTATATTAATCCAGCGGCAATTCCTAATGCTTTTCAAAGGTACTCGAAAATATTACCTCCACGCCAGGGCTCGGTAAATTGATTTGCAAACTGCGTGTGCTAATGTCGGCTGATTTTTATTTACCGAGTACCTGTGTAATTATTTTTAGGTGTGCCCTGCCGAAGTAAGCGCTTTCTAATACCACACAGCTAACGAGATATAACCAAGCGTGTCTGAAGGAGTATTCGCTAAGGTCCTGATGAAATTTACTTTAACCCATTGCGACGACCTCTTTGACTTAAAATAATTGCTATAAACCTGTACTTATTTGGCTTACGTTTAAAAATAATCCAGTTTTAATAAACACCTTAAAAATAAACCAACTATGAACAACTATGACCGTCACTCGTATTTTTTTTTGGTGAACGTAGAGTTTGACATCCTTTTTTGTTTTCGAAAGTAAGAATAATATAATATGATTGGCTATTAGCATTAGATTGAGCGCTTTTATTTTACCAATGATTTAACTCACAAGCGCTTTTTTCGGTTATACGCAATCTTTGTCAATAGGCAGGTGTTTTCCTTATTCGGCGACTTGCAATATCTAAAAAGCTTCGATTTTTTTACCAAGGTTTGACTGCAAGTAACTCTAACACAAAATGTTTTGAATGGTGTCGGAATTAAAGGAATTAATTTTATAATAGCGCTATATAAATACATACTTAATATGTATAGGATACGCCCGGATAGCGTAAGACACGGGGTTCGATTCCTCGTTTGTCACAGCCAATGTTGCTTTTTACAAGTGCAATTTACATTTTTGTTGTTAGCTTAGGCTTTTCTTAACTGACTTTTGTTAATCTACCCATAGTTAAGTTTATACGTTAAGTATGTAGTTTAGGGTTGATACGCTGTAATTTTGATGAATAAATTATTACTATTACTATTATTACATTATTAGGTTTTCCGAAGCACTGGTACCGTGGCTCGAGCGCCATGGAGGACGGTATCGTTGCACCACACGGAGACAAGATTGATACATTCAAATCACAGCTCGAAGAGCTCCAACGATAACCGCCATGATTTTAGCCGTGAGGCTTCATCACTCTTCAGGGAACTTAATTAGCGACCAAACAGTCAGAAACCACTTGCATGAATTGAACCTTCATTCCCGAAGACCGCTACGGGTACCGCCTATAGCAATGCACAATCGTAGGATTCGATATCAATGGGCTCTTGAACACAGAAAGTGGGCAGAAGAACAATGGCGTTTCGTGTGCTTTTCTGATGAGTCTCGTTTTGGTATGAAACCGGATCCAAGACGGACACTGGAGAACCCCTGGACGCCAACAGCGATTAAAATCCTGCCAGGAAGTCCATCCTTATAGTGGTGGAACCATCATGGTATGGGCGGGTATTTGGATCGGCGGAAGAACTGATTTGATTCGGATCTGATGCAACCTCAACACTCAAATTTATGGTGAGACAATTGTATCAGACGGACGTCATCGTTTCTCTACAAGTGCAAATCGGTCCCTTATTTCAGTTAATGCATGATAATGCACGACCACACACTGTAAGAGTTGTAAGAAAGACTCTCGCCGCAGCTAAAATCAATCTCCTGCCCTGGCCTGCTCAGTCGCCAGACTTGAACCCGATTGAGCATGCATGGGATATGCTACAGAAAAGAGCTCTGCCGAATATGGAGGGTATCCAGTCGCACATGGGCGGCCATTCCACAGCGTGATTTGGATGAACTCATTTTGAGTATGCCAAACCGATGTTCTTGTGTTGTTAGTGTTCGCGGTAGAAACACGGATTATTAATTGTTTAAGTAACCCAATAACATTTTAAAGGAAACTGTTATTTCAGTCTTTTTTCGAACTTTAATGTTAGTGGTTCAAATGTCAAAAATCCCTTTATTAGGAAAATGGCAAATTTCTATATTAATGCAAAGGTGACTTGGTTTATCGTTACTGTAGACAAACGAAAACACTTTATTTGATTAATCCTTAAAGAAATTTTTAATTAATATCAATCAGGAGAAAAGTTATTGTAAAAATATATGTTGATCCCTAGACACTTTTGATGTGTGTATTTGTAAAAATATTTCCTTCGGAAATTGTGAAAGCAATCTTGCAACATTGATAATGTCACGTAGCCTACGAATTAGAGTAAGCGCTTGCCAAATTCAACAGGTTTGCTAATGTGACGGTGGCCGAGGGGTATAGGCATACGCCCGGATATCGTAAGACACGGGGCTCGATTCCTCGTCTTTCACAGCCAAAGTAACTTTTTACAAGTGCAATTTACATTTACATATCTAATATTGCATTATTTTCCAACAACCTCCCCAAAAATATCGTAGGACATAGGAAAAACAGGCCCCCAGTCTCTGGCAGTCCCTCTATTCCTGACTCCGGTAGCGGTCACGGTAACGGTGGGGCAGGGGGAACTAAGAATCCCCGGCAGCGATCGTGCTACCCAACGACAACCCCTGATAACATAAAACGCGTGCACACTAAGGACAGACGAGGAGTTGCTCGAACTGGAGGCAAAATTGAGCGGGTTATGCTGGGACATAGTGGGTTTATCGGAAGTAAAAAGAGGGAGGGAAATCTTCTACTGGGAGGGCAACCAACGAAAGTCTCTAGGTGGCGTTAGGGTCTCGTCCATAGGTCCCTCGTAAACAACCATCATCGTATCCATCGAGAGTGTCTCAAGCAGGGTGATATACCTTATACTCAAAATATCCGAGCGGTATACTCTGAAGGTCATGCAGCTATATGCAACGACGTCGGGGCACGCAGATGAAGAGGTGAAGGAAATGTATGAGGACTTAAGTAGAGCCATACATACTTCCAATGCCTATTTTGCTGCTGTTATGGGAGGCATTAACGCAAAACTCGGCAGATGAGGCGAAGATGAGTTGACAATTGGACCGTTTGGATATGGATAAAGGAACGCCAGGCGACATAGGCTGGCCGACTTTCTGGAGAAGGACTCTCTGCGATGGACTCTTTCTTCCAGAAGCCGCCTCAAAGGAAGTGGACCTGGTTGAGTTCTGATGGCTTTACGAGAAATGAGATAGACTTCATCATGGCCTCCAAGAGGCTGTTATTTAATGATGTCTCCGTGACGATCACCAAATGGTTCGAAGCATATTGAATATAAATGTCAAATTGGAAAGGTCCCGCCTGATGAAGTCCACGCTCCGGTTTTAAACTTTTCCCACCCGGAGACCCTCAGGGAAAGGAAGAAAGGAAAAACTTTACGGAACAATGTGCATTTGTTGATGGCTGCCTTTTTTGTGGATGATGTGTAGTTGCTTTTCAATTATTATTATTTTTGTTATAGAGTTCAACTACGAGTATAATATATGTAACATAAATACAGAATTTTATTCATGACTAAGACGAAGATCAAAGAAAGGCTCGTGTTTTTACCTTTGCAGATGTAATATAAGAACAAAACAAACACAAATGAACTAAAATGTGTAAGTTTTGTGCTGCTGTAGGTATGTCATACAACATTCTCTGAAATAGGTTCCATCATTTAACTTAAGTTTGGTGAAGTGAAAGTTATTTATCCCTCTTTCAGTAAAGCCACAGTTTTAATCCGGTCCCACTTTGATGCTACTACATAGATGTTTTCCGCGTCACCTACTAATGCCCATTTAATTACTTTTCTTCTTACCTAATTGTGTGAAATGTCCCTTTTCGCCTTGTTTCTTTTGTGAGAAGTCTAGTTGGCATTGAACTTTATACGATACAAATATAGCTTTAAGATAGTGCGAAGCTTTTTCATGACTGATTACGGTTTATTATTGCACGGGTTAATCAAAATTCATATAGTAGCTTTTGCGTGTAGGAGTAACAAACATGCATCCATACATCCATCCTTAACAACTTTCGCATTCATCTATATCAATATTATAAAGCTGAAGAGTTTGTTTGTTTGAACGCGCTACTCTCAGAAACTACTGGACCGATTTGAAAAAATCTTATTGTGTTGGATAGCTTATTTATCGAGGAAGGCTTGAGACTAAAAAACATCATCGCTGCAACAGTCGCGACGGACTGCTGGTAATATTATAAGGATTAATTATAATATACTGAAAGAGATAACTAAGTGTGTTGATAATTATTCTTATTTCGTAACAAAGTTACTAATTATACAATAATCAATGCAGTAAGTAAAATTACGCGGGAGAACTCTACAACAATCAAACTAATGTCAAAAACAATGTCTATGACAGGTCTAGTGCTGTTCATGAGTCCTAGTGTTGTCTACCATAGAAATGCCATAATCGATTATCAGTCTATCAATACCTACCTGTACTTTCAAAAACTATGATATATATCAAGTAAACAAGTTGATTAATATCGTAAATGAATAAAAAATACAACGCAGTTTCATTGCCATGCAAAGGTTAACAATAGTTAATAAATAAAGGTTTAAAAAAAACGACTTCAAAACCAAAATGCACTAAAAAGTATTCCATAACCTCTTGACCCTTGAAAGGAAATGGAGCCATTTTAGGCAAAAAAAGTCTTTTTGGAGTCGGTGCCTGATAGTTGATGCTTGATGGTCAAAGTGATGGCAATGATGGGTCAAGAGTTTATTTAATGTTTTAATGACTGAGATATGAGATAACATAGATACAAAAAGAAAACATATGGTCGCATTGATAACCTCCTCCTTTTTTAAAGTCGGTTAAAATAAATTTTACTGTGAATAAATAGTAAGTAAATATGAAATACGGATGTATATTACAAGGACTCGTCCAGTACCGTTTACCACTGGTAAAGACGTCAAAAATATCTTAGAACTCGGCCATAACTATCACCTAAGTTCAACCTCGCTAACCAGAGCTAACAAGCAACAACTAAACTTCGGTTTGCGGTCACGTACTACGATATACCAACTTGGCTGTGAATTTTATAAAGATTCCTCGTTCAAAGATAAATATGAGATATGATCATAAATGCCGGGAGTGAACGACCTACTTTACATCTGAAATTATCGCCGATTTCCTCGGAAAGGTAAAGACAGACTACCGTCTCACCGAAATAATGAGAGTGAAAAAATAGGGAATGCACTTGACTGTGTAAATTGGACCCATCTGGTTACTATCTCCTGCATACCCGGCCTGTCTCAGTTCAGAGGGGTTGACGTAGCCGGTAATCGATAGATGAATATTATCACTACTAAAATAGTTCTTAATCCGGTCTTATTAAGATGATGTCATGTATAAGTAAAGAAGATTGACTCTAAGCGTAAGCAAGTCTTCATTGAAGTGAAATGCTTCTTACAATACTGTTCATTATGGAATGTCCTCAATGATGTTTTAGGTACTTTGCGCTTCTTTAAACTTTGCGATAAAGTGAATAAGGTCACCAAATTACCAAATTTATGGGATAAAACTCTTTTTAGGGTTCCGTAGTCGAATGGCAAAAAAACGGAACCCTTATAATTTCGTCAAGTCTTTCTGTCCGTCCGTATGTCATAGCCACTTTATTCTGTAACTAGAATCATCACACTGTTAAAGTTTGGTAGGAAGATATTTCTTGTTAACCGCTTAACGATTCTTACACAAAAAATTAAAAAATATGATATTTAAGGGAAGCTCCCATACATGAAACTAAAACCTTTTTTTAGTCAAACACATGCATGTGGGGTGTCAATGGATAGGTCTTTTAAAATGGCATAGAGGTTTATAAATCAATTTTCTTTTAAAGTCTAACGTTTTATAGCTAGACGCTTCCAAAGTGGTATAATGGGCGTCCCCCCATCTAACTTCTAACCTAAGCGAGTGTTAATTTTAAATAATATAAATAATGTAGATCTCAACAAATCCTTTCAACAAAAATTGGTTTATAGGGCATCGAACGAGTAGTTTTTGAGTCATAGCACTTTGCAACAACTGCAAATATAACTTTGTTCTTCATACAAACCCTATAAAAACATAATTATATTTGCTGTCATCAAAGTATTGTGGTATTTTACTAAGTACAAGTAAGTGGATTCCCTAATTCATTTAAAGTTGGCACGGATCCCTCAGTTCGCGATTCCGACTCGTACTTGGCCGGCTTTTACATAGAAAAAAGAGTTTATGTCAACCTAAACTTGATACAACTTAATTATGTCGCAATGACACCTGATATGGCATTTGACACCTTTGTTGACACCGATCGTGCCATGTATAAACAAACTAAATTTTATGAAACTTACACGTCTTTAATATAGTTTATTTTGATAAATATTTTTGTGAGTGACCATGGCGATGGCAGAGAAGAAAAACGAGTACCCACCAAGCGTGGAGGCTGACCGGCGGCTGCTGCCCTTCGATACCTGGGAGGAGTACCTCGACTCGCTAATTGAGACCGCTGACTTGAGGAACCTGAGGAGCATTACCTCTGCCCGGACTATTGCTGCACTCGGATATAGGTAAGTCTTAATTGAGTATAAGGTACGATTATTTTTTTATCAGTCCATTTAAACCAAAACAAGTCATTCAAGAGTTGCCTGGAGATAATCTTCTCTTGCATCTTTAGTCTTAAGTTTAGTTTTTTTTATCAGTCCATTTATAGGTAACCCTAAACAAGTCATTCAAGAGATGCCTGGAAATAATCTTCTCTTGCATCTTTAGTCTTAAGTTTATTTTTTTTTTATCATTCCATTTATAGGTAACCCTAAACAAGTCATTCAATAGTTGCCTGGAGATAATCTTCTCTTGCATCTTTAGTCTTCCTGTTAAAAACACAAGTGCCATCATCAAAAAAACATTATCTGATTTAATTTTCTTACATGTCTCTGGCTTTAACCGTTTTAACCCGGTGCTTTCACCAAATCATAGTTTCATCATCATTTTATAGCCTCTTTTTCTCAAGATTACTCGGTTAGTAATCGAGAGAGAGGCTATGAAATTATGATGAAAAAAATGATTTCGTTTTTGAAAGGTAGATATTAAGTTATTTTTTATGTTACATGTCTTAGTTTTTTTTTTCTTGTTTGTTATTAATAAAGTACTTGAAAACTCGGTTAGTTCAGAGAGGTCATTATCACATATTATTTATCCCAGGACCAATTCCTATCCACTTAACATTTTCCTTCACTTTTGCTGTAACATTGATCTTTAAGTGTCTTGATCATGTCTCTCTTTCTTTTAGAGCCAACGGCGACACGCTTTCCGAGAAAGAGTTTTACACGCGTAGAGCGGTCATACACGAGGTCGTGTTCCCAAAGTCAAAAGCGTATGTGCTCGTTAGCGAAGGAGCAGATGTTGAAGACCCTTTCAATAGAGAGTTGGCGGTGAGAGAGCGGGCCAACAGAGTAGGGATTCTGCAGGTGAGTCACTTTATATTCATCCTAGACCCATCTAGACCAAAGCCTAGACTCCTAGATGATAGGAACGAGGACATATGCGCATAGTCACTAAGTTGACGCAGTGTTCATCGTAGTTCTTAAGTTTCAAAATAGCTAGATATACTTTTTTACTGCTAAACGTCGCAAAAAGCCGTGTCGTGAAGTAGGTGGTGGAGAAACCCGAATTGATGACAGAGCTCACAGCGACCAAAAAATGTACAACATTGGTAGACTTCTGTCACCATTTCTCTAGCAATTTAAGTACAAAATTTATGCAGGTCTACATTTTTATTAATACATAAAAATAGACACAACACATTGACGTAATTGAATAAAATAAATAGATAATACAATAATTCATTGAAAAAGCTTTGGCTTAATAACTTTTCGTAAGGACAGACAGCCATTTGTCATTTCAGCATTCGCAAATACTTTGTAACGCTGTCGTCGAATACGGTCCCAATTGTTGATGAAAAGACACCTGCTAATGTCGCGCTCATGCCGAACTTATTTCTAGAGATTTTTAACTCTTATTTAAACTGTAAATTGAATCTCCCTCACCTAGTATATTCCTCTTCACAGTCGATAATCTTCATCCGTCACTTCACAAAAGGCGGTTTCGAAATATCAGGGTACATTGACTACGCGCACCGGCTTATCAGCGAGAACTGGGCACCGTTCTTCAAATCCAACAAAATTCTGTGGCCCAGGGATACGGATCTTGGTTATTATCATTGGCGACATGGCACCGTGAGGAGTAATATGAGCAGGAATTATAAGGTATGTGCTAGCATGCAGTACTCCAAAAATAAGACTACTTGCATGATGAGCTGAAAGACTTCATTATGCTATTCAAAAAGTATATTTGCTTTTGAGGTATCCGTCAGTAAAAATTCTGGAAAGAATTTTGAATTATTTATGTACCTTAGACCCTACCTGTGCACACAGCGACTTTTAGCAGCGATGTAGTCGCGATGCAGCATCAATGCAATCGCAAAATATCAACCTTTTGCACACTTGCGCTACTTTTAACATCGATGCAGTCGCGATGCTAACGTGCGATAACATCAATGCATTCGTGATGAAGAAGCTGGACATTGTCAAATTATAAACTGTAGTTTGGCAACTGCATCGATGCTAACGTATGTTAGTAATAATAATGCTAAATTGAATATGTTTTTGCGTGACTAGCGCGTTTTCAAAAAGTGTGTGAGGGGTTTTAAACGTCAAACCACAGATTTATTTAAAAAAACTTCATCGAGTGACCTTACCTTCGAAGGCTGGAAAATATGTTCTCAATGTTTAATAAAGGCCGGTACCATACGATCCTCAAATCTTGATATTATTCGGGAACAACACCTATATAGTCTGCATGGTCCTACTTAGGCAGACTATACGTGTATATTAAACCGTCTATCTTTATCACTCTTGCTATCCTGAAAGTGAGAGCGAGTGCGATAGCTAGATCGTACAGTATGTACAATGTAGGAAGGTTAGGGTACACAGTAGGAGTTTCCCCGGAATTCTGGCATAGTTTCGATGGTTGTCTCGCAGTGTCAAGTGATGTCGCTGCGATATAGCGAATACTTGGGCGACTTGAAGAATTTATAGGACTTTCTTCTCTCTACCGCGCGCATAGTCGACAGTGTTGGCAGAACTGATTGAAAAGCTTTCAGTAACAATATTTGGTTTATGAACTAGTAATAGCTAAATTATAATTACGGATATGTTTTATGATTAACCTTAAAAGCGTATCACATAATTATTTTGATTAATCAACGGAAATGCAACAGTTTTATTGAAAATGTAAGTTTTAAATTAATGACTATCGTTTCTATTCTATATTTTTAGCCCATAATGGACCCGGAAAGGGGCCTGCTGTTTCAAAACCGACACGATCACAAAATCATATGCCCAGATCCTACGCAAGACCCGGGTCAAAACACTTCAAAGACAAGGATATACTCGCCAAATTACACGCAAATTGAAATATATGATCATGTTGTTAGAAGAAAGAGTTGAATAACTTCAGTGGCCATCAGAAGAATGTGAAATTCCCTGACAAATAAATGGAAATAATAATTCTCGGATTCTTTGTCGCTTATACTGACTTTAATGCCTTGAAAGTTTAAGCCACACGAACTCATGACTTTTATAAAAATATAAATAATAAGGTGATCACAAATAAAATATTGAAACTTGTCCAAAAGTATGTCTTTTAATGAATAGAAACAATCTTAGTTTGACATTATTACTAAATTTAATATACTTCATATGTAATGTTACACTCTAGAGCTTCTTTTAAAATAAGAAAACTGATACAATCACTGCTCACAATGATTTTAAAACTAAATAAGATCTGAGATAAATTATTTTCTAAGCCATTACAAAACAATAAACTATTTCTTAAATTCCTATCTAGTACAATATTTTAAATGCATGTTATGTTTTAAATCTGTCGTATTTCAATACAAAAGAGCTATTTCGTAATGCATTGTGTAAGAAATTTTGCACATAAAAGAGATCTGATTCATTTACGGGCTGATTCCATGTTGGTTTACAAGTTTCTGTATTAAGATTGAGATTTGGTCGAGTTCAGACGAGTTTTCTTTGCGAATTCTCTCGATGCGCTTTGAACTTCGGCGGTGCGGAGAGTTATGCCAAATATATCTTCATGATATCGGTTTTCGTCCTGCAAAAAAGGAAAATTTGAAAGTCAATGAGACGCCTTTGCTTGATAAGTTACTATAGTTGTATTATTTGCGCAGTATATATTACAAATCAGTAGGATAAGGATGTAAGGATATATAACAAATACCTATGTTTATTAAACTTATATTTCGAATGTATCAATGGAATGGCTCTGATCCTAAAATGAGTAGCTAATGCACTTGTGTTATGGAAATCAGACAACTGTGGTTTCACTACACCCAGACCCGAGACAATGCAGTAAATGATTATTTCTATATTGACCCAACCGGGGTCGAACCCGGAACCACGGAGACGGAAACCTCAAACCCAGCGTGTTTAGCCACTACACCACGGAGTTCGTCATAACAGCAAAATCCTGAAGATTTGAATCCATATCTTTATTTACTGTACGCATCAATAAAATTTCACAACCTTATTTATCGTGATACATGTAATTATTTTGTTATTAACAAACAAATATAATGAAGTCATTCACTCAGACTTACCATCATTTCCAAAATAAAGTCTTCGACCTCTCGATCAGACATGCAAGCATGTTTCTTTATGATGGACTTCAGTTTTTGTTGCACCTCTTCCGCCATTTTGCAATCACCACACACATAAAAGTGACCATCTTCGTCTACTAGCATGCGAGTGACTTCAGCACCTTCGTCTTCCAGCAATGTTTGGACGTATTTCTGGAAAGCAAGTAGTAGGTCTGAGTAAGAATTCAAAAGTGGAAATATACTATAATGTTGTATGGTCCCAAAATTGATAGCACACTAAATCTGCACATCTTTCCAAACTCAAATGTAAAAGTGTACTCGTATTGACTTTCCAGTGTTCATTACTTTACACTAGCACTACTTTCACATTCAGATTTGCATAGTTAGGACCAAGCAAAACAAGGTATTGTTACCTTATCACTGCACTGTTCTCTTGACAAAGCTAAAAACGTCTTATGAAGAACACCATCTTCAACTGCCTTCTCTTTTTCTTGTTTATACAAATCCATGCCTCTATGTCTGCAGCCAAAGAAGAGCCACATGGGTCCAGGTATCTGTTGGTCTGGTCTGAGATTCTTGATCTGTTCTCTTCTGTGGTGCCAGAACCCACGGAATGGTGCTATGCCGGAACCGGGGCCGACTAGAATTAGTGGTGCTGAGATGTCTTTAGGCATGTGGAAGTTTGGTGCACTGAAAACAATATTTTTTATTATTTATTTATTAATTGGAAACTACATATAGCGGAATTGATGTTAAAAGCATGATTTACTAGTTATCCATAGGTCTGAACAGAGAAAATTTTGGCAGTTAAAATGAAGTAATAGAGGCAATAAAAGAGAAGAATATAGTGTTAAAGATTACTTTATAACGAAGATACAACTTTTTTTATATATTTGATTTTAGTCTGCCTACAAACCCACATTGTTTGTATTATCTAAATTCCAAATAACTCACCGTCTTGTAAATAATAATATTTCGTCTCCAGGTTTTGAATTTTGTAAGTATGTGGAGCATACCCCGTAATGTGTTGGTCCTTCTCCATCTAAAGAAAGAATTATCGAGTTTAATTAAAACTGGCTGAATCCCGGGGAGGTCTTCTTCATAAATTACTAAAATTTCATTACATACAAGTTATGCAAACAGGTAAACTTACTTTGTGTCTTATACATGACAATAGCGACTGTCAAATGTATCCTTTGTTGATGAGCCAATGGCGATGAGGATATTGAATAGAATCTAGGCTGTAGAGGTGGTAACAATGCTGCAAGAAGTGACCCTTGGGGTTGACATGATGGGAACTGTTCCAAAACTTCCGCTAAATGAGGAAAGTAAAGATGTTTCCAGTCATCGTACTTGTTGGAATCCTAAAAATATACACACCTTATCAAACCAGAATACATCTAGGTATTAACTAATGTGTCGTAAAGTAATATGTGGATGATTTTACTGTTGCTAGTTCTTTAATTTGGTTTGATTCATTTTGATCAGTACATCTACTGGCCAGGTATTTCAGCACCGTTGTGGTTGGAGGTGTAGTTATATCTAAAAACCTAGTGAATATGTCTCTGACAGTTGCACTTGGAAGTCGTTCGTGCTTCTCCCATGTCTTGAAAGTTCCTAAAAAAATAATTTTATATTGTTAACTATGGCTATTTTCACGTTTTCTGTATGTTAATTAAGAATTTTAGTAGTATTACCAGTTGGAGTAAGAGTTTCTTTCATAACTTGCAATTGAACTTGGTCATCGTATTGATCTACATCTTTCAGTCTTTTTAGTACAGCGTCAACAATTTCTTTCCTATTGCAGGCAATGACACCCACGTGATCTCCTGGATCGTACTTAACTTCATGCTAAAAATGAATAATATCATTCATCAGTATATATGATCTACCTATGTATTAAATCTTTTGATTTGAGAGTTTGTACTGTGCTATTATAATACTTACTTGGGGTTCCATATCAATGAAAACTGTAGCTCTATCAGCTGTAAAGTCACCAAGCATTTGGTTTTCTTTAACAGTGCAAGATATTAGCTGTTTTCTAAAACCAGTTTCTAAAGCTGCTTTTAAAGTAAGTGATCCTGATGGTTTTCCAAATCTCACTGTCTCTTCCGATAGTGGCATTGTACCAAGTGCTTTTTTTGCATCCTTGACCATATCATTTTCATCCAGACAGAAAGTCTCACACGCTACCTATAAGTAGAAATCATTAACTTATAAGATAAACAATAAAAAGTCTTATGCTCCAAAAAAATCTAAAGTCACTTACGTGAAATATGTTTGAAGACCAGGATCTGAATTGTTGTTCTTGACCATACATCTCGTCTCCACAAGCTATTTCTAGCAATCTTTCTCCCCCTAAATCACCTAATATTTTGTCCACTGTTTTGCCAAAGTTGCAAAACTTAGGGTATGCACTAGACCCTAGTGCAAATACTGCAAAACAGACGTTGCTTAGTGGCCATATTTGTTCAACAGATGATGCTCCTCCTACACTACCTGAAGATAAAAAACAATTAGTAATATTTGTCTACAAAAAAAATATTGAATTTAGTGAAAATAAGTTCGTACTTTTATTTGATTCTAATCTGGTTAACTGCCTTTTGTATTCAATGCTTGGTGTCATTACACTGTTTGTTCTCATCAACGATTTTGGTGTAGGAACTTTGATGTTCCTGCAATCATAAATTAAGTATTTAATGTACACCATAGTTAATTTAGTTATCGAACGTATGTAATAGGTAAAACCGATTAGCTACATACGATGAATTAGTATCCCCGGTTTGGTCTCCAATGTTCTTTGCTTCAGTGTAAAACATTTGGAAAAGGTGGTCAGCAAAGTCCTGTAAGGATCAACGTGTTTGTTTAAATAAAAATGTTATTATATCATGATTACTTGTACATATTTTCTTTAAACTCACCATTCCGTTAGCAGGAGGTTCTCCGTTTCCAAAAGTAGACGTAACTATCAGCAATAGAGTCTCGTGTTCTATTGAAAACATGTCGTAGTCAGACATACAATGGACCTGAGACAGAAAGATCCATGATAAGAACCTAAGGCCTAAATGACCTCCGACATTCAACAAGTTCTAAGTTTGTCGAGTAAGGGTATTCACCAACCTGTGCATTGAACGCGTGCCCGAAAATGGTTCCTAGCTCTTTGGCATACTGTTCAGATTTGCCTGTCTCTGTGGCGTAGAGTATGGTAGCCTTGATGCGCTTAGAGAGTGCCCTGCCGAACAGTTTGGAAGTGAACTTGACGGCTCGCGCAATCTGTTTGAAGTGAAACTTTCGGTGTCCGGTCTTGTTGCCGACTGACTTAGTCCACTGGTGGGTCTTCCAAGCTGGATCCTATAAACCGTAAAAAAGCAGTACATTGCAAAAAAAAGTAGTATGTAACTAAAGAATGACGAATATGAATTATTCAACATTAATTGGAGTAAGCGTATCTAAAACTCATTCTTTTTTATTTTTGTTTGTGAATAAGCTCATGATCTATTTTTTAAACGCTTCGCACTGATGCAGCTTTTAGTTTTGTATTTTGTATTTTCTCTGTTGTAGCTTTGCGCTGAACTTTACTCTTTACTCATACAAGAAAACTTTTTTGATACGATTAGGTGAGGTTAGTCAGAGAGTAATTATAGATTGTATCTGTGTCTGTGGCGCATATTATTTTATACTGAGATCAAATTAGGCCTTTGTCTCGTAGAGGTATTTTCACAATCTAAATACGAGTTTTTTTAAAACTTTTTTGTCTTACCTGGTAGTCGTAAGAAGGTCTTATGTAATACAAAGCCATTTCTTGATGAAACACCGACGTGAGCGACCCCGACATCGGCGGAACGATCCAGATCCAATCCGAGGGACACCCTCCCCTAAAATAAAAACGCTGATTCATACAAACTTCACTGCGGAGTGTATACGGTCGAAGTTGTAGAGACCCGCAATAAAATCTTACAATTTTGTCATTCCTGCCTATAGAATTTGTACTATGTAAAGCGTCAATAAAAACACAAACAGATGTAAGGTATAATTGGATGTAGTGAATTGATATAAAATGATGAGTCATTGAAATATGATGGCATTGAAATGAGTCGTTGAATTATCAAGGCTATATTTTGTTAATAAGATAATGATAATACCATTGCTATCATATAATTGACTCCATTGGCCTTTTAACTCGCCTATTTACGAAGAGCTATTAATATCTAAAATAAGGGATATTTTTCGACGTTCATATAATAAAGGTGCGGTATTGCAGTAAAGTATATCGGATTTTTAAACTTTTATTTTGTTTTGACGACACGTTTGGTGCAGTGGTTAGAGCTCCTGACTACGGAACCAGCGATTGCGGGTTCTGAGGCGAATGTTTGAGTGATGAGCACAAATATTTTGTACTTAAGTCATAGAAGTTATATTTATCAAAGTATTTATGGAAGACGACCCCGTCATATTCCTTGTCCGGTACTTCGTAACACAAGTAAGAAAATTCCTTAGAGCAAAAGAAGCAAGCTAGGTGTTCTTTGTGGGTATGACGTCTACATCGAGAACGGAAGTTAGACCCGGCACTTCCCTGAATTTATGACCACTAGAAAACTACGATTAAATCTCTACAAGAATTTACCGTCTTAAGATCTTTTTAATATGACTACTTTATCAATACAACGTTCTCCTTGTTAAGTACCTATAGTTTTCTTTAACCTTGATTTAGTGCAATGTGATAACATAATAATTGATAAAAAATGTATTTATCAATAAAATAACTATTATTAACTAGTTATGTTTATCAATGAAATTACCATTTGTTTAGCAATAGCAAAAGAAAAGGCCTGCAAGTACCACTCAGCATAAGAATATTTTCGTAAGTGCGGCATTTAAAACTGAACAATCTCGGTTTAATGTCGGTTTTTATAAAGTATCGAGGGTAAAATAAGAAGAAGTTAGCTGTGTTTGCGACACTTCATGAGATAGGTAGTTAGTACCTATGCAAATAAATAGATCTCACCTGCTTTTGTTCTCATTGTCGAAATGTTTGATGAACTGTTCTGATGCTGAATGGTGGTCTACTATCGACGCGTTGTCTCTATGGAAACTGTGCAGCACGGCTATGTTCACCTCCACCAAGGCTTGGTCGCGCCATAATGACACGTATGAACTTGTGTCTAAGCCCATTTTTGTTGCTACTGTCTGTAACAAATTAAAAAGTATTATAGTTGGTAAATTACTGATAGATATTTTAGGTTTCTTGCTGTTTTATAGAACTTAGAAAACGGACGGGCT
This sequence comes from Pyrausta purpuralis, assembly GCA_963924145.1. Lineage (NCBI taxonomy): Eukaryota > Metazoa > Arthropoda > Insecta > Lepidoptera > Crambidae > Pyrausta > Pyrausta purpuralis. The sequence goes on along the minus strand of OZ001649.1, from coordinate 5,275,903 downwards.
TATTGCTTTCTCTAGCCTTAAATATATTTAATTTAAAACAAAAGTATTTTTTATGTGTTTTCTTTGTGTAGAAAACCCTGTATTAAATATTTTGTAAAAAACTACCTATATAACCGTTCCATAATTTTTATATTTCAAAGTGATCGCAAACCGTATTTGATGTGTGAACATATTTAAAATCACATAGGAATACAGACGAAACATCTCTCAACTCAGATCTCCTAAATATTAGCACCTTTCTTATGTTGATAAATCGCATTTTGTGTTTTAAATGCATTTATTTTTTGTTGGCTGACGTGGCAAATAAAGTCAGTTGTAATTCTTACCTCTATAATGTTAAGTCTATTAGCATCACTCAGATTCCGGCATCCAATCTCAGTGCCCATGTACCAACCATTGAAGGCCGTCGCAGTGAACTCTAGGCCTCCACAGTCCAACCTCATGTTCGAAACAGCTGGCAAGGCGTACCATTTCAGTCCGAGTTCTTGAAACCATTCATACCTAAAATATAAAACAATAAAATAAAAATAAAAATAATATTATAACTTACATCTCAGCACAACATACTTTATATCTAAGGAGTCTAATCGCACAATCCCAGTAGTTAGTTTAGTTCTAAGGTAAATAGCCATTCTGGTGTTAGTCTGGTTCTTTGATGTTGACCGACTAAAATGTGAGTCGATAATATTGATTGAATTAACTCATAATAAATATGTTAACTCTTTACAAAGACAGATTACAAGCGAGTTTGAGCAAAGAACTGATGGCCGTTTTAGGGCAGAAAAGCTCTAGATTGGAGATCTTTGGACCAGACACGCGGCGTCGGACGTCCACCGACAAGATGGACATACAACCTTGTCAGGATGGCAAGGATCAAACTGGATGCAGACCGCTTGTGATCGGTCGCTATGGAAACCCGTGGGGGTAAGGATAGGCCTTACTTTAATTGGTTCAGCATGGACGTTCCTTTGGTGATGATGATGACGAGTTCGTCAAGTAATGAAGTGTAGGACAAAAATATATAGCTTTTTGATTTCATAATCTTACTTCGGGTGTTCCATTTTCACTTCCATAACAATTTCTTTAGGGATTTCGAAGAATTCGGGGTCTTTGCCATCAGCTGATAACACCAGCGGCAGTATATCCCATGCTGTACGCTCTGGTTTCCATCCAAGTTTCATACATATCTGTAACAAAAGGACTTGATATTGAAAGTAATGATTTTCTTGGAGACCGAATTGCTTATTTTTTTAACATTACCTTTCTTTGCATTAATCATGAGTTGACCATAATTCAATACTTGACAAACATACAAATCTACAAACATACAGATATACATACACTTACGAAATTTAGCACACGTGCTTTACAAGATCAACATACTCAAAAATTATTGAATTACAACGATATTACATACTTCTCCATTAAACTGATTACCTACTTTTTTAAGTCGGTAAAAACAACATAATAATCCTCTTATAAAAAGCGCTTTCACAATTGAATTGTCAAAAAGTAATTTCCATGAAAACCAAATACGCATTTCGATTTTGAGATAATTAATGTATTTCTGTTGTGATAATTTGCATTGTATGTCATTTTGCATTTCCACGTTAATTGAAACTTTAATAAGTTTTAAAATTGTGGGCTGTCTGCAGTTCTTGTTATTTGAGCAGAGGTAATTGAATGTTTTAAAAATAAACGTACATACGTATTTTACTGCCTCATAGTTGTGGTAAGACCTTTGCCCAGCAGTGGGACGTTACAGGCTAACTTTACTTTTTACTTTACGTATTTATAGTCAAGTAAGAGTCGATTTTACAAACTTCAGAATATAAGACTTATATAAGACTAGACTGAATAAGTATAAAACGAACAATTTTAAAATGACATTTACATGAAAGACTGCTGACAAATAGGTGACGTTTTCAAATTAGGCGTTTTGTATTATATTCGACTAATATTCCTAATCTGACATTAAAATCGGGCCTGAATGTTATTACTTTTGCTTGACCATAAATACAGGTTTAAGAACTTGCATCAATCTAAATTCTATGCAAAGTTTAGGGTAGATGTATAAGTTTCTTGCAAATTTCAACGATTGTGTCATCTTTCTTCATTCTTTTTTCTTATTGTATAATGTATTCGCTCTTGTATCCAGACCCGACCAGATGCGGCTTAGATAGAGACGACAATAAAGTGAACTATGTTTGTTAAATACTAAAAAGGCACAAAAGTCTACCCTTAGGTACAGCTTGTTATCATCACTGTGACGTATTTTATTTTATTTTTGTTCTTTGCTAAGCTCGATCGCATTCGCACCCGATGTCAGGTGTGGATTTAAATTTGAGAACACTTTTTCTATATTTCCATTGGCTCTAGAAACTAATCCAGTGGCTTACCTCAGTAAATTCGACTCTTGCTGGGTCCCCCATTATAGACCCATCTGGCTGGATGTACCCCGCATAGCTTATGAGCTGAGGGTTCCATATCCGATAGTCGTGTTTGCCGTCTGTCCGTTGAGGGAATATTGTTATTGCAGATCTGTAACAAAGTAGCTCTTAGAAGTTCTATGACCAATTGTGCCACCACCGAGATTCTGGAAGCCTCAAAGACTTGATTAGTTTGTAAAAAACAAATGCCAAAAATATGTGTATTTACACCTAAGATGTTTTTAAATTATAGATCCGTCGTATGCGCTCGAAAATGGCTACACGGAAAGCAGGTAATTGCCCGGAGTGCATTCAGTTGGGTACGCTTTCTCTTTATGGCTATACGTTCCGACAGCGTCTTAAATTATTTCTAGGTTTCTGGTAAAAATACCTTTTCGTGTGTTTATGAGTAGTACCAATTATACTGCAACTGTTAGATTCGTGAAAAACGTTTCATTACATTCATAAGTATAGTTTTTTTCATTTAAAAGTATGAAAACTCAAAATACGTATATAGTCTTAACCATATTTTGGAAATAGCTGATATAAGGCTAAAGAGCGAGACGTCCCGGGCTCGCGCCAATGAGCGCTCGGAAGAAAAGAAATAAGTAGGGAATGAATTTTATATATTTATCTCTTTCTATCAACAGGTATGCCTAGTGATGGGTTGTTCCCGAGAATGTTCTTTTAGTGAGAACTTTGCTGTTAAGTTCTCGAGAATATTCTTTTGGAAGAGAATTTAAAAAACGGATGACTATCCTATTAATTTTATTACATTAATATAACTTTATTTGTATTTTTGTTTGTTTCTAAATATTTCACAAATAAACTTTAAAAATTGCCTTATCCAGCGGTTAAATTCTTTTAAGCGAGAATATTCTCAAGAAATTTCTCGTAAGTTCTTTTAAATTTCCTGAAAAGTTTTATAACTTCATTTTGCCGATAAAATAAACATTTCAGTATTTTGAAATAGTCAGCTTTAATAAAGATTCCAAAATTTAACAGTACTAAATAATTCAAATACTATACTATAATTTTTGTAAGGCGCGCGGACCTGTCACTAGCGCCGATGTAAATTCAAGAACGAAACAAATCAAAACGTATCTCCATTAAATATTTCAAAAAATATTGCAGTGGAAACATTTTAAAGTCATTTTTACTCATGGGGTTAATGCAAAAAAGGTGTAATATTAATAGCAATGTAATAATTAATAGGTATGTGGTATGTAAGAAAATTTTATTTCAATTTTAAATTCTCTTAAGTTCTCCTTGCTCTGAGAATATTCTCTGTTGAAGAGAAAATTCCAGAATATTACCGATTGGAGAATATTCTCACGTGGAGAATTTTCTGATGAACCCATCACTAGGTATGCCCCATCATTTGTCTCTATTAGCGCTTACTGTCGTAATACACAACCATACGTTCGTATATAGAGTAATCCTTGCGCCACTTTTAAAATGCTTTAATGTTTGTGTATAACATGTCTAGATCCTTTTGAAAGTCATTGATTTACACTAACGACCATTAAACCTAACGTACTGAATTTTGTAACAAATTACAATCTCTAGGTATTTTTTTTTGTTAACCATTAAAAACAAGCAAGGTAAAAAAAGGTTTTTATTTAAATTAAATAAATAAAGGTAAAAACCAGACGTTTTACCTGATGTTTCCTTTGTTGGTTGCGTACTTGATGTGATTGCAGAGTGCTTCAAACATCCCACTGGCCGTCGTTACTTCTCTACAATCGAATGTCTGCAATCATAAATTACTCTTATTTTGACTTTAAGACACAAGGCAGAGTCAATGTTGCATTTTCTGACCTGTATTTAGTTAAAGCCATAACTAAAAGTGCTGGTTAGCGCAAGACGAACGGTTCGATTCCTTGTCTGACGCAGGTGCTTTTTACAAGTGCAATTTATAAGAATATACAAAATTTCTTCTGATAATCGTAATAAATTTGAATAAATATTAGAACTAAGTATTTATTTCTTTAAAGCATATAATTATCCAACTAACACTATCGATGTGCGTTAAAAGAAAAACAAGAGAGTAAGATAAAATGAATATTACACACTAAAAGTGCTGGATACTAAAACTAACACTGGGTATAATAATATGCAATCGCAACAAAAAATATTCAGTAATGTCAACAGCTTATTCATAACGCAAAATGAATGAAATTTTCCTCAGAACATTAACCTGTTGCGGTTAAAGCGAAACGTCTGTATCTTGTAAAAGTGGCTAATGACATCCGTTTGACGCTGGTTACGCACTGAGTTTGCTAATTAAAAGTTTTCCCGCTGCGGTGTACGAGTAAACATATTTTCAACTGTCCTAATCGACCTTCCATAACTTTTTCAACTTAAATGAGTTATACTGTTGGTGTTTTGTATGCATGATAACCTTATCTTTTTGATATGACTTGTAATATACTGGTATGTTACATTACATTATTATTACATATGTATACTATATACCAACTACTCGTAAAATCACCTTTGAAATTTACTCTTAATTACCTTTAATTATATAAATTTAAAATAAAAACCTTTATTAGCTTTAGGATTAAACAAAGATAAATATGAGACTATTCAAATATTTATAGCTATTTCAAAATAGTGTTAATTAGTTTTGGACACTTTTCAACTCTTCGCGGAAGATGATATCGAAGGACAGCACCTAATTTTAAATACAATTAGGGCTATTAAACAGTTTTTATACTCAAAATTTTACAAAATGCAAGGGTTGTGATTTCTTACTCTTGTCATAATCGACAAGTACTTCTAGCAAAATTATATAAAGTTTGACGGTCTGTTTTGTTGGTAATTACTAAATACAAGCCTAGTGTGTGCCTATTTTTGTCTAAATTTGAACACATGTCTACAGTTAGTACGTAAGTTACAAATGAGATCTTAACAGGATCCTCTACCGGACCCAATTCTCCCGGGCATGGTGTATTCCCCGGTAATGAGATAACATTTTTAACGTCCCTTTTTTGTGCGCCAAGTCGGTAAACGGGTCCGAACACGCAACTCATTCCGTGATATTTTCGTATAAATCCATCTAAATTCATTCACGACTTGTCTTGGTCAGAAGTGTTTTAGATATGAAGGTAATCGTACTCGTAGGTTGAGTAGAAAAGAGAGTACGGCGCTGCATGAAGCTCTGACGACGCGTTCGGCGTAGTGGTTAGAGCTCCTGCTACTATGCCAGCGGTCACGAGTTCGAAATCCGTAAGAGGCAAATGATTATGTAATGAGCACGGACAGCTGTACCCAAATCAAGGATATTTATATTTATTCATGTACTATGGGAGACGCCCCCGTCCTAATCATTGGCTATCAATAAAAAAAAGTAAAATTTTAATTAAAATAAAAGATAGTCTCGCGCTTATTTATGTTATTGAACATTCGACGGTTAAAAAAAGAGTGATAGCTCTAAGAGATCTCTGTCTCCTTTACTAACTGAACCAGTAAAGGACCGTTTTCATTTCTTCTAAAGTTTGACTACCTACCTATCAATAAATACGACAAGAAACGTGACTTTTTCTACCCAAAGTATTTAAGTATCCCTTCTTGTAAGTTTTTAGATCACAGATATGCAAGAAAACCTAAAACTGGTAACCTCCGTACGCCTATTTTTCAGGGGGCTCATTCGAGTTATCACCACAGTCTAACACTGACATGACTTTACTGTAAATACGCGCCTGTAGCACAATAGTACATTGCTACAAGTGATACAAGTGTGCTAAGTTGACCATTATATACAAGGCGATATTGTGTGCGCACGAGCGAAAGCGAGTGCGCCATAAGAAAGCCGCGTACGAAAAATAGCGCGTTGTTTTTTTTCTTGCCGCGAAACTGATGCGCGCGCAAGGTTATGGCGCGAACTAGATCGGCCAACAGCCAAGATTAAAAATGTAATAATTCGTTATTTAAAACACAAATTACAGAAAAATTTAAATGAATTTGAGTTATTTTTAGTAATAAAGCTGGATTTACCATTAATTGAAATAAATATGTACATACTGTTATTTTTCGCATAAATACTGTTTGTTGTATAAGTTATAACCCGACTACATTATATCGCTTCATCTTCTTACTTACTACTTAATACTAGGGTACAAATGTAAATTGGTCGGGTTAATAAACAAAAGGCACTAGTGCAATAATATACAGAAAAAGCACGCGTGTTTAATATCTATGATTATGTGCCAAAAATCTGTGGAATAAAAACGTCATTTTGAGCAAGTGTGTTGAAAAATATATTAGGTACCTAGTAGTACTTTTAGAATATTAAAAGGTTAGTCTGTTTTCAGCCAGTACACCTTCTAAATATAAGATTTAAATAATAATGTGGCCTTTTAGGTGTGATCATACGAACGGTATTATTGTGACTGAAGTGAGCGCTGGTTTTTATGGGGTCACTGGTCACATTCGAGAGAGATCCAGATGATATCGCAACTCAGCAACTTCTGATTTACTGCTGTGAAACTACCGATCGAACACCACTGCAACCACTAAATTTAACGAAGGAGCCATATTGTCACTAGAAATATACGTCTACACAAAGTAAAAAGTATTTTTTAGTCCCTCAAGCGTATGTGAACGAGACACAATATATAGTACAATATTGTTATGCGGTTGCCTGCAACCGCTCGGGTGTTGAGGCGATTTGATTGCAATTAAGTAAATTACAAATAAGTTTAATATTATTCTTCCAAATTATTTGCAAGTTTACGTTATGCAGATTTTTTACAGTTTGCAATCATTTTCTATACCATTATGAATCAAAGCTTTGTATAAATTTCGCAACTGATTTATCACTTTTTGCATGTAAGTGCCAAGTAATTAGCAGTTTTATTGCAAGATTTGAACAAACATGTTTGAATAAACATGCAATAAGCGTAAAAACCCATTTAAGTAAGAACACAATGTTGTCTATATGTTTAGCTACACTAGCCTTACAATAAAAGTTATTGTATCTAGTTAAATGAAATTTAAAGATGATGATATACAATAATGGATAGATACTGAGACAAAAAAGCGAACAGAATAAAGCCTAAGTGCCGATTTTACCAACGTTAGATAATATTATTTCCAGTATAATACGACCGATTTTCAAAATGTTATTTACATAAATGATTGCTGACAAAAAGATTGCGTTTTCGAAATAGGCGATTTGTATTATATATACGCATATTGCTTTTCTGACGTTGGTAAAAATCAGGCCTCAGGCCTGGTAAATATAATTTTGAAATCGGTCGTTTGAAACTTATTCAGTCGGATAAGTCTTATCTGACGTTGGTAAAATCGACCCTAAGGAAGATAATATTCCATTGAAAATAGTAGTTCAATGTTGTGCTCTTACAAAAAATCTCTCTCGTAAAAAAGTAAGAAGAAAGTAAGTAAGTAAGTCTTTATGTGTATATGAACAAAGGTTACAAAAGCTCTTAAAAGTAGGTACATATCTCTTAGTTCTACCTTTTCAGGCGTATACACACACATGCACACATAACATTTTTGAAACACTTCTTAACAAAATTATTTGTATTGCCTATATTCTTGCACACTATAAAACCATTTTTCTACCAGCCATTTTTTAAATTCAATTTTAAACTTTGAGTAGTTATATTGTTTGAAAACAGTATGGACCGTACCGCGGACTGCAACCAGGGTGCAAAATCCTTCATTTTATGACTAATTGATTAATCCTACTCACCTGGGTACCTATTTATAAACCCACAAGCAATCACTCACAAGCTGCCAGCAAGTGCGAATAAAATAAACCAGCGTGTTCGCTTAGAATATTTGTAACTGCAAAAATAAAGCTAGGAGCTCACTTGCAACTTTTTCCACTGTATCCGCCCGATGCACCTGCTCGCGTTACGCCAAGCCAGCTTGGCCCCGAACACCAATTCCGAAGTTTTCAATTGATATGTGCCTTTTTCTTTTAATTCCGTTTTCACTTGTTCAAGCCGCGCTGTGTGCGATTCTGTGTTTTCTCTGCAAAAAATAACGGTGTATTATTTTTACTGATCGGCAATCTGACGGTTTGGAATTGTTAACTGTGTGGTCAGAAGTTTAGCAGGATTTAGTTTGAAAAAAATCTAGTTTGTTTTCAAATTAAGTAAACGGTCTTCTTTTTAAGTTAGCGTAGTTTGGTTTGAAAAGTATTCTCATAAGCTGGACATCAAGTTTAACTGACCAAATACCTCTTAAGGAACCCTGATTGCTATGCGAAGTTAAAATGGAATATGAAATTAAAAGTGCGCTTTTTGAAATCGATTCGCGTCGAATTTTAGTAAGCGAACCGCTTTTTTATAGCGCAAAAGGTATGATTCGAAACTGAATGTCAGTTATCGCTTGCGATGATTTAAATTTGGTTATCAACATAAATACTGTACTTCTCTGATGCTTGATTGCAAGCGATATAATGATAATATGTTAATGAATAAGCCAGAATCGCTATTAGTCCAAAAGTAAAATCGATCGGTTATACATGTACTATACACTTATTAAAACGTGCGAATAGTTGACTTAGGGACGATTTTACCAACGTCAGATAAGGAATATTCGTCGAATATGATACAAAACGCCCAATTTGAAAACGTCACCTATTTGTCAGCGATCATTTTAGAATATCGGACTTTTTATACTTATTCATTCGGATAAGTCTAATGTGACGTTGGTAAAATCTACTGTTAATGTTTTAATGTGTTGAATTCTGACGACGACGACAACGACGACCCGTTTGGTGTAGTGGTCGAGAAATCGCCTACTACGCAGCGGGTGGCGGGTTCGATCCCCGCACAATACAAACATTTGTGTGCATGAACATGTCTGTTTGTATTGGTCTGGGTGTTTTCTATGTATATCATGTATGTATTTACAAACAAAAAGTATTTAAGTATTATATCCGTTGTCTGGCACCCATAACACAAGCTTTGAGTAGCTTACATTGGGACTAGATGGTGATGTGTGGAAATGTCCAAAGGATATATTTAAAGGATATTCTTTTGGACAACGCCTGCTGCCATAGCGCAAGAAATAAACACATAAAAATAGAGGCATACTGAGTACCGACGGTATGACAATTATGTTTTTATTTACAATTAATAAAGATTAAATAAGAAACCAAAAATTTCATCTTTATGAATATAAAAATGATACTGTGAGTGTTAAAAACATTCTAAACCATAAGATAGCGAAGTGTCATCAATTTCCAAATTGAATTTATTCTTTAAAGAATAACTGCTTGGGCCCACTGTTTCATAAACAGACGGCTAGATGGCGCTAAGCGTCACGCAATGACGCATCCATAAGAGACTACAAATTTCGCAAGGTCGGACTGAGAGCACGGTAGCTCAATTGGTAAGAGCGTTTGGCCCGGTAAGCCAAGAGGTTCCTGGTTCAAGTCCCGCCCGTGCGCAAAATTTTTGTTTGTTATTATATTGTTTGTATTCATATTTATGAATTTAAAAATGACACAGTGAGTGTTAAAAACATTCTAAACCAATTAAGAAGTTGTCTGGCAAAAAATATGATTTGTATTGAAAACTATCACATCGTGCCCATTAAACTGTTGCATCACCGACCAACACCGTAGCGCGTCATGCACGCAGCGTGTCGGCACCGACAAAATACGTTCCCTCTCGCTCTCTCGCTCCATATAACAGTGAGACAGAACGCTACCAATCCGTTCAGAGGGCAAGGTGAAGTTTATCGTGGTGCTTTTAGTGCCTATTATGGTATGGTACGGCGCAGTGGGAAAATATCTTTAACTATAAATATATTATGAATATTTTAAAATATTTAATCACCTATATTTATATAAATATTTATATATAATCACCTTCGTATTGAAGCAAAATACTGTTTTAGGAATGACTGAGCCTCTTGGTAAACTTCTTCTGAAGTCCGCGGTGTGTTTCCTCTGTTTGGTATGTCCATGACGCTGGACTCGCAAACCTTTTCTGTGCATTTTGTATTCTGAAAATATTAAGAAAAAATATTAGCTTTTGCTATCATTATAAAAATATTTATAATCCCAATTCCTTTATCTTTACTAATGGTAAAATCTGGTTACCAGCGGTTGAACGAATGTGTGAGTTTTGAAAAAAAACTTGAAAAATAACCCAATGGTCAGTATTATAGCCAGTCTGACATTAAGTTTAGGTATATTTTCTTTAAAACATAATTGTTAACATTCTACCGCTAGTAATAACATTTTATCATTAAAGTCCTTTTTAATTGCTTGTCGAATATTGTAAACAAACTTGACATTCCTTTTTTTTACGAAATAATTCATTCTAAAATACGATTAAGATAGCACTTACAACCTGCATAGGTAATTCATCTTTAAACAATAAAATCTTTTTAAATCAAATAGTTAATTTATTCACCAATAAATATTTTAAAAGTTATATAAAGAATGTTTACAATATTCGACTTGCAAAGATAAACGGACTTTTCTCTCTATGTATATGTCTCTTAAGTCCCTAAGAGAATTTCCGCAGAAAACTAAAAGGTAATCATGCTGTAAAGGAATTATTAAAATTTTACGAAAATTCTTATTTTGTATTTTTATTTTTGTGTTCTAAGCCTTATAATTTGAGCCAATTTATAAGTCTCCATACTTGTCTCTTAGGAAAACTTATTGTTAATTTTAGCTTTTGATTTGTGGAGTCATGTAAATGATCGGCTATTTATAAAAAGATGACTATGCGACTATGATATCATCAGGTAGTTAAGTATGTGGATTTTTGGTCTTATCAGAACAAAGCAGCTTTGATCCTAGAGAAAAAATAACAAAAGAATTGTAATCAGGATTGTCCTACATTCGAAACTTCATGTTAAATTACCAAGATGGTCTTGTTGTATATTTATCAGATGTTTTAACAAACTGGTTCAATCAAGTAGTAATGTATATTAAAGTCAGCCTGTAATGTCCCACTCCTGGACAATGGCCTTACCTCAAAAATTAAATGGTACTTTGAACCAAACTCCACCACGCAGACTCAGTGCGGATTGGTGCACAAAGCACATGATATACGTCACTAATATGGTCAAAATGGTCATCCATCTAAAAACAACCGCGCCGTAGGTTGCTTAGCTTCAGTAATTACTACCAAAGCGTTGCCACCATTGCGCTACAAGCACCACTCATTCAAATAAGTGGTTAGATAATAATCTTAGGTGTAATATCAAGTTTTCCTTAACAAATAATATTTTTTATTTGCGTACGGCTAAAAATGGTAAGGCTAAAATGTTTCTTACAAACTATACTGTGATTATGATTTGGGCATTTTCAAGAAAAAAAGGCTACTGTAGTATAGTTTGAACCTTTATCGGCAGCATCATCAACGCTTTTTCCGTTACTTTCAATATTGGGATCGTGGTCAAATGTCTAACTATTTAAAATAAACGAAACAAAACAAGCATCACACGCTCGTTTTACTGACTTAAAAAATAAGGTCATAAATTCATTGTGTATGTAGGTGATATCGTTAGATTTGATAATATTTGCACATTTATAACACGTGTGCAAAATTTCGTAAGTGTTTGCATGTTTGACCACGGATTTCTCTAAAACGAGAAGTCTTAGTGAGATGATTATTGTTAAGTTCAATCAGGTATATTTCAACATAGGGTACAGTGTTAGTTTCATCCAAATCAGCACAGTGGTATTTGAGATAAAATATAGGTAATAACTAAAATCATGAAATAAAAAAAAACATTAGAAAAGTACTAAAAAGCTTAAAATAACACATTCGCCTCTGTTTAATAGTAAAAAATATTTGGAATCGGCGCATGATCTCAAGGTTATGTTCATCAATAGTCTACACACATCATGCACCGATTCCAAATGACTTCTCGCCATTACAAATAACGTCAATTTTAGGTGGGTTCATTTTAATGTTGTGAAATTGTGTTAATTTTGTCTTTCCAAGACAAAATTAACACAATTTCACAACATTAAAATGAACCCACCTAAAATTGACGTTATTTGTAATGGCGAGAAAGTAGAATTATCTTCGAATGCCATATTCCTAGGATTAACGCTTGATTCGAATTGCTCCTGGAAATTGCATATTGAGAAGTTGCGTAATAAATTAAACCGTTTTGTTTTCGTTCTGTATAGAATACAAAAAACGAACAATTTAAAACTTTCCCTCCTTGCATATCACGGTTATGTTGCATCTATTCTAAGATATGGAATAGTAATCTGGGGGAATTCAAGTGATGTTGAAACGTTATTTAAACTCCAAAAAAAATGTATCCGAGCGATATGCAACGCACACCCTTTAGATTCATGCAAGCCTCTGTTTGTGAATTTGGAGCTGTTGACATTGCCAAGCCTGTACATTTACGAAACTGGAGTGTTCGTTAAAAAATATCCAGATTTCTTTACAAAATTTAAAGAAAATCAGTTATATAGTAGGAGACACCCCGATAGAATTAAATTTCCAGATATGAAGACAAAATTGTTTAGCAATAACTGTTACGTTATGGCCATTCGAATTTACAATAAAATACCAAAATCCATAACTGTTTTTCCCCTAAATACATTTAAGAAAAAACTGTACCAATGGTTATTAGATAAATGTTTTTATTCTGTTAAGGAATTTTTAAATTTGTAATTTATTAATTAGTAATTGTATAAGTAGCTGACATTATATATTTCATTGACTTTATTATTGTTATTAATTTGAATATTAACCTACCTCAAAATTATATCATAGATTTTAATTCTAATACATTTAATATTTGCATGTCAGACCAGACAAAACATGCGGAGCTTTTAAATTTGTACCACCTCTATCTTAACCATGTTTTAAGCAAATAAATATTTCATTTCATTTCATTTCATTTCATTTCATTTCATTTCATTTGTTTCTCCTAATAAACAGATGGCAAATTTGTTAGGTTGAGTTGCTTTTAAGTCAGTTTTTTAAAAGCGGTATTTTAATATATCATTTTTTTTTATGTTGCTATCACCTTTCCTAGGTATACCATCCACAGATCCGCTACCTAGTAACAATGGCTAATAATTGTGATTATTTACTGCGAAATGATATGAATGACTTCTTCATAACTCATTTACGCTATTATAATTACTGAGCAAAGATCATTGTTGGTTCGTGTCATTGGAAACAATCTAGGTTGACGTTGGCGCTGTTTAATTAGCATGTGTCCTAGCAACACGGCAATTAGTCAGAGGCAACGGTGCTTGTTATTGCTGGTGAAATTTGCTAACGTCTGCATTTTAATTATGTAAAATGTATGTACCTAGGTATTAAAGGGTGAAGGGAAGTCATGTGGTGTGTATGATCTAGAATGCACAACACCAAAATGTGACATTATTACCCTTGAGCTTTTAACCTACAACCTACGTTTTATCGAATAATCAAATCAACTAGAAGTACTTGTATCTCTTCCTATAAAATTCATAATTTCTTTATCCAGGCGTTGTCTGGAAGACAATCCTTATAGCAATAAGACCGCCTGAATCGTCGATGGTATCACCAATCAAGGTTTTTTTTAAAAAAAAATACATTTAAATAATAAATAAAGAAAAAAAACTTCGTACCAAGCAAGTTTAGCTTTATATACGTTTTTTTGTTATAAAACATCGTTAAATATTAATCGTCGTGGACTGGATTTTGACCACACATCATTAAACAGCGCGTCTTCAAGTAGGTGACAAATCATGTCTGCTCTTGTCTAAATAGGCCTAATGTGCACAATACCTACTGAATCAGGCACGAATAATCTTGGCGGATCACATTATGAATACTAAATCGCTGTGTTCAGTGAGCAGCATGCATCGGTGTGGACACACCACAATTAAGCTACCTACTGACACGGGTTACTAAACGGCCGGTTAGTTCAAACATCTATCATTACATCACATTAGGGTTGGTATGTAGCCATCTACTTGACAAATGACGTCAGATCATCGAAAATATATTTTCTTTTCAGTCATCGGGAAATGATTTAAGAGAAGGACAGTAAAAGCTGTCAAACGAAACCGATTTAAGATGTCAGTAACTAACTAAAGGAAGTAACATTTTCGTTCAGGTGATTTATACCTATGCATTATAAACAGTCGACACAAAATATCGAACATGCAGCTCTAGTGTAAAACTAAATATTATTTCTTTATACAAAATATTCGTAGATATGCATTACCTGTGACGTAAATTAACGTTTATAGAATAGAACAATTAAACTGCGTACTATAAATTTGAAGCGCATCGGTAAATGTAAGTCGTATATTAAGAGGCTTTGATTTTGACTACTTTACCTGTTACATGATTATTTAATGGGGTCATTTGTCTGTAATGAACAACAATGAATCACCGATCAAGTCACCATGTTTCAGCGGAATTTTTCTTCAAAATATACATATTTTCACTTAAATTTTAATAATTTCTTAATTAAGAAATTTTCAGCGAGTCTTTATGGGCTTCCAAGCTGACTAACAGACACCAAAAACGGTTCTGCTGCATTGCATCTCCCATTTCTTTTTATCACACAGTTTGCTGCTAGTGACATCTTGCTCTTGTTATTCCAAAGAGATAATAATTTTATGGTTTTTCGTAATGTATTGGAATTGGGGGGATACACTTCTTTGAGGTTTAAAGAGAGAAGTTTTTCATCACTACTACTAATAAGACGTTTGACTAACATAGCGCGGCATGGCAAAATGTTTCTCAAAAAATTTGGGTAGTAGATTTATTGTTATATCTGGGTAAATACAAACAAGATTTAAAAACGATTCATGCTGTAGAAACAACAACAATTTAAAAAAACGGCCAATTGCGAGACGGACTCGCGCTCTAAGGGTTACGTGCCTATTTGAACTGAATTAGGGAATCCACTTACTACAGCTTAGATAAAATACCACAATATTTTGTTGACAACACATATAACTTTGTTTAACATAGTGTTTGTATGAAGAAAAAAGTTATGTTTGCGGTTGTTGAAATTATGTTATACCTAAAAAACTACTATTTCGATCCTGTCCAATTTTTGTTGAAAGTATTTGCTAAGATCTACAGTATTATCTTTTTTCAAAATTTACGCTCATTTAGTTTAGAAGTTGGAGGGGGGGGGGGGGGGGGGGCGACACCCATTTTACTACTTTAGATGACTCTATCTATCAAACGTTTAATTTCAAAGGAAATAGTTTTAGGAACCCCTATGTCGGAGACCCCATAGACACCCCACCACGTACTGGTTTAACAAACAAAAAAACGGTTCAGTTTTATAATAATTATGAGCCCTCGAATTCATTAACTAATGAAGTAACAAATGATGTTCATGACGCACCAGTGAAGTTCTGTTTGAGAATTAAACAGTTCATGCCGCACCCTTGGTACGTTCAGTATTTTTGGTGCCCAATCACCGTGTTAAATTCTTTCTTTCATAGACATCAATATGTTCTTACAATATAACTGCCTCGGTGGCGCAGCGGTAAGAGGGTCGCAATTTAAAGCGACGGCTATGCCAGAGGTCCCGGGTTCGATGATCGGGTCGGGCCAAAATATACAAAGTGTTAATTTTACACTTGATCAAACTTTTAAGGAGTGCTCCAATGATGGTTTTGAACAACTTTTGCTATGGGACCAACTTAGAAATCGAGAAAAAAATCAGCTGTTCCATAAAAAACTCATTTCATCTCGGAGGAAATGTATGGAACAGCTTTCTTTTTTTTTTCGAAGTTGGTCCCATATTGGTATTGGTAGGTTAAACGACGCAAATCAAGCCACCAACCTTCTTATCCAGAAACTTCATTCCGCCATAGAGATACATACTAAAACCCAAATTGTGCCCCGCCGCCGGCGAATCCTAAAACCCTGGATAACGCCTGGTCTTCTCAGGTGTATTCGAAACAGGGATAATATGCACAAAAAATTAAAGTCGGATCCTAGTGATGTATTAAGGATTACATATCTCCGCTACAGAAACTTTTGCAACTCGCTACTGAAAAAAGTAAAGAGAGCTTATGACAGTTATCTTATAAATCAAGCTAGTTCGAACAGTAAAAAACTCTGGAATGCTATCAGTGTAGTGGCAAATTTGAAGAAATCAAATACAAACTCTGATGACCTCCTCTCTTGTATGCCCACACCAGCTGAGTCAGTTGATTATGTAAACGCTCATTTCTCTCGGGTGGGTAAAGCACTGGCCGAAGCTATTATCACAAATAGGCTCTCTAGCTCCTCCTATCCTGCCCCTATATCACACGCTCAATCACCTCTTAATTCTTTTGCCCTTGTCAGCACCACTTATCCCGAGGTGGACGGCCTATTTTCATCTCTCAAGATCGCCTGTGCTGTGGGCTGGGATAACATCTCTTCTTGCTTGCTAAAACATTGTAAAGATCTTCTAGTTCCATCTTTGATTCATATATGTAACATCTGTCTTGCTTCTGGCTGCTTTCCGGATGCTTTTAAAAAAGCCCTTGTTCACCCTATTTTTAAGTCTGGGCACCGAGGCCGTGCTGAGAACTACCGACCCATTTCTGTACTGCCTGCCCTGTCCAAAATTCTGGAACGACTCATCAAAAACCAGTTAATAGCTTACCTTGAGGAAAAAAACCTGCTTTCTCCCAACCAGTTTGGCTTTCGCTCAAAGCGTTCAACAGCTGATGCAGTTCATGAACTGACCAACCATGTCGCTACTAACCTGGACAGGGGTAAGAAATGTGTCGCAGTGTTCCTCGATCTTGCCAAAGCATTCGACACGGTTTCGATTCCCATCCTTCTTGATAAGCTAGAGGCAATGGGTGTGAGAGGCAGCTCACTCAATCTATTCAAGAGTTACTTCACGAACCGCGTTCAGTCTGTAACAATAGATGGAAACGTGAGCTCCTATCTCCCGATGGAGTACGGAGTCCCTCAGGGTAGCATTCTTGGCCCCACGCTCTTTCTTGTATACGTCAACGATCTGCTATCGCTGCATCTTCCAAATTGCAAAATTATTTCTTTCGCAGACGACACTGCCCTACTTTTTTGTGCTGACACATGGGAGGACACTTTTCACCAGGCCCAGATAGGACTGGACCTAGTATCTAAATGGCTGCGTTCTAATCTCCTCACACTTAACGTTAAAAAAACTCATTACATTCAGTTTTCCATCTATAATGTCCCAAATAGCGCGCAAAATATTTTTAAACTTATTGCTCACTCTCATGAAGTGTCTCCGGATCAACTATGTGACTGCTCTCCTATCACTTCTACTGAGTCGATCAAATATCTAGGTGTGACCATTGATAATAGGCTTTCCTTCCAACCACATATTCTTGTAACAGCTGGTAGAATTCGTAAACTTATCTATATTTTTAGAAATCTTCGACATGTCGCAAACCCACATATAGTCAAATTAGTTTATTTGGCCCTATGCCAATCCCTTCTGACTTATTGTGTTACCTCCTGGGGTGGTGCCTGTAAGTCATACCTTATTTTCCTTGAAAGAGCCCAGAGGGCTGTCCTCAAGGTATGTACATTCAAACCCACACAGTTCCCCACGGAGGACCTGTATAATTACTGCGAAGTTCTTACTGTGCGGCAGCTTTTTATAATGAACACAGTTCTTAAACAGCATCGTCTTTGTTACTATGACCATTCGGAAGCTACTGCAAGACGTAACCATCTCATAGCCCACAAACCAAACCTTAAAACCATCTTTTCACATCGTTTTTTCTGCTTCTTAGGCCCTTTTCTATATAACAGACTCCATCGCGAGTTACACATTTACCCCCTGACCTCATTCCACTGCAAGAGAAAGGTGGCCAAATACCTTCAGAATTTGGACTACTCTACCACAGAAAATCTCATGATTCCGTAAACGGCATATAATACCGACATAAACATTCATACGTACTCACACACACACACACGTACACGCACATACACACATAAACTCTCTCTCACACACACACACACTTACACACATGCGCACACACACATACACATACATACACACACACACACACACACACACTCACACTCACACTCACACACACACACACACACACACACACACACACACACACACACACACACACACAGTTGTAGTTTGTGCGATTCTTCTTCTTTTTTGGCTTAATTCTCCATTATTGTGCTGTGTTAACTCACTATATTTTTGTGTTATATTTATATCTGATTACATCTAGAGAGGAGAGTACTGGTTCTCTGTAACACAGGCATGAAGCCTAGCTCAGATGCCAGTCTCTCGCAATCAAAATTCTGTAACTTAAAATTGTAACATTGCTTACATATTGTATTTACTTTGATTGTGGAGAAGAAATAAATAAATTGATTGATTGATTGATTAAAAGTTGCTCAAAACCGTGAGCAGAGCACTTTGACACATGGTATACCTGAGATTTTCTGTTTAGAAATTCTTAGGGAGGCCTGGAGTTTGGAAGTTGGCGGTGTTTTACCCCCGTGCCTCGGAAAGCACGTATAGCCGTTGGTCCTGCGCCTGATCTCTCTCCGGTCGAAGATTCAGAGAGGTCTATCAGATTGCTGTCCCATCGGGCTATGAGTGCGAAAGAAATATAGAGTGCACCTGTGTTTGCGCACACACTTGTGCACTATAATATGTCCCGCGTAGTCGGTTAGTTGTTGTGACTGGCCACAGGAGTCGAAATCGGCTAGGTGGACTACTATCACAATGATATTTTAGCATGTATTTTGCGTTTTGATTTCAATTAGACTTTAATTAGAGTCTGCCCGATTACGAAGTCTGCCTCATAATAAAATACAAATTTTGAAAGCGTAATAGCTATGAGTAAATGTTCCACCGTGGATGTCATCATCGCTTGAATAAAATAAGTACTAACAATAATAACTATGATATCACTAAATCGTACAAAGTGTATGAGAAAAAAAATAGTATGGAGGTACTAATCGGAGTCCATGTTTAATAGTCTTATATTTGGTAGCTAATTGTTTTCGCCCACGCTCCATTGTATATTAAACTACTTATGAATATTATAACAGAGCGTACAATAAAAACACATAATACTTTGACTTGACTTTTATAAACTTAACAATGCTATTATTTTGAGCAAATGTTGAGATGGAGATAGAGTCACGTATGAAAATTTTACATAAACATTTATTATAAACAAATTGTGACTAAAACATTTTAAACGTAACAAACACTTTTCTGAAAACAACTTCAAAATCGTATGAGCCATACGACAGATGATCGTGGACAAACAAAGATTCATATTTACTTAGAACTAATTTTTCGTAGTCAGTCAAGATTGTTAAAACTAAACCTTAACCTAAATGAAATATTACATTGCTGAAAACTACATCGAAATCGGTTAGGTCAGACACATGATAACTACGGACAAACATTGTCATGAAGGTCAAACTGAGACCCTGTGTGCTGAAGCTGTGTCTATCTATGTGTGCGTCGCTCGAGCGCGCTTTTTGACTTTAAAGTGCCCCCCCCCCCCCCTCCTCTAACTTCTAAACTAAGCGAGTGTACATTTCGAAAAAAATACGTCATGCATATTTTAACAAATACTTTCAACGAAAATTGGTGTGGACCAGATCATACTAGTAGTTTTTGAGATATAGCACATTTTCAACAACCGCAAACATAACTTTGTTCTTCATACAAACACTATGAAAAACAAAGTTATATTTGCTGTCAACAAAATATTGTGGTATTTTAGCTAAGTGGAAGTAAGTGTATTCCCTAATTCAGTTAAAGTTGGCACGGAACCCTCAGTGCGCGAGTCCAACTCGCACTTGACCGGTTTTATTTTATGGTTGACGTACATGTATGTTTAGAAATGTCAATGGACACGGAAGTCCATTTCATGTGAGCCGCGTAAAAGCATTCTATTGTGACGTGGCGTATCTACAACAAACAAATCGGTGCGATAATGGAACCGATAAGCCTAACACGATTACTCCATATTGTCATTATTTGGTAAATGACTAACTGATATGGCCGTAATTTATGAACAGCTCTCTGTTAGTGACTGACTAAGCATTTCGCTTAAATACAATTAATAAACAGGGTGTTGTTTTGGTCAGCGACGAACGGCTCGGGGATGGTTGAACAAACGATACTGATGCCAAAAAAAATATTGATGGAGAAACTGTCAAAATCATTTTTTTATGGTGATACTAGCGAGCGAGTCAAAACTACCAACACCAGGGGCCCTATTCTTTAATCACTCGCGTCAAGATGGCGAGTGAAATTCATTTATTAAAATCTAATTTTCAAATGAAAATCAGTTTAAATCCACACGGGAGGGATCTGAAAAAGATATCTAAATTTTGTGAGTACTGACGTCAATAATTTGCGTGATTTTCGTTGATTTTTAATTGGTTTTTGAAGGAATGTCACACGCCATATTTAAGCGAGTGATTCAAAAATAAGGGCCCTATTGTTGTGAAGAGATTTTTTCAAAATATTTTATGCAATAGAATTTAATTAAAAAAATATTTTTAAAATAAGCATAACTTATCCCTGAGTTGGATGTCACTTACCAAAACAACACCCTGTATTGATTAAGGATACAGTACCTACTTGTGATGAATAAGAACACGATATCTGAAAGAACGCCAATGAACTTAAAATAACTAATGTGTTCTGATTGAATTAATTATTTAAGAAATTGAAAATACAACAAATAATAAAACATGGAATATTTTCCAAATCTGTTTATTTATGTCAGCATTGTTTTTATGCTATGCAAATTAATCGAGAACTTAACACAAATTTTTAGTATTTCTCAATATAATCACCAAACTTGTTGATTGATAAAAATAGTTGAACTAATTAGTGGATTCCTAAAAACACTATTAGCTGCATATTAATTGTTGATTTACGCAAATGTCGAAAATCCCGTTGGGTCCGTTTTTAATTATTGAATGTTAAAATTAAATCTGGGCCCCTATTTTGAACCACTCGCTTGGATATGGCGTGTGATTTTTGTTCTAAAACTAAAATAAAAACTAACGCAAATCAAGTGAAATGCATACTCGGGTTCTCACAAAATTGAGCTATCTTTTTTTCAATCCCCTTCCGTGTGAATTTCAACAGATTTTCACTCGAAAATTAGACTTTAATCAATTAATATCATGCGCTATCTTGACGAGAGTGATTCAAAAATAGGGCCCCAGGACATTACCTAATCCGAGGCGTCACACAATAAACATCTTATTTGAATGTTCCCACCATCAATTATGATTTTATGTCTTATTATCTGCTGAACCGGAGCTTCTTAAAGTACAGTCAAAAGAAAAACGCTTATTTGAAAGAATTAACTCATTATCAAAACCAGCTGAGAGGATAGGTATCTCTATTGGTCTGACATTTCATTACATCATAAAGGTGCTTCACTCTCATATCTCAACTCATCACAATAAATATCTCGTTTATCATGAGTCATTCTAATTATCCTTGCCGTATTTAAAACTGGCGGCTGCCCGTGGCTTCACACAAGAAAATATAAGATCTCACTAAATATCAATATAAGTAATGATATATAGGCTGTTCCAATGTACAAACTATATAATTGGAAAAGTAACAAACAACCTTACGTATTATTTTTCTATTGATTTATTTTATTTTATTTTTGAGGTTTTTTATATGTATGCAATAAAAAATATTGTACACACTTATTGTTATACAAACTAAAATACATTTATAATATTAGTAGGGCTGGTCGTATAAAAAACCGTCTGATAAAATTCATGATTATGCCAGTAAAATTGTATTTTAGCGGCCAACTAAACAATTTCTTCTAATGGTACCATCTTCCGTTTTTGCACACATATTTTTTGCTAAATTATGTATCATCTTCAAAACAGTAGTAATTTTAACTAACTTCATAATATACTTAGTACTGTTGTCCCTTATCTACCAATCGATAAAATCTGATAACTTTCTACGTGTTTTAACCTTGCCCGGGTTTATCAAATTGGAACAGTTTTGGCTACTAATTGGCGTATGAAACTAGCTAATATTAATAAGGGCAGACCTTTCTCCAGTTGGCAGCAGCCAACTGGAGAAAGGTCTGCCCTTATTAATATTAGAGGGTTGACTAAAATAACTCCTTAAATGTTTTAACTTTGGGTGGCTTAAATATCTCTTTCTATAAGGTTACAATGTTGTTGTTTCATAGCTGAATAAAGCTGGTTGTTTAGTGATATTTTAGCTCATGCTTACATGGAGAAATATACTGTAATAGAGTCTCCTAGAAAATGAGCTCGTTTAATATTTTTTTTTTACTTTATTCGAATTGTAGTTTTATTGAGCATTAAATATTTAGAAAATGTAGGTACTTTTTCAAAACCATAGATAAACAGCCCATATCTTAAATTGAAAATTGGACCCAAATGTTTTAAAAACATGTTTTTGGTTTTTCTCATATGTTATAATATAAAATATTTAGATTTGATGAATACTATATATTCTGATATTCATATGAAAAATAAACCCTTACTTATATTGAAGAGTTTGTTTATTTGGACGCGGTAATCTCAGGAACTACTGAAACGATTTGAAAAAATATTTTTTGTATGGGATAGCGTATTTATCGAGGGAGGCTTAAACAATCACGTTGCGACGGAAAAGGAGGGAGCAAACTAAAAACGCGCGGACGCAGCCGCGGCGGATCGCTAGTACATGATACTCGATCTGATAGACTAAAGTCTTTTTTGTTTGTGACTGTACGAGGTCACTGCCTCCGGTAACGATTGTAGCAATCCAATCGAGTCATCCAGTTCTTTCCTAGAAAAATCATTTTGTAACAAATCGAGATAATTTGTCTCGCTTTTTACATCGCATTCGAAATGGCATTGTATTTTAGACGTTCAGCGATCGAATGCCGTTTGCAGCCGATTACTTTTTATTAACAGTCATACAATTTAACAGCAATCAAAAAAAGAAACAGATACAAATCATTATGTCGAGTTTTGTTACAGCTATCAAATGTTATCTCTGTGATCAAATGATTTTTTTATTTATTTTATATCTTCTGAATATATTTTGGTGCAATAACCGGTCAGCTTTAAAATATAAATCAATCCGTCATTGACTTTAGAAAAAGTGTTAGCTTAAAGAAACTCTACTTCCAGCCGCTTTAACCTCTATGTGAAGCCTGAAAGACTGGCTGTTTAATTGCTTACTGGCTGTTAATTCATCTAATTCAATCTAAAATTTAGTAAGTAAACCTAACATGCACGCTTCGATACATCGTTTGTCACGTCGATAAAATAATTTTATTCCCTGAACAACATGTTTTCTCACTTGTAATGCAATCCTCTTTTCTTTTAAATAACAACATTAAAGCTACTAAAAATCTTTTTAATTAAATGATATTTTTAATTAATCAACTTACGCAATAAATGATGAACAGGCACGCATGTGAGGCCCGCTGGTACTATTTTATATATTTTTTTTATTATTAACTAGAAACTCTGCCTTCATAAATGATTAACCTTTCAGCACCCTAGAAAGAGTGCACCATATCTATAACCTAATTATAAGATTATTTAAACATACTCTTACTAATCTGTGCATTTTATATTACGATCTAATTAACAGTTTTTATAAATCACTTAGACATGTAAGATAAGGGCCTGTTTTACCATCGACATATACAACGTGTAACGTAAAATGCGAAAACCTGAAAAAAGGTTGATTGGAATAACGAGCAGTATCAAATAAACCACTTCTTAATTCAATTTTTCAAAAAATCAAAATTATTCATAACCGCAAGACAATTTACGACCATAGTTGTCTACAAATGATATTTGCCAAAAAAACCTTTTTTTACATAATTAGTATGTGAGACACTGATTTTAATGGTTGTTGGGGTGTTAAAATGTACCTAATTATTCAGTGTTAATCTGATCCAAACAATATTTGAAGGATTTTTGTATCTAATCTACAAAAAAGTCCAAATGAAAATTATTATTTGTTATATAATATATTATTATTGTTAGGGAATACACATAATGCGTTATTTAGTGCCCACTAGGTGACATTGTGCGCGTTTTGGAGTTACAAACATTAATAATTTTTTCTCCATGCAAAAATTATTTAACATTTTATTTCGCAAAATTGGCAAGGTTTTAAGAAAAAATGCAATCAGTAAAAGTGATTTAAAATCAAAAGAGGAGTACGTGGAAAAAAATGAAGCTTACAGGTGAACATTGACCCCCAAGTCCACTTTTTTTAGAAAACTGAACCAGTGTGCGCAGCGGCTCGGTGAATCCCAACTGAATCCTCTCTTGACAGAGCGTCGTCCACAGAGCAATAAATTATAAGAACTGCCAGTTAAACTAAAATACCACATGAAACCTTATTTTTCTTTCATAATTAGATTAATTGAATTAAATACCATTTGGGGTGTCTGAGTTTTTGCGCATTTAACATAACACGTTGTAGAAACACTATCCAACGAATGAGACCACTGAGGGTTCCGTGCCAACTTTTACTAAATTAGAGCTCCACTAACTTCCACTAAGCCAAATTACCACAATATTTTGTTGACTGCAAAACTGACTTTTTTTATACTATATGCATGAAAGACAAAGTAATATTTGAGGTGTTTGATAATGTGCTATATCTCAAACACTCCTAGTTCGATCTAATTCAAACCAATTTTTGTTAAAAGTATTTGTAAAGCACTATGAATTTGTTTTTAAATTCTCATTTGCTTCGTTCAAAAGTTAGGGACACCCATTTTATCAATTTGGAAGTGTCTATCTCTGAAATGTTTGACTTTTAGAAAAAATAGTTTAAGATACCTCAATGTCATTTAAAGAGACACACGGGTGGATACACCCCACACACAGAGATTTGTAAAAATAAAACATTTCTTTTTGTTTTTATTCCATGTATGTTCCCTCAAATGTCATTATTTTGGGAATCGTAAAGCAATTAACAGGGTACACCTACCTACCAACTTATATCTGAATAATGCTATTAGTTTATATAACATATAAACGGACAGACAGACTTGACGAAACTATTAGGGATCCGTTTTTTGCCATTCGCCAACGGAACCCTAAAAATGAAACGTAATTTCATATGGTGTTTTGGTTAAATAACGCCTAGTAGTATTATAATTATCTAGGATAACGCTAATCAGACTTATAAGGGCGTTGTAAGGCCGTAAAAGAGCTCAAAAAAAACTACATCCTAAAACAACCAGTTTATCATCTTATTAGTATTAATGAAATAACAATGTACTCGAAATAAATTCAAAAACGTAAAAACCGTTACTTAAATCGCATTAAACCTAATTCAGTCTTAACCGGACATTACACTACGCACGAACATTATTCCCTTATTTGATATTGAATTCTGACTCTTAAGAAATAAGGTTGAGTCTCGATTATCTTGAAATTTTATTCAAAAGTAGCTTGATGCTCTACCATGAAATTCAATAGTGGGACTGTCCAAGGCGTATTTCCTGCATCCGGCTGTTTAGGTGTTGCCATGAGCAAAAAACTTGAATGGTGTAGTCATTTGCATGAGAAAAACCGGTTAATAGCAATCATTGCCCGAGTAATCGATGTTACTGTGAACTTTATTAAATAGACAAAGGCTCGTTTAATTGTTGGGTACATTGCGTATCACGTGCGTGCGAATAATCCTTGAAAGTTCTTACGTCACCAAGTTTTTTTTTATGTGTATCATTTAATTAGTTTGATGCAAAGTTGATTTCATATTATGACTTAAAAAAATGTGCAAAGCAATGAATTTTTCACTTTATTATTGGATAATTTAATTTGTTCATTTCAATATGAAATGAAAAGTGAATGATGGTACATACTAATTTGTCGATAGGTGTGCAAAGGTTAACACTCCGGATGTCCTACATATTGGCACGAATATTGGTATTGAGAATTTCGACTCCGTCACCACTGCCGAAATAGCTCAGTTGGGAGAGCGTTAGACTGAAGATCTAAAGGTCCCCGGTTCAATCCCGGGTTTCGGCAAGGTAATATTTTGCCGTTCAAATTTACCATCGATAGTAGATGTCAATTTAATATTTTAAGGTTTTTTATTTTTAGATCTGAAATTTTTCTTAAATTACATAAGAAGAGATAAAAAAAAAATACGTTCTTAAACTCCAATTAGTGTTATTGCAGCTCGATTTGAAACAGGTTTGATCACGGTCAATAACTGATAGCCTGTTAAATTTTAATGATAAGTAATAACGTGGTAGCCATGATTTTGTCTGCAATCTGAATGATGAAGTCCGAATATGAGTTACGTCATTCTTACGGTAAGGAAGAATGTATGATAAAGAACGTCGAATGTATGATAACGTATAAAAAATCTGACTCGTTCGTTGCTAATCAATTAGTGAACATATTAATATGGATTAGTAGTTTGCTTGACCACAGATAATATAATAATACTATTGAAGAATACAGTGGAAATTTTTTTTCTTCAGTTTAACCTCTTAAATAAAGTGTAAAAATGAAGAAAAAAATACATTATTCCGTGAAAAAATTTATTTCTCTTCTCTAAGACCCAATTTCCTCATCGTCAGTAATGGTAAAATGGCGTTACCACCGCTGGTAAAAAACTATTTCACCAATGGTCATTGAAATAGCAATTCTGACATTTAGTTATTGTATTGTTTCTTCAAAACACACACACAATCGTGAATATTCATCCGTTGGTAACGACATTTAACCATACTAAGGATGAAAAAATTGGGGCTAGTAGTTAGTTGGGTTCGTATTTTTTTAGTGTCAAGTTATGCATACAGTATTCTCGTGCGTGTGTTAAATAACTCTACTAACTTGAAATCGACAGCTGAATGGGCGTTCATAAACATTTCATCAGCAACAGGTGCCAATACTTAAACGCTAATTGACAGAAACATGTCATTTCTGATTAGAAATTCAAATTAAAATATGCGTTCTCAAGGGTTAAATATCCCTTAAAATAACCCTTGTTTTTGTTTCATATTACGTTTCCGCATTATTTTAATATTTAAAGTTTACCTAGTTCATTTCCCTATGCGATTTAACTACTTTAGAAAACAAATATTTGGTTAAAAATGTCGGCTACTCATTACAATAAGGAATTATTATTATTAGAATGTAGGTAATTAAATTAATTGAGGTATAATAAGTATAATAAGTCAATTATAAAAATATTTATTTTACATAGAATATACTTTTCAAGAATGTACATACACTATTTACATTATATGAATTAACCCTCTTCTTATGATACACTTACTAATTACAACTACACCTACATACTAATTAGCTCACGCGTAGCCAATACCTAAGTCGAAATTAAGTTTTTGTCGAAATTATATTATATTTAATCGCGCGCACGTAGTTATCGGAATAGAACTTGACTTTTCTGTGGTTGTCGCGGCGCGATGTTATGGAGTCGCCGCTTACGGCCAATCAAAGCTACGCGTCACAGCGGCGGCACAATACTGGAGCCGCTCGGCGAACACTCCCGAACGCGAGCATTCGTTTAGTCAGTCCGCCGAACATAGCTAGTGTGCGGAGTTCACGCCGATTTCCCGCCTACTACCAGGGGCACACACTCTTAACCATAGAAAAAATGAATAAGGTTAGAATGGTTTTGATCGATCGTTTGTATGGGAACCTCTGTCGCCGGTGGGAGTTACCGCGCCGTTGCTGCAGTGATAAAAGTACCAATCAATGAATTAACGCACCGATATCACAAACCAATCACAATTTCCGCTAGGAGCTCTGTGATTGGTGTAATTAGTACTTGAAACCAACTACCAATCACAGAGCTTCTAGCGGTGAAACCACCAATCATCATTCAGATACGTTCGTTCTTTTATGTCAAAATACTAGTGATGTGGTAAAGGTCGATTATTATAAATTCAATTACCGATGTAATGTTGTTTCTCTTTGTGAATAAACATGTAGGATTTAAGTTTGAAATAATTTGGATAATTTAACAGCTCATTTCTTTCGGCACACAGCCTTTCACAGCCTTTCAAAATTGAGTTGCTAGACGTTACATGAAATAGAGTAACTTATACCTTTTAACATTAAAGTAGTTTCTAAAAATTAGTAGAATTGAATCATTCTTTGTATAACGTAATATTACTTATATAAGACAAATAGATTCCAATGTAAAGAAAAATGTTTAAAGGTATAAAGGCATAAAGGCCATGGTCTACATTATTCAGGTATTATATCTTACCATGCTATTTATTCATTTATATTCTTAGCTAATACAATAAAGCTGAAGAGTTTGTATGTGTTTAATCGCGCTAATCTCAGGAACAACTTCTCAAATCGAAAATAGTTAAGATTACAATTATAAAATACAATATACCTATAGACGTATATGGTTGACCAGTATAGAATGTTTTTGGCATTAAGTCCGCCACATGTACAATTTTATGTTTCGTGCATGAAGTTTTCAATAAATAAATATGACCCAAGTTAGTATGGTGGTTAAGTTAAAGAAATGTACAGCTGCGTGATACAACAGTTAACCTTGCAGTGCTTTTGTTTGCATTTAAATCACATCACCAAATGGACTTTGCAGAGGTTTGATATTTACAAAATTATACACAAACTCACAATAAGTGTAAAGCTGACTACAAATAACTCTTACAAAAATATTTTTATGCAGGGTTATTGATAATATGACCGGATCCTTTTAAGAGTTGATAGGGGAGCTCATTTGGGACAATCTTGATCCCAGAATAAACTTTCCAAAAGTCAACCATTTTTAACGAAATTTTCTTTTTAAGGTTTTGTAGGAAAACAAGATTTCGTAATTATGATAAAATTAATACCGAATGCTTTTAGATGCTGTAAGAAAATATCAACCGATACTAGCTTACTAGCTTAACGTGCTTCATGAAGCACGGAGATGCTCGTTGTTTAGGTCACTTACAAATGGTCGGTATGGTCACTCATTAAAACACGATCGCGCCGTAAGTTGTTTAACTTCGGTATCACTGTCGAAGGGAGTAGATTGTTGACAGTAAACCAATGTAGAACTTGTGAAAGAGTATTGGACACATATCGATTTTAAACTGTGAATTGTCGTACCCTATTTTACAAATAAATAGACCAAACGATAAATTAAAATCAAAGATAATAACAGCAAAAGTAGAAAAGTTGAGGATTAAGCAGTGCGTTTTATCTGAGTTATATTTTTATTGCAGGAATACGTTATTTTGGTAGCACGAATTAGAATATAATACATTTTTTTTCAAATAGCTCTAGTAGTTACTGAGATAAGCGCGTTCCAACATATAAACTCTCCAACTTTATTGTATTTATTTAATCATTATTATGTTTCAAATAATTAATAAACGAAACTTAATTTGTCTTTTAATACATCAGTAGGGAAATTACCATTTATCGATAATTTTACTGTGCTGTTAGCTACATCCCTAGTGATGCGTATACAAGCGAACAAAGCAAATTGGACGCGATACATTGCGTGTTAAGATAGCAGATTTGTTAGAAATATGCGTGGACAGTCATTAATGAATATATTTTTTGAACTAAGTGCAAAAACACCGCTATCATTTGAAATATCATAATTAAAAAGTGTTTTTTTGCAAATAATGTCGAAATAACTACGTATTATTACTCACCGGTGAAAAAATACACATTCTCTCTCATTTTTTATGGCCTGGCTTCACGCTCTTCAAGTAATTATAGAAAAACACGTCATTTTTGACAAAAAATAATGCAACGCTCTTGTCACGCGACTGAAGTAGCTACGGCTCAATGCAGGCATATGCCTACAATTAAGCTCGCTGCCGCACTCACCGGGGCCATTCTAACCTTATTCATTTTTTCTATGCTCTTAACGAATACTTAAATGCTAGCATGCCATCATATTCATAGTTTACATCTGAATCGTTTTATTTTAACAACTTTTTTATTATTTCGTCACCTATATTTTCACATCGATACCAATTTTTTTAATGAACTAGGTATTTAAAATTTCCTAAGTGTTAATTAGCGCGCATTTATTAATGAAATTGTTTTCCTTAACCAAGCAATCAGCAGCAGTTTCCCCTAAGCATTCAATTTAATTATGCAATGAGCTATTATATATTCATTATAATTAATGAAAGATCAAATTGAAAACGTCTAGACATCCATTAAATTATATCGCACGTTTATTTTTAAAATTATTAACTTGCCCATTTAAAATGTCACAGAAAGAATTAAAAATGTCAAACAGAATTAAAATGTCAAGAAATATGGAGGTGATTGATATTAAATGTTATTGCAAGCGTTGATATTTAACAAAATAATAATTAAAAGTTATTGGTACAACACTTTAAATATACACATACATTGGTATATTCAGTTTTTGTATATAATTGTAGAAATTTTATAAAATTTAATTCCTTTAAATACAAATCACTTCGGAAAGTGGTGTCTACTTGTAAACTACACACTTAAATGCGATTAATAAGGTATGCTGATTTATTTATTTTCGATGTAACTGTATCAAGAAAACATTATCAGTTTCGTTATCTTTTAATATAAAAGACCTTTAATTATATAACAATAATAATATTCAGTTATGAAATCATTTAATGTAGCCTAAAAGATTTTGATTTTACAAAGTCATCGCAAACTGTTTTTGATGAGTGTGAGTACTTCGCTGTGTAAACTACGTTCTTACTTGTCTGAGTATACATATTTTATACATATAAGATGTAAAGGAGTACCTAAGATATGAAAATCATCATTAAATTTCTATTAATCAATAAAAACAAACATACATACTAGGCATGGAAATAATTACTACTTTTTATTCATTTTCATTTAAATAAATGATGATTTTTTTCATATGAAATCACATGCGAAATTTCATTGACAATGATTTTATTAGCAGTATGAATTTCGACGCGAGTACGTGACAAATGAATTTCATATGAATTTCACAGTACGCAAATAATGCGATTTTCGTACTGACCACCTACTAACTCATTACATAATTATCTCAACTATGAAATTAAAATTCAATTTTTGACTGCTGAACGTCGTTATATGACATACGACCGCATAGATAGAGCATATTCATTCCTATTCGCTCAATCGCGCTCAAGATTCGCCCGCTTCATTTCATTCGCCAATGAAATAAAATTCGTATGATATTAAGATTTAAGGGTGCGATTTGTAACAGTCTATATGAAAAAAGTAGTAGGTGTGAATAGTGAATTTCATTTCATATGAAATTTCATCAGATATTCATGAAATGTTCCATGGTTAGCACTAGGTTAATTAGATTTGGGAGGCTGGTCTTGTGTAAATGATAATCACTCCTTTTGATAGCACAGATCGGTTCTCTCGTGCATAATAGATCCCGTTGGTTCGGGAAGTTTATTTGATGATATTTGCATATACTTGTACAGCGGCCAAACGGCAGCACATCAGGTTACCCACTTTTGTTGAAAACTAGCCCTTATTCCAAGTTAATAAGATACCGCAGTGTTTACCATGACGTGCTGTTGTCAGTACCTTGAGCGGCCTATTGAAACTTGTAAACTAGTTTTACTTGGTATTACTATAAAAAAAACTAATCGGTACGTATATTTTAGACTCTTAACTTTACTCACTGCGATATTTAGCAGCGCAATGCTGTCGCGATGCAACATGAATACAGTCTCAAGAAGTCCACCTTTACACATTTGCGCTACTTTTAGCAGCGATACAATCGCAATGCCGTCGCGCGTTAGTATCGATGCAGTCGCAATGTAGGAGTACCGATATTTAAACGCAACAGCATCGATGCCAAAATCTGTTCATTACTTAAGGGGCTACCCGGATTTTTAGCGCACTTACTAGCGCCACTTTAGTAAAAAAACATAACTCGTTAAATAAAAGACCAATCAAAAATCTGGTAGATACGATTGTAGTACAGGTTCTATAGTTTATTTAGTACTTTTAAATGGTTTCTAAAGTAGTTAACTGTAGTTAGAGTTGGAAAAACTGCTAAATATGGCCACTTTTAGCAGTTTTGCTAACTGTAACTGCAGATAACTGTGTTTAATTGAACTTAAACATTGTGTCTAAACCACATAATCAGAGCTACAATTGTATCTACCAGATTTTTGATTGGTCTTTTATTTAACGAGTTATGATTTTTCTAGTAAAGTGGCGCTAGTGTGCGCGGTAAAATCCGGGTAGCGCCTTAAGTCGCG
Source organism: Pyrausta purpuralis (assembly GCA_963924145.1). NCBI lineage: Eukaryota > Metazoa > Arthropoda > Insecta > Lepidoptera > Crambidae > Pyrausta > Pyrausta purpuralis. Next base: position 5,243,266 of record OZ001649.1, on the reverse strand, counting down.
TTTCCAAATCGCACAACTGCAAAGGTGCTGAAAGTCGCAATGTGTAAAGGGTCTCTAAATAGGTAGGTATTATCAAAAAAAGTCATGCCGTACTTTTCAAATCGTTACGATCGACTCTATATTCAGTCATTACTTACACCATACTTCGTTGTGTTTGTGTTTCTTTGGCATGTATTAATTTAAGGTCATTTATCAGTGAAGGGAAATATTCAAACAATGCAGGGATATGAAGTTCTCAATTTGTAAAGGCCATACAAATTACAGGTTATACATTTATTGTGTTGGACACGTATTACGTGAGACGCTAGTAAGATATCATTTGGGTGTGTATCTGTTATTATTTCTTTATTATACAAACAAACGATAGAAGTTAAACGGTAGGAAATAAATCTTTGTGCCGTGTTGAAGTAATATGAGCCTTATTGATATTTAATTTTTAATTGACGCATTTAATTGCTACAACAAAAATGAGGCAATAAAGATAATGTATTTGTATTAACAATTAAACGTGAAGTAATTGAAATAAATATTCTTAATAAATTATAAGATTTTATTATTATTTAACTGGCGGTCCTCCGCGATGCGTCTCTGCGGGTTTTGAGTTTGCTCCCTCTCTTACCATCGCAGCTTTTCATAGCCTCAACGCTCCTCGATAAATAAGCTATCCAAAACAAAAAAAAAAACAATCGGTCAAGTAATTCCAGAGATTAAACAAAAAAAAAAAATTCAGAAACATCTATAAGAATATTTTTATACTTAACATTCACTACGAAACCGTTTAATATTTGTAAACATCATTGTTACTTCTACGTGTTTCGGTCAGTAATTTAGAATTTAAACGTATTTTTTGTTCGAAGTGACTAATAAATAATTGCATGTTTATTACATTTTCATTATAAATACCTTATTTACACGTATCCATAGTTTTTTGAATTCAGACATCTAAACCTATCTATCCCCTACCTAAATAGCATAACCTCGTATGAGTAGCACAAAATACGCTCTAAACAACAATATTTCAACAAGCCCAATTACATCAGGCAGCCAGCTCACGTGCAAATACCGACGAATAAATTAATAATGACCCACTAACCAGCCGTTCGGGAAACACGTTCGTTATTTCTGTACGTTCTGGTCCACAGGCTGGCTTTGTTGGTGAATTAACACGCCATGCGCCCGACTTTGGTTCTCACGACCGTAAAATCGTGAGAGTTCACATATTAACACAGCCGAGGTAGATAGAACAGCCCATAGAATGAGTTGAATGACCTTCCTACTTAATGTTCTTTACATAAATCACACAATTTAAGAGCGTTGCGTTTACGTTACGAGCGTTGTTTAATTTCCTTGCAGTATTCATCAGAAATGTTCGAAAATTGAAAACTGTAATGAACTAAACCTGTAGAATTATAATCGCAAGTAGGTAATTTATGATGATAAAATCAAAAAGTATTCATATTGATCAAAATGGATGAATATTCACAACAACGGTTTTCAGATCACCAACCCATAGGCTTGTCTTGTACACCTATTTAATGCTTTAAGTGAATGACAGTGCAATCATTTCTGCTTAGTCCAAAGGTATGACTGATAGAGAATGCCACATGGCGTTTAGTCCAACTTTTGTACAAATTTTTGGTTGTGCAATAAAGTATAAACAAATAAAAAAAATAAATGACAATACCACCAAACAAGGAAAAATATTTAAAGAAAACATTTTGTTAATAACGAAAGAATAGTGTACACCGCATTACAGTACCGGACTGATTAACCAAAAATTACCGCAGCATTAAAACCTAATTTGTGAATGAAATCTGTCTGTTGCATATTAATGTCGGTGTCCGAGAAACAAAGTAACCCTTTATAAATGACAATGATACCGGAGTAATTACCTACCCACCAATCTTTGCCGTTTGAGCTTATTTAACTTAATAAACGAATTACAGAGGCGTAAATGAGAATAATTTAGCACTCAATAGGTATCCCTCACAAAGTTTGGAAGATTAATTTTCTGGCTGATCGTTGTGATTAGCAGAATAATTTTCCTAAGTTCATTTTGAAATTTTCAACAACTTGGTGTAATTAGTTATGAGAGCTTAATCGTATTTTAGAAATCGTTTGCAGGAAGGTTTAATGTTACTTTAAATACTTACTTAGAAATTATCCATAATATCCTTAGGTTAGGTTAGGTTAGCCTTTGCACACTGTGACTTTTAGCAGTGATTCAGAAGCATATCATTGAAAACTGTATCTGAATATCGGCGAGTGACTTGATACTAACCCGCGTTAGTATCGATGCAGACGCGCGTTTGCATTAATGCTGACGCGCGGCAGCATCAATGTCATAATTATTGACAGCATAGTTAGTTGCGTATCGCGCGTTTCAAAAACGGTCTTACAACAAAACTTAGTTAATCTACAATTAGCTACGGAAACATGAAACTAATATACCTACGACACCATTAGTAAAATAAATAAAGTAACAGTGACCTTTTCCGAGAACTCTATAACACGGTTAAGATATAAACTGAAAAGATAGTTTCTGATCGGTTATTCGGATTTGCGGCCTAAATGTGTATTTTTAGCTTTTTTACATATATACTACTCTGTCTGTCTAGAAATTAATTGCACTATTTATACCGTTAATGTAAATACAATCGATTTTAACCCGACTTTTCGTTTACATTTTAGTAGAGTTGATTAAGGATTCACATTACGAACGTGTTTCTTTTTAGTGCAGTAGTGAACATTGGGAGAAAGAATAAATAAATTATACTTTAGTATTTTCTTATTATTTCGTAAATTAAAAGACGAAGTCTTAGTTTTACTTTAAAAGTAAAAATTAGCATAGATTTGTAAAGAGTGTTTCAATCTATGTAAAAATCATTGTTTATTAAAATATTTACCGGCTGGACGATATTGTTCAAAATAACAATATCTCTTTTTGAAATTTCGTTTTCAGTGTCAGTCCCGTAGTAGACTGTCTTATGTTTATCAATACGCGAACATTTAAACCGTTTATTCTTGTACTAGTATGTGCCAAATTGTTTCATTGTGTAGTTTTAGCGTAACGTCCCCAGTCTCAGTGGATAATCCACATAATGAGCTAACAGCTACGCCATTTACCGTATTCATAAACCAAACTTTACTATCAAATATGTGGTAGTGTGGTAGCCCTAATAACAACATTTCAGAAAGCCTTCATGGTGCAAGGCTTCAAAGCCTTGTGTATTGTTAACGCGACTGTTCAGTAATGTTTATTATTTATAACATTTATTTATTAATTGCGTTAACAAATGAACTTACTAATGATGGACTTGAGTGATTTAAGAACTATCTACCAGTCCACCATTATGTTAAGTTTTATGACTAGCCTGTCTTTGAACGCGCAGGAAAATATTAAAAATACACACAAATACATAGTAATTATTTACTTTAAAATAATTTTAATTATAAATAGCACGGTGTTTTTATTGTCAAGAGATGTTTCCACTTTTACAGCTGGAGACTAATTTATATTTATGATTTTATGAATATGATGTACTACGTTTTTTTTTAATTTTCTTTCCCATAACTCATTTGTTTATAGTACCTGTTGAGCTTTATTAGCGGTAAACTGATCTACACAGTGATGGTAACCAAAGCTTTCACTCAACTTACTTTTCATCTATTTAAAACGTTATATATTGCAGAGACCATTAGTTGAATTAATACGATGTGTGTTGTTTTTACAATCACATACATTACTCTGATCTCAAAGTAAGTAGCTAATGCACTTGATTTATGGAAATCAGACACAACAGGCACAACACCCAGAGCCGAGACAATATAGAAAATTATGATTTCGACATTGACCCGACCGGGAATCGAACTCGGAACCTCGGGGCGGCAACGCCTTGAAACCCAGCGCGCTAGCCACAACACCACGAAGATCGTCAATTTGTTTCAAAAGTGAAGTTATCTTTTATTGTTTTGTTTACATGTATAGCCAGTCTTGCATTGTTAAAATTTAAAAAAAGAGTTCTGTTTATCAATACAAGAAATGATAATCTGATATTTTTGGAGACCGTTTTACGTCATGTTTATTCGTCCCAGGACACGGCGTGTTTGGTGCAATCGAATTTTCATGGCTATTGTCTTACGCTAATAAACAATTTGGACTGATTATAATGCAAACGCGGCTTTAAAGGATGCTAATTAATATAATGTATCACTCAATACACATATTATAATAGGTAACTGTTGTGAAGTTGTTGTATTGTTGTTACTGCGTAAAAATTTGAGCAATAATCTAAATATGACACTGCGCATTTCATGTGATGTATTGCTGATGATATGTTATCAACATGGGGTCTGATTCCATAACAAAATCTGGCAGCGACTTTCATTCCTTCTATAAACTATATTTTGTATCAATTATCACATAAAAAAACAAAATTAGCAAAGCATTTGCTCACATTTAGTACACCCCTACATTAAAGCGACAGCAGGGTGGCATCAGCGAATGCCCAGACATAAAAACCGGCCACGGAACCCCTAGCCGGACTCGCACACTAAAGGTTCCGTGCCAACTTTTACTAAATTAGAGATCCACATACTTCAACTTAGCCAAAATGCCACAATATTTTGTTAACAGCAAATATAACTTTGTTTTGTACAGTATTTGTATCAATAACAAAGTTATGTTTACGGTTATAGAAAATGTGCTCTATCTCAAGAACTACTAGTTCGATCTCGTTCAAACTACTATTACGACTTTCGTTGAAAGTGTTTGTCAAGATCTACATTTTTTTTTTAAATTTACACACGCTTAGTTTATATTATATAACGTTGGATGGAGGGGGGCACCAATTTTACCACTTTGGAAGCGCCTACCTCTCAAATGTTAGACTTATTATAAAACACCTATCAAAAAACAACCCCGTAACTGCCGCGCGCCGCTGCTTCCATTCATGTATGAAATTATCAGCAGCGCGACTGTCGCGCGACCGTCGCGTTGCTAAAGTCGTCTAAATGTAACGCTCTTAAGTGTTATAAGGTTGTGACATGATATTTGTTAGTCGACAGTTCCTGCTGATAAATAGATGACAGCTCTTTGAGGTAATACAGAAATGACATTGATGAGCACAAAGGGACGATCACAAAACGGCAATGTTGATATTTACGGTTTGATTTATTTTGGACAATAGATATTATATCACTGACGTGACGACGGATCACGTTCATTATTTAATATTTTGGGTGTATTACCGCGCTTTTTTTTTGTTTTCATCATTTTCACACAGTAAAGGCACGTGATTGTTACTGGCACACTGCTTATGGTTTTATCTACGTTAGATGTTATACTTAACCGTTACCTATTATTTAAAAATATGCAAGATTTTAACTTTCGACGATCTATTGGAAATAATCTACATCTTCCGTCATAGGCATTGACGATCTCCGTGGTGTAATGCCCTAGCACGCTGGGTTTCAAGGCGTCGCCACTCTGAGGTCCCGGGTTCGATCCCCGGTCGATGGGTCAATACAGAAACCTTTTTTTTTTCTATATAGTCTCGGGTCTGGGTTTTGTGGTTCCACCGTTGTGTCTGATTTCTTCGTTATTGGTGTCCAATACACATAGTTATATTTATAGGCCCACGAATAAAAGTGTAAGTCAACTCGTGCTATGTACTCATGGTGAATATCCTTATCAGCAATGACGTAAACTAGACGAAATATCAATCTTGCGCTGACAAGACGCTGGTGGGCGTGCCAAGGACACCTTCGATCATAGAATACAGACTACCTTAACTTTTTACATTCTCGACGTACCTACCCGTGACCTCGACCGAGTGTTTGAATTACCAACTATTGTCTTATTAGTTAATGGTTCGCCATAAATTTTCCTATCTCAAGTACACGCCAATCATACCATAATTGGGTGTTGTAATGTCGAATTAGAGCACCGATATGGAGTTTCAGATACCGGTAGAATCCTACTGGATTTCCTAAGTAAAGATTGCTTATGATTCAGCAACGCAAACCTCAACACATTCTATAGGGAACGCCGTGATGATAATATCTTGCTCATCGACATTCCAACTTTACATGTAGTAATTAGCTACGAACTAAACAAATAATCTACAGATAAACTCAAACATAACAAAGCAAACAACATTAAATCGCTTAATAATTCAACGAGTGCTTACTTCATAGAGTCGTTGCGTCTTAGACATTGGCATAATGAATATAGCGTATTACTTTTTTACGGTTATCTACCCACGTTTTGACTGAGCTCTCCAATTTGGCTCGCCCGTTGTTTATTAGATGCCATCGTCTTACATGGAATTGTAAGCTATAGATATCATAATCATTCGCCCATAAAAGCGTCAATGTATTCAAGTAAGGTGCATAGAGCGATAAATTCATAGAAACGTCAGTGGCAATTGCAATCGATCGCAACCATTCTAATTGAACTATGATTTTATTAATCGTTCCTAAGAAAGTATCTGAGATGTGGTTTTTCCTCCTTTAAATGGATGGTTGTGGTCAATTTAACATAATCTCAAAATGGAATGGTGATGGTTATGGTAATATTTGAAGAGCAGACGCACTGTAGCGGATATATTAAATTGGACTTATTGATAGTTTCTGGTATTGCACACTTAGTCTTAAATTTGTTAAAAATTAGGTTATTTTCTTTAACAACTTGCTGGTCTTAGTATTAACAGCACGATATCGGAATAGGAAACACGCATTCAAAAAAAAGGAAAGAAGGATTCAGCGACAACAGTAAAGTAACCGGATTTTATACTGCCCTCCAAAATAGGCCCAAATAAAAAATTGCCTTCGTGCAGAAACCGAAGCAGCACATCAAGCAGAGAGGTGAAGATTGCAGGCAAATAAAGAACGTTGTTTCGGTAGTTTTAAAAAGGCTTGCAACCTCATCCAAATCCTAATTGCAACCTCATCCAAATGAAGAGTTAAACTGCGCATAGTTTTGGGGAACTATAACTAGTCACAGTCTCTTAAATGAACATCTATTTACTATAAATGTGACAGATAGTCCCCCTGTGCAGAGGCAGTGACACCACAGCATGTGCTCATGGAGTGCACAGGTGTGGCGGAATCACGGGTAAATATTCAAATATTCCCGGCTATATTTTCGGAGGCCGGTAGAAATCGAGGCAGATTGCTAGCCTTCTGGGTAAGCCTGGGGTGGTTAGAATAAAACAAAGAAGAGACATGCTAACAATGGCCCTATCGTGAGGCTAAGTGCGACAAAACGACTCAGCCTAACTAAGTAACGCATCCAAGATAATATTTTAGTTGAAAATAGTACCCAATAGACAAATTCATTGAAAAATCATCTGAATAAACAGTTTTCAAATCGCTCACATCTAATGATTTAGTATTTATTACAGTAAGTATCAAATATCATCAACATTGTGTGGGCATGTAAGTCATATGTTCTAATAAAACATACAGTCAAACATGTCATCATTAATTAGCACTGCTATATTAACTACATGACCGTTAATGCTACTTATTTAGTTATTTATTAGCATGTACATATTTTCAGATAACTCATGTTTAGGTCTTAATTCCAATATTGTTTGGCAAATATCCTTACATCTGTGCCTGCGAAACTTAAAATTATTCTCGTTTGGATTTTTTGTCTCACTCGTATTTGTCACTCAATCATTATCAGTTTTCTCCCTGAGTAGATAAAGCCCAGGTTTATTATTCCTGGATTTATTTACTAAAATCTAAATTGTGACATTTTATTTCTTTTTTTTAACTTTATACATCACAATAACTCCATAATCTTAAAATATTTTTTTTATCTTATGTTTCATTATTATTTCCTTTGACGTAAATATTTATAACTATAAAATGAAGCTACATTCGGATAAGGCAACGCTAGTGATATTATTATTATGAGTGATGTATCTTAAATCGGAGTTACTTCCCTGTTCCCTCCCTTTTCTGTAATCGCAGGTAAAAGTGACATATAATTTGGCCCATTCGTGGGGCATGTTGATATTTACATTATTACATACCAAAACCTCCTGGCTGAGGATGGCTGGATGAGGATGAGGCTGCGTCTCATAAAGTGACTGAGTTAATCAAAGGAAGCTGAATAATCTCCAATAAAAAAGAGGGGTTGGAGTAATTTTGTGCACGCTTAAAATTTGCACCTTGGCGTCACATTAATAATTCGATTGCTACTTGCATTTCTACAGACATTGTATTGACGTAAGCTCTACGTCGTAAGAGCAATTTAACTATGTTTATTGTGACTGTACCGTGAAATCTACTGCCGACAACTTTAGATTACGCGTACCGGCAATGATGATTAGACTAATGTTCCATGTGGATAGAAGCATACCAAAATATCTTAAGGCATCTTTTTTTAACTGAACCATAATAAATAAATACTTGTTTTTTTTGAAGAATCAAGTAAGTGTTATAGAAACACACGTCAGCGTTTTACTAGCAAGGAAATGCAAACTCGCGTAAGCGATGATTTATATAAATATTAACTTTTTTTAAAACAAAACTATCTTGGCAATGTGTATGGATGGAAACTGACGACCACCTCAATGGTTGACAAATAATCAGTAATACGCGGCAGTTTTTTTTATTAAAAACAGAGATAGGCATACAGTTCCACAGCTAGAGTCGTAATCATTGTAAAAGATTTAAAAAAATTACTCACAAAGTGGGACAACTCCTCGAGTCTGGAATGTAGAGTGTCGAAGTTTTCTTCCTGCACGAGATGATTCTTCAGTCTTATCGGTTGTGGAACTTTGATTTTTAGGTTTGGTTTCACTTGTTTTTGGCTCTCCACTTTTGTATCACTTTCACTACTGAATGGGCAGGACGCGGGAACGAAATGACCGTTCATCTGCTCCATTTTCGTCAGGTTGTCCTTAACCCCTTCCGGATCCTTAACACAACAAAAATTGAATATGTTTGACATAACAGTTTTATATCACTTTACATTAAATAGTTTAGATTCTAATTTTAAATGTTTTGTTTTGATTTATATGTCGTAACAAAAACAAATAAAAAAAAGACGATTGTTTGTTCAAATCGCGCGCGGGAGTGGCTTAGAATGAGCGCGGTGTTGCCACTACAGAGGTTTATATGCATACTGGAGCAAACATAAGACGATACTGAGGCAAAGCCGACTTGCCGGCAAGACTCAACGTACCGCAGAGCTAGGTGCGTGAGAGTCACGCTCATTATACACCTAATGAGATTTTTTGCATGATAATTTTATCATTTCTTTTAACTACATTTCATAATAATATACGATAAATTACTTAGTAACGTTCATAAAAACATAGGAACCAAAATATAAATAGAAATGCGATTAAAAGTGGATCAAAATAGCCGGTACCTGATCAAAACTGGTCTGTAACGCGTTCACAAAAAAATCAACAAAAATAAAAATGTGTCGACGTCGGAGCTACTACGCCGGTTGACGCTTACACGCGAACTAAGTACATACGTAGAGCACTGATATTATCACTGATCAAGGTAAGAGGTCTAAACTGATAGGTAAACCCGGGAAACATTCCTATTACAACGTCGTTAGAGTGAATGACAAGCAGTGATAAGTCATTCGAGATTGATTTCGATTTTTGTTTAAAACTGTTGACGTAAACAAGAGAGATACATAAATGACATATCAACGTCTTGCATGAAGTGTTAGTTTTTAAATTCGCTTCAGGGCTTAATGTGACAGAAGGTAGGGAATATCTGTCACATTAACTCCTAATGTTACTTTAAAATTCATTTCCTTTTTTATTCGTGTCCACAATTATTTCTGCTTAGCCCAAAGGACTGATAGAAAATTTCATATGGCCTTAAGTCCACCTTTTAAACTAATTTTTGGCTGTGCATTAAGTATAAATAAATAAATACTAATTAAGTGGCGGTAAGACAGTAACATTACGTAATTGGTTTATTTATATTTATATAAAAATAAAATAAAATTTAAATACTACACAGAATCAATTGGACATATAGAACCTACTCGTATAATAAGCTATATATCAATACTTACTTACCAATTTTTATGCATAAATAATATTCTGTGCTGCTTATCGACTATTGGTTTTACGACCTCCGTGGTGTAGTGGATAAGCACGCTGGTTTCAGGGCGTCGCCGCTCCGAGGTCCCGGGTTCGAGTCCCGGTCAGGTTACTACAGAAAGCAAAATTTTCTATATTGTCTCGGGTCTAGTTGTTATGGTACCATCGTTGTGTCTGATTTCTATAACACCATTACAAGTATTACCATATACACGTGCCATTTACACAAGCCCAGCTGCAGAATAAAAGTAATAAAACAAACAAAATATGTTTTAGCGAGTTCTCAGTTATGTAAACAGTGCATTACGTCATGGATGTAGCGTGTGTACTTAATAACATGTGGGCAATAACTTGAGCAGATTATTATCTAAGTGCAGTAGTACAATGACAGCAATCTTATTCAATACGTACAAATAAAAACCTTTCAAGTGCGCTTACGGCGCCTACTAGAGCCGCAATCGTATTGTACAGACGCCAGCATATCAGGTTACCCACTTTTGTTGTAAACTAGCCCTTATTAAAACGGCATAAGACACCGCAGTGTTTACCTTGACGTGCTTTTGTCCGTACCTACTAACCTATTTCCCCACCGATTTAGTTTTTCATCTGGCATGTACAATTATATTTAAATACAGATTGTTGCTTTGGTCAGTGACATCCAACTCAGGTATGATGATATGAGTTATGCTAATTAAAAAAAAACCCAAACGAATGGAGAATCTCGCGCCCGGGCCCGCCCTCGCGCGTAGTTCGCGAGTGTCTACAAAATTGTACCCCGTAGCTAGTAAGCTAAGAAGAGGTGACCTGGCGATGATAGTTTTGACTTGCTCGCTACTAAAGCAATAATAAAATTTTGTGTTTTTTTTTCATTAAAATCATTTTTTTGGCATCAGTATCGTTTGTACAACTACACCTCAGTCGCTCGCCGCTGACCAAAATAACCCCGTGTATACCAAATTAATATTATTTCTGCTATTAGATTCGGTTGGATAGAGATCACTCAAGGCGATAAAACCGCCTTAACTGTATCCATACTAATTCGTATTTTTGTTTTCTTTTGTATTGTGATAGTTATAGAGTAGTAGGTATCTATTGGAATTATCATATCATATCATATAATCTATTGGAAGTTGGCGAAAAAGCACGTAAAACCGTTGGTCCTGCGCCTAAACTCTCTCCGGTCGTGTCAAATTGCTGTCCCATCGGGCTATGAGAGTGAAAGGAATAGAGAGTGCACCTGTGTTTGCGCACACACTGGTGCACTATAATATGTCCCGCGCAGTCGGTTAGTCATTGTGACTGGCCACCGTAGTCGAAATCGGCTAGGGGGACTATTATTATTTTAGGTATCTATGTTATGTATCTATATCTATATATGTTAGGACATTAAACATTTATATTATTGTAGGGACACAATGTAGTGTGAAAGATGCGTGTCAGCGATTTGAGTGTTTGTGCGATGAATGAAACAGAGAGTCGGCCAGTTAGTGCGCACTGACCGGCTTATTCCACCGATTTTTGGCTCATAATCCTAGATATAAAACACGCGTGCTTTTTCAGTATATTATTACACTAGTGCCTTTACTTTATTAACCCGACCAATTTAAATTTGTACCCTAGTACCAAATAGTAAGTAGGAAGAAGAAGCGATATGATTTAGTCGGGTTATAACTTTTATTACAAACAGTATTTATGTGAGAAATAACAGAATGTACATATTTATTTCAATAAATGGTTAATCCAGCTTTATTACTAAAAAATAACTCAAAATCATTTAAAATTTTATGTTATTTGTGTTTTAAACACGAATTATTACATTTTGAACCCTGGCTGTTGGCCGATTTAGTTCGCGCCTCAGCCTTTCGCGCGCATCGGTATCGCGACAAAGGGAAAAAAACACGAACGAAAACTCGCGCGCATTTTTCGTAAATGATTGGAGTATTGTTTCTTCCTCGCAAGTGTGCTGAAAAACGGCGTATGAAATACGTGTGCCTGTGACTATAATATACGCGGCTTTCTTATGGCGCAATCGCTTTCGCTCGTGCGCACACAATATCGCCTTGTATATAATGGTCAACTTAGCACACTAGTATCATAATGTACTATTATTGAAGGTCAGTGGCAGTAACTCCCTAGACATGTATTAGGATCCTCACACTTTACACGTTGATATTATAAGATTAAATTAGGTATTCACTACATTATACAGACATACATGAGAATAGGAACACAATCACACGGGGATTGAAAGTGGAGTACCCCCGTGTGAACATTATGTATTGTACACATAACTATCAAATATTTATTATCCAGTGATTTGTTTATAACATATTAGCTTTACTTGGATATCCGATGGACAGTGGTACCATTTCAATTTGAAATATTAAAAAAAATTGACCGGATGGTCAGCTGGTAACGCCATCTCTTCTTACTTTTAAGTAAAATAAATCCAACCTGATATACTTGTAACAGCGACACCTATGAGAGTATATTGAAAAATAATCCGTGAAGCGCCATCTTTAATTCATTTTATAAATCATTTAATATTATATCTTAACGGATTTCCGGTTAGCTGCGCCACCTAAAAGTTGTATTTGTTAAAGTACGAGAAGTATTTAAATATGAAGGGATATCCGGCTAACAACGCAATCTATAAGTTTTATTTGTTAAAATGATAACGGATATGCGCCTAAAATCAGTTATTTATAAATAAATTACGTTAAATTTAATATCGACGGATATCCACTTACTAACGCCATCTGTAGCACTTCATTTTTAACTATAAAATAGCATACAAATGAGATGTTAGCCAGTTTAGTGTGGAAATGCGATATACTATATATATACTATATACTCGTATTTGCCTTAAGTTATTCTTCTAGCTGACATTTGCTGAAATCCTGTGAAGTTGTTACCACCTTAAGTGCCAAAATCACTCACTGTGACCGTGTGTTAGTATATTTATATTTTATCTCAGGAAAATAGCGCACTTCCTTATTGCAATTTCTTTATTTTCTTATAATTGATAGTGTCTCGTCAACTTGTTTCAACATTTGTAACATTCGCAGGGCGTGTTCAATCATTAAAACTAATCATTCCTCTCTAGTGTTTTCCCAGCTACATAGATTAATAGCACAGACGCAAAAGATAAACGAACAGAAAGTCCGTATTAGAAAGTACTTTTTCCAAAAATATTTCTATTCTCCTTTGTGATTAAGACCGATTAAATTCCAAAAGTGTAGGATGTGTTTCTACATTAAAATATATTGGACACCAATCACATACATTTCTCATATCCCAAAATAAGTAGCTAATGCACTTTTGTTATGGAAATCAGGCACAACAGCGGTACCACAACACCCAGAACCGAGACAATATAGAAGATTTGGATTTCTATTTTGACCCGACCGGCATCGAACCGGGACCTCGGAGCGGCGTTGCCTTGAAACCATGCGTGCTTAAACATTACACCACGAAGGTCGTCAAACATTGAATCAACTTCTTTAATTTTAAAAAGAGAGAAAATCAGATCATGTTCTAATAGTTGTATCATGCTGCTAAAATACGAGTATAACACTATATTGGTGTATTTTTTCAAAATTACCTTACTAAACTTGTAATATGATAAAGTAGCATCAGTTTGACACAACTCGAGAACGGGAGGACTGTCCAAAAAAAAAAAAAATACAAATGTATTACTTATTTTTTTTTGGATTTGAAACGAAATTCCCTGTGACGGCTAGTATCGGATAATAATTACTCGTACAAGTATCGTGATCCTACTGTTCTTTTCCTTGCTGTAGCAAAGAAGCCGGATCCGCAGCTGTTACTAACCTAACTCAACGCAAATAAATCATGCATGCTTTGCAATTATGTCCTTTGTTTGTCTTAGCGATTATTGTCTGTAACCAATTATCTTCATCGGGGATCATTTGACTTATATTAGTTCCAGTTAAACGGATAAACACTTCTTATATTTTTATTCAAACAAAGAGGACCCTTTGAGTTGAATCTTTAGATTTTTACAAAAACGAATTCAATTACAAGTTAATGAATCTCATCATCATCATCATCATCAGCCAAAGGACGTCCACTGCTGAACATAGGCCTCCCCCACGCCTTTCCACAATTTTTTCAATGGAAATGAGTATAATTTCACATATGAGTGATTATAAAAGATAACTGAATTTTGTGAGTCCTGTCGTCTATATTTTGCGTGATTTTCATTGATATTTATTTCATTTTCGAACAAAATTACACCCCGTGTTCAAGCGAGTGATTCAAAAATAGTGCCCCAGTTCTTCGCGCTACTTTGTATACCCCGTTTTAAAAGTTGCAAAAAAATAGGACCAGTGATTAGTTAAATATCTCAAAAGCTTTACATTTTTTTACCTGCATTGTTAGTTAGATGATTTGTATCCATGATTAGTATCGATGTGGGTGGCTAAATACTTTTGTTGCATTCTAAGAACTAAGAGATTCAAGGCTTTGATCAGAAAACTTCGCGAATTCAGATCAGCCCCCTTACTCTGGACACAAAACCCAATCCAATGTAGCCATCCCTGTCACACGCGTACACGGCCTGGTATGAGTGAAAGGAATAGACAGGGTATATTCATTGGATCGGGTTTTGTGTCCAGAGTGAGGCCTATGACATGTTTCAAACATTTTTTTATTTTAAAAAAGGAAACCAAGACAAAACTTTATTCTTACTCTTCAACGAAAAATAAATTATCAAAAGTTAGACATTAAAAAAAACATTTTTGACACCAATCACATACATTGTAGTAGTTAGCCAAAGCACTTGTGTTATGGAAATCAGACACAACTGTGGTACCACAACACTCAGACTTAATTTAGAAAATAATGATTTATTTAGACATTGCCCCGGCCGGGAATCGAACCTGGAATCTCAGAGCGGTGACGCTCAGCGTGCGTAGCCACTAAACATCGGAGGTCTTCATTATACGCACTATTCTTGACTCACCGCCATCTTTAGACATCGGGTATCAATGCGTGGTGCCTGCAAATAAGTATAATAAGACGATTGCATGGAGTACTCTTAGTAATGTTAACATTTTCTTTTCATATTCTATGTTATCATAATTCATTTTGCATCTATTTGTCAATTTCTATTATTATTGTAAAATACTGTATCTTCTTGGATACATAAGGTATATTTTATATCTATCATAGGCTATTTTGCAAACGTCAAGCAACCTAAGTTTAAAGTGCCTTTGATTTATTTAACACCCCACAGTATAGATCTAAAAATTTAATGCTTCAAACATAACGTAAGAAGAAATTTGTTTGATTCAATGAATAGTAACACACTATTTTTAAGCTACTGATTAGTCAACGGTCTTGGTTGAGACCTGGTGACCTATGATACAGGTTTCTTAATACCTACCATAGGCACCAGTCTTCAATATTAGCCTAGAATTTATGTAACGACTTTTAAAATATTGTTGCTGTGATGAGAAATAAACGTTTTTATTAATATTATCATAGTAAGACTCAGAATAATGATCTTTTGAAGATTGACTTTGGCTCGGTTGCGTGATCGATAGTAATAAATAAATAAATATCCTTTAGGCATTCCCACACATCGCCATCTAGTCCCAAAGTAAGCTACTCAAAGCTTGTGTTATGGGTGCCAGACAACGGATATAATACTTAAATACTTTTTGTTTGTAAATACATACATAATATACATAGAAAACACCCAGACCAATACAAACAGACATGTTCATGCACACAAATGTTTGTATTGTGTGGGATCGAACCCGCACCCGTTGCGTAGTAGGCGATTTCTCGACCTCTACACCAGACGGGTCGTCAACGAAAGTGTAATGGTTAAATATCGTTACCAGCGGACGAACATTTACGATTGTGCGTGTTTTAAAGAGAAAGTACATTGAATAATGGTCTTTAAATTGCCATTACTATCGTATTATTACTTTAAAACATGCACAATCGAAAATATTCAACCGCTGGTAACGACGTCAAACCGTTACTATCGATGAAGATATTGGTCATTAGTTTTTTTTTTATTGGACACCAATCACATACATTGCTCGGATTCCAAATTAGCGACTTAATGCATTTGTGCTATGGCAATCAGGCACAATGGTGGTTCCACAACACACAGACCCGAGACAATATAAAACATTTTGTGTTTTTTTATTAACCCGACCGGGAATCGAACACGGGTCCTCAGAGTGACGACGCCTTAAAACCCAGCGTGCTTAGCCACTACACCACGGAGGTCGTCAAAAATTAGTTATCAGATAGCCGTGACGGCAAAGGAATGGGCTTTCAGACACCGTACACAATAGGAATATCATTAACACAGGTTGAATATTCAAATAAATATTAAAATAAGTATGAGCTGGTAATTGGAAGCGTAGCGCGGTGCGAGCGTAGGATGTGATGGAGGCATCACCAATATTCCAAGTCATTTTCAGTGACGGCAACACGACTGTGGAACTCTCTTCCTTTGGATGTCAAGGGCCGAGTCGAAGGTATCATTCCAGAGGAAAGTCCGTCAATTTTTTAAAGAATAGGTAATTGCAAAATATTATTTATTTATTATATGTATTATTCATATATATTTTTATCCATTGTATTTATTTTGTGTCAGTTTAAGTATGTATAGAGAATATAAAATATTTTGTTGCAGTAATTTAAGTAGGTTTATTTGTAACTATAAATATTAGTTAATTGTTAATATTTTTGTTGTTTTTGTTTGAATTTCTTTTCGCTGCACCCTTGGTCTTCACTCTGCATGGCCTAAAGGTCTGAGTGGCAGAGAATGCTTTTAGCATTAATTCCACCTTTGCACACTATGATTTGTGTAATGAAGTCTTTAAATAAAAATAAAGAAAAAATATGAGTCTCACATTATTTTTATGAGCTGTTGAGTATTTACTAAAGTTATTACAGATGCCGCAAGCAACAAAACGTACAACAGTGCGAAACTCAAATATTGGTTTAGTCATAAAAAGTACCTCCCCGCAGAATACTTATGAAGAATAAAGAAGATGTCTGAGACCCGACGGCCGTCACGTACCAGAGTTTCGACGCAATACAAAACGTGGTTTTATAACAACGTCCTATTTTAAATAATTATTTTAAAATCAAAGCATCATTTTTTTCCTAATCTAGAAGAGATTGCCTGTTAAAATAACTTGTAAGTAAGTCAACAAGATTGTGTTTGTTGGATCACGTTTGAATTTTGAGGCAAATCATTTCAGGAATGTTTATGTGCTAAGATTAACAAAGTATTCTTAGATAGTTTTTTTCTGTTTTTGGCAAAAGGCTTAAAGAGTAGCTCAATGGAAAGTGTTTATTTATACTGTACTTAATGCACAATCTGTACAACCACTTTCAATTAAAAGACAAAAAACTGAAAATGACGCGTTTGTCTTCTATTTAAGAGAAACAAATTCTTCTGGAGTCGGTGCATGATGTCAAGCTTACGTACACCAACAGTTTATTCACATCATGCTCTGACTCTAAAAGAATTTGTATCTCCTAATTATAAGACAAATGCGTTATTTTGAGCTTTTTGACAGTTTTTTGAAAGCGTGTTTTTATCCAATCTCTAAAATTTCAAAACCGATTTTTAAAAAAACGTACACTTTAGGTACCTTAAGTTTGAATATACCTATGAGAACTAAAAATTATACAAATATGAACAAACGTACCTACACGCACTTACGAAATTTAGCACACGTATTTGGAAACCTTACTTGATCAAATAAAAGTAGTTGGTAAACTTTAACCGCTGGTTCAAAATACATCGCCATTTAAATTCTCATTTTTACTACAAATTCAACTTTTTTATCACTCCTTCCGGCATAAATTTTACAGCTTGAATGCTAAAAACAAAATTGTGAGAATTGTCTAAGTGTCGATTTGACCAACGCCAGATATGACTTATCCGACTACATAATTATCAAACGACCGATTTTAAAATCGTATTTACCTACATTGATTAATGACAAATAGATGACGTTTTCATATTATGCGTTTTGTATTATATTCGACGAATAATCCTTATCCGACGTTGGTGAAATCGAGCCTAAAAGGACCATGGAAGCTTATGTATTATAAACTTTTATGAAATATAAAGTCACACAAAATATATATTTCCTAACTTACTGGATACTCGTACACTGTGTATACTAAAGTGATTCATAAAAAAATCAGCGGCACAGGAAATGTGTGAACATTATTGAAAGTTGTATCCTTGTTTGTTTCCTAATACAACCTTTATCGGAACTTACTCGTATTGTGAGTAGATATCTTAACATCAATTTTTGTTCCTCTTTCGTCATTGGTGTACTGCGAAAAATGTGCTTACGAGCTGTCATTGATTGTAGATTCTTTGTTTAGATAAGCATGATATTTGAATAAGCGTCAACCAGGTGAATGTTCAGCTCTAGTTCCTTATTCATTTGAATTAGTTAGATATTAGCTAGTTTGATCTTAACTTTAAATAATTTAAACACTAAACACGCTTACGCAAGCCCTGTTAGTACTTCCCTAACACCCTGTCTGTTGTACCTAAGTTATTTGCAATGACATTTGATTTGTTCGCTACAGTGCGGTCTATACATTTCAATTCTAAGAAGGCTTCCATTATTCATCGATGGCTACGTGATAGGAGTCATTTGAACTTCCATTTGAGTTCACTTCTGCACTGATGGAAAACCTTCATCAGATCCTACGTCAGTTGAGACAAGGATCAAGTGGGTAAATACTAAAACAGAAAGACTATCGAAATTTATCGAAATTCGACGCGTATGCTAAACTGTGACTCAAGTAACGCAGCTATCGCTGTATCTGGATATCCTTATATATAAAAATGAATTGATGTTCGTTAGTCACACTAAAACTCGAGAAGGGCTGAACCGATTTATCTTATCTTAGTCTTGAAATGTTCGTGGAGGTCTAGGGAAGGTTTAAAAGGCGAGAAAAAATCAAAAAACGCGCGGACGAAGTTACGGGGGACCACTAGTAAGTAATAAGTTTTGCCTAAGTAATTACTTGAAGGCCTTCTACCAAGAAATTAAAGATAATTTTGTTTGGTCCATATGAAGTACAGCTGTTGAAAGTACTGCGATGTTGTATCAAAATAATAATTTTATCCTTATAATGTATACACCTATTACGCAAATGTGAATAAATAATAAATAAATAATAAATAGGTACAGTAAGTAAAACATGCATGTAGGAAAAATAAATGGTAGAAAAACCAAGTTTTCCTATCCATACATGTCACTTTTTAATTTATATTAAGTAACAAACCAAACTTGCTTTCATACCAACTTAAACGAGCTCTAGTAATACCGCGTCGTAAGTGAGACAAATCATTTGGTACGAGAAGTACAGTTAGCAGCAATGACGAAGCCATATCTTTTCAATCAATGTTTCTGTTTGTACATTTTTTTTTATTTTAAAACACATTTGCAGTGTGTCCCCTAGTTATAATGCGGTCCAGATCGAAGGTCAAAGTAGACCTAAAATGCAAAAATGTCAAATAAAATAGAAGTTATCTTTTCAATATTTTAGCTTCTATTGCACGATGAAATTCTCATTATTTATAAAAATAACGCTGTTTGCAAAAATAACGGTTTCATCCGAAATCATTGGTCGATTTTGATAAATTAAATAAAATGTGATAACCCAAACACATGACAATAAATATCAAATAATAAATAAATCGCAAAAAAATCTTATTCCAAACAATGCTCTACCTTACAGCTGACACCAATAGTGGTAAACTTTAAAATATTGTCGCTAGAGTGTACATTAATTTAAGCCGTAAGGTATACGAAAATATCATAACAATTCACAAAATGTTCTAGTTTAATGAGTAAAATTCCGCAATAATTGAAAAAACATAAATTAAATTATTTTTTTTTGAAAAAAAAATGATTAAGTCCTTGTAGCTACTTTTTAACAACTATTTGTAAGTTCATCATTATGCATTTATCATATTTTTTATTTCATAGAAATTGAGCAACGATTTCGAAAAAAAAAGGTCTACTTCCACCTCTTATCCGGATTGCACCGTAACCAGGGACACACTGTTTATATGTATATAAAAAGTGTGTGGTGCAATTGTGCTGAACATCTTTACATCGTAAAATATAAAGTGCTCTGTGTATCGGGCGAAAAAACAGCGACATAATGTGTACTTTAGAGATATATGACATCTTTATTGGTGATAAGGAACTCAATCGTATATAGATTGAAAGGTATAATAAAAAACTTGTTTCATTTTTGAATGTGAAGGAACTTTATTTGACCATTAACCGACAAATCGTAGTAATTCAATTTTAATTTTTTTGTTCCATAAACATTTCAAACAGTTTTCGATTAGATGAAATGGTGCGTACTTAATTATATGTTGCGTGATATGAATTCAATATTAAGTATATTACTTTTGAATCACAAAGTGTGCATTCGATTAAATTTAGAAGATATGAAAGTCCACAATAAATTTGTAAATATTCGGTAAAGACAAATATTAAGTGTATGATATCATTATTTATAGAAATATTAGGTATCAGAAAAGACTCTTGTATAATAAATTCTTGTAACATGAATAATAGAAAATATGAATACATTTCTTATAGCTAATTAGATAGGTACAATCACAAATTCACACTCACGCTATTAAAATCTTTCATAAAAGTTATTAAGTATAATAAACAGATTCAGTAATAGCAAAAACAAAAAATCCTTCAAAATACTATTTGTATTACGATCCAAATAAAAAATATTAGCAAAAACGAAAATCTGCTTACAATATTATAAGGTAAAGTAACTAAGAATTAAATATTTACAATAGCATAAAATAACCTAACTATAGGTACCACATTCTGTACAAGATTTGGCAATGGTAAACATTTTCACATAAACATCCTCGTTGTATTTATCTAATAAATAAAACATGCTTTATAAGTACTAAATAAAATTAGCGACTCTGATAAATTCCAAAAAATATCAGTTAATCTAATTTCATTAATATTAAAGTGGACAATATTTAATTATTTATAGTATGACATCGATGATTTTTTTATATTTTATTTGTAATAAGTAGTAAATAGTTATTTAAATTGAATAAAATTACATCTAACTCTATTAAATATTATGTAAAGTAAGCGGTAAATTTATACGTTGGTATTCAATTCTATGCACCAACATCATTCAAGCTGTTGAAGTATTGAAATGCATTTTGTGCGTTATCAATATAAATTCACCCTGCTTTAAATCCTTTTAAATAAATTTATAAATAGTTTAAATAGCTGCTCTCGAAGATTTAATAAATAATTATATTCTTAAGAAAATTTTCTTAGTAACTGTATTGAGGTTGCCAGAGTTCAGTACTATGTACAATATCAGGACCCATATTAAGCACAACCTCTGTATCTTTCACTTGGCATGTGACCGAAGCTTGAAACAAATCAGATAATTGACTTATCTACAAGAAGTATTTGCCAAAGTAGAATGGGTAAGCTAATTTGGAACCTGTGCAAATTTTACACCGTGTATTTGGATTGCAAATAGAAACATATTTGAAACTGGATTCATGCAAATTGTTCAAAATGCGAATATCCAATACGTCATGATGATGGAACACAGTGAACTACGTAGTCATTATTAGCTCTAAAATATTTCACGTGCATTAAACTCTGATCCGACTGATCAAAATATTTTTCGAGGATGCTTCACAAACATTGCAATTTGCATTTAGCAGTATTATTGGCATCATGTTTATCGGTTGTATCATAATTTTGAATCTACATCCCATTATAATCTATTGTAAGGTTTATGACTTGGTTTTTTCACATAGGTATTTAAAGATAGATTGAACAAACGCATGATTATAACGTTTGCTGGGATGACGGAGTGCATGCGTGGACCGAACCTCCGTCGTCTCATTTCAGGCGGATTGAGGGAAACCGCGGAGGTTTTAGTTGGTAAAGCTGGACGAACGAAGGGAGTCCCACTGCCCTCACGCGGGCTTTGGGTATGCATAAAGCATTTCCTCCGCAAATAAAAGTATAGTGATGTTACAAAAAAACATTTGTTTTGAACATTTCTATTGATGTCCAATTTAATTTAACTCACAGCACATTCTGAAGAAACGTAAGATTATTACATCATTTACTAGTTCACGCATTGCTTATGCTTTAATAATAATATCCTGGCTTACAATCGGTTTGATTAACAGTAATTTTAATAAGATGATTGTTATCTCTTTTAAATTCGATTGACCTGGTTACAACATACTGATCTACATCATTTGGTATTCTCATTACAAATGACTCATTACGGTCTATTTCTGTTTGCTAAGTGTAATAATGGCTCTTGCATCGTTTAGTTGGCAACAATTCTGAATATTGATATAATCGGAATTGTTTGGTGTTATGTAGCACTTACTGGTTGCTAGATAAGTGCTATAGGGACTCGTGAGGACCGGCGTCAGGGCTGCGCGGCGACGCGATTGCGGCGAGCTGACTCGCGGGACGCATTGTGAACCTCTGCTGTGCGGAGTGTGATGCCGAAGATGTCCTCGTGGTAGCGGTTCTCCTCCTAAGATAAAGTTTAGGAAATCTCTATCAAATATTTTTCTTTATCTTAAATTGTAGAAATTGGGTATGAAGTAACTCAAAAAAGTTCCATAGAGACTTACGTAAGCTATAGACCAACAAAGCAAATTCATTGTGTCGGTTTCATTCTATTATAACATAACTTTCATTCAGAATCTATAATGACGAGGCGAAAGATTTAATCTATAAAGACGATTAGAAAGTCAGCCATTGATTCACGATTGTACCTGATGTTATTTTTAAGATAAAGATGCTTCGGTTGTTATTTATGTGCAAGACAACATAATTAACACCCTAAGCGCCAAGCCTAACAAGACGCTATAACAAGCGTGTGCAAAAATGATAACCCTTTTAATGATTCTTTACATTCAAAAGATAGGTTCACCCCACATTCTCCATCATCTAATTAAAAACTATACACATACCTTTAGCATGTACATAAAGTTCTGCACTTGGTCGTCGGTCAAGTTTCCATGCTTCTTGATGATGCCCTTGAGTTTCTGATGCACATCCTCAGCCATCTTGCAGTCGCCGCACACGTAGAAGTGAGCTCCTCGGTTGATCAGTAAATCGTGGATTTCCTGACCTTCTTTTTCGGCGACTTCTTGAACATACATCTGAAATAGTTTCTCGTTTATGATTACGTAAAAAGATACGTTATTGCAACAACTTTGATAACATATTAATGAGCAATCGCCAGCACATCAGGTTACCCACTTTTGCTGCAAACTAGCCCTTATTACAACTGCATAAGATACCGCAGTGTTTACCTTGACGTGTTGTTGTTTGCACGTGTAAAATTTGTAAATTGGTATGTAAGGACATGCTACATTTGCTTACTAAAAGTATTATTACTATATTACCTTCGGAACAGTCTTCTCCCTCGACAGCGCAAGGAAAACCTTCGACAAGACACCATCTTTGAGCGCCTGTTCCTTCTCCTCTCTATACAAGTCCATAGTCTTTGTCCTACACCCAAAGAATAGCCAGACTGGCCCCACATTTGGTCTAGGGCGAGTGTTAAGTAAAGCTCTACGGTGGTGCCAAAAACCTCTGAACGGAGCGATGCCAGTACCCGGCCCAATCAGAATTAGAGGAACTGATAGGTCTTGTGGCAAGTGGAAGTTTGGCGCGCTGAAATTATAAGTTTAGATAAATAAGTAAACAAAGGTGTAAATGCTTTTTCTTTACTATCATACTTCATTTACACTAATGGTTATGTTTTTTCTAACACAGGAAACAATCAGCACTATTTTTAGATGACCTTTCGATTGAAGTTGTCCATCAAAAACTTTTTTTTTAAAACTTAACTTTTAAGCAACCACAATTTCACGAAAAGCAAAGGCGGAAGAAAATATTACTGCTCATAAATTAATAACATCAACAGTGTATGTGTACCTTCTAATAAACAAGTAAACCTCATCTCCCGGTTTACGATCCATGAGATAATTTGAGCAAACGCCGTAGTGGACAGGACCTTCGCCATCTGTTTGGACATGACATCATTTTGTAGCCCCAATATAAAAATGATCTATTGTTCGTTACGATATTAATACTCGTCACATTAAAGATTGTGTATAATACCTACGCTTCAATGGAAACCCAAAATAGATTCTAGTAATTTTCATCGGAATTCATGATATCAACAAACATACACAAACATACCAAACCCACGTACCTTGTGGGACTTTACGATAATAAACTGTGATACATTAGCGTCGTGATTTCAGCGTAAGGTAATTTTACTTTGGAAGTCAACAATAGATTATGAAATGTATGATTGATGAGTCTTGAAACATAAAAATAGGTTTGAGACATTACTTTGTACGTTACATTAGAATTTTTAGACGCTATTGTTTGGTAATGACTAACCTTGAGTTCTATATGTGACAACAGCGACAGTCAGATGCAACCGCTTGGGATGTGCTATCGGTGATGAGGAGATGGAGTAAAATCTTGGCTGCAGTGGTGATAGTAGAGCAGCGATAAGTGAAGCGCTTGGTCTAGCTGATGGGAACTGTTCTAGAACTTCAGGTAATGTCGGGAAGTTGAAGTGACGCCAGTCTTCATACGCGCCAGGATCCTAAGATGCGAGGATTTGTGTTTGTTTGAAAGAGAATCATTTTTAATTTTCGTTGAACATAAATAAAATAAGCATTACTTACAGTGGCCAAAAGTGTCAGTTGCTTACGTTCTTCCTCGTCCTCACAGGTTTTGGCCAAATATTGCAAAAGTATCGTCGTTGGCGGTGTAGTTATGTCCAGGAAACGCGTAAATAGATCTCGGACACTCAAAACTGGTAGTCTTTCATGTGGTTCCCACGACTTTACTGGACCTGTTTTGGACAATCATAATAATAATTTTACTCAGTACTGTGTTAACTTTTACATTGTTTCTTTATGATTTCATAAAGCAAAGTTACGAGAAGCACTCGTATAAACAAGCATGTATTGAAATATAGCTAACTCATCGATTTATGACGAATGCGATAAAGTTGGGTGTAAAAGCAACATTTGTGACACGTTGTGAAAAAGTAAGTCTCGCGTTTACAACATCAACATCCATAATGCTGGTTGTAAATACTTTACGAGTGTAGATCGAGTCAAAAATTCTGATCGTCAGTGTGAAAGAGACAACTTACCGCTCGATGTGTGCGTTTCCTTCATCAGCTGTAGTTGTAAGGGTTCATCGTAGTCTTCGACATCCTTTAGACGAGCAAGCAAGCTGTCCACTAGCTCTTTGCGATTGCAAGCTATAATTCCTACGTGGTCACCTGGATCGTATTTGATTTCATCCTTTAAATGAAGAATGGGTTTAGTTTATCTTCAGGCGATTAAAACATGCATTTTTTTTATTCGGCTGGTTTTTGTTTACCTTTGGCTCCAAATCAATAAAAATGGTTGACCTTTCGGCGGAATCGTCACCCAAGTCCTTGTTGGCTCTCACTATGCATGTGACGAACTGTTTGTTCAGAGCGGACTGCAATGCCGCAGGGAGGGAAGGCGCTTTTCCGACTGCGTGAGCAAATCTGACCGTCTCCTCGCTGAGAGCAACAGTACCAAGAGCTCTCTTTGCCTCTTGTAGCGTCTCGTCGTCGTCCAAACAGAACGTCTCGCATGCCACCTAAACCAAAAAAATATATAACTACCAATCAAACAGCTATGCAACATGTAATGTTAAATGCGCATACCCCTAATGATTTTTTATTAAATGGACCTTTGGAATGAAAAAAATGTGGTTTTATGACTAGTTTGTTCTATGTTCTAGTTTTACTGGCACTTCTGATCATTTCTTGCTCTTCACTCTTTTCTTCTTTCTTCTGGCAGCTGCGCAACGCTGACATTATTATTATCACTATCTATGCTCAAAATTACCTGAACATTGCTTATTTACGTATTTTCTCGGGTTTGGGCACGTGATGGCTTGTCTTTTTATGAATAGACAGGGGAACATAGTAATGAAGTCACTTAAAATATATACATATTAATAAGTGGTTCATATGATTCTGCTTATTATTCCAATTAAATTATTTTCAGGTTTTGCGCATTTAACGTTACACGTTGTATAAAACGTCTAGGAGTGCCCTTAATTGCAATTAGAGTTGTAAATAGGCACATAGAGAAAACGTAATAATGATTTCATATAGTCACGGTACATATTGTTACTTTTATCAACATCAGGTTTTGTGTGGAAATAAACAGTAACTCGGTAATTTCCTACAATTGATTGTCTTGTGGACAAAACGAGCCTTTTCAGTAACCACAACTTAATTTCCTCAGAATAATCAAATGAAACCTATTTCAATTAAGCACACAAAGTTTATACAGTGGAGTTCCATTTCAGGTTGGGCTTCTGATTAGCGTGAATATTAGCAGAACGAAATACAGCCTATTTTGCTTTGACACAATTTGAGTTAAAGTTTTAGAATGAATACGATTAGGTCGAAGCTTCACAATTTGCTTTTTGTATCTAAATTGGATAATTGATCAATTATTATTCTTTTGGACGAAAAGCTTTAAAATAATTCAAACTTTAAATATGTCTCATGAACACTAAGAACATGCCTCGTTAAATTACTTAAGTGCAACTGATTTATAATTTTACTAAACTGACATACTGTAAACATAAAAAAGGTTCTTATTATCACTCTCAAATTGTAACTGCACAATGACTTTAATTTTCTCTGAAAAACAAAATTCAAACATATTCAAACTCACATTAAAGACGCTCGAAGCCCACTTCCTAAACGCCTGGTCCTGTCCGCACATCTCGTCCCCTGTAGCAATATCGTGGATCCTCTCGCCTCCCAAGTCCCCCAGTAATTTGTCCACGTATTTTCCGAAATTACAGAAGTTCGGGTAAGCGCTTGAGCCCAGAGCGAAGACAGCGAAGCGAACGTTGCTGAGCGGGCCGAAACTGTCGATGGAGGTTGCGTCTGTTGCGCTGCCTATGTGTTTTTGGAAGTTTACTATTAGTTTGAAATATACATTTTTTTGACGACCGTGGTGTAGTGGCTGAGTACGCTAGTTTCAAGACGTCGCCCCTCCGAGGTCGCGGGTTCGATTCCCGGTCGAAAAATCACTATTTTGTATATTGTCTCGGGTCTGGGTGTTGTGGTACCACCGTTGTGTCTGATTTCCATAACACAAGTGCACATAGCTTTACTTTGGGATCAGAGCAATATATGTGTGATTGGTGTCCAATACATATATTTGATGGCGTGCTGGTTGTAGACACATACCAAAAATAAGTATAAAGTAAATCGTGATTGTAAATTTAATAAGAAATAAGGCATCCCTTACGAACATAATTTATGTTGTTATTTACATTTTCTAAGCGTTGTTGCTTATGCCAACTGTAAAAACTTTTAAGATAAATTTTAACTTCCAAAGTAGTTACTTTAAAATATTAGGGATAAAAAACTTTTTATTTTCAAGCAAATAACTAGAAAACAATTCATTTGAATGATCATTGTACGTATAAAGTCGAATACTTAATGTCCAAAACTTTACCTTTAAGTGACTCTAACCGGCTCAACTTTTTCGGATTGCCGGCGGCGTATCGCTGAAGTTCCATCTGGCTATTCGCTTTTATAAAAGACTTGGGCGTCAGCATTTGGTTTCTGAAACATAAATAAAAGATAATAAATAGTCCTTTTTAACAACAATGACATCTATGTAACGTAGTATTATATTATCTGGGATGTAACTAAGTGTTTCTTCTTTTATTCGAACTCTTACCCGGACATTTCATCGCCTACTTGATCGGTGTACAGAATCTCGCATAGGTGTTCTCCGAATGCCTTAAAACAGAATTATATTTCATTTCTTAAAACATCCGATCTTTTATTATTTTATTAATACAAGATACTTACAACGCCATTCTCCGGTGGATCCCCATTGCCGAAGGTAGAGGTGACCACAAGCAATAGAGCCTCATGCTCTATTGAAGTGATATCATAATCCGCCATGCAGTGAACCTATGAACAAATCATTACCATCTAGTAGTTTTCTTATACCTTCAGGTAACGATAACATGATTAATACACATACGTAAAATACAAGGCAGATTCCTTTCGGGTTCCTGTAAATAGAATATGAAAAGAAATAAATTAGAGTAACATAAGTGTAGAAAAGAGAGGAAAATAAATATGTTTTCGAACTTGATAGTTGTAAATATAAAGAAAATAATGACGACAACTGGAATATCAAACTCTATCATTTACAGTGGCCAGCACATCAGGTTACTCAGTTTTGTTGCAAACTAGCCCTTATTATAACTGCATAAGATACCGCAGTGTTTCCTTTGACGTGCTGTTGTCTGTACTATGTAGCATGAAAACTCTCATGTTTTAAAAGTGGGTAATGACTGGATTTCATAATGACAGTAATAAGCAGCATCTACTAAATGTCCTTTTATCCTCACATCCATCATCTTCACCTTTTTAATCATGCATTTACCTGAGCATTAAAAGCGTGTCCGAAGATGACTCCTAACTCCTTGGCGTACTGCTCCGACTTCCCAGTTTCAGTGGCGTACAGGACAGTGGCCTTGATTCTCTTGGAAAGCGCCCTGCCGAAGAGCTTGGAGGTGAACTTGACAGCCCGAGCGATCTGCTTGAAGTGGAACTTCCTGTTGATGGGTCGCTTGCCAGTGATTGGTTTGGACTTTTGCCACTGATGTGTCTTCCAGGCAGGCTCCTGATTTTAAAAAAAGTGTTTACTTCGTCGTTGGTCTCGT
This sequence comes from Pyrausta purpuralis, assembly GCA_963924145.1. Classification (NCBI taxonomy): domain Eukaryota; kingdom Metazoa; phylum Arthropoda; class Insecta; order Lepidoptera; family Crambidae; genus Pyrausta; species Pyrausta purpuralis. Next base: position 5,214,309 of record OZ001649.1, on the reverse strand, counting down.
TGTAACATCTATCAATGTTGTTTTACAACATGATAATTATAGCCGAAGTATGACACTAACGCAGGGTAGGTAAAAAAATACTAACGAACTTGGCTGCAAGATATAGGATCTTGGTCCCCGGCTATAGTACCAGTAAAAGGCTGCAATTATAATAAATTCAGTAGCTCCATAACTTCAGATGAATGATTCGATTGTTTGTTGTTTTAAATCCAAATTTTATTTGTCTTTTGGATGATAGAGGACCAACCCTTTAGAGATACTTAATCGGCATACATTAAACAAAAGTTATAATTACAGTTGTTATATCTACCTTTGAAGAATCCTAGCACTTTTAATTAACGAATTTGCGAACGACAGGACGGCTCATTAAAATGTATTAGGCATTAATTAAACAACGGAAGTATATTCCAACCTGATATTCGTAAGACGGCCTTAAGTAGTACAACGCCATCTCTTGATGGAACACGGGAGTAATTGACGAAGACATTGGCGGAACGATCCATATCCAATCAGCTGGGCAACCGGACCTATGAAATGACAATTAAAAAACACTTAATATCTTGTTGATATCAGACTTCGATGCTGGTGTTCTGATTGTATCATCCGCATGTAGAGTTTTAATGGACAGTTCTTATTAATTCACCTTCAACTTTAATGAGTTCTGTGTACCGAATAATTAAATGATAATTATCATGAATAATGAAAAAGACCTGTCCATTAAAACTCTACATTCGGATGATACAAGATATAATTGCGGATATATATTCAATCTCTATATCAGCAGTGATATACTATATATATATATAGATATACTGACGACCCGTCTGGTGTAGTGGTTGAGAAATCGCCTACTACGCAGCGGGTGCGGGTTCGATCCCCGCACAATACAAACATTTGTGTGCATGAACATGTCTGTTTGTATTGGTCTGGGTGTTTTCTATGTATATCATGTATGTATTTACAAAAAAAAAAAGTATTTAAGTATTATATCACTTGTCTAGCACCCATAACACAAGCTTTGAGTAGCTTACTTTGGGGCTAGATGGCGATGTGTGGGAATGTCCAAAGGATATTAATAATTGCTTCGGCGACGTTTCTTTGATCATTATAAGTGATTACATCTTGAAGATATGGATTTTGAGATAATTCTGAAGTAGTGTTTACGTTGAGTGCCATATACACAATAGCTGACTCACTTTAAATGGTAAAAAAACCGGACATCGAGTCGGACTCGCGCAGCGAGGGTTCTGTGCTACCCTTAAACTGAATTCGGGGTCCATTTACTTTTTCCTAGCGAAAATATCACACAATTTTTTTGACAGCAATAAAAATTCAGTTTTCAAAGAGTTTGTATTAAAGACAAAGTTATATTTACGGTTCATGAAAATGTGCTATGTCTCAAAAACTACTGCTTCGGTCTCATTCAAACCAATTGTCGTTGAAATTATTTGTCGAGATCCATATCATGTTTTTTTTTTTTACTTTCTTAGTTTGTAAGTTAGAGTGGGGGACGCCCATTTTACCACTTTGGTAGCGACTATCTATTAAATTTTAGACTTTAAGAAAAAATAATTTTTAGAACCTCAATGACATTTTAAAAGACCTATGCATAGACGCATAGGTTTAAGTTTCATCTATGGGATTATTCATCTATTGATTAGAATTATACATGAGTATTAAAATGACATTTTTTTACTTTTTGTATTTGAATCGGAAAGCCGATAACAAGATAAACCTTCTTACGCAGTTCCAGCTGTGTGATGCCAATTATTTCTGAATAAAGAAACTCTGACATACGGACGGACAGACAGACCGACTTGACGAAACTATAAAGGTTTCGTTTTTTGCCATTCGGCTACGGAACCCTGAAGCATCTAATTGCGGTAGGTAGGTACTTGTGTTATCAAGGCATGTGTTTCAAGTATTGACAAATTATCAAGTGAAGCGTCAGACCAAAACAATCACACGGCCCGTGTTTGCATATCCTTCACAGCACAACCAGGCACAACACAACATGTGAACGGATTGTGAAGTTTGTCAAAACAAATCAGAAGGGTGCTGATGGTTTAATGGCTGCCATAGAGTCTGCTTGCAATTAAATTCAGTTCACATGTAATTTAACTAGGGGATTTGAGAATTGAATTTAAAGGTCATTTCTGATTGTTTAGTAGTTAAAACGCACTATATAAGCTACTTAAAATTTTTAATTTTATGCTCTAAGTGTATATATAGATAGGTGCACACTATTTACATCAGAATATTGGCTACAATTTTGAAATACCTGGGATTCCAGATCTATACGTTTTCGTTTAGAAATACACCTTCTATTCACTTCAACATTTTAATTTGCACAACCAAAAGTGTTCTTGGGAGATTTAAATAAAGAACTCATATGAGTGACCATCATAACAAACAGAAGCCTAAACATACAAAGGTGATATATTTATAAACTGAATATTGCTTATATTTGTTTTGTTGTGTCGAGATCCAGTCTTCGGTGAAGGAAAACTATGTGGGTGATGATAAAAATGAAGGGGAAAATACCTGAGTCTGTTCTCATTGTCAAGATGCTTGATGAAGCTCTCGGAGGCGGTGTGGTGGTCGACGATGGTGGCGTTCTGCTGCTGGAAGCTGTGGAGGACGGCTACGTTGACCTCCACTAGGGCTTTGTCACGCCACAGGTTTACTGGTGTTCGGGTGTCCAGGCCCATCTTCTGAGCGACTTTCTGTTAACATTATGGATTTCATTATAATCAGCACTATTTTTAAATGATTTATAATTATGTTAATTTCATCTACTCGTATAAGATACAAACTCTTAAGTAACAGTAACATCATTAAGGGTCGATTTTACCAACGTCAGATAAGACTTATTCGACTGAATAATTATAAAACGTCCGATTTTAAAATGGCATTTACTTAAATGATTGCTGACAAATAGGTGACTATTTCAAATTGGGCGTTTTGTATTATATTCGACAATTATTCCTTATCTAATGTTGGTAAAAACGGGCCTTAGTGCCATTATATTAGCTAGCCAATTTGCAGTTAAATCAGTTAAGGTTTCATGAGTTAAGTAGTAGGAGGAAAAAAAAACTTCACTAATAGCTAGTACACACATACCCCCAAGTCATTTACCCGGTTTGCGTTTTAGTGAATCGAGTCAATCCTTCAGATGGTCTAGCTGCTTATGTACCAGATGTTGAAGAAGCTTTTTAACCAGTAGCTTCTTAAAAAGCTAGTATAGACGTACCTCCAAGACATTCAGCCTATTGGTATCGCAGAAGTTCCTGCAACCGATCTCAGTGCTCATGTACCAGCCGTTGAAGGCATTGGCAGTGAACTCAATGCCTCCACAGTCGAATCGCATACTAGAGACAGCGGGCAGCGCGTACCAGCGCAGGTTCAGTTCTTCGAACCAGTCATACCTGTTAATTAGATAATTTTAGTTATGAATACCATAATGCTTTCTTTTGATTTAAGTCTGACGATGTTGTAGCCAGTATATCGCTGGGTGGACGTAAAACCCCTGTAAAATTAAAAATAATGTGGTGTGATCGACTGCGCTTTCAAATCGCTTACCACCCATAGTTTCGCATTAATTTTCGTAAAGAATTAGTTTTCTTCATAAAAACCTTAATGGCACACAAAGAACGTACAAAACTAACTTACAGTAAACAATCCGATTAATTGCGTTCATTCAGAACAAGACAAGAAACAAGAGTAAATGGTAATTAATCCTAGAACTCATTTAGGGTCAAACTAATGAGGTCATAAGTTCACACAAACTAGACAGTTTGTTACGAGTCCGCACAAGTTCGGAACGTACTGTTGGATATTATTCGGCCATCTTAAAAGTTCACCCCAAGTCGACACTTCACTTCTACAACTTGGTCGGAACGGGTGAAGCTATCACCCTTGATAATGCCTAAGGCGTCGTTCCAAATCACACGCAACAGATTTCCATTAAGCAAATACACAATCCGTTCGTTGAACATTTTACTTTTAATTCGATAGGTTATATTGTTTATTTATATAAAATAAAGCGCCTTTTTATTAATGAGATCCAGACAATGTTTTGATATGTAACCCTTCTCGTAAGAATCTACGGGAAATATTTACGCAATCTAACCAGCGAAGGTTGCGTTATCGTATTCTATTAGAGCGAAGCCTAAGCCCAAATACTCAATTACAACTTATCACACCGTTTTATATCGCATTATAGCCTGTTAACATTATCAATAGCGATACATTATTGAATGGCTAGACTTATGGGCAATAAACGCAGATTGGAGATCACTGGACCACACTTTTACGATAAGCAATTTAGTCGGCATGTGTGGGCATTCGCCTATTTGCGCGCGTTTACCTCAGCTCACAATATGCATTCCCGTCTTTTTACGAGTATGTCGCATAAATCCGTGATGGAAGGGTGCTGGTATGGCTCGCGCGACACTCGTATAGCGATGTAAGTCTGTGTCCACATTGAATATAAGAATGATAGAATAACTCACAAAAATCCAAATGAGAGTTACATGGAGATGTTTTCTACAGCTGCAAGTTCTACATGGACAACAGATTGAGAGGAAATTTCCAAGTTTCCAGTTGCATCAAGACTCGTTGCTAAATAAATCAACTACCTTCGATTCGAACCAAATCAAATTAGAGTTGAAATACAATTCACCCAGCACCAGCGCTGTAACAACGTCGTTTTATTTTTTAGATAACGTCCAACTATGGATCCAAAAATGTTTCTTATATGAATGCACCCTTAAGGTCTCCCGACGAGTCCTTTGGCGATTCTGACTTTCGGAACGCAATTGTTGCAATTCTATTCTACGGTTTATGTGTTTGCCAGAGATTTTTGAGTAACCTTTTCGTATAAGGGTGACCGTAAACTTTTGTTGCGGAAAACAGTGTTGTCCGAATGTCCTACATCGGGTGACCTTTGTGAGCATGTGAAAGCACTTACGAAGGATGTGTCATGTATATCTCCATGACCAGCTCCCGAGGGATTTCAAAGTAGTCGGGGTCCTTCCCGTTGGCGGAGAGAACTAGCGGCAGAATGTCCCACGCGGTTCGTGGCGGCTTCCATCCCAGTTTCAGGCAGAGCTACAAGAATTATTTGGTAATTTTCAAATAACACATGTACCGATTTAACTACAGTTTCTCTTTCGGTCACCGATCCGATAGCCCTATTATAATCAAACTATCCTTGGCCTTTCTTCCTTATCCTGTATGCAGTATTAATCAATAACTAACATTACTTTCATTGTATAATTATAAACTACGATAATAAGTCGTTTTGAAATGAAATTGTATTGCTGAAGTTTATTATTTGTTGAATAAGCGTCACTGAAAATAACAATAACAGGGCAAAAGCACAAAATATAGACAGTAACAGAAGTCAAACTCGTGCATTACTTCATTTATGATACACACACTCGCCGGTCGCGCTAGGGATGTCAACTTTGCCTTATACACAAAAGGACTATCGTATTCGTTGCACTCTCATCTAGTAGCCTGATGTTTTGTTGAGGATAAACACTAACTACCAACTACTAAGCTAATACAACAATATCATATATATGCATACAATAAAAGTTATAAATAAACTATTGACCCTTTAAAGGAAAGTGGTCAAGAGTTTATTTATGACTTTTGAGTGCATTTTTGTTTAGAAGTCGGTTTTTGCATTTTTTTAAGTTAATTTTATTTTTTGATTTTTTGTCATTACAGGGGGGAGTACCTTGACTCCGTTCTTTCAGAAACTACAAATTACCTATCATAAGTTCTGTCATCACAATCACTAAACCCCTACACTCCAATTGATACTTCTTAATGGTAACTTAACGCAATTTCTGTCGACATATCAGTTTCCTCTCTCTCCCGAAATGTTCCGAGATCTCTTGTCCGCGAGTGATGTCTATGTGTGCGTTGCTCGAGCGCGATCTGTATGTAGTTTGACTTCTGTACTACTATTCATATTTTGTGGCAGAAGGCAGTATTTCCACTATAATTTATTCAAAGCCCATAGGCTGGAAAACATAGCAGGTGCGAGTGCAGTCAGTAAACGTCAGATGTAGAGTGATTTATTCGCAAAGCCAATATAAAGTTACAGTTTTTTTACGCCATTTATTATGGACTATGTCAAAATGATAAAATTGGAACCATTTGTGTGTAGCGCTTATATTTACCTTCTTTTATAGTTCATATAAAACTAATATCTTTATGGGTAAAATTATATTGAACATAAAAATAAATCTAACAATAGATAGTATCTCTCCTATAGGTTACCTACAGCAGATTATTTTCTGACTGAGAGGCTAAACGATGAATAAATACGATTGTACAAAAGGACAAAAATTTGACCTAAAACTAACAGCTGTGTCACTACATAAAATATTATATGTTTTTAAACGCTTATAAAACAGTGCCATAAAATTATTTGAAAACACATCTATCTTAACTATAGATTACCCAAAAGTATTACAGATATTTGTAACATAGGTTTGTTTAAAAGAAATGTTTGATAAAAAAATGTCAGTGAATAGTTTTCTTTTAAAAGAAAATCGATGAAAACTACTCTACAATATCATTGGATGTGACCTCCTTAATACGTATTTCGTCCTTGTAGACATATTTTTAAATGATGGCTCGCTCTCTGGTAGTAAATGCTCACCTCGGTAAACTCGCAATGCATAGGGTCACCCAGTACGGTGCCGTCAGGTTGTTTGTACCCTGCGTAGCTGATCAGCTGGCTGTTCCATATTCTGTAGTCATGCTTGCCGTCTGTGCGTTGAGGGAATACGGTTATCGCTGACCTGTCGGGGTTAAATAACATAAAACTAAAAGGCCAAATGCACAATTTATAACGCTTTTGTAAGACATTTATATAAGCAAATTTCATTCAAAATAAGACCAAATTGTTATCAATAAAAAAAGCGTAGATGGAACGGGATCCATTTATTTGGGGCAATAGAAGGTAAAATTGAACTTATTGGCAACCTAAGATATAAAAACAAATCTTACTAAATCGCATATGGAGATTTAGTTCCTTATCCTTAATAATCTAACTAAAGCATTCCGTCATACATGAAAAAAAATCGGAAATTTAAAAATATGCTTTCAAACCTCATATTTAGGTAGCCTATTTTTAGTCCTCATTGCCGTCTGATGAGCACACGCATTTAAAAGGACTTAAAAGTTAAACAGCGAGCATATTAAAGTCAGAGTTTGTGCGGGGCTGACCTGATGTTTCCTTTATTTGTACTGTATTTGATGTGGTTGCAGAGCGCCTCGAACATTCCACTAGTCGTGGTCACTTGTCTGCAGTCGAAAACCTGGAAAAATTAATTTGTGTCAGCTGGCTCTCTAAAAACCTCTAAAAAAAGCCTCTGCTATTAAAAAGGTTGAGAATGCCGTGAAAAAATATAAAATTACTGTATAGCTAACACTTGATACCATTTCTTTATAACTAGGTACGTTCTTTAGAGCATGTTTTTATTTAATACAGCACTAAAGGTCATCAAATTCTAAGTTCCCCGAAAAAAAATGTGAACAGAAAAGTTCACAAGAATAAATGATTGCACGCACATTTAGTGCCCCTAAATGAAAACCAAACACCCCAAGTAAACAGAGCGAACGCCTACAAAAATGAATGTCATCAATTTTACGCCCTTCAAAGCGCAGAAATCGGGCAAATACATCTCTACCTTCTCGTAATCGTTTTAATAAAAGTCCCCTTTCCACCGCATCGTGATAATATAAGGGAAAATTGGGCGAACTCTTCGTCTGTCAGATTTCCATAACACAGATTTGGGGCCAGAAGTGTGTCCTTATAGGTCCCGGCTTTACGCTTGACCTCCGCCTTAAAATCTGCGATAACTCAAGTGGGGTTAGTACCGTAATCATCTTTATGATTGTAAGCGACTAGGTAACTTGGTTATATGGCAAAATATCTTCGTGACAACTATTAAAACAAGTAACTTATTGAAATTCCATATACGATAAGTATTTTGAATGAATGAATGAATGAATGAATTTTATTTCAGACCGTAGTCCATATTCATGTTAGTAACAAATTTAAACTTAGCCTATGTTAGTAAAATACATTTTAAAACAAAAAGAGAAGTCGCCTAGTAGAGGCCGCCAGCTTTGGTAGCGTGTAAACTAATCCAACGCTCTAGCATCGGCGAGTCCCACCGGTTAGCCAATGCCGCCAGGATGCTATTTGTACTGTTGCGGAACCGATATAAGACTGAGACGCACCGCTTTCGGATCAACGTGTGAAACCCGTCAGTGTGCGCCTCAGCGAACATTGTCGACGCGCTGCAAAATCGCGGGAGTCCAAGTAGCATCCTGAAGGCATTGTTGTATTGTACGCGCAGCGCGTTATAGGTACGCTGCGTGAACCTGACCCATAGGCTGCACGTGTAAAGAGACTGGCAGTAGGCTTTAAAAAGCGTAATTTTCACCTTGTCATTACAACGTGCAAACCGACGTGCCAGCATATTACAACGCACCGACAGCGCCCTGCGCTCCCGTTCTATGTCGGCATTATCATGAAGATCCTCTGTAACCCAGTGGCCAAGGTATTTACACGTGTGAACCTGTCTTAAAGGCGTACCACAGAGTGCTAAGTGGGGAACTGATGAGTATGTTTTAGTCCCAGCTTTGAAGACCATAAACTGGCTTTTGGAAACATTATATTTGAGTCCATGGGCTTTTGCATAATTTTCACATATACCCAAAAGTTTACGCATTGCTCCGATCGATGGGGTCAGCAGCACCATGTCGTCAGCATAACTAATATTATTAATACATACACCGTCGACATGACATCCGAGCTTGGTGCCACTGAGCCCACCGATCAGTCGGTTCATGTACAGGTTGAAGAGGCTTGGAGAGCTTAACCCCCCTTGCCTCACGCCGCACTCCAACCTGTACACATCCGATAGCACACCAGCCCACTTAACACTGTTCTTTTGGTTGTTGTACCAGTACCTAAACATTGACACAATTTCAGAAGGCAAATTTGTCTCGTTATTTAATTTTTCTCAAAGTACATTGTATGATACCAAATCGAATGCCTTTGACAGGTCCAAATAACAAGCGTAAACTGGCGTTTTTCGGGCTGTGTAGTACTGAACGGTCTGCTTGAGACAAAGAATGGCGCTTTCTGAAAGAAAGAATTTTGTTAGCTGTATGCAATTATCATCAGTAAAAATATCCATGCCCAATTTTGAGTAAACAACTTACACACATGACACATCTCGTTGCAATTGATAAACACCAATTAATTAGAACGACCACGCTAAACGTAGTTCCACAAAATAACGCCTGATGCAATTAGCTCTGCCATGCCACTTTGAGGCAAAGTAACACCTATTTAAGTATCGCAGTGTGATTCAACGCTGTACAGATGTAGAGCATTGACTAATACGGAATCGTGTACAATTAGTACATGTGAAGGTAAGTTATTGGAACCATTCGTTTCATTCGTTTCCTTCAAGTGTGAAGACTGTTACAGTCACATAACGCTTCGTGCGTAAATAAGGGATTGCGTAACATGGGCGCAATATTTGTTCAATTAAGACCCCTTACACACTGCGACTTTTAGCATCGATGCAGTCGCGCGTTTTGAAAACGCGCTTCAGCATCGCGACTCACGCAATGCACAGATTAAATACTCATCGACTGTATCCATTTTAAAAGTAGCGCAGTGTGTAAGGGTCGACTTTTTGCGACTGCGTCGCTGCTAAAAGTCAGTGTGTAAAGAGTCCTTACATGTAACCATTGACGACCTCCGTGGTCGAGTGGCTAGCACACTGGTTTCAAGCGTCGCCATCTCGTGAATTTCCGGGTTCGATTCCCGGTCGGGTCAATGTAGAAAACTATCTCTGTCTCGGGTCTGGGAGTCGTGGTACCACCGTTGTGTCTGATTTCCATAACACAAGTGCATTGGCTACTTACTTTGGGATCAGAGCAATGTATGTGATTGGTGTCCAATATATGTCCAATATATATGTAACACATTTTAAGTAGTGTATTTAACATAAAAAGTGTGTGCCAACTATCCTAAAACATATTAAAACTATCCATTGATAGATTAGTTAAAAAACTTTGTGGAAATGAATTTGCCAAGTATCACAAAAACAGCTTCAAAACGTGTTACGAGTATAGCGAGTGTCGCATTTTTTATTCATTGTCCGCAAAGAAAACAAAACTTATTCGGCCCAAAGCAAATAAAACGTTCCCAGGTAATCGAGTCGTAAGCCCCTAAGCGAAACTGTCTGATAAGGGAATCCTCAATTCATTACTTATTCAAGTAAACAAATGTTCAGTGCGGCTGCGGTGATCGCCGCGTGACGTCACATCGCTCACTGTCGCATTAACGAGCTGCTAACGAATTGCAGAAAACTAAGACGTTTTCATGCTACAGCCATCATTGAGGTGATTACTTATTTTTTAATGAAACGTCTATCATCGTCAACTGAATTGAGCCCAAATAAGACGCTTATAAATTAAAATTATATTAGTTTAACAATTGATTGGTATTTGAACTTTACATTTTGACTTTAACACTGAAAGGTGTTTTTTTTTCTGAAAACTGAAGTTACCTCAATTTTATGGCTATCGCATATTTTTTAACGTAATATTTTAATCTCATGAAATTTTCATAAGATAATGTTAGATAAAAGTCACCTGAAATTAGTTAAAATGTAAGAAGTTCCATAAAAACATAACTTTTTAACTTGGATCTATTTTTAAACTCCCTGTAGTTGATCCGATTTAAATTAACCAAAGCAATCTGGCAAAGACGCGTAATTACAAATTGTACTCGTGAACATCAATAGACTCAAGGCACAATTGCGTGAAGGTTTTCGGATAACAGTCTTTATTTCTACCTGATTAAGGTACCAATACCACGACTATTATAACCCTTAATTGCAATTAAGGGTTATAAAAGTCGTGTCATAGAAAGAAATTTCATATTTATTTTCGATAGTTTATTATTTATTATATGTATAGTTGATATTCCGATGTATGAGCTTCATTATTGTACAGTTTCATTATAATGCATCCAGTTGTTTTTGCGCGAAGAAGTAACAAACATATATCCACCCTCACATACTTTCGCGTTTATAATATTAGTAGGATTAGGTGAACCTCCAAGAGCCACCTAAAAGATTACTCTAAAGGTTACTTCTAAATATCATTTTTTAGTTGTAATATCAGTCCCGGGGTGTAAGTGTACTTAACTGTGGCCCGTAAAATGATAATGACTGATGCTTATCACGGTAATCGCCTTACATTTTCCTAATGCAGCCTGCGGTAATCCAGCCAACTTAAGTCGCAACGCGCCGCGAACCAGGAAACTGAATGGAAACGAGAGAATAAATGAATCGGTGACGTCACTCCGCCACAGTTTCACGATTCGATTCGGCGGTCTAATTTGAAAATTATCAAAGTGTTAAGATAGATTTCCGGGTTTTGTGCTATTTATTACTTGAAGGTACGATAAAAAAATGTATCGTCCATTATATTTTCACTGTCACAGTAATATACTCTGCCGTTATAAAACCCATGAACCTGGTCGTGACGATGTATCAACAAAATCCTTCAAATATACCAATCCTGTGATTGGTATATTTGAAGGATTTTGTTGATACATCGTCACGTGAAGCACATAAAAATTATGACGAGGTTCGGTAAATGCGCCATTTAGTTAAAATGTCATATGATATGTAAATATGCTACCTACCAGGGAAGGTGTGAGATGATGACGCATACAGTTTTTCAATGAATATTTTTGTCATAGAACCAAACCTGGGTGTTGGAGTATTGAACTAAATAAAAGCGTATTTCATATAATTACTCATACTTGTACAACTAAAATTTAATCAACTCTTTTATAAATACAAGTTCAGTAGTACTTCTACGAGTGCATCCTAGATGTATATCAAAGCTTACAAACTATTCCAAGCGAATTTAGTTTTTTCCTTTTCCTTAACCAACTTACCTTCTAGGTATCTGGAGAAAACACGGCAGTTTCAATACATGAAGTAGAAATTACCGTGACTGAATGTGTAGGAAATTTCTTTTCACGGGCAAATTAGATTCGCTCGATACAAAAGCTCTTTGACTACAAAGAATTGGGAAATAATAGCGCACTCTATTATTCAGTAGATACGTTATTCGGTGTGAAATAGGCCCGCTGGTGTAAAGATTTTGCTTATAGGCTTCTTGTAAATATTGGGATTTTTATTATGCTTATTTTTAGTAACCTACATTTTTTTCTAGCTAGCCCAAAGTTCCACGAATGGTGATTCTAAATTTAACTTTAATATTTTGTGTCACGGGCTATATATCACTTTAGTTAATTGGCGAGCTGGCAGCTATGCTTCCTAATATTATTTAGTTTTTTCTTTGAGGTTTATTTACTTTCAAATATTTTCGAGGTCCAATTATCCGTTTTATCTGTTTTTTTTACTCAACAGAAAGTACATCTATACAAAACTTTTGATTTACACGCTAAAATCTGAACATCTACTGACTACCAACAATCACATTCTATACAACTTTCTTGTAACGAGAAAAATGGGGATATCCTCATCAATGCTGGCAAATTTATTTAGTTCGTTTTCATCTCCGCCGACCACTTAAATGAAGCAAAACGAGTTAATTGATTTCAGTCTCGACAACTTCCTATTATTAGTCCCCGGACTAGCTCTTTTTTACAGACTGTTCTTTTGCTTATTCTTTCATCGACACATCTACTGCAGCCTTTTTTTGTTTTAAAAACAGTGATTGATCTAATATTACCATGTCCATTTATCCACATGTTACGTTACTGATGAAAATCATTTTTAGCCGACTACGGCAAAGCCAAAGGAGGATTATGATTTTGACAGGCTATGTATGAATGTATGTATGTATGTTCATCTGTTCCCTCGTAACTTCTAAACTACTTATCAGAATTCGACAAATGACATATAAATAGAAGCGTTTAATTGTCCACTGGTTAAAGGGTATACAAAACGGGGTTTCATATCATGTGTGTGTTTGGTATCATTTGAACGCGCTTCACTTGTACATTCGTAGGCGTAGTCACACGTTACATATACCTACCTACCGTAGCACTTTGACAACGTGTGACTGCGGTTTTCCAAACATGAAAATTTATCTCTACAAAGTGAATATTGCATACTTCAGAGTATTGCTTAGTATTGAATGACATTTTTGTCAATTTACAACGAAGGCATCTTGGTAGAGTCTACTGTGTCCATTTACTTGCAACTACATTAGCAACTTTGTTCAGTTCAGTATTCTTAAAATCTTGTTTTATACTTTTTCAGCGTCGTTTTTTGTCGTAGTTGGGTTTTATAATATTAAAATACGTGATGATTTCGAGAGCTGATATATTAATAAACTAACATTCAATAATTTTTCAGGATATATTCAGAGTCTAGAGTCGAAATAAAGAGCAAAAAAATAATTCAAAACGATTTGCCAGTCCATGATTTCGGAATCAATCCTTTGTTTACTGGCTTTTCGGCTCCGTAGATAGTGTTCCTGAATTTTTAAAAGACCTAAGCGATTAAGACGTAGGTACCTGTAGCTTAGACCACTGTATTCTTCCAATGCAGCGGCTGGCGTTCCTCCAGGCTAGCTTAGCTCCGAAGACCAGCTCGGTGGTGGTGAGCTGATAGGTGCCAGTCTTCGCCACTTCATCCTGTACCGCCTTCCAGCGAGCTTCGTGGGCGGGCGTGTTGGCTCTGTGTAAGAAGAATAAGTCAAATCATAGATGACTATAATCAATCATGTTTTAGCTGTAAGTTTCCTTAAAATACAAAAAAAACAGACGGGAGTAGTTTAAGAAGTAGAAAATGCCATTGATGGCTTTTTGAAAATTTCCTTAGCCGAAAAAGTCGCGGTCTAATAATGTCAAGAAAGAGTTTATCTAAAATACCACGTATTTCTGGACTCATATGCTTTTATTCTAAAACGTTTGTAAAGTTGGTTTTCATTTGCTAGTCCAACAATGTAAACAATCTCTGGATAAATTTCTAAATTATATAAAATTAATAATTTATTTGATTTAAAATTACATCAGTACTCAAAATGAACTAACTACGTAAGTTGCAAGTTTTTATTTTAAAACTAGTGTTCCCCGCGGTGACGCCCGCGTATATTTCGAATTTCCCGTTAAATATTTCATAGAAAAACACATAATTATGTTCATTGGAAATAAAGCTCCCAGCAATATTTTGTTGCGGAGTTATTATAAAACTGTTATAGATTCTAAGATATTTATTGAAATCAAATAATGTACAAGTTTTTTTTTCAAAATGTAAGGCTCGTGATGATGAACATGTTTATTTTGATAATAATAAATACCCGTAAGCATCATAACACCTTTTGAAACAGTAAATTAATTGTTATATAATTTATGAACATAAAAACGTTTATAGAGATTAAACCATATCAGACAGACATATGCTGTTGCGAACTTTATTGTATAACTTTTAAATTGGGACAATCTCTCCTATATGAAACCTCTCATATATGATTTTTGTGTATCTAAAACGGTTTACGCTCGAACTTTCAAAAGGAATATTTTCCCTCCGTTTTAGCAACATTTTTCATTGTTGTTCTGCTCTTATTATTCGTATTATGATTATTTGGAGCCTAAAGCCTTCCTCGATAGATAAACTATTCAGAACTAAATTATTTTTTCAAATCGTTTCAGTTACTCCTGAGATTAGCGCGTTCAAAAAAAAACTCTTCAACTTTATTATATTAGTATAGATTAATCATTTAACAAAATGTCAAGATTGTTTACAATATACGACGAGCAAAGAAAAACGGACTTTAGCAAATAAAGTTCATAAAACTATATCGACGCATTGCTTTTGATTCATCATCACTTATTCCAGGTTGATACAAATGTAAGCATAGAAAAAATATTTATATAGGTAGAGATGACACAGACAAGAATATGATAATTTCAAGTGACTCATTATTCTGGCACAGCCGCCGAAAGCCTTGACACGCGTTTTTCAAGCGTTTTCGGTAGCATACTCAACTGAAATTAATTCAAACAGGGTTAGGATTTTATTTCATAAATGCAATAAGTGTGTAGTGAACATCTCGGAAAGTGCAAATTCATGCATTACCCAAGAGATGTAACTGCCACTCTAGAAAATTGAAATATTAACATAACGAGTGCTTTTGACATTGTAAGAGAGTTGTTATTACAAACACGGGGGCTGATTGTAAGTTTTTTGTATGTATGCATCTTTAAGCTTAGGTGCCATTTCATGTAAATGAAAAACTTCATAGTGTATGTATTTTGAAAACTAATATAGTAGAGGTAATCAAAAGATTTAACGACTGTTTTTAATCAGCCAGTCCCGATGAAAGGGATAGTTATACTACTGAGAGACAATTTTTCCAACGTCTGATAAGACTTATCCGTCTGAAAAAGTATAGAACGACCGATTTTAAAAATAACCTTTTACAAAAACAATGCTGACAAATAGGTGAACTCTTTAAATTGGGCGTTTTGTATTATATTCGACGAAAAAAGCGTTACCTTCTGATAGATGCGAAGTACTGCCCGAAAAAGTCTTTGGCATCGTTGAGCACCTCTTCCGGGTCTCTGGGCTCCTCGCCGCGTCCAGGTATAGCCATGAGGCTGCCGAGACACGCACGTTCGTTGCATAGTGTTGGCTGAGGACAAAGATAATTTAATTATAACAATTATTAAATATACTAGGGAAAACCCAAAAAAGAATCGATAATTGCGTATCGATAATGTTTATGTTACACTGACGGTTCCTCGCGGCGTCGCCCGCGTAAAGTTTGGGTTTCTCGTAATATTTATTACGCAAAACACATTTTTTTTTGTAAGAGGGCCAGCATCCATAACGATTAGCGCAAGAGGTAAGCATTACGAGTATTTAGGGGCAAAGTTATTTTTAAACTGCAATAGTTTCTAAGATGTTAATTGAAATCAAATTTTGTAACGGTAAATTTACATCATCTCATCAATATTGCGAGATAGCTCTTTCAACATCCCAAAATATTTTAAAAAATATTAAACAATCGGTTAAACAATTATCAACTAGAATAACTAGAAGAAAACTGTCTTGGTCTCTATATCATCATCATCATCATTCTCAGTCTGCATACAGTTTGTTCCTGCGATCCTTACAAAGTCGTATGTTCATCTTCATGTCGCTGAACGTCCTACGTCGGTCTTTGGTCAAAGGGTCTCTAGTCTAGAACTTTTCTGCCCCAACGGCAGTTCTTCTACGTATCTCCTCATTTCTGAATCGATCTCGTAGAAAAACACCGGGGTCTCTATATAAGAACGAAAATGGTTGATTAACAATAAATTGGATTTAAAAAATATTTTAATCGCTTATTAATTAATATGCATCTATATCCAGCCTTTAACTAGCACAAAGTTTTGTTTGGAATCGTGTTATTTTATTTTATGAACTGATAACTTTTTATGAACTAATAACTTTAGTAGGTATTGTTTCTTAAAAGCACCGTTAATCGGAAAACTCTAGTACTTTCAGCACACTCACCGAACATTCAGACAAAACATGTCCATTAAAACCAAAACAAATAGTCGCTGCAAAATATTATCGAAGGTAAAAGAAAACATTGTCTCAGCACTCACATTGTCGCACAAATTGTTAACAAACGAACTGGCGCCAAAATGGAACAAAAATAGACGCGTTGTTTTTTCTTTTTTACCGCTGTAAGTTTGCCGCGTTACAACCAGCCAGTATGTCATGCACGGGATGGAAACTTTTTTATAAGTTTAAGAACTCATTTTTCAATGGTCAGATAAAACTTATCACACTGATAAATAATAAAGCGACGGATTTTAAAAAAAATGACAGGTGCCTACGATTGCTGACAATTAGGTGTCGTTTTCAAATCAGCCATATTGTATTTTGTTTGACGAATATTTCTTATCTGACTATTGAAAAATCAGCCCTTAAACCTATTTATTAAAAGAAAACAAGAACAAAAAGATTTTCCTCCAGAGCCAGGGTTGACATGGTATTAATTTATTTTGTTTTTATTTTTTTATAGTCTTAATAATTGTAATTAATAGTAGGTACAATGAATTTTATAATGATAATATTTTATTAATGATAATATCATTTTAGTTTTAATCATGATGTAATCTTGTTTCTTTTTGTATTAATTACCAATTTCTTTTAACATTTATTGATTAAATGATAGATTAATCATTTGCATCATGAAAAAATATAGAACTCTGTAATATTCACCAGAAACAAAAAAAGGTTTATTTGTATTTTTTATTCTTAGCCAGGATTGTATCATATCATTTCAAAAAATGTTGTTATGTAGTAGAATAAAAGTAAGTCTTAAAAGGTATCAAATTCTCAAAGAACCTTATCAATACTTATTTTCAGTTTGGTTACAGCCATGCCTTTATTCCCTTATGTGTAGGCTAATAAAGCCTACCTGTGTGTCCCGCAACACAAGAGACGCAGCGTATCAGTTTACGCCCTGGTTTGTAAGTGGGTTGGACCTAATCCACATTTCACTTCTCGATTTAAACGCACGGTAAAATAGAATGCTTTAATCCCAACATTTTAAAATAATAAAATAGTGTAAACTTAACAGTTCTCGTATAAGTATTTAAGAACTTTTGAGTTTCGTTTTTTTTTAACTTATACCATCCCACTGCTGGGCAAAGTTCTCCCCCAAACTCCGCCATCTAACTCTATCCTTGGCCAACGACTCCCAATTTAGCAAAGCTGGCCAGATCGTCACACCAGCGCTTTCTGGGTCTACCTCTGCGGCGATAACCATCTGCTGGTATCCATCGCGTGACGATTTGGGTCCATCTATCGTTATTAATTATTCGTCAAAAAATTCTACTGGGTCTGGAAAATAACAAATCTTAAAATTGAAGTAGTTATAACTGTTGTTACTTGTCTTAGGTCCAATTTCACGTCTTCGGCTAGCTTTAACTCTGTGCTAATTTATTCATTTTAATTTTCATTACATAAGTATTCAGCTATGACCTTTGGCTGATAATGATGATGATGACGACACATTCTCTCGGTTTCTTATGTTGACAGAGTCGAAAAGAAAATTTGACAATTTTTACATTGAGGTAAATGTTAATTACTTAGTAATAAAGAGTAGAGATCACTTTTAGACTACTATAATGGTCATTCGAGACAAAAAAAACAATGTTTGTCACAACACGTAGGGTAGTTCGTCGCAGTCGCCAGCGGCGCTTGCGAGTTGAGGGTCGTACGAGCATAATGCGAAATAAATATTGGAGTGGTAGAGCTTTTTCGTAACTCCAAAGCTGTCGCATTGCAATTGATGATGTTATGACGGTATTTTGAAAGGTCCTATGCAATTTGGGATATTTAATTGGGCAATAGTTAGCCGAAGACAAGACGCGTCGATGTGCGGCTGGCATACCGTTGACCTGCCATCGACATACCGTTGACCTGCCGTCGACATGCCGTCGACGAGCCGTTAACGCGGCCGTTGGCAAGCCGTTAACGCGCATTCGACATATCGGCATCAACATTTTCTACATCGGCTTATTGACATGCCAGCAGCTGTCCGTCAGTGCACCGTCGGCATTCGGTTGACCGTCGACGTACCTCTGGCTACAGCGAAGGTCAAGCACAGCTCATGGGTCCGATGTTGTTGTAATAAGATGATGTTTTTAAATGATCTTCTTTCTTGCCAGCGTTAACATGTAATCTGCTCGAATATCCTTTACAATGGATTGGAACCGCATCTCTTTCGGCTGCAAGTTACCTAAATCGGTAGAATGGGGAGTGAATGCGACCGCCCCGGGCGCGGGTGACGACGTCATGCGAACTCGAGCGGACAAAAGTTCTTAAACTTGGATGAAAAAATGCGATCTTTGCCTTTTTTTGAAGAATTGTATACTATAATAAGAATATGTATAAATTATTTTTCTTTTTCTCCATTTAAATAGAGAAGAGCTGATAGTTATTCGAATGTGATTTTATTCACCGAGTAGCGATTTCGTGCATATGGTTGCGGTCTGAGGTCCGGTCCGTATAATATGGAACGCCTGCGGGCAATTTTGTATGGACCGGACTACAGACCGTAACCAGTGTGCCGCATCCTTAAGAGATAGATAAAATTCTGCTTGCGTGTTATTTTAACAAAATATTTGTTAAGGTGGATGACATTAGAGTCATTGATCGATCGGAAGAACATTGGTAACATACAATATCCACCAATTTAAGGAAAATACACTTAACAAGAAGCCATAAACTCCTCTTCGTCATTTGTTAAGATTCGCATAAGTTCGCAATCTATCATAAATCCCTGGGGCCCTATTTTTGAATCATGTCATCAGACGACCCGTCTGGTGTAGTGGTAGAGAAATCGCCTACTTCGCAGCGGGTTGCGGGTTCGATCCCCGCACAATACAAACATTTGTGTGTATGAACATGTCTGTTTGTATTGGTCTGGGTGTTTTCAATGTACATCATGTATGTATTTACAAACAAACAAAAGTATTTAAGTATTGTATCCGTTGTCTGGCACCCATAACACAAGCTTTGAGTAGCTTACTTTGGGACTAGATGGCGATGTGTGGGAATGTCCAAAGGATATTTATTTATTTAAAGGACATTTCCTTTAATATGGTGATTCTCGTTCGAAAACGAATTAAAATAACACGGGAATCACGCTTAGTTTAGACGTATATTATGCTATTCACTAAATTCAGTTATCTTTTTTTAAATCAGTATCATGTGGACTCATATTATGTCTATTAGAAAATCGACCATTAATCAATAGACATCACACGTCAGGACGCGAGTGATTCAAAAATGACATTGTACCTGAGAAACCGTTCGTCTCTAATATGATAATGCATTTAAAGTACCTTCCCATAAAATCAACACATTCAATTATTGTAAGTACCTAGTATGAAAATATTGTAAACAAACCCATTCATCGTTCCACCAGTATCAATAACCACGATGTTAATATCTACCATAATGAGTGACCGTGACAAAACAAAACGAATCTTTTGTCTTTCCTCGGATTCCTGGGGGCCTGTGCAAACACGTTGATGTTCGGAACGCACCAAATAGCCGGCAATAAAATCAGAAACGCCGTCGTATGATATCAGTGTAAGGCAAATACTACGAACACAGATCATTTGTTTATGCTAGAAGTGTACGCCATAAAAACCGTCATCAAAACGCTAATATGACTTCATGAAATTCGAATTTTCGAAAATTTTCAGAGCCAATACTTTCCAATCTGCATAAATAAAGTAGCTTACAATAAATCAACTCCTTGCTGTTCAATAGCGCGATAATTATTGATATTTCGTTGGAACTTTCGTAGACTGTATGCTTACGAAATTTGGTTTTTCACTTCATATGATATAAAAAGCATAATAAACGTTTCAATGCAAAGAAATACAATTGATATTTTTTGTTTGTAATTTCTTTATATATATATATATATAAAATTTATGGAATTTCCTGAATAGAATGAAAATGCTGTATTGTGCAATAAATAAATTAGATATTGTCTTTAGTTTTCAGCGATTTAATTACTATAAGTACCTCATCTCTATTTCATATCTAGACATGTATTTATCTCTGCGTACATTATTTACTTAGTGGGCGCGTGCTTGCTACAAAGTATTATAATTACAAAGCAAAACAAATATGAGCAGATTATCTACATTTACATGTGTCTCTGTTATTTATTACTCGTTTATATAACTTAAGATTAAAATATGATGTATTGGCACTAAAAGTAGCTAATTTTATTTTATTTTATATTTTTTACAAGAATGTACAAAAAAGAAATCTTAGCAAATATCTCCAGAAGTCACTAAGCTTCACGTGCATAATATAACGCAAAACAGGCACCTAGCCGATGATAGCGGTATTCCATAAACAAAATTTTGGTCACTTAATATAGTATGTATAAACTTTTATTTAGTATCAGACTAATAAAAGTATTTAAGTAAGTACTTACAACTCTCGGGCAGGTGTCATCATAGAGGCGATCGTACAAGTAATCATGGGACTCGTGGTTCTTCAGCACCTTGGGTCTGATGACCCTACGAACCGGTTTTTTCACCTCCTTCACTTCTTTCACCTCCTCAATTTTCACCTCACCATTCACCGTTTTATTCTCAGCGAAATTAAAGTGGTCGATGGGACATGTTTTGGTTGTCTCACCAGCTAGCAGCTGGTTCATGAATGCCCCATTGTCTACAGCCGTGATAGCTTCCAATGAATTGTTTATGATCGTCTCCGAGTTTTGAATCACTCCAGGAGCCATCTCCAGAACGCTTTGCTTCTATTTTTAAAATGTGCACCCTTTTTTCTGAGCTTTTAGAAACTTTTCGCGGGAATATTTGAAATTCTAATGAGACGAGCGCGAATTAGCGAGCGCACTAGTAGCAATTAGGTGTGACTGTTGTATTTATAATGTATTTGTATGTATTTATCTTGAGACGAGCTAGCCTCCGACAGTTTGTCTTTGTAGTTCAGGAGCTGATATCCGCACAGTACAAATGATTAAATATTGCTGCAGTATAATTATTGTTTTCTAATATGGTTATGAGAGGTCCTTTACTTCTTTGTGAAGAAAATGTAGTTTTTTAAAGCGCAAATCATATATCAGTCCATCATACATAAAAGCCAACGCAAATGAAAACAAAAGTGTTTAAATATGTATGTACTGTAGAGGTTTCAAGCTACGCGTAAAACCTCTACGTCTCGTTCGTTCGACTCTTCGTATTTCAAATGTAGAAAAGTTTCTTTATAAGTAAATTTTGATAGACGTTTGTCATATCGGTCATATCGATTGTCAGTCAAACCTTCGCACATACTATTATAATTCAAGAATCTTGTGAAACATTTATAAGTATTGATTAAGAAGATATCAGAATAGAAAATCAATTTGAAGTGTTTGAATTTGAATCAATGGTTTTATTGTTCATTTATATACGTAGAAAGTTATCATAGATTATAGCGACGCTACGCATTCCTACAGTACCGACTTCACATGTTTAATTGATTGTTAGTAGCTACATGTTTATATTTTTTTAAATGTGTAAGTGACAACATTTGAGCCTACTTATATTCTAGCTCTTCGACTATAATTTTGCAAATACAAAACACCGCGGATTTTATCAGCTGACACTACTAGAACAGCTTTGTCATAACAACACGGCTTCCGAAGACAGTGTCGAGAAATCTTGATCTTGAAGAAACACGCTTTTTCATAACAAATTGTTTAAAGTTAAATTACTTGCTTGTCTACTGATGACCCATTCTTCCTGCTTAAAATCTTTGAGGAATAGTTTAAAAAAATATAAAATAGATCAATTATCTAACCCGATTTTTGCATATAGGTATCTAACTAGCTCCAAAATACTGATAACTTTGCACTCTGGTTACTAAAGTATCAGGTTAATACATTACAAGAGTGTAGCTTCTTTATGGAAACAGGTAAAGAGGTTCTTACTAACCTGTTAAAGTTCATAAACAATCGTCTGTGTCACGGAAACAATTGAAAGCATGGCTAACTCAAAGAAAGGATGTTTTCAATTCACTTTCAGTCATCAGTAAATTGGAAAAACAAATTTTAATGTTTAGTGAACGTTTGTAATAAAATCTTTTTGTTTTGGTTCCTTTCGTACTATCCCAGATAATATAATACTACTAGTGTACTATGTTCATTCTGTAGGTAATGATGAATACTGAATAGTAGTTTTGGCTAAAATAGTAAGAATCGCAACAAAATAAGCATCATTAAAACTTATTTTTCCAATGTCCTGTCCACTCGTGCAATATTGCAAGAAAACTTTCAAATATAACATTATGGCATTACCATTTGAAAGTGCGGCGACGGAATTTCATTCAAAAGTTCAAAATTGTTTTCTACAGCTTTCACCGGGCAACGAATACAATATTTCCTGGGATTTTATACTCATGTTTAAATATAAAGTTTAAAGAGTTTTGTGAAGATTGTAATGAAAATTGCGTTTTTTCTTGGCAACAATAAGGAAAGGCAGAATAAAAGCTAGCCGAGTCTGCATGCATGCAAAGCATGAATTGTTAAAACCAAAGTAAAGAGATAATTTAATCTAACATCACCAAGTTCAACGATTACTCGTATCACGAAGTAATTACTTTCTGATAATGGCGTTTGCAACAGTGCCGTAACTTTACCATGATTTTACAGCGATTTTACTCGCAATTGATGACGTAAAAAAAGTATATGGAAAATTTCACAGCAGCTCTAGCCGTCACTTGTTGAACTTAAATTTCCCATACACATGTTTACGTCGTAACTAGCGATTTAAATCGTCGTAAACTCATGGTAACGGTACTGAAATATGTCATAAATAATATGGTACTTACATATGGTAGCTAACCCGTATCTAACTATTTATTTATTATTTTATATATTCTTTATTGCACAAACAAAATGAAGTACAAATGGCGGATTTAATGCTTCAAAGCATTCTCTACCAGTCAATTAATGAGTTAGGCAGAAACAGTTGAGGCGGCGCAAAAGAACAAAGAAACTAACATCATTAACAATGAACTTCATAAATACTTCTTAAAAAACCTATATAAACATACAAATACAATAAAACTATTCTTATGTTAGTGACAGTAAGAGTTAAAAAAATATATAAAACATATTTCAATTTAGTATGTGGTTGCATTCATTAACGTTGTTTGTATAAACAAAACATTATTATACAATGTACCGTTTATAAATTCGGCCTTTGACAGCCATTAAATTTATTAGAAACACGCTCGGGAATGCGGGTAACGTTATCACTTACAGCACAATTATTTATTTATTTGTAGCTAAAACAGTCTGTTGCCATTAAATTAAATCACATTACAAGTACACGCTCTCATTGAATCTCAAATCCTAGTCATTTTTATTTTATTTTATTTCTAGAAAAGCCAGCTAACATTGTTTCGGCCTCCGGCCCCCGGCCTCGTCCCGCCCCAAAACACGTAATTTTAATAATTATCGTCTTACTATGAACGATGACGAATCCAACAAAGTTAAATCATGGCAATCAGTCCAGCCGCTCAATTTTTAAAAAAAAACTTTTTAAATAATCTTCTCCTGGCTATAACAAACACAACAAAATAATAATAAGCGCAATTTTGTCCAGCCGTTCACGCGTGATGCCCCTGACCGAGGGAAAAACGGATTCATTAATGGCCCAAATCTGCTCTGAAAGAGTTTTAAATGGAATACGGCTACGCGGTAGACCCAGAAGACGGCAGAGTGACGAGCTAGACTTTTATAACAAAAACATCTGCTCAAAACAGTGGTAAGTGGAAAAGGGGTCAGGCCTTTGCTCTGCAGTAGGACAACACAGGCTCTTAATAATGAAAATAATAACATCATGGGACCCTGATTCACTCGAGGGCCCAGTTTACCTTATTTGACCCTCGCCTCTTGTGCTTGCCTTAGCCGGCCTGCCAAAACTTGACTTCTAGGAAGAGCGGAACCTCCCATTTCAGGTTAGAAGTGTAAAATGTCATAACGCCGAGGGGCCTGCTATCTACCTGTTGATCAGGATGGATTCAGTAGTTATAATTTACGTTACTAGCCTCCTGTACTTTGCGGACTCATCTAACCTTTAGCCGTTCACACCAATGTTGATACCTGCTACGTAGGTAAGTCTTCAAAGGTCAGCATTACCAAAATTCTTAGATGTCGAACGCAATCAGAGAGTTTTAGTCAAAGTTATGTATTTTAAGAAGCAAACATTTTCAACTGACTTGCTCTATGACCTAGCAGACTTACCTAGTATTAGGAAACTATATGTCTTACTTGTTGTGCTTAGGAGGCATAGGACCTTGGTTAACAATTAAAATATTTCTCAAAAGCGAAGAAAGCACAAGATAATTGAAACTCAGTGCTCTCGCACAGCTTTTTTCCCAAAACCAATTTCAGAGCTTCAATAACGAAACGCATGCTTACTAGACCAAGCAATGAACAGTCAACAGGGAAAGTTAAGGAAACACAATTTTTGATTTTATGGACTAGTAAGGAGGTTAACACTATTGAGAAGATATTGCTAATGTTGACACCTGCTAGGTGCAAGAACGATTGCAGTTACGATGGAGACTATGCCGGGCCTTTGGTGAGGAAGAAGTGTGTGTGTGAGTTGTGGACTTGTGTTATGTATCATATTTAAGTAAGCTTTCAGTTTCTTTGCAGTTTAAGGTTTTAAGTCCGTTTGTCACTGTAATTTTGCACTTTCGATAGGTCAGAGAGTATATTCCTAGCTTGTTATTCACAAGGTTATACACATGAGAGGTTAACAGGACCACTGGATTATAATTGTATTATACGTATTTTAATTGCTATTTTTCATTTCTATTATTCATTTATCTCCAAGTGTTAGGTACCCATTAGACCTTGACATGTGATGAACTTGCTTGTTGATGATTCTTTGATATTTCTTCACCCCACCTTCTGATCTTTCAGAAACCCTGTCCACATATTATTTATATAATGATAGCTTGATTAGAATAAAATACTGCGTAGATGTAAGTCATGCTGCACATTATATTTGATAAATATAATATCCGTTACATTGTTATAACTCAAACATTATGTCATTCAGAAGTTACATTATATAACAATCACTAACTAGGAATATTATATAAAAAGGGCACTTGTGTATTGCACACACATTTTCATTAGTATCCACAAGCATAAATTTGAATTTCAATAAAGATTCCTATGTTGAAATAAGCGGTCTCTCTTCAATCAACGCCTTAAGGACCACTCGCTTGCTATGTCAGGATAAAATGAGCTCTTGGTTACACCTCTTGTATTTTTCTTTAGATTGATAGAAACCGAACAACCGAATCATATCCGAAGCTAAAACCACACGCCACACGCAAGTGTGGCTAAATAAACAAACAAGCATCATCACGACGCCACGGAGTTCCGTACTATGTACTTCGTTAACTTTCGTTGACAAGTTAATCTGTTATTTGTGGTGGTATAATCAGTATTGTCATAGTTACTCACGCGCAAGCAGGCCACCGAACGTCATGTGATCCAGCGATATTTGCACAAAATCACACATGCGCGATCATTCTGTTTACTGGTGTCTGTCTGTACTGGTACGAACTTTCATACTAGTAATAAATAAATGGACCAGAACAAGATAAAAAAATGGTAGCTATGTTATTATTGGCACAAATAAAATCCTACTGAAAATATGTTCATGTTAAATGTTGCCAAATGCCGAGATGGTATGTATGGCTTTCAATGTGAAAAAGTTATGAGATCTTATGTAGAGCCAGGTTTAAAAAGCTTAGCTACGCCCTAACTTTACTTCACAATCTTATGAAGCCAATATTCTGTGCACAAATTGTGGAAATGTTTTAGATTTCGTATTGCTTGCCACTCTTTTTTTATGATAAAAAAAGAAACATTTCATCTAAAAAACCTGCGTTTTCTATCATATAATAAGACTACTCCACACTCAGAGAAAATTCCTAAAACATTGAATAATCCCACGTCATATTCGTTGACCTCCATTTACATGCAATATCTTTAAAATAGCCCATTTTCAGGTAGTTGTTTGTTCAACTAAACTATCTCTATTATGCAGCAGCAGTTTCACGAATATCACATATTGGAAAGCGCAAAAAGTAAATGGGCGAAACAATGAACTAGTATTCATTCCACCCCGCCGCGAAGGTCCGAAAAAGCGAAATTAAAACCCGAGTAATGCAAAAACATTGTCTAAAAGCTCCCACCCTAAAATGGAACGAATATATTGCCTTACATCCTACGCTACAATGTATTTTTAAATGGACCGGCAATCTCTATCCTCTCGCTATCTGAAATTGTGTAATTAAAACTGCAGTTGCGTTTATTAGTTTATGAGTGTTAAAAATAAAGTAAGGATCACAGAGATTTTTGTGCGGATTAAACATTCTAATAGCCAACATATAAGTACTACTAATAACACAGAGATGACCTGTTGCGTATGCTTTGAAAGTTAGCCTTTAACCTTTCTTCATAAACACGCTATCCAACACGAAAAGTTTAAAAAAAAATGTTTCTGAGATAAGCGCATTCAAATCAACAAATTCTTTAGCTTATTACATTAGTAAGATATGTGGTAGATTATTATAGGGCCACGAAACTTATTGCAATCATAGAGCTCACTGATCGCTAATTGGACCTTGATCGGATGCAAATTAATATATTTACTTATCCTTGAATTGAACTGGTCAGGGGGCCAATTCTCATGCAGTTTATATATTAAAATTATATTACCTGTTTTTTTCGGTCAAAAGCTGAAACTTGTAATCGAATCCCCATACAGAAAATGATCGATCGATGCAAAAATCTGACCCAGAGGGCCAATTCTTATGCAGTTCACCAATACAATTTTCTTTTTTTCAGATAACACACTTTTTGCTTCATCTGGATCACGATTTCAATGCACTTTGACTTATTTTTTGCCGTAGTTTTTGGCTTGTGTTTTAGTTTTTATATGTACCTACTTTTTTCGGTAAAACATTAAAGTTCGAAATCGAATTACCACACAAAATAAATTTGATTGACGTGGGAATCGCCCTGGTTATGAACTGTGTTCTATAGCTACTTTCGACAATTTTATCGTGTATTTTGGCTATTAAACCACATCAGGGTGTATTTTAACCGACTTCGAAAAGGGAAAAGTATATCAATTCTTTTCTTTTTAGGGTTCCGTAGCCGAATGGCAAAAATTCGTCAAGTCTGTCTGTCTGTCTGTCTGTCTGTCTGTCTGTCTGTCTGTCTGTCTGTCTGTCTGTCTGTCTGTCTGTCTGTCTGTCTGTCTGTCTGTCTGTCTGTCTGTCTGTCTGTCTGTCTGTCTGTCTGTCTGTCTGTCTGTCTGTCTGTCT
The DNA here is from genome assembly GCA_963924145.1 of Pyrausta purpuralis. NCBI lineage: Eukaryota > Metazoa > Arthropoda > Insecta > Lepidoptera > Crambidae > Pyrausta > Pyrausta purpuralis. The sequence continues at coordinate 5,186,308 of OZ001649.1, read as the reverse complement.
GTCTGTCTGTCTGTCTGTCTGTCTGTCTGTCTGTCTGTCTGTCTGTCTGTCTGTCTGTCTGTCTGTCTGTCTGTCTGTCTGTCTGTCTGTCTGTCTGTCTGTCTGTCTGTCTGTCTGTCTGTCTGTCTGTCTGTCTGTCTGTCTGTCTGTCTGTCTGTCTGTCTGTCTGTCTGTCTGTCTGTCTGTCTGTCTGTCTGTCTGTCTGTCTGTCTGTCTGTCTGTCTGTCTGTCTGTCTGTCTGTCTGTCTGTCTGTCTGTCTGTCTGTCTGTCTGTCTGTCTGTCTGTCTGTCTGTCTGTCTGTCTGTCTGTCTGTCTGTCTGTCTGTCTGTCTGTCTGTCTGTCTGTCTGTCTGTCTGTCTGTCTGTCTGTCTGTCTGTCTGTCTGTCTGTCTGTCTGTCTGTCTGTCTGTCTGTCTGTCTGTCTGTCTGTCCGTCCGTCCGTCCGTCCGTCCGTCCGTCCGTCCGTCCGTCCGTCCGTCCGTCCGTCCGTCCGTCCGTCCGTCCGTCCGTCCGTATGTCACAGCCATTTTATTCTGTAACTATAAGCACCACACTGTTCAAATTTGATAGGAAGATGTATCCTGTTAACCGCTTTACGATTCTCATACAAAAAATTAAAAAATATGACATTTAAGGGGGGCTTTTTGTCAAACCTATTCGTGTGGGGTGTCTATAGATAGGTCTTTTAAAATGACACTAAGGTTCCAAAAACCATTTTCTTTTAAAGTCTAACGTTTCATAGCTAGACGCTTCCAAAGTGGTAAAATGGGTGCTCCCCCCCCCATCTAACTTCTAAACTAAGCTAGTGTAAATTTTGAAAAAAATATGTAATGTAGATTTTTACAAATACTTTCAACGGAAATTAGTTCGGACGGAATCGAACGAGAAGTTTTTGAGATATAGCACATTTTCAACAACCGCAAAGATAACTTTGTACTTCATACAAACACTATGAAAAACAAAGTTATATTTGCTGTCCACAAAATATCGTGGATTTTATTAAGTGGAAATAAGTGGATTCCCAAATTCAGTTAAAGTTGGCACGGAACCCTCAGTGCGCGAGTCCGACTCGCACTTGGCCGGTTTTTTTAACCGACTTCAAAAAAGGAGGAGGTTATCAATTCGACTGTATGTTTTTTTAGGGTTCCGTAGCCGAATGGCAAAAAACGGAACCCTTATAGTTTCGTCGAGTCTGTCTGTCTGTCTGTCTGTCTGTTTGTCCGTCCGTATGTCACAGCCATTTTATTCTGTAACTATAAGCATTACACAATTGAAATTTGGTAGGAAGATGTATCTTGTTAACCGCTTAGCGATTCTCATACAAAAAATAAAAAATAATGACAGTTAAGGGGGGCTCTCATACATGAAACTAAAACCATTTTTTTTTTGTCAAACCTATGCGTGTGGTGTGTCTATGGATAGGTCTTTTAAAATAACATGGAGGTTTCTAAAACCATTTTCTTTTAAAGTCTAACGTTTCATAGCTAGACGCTTCCAAAGTGGTAAAATGGGCGTCCCCCCTCATCTAATTTCTAAACCAAGCAAGTTTAAATTTTGAAAAAAATGTATGATGTAGATCTCAATAAATACTTTCAACGAAAATTGGTTCGGACGGGATCGAACAAGTAGTTTTTGAGATATAGCACATTTTCAACAACCGCAAACATAACTTTGTACTTCATACAAACACTATGAAAAACAAAGTTATATTTGTAGTCAACAAAATATTGTGGTATTTTACTAAGTAGAAGTAAATGGATTCCCTAATTCAGATAAAGTTGGCACGGAACCCTCAGTGCGCGAGTCCGACTCGCACTTGGCCGGTTTTTTGTATCTATGTTACCTCATATCTCAGTCGTTTGTCATGGCACCGACTCCAAAAAGAAATTGTTTGCCTTAAATGGGTTCCTATCCTTTCAATAGTCAAGAGTTTATTTAAGACTTTTTAGTGCATTTTGGTTTTGAAGTCGGTTTTTACTTTTTTTAAAGTTATTTAAATATCTGTGTTGCCTCATATCGCAGGCATTTGTCGGCCGATTCGAAAAAAAAGATCACCTTCCTAGAGGATATACCTTCTAGTTGGTCCCATTGTTGTCAAGTCGGGATCTTTTGATGGGATCTTAGTGCAATTTAAGAAAAACCTCGAATATAAAAGGTACGCTTAGTATTTTCGTACTAAAATCTTAATGAAGACTTGTTGTTGAGTCTGAGAGTCACTTTTAATCAGTGATTTTAATGACAGAACTTATGATTGGTAATTTGTAGCTTTTTTGCGGTTTAAACTTTTTTTAAAGTAAATTTTTAATCAACAACCACTACAACATTTGTAAAAAAAAGCAAAAGGATTTCTATTTTAAAACGAACTTCATATCCCCCGGCCCTGTATCTTCTCAATATATAACGAAATTTAAATATAGGTATTTATTCTTTTATTTTGTAGGAAAAGACAAATCTAACAAAGTTAAAATCGTTCCAATCAGCCGACTCGTTCCCAACTCATAAGGCTCAGTTGCGTGATCGATAGTTATAGTTAACTTAATAGTAAAATGTCTTTACCAGCAGTTGAATATTAATGATTATGCGTGTTTTGAAGAATAAAATTCTTTAAAAAATGACGGAATACCTATTTTAATGACCATTGGTTAAGGTATTTTGGTGGTGTAACTAAACGACTTCCTTAAATTATATGACAAAAGAAGTTTTCGTCGCTGTTGTCGAGTCCGAAATAAAGGCATCTTCATTCTGATGTATATTTTTACGTCATGTCTTACGATAGGAACCATAAAATTTCGGATTGGATTATCGGTTTTATCTCGGCCAGTCGTAATCCTCATCTTAAATTCAGAAATAACTTTTTGTTCCCTCGAAATTATGTTAATTTAGTTTGCTAGACAATTTGTACGGTTAGCTTTATATCGTCGTTGGTAGATTTATTGCATTATGTAGACTACGACTAGTACTCAGACTAAGGACATTGCATTACTTGTAGCTGTTAGCATTTGGGTACTGAGAACTGCTAACTATTGTTTTTATACATTAGGTTATATGCGTGTTAGGTAGGTACTGCCTCGGTAACGCAGCGGTTAGAGGGTCGCACTTTAAAGCGACGGCTGCGCCAGAGGTTCGATCCCCGGATCGGGTCAAAAATATGTGCCTGGGTTTTTCGACTTAACGACCCGTCTGGTGTAGTGGTCGAGAAATCGCCTACTACGCAGCGGGTGCGGGTTCGATCCCCGCACAATACAAACATTTGTGTGCATGAACATGTCTCTTTGTATTGGTCTGGGTGTTTTCTATGTATATCATGTATGTATTTACAAACAAAAAGTATTTAAGTATTATTTCCGTTGTCTGGCACCCATAACACAAGCTTTGAGTAGCTTACTTTGGGACTAGATGGAGATGTGAGGGAATGTTCAAAGGATATTTATTTATTTCTCTTCAGAAATTCCCAGAGTAGCCCCAAGTTTGGAAGTTTGCCTGGAAAAGAACGTAAAGCCGTTGGCCCTGCGCTCAATCTCATTCCGGTCGTGTCTGATTGCTGTTCCATCGGGCTATGAGAGAAAGAGGGATAGAAAGTGCACCTGTGTTTGCGCGCACACTTGTGCACTATAATATATCCCGCGCAGTCGGTTATTCATCGTGACTGGCCACCGTAGTTTAAATCGGCTAGAGGGACTTCTACTAGGTAGAGGGACACTACAAGTATGTTTACGTAATTTGAATTTTATTTGTAGGATTCACTTCAAATATATATAATCGACTTCATTATATTAATAAAATTTTGCAATGATAATGAAATTTTATCTAATCGTGCCGAAACGTGAAAGGTATGTGGTACCCGTAAATGTAACTTCCAAAACTTGATCATCGAAAACTTTGCTTTTAACTGCATATTTTATAATTTCCCTCTGCTTCCGTCGACAAAGTTGTGTGGCATAAATTCTCGTTTTCGCTAGAATGTTATTAAAACTCCATCACAAGCAGTTCAGATGATAGGTATATTTATTATTAACATTTCACTTGACTGAAAATCGATCATTCATTTTCTGTGTAAGAAATCCGAAAATAAGATCAAATACCGGTAGGTATCTAACAAAAGTAATAACTGATAAGGTATGTTCCATTTTGCAAACAGTTTAGCTTTTGATTCCTATATTTCTGTTATCTAGACACGCTGCAGCGAGTCAAGCCAAGTTCAAACAAAAGAACTGGCGACTCAGCGCCGTGTGTATATTAACACCATAAAATTAATATTCTTTTCGGAAGAGAAGGACAAGTAAATGCTGTCAGCCAACCAACGCCTTCCAAAATGAAGCGATCTTGGAGCGGGGGTGAAGATTTTGATCAGCTTTTTTAAATTGAATGGCCTCTTGGTGTCGGTTCGAGATCAAAGAAGCATCAACGTCGAATGGCATACTACCCAATGTTTACCAGAAGTTTTCTCTGTTGTGAGCAACAAGCGACCAAACACTGGGCTACCACGACAATGCACCTGCACACACCGCGCTCAAAATGAGGGACTTCCTAGACAGCACGCCAGTCAAACTCCTGGGTCACCCTCCTTACAGCCCTGATCTAGCACCGTGTGACTTCTTTTTATTTACAAAAATAAAAAATAAAATTTTCTTCGCCGGAAGATGTGGTGGCTGGATTTAAGCGGCGGACTGGAAAAGTGTTTTGAAAACCGGTTTTAATTTTGTGTAGAGGCTAATGGAGAGTACTTTGATAAGATTTAATAAATATATATGTACCTGTAGAACAATTTGTTTTAAGTGTCGCACAACTTTCTGAACGTCCCACGTATATCCTATTATCTACGAGTAGGAGAATCTAAGCCCTTGTTAACCTCGTTAGCCTATTACAGAATTTTTAAAAGAAACGGTCGTACTGTTCGTCGTACATCGCAATTGTTTGCCGTAAAATAAAATTCTATGCGTCAGACCAAACCCGAATTAATATCAATTCGTGTTTAATGTTTTAGAATATATAATAAATGTTTCCGTAGATAGCAGGGTATTCAGGGTATTAACTATGTATGGAGTCCAATCTCTTCCACACAGTCTAGTCACCGCCGTAATGCCACGACCGTCTCTTTTTTTAACAAATGAGTGTGTACTTATTTGTTAATTTTGGTTTATCGTGTAATTGACCGACAAACTGTGTGTTACTATCCTTTCCTTTAAGTATTTCTGCCGGATACTGGCATGGTTATATCGATTATTAGACAACAAATATTTTAATGGTTAGGTTCTTGGGTGACCGCAAAAACCCTTCCTTTCATCTAGCAGTTCATTAATCCGCCAAGAACACGCTTGAAAAGCTATTCATAGCGAAGTCTAACTAAATGAGTATCAGTTTCCGATTAATCCTGATCATCTCTTTGGCGCAGCGTTTGTCAATAAAAAAGTTAATCAGCCGTGCAAGCGCTACGCGTCGCCACAGAGCAAACAGGTTGTAAGTGAAACAGCAGAACTTATTGCAGTATCTCAAACGCATCATGTATTGTATCAATGTCCCGAAAATAAACGTTTTCTTTTGCAGACGTCGAATTCATAAATAATAAATAAATAAATATCCTTTGGACATCCCCACACATCGCCATCTAGTCCCAAAGTAAGCTTCTCAAAGCTTGTGTGCTTATGGGTGCCAGACAACGGATATAATGCTTAATTACCTTTTGTTTGTAAATACATACATGATATACATAGAAAACACCCAGACCAATACAAACAGACATGTTTATGCACACAAATGTTTGTATTGTGCGGGGATCGAACCCGCAACCCGCTGCGTAGTAGGCGATTTCTCGACCACTACACCAGACGGGTCGTCAAATTCATAATTTTATGTTGGACCCCATACAAATAGTACATTGTTATACGATTGTTATACGTTCGACTGTGAGGAAAAATAAATAAATTTATTTCGATATTATGTTGTTTGGCGAGCGATGAAACCTCTAGTTTTTACATCACATATCAGTTTGTTTATTGTCGTTATACATAAAACACAAGATTAGAAGGACAGTAAAGGGACGGAAGACAACAGAGTACTACATAAAACGCGGACGATATCAAATATTACAAATCATTGTTAAAAATACCGATCGATTTTTTTCACACTCACAGACAATAATGATAGTAGAAGAACGCAACCTTGCGAAAACAATGTTACTTGTCACCAAAACTACCACAGATTATGTCAAATTCTAGGTTCAATTTTGCCTCATGAGATAGCGCTATGAATGACAGCTAAAGGTGGGAGTGAGTAAAAAGATTAACGAACAACAAAAATGGCGGCAAGTCGCCTCCGCCTGCTTAATAATCTATGCAATAAAAAAAAAAAAAAAAACATTTATTATTCAGACAACAAGATCCAGAGTGTTAGTAACAATCACTTATATCCTATGTTAGTACAATTCAGAAAACACAGTAAGTCGCAATAGATTTCACACGACGAATAAGTTTGCCAATAAGTGGACAGTCCCCACGATTGGCTATGGCATCCAGAACACTATTGCGGCTGCCGCGAACCCTTCTGAGCAAAGATCCGGCTTTTTTACGCAGTATTGTCGGGAAACTGTCGACCTGCGCATCCGCGAACATGCCCGATGCACTACACCATCGCGGCAGCCGCAGCAGTGCCCTGAAAGCATTATTATATTGAACGCGAAGGCCGTTGCAAGACTTTTGGATAAAGTTAACCCACAGGCTGCTCGAGTAGAATGATGTACAATAAGCCTGAAATAGTGTTATTTTGACAGTGTCTGAACATCGAGCAAACCTGCGGGCCAATATATTAGCCCTTTTTGACAACGACCTGCGCTCTCTTTCAACATCTGCATCGTCTTTTAGTGTGTCAGTGACGATATGACCCAGATATTTGAAAGATGTCACTCTACATAGTGGGGAGCTATACAACTTGATAGGTGGCACAACATCGGGGCATTTGCTGCCTGCCCTAAATACCATGTATACGCTCTTGCTTGTATTATAAATCAAACCATGTGCAGCTGCATACATCTCACAGATACTCAAGAGCTTTCTGAGTGCGCTTACCGAGGGTGCCAGCAACACCATATCGTCTGCATAGCTAATGTTGTTTATGCATATGCCTCCAACGTGACAGCCGACACGTGTACCACTAAGCTCCTCGATCAGCGCATTCACATATAAGTTAAACATTTTAGGTGAAGACAACCCGCCCTGCCTAACTCCACATTCACTCTTGTACTCCTCAGAATAGCTATCAGCCCATCTCACACGATTTATTTGGTTCCCATACCAATATTTAAATATGGACACAATGTCATCAGGTAATCCTATCCGTCTCAGTTTTCCCCAGAGAACGTCGTAATCAACCAGATCGAACGCCTTGGTCAAGTCTAAAAAACAGGCATAGACTGGTGTGTTCCTGCCAGTGTACGAGGGTCAAACTGAAAGTTCTTAGAAAATCAAAAACTGATTACATTAGCCAGTTATTAGTTTTATTATATCTTTTCAAAATATTGTCCATTGACGTCAATACACCGCTGCATGCGATGGAACCACTGGGAAAAGCACTTTGCCCACTCGTCCTTAGGGGTCTCTTCAATGGCATCGCGATACGCAGCCACCGCTTCTTCAGCATTCATAAACCGCTTTCCTTTAAGTTTTTCATTATTTTTTGAAAATAAATAAAACTCACAAGGCGCGAGGTCGGGGCTATACGGCAGGTGACCCAGTAATTCAACGTTTGATGTCGCCAAATAGTCGATCGTTCGCTTGGCGGTGTGCGACGAGGCGTTGTCGTGGTGAAGGAGGATCCTACTGCGAGGTCGTTTCTCTCGAACTTTTTCGAAGACAAGTGGCAAACAATTGGTAGTGTACCATTCTGCAGAAACTGTTTTTTGATCCTCTAACACAATTGTTGCGAAATGACCTATCCTTCCAAAGAACGAGGCCACCATTTTTTTTCCCGCACTTCGATCTCTCTTCACTTTAGTTGGCAACTCCTCGAAAGGAAACACCCACTGAGCAGATTGTCTTTTGGTTTCAGGATCATAACAGTAAATCCAGCTTTCGTCACCTGTTAGTATGTCGAACACAGCATTTGAGTCACCTCCGTTAAATCTTTCAATCATTTTACGGCACCAATCCACACGATGGAGTTTTTGAGCCTTAGTCAAATTATGAGGTATCCACCGGGCGCAAAGCTTCCTGACCGCTAAATGTTCGTGGAGGATTTTGTGCACTTGACTCATACCGATGCCTAAGCTTGTCCGAATCTGCTGATAGGTCACTCTTTTGTCAGTCTCTATCATACGCCGCAAAACACAGATGTTATTTTCAGTCGTCGCCGTAGAAGGCCGTCCCTCACGTACATCATCAGTGAGATTAGTGCGACCACGTTTAAACTCATTAAACCAGTTGTAAACAGTCGCACGAGATGGGGCTTCATCGTGAAAGGCCAATCGTAGTCTATCATAACTTTCTTGTTGACTTAAATGAAATCGAAAGTCATAAAAAATCATTGCACGAAAATTTTCTCGTATTAAATTCATGTTGACGTGACACAGACAATTTTCAATTTGCCGCCAAATCGTAAAACAAATGACAAATGAATGAAATATATACTCAGTAATATTGTCAAAGAGTTCTATTTTCAAATTTTAGAATATTTTTTTTATTATATTGTTTATAAGTGGCCAGTTCTAAGAACTTTCAGTTTGACCCTCGTAGTATCCGATGGCATGCTTGAGTGCCAATATAGCGCTTTCTGTTGATAGGCCAGGCCTGAAGCCGAATTGTAAGTCATGAATATTCACGTATTTATTAAGCTGAGAATCAAGCACACCATCAAACACCTTGGCCACCACAGTCGCCAAAGAAATAGGCCTGTAGTTCGATCTAGCCGACACGTCACCAGTTCGGTTTTTAACAATTGGAACCACTATCGTCTCCATAAGCTCCCTTGGCAAATACGAATGGACCCAGCAAATATTAAACAAGAGAGCCAATACTCTAAAGAGGTGAGGCCCTGCATTTCGAAGGTGTTCGATGCTGAGACTGTCGTGACCCGGCGATTTCCCTCTTGTCATTGATTTAATAATCTTCTCTACCATTCTGCTAGTTATTATTAAGCTCACAGAGTCACGACACGTCTCAGCAGCGACCGCGTTGGATTGTTTAGAATCCAAGGGTGATTTTACAGTAAAATGATTCATAAAAAGGTTTGCATTTGCAATAATCGACCATACTAAAAAAATATCGTCAAAGACAAACAAAATGTGACTATTTCAAATGGAAAAAAGTGACACTATGTATGGCGGGCAATCGAAATATATTTGTAGATTTTAAATTGAAAAAATTAGACCAATTGTAAATTTTTCAAATCAGAGACCTTAATAAACACGCTTTTACTGTTTAGCTAATCATAAAAATATTAAAAGCTTGTTTATTTTAATATAATAATGTGACTCAATTATCTTTAGCTCCATGTCTGATCGTAGCAATTAAAACTAAATTAGTTTCCACCCTAGAGATGGAAAAGCTATTTTCCACCCGTCTATCTTCATATGAAAGTTCAATTTCCGAACAGAAGAAATGTTTTTTTTTTCAATCAGTGATAATAAACACGCTTTTAATGTTTAGCTAATCTTAAAAATATGCCTAATCTAAAACACGTCTTTTATTTTAATAATATTATGTAACTCAATTATCTTTAACTCCATGTCTGATCATAGCAATTAAAACTCAATTATCTACTTTTCACCCTAGGAATGGAAAATCTATTTTCCATCCGTCTATCTTCACATGAAAGTTCAATTTTCCGAACAGAAGAAATGTTTTTTTAAATGATTTTACACAGAACCATCCGGTAATAGCGCTTTTTCAGTTGTTTGTTGTACTTTATACTCATAAATGGTTTTGCTTAGCCTATTGACTAAACTTTTTTCAATTTCATTTTTAACTAGCGGTCCCCCGCGACTTCGTCCGCGCGTTTTGAGTTTGCTCCCTCCCCTCCCGTCGCAGCGTCATGTTTTTATCCTAAAGCCTTTCTCGATAAATAAGCTATCCAACACAGAAATATTTTTTCAAATCGGTCTAGCAGTTCCTGAGATAAGCGCGTTCAAACAAACAAACCCTTCAGCTTTATAATATACTAGCGGTCCCCCGCGACTTCGTCCGCGCGTTTTGAGTTTGCTCCCTCCCCTCCCGTCGCAGCGTCATGTTTTATATATTTTCAAATCGATCCAGCAGTTCCTGAGATAAGCGCTTTCAAACAAACAAACTCTTAAGCTTTATAATATATTAGCGCAAGCGCACGTTGTACTTAAGCTGCGAACATTATTTTGGTGCGGAGTTATGTTAAAACTGTGATAGCTCCTAAGATATTTATTGAAATCAAATGATATAAAGGGCAACTTGGTTCTAAATGGAATGCTCGTGATGAGGAATGTATTTTTTTTGATAAGAATAAATACCTGTGTGTATAATACACCTCTAAAAATGATGCATTATTTTTTTACAAATTTACTAACATAAAAAAGGTTGTAGTAAGTCAACCATAAAAGATAGACTTATGCTGTCGCAGACTTTATTATAGAACTCTTAATGCTGAACAATCCTGTCATACATGATTTTTGTGTAACTTTAGCGGTTTCCGCAGCGTACGCAGCGGAAGCTTTCAAAAGGAATATCTTTCTCCCGTTTTCGCAACATTTTTCATTGCTACTATGGTCTTGTGAGTTGTATATTTATGTTATATAGCCTAAAGCCTTCCTCGATAAATGAGCTATCCAACATAAAAATAATTTTTCAAATCGGGCCAGTAGTTTCTGAGATTAGCGCGTTTAAACAAACAAACAAACAAACTCTTCAGCTTTATAATATTAGTATAGATTAGCGCAAGCGCACGTTGTACTTAAGCTGCGAACATTATTTTGGTTATGTTGCGGAGTTATGTTAAAACTGTGATAGCTCCTACGATATTTATTGAAATCAAATGATATAAAGGGCAACTTGGTTCTAAATGAAATGCTCGTGATGATGAATGTATTTATTTTGATAAGAATAAATACCTGTGTGTATAATACACCTCCAAAAATAATGCATCATTTTTTTACAAATTTATTAACATAAAAAAGGTTGTAGTAAGTCAACCATAAAAGATAGACATATGCTGTCGCGGACTTTTTTATAGAACTCTTAATGCTAAACAATCCTGTGATACATGATTTTTGTGTAACTTAAGCGGTTTTCGCAGCGAATGCAGCGGAAGCTCTTAAAAGGAATATCTTTCTCCCGTTTTCGCAACATTTTTCATTGCTGCTGTGGTCTTGTGAGTCGTATCCTTATGTTATATAGCTTAAAGCCTTCCTCGATAAATGGACTATCCAACATAAAAATATTTTTTTAAATCGGGTCAGTAGTTTCTGAGATTAGCGCGTTTAAACAAACAAACAAACAAACAAACAAACAAACTCTTCAGCTTTATAATATTAGTATAGATTTGGATCTAAGATATATTATGTCCGTGTCCTGTAGTTCCTGAAAGTTTTGTTATGCTACTGAAGTATTAATATTATAAAGGGCTCTTTTACATCTACTGTAGACTAGCGTGCCTCTGTTCATTCAAAAGGCAATTTATACCAGGTGATATTCAAAGGTAAACGATATAAATATGCATCGATTCTGCCTCCTTCGAAACAGGCCATTAACAGACCAAGTCCTTACTTAGAACTGTATATTTACTTAAATTCGATTTCTTACAACTACCTTAAATGTAAGAATATTTTTATGGTGTTTGTGGTTTCCATACAAGTAAAATAGTCATTTATAGTTCTGTATCTACTCATCGTTGAGGCCAAAAGTTTTCTTTTCTATAGGGTTTAACAAAATTAACTGCATTCCTTCCTGGGGCTGTAATTGAACTTCAAATACAAAAACGTTTTGTATGGCACCAACATCGAAATCAAAAAATATATATCACTTTCCCATTCTAGAGTGCCTATCAGCTGATTCTAGTTTGTATGGGCAAATCATTTTTTTTGGGATTTCAATGTTGCGCCTATTCAAAAAGTTATTGCATTTTAGCAACAGAATCACAACCGAGAAGGAATTTAGTTGATTTTGTTAAACCCTGTATATGTATAAACGTTTTGAAAAATACTTCAACGCGAGTGGCGGGAGCTATCTCAAAACGCACGGACGCAGTCGTGGGGAACCACTTTATTTGTAATATTGATCAAGATTATGGAAAAAAGAGCTCTAGGTATATGAAGCAACTCTTTGAACTGCACTCCTTGTAGAAATATCCTTAATAAATTCGTACGTCGAAAATTTGAATTCATATCTATTTTCTATTACTATAGCTGGAAGTTGTATGTTGAGTAAAAAAAAGAATAGAGGGCAGATTCTCGTGCAATTTGTATACGAAAAATGTTCACCGATCGATTTTTTTTTCGAGTAAGATTTCTCAGGGTCACGATTTCTATGCATTTTGATTTTGTTTGTTTTTTTGTGTCTATATATATATAATTGATTTTAAAGATAGAACGGCCAAACTTGCAATCAAATTACAACACGTAAAAAGTTCGATTGACGCGAGAATAACCGCCCTGCCGTTATCATTTCGTTGAGATAACTTATTCAACGATCGTGACACAAAGTATTCAAAAATGTACGAAAATAATAAGGTCTGATGAGATTTTAATTAACTGCTATATTTTTATTTCTTCATTATAAGAAAATGATATTTTTGGAACAAAGTTTTGAAGAGATACTTTTGATAATAAGCTAGGTAATTTAAAAAATAGAAATTAATTGTTATGTCACGTAGAGCTATTTAAGCTTGATATTGCAAGCATGACGTCATCTTGAATATTGTAAATACATATACATTATTATTTTTTCTTTTATCTATAGTCATGTTATAAAGTTGAAGAGTTTGTTTGTTTGGACGCGGTAATCTTTGGAACCACTGGACCGATTTGTAAAAATAGGTTTGTCTTTAATTTTATTTAAATTTGTTGGGTTTTTAAAACCCTCGTTTGCAGGCGTAACGCAGCGAGAAAACGATTACATTTTGAACGCCAACTATCGAAATATTCTTGCGAACGTATACGTTTTCCTTCCCGTAAACCTTTATGAAATAAGACTTTAGTCTCATTCGTTTTCATACATCCTAGACAAAGCTTTAAAAATTTTAATTATTTAGAATTTGCTTATTTGGCTTGGTTGGCTTGATTAATAAAAAATGGGCAATTCGGAATCGTTATTTAAATCAAAAAAGTGCATTTTTAGGTTTTTTATATTTACTGAAACATACAATATAAAAATATTTATAAAAATGATATAACCGAACAATATTCACGAGGTGGTAAACGTTTTTTTTTTCTTTTTGTATGGAAGCCCGCGCGCTCACGATCCTATTAAGGCTTTAAAAAAACATCACGCTGCGTCGCGACGAGAGAGGCGGCAAACTCAAAACGCGCGGTCGAAGTCGCGGGGACAGCCTATATTAAAAATTAAATTCAAGAACAAATTTGTTCATTTTTAATCAAATCTTTCAAAGTCAGTACAGTATTTTAGTATATTATCCAGCTTTAATGCAAAATATTTGCGTATTGCACAAACAGTCGTCATAGTTTGAATGTTTATAATTATTACATGTTAGCGACAAAAACTTTAGTCGAGTCATAAAATACCATGTGTTTGTCTACGTACTATAATTAGTTATAAGCGGCATAATACCAGGTAATATAAATATTTTGATAGCTGATAAGGAGATTCTACAAGATACACTTCTGGACACATCTATTGGCACACCTTAGAGCTTAGGTTTCGATGACCCCTACCGAAATATGATTGCTAGATTGAACAAAAACTGTTGATGCAGTTTTAAACCTGTTACATTTTACCATCTTTTTTGATCGTATTGTTTTAAATTTGAATTCAGAATACCATACGACATGGAGCTATGCCTAACAAGTCGGATATGCGCCTTGTTAAAGGCAATTGATTTTTGAATAAAAAACATGTTTTATCAAATAAAGGTTTAATTTAATAACGCTTGTTGCCTCCATGGGCATCTACCACAGCTCTCATACGATTAGGCATAGAGTTTATCAACCACTCTATGAAATTTTGAGGGATCATCTCCCATTCCTCTTCTATGGCAGTTTTCAACTCCTGCATCGTCTGGGCAACTGGCTGACGAGCCCTGACGTCTTTTTAGCTCGTCCCACATGTGCTCAATGGGGTTCATGTCTGGGCTTCTGGCTGGCCAGTCCATAACTGTGATGTTCACATCCCGAATATATTCCCTGACGATGCCGGCTGCATGGGCTCTTGCATTATCATGCATAAAAAGGAAATTTGGGCCCACATAGTCCACGTATGGTATCACGTGAGGTTGTAAGCACTCACAAATGTACCTTTCAGCATTTAATGTTGGCAGCCGTGGTCTTGTAACAACCTCAAGTTGAGTTTTGCCGCTCGCGGATATACCGCCCCAGACAGTCCACGAGCCACCGCCATAAGCAACCCTCTCTTCAAAGCATCATTGTGCGAAACGCTCTCCCTTACGTCGGTAGACCTTCTTCCTTCCATCATTGCCATGTAACACAATTTTAGACTCATCAGAAAAGAGTACACGGCTCCAATCTTGCTGTGTCCAATTTAAATGACTGCGTGCGAAATGAAGGCACGCTGTTCGGTGGGCTCGCGTTAGTTTGGGCCCATTAGCTGGCTTGTGTGGTACCATATCGCGTTCTTTTAATCTTCTCTGAACAGTTCGAGCGCTCACAGATACTCCGTGGAAGTCGCGAAGTTGGTTTTGTATCTCAATGGAGGATTGATTGATGTGACGATTTCTCAAGGTGGTCGTCACGATGAATCGATCCTGCCTTTCAGTTGTGACCCGAGATCGTGGCCTTCCTTGGCGACGAACAAAGCCGCCAGTCTCTAGGTACCTCCGATAAACATTTCGGACCGCAAATCGACTTAAATTAAGTTGAACACTCACGTTTCTTTGGCTGTATCCGGCCTGAATAAGTGCCACAGCTTGGGCGAAGAAGGCGAAGTATCCATAGATTATTGATAGAACCTCCCCTTAATGTTAAGAATAAGTAATGTTTGTTGCAAAACCAAAGATATCAATCACTTTTTCAAGAATTAAATCCAAGTAAACCAATAAAACCAAGTTTTCTTAGCATTCGATTGTTTGATATCAACAAACAGGCTCCAAATTGTCTTTTGTTTCTTTAAATTCTGTGTTCGAAATTCAAAAAAAAGACTATTGAATGAAATTGTGAATGTGCTAGGTTCAAAACTACATAAAAACTTTTTGCTCGACCTAATATAAAATTTTAGCTAGAACCAAACGAAACTGAAAATACAAGGTGGGCCAATAGATGTGTCCAGAAGTGTAGTACTCGTATATAAAAGAAACCATGAAGTTTGTTAACCTCTGACTCGAAAAGTGACTTAAATTAAATGCATCTGTCTGTAGTTTCGTAGCTCCAAAACTGAAATACCTACTAACTTTTTTTGTTACATACAAAATTTTTATCCCGAGTGTTCTTAGTCATGTTTTATGAAAATCTGTTCAGCCGTCTGAAGATTTTCAGCTCTTAACTAGTTGATGAGGGGATCGGTTTATTTTCTTTATGTCCTAGGCTATCGATTATTTCGGTACCGTGTTGCTCTTAGGGGTTTGCCAGTTTTTTGAGATATCTTCATTTGTATTTAAGTTGAAAAAATATGTCTTAACAATGATTTAGAAAATTTAACAAATAAGCCTTCATCAAGAAGCTTTAGAGTAAGATGAGCTTTGGGATTTGACTAAATAAGGGAATGTAAAACCTAGACTTATTTAAATTTTCTCTCTTAAGCACTACTTAACGCTTTATGCTCATTTAAAAAAACTCAGTCTTTTCTTCTAGATTTTTAAAAGATTACACTGGGTTTAATTTCTTTGTTGAGATGTCGCTTTTAGTCCGAATGAAATATACATGCGGCAAGTTTATCTCTTAAAGAGATTATTTTTGAAAAATGCTAAAAATATGCGGTCTTTTTCCGCGGTGATTTATAAAAACTTCGTTCTGGTGTTGAATTCTGCAGTTCACTATAATAATAAACTACAAAAAGTATTTTTATTATGTATGAGCCAGACACGATTATTTAACCTAAAGTGATATTTGGTTTAATATAAAAAGTATTTATTACTTTTGTCTAAAAGTAATTTATAAATTTTTTTATTTGTTAAATACAGAAGTTATCGGCGCCTCCTTGGCTCAAGCAAAGGGCTTTGAATAAGCTTGTAAATAAATAACGAAAAATAGAAAAATGATTTCTTAAATACTATTTTTTATTCAGTAAATAGGGTATAAAAATGTGTTAACTTGCTTATAAAAATAAACTGTTGTGTTGTTTGACGTTAGTTATTTAAATATTTGGTTATTATGGTTGACAACAATAGCATTTAATCAGAGTATCCTACAGTTTTGTGTGTAGAAGGATTAATCACGTGCATCTATTGTTTACTAAAGCCAAATACGGAGCTGCTGTCTTTACATAACAAAGATAAGCATATTAGGTGATATTTGCTCTGAGTTTAGTACTTTCCAGGGATTATATACGAATCAAGAGTGAAAAAATAAATAAAAACATCTCTAAACTCTAAATGAAAAAGATTTGCAGAAGCATTTAAAGAAAACTTGCCTGACTATTTGATAAAGTACTTTGCCAGAAACGATTAATGATAAATAATTTCACTCGAAAGTTTATAATTTTAGAGGTTTCGATTAGGAGTTCATTCCTGAGAGTGGGGGTGACTACTTCGATAATCTCTCTATCAAAAGCTAGGGGCACTTAAGGGTCGGTTTCAGAACGCAGCAAGATACAAGATACGACACGCAGCGGGCAGAAACCGCATCGTTACCCTCTTGATAACGTTTGAAGGAAGAGGTCAATGACTGCTTAGTTAAAATTCACTGAATCGCATTTTACATTTGACTCGTGGTAATAAACCGAAACCCGACCCCTCGGAAAAATTAAAGCCATGATTTTAAGGTTACCTAATCGAATTAGTACCTAACAGTTCGCGAATTTTAGGAATGGAATGTAGTTGAAACAAATGGCTTAAATGAACATGGAAATTCTATAATTGCTTCATGCTTTCATTCAATTACTGCAATATCCTAGTAGTTTGTCACATGTGTAGATTACACTGTTAATCTAGATTGAGGCCTATTTCGATACGGCCTTGTGTATGACAGATAACAAAACTGCAATTAAGCTTGTTATCAGGCACAAGAATCAGAACAATATCATAACAAACATTACCACTCGCAAACTAAGTGCATAATGGGGTAAAATAAATACGGATTGCGTTTACACTGTGATCGGCAGCCTATATAGATAATAGGTAGCAACAAAATAATAATAAACTGACCGAAAAGCTTAAAATAACGCAGTCATCTTCTATGAAGGTAAAACCTTTTTTTAGTAGGTGCATGATATCGAGCTTACGTACACTTACACCAACAGTCTATCTACAATCATCATGCGTAGAAGACGAATGCTTTTTTTAGCTTTTTTGTTAGTTTTTTGAAGGTGCTTATTTTTTTAATTGATGATTTTTAGTCCTTACTCATGTCCGGTGTTCGTAGGTACTGCTTGTAGCGCAGTGGTAGCAGCGCTTTGATAGTGATACCGAAGTGAAGCAACCTACAGCGCGGTCGGGTTTGGATGAGTGACCATTCCAACCATATGGTTGGAATGGTCACTCATCCAAACGAGACCAACGGCATAGCGTGCCTTCCGAAGCACGGAGATGCAGCAGTGATGTATATCACGAGCATCTCCGTGCTTCGGAAGGCACGTTAAGCCGTTAGTCTCGGCTAATATGGGTTGATATAAGTCGTTAAGCCTAGTCAGAGGCCTTATGGGCAGCTTGATAATATCTGAGCAGGGTTAGTCGCTTGCCTTGCAAACACCCCTCCACCAACCCGCACTGAGCCCGCGTGGTGGAGTATGGCTTGAACTACCTCATAGTTGAGGTAAGGCCTTTGCCCGGCAGTGGGACGTTACAGGCTTTACTACTTACTACTACTAACTAATAGACCTATTTTAATTACACTTAAAGTGTACTTTAAGATGAACCATTCATGGTTGAACTAAAAAGAGTCATCTCGCTGTGACTTCTCGTTTTTAAGAAATCCTGAAACAAATATACACACATTGTCGAATTGATTACCTGATTATTATATTTATTATTAATAGATGCTTGCCTTCACAAAAGGCCAACGCTACTGTTGTGCTTCACAGTTGGGTTTAAAAGATTCGTCATTCAAAATTATATACCAATAAATGGAAATACTAATTTTGCGCACTTAAAAGTAAAGAACTACTCAGATATGACAAGCCCTAGAATTCCACACAGTCAAAGCCCATTGAGGCCAATAAAAACCTGAAAGCCAATCAGTGAGGTACACAGAATGTCAACAAGCTCTACTCTTAGAACGATTGAAACCTAGTTAGCGATAGAGGCAGGCCTATAAACTATTAGCTAGACTAGATTGCCTGGGTGACCAATCAGTAACTAATAAATTTCTCCGTTTTTCGTAGCATCAATGAATTAACTCCTCCATTTTGCGAGCAAATTATTTTTGGAGCCCTAATGGATGATGCTTGCAGATGGCCAATATGGTGGCACCGACTTCAATAAGAAATTATTAGCTTAGGCGATGGAGTTCTTTCTTTTATGGAGTCAAGGGCTTATTTAAGACTTTCTAGTGATTTTTACTAATGAAGTCGGTTTGAACTATTTTTTAAGTTTCTTTAATATTATGCAGTTTTTTTGGAGGGGAGAGTGTGGGGTAGCACATTTGAACTCTGTTCTTTTATAAGCTATTACGTACCTTACACAAGACTTTATGTAGTCCCTCTAGCCAATTACGACTACCGTGGCCAGTCATAATGTCTAACCGATTGAGCGGGACATATTAGTGCCCTAGTATGTGCGCAAATACAGGTGCACTCTCTGATACTTTCACTCTTATAGCCTGATGGCATAGCAATCTGACACAACCGGAGAGAGATCAGACGCAGGACTAACTGCTTTCCGAGGGGGCGTATGATATGGGGGTAAATCACCGCCAACTCTCATACTCTGTGCTTCCCCGAGAATTTCTGAATTAGCTTTAAAGTGAGACGCTGTAATCGCTGAGCGTACGATTTATCAATCCACAATAGGAAATCTTAGGACCTTTAATAGTAGCATTATTTAAAAAAAAAAAACATTAATAACAAAATGAGAGTGGACACGTATGCGTGTTTATCTGTGTAATTATAAAAACAGTCGTCATGTGAAAAACAGCAAACCGTTACTAATTACAATGCTCTATACAAAAAAACAAGTGCATTTTTCTACTTTGTCACAAATGATATTCGTGTAAATAATAAAGCTATGTTTCTCATCTGTATGAATAATGCATCGGTCCTCAGTTTTGGATCTGTTGGGTATTAATTAAATATGAGGCTTTGCTCGTGGCGTCTTCGTCTGGACCTCTAAACCCTTCTGTGGGTGTTAAACCTTAAACAGGAACATAAGATACTGTTAAGGTCTATTGCATACTAAACGCGGTGCTAGTTTAAAGAAGAAACGAAGTCGCGCAACTGTCGGAAATGGCAATTTAAATCTCCTTTGAACTAGCCATATTTTTCGCTTTTGGTTTATAAGATTTACGGTCTGTATGACAATATCAGACGTTATACAAAATTATGTATATGTCAACGTCATATTGTAAAAATCACGTGATAACAATCTAACGATTTTAAATTCGTTAAATTGTAATCAGACAATTAATTGTAAACTTTATATATTATATTATATTGTAAACTGAAATGACGAATTACTGGGAAAAGTGCTGGGTCAGAGTAGGTAAAAGATAATCAGGGTGAGTGAAGCGAATCGCCGTTAATCCTTCGTGTTAGGTGAAGCGTAAATTCTAGACCATATCTCGCTTGTACCTACACAATAAACCCACAGATTACAATATACCGGATTTCAAACGGACAGATTGAAATCTCGAATTTTTACAATATTACTATATTATATATGTGAATTATTCGTTGCTTAGTTCTTATTTTTAAATTATGCTAGGCCCATAGTTATATAGTCTTAAAATCAATAATTCACACCAATTATCTTGATAGTCATTTGACAAAAGTTATTTTCTATTCATTTATACAATGTAATTGTAAGTATTCAAAAATGGGCACCATTTTTACCCAACTGACATGATATAGCTAATCGTTCCTCAATATCATTTTCATTTAAGAGTTGTACCTAGAACATTTCGTAAAAATGGAAAGCTTAGAGAGAAGGGAGCTAAAGATAGCTTTTTACTCGCATTTAGTGTGCTACAGTCCTTAATGCTACGGAACGTTTTACAAGCTACACTTTCAGCATTAGACAGCGTAAATATTTATGTGTTACAAATTGTAAAAGCGTGGATCGTCTTTAAGAACAAGCCTCTAAGTCTAGTACTGATTATTTAAGAGGGGTTAATGCACTACGCAATCTTTATAGGAAAGCCATTGTGACATTAACGAGCATTTCCAGTTACGTTATACGGTTGCAACCTGACGAGATCATGAGATATTTTGTACTTCAGACATTTTTAGGTTGATACAACCACAAAATAAGAATAGTACCACTTTGTAGAGTTTTCACGCTCTATTATTGATTTTATTCTGTGTGTAATGGGAAATGAACAAAAGGGACTTATTACTCCTGTTATTTCCTCAACAAATAAATGTCATAGCGGAAGAAAGATAAGAAAGTGATTTATGTCAGAATGTAAGCAAATTGATTTATTATGTACATGATGCATAAAACATGCAACATTGTACAATTTGACAGGAAACGTGCCATTGAAATGATAATATTTGACAGACTTAATAAATCAACCAAACGTGTCCTTTAAACATAGTTAATACTATTAGATCATTTAAGCCCCTTTGATTTTACCAACTTCAGAAAAGGAATATGCGTCGAATATAATGCAAAACGCCTAATTTAAAACGTCACCTACTTGTCAGTAATCATTTATGTAAATGTCATTTAATTCATCATGTCATTGTTTTATACTCATTCAGTCTGTTCAAGTTCAAGACTTATCTGGCATTGGTAAAATCGGCCCTTAGATACATAACATGTTTGCTCATAAGTAGGAACGGTAAGCTGATTGTAACTATTTCAGCTCTGCGTGAGCGCTGTTTTGTTGAGCTTAAATTCGTGTTTGCGACACGTCTCAAATATTCGCACAAATCCTATAACAATGTCAATTTTTGTCTTAGTTTTGTTTAAGGAGGTTGGGTATTTTATTTTGATTTTGTACCAATATCCTAATAACATATCATTTATCGTTTGCAGATGATATTGCAGCCGTAGCAGAAAGCCCCGAACAGTTACAAAACCTCATAAAGTAAATATATTCAGCAGTCATAGAATTTGGCCTAAAAATGAACAACAATAAAACGAAAACTATGTGTACTTCTAAAACTAGCCCGTTCAGTATTTAAATAAAACTCGGTAACTCAGATTTAGAACAGGTACAATATATAAACCTTGGTATTCAAACAACACAAAATCCTAGATGTACTCCAGATGTAATTTGAAGAATTGCTATAGCTAATTGCTAATCTAACAAAAACAAGAAGTATTTACTCAGAGAAAAATACTCCAAAAAATTTGGAAGAGACTTACATCTGGCGTATAGCCTAATACGGAATCAAGGCGTGGACATTGACTCAGAGAGGCTAAAAGCATTTGAGATGTGGTGTTAGAGAAGAATTGAAAAAAAACAGCTTATCAAGATACGTAGACGAGGAAAGGAAAAATTAGAAAATAATATAAATTGGCGGGGCAATATGAAAGGAATGAAACCGTATCTTAGAGAATATGATAAAAGGAAAAGGGGGATGAAAAAGGCCTAAGAGAAGTTACTTCGACCAAGTGAAGGAAAAAGTCAGTTCGTATCAGGAGGTCAAGAGGAAGGTAGGAAAGAGAAATGAGATTTCTCTACCGACAAAAGTGCAGCTCTCAAATAAAGAAAAGAAGAGTAAAACAAAAATGATAGACCGAAACTATAATTAAGTGTATGTTTTTTTTTATATAAATAATTTCATCTTCAATGCCTGATTAAATCATTATCAAAGGCCTCATATTAGTAGGCAGTCTTCATTAATTAATCAGTTCCGTAAAAACTTGTAGAAAGGACGTTAAGTCCCAGAACCGCGTGTGTTCCGCTCGTTTCCCCGAATGAGTTTACACTTGCCAAGTGTAACTGTTGCTAACAATTTCGGGTAAGGCGTTCAAGTTAATTCCTTTCAGGGTGGTAATTATGTTGAACAAATTATCGACGCATAATAAGTAATATACTTAATATATTTTGTCCTTAAAATTCGTCCAAGCTTATTACGAGGGTCAAACTGAAAGTTCTTAGAAAATCAAAAACTGATTACATTAGCCAGTTATTAGTTTTATTATATCTTTTCAAAATATTGTCCATTGACGTCAATACACCGCTGCATGCGATGGAACCACTGGGAAAAGCACTTTGCCCACTCGTCCTTAGGGGTCTCTTCAATGGCATCGCGATACGCAGCCACCGCTTCTTCAGCATTCATAAACCGCTTTCCTTTAAGTTTTTCTTTAATTTTTGGAAATAAATAAAAATCACAAGGCGCGAGGTCGGGGCTATACGGCGGGTGACCCAGTAATTCAACGTTTGATGTCGCCAAATAGTCGATCGTTCGCTTGGCGGTGTGCGACGAGGCGTTGTCGTGGTGAAGGAGGATCCTACTGCGAGGTCGTTTCTCTCGAACTTTTTCCAAGACAAGTGGCAAACAATTGGTAGTGTACCATTCTGCAGAAACTGTTTTTTGATCCTCTAACACAATTGTTGCGAAATGACCTATCCTTCCAAAGAACGAGGCCAACATTTTTTTTCCCGCACTTCGATCTCTCTTCACTTTAGTTGGCAACTCCTCTAAAGGAAACACCCACTGAGCAGATTGTCTTTTGGTTTCAGGATCATAACAGTAAATCCAGCTTTCGTCACCTGTTAGTATGTCGAACACAGCATTTGAGTCACCTCCGTTAAATCTTTCAATCATTTTACGGCACCAATCCACACGATGGAGTTTTTGAGCCTTAGTCAAATTATGAGGTATCCACCGGGCGCAAAGCTTCCTGACCGCTAAATGTTCGTGGAGGATTTTGTGCACTTGACTCATACCGATGCCTAAGCTTGTCCGAATCTGCTGATAGGTCACTCTTTTGTCAGTCTCTATCATACGCCGCACAACACAGATGTTATTTTCAGTCGTCGCCGTAGAAGGCCGTCCCTCACGTACATCATCAGTGAGATTAGTGCGACCACGTTTAAACTCATTAAACCAGTTGTAAACAGTCGCACGAGATGGGGCTTCATCGTGAAAGGCCAATCGTAGTCTATCATAGCTTTCTTGTTGACTTAAATGACATCGAAAGTCATAAAAAGTCATAAAAAAGGCTTTGCTCGTGGCGTCTTCGTCTGGACCTCTAAACCCTTCTGTGGGTGTTAAACCTTAAACAGGAACATAAGATACTGTTAAGGTCTATTGCATACTAAACGCGGTGCTAGTTTAAAGAAGAAACGAAGTCGCGCAACTGTCGGAAATGGCAATTTAAATCTCCTTTGAACTAGCCATATTTTTCGCTTTTGGTTTATAAGATTTACGGTCTGTATGACAATATCAGACGTTATACAAAATTATGTATATGTCAACGTCATATTGTAAAAATCACGTGATAACAATCTAACGATTTTAAATTCGTTAAATTGTAATCAGACAATTAATTGTAAACTTTATATATTATATTATATTGTAAACTGAAATGACGAATTACTGGGAAAAGTGCTGGGTCAGAGTAGGTAAAAGATAATCAGGGTGAGTGAAGCGAATCGCCGTTAATCCTTCGTGTTAGGTGAAGCGTAAATTCTAGACCATATCTCGCTTGTACACAATAAACCCACAGATTACAATATACCGGATTTCAAACGGACAGATTGAAATCTCGAATTTTTACAATATTACTATATTATATATGTGAATTATTCGTTGCTTAGTTCTTATTTTTAAATTATGCTAGGCCCATAGTTATATAGTCTTAAAATCAATAATTCACACCAATTATCTTGATAGTCATTTGACAAAAGTTATTTTCTATTCATTTATACAATGTAATTGTAAGTATTCAAAAATGGGCACCATTTTTACCCAACTGACATGATATAGCTAATCGTTCCTCAATATCATTTTCATTTAAGAGTTGTACCTAGAACATTTCGTAAAAATGGAAAGCTTAGAGAGAAGGGAGCTAAAGATAGCTTTTTACTCGCATTTAGTGTGCTACAGTCCTTAATGCTACGGAACGTTTTACAAGCTACACTTTCAGCATTAGACAGCGTAAATATTTATGTGTTACAAATTGTAAAAGCGTGGATCGTCTTTAAGAACAAGCCTCTAAGTCTAGTACTGATTATTTAAGAGGGGTTAATGCACTACGCAATCTTTATAGGAAAGCCATTGTGACATTAACGAGCATTTCCAGTTACGTTATACGGTTGCAACCTGACGAGATCATGAGATATTTTGTACTTCAGACATTTTTAGGTTGATACAACCACAAAATAAGAATAGTACCACTTTGTAGAGTTTTCACGCTCTATTATTGATTTTATTCTGTGTGTAATGGGAAATGAACAAAAGGGACTTATTACTCCTGTTATTTCCTCAACAAATAAATGTCATAGCGGAAGAAAGATAAGAAAGTGATTTATGTCAGAATGTAAGCAAATTGATTTATTATGTACATGATGCATAAAACATGCAACATTGTACAATTTGACAGGAAACGTGCCATTGAAATGATAATATTTGACAGACTTAATAAATCAACCAAACGTGTCCTTTAAACATAGTTAATACTATTAGATCATTTAAGCCCCTTTGATTTTACCAACTTCAGAAAAGGAATATGCGTCGAATATAATGCAAAACGCCTAATTTAAAACGTCACCTACTTGTCAGTAATCATTTATGTAAATGTCATTTAATTCATCATGTCATTGTTTTATACTCATTCAGTCTGTTCAAGTTCAAGACTTATCTGGCATTGGTAAAATCGGCCCTTAGATACATAACATGTTTGCTCATAAGTAGGAACGGTAAGCTGATTGTAACTATTTCAGCTCTGCGTGAGCGCTGTTTTGTTGAGCTTAAATTCGTGTTTGCGACACGTCTCAAATATTCGCACAAATCCTATAACAATGTCAATTTTTGTCTTAGTTTTGTTTAAGGAGGTTGGGTATTTTATTTTGATTTTGTACCAATATCCTAATAACATATCATTTATCGTTTGCAGATGATATTGCAGCCGTAGCAGAAAGCCCCGAACAGTTACAAAACCTCATAAAGTAAATATATTCAGCAGTCATAGAATTTGGCCTAAAAATGAACAACAATAAAACGAAAACTATGTGTACTTCTAAAACTAGCCCGTTCAGTATTTAAATAAAACTCGGTAACTCAGATTTAGAACAGGTACAATATATAAACCTTGGTATTCAAACAACACAAAATCCTAGATGTACTCCAGATGTAATTTGAAGAATTGCTATAGCTAATTGCTAATCTAACAAAAACAAGAAGTATTTACTCAGAGAAAAATACTCCAAAAAATTTGGAAGAGACTTACATCTGGCGTATAGCCTAATACGGAATCAAGGCGTGGACATTGACTCAGAGAGGCTAAAAGCATTTGAGATGTGGTGTTAGAGAAGAATT
The DNA here is from genome assembly GCA_963924145.1 of Pyrausta purpuralis. Lineage (NCBI taxonomy): Eukaryota > Metazoa > Arthropoda > Insecta > Lepidoptera > Crambidae > Pyrausta > Pyrausta purpuralis. The sequence continues at coordinate 5,160,419 of OZ001649.1, read as the reverse complement.
GAAAAAAAACAGCTTATCAAGATACGTAGACGAGGAAAGGAAAAATTAGAAAATAATATAAATTGGCGGGGCAATATGAAAGGAATGAAACCGTATCTTAGAGAATATGATAAAAGGAAAAGGGGGATGAAAAAGGCCTAAGAGAAGTTACTTCGACCAAGTGAAGGAAAAAGTCAGTTCGTATCAGGAGGTCAAGAGGAAGGTAGGAAAGAGAAATGAGATTTCTCTACCGACAAAAGTGCAGCTCTCAAATAAAGAAAAGAAGAGTAAAACAAAAATGATAGACCGAAACTATAATTAAGTGTATGTTTTTTTTTATATAAATAATTTCATCTTCAATGCCTGATTAAATCATTATCAAAGGCCTCATATTAGTAGGCAGTCTTCATTAATTAATCAGTTCCGTAAAAACTTGTAGAAAGGACGTTAAGTCCCAGAACCGCGTGTGTTCCGCTCGTTTCCCCGAATGAGTTTACACTTGCCAAGTGTAACTGTTGCTAACAATTTCGGGTAAGGCGTTCAAGTTAATTCCTTTCAGGGTGGTAATTATGTTGAACAAATTATCGACGCATAATAAGTAATATACTTAATATATTTTGTCCTTAAAATTCGTCCAAGCTTATTACGAGGGTCAAACTGAAAGTTCTTAGAAAATCAAAAACTGATTACATTAGCCAGTTATTAGTTTTATTATATCTTTTCAAAATATTGTCCATTGACGTCAATACACCGCTGCATGCGATGGAACCACTGGGAAAAGCACTTTGCCCACTCGTCCTTAGGGGTCTCTTCAATGGCATCGCGATACGCAGCCACCGCTTCTTCAGCATTCATAAACCGCTTTCCTTTAAGTTTTTCTTTAATTTTTGGAAATAAATAAAAATCACAAGGCGCGAGGTCGGGGCTATACGGCGGGTGACCCAGTAATTCAACGTTTGATGTCGCCAAATAGTCGATCGTTCGCTTGGCGGTGTGCGACGAGGCGTTGTCGTGGTGAAGGAGGATTCTACTGCGAGGTCGTTTCTCTCGAACTTTTTCCAAGACAAGTGGCAAACAATTGGTAGTGTACCATTCTGCAGAAACTGTTTTTTGATCCTCTAACACAATTGTTGCGAAATGACCTATCCTTCCAAAGAACGAGGCCAACATTTTTTTTCCCGCACTTCGATCTCTCTTCACTTTAGTTGGCAACTCCTCTAAAGGAAACACCCACTGAGCAGATTGTCTTTTGGTTTCAGGATCATAACAGTAAATCCAGCTTTCGTCACCTGTTAGTATGTCGAACACAGCATTTGAGTCACCTCCGTTAAATCTTTCAATCATTTTACGGCACCAATCCACACGATGGAGTTTTTGAGCCTTAGTCAAATTATGAGGTATCCACCGGGCGCAAAGCTTCCTGACCGCTAAATGTTCGTGGAGGATTTTGTGCACTTGACTCATACCGATGCCTAAGCTTGTCCGAATCTGCTGATAGGTCACTCTTTTGTCAGTCTCTATCATACGCCGCACAACACAGATGTTATTTTCAGTCGTCGCCGTAGAAGGCCGTCCCTCACGTACATCATCAGTGAGATTAGTGCGACCACGTTTAAACTCATTAAACCAGTTGTAAACAGTCGCACGAGATGGGGCTTCATCGTGAAAGGCCAATCGTAGTCTATCATAGCTTTCTTGTTGACTTAAATGACATCGAAAGTCATAAAAAATCATTGCACGAAAATTTTCTCGTGTTAAATTCATGTTGACGTGACACAGACAATTTTCAATTTGCCGCCAAATCGTAAAACAAATGACAAATGAATGAAATATATACTCAGTAATATTGGCAAAGAGTTCTATTTTCAAATTTTAGAATATTTTTTTTATTATATTGTTTATAAGTGGCCAGTTCTAAGAACTTTCAGTTTGACCCTCGTATCATAGTTGGGGTCTCATCGTTACCACTGTACCATAAAAATGACATGCTGCTCTCTCAGCATCAAGCATGTAACGATTGCTATATAAATGTGAACTTGTCGTACCGGCAAACTTTATGGTAATTCAAATCGTGAAGAAACAGCTCCATAACCTTTCAGTAATTGAAACACAACTTCGGTAACTACCACTTACAGTTTAACATCTTGATAACCCTTCCTAGTTCCACCTGGTTAAATCTAACAGCATTTCTATGCAAACCTTACAGTTGAATAAACTTTGGTCCCACAGACCACGAATCAAGTCGGAATTTGTCCTTTATAACACCGGCTGTTGAGGGTTGATTAAATTTCACCAGTCGGGTTAATGGTTATAAATTTGTGTGGCGACTTTACAATCTGCTAGTGACGATTTGATTTCAATTCAGACTGGAATTGGACGGGACAGGTGGTTCAAAGATGTAGTTTATTTTTTTATTTTTAGTGCACTGTCTGGTACTGCGTCTGCACTTTTGCTTACCTTTAAATACCAATTGTCCTTTTTGTAAGGAAGTTTAAATCATTATTACTGCGAATTGAATAGAGTAATATTTATTTGCCTAAAAGACATGGTATAAAATGAAGTTTTTACTATGTTTATAAGGTGAGAGTATGCTTGTCTTATCGATCTGTCGATGTGCAAATATTTCGTCATCGTGTAGTCATTGTTATTAAATTCGTATATTAGCATTTAAAATTCAGTTAATTAAGAATGTAAACTTAACTCTATACAAAATCTCAGTCAGGTAATTACATAATTACATTATTCAATAAAATGTATCAGAATGAAGATGTTTCAAGTCAAAATAGTTTTTTAAAGCATTTTACTCAAATACTAGGTCATAAAATATTAAATGCAATGTAAAAAAATCGTAATATTGATAAAAAAACATGTCAGGAATTGATAGCAAATCGCTTAAAGCGGTCATTACGGTAGAATTTTTTAGAACTCATCTAAGCTATAGAAACAATTATCTCTAAGGGTTCTGTATAGAATTCGTTTGTTGACGAAAAACCGAGGCTCTGACTAAATGATAATATAGTGACTCATTAAGTCTGATTTTAAATTGTGTCTTACAGTTACACAATTCTAACATATAGTACCAAATTGAAATTTTCGGAAAACACATATAAAAATTTACTAATTCTGAGAACTATTTACGCTATTTTGTTAGTATATTGTGACTGTAAGTGATAGTTTTAATCATGAAAATGAAGCTGTTTGAAGTGAATTATGACGGTAAACTCCTGTAAGATAGAGGCAAATGACGTCATAGAAATTCATAAACCCGAAATGAAAGTAGTAAATCAGACTGCTTGCAAACGCATGTATATGTTTACCTACGCACCGTACTTACTACAACGATGCGTAAAAAAATATTGGTATTAGTAAACGAGATCGAAACTTTGAATAGGTTTTAAGATTACTTCGTAGGTTCAATTGAAATTAAAAATGTTGTATCACCAGTATGCGTCACACTTTTGGTTTTTAACAACCTGTATACTACTTCAGGGGACCAGGGGATACTGTATAAAGGCGTCAATGCACAGGTTTATTTATTTTATACGATCCCATCTGGGTTACTGGATAAAAAGGGTCACGCAGTTTACAGCTAAACCGATTTTTCGACCTTCCAGTTACCAGCCATCATCCCCAGTGATGCTGGATTGCAATGAAAACTTCATAAAATACACGTAAACAAATGCTGATACTGAATAAAAATTTTAGGTACTACAATCCATAGAGACTTATTCTTATTTTTATTCGTCACATAGGAGAGACTGAATGTATACCACAAAATCTAATCTAATAGGAATCAGGATCAGAAAGCGAGCGATTATTGATAACCACGTATATAACGTAAGGTAGAGTATAGACAAATTAAAAATGTCGGGCTGATTAAAAAGACGTTATAATACGTCTGTTTTGTGATATATGTATTTAAGGATAATAAACGTACCAAGAATAATTAAGTAACATTTATGTGTTAACAAAATATCGTTTGCAAAATAGTTTCATTTGCAATATATTTAGTGATTGCTTGAGGCAAAAAGTCTACTTTTTCGTCACCCTTGAGTGTTAGAATATGGTTAAACCTACTTCAAAACAGACGCTCTCCTTAAAAATGTTACCTTATCCAAATATCCGCATAGATAAAATCAAAAAAATATATATCTAATATATAAAATTCTCGTGTCACAGTTTTCGTTGCCATACTCCTCCGAAACGGCTTGACCGATTTTGATGAAATTTTTTGTGCTTATCCGGTATCTATGAGAATCGGCCAACATCTATTTTTCATTACCCTAAATGTTAGGGGTAGTCCACCCCATTTTTATTTTTTATTTTTAGACAAAATTTTTAATTTCTGTTTTTTTATGATACAACATACAAAAATACATACAATCCTCAATTTTCACCCTTCTACGATCAATCCTTATTTTTTAATAGCCATTTTAGTAATTTAAGGGCGAAATAAAATTCGCTGGGAATGCTTAAATTTTAAAATTATGGGACTCGGCGGGACGGGGCTGGGGCTAGACGGGGCTGGGGGCGAAACAAAGTTCGCTGGGTCCGCTAGTAATAAATGAAATTCGGGCAACATAAAATTAACTTGGCTGTATCATTTAACCTGTGTCTTTGGACAGAGTGCGTGTGTCATGACGTCAAAACAGTCAGGTGACGGGCGCTCTGAATAGATGCCATGTGTCAAGCCCAGCCGCGGGAGTAAAAGGGTTAATTCACCCCTCAACAAGTGTTAGCAAAAATACCGAATTTACACTCTTTGTATAAATTTTAACTTTATACGCGATGATATTTTATTTTGATGGAGCATTGTTTGTTAGGTCAAACACAATGTTGAAAGATAAGCGATTAGCATTTGGTGGTATTCATTAAGTGAAAGTTTAAGTAAGTGCTTGTATCTTCTACGTAAATAATCAACTAATTGCTAACAAAAGCAACTTATAATTATTGCACTTTATGTATAATGTTCATATATATAATTTTCAAATAAATGCATAAACAAACGTTACATATGACAACAGTTTTCTTGGATACCATTCATTTAGTAACAGTGGTTGACTGGCGCATAACACACTGGTTTGAATTGCGAGTATAAAGGTATCTCATCTACCTTCAATTATGATCAGTAGCAAAGTACCCTTTATGTACAAGTGCCTCGTAAATCCCTCGGGAATTGAATTGAATTCCGTAGGGCGCGAGTAGGTAACATTGACACTTCTGCTTTGAAATAACCCGTTTTATTAAATTTTCGAGTAATATTTAGACTGATCATATTCATTAAGGATAAGTGCCTACCAGCTGGCAATAACCCACAAGATTTAATAAATAGAATTTAGCAGTCTTACCTCAATGCCAACGTACCTACCCCTCGTAAGAGCTAATTGCAGTCTTGTTAACAAATTTTTATCTTTTAAAGTTTTGAGAAATGTATTTAAATAGGTATGAATAAAAACATTGTCAATACATAGTATTGAGATGCACTCATTTTAATGTTGCAAGGAATTTCATCCTATACTATAAGTACCTGTAGATGCAATTGAACGTAAAGGATCTAAATAAACGCAGGGAAACTCGGACTCCCCTCCTTCACTACCAAACTCTACTCTACCTCCCAATCAAAGTTAATTATCAACGTAATCAAACTCACATGAAATGGAATCAAGGAGCAGGCGAGCCAAGTGTGGCTTTCCATTTAAAAACCGTTCAAGTTAACAGTTTCCGCGTCTAAAATAGTTGGCAAGGCGACCCCAACCCGGACGTTCAAACTTCTTCTTCAATTAAACTTACCTGGCATTCTTCGAGCGTTTTTTTTTAAATTATTCATGGCAGTAAATTTTTGTGGGATCCAATCTCGTAATCCCGGAAATCGGGGGCAAAAACCGGATTCAAACCGAGAATTACCCTCTGTTTACATTTTCCTTGGATTTTGGATTTCCACGCGATTGTTTTGAAACCACTGAATATAAGATTTTGGAAATCATTTATAACGGTTGCCATTTTTATTTATTTATCATATACTTTGATCATGCTGATTGAATGTTTCAATAGTTACCAAATCTAAAAATAAACCACGTCTACTTTATAAGAATAAAAACAAATAAACAGCGAGGATCAAGTTTTGTAACAAGTATTTCATTATCTGTTTTCGTTTCAGACATTATATAGGTAAGTAACTTACGACAAATGTAAGTGAAATGAGTCTTTGTTACGGTTATGTCTTGGCAGAGGAAACTCACTTCTACATGAGTTTATTTCACAATACTTACCCGTAGTTATTACAGCGTTAGTTGTCACAAATGTGTTCCAGTACATAACTCCAATTTAGCCATGAGATAAGCTTAACTGGTCGACCCTTTCCGTATTTCTACTGCACAATAAGAATGACCGTTAAGGTACCGTTTAAGGAAATCTGGTACCTTTACTCGGGTTTAATACTCATGAATAATAAACCCAAAGTTGGCATTAAACCAGGCTCGTATGGGGACGTTTCCTTTTTCATAACCAGCCACAGGTATGTATTAAGCTAAATCGGTCTAAACATACCGCTGATTTATCATTATTATATTCTTTTGTGTACATTGCGTTCGCGAATTTGAATTTTGTCTCCTTTGTATGTTGATATTGTTTGTCGACGTAATTTTTTATGTTGAAGTCTACTTGATTTTTTTGCGAGCAGAATTTTGTTACTGCTACATCATGATCTATTCCGAGTTTCAATGAGGTTTCATTATGAATCCCTAATTAGATATTTAGGTGCTGGGACGTTAATGAAGAGGCGCGACATTTGATGACATTAAGAAAATTTTGGAGGGCTGTAGCGATAAATTTAGAACATTGCGAGCGTAAGTGACAAAGCATCGGCTGTGTGGGTGTGGAGCGCCATCTCTCAGCGAAGCCGGTTAAATGGCGTATTAGACTTGACAAGGGAGTTACATCTCTATTAGGGTAAAACTGCTGTAAGCGCTGAAAGGTGCTGATAAACAGATGCAAATTAATGTTTTTTCGTCAGACTATTGAAAATGTTGTTTGTTGTAATTTTCATTATAACATAGTTTCTATTTTAATATTAGTTAATTGTTGTAAAAAGGAATCGATACCATTTAAAGTTCAATTGAAACACTCTAATACGAGTGCTAGCTTAGCAAAAAAAAACAATGTAAAGGCGAATACTCTCTTTGAGCACTAGAGCCTAAACCGCGGTAAGGCTATTTCCTTCCTGCTGTATGGCTTATGTCTCTATGTACAAAGTACAGTTCTACGCTCTTTAAATGTTAAAATGATATTTCTTTTTTCTCTTTTTATGAGTAGTATATTAGAAAAACTCATACCTTCTTAAAATCTTTAAAGTAAAGAAATTGTTTTCTTGTAACAGTAATTATTGTGTGTGTTTTGCACTTAAAAATTAATTGCATAAACAGTTTCACGTAATAAATACATAACTTGATCAACTAGAAAAACCAAAAACGAAAAAAAAACGTCGTGTGCTGTATTCAATTCAATATTATCATTGTTTTGTGTAAGCCTTTGAAACCAAATACGGTTTTCAGCGTTAAGCAATACATACTAACGAAAGATACATTAAAATTACTGGAAATAAATTCAAATACGCGTTCATTATTTCCGTAAAGCCGGTGAGAATCCTTTTGAAAAAGATACTAAAAACAATTGCAAGGATACGGAAGTCTTAAGACAGGTAATCCAGAGTAAGAGGTACTAGCAATTTTTTACAGAAAAAATAAAGCAGTGATGAATTTTCTTCAATATCACTTTGTGTTTTTTCTTTAGGGCTCACGCCGTTAATAAGTTGACCAATGCATTCGCATGCGGCATCAATGTGGCTGAACGATACCGACAAGGATGCATCTTTCACGTCTACTATGAGCCAGACATAGGCTAATGTTACACGCGGTATTAAAATGATATATTCCGCATTCGGATGCGGAGGTGGACTAACGGCGTTAGTAAATAAATCAATGTTATTAAATGCACTTGAAAAAAGAAACTGTTTAAGACAAGGAATGACACGATGGACGAAAGGACACGAACCCTGTGTCTTACGCTATCCGGGCCTATGCCACTCGGCCACCGACACGATGGTAAGCCTGTTAAATTATATTGCGAGAGCAATTTCGCAACATTGATGAGGGCACGCAGCCCACGTGTTAAAGCAAGCACTTGCAAAATTCAACAGGCTTAGCAATGTGTCGGTGGTCGAGTGGCTGGCGAAAGGCATACGCTCGGATAGCGTATGGCACGGGGTTCGATTGCTTGTCGAACAATCGCACCCCGTGTCTTATAAGAGAGCTTGTATTAACAGTTGCTTTTTTCAAGTGCATTTAATAATATTAAGTTTGAATAGTGACAAACAACTATAAAAAATATATATAATTAGATAAATCGATATTATAAAATGCATCAACTCTAAATATTCGTTCGAATGTAACGATTGCACTAGATGGAAATAATTTTCTTCTTTTTCCGAGTGGAGAGCCTACAGAGGTACTGAAAATTGAATGTGGCGCTCTGCTGCGCTAAAACATAAATTGGCAGTGGAACACAACCTTTAGGGTTAGATTAACCTTCTAATTAAGAACGTGACGACTAACCCACTCGTGTTGGATGAAATTTGCGAATTCGTTTGTGAGGTATTAGTGACCACCTTTGGCAAACAATAATGATTGCGAGGAACATCGCTTCGGACAGGAGATTACACGAAATGTTTTAGGACAATAGTATTTCCGCAAGGGAATCACTCATTCGGAAAGCAAACACACGCAATCATTCAAATAATTTACTTTTTTGTTTATTTGATGATTATGTTTTTTTTCGATCGATATTTAATGAAAACATATAAGTATGGTTTCGAAAGTTTTTAACACTCACAGTGTCGCGCGTAATGACGTATCCGTAAGAGACCACAAATTTTGCAAGGTCAGACCGACAGCACGGTAGCTCAATATTGGTAGAGCGTTTGGCCCGGTTAGCCAAGTAGTTGCCGGTTCGTGTCCCGCCCTTGCCCAAATTTTTGGTTTCTTATTTAATCTTTATGAATATAAAATATGACACAGTGAGTGTCAAAAACTTTCTAAACTATTAGATAGCGAAGCGTTATCAACTTCCAAGTTGAATTTATTCTGTAAAAAGAACTGCCTGGCCCACTGACTATGACGGGTAAATGGCGCTAAGTGTCACGCATAATGACGTATCCATAAAAGACGACTAATTTCGCAAGGTCAGACCGACAGCACGGTAGCTCAATATTGGGAGAGCGTTTAGAGCGGTTAGCCAAGAAGTTGCTGGGTCGGGTCCCGCCCGTGCCATAATTTTTGGTTTCTCATTAAATATTTATGAACATATAAGTAGTTATGCCTACTTATATAAAATTGTAGGGTTATTCCTCCTTTTTTGGTAGAACAACTCTTATCTTTACTATTCTAGTTAACTTTCAAAAACGAGAACAGACGAAACTCTTCTACATTTAAATTCAAACTCAATCAAGTAAAGCACAATTTTTAAATTGGATTGAAATATTCCATTCCCGGTCGTTGGTGGCTTTTGAGGCGTCAAAGGAAACGTGGTGTTTCGGCATGGAACGATTTCCAGACTGATTTCTAATTTGGTTAGGACCACACTTTTACACTGTCTGTTTCGGTGCCTGCCTAATGTGTACAGAGTAATGCAATAATGCAGAATGCTATGATTGACACCCATAATTACTTTTATGTAGAATCCAATATATTATAATGGTTTTAAAATATGTTACCATAATAGTCCCCCCTAGCCTATTTCGACCACGGTGGCCAGTCAAAACGAATGTCCGATTGCGCGGGACATATTATAGTGCACAAGTGTGTACGCAATCACAGGTGCACTCTCTATTCCTTTCACTTTGTAACAGCAATCTGACACGACTGGAGAGAGATCAGGCGCAGGACCAACGGCTTTACGTGCTTTTCTGAGGCACGGGTCTGAAACACCGCCAACTTCCAAACTTCCTACTCTAAGAATTTTTTGAACCTAAAAACTTAGGTTTATATTTTTGGCCCGACCCGGGGATCGAACCCGGGACCTCTGGCGCAGCCGTCGCTTTGAAGTGCGACGCTCTTACCGCTGCGCCACCGAGGCAATATGTTACCATATTACTCGTATGTATCAAGTCGAAAGTCGTTATTTTAACCTCTAAAAATATACTTACACAATTAACTTAAATTCTTTACCCTTTTGAATACGTGCAGTCGGTATCTCAGAGAAATAATACCAGTACTTTCAACTTCTAAAACCGAGATTGTTAAGTTATGATGGTGTGCCAATTTACTTTTACAATAACTGTTAAACTACATACTCGAAAATTCGTGTCACATTTATGTACGAGTAAATGTTAAAAATTAATTACAATGGTGCCGTCTAAAAGCTCTTGGTGAAAAGTCTATACAAAAAAAAACACTACCTATAGGATGTTTATTTTAAACGAGACTCAGACACTTCCTCTACATTTACAGTGCTCTGTACACAGAAGTCGAGTGCCCTCTTTCGTGCGACTTGCAAATGTGCCTAACGAAAGGCAAACGCTTGGGGTTTCGTAACAAAATTCATGTCAATTACTCTTCCAATTCGACAGTAATTGTTTGCTGATTTACATTCAGTATCTTTTATTACTTTTATTAACGTGAACAACATATTTTACTTTTTAACTTGTAATTATATTAATGGCCTAAAATTAAGTACTTCAAATAATTCAAATATAGAACGTCATTTCATTTTAATTATTGAACCGATAACGATAGCCATAACTATTTAGGGGCCCCATATTTTTAATTATACACGTCAATATGGTGCGTGATAAAATCACGTTTTATTTCATTAAGCGCGCACGCGCAGGCGCGTTTTTGATGAAGATTGACGCATTAATCTGCGATTTCCGAATGAAAATCTGTTGTAATCCACGGCACACGGCTTTGTTAATAAAAATATAGAACTATTTTCTAACTAATGGCATTTACATATATTTAGTAGCGCTTATTTGAGCTGAAGTTGGCGAGGGATTCTAAAATAGAGTTCCAGAACATTGTGCAATAGGCCGTAAACAGAGTAAAATTAACCAAGGCACATATTAATTACTAACTATAATGTTGTATCTCTTCTGATTTTAAAGCATTGATATGAACATTGAAAATGTTTTAATTGGTCTCATGTGACGTTGAGTAACGCTGTTAACTTGATCAATATATTTTTCAAAGAGTCATATCATATACTTGCTTTAAAAAAGGATACGTAGCTCTCTAAATTGAACAAAAGCATTGTTTTCCCATTCGTGTAGGTCATTGGAGGTATTCTGCTCTCCCTAATGTTTGACAAAGATCGAATCAAATTCGTCTTCTCAGTTGCTCGTATGTTCGGCTCCACTTTGGCAGCAATCTAGCGTTCTATTCATCCGAATAAGCTATGTTTTGTACTGAAACGATACCTATTAAGTATGCAAAGGTTGATGTCTCCAAATCTCGGGAATTCTGGACGCTTACCTATTCCACCGAGCAATATTGGTTCAACGTAGTGTCGTTGCTTCTAAATTATACTGATCATGAATATCTAAGTATATTTCGTACCAAAATTCTGATGGTAATGAACCTCAATTTTTGTTAATAACATAATCGTTCTGTACTCTTATCTATGTCAGAATCTGGCATACTATTGTTTCTGAAATTAGGTGTAATTTTTTTTCAGTGCTATTGATTGCTTTCCTGTCATACCTACGCCCAAAGGGTAAGTCAATAACGTAGCGTTAGTAGAACTTTCTACCCCACTATTTCTTGTAGACTCTGTAAGAAGGACTAAATACTTTATAATTACCCTAGTTGAGGAATAGAACTTTTCGACCGACTAATAACACAATTGCAATCAAAGGTATGTCGAATGTCTAAAGGTTATTTTTCTTTGCGCACAATGAAGGGCATCACTAAGCGAAAGCGCTACTATGTAAGACGGTGTCCGTATTTTCAACTCTTCATTTTTGCTGTCCCTTTCAATTATAGCAGCAGTATTACTGTCCAAACAAACACGAAGGCTGCAGCTTAAAATACAGACAGTATACAGTGAGTAAACCCTCAATTTTACTAATCCCAGTACGGCGAGTCAGCAGTCGACCAGCATACAACATCAGGCTTCGAAACGTGAACCTTGTCTGATGCACTTTCGATCCGATTTGCATAATTTAAGAGAAAAGCAAGGTTTGTTCGAATTTATCTTAAATTTGCAGTATCAAGTGAACGAACAACCAAAGTCCCCAGAGATATGATTTTAGAACATTGGACCTATTGTAGTGAACTATAACTGTATTTTAATCACATGAGGTAAAAATCGCGGTGTCAGCAGAGGTGTCAGGCATAGATGGAGCCGTACAGGTGGCGGAGAGACCTCGCCGGGTTATTCTCAAGACTTATGTGTGCTACCGATGGAAAACCCTTTGTTTGTGGTTGACTGATTATAGAGCGTATGGAAGAATCCTAGTTTTATTTTCCATCGGTCCCATGATCGATAACACATATGAGCACTTACTTGTCTAACTTATGTTGACTTTTATTATCCATTGCAAAAATATTCAACCCAAAATAAACTTTTTTAAACCTCACTTTCAAGTCTCAAAAATGTAAGTGGTTTACACATCTGCTTTCTTCAACCAAGTCATTATTTTGTATGGAGCGGCGGAAGTTAGCGAAGTTTTCCACCAGAGCCGACTTTGTGTTGTATTTAAAGAGTTAGAAATAAGTTTACAGACCGCGCCGATGCTAAGTCGAAGTAGTACTAAAAGTAAGTTAGCTCGAATTTAAGTGAGCCTTAGTACTACTTACGGACAGGTCCCTGTATATTTAGACTTTGTATACTAAGGCCCAACTTCGTGATCTATAGTAATTTTAATGGCTATCATAATGACCATTGGTTAAGGTATTTTTTCTTCTAAACACAGCAAATCCTAAATATTCAACCGCTGGTAACGACATTTAACCATTACATCGGATCACGTATTTGGGCCTTAATATTGGTTGCACCATTATAATTATTTGTCGTAGCCTTAATCCTAAGATTGGTTCACTGAGTAAAATGTCGGATCAATAAGATTTCATGGTTAAGGAGATACAGGCATATTTAGTAAGCACGACCATTCGGAGAAATATATAATAATATAGAGCCTCCAAAAAGCTTTATTATAGCATTCTTGAACTAGAACTAACTTGTAGTAACGAACAACATTAATATCTTGTAAAACTGGTTTCGACAGTTCGTAAATGTTCCCGTTTATGAAATTATGGAAAGTTCAGAAGTTAATGGATCCGTTTAAAGACGATTGTATGTTTTGAAATGTAATGTAATACCGGTTGAACTGTTTACTTCAAAATTACGTTAATTTCTAACATCTTTGGCATCTTATTGTATCCTCTTAGTTATGAGTCATATTAACATACTTCAATTATGAAGGCTTGTCTTCACCAAAGCTCTTACGAGTAATCTTTTATACAGAAAACTGAGTCGTATTAGTATAGCATTTTTAATTCGGTACGAAACGTACTTTGGATTTAAATTTTATTGGAACACTTATTGTATTTTTTCTTCGATTGCATCTAACGAGGTTCTGTCTACATTTCTCTCATTTCTGTACTGAAGAATTTTTAATCAATTACTAGCGAATCCAGCGTACTTCTTTTCGCCCCCGGCCCCGTACCGCTCCGACCCCGTACTTTTAATTATACTTATCGCACTCCGGACGGTAACAAATCATGGAAATCGGTTGTACGATTTCCTTTCTAAAAAACCTCTCCTGACACTAACAAGCACAAAAAAAGGATTAGCGAAATCAGTCCAGCCGTTCACGCGTGAAGCCGTGACCAAGGGAAATATGGATTTATTATTAATGTTATCGAACATTAATAATAAATCTATAGTTAGAATTGTTACTTGCTTTTCATTCGAAAATCGTTTCGAATGAAAAGCAAGTAACAATTCTCACGGAAGTAATTTTAAAAAAGAACTCAATTGTGTAAGTACTTGCATCCATATTAGATGTGATGTTGATTGACTTAGTTTATTTCCGAACTAAAATCACTCAGTATATTGACGCGAGTGATTAAAAAGCTCCAGATCGATCTTGATAAAACTTACATTTAACTCTAAGTTAATTCTACACATCATTTTTCAAGCGGTATAAACAGTTTTTGTGACTCTATGTACTTGAAGTACAAGAAGATTTAAATCTGAAATTAATACACGTGATTTCACTCCATTTTATTTAAATAATTTTCGAAATTAAAGCTTAATCAATATTGCTTAGTGACTTCCGGTGAACTGGCCAATTAGTCACTGGTTCGGGGGATTACAGCTAATTGCGCCTTTAATGGTGGCTTAGACCTGCGACTCTGCTTTTCTATATCTATACCATTATTTATAGAATTTGTTAAAACTTAGTTTGAGTTTAGATGACAATAAGGTTAATTATTTTGTTTGTTTCTTTAGGGTCGGTTACACCATCATATATTAAACATAAGTAACTCTCAAAATACAAATGCTTACTTGTCACTGGGACGTCATACAAAATAATTACGTTATTTTGTATGACGTACCAGAAACCAGCATACTCTGATTTGTAAGTAGATAAACCAGAATGACAGCTTCAATCGCTTTTTATATATTTCATTGTTGCAAGCGTAGTGCAATAGTGTTCTTAGAACGCTTGCCAGACAGATATTGTCGATTTTTTGAAAAGTTAAGTTAAGTTAAGTTGTTCAGAAGTTTATCAAACTGAAAAAAAACACTGTTTTATTTCAGTTTGATAAACTTCTATACTTTATTTTTGCAATCATTCAAAATAACTTTAAAGCAACGATTGAATAACAATTAAGATTGTTCAAAATTTGGGAACATCACATTATTTTAGTAACGATAAAGTAGCATCCCAATGATATTTTAGTCTATCTAATTAAAGACATAGTGACAAGGGCCGTAAAGGTTACTGAATTTTAGCAAGATTAAGTTTCATGTACCAAAAAATATAAATAACATAAATATCACCTTTTGAATGACGTCTTATTAGCAATATTGAGTCCTTACGAAGAAAGGTAAATAATTGTTTCACATAGACAGCAGTGATTGATTTCGATATCAAAACGCACGCAAGCCCTCAGAAATATTGTTTTCGCAAAATTATTAGGAACGTGAGATGTCAAATTTTCTGGCTGATTTATGAAAGGCTCCTTTGACATTATTTGTTTTCTCGATGCGAAAGGAAAGCTCCCGTGGGAATGTACCGAGATCTTGTTTTTATGACTACCTACTTGATTCGTATTTTTGTCAACAGTTAATGCCCCAAGTTATTATGCGTACATAACTAAAACTATCCATTTTTTTTGCTCCATGGTTAATTTTACATCTGTAGAAATATTGCGTAAAATAAAAAAATGGTATGAAAGGTTGATAACCCAGATACAAAATGAAAACATTGTAAGCCGGCTTATGTATAAATAAGATCACTCTGGAATCCGGCGCATTTCCTTTGGATAAACAAAACGACTATTAGAAAGCATTCGTAAAAATCTGTCTCGTATGTGTCACGTTACGCGTTATCGCGAAATATGGACAGTAGTGATACACCCTTAGTTTTGTTCAGCTTGCTCTCCTCTACTTTCTTGACGATTTCAATCATTAATAGGTTTAAGACATGGCAAGCTCCTCATCTGCTTGTTATTTACCGTTATAAAATGATTTCCATCACAAGTGCATATTAAGTTACTTTGATCGTGACATATTAATTAGCTTTCCATTTTTTTAATTTAGATTTCTTTTACTTATTATTACTTATAGTATTCAAACATACTAAACACTATTTATTATATAAAAGTCTTGTTTTAATACGTATGTATAATATTAACCTTCGTCGACCACATAATACCAATTGAGTTCAAGTTTAAAGAAGAGTTAGTTTCTTGTGAAGTCAAAAAACTGAAAACAGAATTTCAACGCTTGGAAAAAACACTGTCAAATAATGTTCCAATAAAAATTCATTCTTTTCTTAGCTTAATTTAATCAACCAGCTTTATCAAATTTGGCTCTACAAACAGCAATTCAATCTTGACACGTGTACTTCGATTAAAGATCTCGTCGTAGCAAGGAGAAAATCTCCCATTTTCCTCCACTTTGGAACTGAAACTGACGAGCCTGACATGACTGTAGGTACTGTTAGTATTATATAAGAGGAGCTTAAAAAAGTGAGCTACAAAATAATAATTTGGTTCTGTTGCATCATCAGTATAATAATCAATTTTAAGGAACATTTGTTTAGAATCTTTAAAAAGATGTTAAGAATATTGAGGTGAATTATCAGATATTTTCACTGTTATTTGTCTTACGCTGACTCTAAAAATGATTTATTATCGGTAAATGGTTCGAGCCAACTAATTAATAAGAACACTAATTGGAAAAGTCGAAAAAGTTTTTTAATGAATATCGGACTGCTTAATCTATCATAGTCTTTCGACGATCAAGCCGGTTGTAAGCATCTCGAAAAGAAGTTGTTTCTTTGTAAATATTGAGATGTTAATCTCTCTTTGGCCTTTCGCCAATAGTTACGTAGTGATTGTGATTTTATCTTGTTTCGTTCAGAACTCTGGCGCCCTTAAAATTAATGTCGGTCCTAAATGTTTGAACTAGATAATTGGTGCTTTGAACTCGGTAAAAACAATCAGGGTCCGCATACCGCGCTGCTTGGCGCTGCTCTATGAATAGGAAGGCTAAGTTTTTGCAAGTGCTTTTTATTTTACTAATCAACACACGGGATTTAATGCAATAATACACTTCTTTTTAAGGTAAACATCGTATTTACTTTCGCGACGTTTCGACTCGGCTACACGAGCCATAGTCCTGTGGGGTCACGCGAAAATGCAATAAAGTTTTAAATCATATACTGTTTTTATTTTATTTTATATTACAGCCTATTTGAGATTTTTATCTACTTAATAGGTTTCTATTTTTAATTAATTAAGTGTAGATTTAGTATTGAATATTAATGAAATCTTCTCGTTACTTTTTTAGGAGCTTAGAAAGGTTTGTAGTCAAATCATACACTAACGGAGTTAAAAAATCACAACTCGCAGATAAAACCGCGGGCGAAGAGCTAGTTTTAAATGTTTTTTTTTCTTTTCCACGTGTCCCACTTAACACCGAATCGTGGCGGTACTACCTACTGATACTGGCAATTTTCTTATTAATAAAACAAACACTGTTTCGTTTGTTTTCCCAGAGCCTGAGACGCGGTAGAATGAAACTCTCAAAGAATTCCTTGAAAAAGAGCAGTATGGTAACTCTGTAAGAAGGTAATATCACTTTCTTTATAACTTTATGAAAAGTAGGTAAAGTCAATTCTTTACCACTTTATTCATTAGGGTGACTTTTAATTTTCGGTTTACTTTTGATAAAAGTTCATATCCACTTACCCTTAAGGTCGATACTAGTTATTCAACCTTCTTTTTGATGTCATCAGTCGTAGAAAAACATAAGATCGGTTAGTGGAGTAGGTAAGTTACTATTATTTTGTTTCCTAGTAACCTGAAATTTAACTGACTGTAAATTTGGTGTGCAATATGGTGTATATAAATAAACTATAATTAAACAACTGTATATATGTTTTGTATTGAGGTTAGTGCGATGTCTATAGCAGAGCTAATGGAAACATAGCTTTACTTACTTTAACCTCTCTGCGTATCTTAAGTGGACCTCTTTATTTCCTGACAGGGCAAACAGGCCCATGATTCACCCCGCTATATGGCCACTCACAATAAACTGCTAAAGAGGTCGTAAATGTACCTAAAAGGGAAATAATATAAAATTATAACCAAGTTTTTAATTGAAAAAGTTAGTAGTTCTTTAATTACAAAGAGTGGCCCTTGTACAATCATCAAAAATACAACATCATGGCATACATCACTCATTCATATTAGAGGTAGTTTAATATGGTACTTAATCGGAAAGTCGTATTTGAGTGTTTGGTATATTCAAACGTTTTAAGCAAAGTTCGTTGACCTATAACCTGTGTACAAACGAAGTTGTATAGTGTATATTTATCATGAGATGATAAATGGTCAATGAGTTCAAATCTGTGCTTTACAGGTATCTTATCTCCGCAACAACTATTCATAAACAAAAGCACAATACACATTTGGTTAAGGAAAATGAATATTACTTTTTTAGCGTAGCGAGTTTAATTAAATTAAGTACCTATTATAAACCATTTCAGCAATCTGAATTTTTATTTTATTTTTTCACCCTGTATTTGCAATAGACAGCTCACACAAGGAATAAGTACACAGGGTTAAAAACAGCAATATGGTAAAAACAAAAATAATAAGAATGTGTGTTTGAGCTAGAAAGGATAGACATGCGCATATGTTAAGTCATCTCGAGAATGATATTACCATACTATTTTAATGCAATGTGTGTGAAATCGAAACGTTACTCCTTGTAAGACTGCAGTATTGCTGACTGTGCACTGTCACACGGAGTTCTGGTAATGAACAAGTAATTATCGCGGAGCGAACCCTACTTTGAACTCTAACAGCCGCATAATAATTATATATTACTCGTATTAAAGGGCATGATTAAAGTCAGTCGCCATTCAAATAATTACCGGTCAATAAATCTGTTGCATCGAAGACAGATCTTCACCGGTTAAATGCTACCAGCATTATGATGCAATATTAATCAAAACTAGGTTGAGTGATCGTGATCGGAATATTAAATTAAGATGTTATTTTTAATAAAAATTAGTTTGCTACCTTGATGATAGTTTGGTGAGTTCTAATTCACTCAGTGATGACCACATAGGAAAAAACATAATTTTCTCAGATTCAGCGAAAATTTAAGGTTTTTAAGTTAGTGAATGCCATAAGGCATTAAATCGGATAATTGTACAACGTAGATACAGAGCAATCAAGTTTAAATAAATCAATAAAAGTAGTGTCGCTATTCATTAATAAGACAAGATAGTTAACTCAAATACAAAGTGTCTAAAGCGGAGTAGATCCCCTGTTAAGCGCTGTTGCAAGGCGGAATACGATCGCTTAATTAATTTCACCGCTCAAGCCTGCGAATCTTAAACGTATTCTGATACACACGGATCTAATTTTGAACAGTTTGAGAATTAGTTTGTTTCAAACTTGTGAATATGATAGCGAAATTTGAACTTTGGTGAAACTTTTAGTTACATGACTTATATAATGGAAAATTGTTAGTTATAAGAATGTGGACGTAACTGAATGTTTGAAACGAAGATTTTTAGAATTAAAATAAAAAGATAAAAAGTTTAAAAAAAAAAATACGTAAGTAATATTGTTTCAAACAACAGCTTACCCGCAACACTTTCAACAATACCGAAATATCTGGAACTCAAAAAGAATAAGGTAGCAATCTAGCTTACAATCAATTCTAATATTCTTTAACTTATATTATAATATGTGTAGATTGAACCTAATTAGACTATTTTTATTACCAGGCAATTCTGCAATCCATCTTCAAGGCTAAGTAGACAGTCACTGGGGAGTCTATAATAATAGAGTTGTTTTTGACACTAATAAGGCGCTCGATATGTATGCAACGGAAATAGGTCAAGAAAAATAGCTGTGCTCATGATTTTTATAACAACTTAAATAAATTCATAAAGATGAAATAAGAAACCAAAATAGTGCGCACGGGCGGGACTCAAACCAGCAACTTTCTGGCTCACCGGGCCAAATCGCTCTACCAAATGAGCTACCGTGCTGTCAGTCCGTGCGTTGTTGCTGTTTCGAATCCCGCCCGTGCGCCAATTTTTGGTTTCTTATTTCATCTTTATGAATATAAAATATGACACTGTGAGTGTTCAAAATACTCTAAAACAACGTATACTACTCTAAATACAAAAAAACGTAAATCGTGCAATTTAAACATAATAATCAATAAATTTCAAAAGTAAATGTAAAAATTATAAGTACCTACTTCAATTTATTTACTAAAGATTACACAAATATAACAGCAGTTACATCATTTTCCAATAAACGCTCAAAGGAAATTAAACTTGTCGAGCATCAACAACTAAAAGTTAAGAGAAATACTAAAGTTGTTAAGTTCAACCCGGCTGTTATGATTCGAAACAATACTGAAGGTATTTACACTATAGTTCTTTAAGCTCGTTTAAGTGTCACTTGTTTATAAAAGCGTGAAAGTTATTTCAACGAGAGTTCGCCTTGAAGTCGGGAATTTATTTAAGTTTAATCTCAATTCACTCACAAGTGATTTTAAACAACAAAGTATCCTTACAATAATTTAAAAATCGACGTCACAATGTTATTGCAAATGCTGTTTACACAAGTGGTCTCCTCTAAGATAAATCGCAATTGATCTAATCACCATCGCAGCGGTATGCTTCGGAGAGCACGCATCAAGTCTGCCCTGACTGACTAAACCAATTCAGAAAAAAACATAGGTTATAAAATCTAATACTGCTGTATTGTTAAACTCACTTGACACATTCCTTATATTTAAAAAAAAATAAGGAAATTAAAAGTGTCACATCTATTACCAATTAGCCGTAAATTGCACTAACTTGAAATGGGCACAAGTGTTAAGGCATGTAAAAGATCTAAAGGGTCGTAATAACACTTTACTGATTTCATTGCACGTTTATAGCATTGCCCTTAACTTGAGGCACAGATGCTTGTGTAAATGGATTACTGCCTCAAAACATCAACCTTTAGTCCAGCTGCGATTGACCTGTTGATATGTTGTTCTAACTAGTGTGAAATTAATGACCATTTTGCAATTGAAAACATACTATTTGCAAATTTTCTAAAGTCTTTGTTATGAACAATAATGTTCAAGAAATGTTCAACGCTTAAGAAATGTTCGTGTTAATGAAAATTCTTGTAACTAAATGGACACTCCATGTTACGAAGAATCCCATTTCTTTCAGTAGTTTTTTTTAGTTCGCAAAAACAGTTAGCAAAATCTTTTGGGTTCTTTTTCAAAATACTTTACACGTACACATTGTAACATTTCCAAGAGCCTTCCATTGCAATCTGTGATCTTCAAACACAATCCGTATGGTAATTTAGTTACGCTGAGACGCGTAGGCCGCAGCGGTTGTGGTCAGAAATTGCCGGAACGTACCTCGCTTGGTGCATTCCTTTACAAACAACATTCTAGGTTGTTTAGCTCCTAGATTACCAACATTTGGTGCACTTGAAATTCCTCTTACCTTTGAACGGTGACCAAACCAAGGAGCAGAAAACACTTTGTGAATATAATGCTTTAAATCGTTTTGGGAAAACTGTAATAGGACAACCGTGGCAAGATGATATTTTTTCGTGGATTTCGATAACCTTTCACATAAATCATATGCTGTTTTTTAACAGAATGGGTTATATTTTTTAATGCCGCTATATTATGGAGAGAAGCATACCAAAAACAAATGCTTCACAGCCAAAGTTTTGTCGGACAAAAACTGAAACAGCTCGCGCAGTCATTTGTGCTGCAAATAGTTTAAAACACAGGTTTTTGCAGCGACAACATCACGTAAAGTTCTTTATACAGAACGTTTGATGAGCGAGCAGTTTCCTGGTAAGTATGCTACGAGTATAAGGGTGTATTTGTATTGTGAAACAGAGGGCGTATTGCGATCCAACGTGAGCCGTTCAATTTCCAGGCAGCTCAATTCCGATTTAGTGTAAACGAACATTATAAATATAGTAATACTACAATGGTACGAATATTAATATTTATGTTGTTATGACTGCTGGTTCAGTAGTCAAGAACTACTTATGTGATGAGCACGAACATATTTATTATATGGTACTTCAAACACTACATATTGGCCATAAATACAACACAGCATAGTTTTAACGTGGCGACAACTTTGATACCAACAAAATAATCAATTTGGAATTTATACTCATAAAAGAAAGTCGTATTAGTCAGACTCGCGGACGGGTGGATCGATTTTCATGATGAAAACTTTGTTGGATTCGGTTAAAAGTATTTTTAACACACTCAGTGTCATATTTTATATGCATAAAGATAAAAATTTAAATTTATTCAAAGATAACCAAAAACAGGCGCACGGGCGGGACTCGAACCAGCAACTTTCTGGCTAACCGGGCCAAACGCTTTACCAATTGAACTTTCATGTCGTTAGTCCGACCTTGTGAAATTTGTGGTCTCTTATGGGTACGTCATTATGCGTGACGTTCTTGTTGTTGTTGTTGTTCTGTTTGTTGAATTCGTCATCGCCCCGGGTAGGAAAATAGTCGGCTGGAGCGAGACTGGGCCGGGCGCAAATGGGACCGGGGGCGAAATGAAGTTCCCTGAGACCGCTGGTAAAAAATATTTAGAAAGATGCTTTCAATAAAGCATCGGCCACCTGTTCCGTCTAGGTTGCAGACGATTTCCATATACATTAAAGAAGCCGTGCAAGGCCAGCAGTCTCAGGGATTTTCTCTCAGAGCACACTTTTCCTGAAAAAAACTTGTGGTCAAGCTAAATTAGCAATATCAATTTTGAACCAGTCTATTGTCTTGGGAAATAAAATTCTTGGAACACGAAAAGGTTTTAAATGAGAAAAACTGTGAAAATTACTCTTTATTGAACGCATGAAATATCACTCGTAAAAAAAGACAACCGCCTTCAAAAAAGATTTCAAAGCTTGAAATAACGGATTCGTCTTTTATTAAAAAGTAAAAATAATTTTGGAATCTGTGCAATATGTCAAGCTTACCTACCAACAGTCTACACACACCATGCACTGACTCAGAGTTTTTTTTTCCAAAATAGAAGTAGAACGGTTTTTTGAAGGTGGTTTTATTTTTTAAAATACTTTTTAAGGTATTATCCATTTTTCAAAAACTATGTACTGGGCCGATGTTTATGAAATATACCTAATTTATATAAAGACTAGCGGTCCCCCGCGACTTCGTCCGCGCGTTTTGAGTTTGCTCCCTCCCCTCCCGTCGCAGCGTCATGTTTTATATCCTAAAGCCTTTCCCGATAAATAAGCTATCCAACACAGAAATATTTTTTCAAATCGGTCCAGCAGTTTCTGAGATAAGCGCGTTCAAACAAACAAACTCTTCAGCTTTATAATATACTAGCGGTCCCCCGCGACTTCGTCCGCGCGTTTTGAGTTTGCTCCCTCCCCTCCCGTCGCAGCGTCATGTTTTACATCCTAAAGCCTTTCTATATAAATAAGCTATCCAACACAGAAATATTTTTTCAAATCGGTCCAGCAGTTCCTGAGATAAGCGCGTTCAAAAAAAACAAACTCTTCAGCTTTATAATATATTAGCGCAAGCGCACGTTGTACTTAAGCTGCGAACATTATTTTGGTGCGGAGTTTTGTTAAAACTGTGATAGCTCCTAAGATATTTATTGAAATCAAATGATATAAAGGGCAACTTGGTTCTAAATGAAATGCTCGTGATGATGAATGTATTTATTTTGATAAGAATAAATACCTGTGTGTATAATACGCCTCTAAAAATAATGCATCATTTTTTTACAAATTTATGAACATAAAAAAGGTTGTAGTAAGTCAACCATAAAAGATAGACATATGCTGTCGCGGACTTTATTATAGAACTCTTAATGCTGAACAATCCTGTCATACATGATTTTTGTGTAACTTAAGCGGTTTCCGCAGCATATGCAGCGGAAGCTCTCAAAAGGAATATCTTTCTCCCGTTTTCGCAACATTTTTCATTTCTGCCGTGGTATTATGAGTTGTATCCTTATGTTATATAGCCTAAAGCCTTCCTCGATAAATGGACTATCCAACGTAAAAATAATTTTTCAAATCGGGCCAGTAGTTTTTGAGATTAGCGCGTTCAAACAAACAAACAAACAAACAAACTCTTCAGCTTTATAATATTAGTATAGAATTAGCGCAAGCGCAGCGAACATTATTTTGGTGCGGAGTTATGTTAAAACTGTGATAGATAGCTCATAAGATATTTATTGAAATCAAATGATATAAAGGGCAACTTGGTTCTAAATGAAATGCTCGTGATGATGAATGTATTTATTTTGATAAGAATAAATACCTGTGTGTAAAATACACCTCTAAAAATAATGCATTTTTTTTACAAATTTATTAACATAAAAAAGGTTGTAGTAAGTCAACCATAAAAGATAGACATATGCTGTCGCGGACTTTATTATAGAACTCTTAATGCTGAACAATCTTGTCATACATTATTTTTGTGTAACTTAAGCGGTTTCCGCAGCGTATGCAGCGGAAGCTCTCAAAAGGAATATCTTTCTCCCGTTTTCGCAACATTTTTCATTTCTGCCGTGGTATTATGAGTTGTATCCTTATGTTATATAGCCTAAAGCCTTCCTCGATAAATGGACTATCCAACGTAAAAATAATTTTTCAAATCGGGCCAGTAGTTTTTGAGATTAGCGCGTTCAAACAAACAAACAAACAAACAAACTCTTCAGCTTTATAATATTAGTATAGAATTAGCGCAAGCGCAGCGAACATTATTTTGGTGCGGAGTTATGTTAAAACTGTGATAGATAGCTCATAAGATATTTATTGAAATCAAATGATATAAAGGGCAACTTGGTTCTAAATGAAATGCTCGTGATGATGAATGTATTTATTTTGATAAGAATAAATACCTGTGTGTAAAATACACCTCTAAAAATAATGCATTTTTTTTACAAATTTATTAACATAAAAAAGGTTGTAGTAAGTCAACCATAAAAGATAGACATATGCTGTCGCGGACTTTATTAT
This sequence comes from Pyrausta purpuralis, assembly GCA_963924145.1. Classification (NCBI taxonomy): domain Eukaryota; kingdom Metazoa; phylum Arthropoda; class Insecta; order Lepidoptera; family Crambidae; genus Pyrausta; species Pyrausta purpuralis. Next base: position 5,135,632 of record OZ001649.1, on the reverse strand, counting down.
AGAACTCTTAATGCTGAACAATCTTGTCATACATTATTTTTGTGTAACTTAAGCGGTTTCCGCAGCGTATGCAGCGGAAGCTCTCAAAAGGAATATCTTTCTCCCGTTTTCGCAACATTTTGCATTTCTGCTGTGGTCTTATGAGTCATATCTTTATGTTATATAGCCTAAAGCCTTCCTCGATAAATGGACTATCCAACGTAAAAATAATTTTTCAAATCGGGCCAGTAGTTTTTGAGATTAGCGCGTTCAAACAAACAAACAAACAAACAAACAAACTCTTTAGCTTTACGAGTATAATATTAGTATAGATTAGCGCAAGCGCACGTTGTACTTAAGCTGCGAACATTATTTTGGTGCGGAGTTATGTTAAAACTGTGATAGCTCCTAAGATATTTATTGAAATCAAATGATATAAAGGGCAACTTGGTTCTTAATGAAATGCTCGTGATGATGAATGTATTTATTTTGATAAGAATAAATACCTGTGTGTATAATACACCTCTAAAAATAATGCATTATTTTTTTACAAATTTATTAACATAAAAAAGGTAAGTCAACCATAAAAGATAGACATATGCTGTCGCGGACTTTATTATAGAACTCTTAATGTTGAACAATCCTGTCATACATGATTTTTGTGTAACTTAAGCGGTTTCCGCAGCGTATGCAGCGGAAGCGCTCAAAAGGAATATCTTTCTCCCGTTTTCGCAACATTTTTCGTTTCTTCTATGGTCTTATGAGTCATATCTTTATGTTATATAGCCTAAAGCCTTCCTCGATAAATGAACTATCCAACGTAAAAATAATTTTTCAAATCGGGCCAGTAGTTTTTGAGATGAGCGCGTTCAAACAAACAAACAAACAAACAAACAAACAAACAAACTCTTCAGCTTTATAATATTAGTATAGATTAGCGCAAGCGCACGTTGTACTTAAGCTGCGAACATTATTTTGGTGCGGAGTTATGTTAAAACTGTGATAGCTCCTAAGATATTTATTGGAATCAAATGATATAAAGGGCAACTTTGTTCTAAATAAAATGCTCGTGATGATGAATGTATTTATTTTGATAATAATAAATACCTGTGTATATAATACACCTCTAAAAATGATGCATTATTTTTTTACAAATTTATTAACATAAAAAAGGTTGTAGTAAGTCAACCATAAAAGATAGACTTATGCTGTCGCGGATTTTATTATAGAACTCTTAATGCTAAACAATCTTGTCATACATGATTTTTGTGTAACTTTAGCGGTTTCCGCAGCGTACGCAGCGGAAGCTCTCAAAAGGAATATCTTTCTCCCGTTTTCGCAACATTTTTCATTGCTGCTGTGGTCTTGTGAATCGTATCTTTATGTTATATAGCTTAAAACCTTCCTCGATAAATGGACTATCCAACATAAAAGTAATTTTTCAAATCGGGCCAGTAGTTTCTGAGATTAGCGCGTTCAAACAAACAAACAAACAAACAAACTCTCCAGCTTTATAATATTAGTATAGATTCATGTCGCTATGACTTCTCGTTTGCGAGAAATCTTGAGACAAACATACAAACATACATACACTTTCAAAATTTTGCTTACATGTTAAGGAGCCTAATTAAAACAGCATACTAAAATTTTATCCAATTCTGACGATATCACATACATTCATGCCACTTCTCTCATTATTTATGCTTTTACCTACCTGAAGGTTTTCTCCCAACAATTGCTTTAAGCAATAAGACCGCCTGAATTGTACTTCTACGTTATAGTTAGGTTATGTTCTGTAATCATTTATTGTTTACGGTGTGCAATTACGAATATTTATTATTATTATTTTTCATTTCTTCTGTTCGGAAAATTGAACTTTCATGTGAAGATAGACGGGTGGAAAGTAACTTAGTTTTAATTGCTACAATCAAACATGGAGCTAAAGGTAATTGAGACACATTATATTAGTAAAATAAACAAACTTTTCATATTTTTAAGATTAGCTAAACATTAAAAGCGTGTTTATTATGGTGACTGATTTGAAAAATGTACAATTGGTCTAATTTTTTACAGTTTAAAATCTACAAATAAATTTCGGTTATCCGCCATACATAGTGTCACTCTTTTTTCATTTTAAATTGTCACATTTTGTTTGTCTTTGATGATATATTTTTTAGTTTGGTCGACTATTGCATAGATTATTAAAGCAGGCGGAGGCGACTTGCCGCCATTTTTGTTGTTCATTAATCCAGGCAAAATTGAACCTGGACTTTGACATAATCTGTGGTAGTTTTGGTGACAAGTAACCTTGTTTTTGCAAGGTTGCGTTCTTCTCCTATTATTATGTGACTGTGAGAAAAAATCGATCGATATTTTTAACAATAATTTGAAATATTTGATATCGTCCGCGTTTTATGTAGTACTCTGTTGTTTTCCGTGCCTTAACTGTCCTTCTAATCTTGTATTTTATGTATAACGACAGTAAACGAACTGATATGTAATGTAAAAACTTGAGATTTCATCACTCGCCAAACAACTTAATATCTAAATAAATTTATTTAGTTTTCCTCACAGTCGAAATGAAAAATAGTATGTATGACTCGGATGAAAGCACCCATTTCACTCTCGAATTACAAGAACTTCTCGAGTGAAATGGGTCACTTTCTCCCCTTGTATAACAATCTACTATTACAGATAAAACAGGTTTTACAGGGATTATCTCTTTTTTTGAAGTTGATAAAAAAGCTTCGTCCGCTAACTTTGCCTATTTTTATATTATACACAGAAGTTTTTATTCTTCAATTAAGATTTATTATCCATTTACACTGAATATCCGATGAAGAGCATGACCAAAACAATGAGAAATATTTCTGCAGGCAGCATTTGTTTTAAATGAGCGCATTATAGTCAAAACGAACTAAAATTAATAAAATAATATCCTTTGGACATTCCAAAAAAAATGTTTATAAAAATAGATGAAAGATTCAATAGTTTTTTATAAAATTGTGTGTAGAAAAAGATTATTTTACCTCATAAGTTACCTAAGAAAAGTTATAAAAATGCACTTGGACGAAGAAAAGCAATGATAGTAATCTTGTACAGAAAAAGAATTTCCAATACACAAATCCAATCTCGATATTTCCGACGAGAAAAGTTGGAAACTGTGTGAAACAATTCACAGACTCATCCACAAACTACCGAATGTTTGGATGAGTGCATTCGTTACGTGTGTTACTCCTTCGATAAAGTACAATATTGAAGTTCGGATGCACTTTCTGGAGCTCAATGTTATGAAATATCTAAGAAACATGTCTCAAATATTATAAGTAAAGTTTTTAAAAACGTTGATTTGCTGCAAATAACAAGTCAACAAGGTTTTAAATAAAAAAGCTACGTCTTTAAATCTCATCACAATCAGTTAAAAATAATAATAAATCCATAAATAAAAAATCTTTAAAAAAATTACAGAAGCCTACTTTTACTGCATTACAGACAATACCCTAAACATTCGAACACATACTGAAATAAAACGTAGAGAGAGTGAGTAAACAAGCCTAAGCATGACAGATCAACTTCACTTTATAAATTTCAAACTTAATACAAACTTGTCTTAAGACGGTTGATTAAATTCAAGCAAACTTTCCGTCTGTCCAAATTCTTCCGCCTTACCTCAGCCAATCACAATATTTGAACAGGCCCCTTGTGCTAGGGTGAGATTAAATTAATCTGGAATTAATCCAACTTAATGAAATTGATTGCGTTGTTATAATCAAATTTATTGTCGCTAATCCTCACCTATCAGCCAAGTTACTTCGCTGAGAACATTCCGTATTATATTTGTACGTACAATAATTATGTTGAGACAGAGGCACTGTCATAAACGAGCCTGAAAGTAGAAGACTTATGTAGTAATGATAATGTTTTGTTCTAAAAATGACATAGGTAAATTAAGGTAATACTCATCGAAATAAAACCAACAAAACAAGTAGGTATACGGTAATACTGACCTGAGTAGAAAATATGTATAAATTTTGTATCTCTAAGCATCCGGTAAGACATAAAATCAAAATCTTTTTTCTGGTCATGGTTCCTCGGAGACATGAACTTCTTATTTAGTTCAGTTCATAAATAGTTGCTGTTAGCGATGACAACAAGAAGGATGGAACGGCACAAGACAATCCAGAGACGGTGCCCTCTCCTTGCCAGCTGTTAATTTATCATTTGCGTTGTTTTCAATATTAAGTAAATAGATTAATTTGCAAAGTGTATTTCAGCGCTTTTACTACTAACAATAATAAGTCGTCTTCATCTGCAATCATACTACTTACATCGTTCTCCACTGTGGAAAGTACTTAAGCTTACATTCAACAAGTATCCTTAATTCGATTCAAGTTAGCCTAGCACTATCATCTCCAAAAGCAATTTGATTGTGTACATAGCTTGATAGGCGATAGTGAGAGTGTATATTAAACAATTAATATTCAGGAACAATAATTAATTATAGTGCTTTGCTATTATAGCCTATGTTCGTAACCCTTCTTAATTCCGCCCTTGAGCCTAACTAACTGGTTTTGACAAGGATAACGTCAAGACAGAGCTCGTTTAATGATTACGTTGTAATATAAAGTTATGATTAGTATTTAAGTACTTATTTCCTTCCGGTCAAAGACATCCCTTATCCCACCAAGGCCTACAGGTTTTTGGACATTTCCCATTCCCGTACTTTGATTGACCCAATCCACTATCCTGAAAAGGTTTCGACTCTTGTAATTGGAAAAGGGATAGGTAAAACCGCAACGCAAAGGAGTCCTTACCTACAAAAGTAGGCTTATTTTCTGTACGACATAATTTAAACCGGGTTTAAGTGCTACCTTCGTTCTGACGTTTCACCGTATCCACCAATTAATCTTCCGTTTGATTACTCCACGAAAGGCCCGAGCCCGGATTGAGACACAACAAAGCGGCCCATAAAACAAATAATAAAACCCAAATAGCCAAACGATCGTCGTTAAATTGTACTTTATAGTCTAAGAGACCCGTGAAAGCCTCTGATACGGTTAATTTTCGTTTACGGGAGTCATAGGTCTCCGTCTTAGTCAAACGTTTCGAACAAAGTATTAGCACAAAGCATTTGAAGTATTCTTACCCGATAACCTTCTCCATATAACTTGACCAACATTCACCGATTTGCGTTGGTACTTATTGCTGGTGCTTATACGCTGAAAACCTTTCAAGCAATTTTTGTAGGGTTATAGGTAATTATACTTTTATAATTACATTTTTGGTTTTCATAGTGTTATGTCACTATACAAACTTAATAATATAAATTGCACTTATAAAAATCAACTTAGGCTGTGTGACAGACGACGAATCGAACCCCGTGTCTTACGCTATCCGTGCTTATGCCTATACCACTCGGCCACCGGCACATTAGCAATCCTGTTGAATTTTGCAAGCGCTTACTTTAACGCGTAGTCGCGTAGACTACGTGTCTGTCACACAGCTAAAGTTGTTTTTTACAAGTGTAATTTATATGATTAGGTATACTTTTTTCAGTCTTTCAAAAGAGCTCATATTGATAAGCTAAAAGTACTTTGTGAATTTGTACTCATTCATGTGGATGCTACATATAAAGTGATATTTTTTTATATACTAAAGCTACATAGGATACTTAGAACGGATTTCAACATTAAATTGTAAAATCTGTGTAAAGCAGAGGTCGTTGAGTTTTACGTACTAATCCATAAAAATTAATGTACAATAGGTACCCTGCTGTAATGTTTCCAGTTTTGTTGACTTTAAAACGGAATACGGCTCCAAACATTTTATAAAGGTTATTCTGGCGACAATCAAGTTTACATTCGCTTTATAACTTTGGTCGTAATTCGTAATTTGTAAATCTTATTAAATAAACAGCTAATTATTTAAGGGGTGACTTACAATTTAAAGAGCGACTAAACTATTTTGCAACAAGGAAAAAATAGCAGTGATTAAATATTTTAGTAATGATTATATTAGGTGAGTTTAAAATGCAATAATATATAAAAACTAAATATTGCCTGTTACTTTAATGTAGCAAATATATTAACAGGGCCAATAAAGTTACAGGCAAGGTACCTTAAATAATGAAATTGCAATTAATATTACCATATCAAAAGAAAAGAATGTATTATTGACAAGTAAGGCAGCGATATTTAAAAAACTCTGAAAATTAAAACGAGTACCATAATTTAGTATTAGGATTTCAGTATTGTTGTTTTTGAATCATGATTTAATGAAAACGGAGCCATGGCAATAGCGCTATATAGCCAGTGGTAAGCAGCAAACGAACGTAACGGGTCTAGACATGTGTAGTTCTGGACATAAAATAGTTCCAGGAACTATGTCAAACACTGGAACGATATCCTTCTGATCCGAGGCATCATAATAAACAGGGTTAAAAAAGAAAGCATAGACACCCCTTACGAAATCAAAACCTGCCCTCCTTCAAAAGTTTTTTAGGGTTCTGTGGCACAAAATGGAACCCTTATTGTTTCGTCAAGTCTGTCTGTCTGTCCGTCAATATATCTAATACACAAAAAATGAAAAAATAAAACATTTGAGAACCCCTATTTTAGTTAAAGTAGGCACGGAACACTCAACGCGCGAGTCCGCCTCATACTTGGACGTTTTTTTATATAATATTGTTTGGTTTTAGTATTATGGTACCTCGGTATAGTTGCTGTCGTTTATAATTTAGAACAAAAAATAAATACAAATTCTACCTACCCTCATATATTTTTTACTTTTCGCCATTGTATAAACTATAAAAGTCAAAATATAAAATTATACAAGCCTTTATAAACCTACATACTTTATTTGTATAAGCTAGGTACCGTGAATAAGGTCTATTATTCCTCCAAAATAATGAAATCGTCATAAATTTTTTGCACATTAATATCATCATCATCATATTCAGTCAAAGGACGTCCACTGCTGAACATAGGCCTCTCCCACGGATTTCCACAGGGACTGATCGCGAGCGGTCTGCATTCAGTGTTAACCTGCGTTCTTAACAAGGTCGTCTGTCTATCTTGTCGGTGAATGTCCTACACTGCGCCTTTTCTACCCCGACGGCCACCAGCGCTTCGCTTTTTGCACCCAACTATTTAATTCAATATTTAGATTAAAACTTGCCAACATTAAATTTTACGATGGAAGTGTATCTAATTCACATACTCATTTCCTAAATGAAAACAGATTAGTTAACTAGTGAATCTTACGAACGAAACTTAACATACAAACTCTTCAGGTTTATAATATTAGTAAAGATAAATAAGGACCTAAATAACATTGTTTCGGTACGTGAAATTATGAGTGTATTTTCTGTTGAAACAACAATAACTTCCATGGACTGGAATTCGCTTGTTACTGTAAAGACCTCAACCTCACACTTTCATAGCAGTAGGTACACCGCGCTTCTAATAAATCTGTACATGAGCACTTTAAACTGGACTCTACTACATACAATTGAAGTTCAACTTGTAGTAGAAATGTTTAGCTTGTCTTGTGTGCTAAAGAGAGAGAAAAGTGTATTTGTTGGCTAAAGCCAGGTGCACAAACAGGGACCACAAATAACAGGCAGCGCTGAAACGTTTGCTTAGGACCGGGCACAAATGCGACAATACACTATTTACTGCGGAATAAATCAACTTATTGTTTTTCACATCTGATTTGTAACTTCAGGCTACTGTCAGTCGATTTATGGCTGATTTCCCCAACATCAGATAAGGAATTTGTCGAATAAAACACAATAGTCCTAGTTTGAAAACGTCACCTATTTGCCAGTAAATATTATGTAAATGACATTTTAAAATCGGTCGTTTTATTCTTATTCAGTCTAATAACTTTAATTATATTTCGTCGCTTCATTCTTCAGATATAATTTACCATGTAGTCCTTTTATCCTGCTGGCAACTTCGCACGTAACAGAGTATAAAAAAAAATATATCAATCCATAGACATTTAGGTTTACCTATGGCTCAGTGACGGTGAGCTCCTCATTCTTTTTTCGTGCGCGGCAACAAGCACAAGTCTACACGACACTACGGGTAGTTAGGATTTTCCATATAAAATGCCGAAAAGAAGTGCTGCGGAAAAACTTGAATACTATAATTCAAAAATAAAAAAGCTCAAAAAGAAAAACCCCGAAATTAAACGACGACGTTTAATCGTGTATTCCTCTACGTCAGACTCCGAAGAAAATTTGGGTAAGTTAAAGTTTTTAATCATCATAAGTGAAGTGAAGAATAGTGAAACAATCATTGAGGCTGCGAAATAATAAGTATCTGTAAGCTTTCCTGGAGGTTAACTGCGGGTTAACACGATGGAATAGTGTGGTACAAGAAAATAACCTGGAGGTTGACCGTGGGTCAACACAACGGTATTAATTAGATTTGGCCATAAGAAAAAGTTAACGTTGCATACGTATTACGTACTTATTAAATGTTTTGTGGGTTAAAAATAAGTTCAAAGTCTACCCCCAAAAATTTGATAATTTTGCCAATAGCATATTTAAATAAAAAATGCAATAACTTTTGTTTGTTGTGCGAGTACCTACCTAATTTGCATATTTTTGTTTTTCGTTTAAGATAACGGAGCCCCGTCACCGGAACATATCGAGATACCGTCGCCAGCGACAGCACCTTTGTCCAAAATTAAATTAAATGAGGATGTTATCCCAGCGGTATCAGAGGTAACGCATTCTACGCCAGAACCTATAGATACACCAGAGCTGGATCCTGAGTTATTGCTAGCCTTAGGTGACGCAAATGAGGATATTCCAATATATGGCCCTAATATACATCCTAATTTAGCCCAAAGATGGCTTCCAATTCTCAAAAAAGGCCTATCACAGGATGTAAAAGAAAAGTTGTTACCAGAATATACCGTACCCGATAACTGCAAATTGTTAAAAGCACCAACTTTAAACGTAGAAATATCAGCGGCTGTTACTGACTTGGTGAAAAATCGGAATAAAAAATTACAGTCGAATCGAGACCAACTCGGTTTGGGCATAACTGCAAACAGCAGAGCCATGACCTTGCTTTTGACTAGCGATGACAAAATACAAGCGGTAAAAATCTTGACCGACGGATGTCGTATTTTAGCTGACCAACATTATATACAGACACAAGTCCGAACAAAGCTCATAACACCTGGCTTGGAGAAGTCATTTTTGTCGGTCATAAAAGATGAAGATCGAGACGAAACCTAATTTGGATCGCAGCTTTCGGATAAGATTAAGGCCTCTCGAGCGATAGAAAAACAAGGCCTCCAGATAAAAAAGGCTCCAGTTCCAAAACCATCCACTTCAACTGCTGCAACATCATCACCAGCTCGTGGCCGCTATCAGGGAAACTGGTCAGGCCCTCCCCGATTTCCTTCGTCGAACAGGGGGAGGCGGTCTTCATACAACAAGAACCAGTCGACGTTCCGACCGTGCTCCAGCACCACCGACTTCATCGACAACGCGCCCAGCGACGACCATGAGCAACAAGCGTGTCTAAACTCGACATCTATACAGGTACATGTTGGTAGACTGCGCCATTATTACAATTGTTTGTTGAGGATAACTCAAAATCCAGTTATTTTAAATTTAGTTCGTAACGGCTACAAGATACCTTTTGCTGGTCGGGTTTTCCAATCCGTGTCCAGATATGTCATTAGCCATTAGAAATTTAATTCAATTAGGCGCTATTTCTAAATGTGACCCTCATAAAGACCAATTTATTTCGAGTATATTTTTGGCACCGAAATCAAATGGCGGACACAGGTTTATACTGAACCTAAAACATTTAAATAAGTTTGTGTCCCATGAGCACTTCAAGATGGAAGATCATAGGACCGCATCAAAAATGTTGACAAAAAACTGCTTCATGGCTACTATAGACCTTAAAGAATCGTATCTACTGGTACCCGTGGCACCAGAGCACCGAAAATATCTACGATTTATATTTTGCGATGATACGAGTAACCAACAAGAAACCTTGTATGAATTTAATGCCATGCCCTATGGTATTTCATCTGCTCCCCGAACTTTTACCAAAATTATGAAGGAAGTAATGTCATACCTTCGACAAAGTAGTTATAAATCGGTAATGTACCTTGATGATATATTCTGTATAGAAGAGGACTATACTACTTGTTTAAAAAATGTCAACGCAACCGTCGATTTACTCCGCTGCTTGGGTTTTGTAATTAACCTAGATAAAAGTTGTTTGCAACCAAAACAATGCTGCAAATTCTTAGGTTTCATGTATAATTCTGAGGAAATGACAATATCTCTTCCTTACGATAAACGCGAAAATATATTGCGGTTAGTTCAAAAATATTCTTGCCTCCCATATTGTACGATCCGAGTTTTCGCGCATTTAAATGGAGTTCAAACCTCTGCTTGTCCAGCCATAAGATACGGATGGCTTTATACCAAACGATTGGAACGACAAAAATACCTTGCTCTCACAAAATATCAGAACTATGAGGCCAAATTAAAACTTGACCCTTGTGTGTTACCAGATCTGAAATGGTGGGCAAGAAATATTCTTGATAGTTCAAATTCTTTGACAATACCCGAATTCGACCTCGAAATTTTCACAGACGCCTCCAAAACCGGATGGGGCGCCTGTTGCGGAAACGATCGTGTTAATGGATGGTGGAAAGAAACAGAGAAAAACTGCCATATTAACTATTTGGAGTTACTTGCAGTTTTTCTTGCTCTCAAAAGTTTAGCGAGAAGAAAGCGTAATCTTAAAATACTATTGCGGGTCGATAATACGACAGCAATAAGTTATGTTAATAGGATGGGAGGTGTACAGTTCCCACATTTGAATGAATTGAGTAGATCCATCTGGCAATGGTGCGAAGAACGAGAGATATGGTTGTTTGCTTCATATGTGAATACAAAGGAAAATGTAGTTGCAGACTTTGAGTCTAGAAAAATAAACCCGGATATAGAATTGCAGTTAACTGAATCACAATTTCAACGCATCAAAACATCTTTTGGGCAACCAACCATTGACCTCTTCACTTCTCGCATTAATGCAAAGTGCGATAAATATATTTCTTGGGGCCGAGATCCAGATGCGTATAGGATTGATGCATTTACTCAATTTTGGGGTGATGACTATTTCTACGCTTTCCCGCCATTTTCGTTGGTATTAAAATGCTTTCAAAAAATAATTTCTGATAAAGCAAAAGGCATCTTGGTGATACCTTACTGGCCATCTCAGCCTTGGTTCCCATTGCTTAACCAAATACGCCAGTCAGAGTTCATCTTTTTTGAATCCTCTTTGTCCTCTTCCAGGACCCACCATCAAGCCCTCAAACACTGTATCCTGGCTGCTGCAGTGCTCTCAGGACAGTGTTCACTTCAAGAGGGACACCAAGCTCCGCCTTAGACCTAATGATGGCATCTATTCCTAAAAATACGCTTCGCCAGTACAATGTAACTTTTAAAATATGGTGGTTGTTCTGTCAAACTAATAATATTGACCCATACATAAGTTCATTTTCAGGAGTTTTGCTGTTTTTAACAGAACAGTTTAATAAAGGTGCGGCGTATGGATCGTTAAATAGTCATCGCTCTGCTTTGACCCTACTTTTAGGCAGTAACTTTATCCAAAATGATCAGGTGAAAAGACTGCTAAAAGGTGCATACAAATTACGCCCGGGCGTTCCGAAATATACATATACTTAGGACCCACAAACAGTTCTAAACATGATCGCTACGTGGACTCCTAATAGGTCCCTCTCTTTAGAAAAACTAACTAAAAAGTTAGTTTCGCTTCTGGCATTATGTACAGGGCACCGCGTCCAAACTTTTTCATTAATAAAATTAAATAACATTATTGTTACCCCCACTGGCATTAAGATTGGTATTTCGGATGTCATTTAAACTTCAGCCGTCGGACGTGATCAGCCAGTTTTAATTTTGCCTTACTTTAACGATAATAGGGCGATCTGCCCCGCTACTGTAATAGGTGATTACATGTTTGTTACAAGGGAAATAAGGCCTGAATCGACAGACCTTCTTATTCTCACATTTAAAAAGCCGCACAAGCCTGCTTCCAGTCAGTCTATTAGTAGATGGATAAAACAGGTTTTAGGCGAGAGTGGCGTGGACGTGTCGCGTTTTAGCGCACACAGCACACGGCACGCGTCCACGTCCGCGGCGCGCGCCGCCGGCCTCTCCGAGGAAGGCCGCCGGCTGGACCGCCTCCTCGCAAGTATTTGCTAGGTTCTATCAGCGTCCTATATCTGACGAATACAGTTTTGCGAGGTCAATATTATCACCATTTGTCGATAATTCTTAAGTTATTACTTGTTAATTAATTACTCGTACCTACTAAAAATGTACATATATGATTATATATTTCTGTTAAATGCATAATAAATATATCAAATTTGTTTTGAAGTACTATAAAAGTGTATTATTTACACAACATTTCTAACTCTAAACATCTACATGGTAAATTATATCTGAAGAATGAAGCGACGAAATATAATAGATGATCAAACGAACTTGCAAGTGAAGTTCGATCGATATTATATGAGTACGCTTCATTCGAATATATATAAGCTCCCACCCTTTTTTTCCCTACCCGTAATAAATTTTGTGTCCCATTTACCTACCTACTTTCTCTAAAAAATGAGGAGCTCACCGTCACTGAGCCATAGGTAAACCTAAATGGCTATGGATTGATATATATTTTTTATACTCTGTTACGTGCCAAGTTGCCTGCAGGATAAAAGGACTACATGGTAAATTATATCTTCGAATGAAGCGTACTCATATAATATCGATCGAACTTCACTTGCAAGTTCGTTTGATCATCTAGTATTATCTGACGTTGTGAAAATCGGCCCTTAGCCGATTTTACCTCTATAGTACGTTTATTTTTTCCTAGTCAAAAAATGCAAACAATAAATAACTGGCTTTTGGAAAAATGCTTTTATAGTAATAATGAATATTGTTATTGGCGACAAAGTTATAATATTTAAATTAAAATACTGAATATTATTTAAACTAATGTAATTTATTCAAGATTATTTAATTGACATCAATATTATGTATCTTTATGTAATAATAACTATAATTATTTTTTTACACGTCTGCGAGCAGACTGAACACACGTGCTACTTACTTACTTTTAAGTATCATCTTTTTTAACTGTGTTCTTGGCAAATTAAAAATCTTGAGAATCTTGACATTCCTTTTTAAACAAATAATATTTAAAGTGAGTATTTAAAACTAATAACGTATGGATTCGATAACATTCCTAATAGACGGATTGTAAGTGTATTTTGTAATCGTATGAAAATCCCGTACCTGTATCGTAGATATAAAAAGATTGTCATCCAACATTTATCTTTGAGAGATACAGTATGACGAACTGTAAAAACGAGGGCATTAATATTTCATATAAATGTACTCTCATATGATTGATTTCAGGCAGAGAATCAATCACGTTTACATCGCATGGCATACTACGAGTATCAGGAATTTTGATATACTCGTACTGGCATACATTTCATTGTCGAAAATAAGTTATTGTTCTGTACAGTTAGCATGAGTTTACGGCGGGCTTACTCGCTAGCGACGACGTTAAAAACGTGCATGGAAATGTTTAGTTCTGCAAGTGACCGCTAGAGGCGCTGTGCAATTTTCGATACACTTTTATACGTCGTCGCTAGCAAGGAAAACCGCTCTAAACTCATAGTAACGGTACTTAAAAAGCTACTTTCAAAGAACTTAACTATTAAAATATGACGTCACAAAATATAGTAGCAATCATATGTTCCACTTGAAATTCGAAGGTGCGTATTTACTCCTGCATGAATGATTTATCAACTTGTCTGAAAAAAAGGATTATAAATGCACATTTTACTTGGTTCCTTTAAATTACGAGAAATCGTATTGTAAATAATTTAATCTTGTAAAAGAGTTGACTTTTTGTACAATATCACTGTACAAGCAGTGAATTCACGCTTTCAGGTTTTCATATAGTCGGTAACCACCACCTTAAAAGTAAGATTAATATTTAGATTAAACGCAAATGTACTGCTTACTTTTTTAAGTGCCTATTATAAGCTATGGTAAGAGATAGATGAAATTGAGGCAACATTCTCCGTAAATATTTTCAGCTCTAGTGAGTAACGGCGCCCGCGGCTAAATAGAGGCTGCTCTGAAATGCATTATGTTACGCCATACTTTTGTACTTCTACTTTTGCAATGCATGACGTATTGTGTGCTGTGATCGGCCGGGGTTACTGCTATCTTTTTCTCCCTTTGCTAAAACAACCAGATTTGGTGGTAGGGTACAGTATAGATCGTTGTTTTGAGTACCTAGATTTACGTCAAAAATGTCGTCGAAAATCGTTACATTTTGAGCTTAAAACCATTGACTTAAAGATGCTATGTAGGAGTTTTTTGTTATATCTTTTTTGAATATATCTGTAGAGTTCCGAAGATTGTTAATTTATAACTTAAAATTTAAAACTTAAGTTGCTATAATTTCATCATAAGCTATGTTTAGTATTTGATAGCCATTGGTTTTCTTGCTAAAGATAAATTAAAATTTTTGGAAATCGCCGTTGCGTTTATAAATGTCAGTTCTGCTTTTTATTACAAAAAAGCATACTTATTAATTATCTCTATTTTCATAAGCCAATGTAAAAACAAAACTTCCTCAGTGGCAAGGATTAGCGGCATTGTAAGAGTTGGTAAACTTTGGCCTGAATATTGTTGCGTTATAAAACTTCTGTAAAAAATATCCGCTCGTTAACTCCTAAATCCTCGGAGGAACTTGCCTCAACTCCCATCTACTGTTTAAACTTCAAATTGGTTTCATTACAAACTCAAACATGATTCCCAAGGCTTGTACTTACATAATTAATCGCACACCTTTTTTCTTTGCGCTCGAAGAAGATGCAAATTCGCTTTATAACACGATAGGCGACGGCAGGTAGGGATGATCTCGTTTAATTATACGGATAAGCTGTTATCCAAGCGTAAATTGATGCGAAGAAAGAGAGTATTTTCGAATTAGTATAATGTAGCAATATAATAACCTTTTCCAGCAGCAATATAATCAACATACCAACATTAAAAATACGTGTTATATTTTGTTAACGCCATTTTCAGGAATTGGCAAGTATTGTTCTGGCAAGTGTCTAACCTTTTCATTCATCGTCGTCTTGCCTATTACAGAAAATGCATTTTATTATTAATTTCTAAAGATTCCAGCTGAAATCTTTTCGCAGTTTGACTTACATTTGACAAATATTAGGTAAAGTTATATACATCAAATATTCCTTTAGATAGATGCATCTCTTTATCTATGTATAGGAATATTTTCCCTTAATTTAGGAACTTTATTATAACCTCTTCATTATCTCAACACGCCCTCTACACGTCATATTTATAACCACTTTCATAATAACATCTGTTCTAAGCACATCACTACTGAACTGACACACACACTAAAATGAAAATACGATAATGAAGAATTGTCTGTATGGCGTACAGCCGAGGACGTTAAACTTGTATATTAAAAAAAAACACACACACTGTCTCAAAGACAGCGTCATGATTGGATTTATCTAAAACCTGATTAATTTTGAACCATAAATATAAAATGAGTAAAATGAGTATGTTAGCTCCTGGCCTATCAATATCAATAGGTATTAATAACAAGACCTTGTACACACGGTAAAAATTATCAATGTATACACACTTTTTACTCTGCTCGTTTCATCATTGAATTTGCGGTTAGATTTTTTTTATATGCGTCAGACAACACACCAATTGTCTTGGTTAGCTTGCTGGTGTGTTATTGGTGTGCGACAAGGCCAAGTATGTACACTGATGATTATGTGCAGCCTTGCGCACTCAAATACATACTGTAAGCAGGACTCACATATCAATTATATAAGAAGATGGATTACACAAATTAACCGTCAAATGTCAAATTAAGCTTGTCACCAGTCCTGACTCTAGTACAAACTTTGAGTGAAAGTTAGCCATTTTATGAACGAGGAAAGTAGAGGTAGAGGCTATAAATTCAGAAGATTTAACGCTGGACGCGAAACTATTTAGCTAAGTGAAACTTCTCTTAACTTCAGTTTCATTTCACGTAAAGAATTCATAAAAGAAACAAAATATTTCTTATATAAACCACACTTCCTTGAGGACGTTGTAAGATGATGCTAGGCAGATATTATCGTAAGATTTTGGCTATTGTGTCTCCCTGCGTATTTTAGTAGAAGGGTACATATAAATAGGAAAAACTCTCACAAGGGTTTTTATCCTTATCAAATGGTATTTTTTTTTGTTTTTATAGTGTTTTTGTCACTACACAAACTTAATAATATAATTTGAACTTGAATAAAGCAACTGCGTCAGACAAAGTATCGAACCCCGAGTCTTACCGCTATCCGGGCGTACGCCTATGCCATTCGACCACCGACAGATTGATAAACCCGTTGAATATTGCTAGTGCTTTCTCTTTTATATTTATCAAATGAGTTATGTTTTCTTTACAGCTGCGACTGTCTATACTTGCTCTAAAACCGAAAATAATAAATCCTCAAACAATGAATAAATCGTTAGTGTATCAATGAAAAGGAGATCAGTCAAATACCGATTTACGCTAATGCTGACTCGTAACGTCAGATTACTTGCTTACAAATACCTTCTGAATGATTATAGCCCGAAGCGATGAGACGGGGTTGGCTTATACTAATGTGCTCTTTGATGAGCCGCCTGTAGAATTCACTCTCAGAATTAGTTGAACAATTACTTACTATGAACCAGATTGAGAGAGTGGGTGGATACCCTTTAGAGCAGTAGCTCTATTTTGGATCAGATTGAATATCTAAACTTTGGCTAAATATAGAGCTGATATTAAGTGCTAGGCTCCATGCCCAAAGTCCTGGAAAATAAATAATTATTTATCTATTTAAAAGCATTATTGCATAAATAAACTTGTACAAAAGGTGGATTTAATGCTAATAACATTTTCTCCCAGTCATACCTTTCGATCACGCAGAGAGATTGTTATGGGTGCAGGAGAATATTGTAAATAGATATAACAATTGCAACAAATACTATTGTGTCAAATAATAATATTAAATACATACCATAATATACATACAAGTTTATAAACAAAATATGCAGTATAAAATAGTTCGTCATATACATACCTTCCAAAAGCATACATTACTAAAAATATACATACATACATATACATATTTTATATATTTCGAAATCCTTGAAACAGAAACTTTCGCAGTTTGTTTTTGAAACACAGTTTCGTCTCTGACCGTCACACGTATTCCACAGCCGCGTAGCCGTTACTGTAAACGACTTGCACTGATAGGAGGAGCGATGAGCCGGTATGCCTCTCCGGAGATCTTCGGAAGAACGGGAAGCACGATCATGAGATAGTTCACTCTATGATACATGTTTTTTCAAACGTATATTTCATATTTCAAAGTAAACTTAAGAAAACACAAAAGCAGAACAGAGAAAAAAAAAAAAAGCTTAGCGATAAAAGGTTAAAATATTTACAGGAAAAGGGAATCAATGAAAAGTCGTTGAAAGAAATGAAATATTAACATACCAATAAAAAATTGACATACTGAAACTTACAACGCTCAATTAATTTAATTTACTTTACCCACAATATTCCCGCTAAACACACAGGCCTATACTAACGCAGTCTTTGACGAACCAACCGTAGCTTGTATCCAGGAATTACTTAAACAATTACTAACAACGCGTCGACGCAATTAGTTGTAGATTGTCTCCGCTAGAGGCGCTAGTGTTGTGATAATAACGCGTTTACACCAGATATATTGCTGATTATAAGCCTTGCGTACACTGTTCAAATCATTTATTTCACATTAAAAACAACAAACATTCTGCGTTACCTAAAGGTATGACTGGAAGGGAAGAGATCGCTTTAAGCTTGAAGTCCATCTTTTGTAGATTGTTATTTGAGCAATAGTTTTTAAACAAATAAGAATGATACAAGTTACATTTTTATACCTGTTGGTCAAAATGCGAGAAAACTGTAAATGAAGTTATAAAAACATGAACACAACTTTAAAAAATGAATTTCGTTAGGGACCTATTTATCATCGACAAATAAGAAGGTAGATAGATAACTCTTTATTGCACATAACATACATTGATTAACAGATTGATTACAAACAAGGAAATGTGCAATTTAGGGGGCCTTAGCTGGAATTGTGTAAAGCAATCGTATTCATTTGACAGTTCAAAACGTACGGTTTGATCTGTCAAACCCTTTGTTCTTTGCCGTTTGATAGATCTTACCGTACGTTTTGAATTGTCAAATGAATACGGTTGCTTTACCCAATCGCACCCCTTATCGCTATAAGCGATCTCTTTCAAATAACCTTTGGATAACGAAATTATGAGTAAGAACTATCCACCGAATGATTCAAATATTAACGACATTTCGGATGAATTAATGAACAGATTACGTTAAGTGATTAGGACATTGTGAAATAGGCTGTAAGTATCGTATAAATATAAGTATAACACCCACTATTTATCTATCGTACATGGCAATGCAAAATTGATTCACATGGATTTACCTAAAAAGTAGGAGTCAATAAAATGAGCCACCACAGAACCCGGGAACATGTTTTGCTGATGATCACAGAAGCGTGCACTCACGAAATGTTATAACGGTAATATTTAGGATATGAATATGATAATGTCTTCCGAATAAAAATGAGATCAGGAAACAATTTCTCTCGTATCCATGAAATCAATCAGGTGTAATATGAATAAAAACGCGCCAACGAACACCAATAATTGACTATAAATCACTTCAAGCAAAGTAGGGAAGTACAAAAACCTGCATACTTGAGTTATAAAAATCATTTGAGATCAAGAATTGGCGTGGGTATGAATATGTGTTAGGACCGCACGATACGAGTTTACTGGGTGTTGTTCTAGTCAGTGACACCTAACCCAGCGGGCGAAGTCTGAAGCATAATTTTTGACATTTCACGTCGACAATTTCAATTTTATGATTTTCTGATTCATCAAATATCATTTTAACTTACGTAACAATATCTTTACTAAATCTTAAAAAATATTTGTAGTTTTTTAAGCTCCATTCAAAAATTCTTCTCAATCAATAAATACACGAAAACAGCAATTTTGTCTCAGCATTTTGCGAGCGCCACCTGGTGGTTTTACACGGAACTTTGTCGAGACTTCCGACACAGGGTTGGATAAATTATATACAAGTTTTATAAAAGAAAACCTCTTCACGACATAAAAATCAAAACGTATGGGGAAACTCGCACCCTAGCACTTAGCTACGAAATACTACGCCGTAGTAGTAGTTTTGAATCGCTTGCTAGTATCACAATAATAAATTGATTTTGTGGGTTATTTTTGTTAAAAAATAAAATTTATTTCATTTTTTTTGGCATCAGTATCGTAAGAAAAAATTAAGTTATTAAACAGATTCTCGTATTTGAATTCCTTGAGCTAATGTAGGTGTTAAAACTGTAAAAACTTTATTCTTATAAGTAGCTAATTATCTTATAAGTAAATTGAAAATTGTATAATTATATTATTGGTAAATTGAAATTTGTAGGAATATGAGCCTCACATAAGACATTTTGTGTTTATTTACCGGAAAACTATATACAGTTTGTGTTAAAACTTAGAAATCAGACACGGATTTAAGTAAGTTTTGTTCGTATCTTACGTATCGTTCACCAATCCGTTCTGCGCTGAAGTTAAAAGCCTCCCCTCATGCTAAGTATTATTGCCTAGTACTTCTAAGCATGTAGGTAGATGCCCACTCGCTGCACTCTATTTATATTGCGTGAACATAGACTTTCCATTAACTTCAGTGTGTTCAGCTTAAATGCAATCAGCTGTTTAACAAACGCATAACGTCAACTTTCTCATTCTCAAAATTGCAATTGATTAGATTAATAAGGTCACACAAAAACTATTTACTGAACCGAATTAGGAAATACTTAAGACGCTAGAAGCAATTAAACGATTATTTTAGCGAATTATGCTATTAAGTCTAAATTACCTACCTACTTCAAATAAATCTATATACTCCCTACACACTGCGACTTTTAGCATCGATGTAGTCGCGCTTATGAATACGCGCTTCAGCATCGCGACTCACGCAATGAACAGATTTAATTTAGCATCGATGCAGTCGCGCATTAGCATCGATGCAGTCGCCAAAATACAGTACATAATTTGACAATTTCCAGCTTCTGCGTCGCGACTGCATCGAAGCAATCGCGCGTTTGCATCGCGACTGCATCAATGCTAAAAGTAGCGCAGTGTGTAAAGGTTGACAGTTTGCGACTGCACCGATGCTGCATCGCGACTGCGTCGATGCTAAAAGTCGCAGTGTATACGGGGTTATAATCCAGCGCAGATATTATTTGGATCCTCTCGCCTAAAAAATCAAACATCAAAATATGTATCAATGGCAATGCGCGCTGCCCAAACTTAATTGATTTTATATATTTAATAGCCGATGTTGTCACATCTTAAAATCGGTTAACCGAGATATAATATGACTTTTTCACAAAAATCATTTACTTGCCAAACATTGAAATCTCTCATTGCACAAGTAAATGCGTACAACAGAGGCAATAGTAGATTGTTATACAAGGGGAGAAAGTGACCCATTGCACTCGAGATCTTTTTGGCGCTCGAACGGAGTGAGAGCGCTAGTAATTCGAGAGTGAAATGGGTGCTTTCACCCGAGTTAAACATACTATTTTTCATTTCGACTGTGAGGAAAAATAAATAAATTTGGCTATGTGATTGTGATGATGCCGTTATGAGAGGATGAGATATAACGTTGTTTGGCGAGAGATGAAACCTCAAGTTTTTTACATAAAACACACGATTAAAAGAACAGTAACGGCACGGAAGACAACAGAATACATAAAACGCGGACGATATCAAATATTTCAAATCATCGTTAAAAATATCGATCGATTATATGCTTACAGACAATAATAGTAGTAAAAGAACGAAACCTTGTCACCAAAACAACCACAGGTTATGTCAAATTCCAAGTTCAATTTTGCCTCGTGAGATAGCGCTATGAGTGACAGCTAAAGGTGGAAGTGAGAAAGAAGATTAATGAACAACAAAATCAACAAAATGCTTTATAATCTGTGCAATAATCGACCAAACTAAAAAAAAAATCGTCAAAGACAAACAATGTCACAATTCAAAATGAAAAAAAAGTGTCACTATGTATGGTGGTCAACTGAATATTATATTATATTATATTATATTATATTATATTATTCATATTTGTATATTAAAAATTGTTAAAATATAGACCAATTGTATTTTTTTTCAATCAGTGACCATAATATCACACGCTTTTAATGTTTAGCTAATCTTAATAACATGGAAAGCTTGTTTATTTTATTAATATGATGTGACTTAATTATCCTTAACTCCATATCTGATCGTAGCAATTAAAACTAAATTACTTTCCACCCTAGGAATGGAAAAGCTATTTTCCACCCGTCTACCTTCACATGAAATTTCAATTTTACGAACAGACGAAATAAAAAGTTATTTTGTTTGTGACATTACTTTGTGGACAACAAAAAATATTAAAGTTCAGTTGCTTTATAATCTGATAGGTAGTTCGTGCTGCATAGTACTCTTTTTAAAGCTCTACGATAGAAACCGGCCAAGTGCGAGTCGGACTCGCGCACTGAGGGTTCCGTGCCAACTTCCACTGAATTAGAGAATCCACTTAGCTAAAATACCACAATATTTTGTTGACAACAAATATAACATTGTTTATCATAGTATTTGTATGAAGAACAAAGTTATTTTTGCGGTTGTTGAAAATGTGCTATATCTTAAAAAAAACTAAATAAATTTTTATTATATATATTAAATTTACACTCGCTTAGTTTCGAGGTTAGAGGGGGGGCGCCATTTTTACCACTTTGGAAACTTCTATCTATCAAACATTACACTTTAAAAGAAAATAGTTTTACGAACCTTTATGTCATTTTAAAAGACCTATCCATAGACGCATAGGTTTGACAATATCTTTTCTCGGTTTTAGTTTTATGTATGGGACATATAGACACACAGACTTTACGAGACTTTCCGTTTCCTTTTTGTTCCGTTTTTCACCATTCGAACTACGCTACGGAACCCTAAAAATTATGTTTTGTCCAACACAAAAAATACGATTTCACGACGTAAAAATACGGCGTTTTGGCTTTTAAGAATGACTGAATAAAAAGTAGGCATTGTTTTCACAAAGATAAGATCTATAAAAACTATCGAATTCACCTAACACTAAATAATAAGTGCGGTTGTATCTTTCATCCAGTTTTTTGTATGCGGCCAAGCGTTCTCTGGACGTGGTGGTGCATTATTGATGAATCTTCATAAATTCTATACGTTGGTAAACCCGTAAACTTCAGCTGGCCTGCCTTAGTGTTACAATAAATTATGAAGCGAGCTCTTCGGCTTACTGTACATCGAAAGTTTTAATCTAGCTTCAGATTGGATGTTTTATTAGACTTGAACAAATTGTGTTTTTAGTTCAAGGAACGAACTCGTAGCAACTACAAAGTATGTAACTGCCTACCTGAGAATCTTAGATTGATTACTAGTTCTTCATCTTCTTCATTTAAGAGCTATGCTCTTTTCGGTAGGGGTTTCTCAATTTATGTCTATTCCAAACAATCCCCTTGACCTCCAGGTACGACTTGACGTTCAAGTTTTCCTTGGTAGATTTGATTGATGATATTTTTATTTATCGCTATCTTCGCATGAGTTTTGACTAAACTACCAACCACTTTGTTTGGGTTAAATATTTCATACTTAACAACAATAAGCACACTATTATTTTATACATTTTACAGACAAGGCTTTCTAGCAGACGCTTTAAGTGGAACAAAGCCAGTGAGTGCTAAAACGCGTGCATGTTTTCGCAACTGAGTGTACTAAGCAAGCGTTTAGGCGCGTAAGCCGCTTAACGGAAGCAGCCGAAAGATGCTCGCGGCCTGAATAGCTCTCTAAGATATTGTGTAAACATGTTTGTGGTATTTTTTCGGGTGTGTTATCTTTCATATGGTAACAAATAATATTATTGAAATAACGTTTAAATTATATAATTTTTACTTAACTATAATAACAAATAACTTTATTTCATGTCACCAATTTTTGATTTCGCATAACCTTCATTTGCTCTAAGAACATTTATATCATATAATTTACGTATCGTATGATATGTTTTTACTTAATGTTCATTCAACCAATTTTTTTAATTTGCGAATCTCTTTTATTCATGCAATATCAAGAATAAGCATTCCCCAATGAATAAAGTCGCCGTCGCCGAGCGTCAGTGTCGTCGGGACACTGTTCTAACCTAACCAAACCTAGATGACCCCAATATTTGTTTATTTAAAATTTACTTAAAAGCTCGGATTTAGGTTTTAACATAACTAACTCCAGGTTGGTACGGGGAATATTTCGAGTATTTATTACAATATCGTATATGGCGGTTGATATTAGCAACATACCTAACTTTGATTAATAAATTGTACCACTCATCACACCAATAATAACTGCGTACGATCTTGTGTTATGGTAGCTACGATAACGGTTAGACTTACTGAAAGTTCATACCTACCTTTACAAATCCTTCTATCACTCAAACACCTACCCCATGTGGGATTCGAAACCATAACCGCTAGCTTTGCAGTCCCCAGACAACATTTCAAGACTGTCGGTCGACGAATCGTCCCCGAAACACAACTCCAAATAAATCATGTTTATTGTCATATTTTTTCTTTCTCCTCCACATAATTGCCCACACATATTGCATACCTTTATAGATGCCAATAAAATACGGAAAATTTCACACGCGCACACGTTATTCCACCACCGAGCATAATAAAATACAGTCGGCCACATAATACGCGCTCCGTGACTGCGTCAAAAGTAATGTTAACATTTTTATTTGAACGTTTTACTCCTCAGAATTTCACCTACCAATGTGTAATTTTCTGCTATTTTCTTCAAGAGGTCTAAATTTTTATTTGTTTTTTTTTCTTATCTGTCTTACCTAAAACCCAGAAAGATTCATCGCTGGTTTACAAATAGTATAAATGCCACCTATTTACGGTAAACCAAGAGGTTTCTAATAAAGGTAAATTTGTACACCATAACGTACATCATTGCCATTAGTTTGGCTGAAAATAACTTTGGAAGCGCTAAAGCAGATCATAAGCAGTATGTGCTGATAATACTAGATAAGATTTTTTTTTCATCTTTGCCATCCGAACTAACCGAATCATTCTCAGCCTGCGACGACCTTTGTGGTCGAGTGGCTAGCACGCTGGTTTCAAGCGTCGCCATCTCGTGCGGTTCCGGGTTCGATTCCCGGTCGGGTCAATGTAGAAAACGATCTTTTCTATATTGTCTCAAGTATCGGTGTTGTGGTACCACCGTTGTTACCGATATCCATAACACAAGTGCTTTAGCTACTTAGCTTGGGATCGGAGCAATGTATGTGATGTTGTCAAATATTTGTTTATATTCAGCACCACTACAGTGGCAACATTTAGACGTATCTGTAATTAACCCTTATAGAGGTAGATGGTCTATTTCTAGAATACAAGCCGTCATTGGCTTGAACGCCAAACTAATAGATTGACCTGCCTTAATCCCCGCTCGATCCACGTTGATTAAACCAATATCGCGAGCTAAAATTAATATTTTGCACCGAACTGTTTACTCCTAGTTTGGGGAAATTAATAACAAAGTTACTTATCCGATAAATAAGTCCGTTAAGTCATTATTGACTTACCCTTACACGGTTTATCTCGATGTTCTTTTAGACTTTAGCGCGTTTTCATTAAAATTTCTTACGACTGTATTTAACGCGAATTTGTGAACTTTGAGAGCTTGAAACAAGAATTATGTCGTTACTTAGCACAGATCGCTAATTTTACTAAATGTTTCTTTTGACACAACATCTTGAAATTGAACTCAACCTTTTAATGTCATCTCTGAAGATAAATTTAATCACTTAAAGCTATTTATCATACTTTCAACAAGAATGCTCCCAGGTGTAATTAAATTTGCATTTTAATTTATTATTCGTGTGCGTTGCTTGCTACTTGCTTTATAAGCTTAAAAACAGATGACTTTGATAATATTACGGTAATTTTAGTGATTTAAACATGGGTAAGCAGAACGTTACATGGAATCTCAAGCAAATCGACACTCGATAAAAATAAAATAAGAATTTATTTCAGTTCAATTTCTAACCGATTTCTTAGGAAACGCCGATTAAATTTTATATTAACTAGGTCTCAACGATAGAACCTGGGTAGTGGATGTACAATTTTATTTTTCACTCATATCGTATCTCATAAGCCCGGGAAATGAAGCGAGACGTCAATCAATGCGTTAAATTGCACTAAAGAATTTATGCAATCGCACGTCTGGTATCGCTTGACAGAATACCCATTTTACACCCGCTTGCTTCCCGACCAGTCGCTTGATAAACTTCCGACTGAGGCCCTACTATGTATTTTTTCACTACACTAGCTCATCAATGAAAAAAAAATGAAAAAATAGAGTTTATATATTAAGGACATCACAAACACACAGACACACATATTTGAACAATGTAAAATTATATGTTATGTTTGAATATAGGATAAGCGCGTTTAAGTATCTTTTACATACGATATACTCTTTTAACATAATTTAATCAGTATTAAAATAAATTTTGAAATTTCGCTACGTTAGCACCATGAACAGACATCTCTCTTCAGGATACACATCTCGCCATCGCCATAGAAGATACAAGCAGCGCCATCATCCTGTAATTATCACTAGAACTAATACTAAATTTTATTACATCAAATCAGTCTTTCACCCAACACACGGCATCGGAGCCAAACAGAATTAAGCCAGCGAAACGGTACGGTCCGCATTGAAAATTCTACCTGCAAATAAAATAAAAACTAGCGATCTCGTTGCCCCTGCATCCCTCGTTAATAATTCCCGCTCGTAAGTAGCGTCAGCAAACACTGAGTACGTCGATCGCGCTGACGACAAACGCTTGATTCACTCCGAGCAAATAAAACCGCTCGAGTCGAGTAAGATGCATCGGAGAGGAGTAAATCTTTTTAGGTATGCGAGCTCAGGCCTAGCCACATGAATATTCCGGCTTTTTAATGTGCCTAGAAAAATAAAGATAACAAGGTCAGAATATATTTTATTCGTGGCGTTAACGTGATTTCACGAAAATTCAGAACAGCAATTGTGAACCTAAATGAATTTATACTGAATACCAATTGTTTGAACGTAATATTGAGACGTTTTTCTCAATTCTTATTAGACCAAGCTTTATTTATCTTTCCACAAGCTTTAGATTTGAATGAATAAATAACAATTCACATATAGTTAAACACAATTCAAAATATTCCTAGCGTTATTTTATTCAGAGAGTATTCAGTCTTGTATTACAAGATCGAGTTTATAAGACGCGATCGTTTTCCCTGATAAAAGGTAAGTTGAGTCTGGTAACAAATTCAACTTTGTGAATTTATGTCAAAACTTTTGAACGGTGTCAACAATGTCTCAACCTTTCGAAGTCTGTGATCGAAACAATACAGTTATCGTATATTCCGATCGGCAACATGCATTTATCCTCCTGTTATTACACCAACGTGTTCGCATGCGGCGTGCGAAAATCGCATATTATATGTCCCGCTCTAACATAGCTAGATACTCTATCATAGATGTAATAGTGTACATCCTTCTCAGTATCGTTTAACCGCATTGCTGCTGCATGCGAATGCATCGATGTACTATCGGCGTGATAAGTACAACTGCTTATATACATAACTCGTACATAACAGTTTGTAGAGAATAAATTTGGATTATTTTCAATGAAAACAGCAGCGATAAAAAATATGAGAGACTGATAAGTTCTTGGAATCCTGAAAGCATTAACTTGTCACATAGTTCATAAAATATATTGTCCTTAAGCAGATTCAAGGAAATCTGAGTCCGCTTTAATGTCACAAATCGTAACACGAATGAAGAAATCGTAACTTGACGAAGAATTCCCTTACCTGACAGCACAGTATAATTAAATAATCACACTTTTTGGGCAGAGTTATTAAAGTTAAATTAAAAGACTTTAATTATTCAAATTTTCGGGCGGAGCGGAAAACTTATTAAAAGAAGGTTGGATAATTTAGAATAAGAAAAGTCGCAGGTTCTTACATTATTATACTCTTTTTTTTTAATTTCTTCGAAAGATCACTTTCATCAAAATGCTGGCCTGTGACTGTATATGTAGCCACATTAGAAAAAAAAACCATAAACTTTTATCTAATTGTTAATTATAATGAGTCTCAGCCCCATAGGCGGCATGGGCGGTGTGGATACACTATAAGAGAATATTTAATACGTTTGTTTTTTTTAGGTAGATGCGTGTATTGTATTGCTTTACTATAGTAAAGTAGTCGATATCTGTATTTATTAATCCTAATGTCCCATCACTTGTGAATTAATAAAACTAGTAGTTACAAATTCTTGCATTTGTCTTGACATTTAGATCTAGACATTTGTCTAGAAGCCATTGTCATTTAACAATCCAAAGGGATACGATAGATATGGTAAATCAGCCAAGCTAAGTTTTTGATTGGAAACTAATTTAACTCTACCTATCGGCCTTTTTAACTGACTTCAAGAAAGAGGAGATGATTTATTCGACTGTATGTTATATATGTTTTTGAATACAAGTTTATATTACCTCGTATCTCGGTAAATTGTTGACCAATTTAAAAAAAAACTTTTTCTAACTCGACATTATACCTTCTAGTTGGTCCCATTTTGTCGTGTCGCGAATTCGGGATCTAATGATAGAATCTTAGTATAATCGAGGGAAATTCTCAAAATCTAAAGGCACGTATAGTATTTTTGTACAAGTACCTATCTCAGTGCTGACATGTTTTATGTCTAATAGGCACCATTGCACGAAACTAAGCTGATAATGTAACTGCCTAAGGCATAGAAGTTCAGTGATTACAACGACAGAACTTATGTTAGGTACTGAATAGTTAATAAAGAATAGAGCCAAAAGGGGATTTTCCTATTAATCCCAAAAAGTTAGCAAATAAAATTAACTATTGCAACAACAGTGAATAATGATATTAGAAACACAATGCACTAATATGTCTTAAATAAACTTATGACATTATAAAAGAAAGGACTCAATTTCAGGCAAAGAATTTCATTTCGGAGTCGGTGCCATCGATCTGGCCACCTCAAGCATCATTCATCAGGGCAAAGACTCCAAAAATTTTTTTTGCCTAAAATGATGTCCTTCCTTTTAAATAATCATTAGTTTATTGAAAGCTTTTTATGTCATTTTGTTTTTTAGAATCAAACAAATTTGCATTGCATTTTACGCAATCCGTGATAATTGAATGAAATGTTTTGTCATTATCGTGAAATTTTCTTTTTACAGATTCTCCCTGCAACATGCAACATCAAGTGCTTTATACCGCCGCTAAGCTTCTCAACATGTCTCAAACTCTAAAGAGTATAAAGTTGTAACACAATGTCGGCGGCCACGAACACGGCTTTGTCCCGGCTCACTGTTATCTAACAGGGCCAGCTTTATTATACCAAACAGCTAATCCGGCTAAGAGACAATTGTATCAAGGACTTAGTTCTGTCCACACAATACCAAACTTGGACATTGGACTCGTTTTTAATTACGGAAGCTGGAGAAAGACGCGGACACAGTCGATGGGCTTGTGATAACGATCGTACTAGACATAAGTACTAAACCACAGTTCTTAGGTGAAATCCGGTAATATGTGAAAGAAATGCATCTTGGACCTAATTGTTTAATATTGTTCATTGCACATCATAAAAAGACATGTTCTATTGCGTATAAAAAATATTTATTTCTCGCTATTTTGATTTTTACACTTCCATACCTAACACAAATGTGAAGGTTACAAGTCTAAAGTATGTGATTGCCCTGAAACACAACAAAGTCTAAAATTATATTGAAGAATTACCTACTTGATTAAACTGATAGTTATGTGAGCCCGTCATTCTTTTCCCTCTGATGCATGATGAATTTCTTAGATAACAAATTCCATAATAAATTGGAATACTAAGGTAATAATAATATCATATCATTTACTTAATTTATCAGTGTCAATAATAAGCCTGATCCGATTGGTCGCGTCATATAATAATGTTCAGTATTACAAAGTCGATTAAAACCTCCACTTATGCTAATTAGTATGTGAAAGCCGGATTAAAAGGCTATTCGTGCGTATTACATAGATTGAAAGTAATAAATATAATAAAGCCCAATCCAAATAATACAGAGAACGTGACCGCACCAATTAAATTTTCATCAATGCGATTAATATCAATAGTGGCCGAATGTAATAAACACACAAAATAATCATAACAAATTAAAATTATGCCGTGAATAAACAACGCACACATTGTAATGAAAATTAGCACTCAATATTTGCACTTCCGTTAAATTTTCAATGGAAAATCATGCTACAAGAACTTGATGTGATTTAACAGGAAATACTTCTTATTGTACTATAAGTACAACCTAGAATTTAACATAGTCATGTCACTTAAAAACCGATGTATACATTAGAACAGTTAAGTTGTAACCGCTGTACTTTTATCAGCATGATAAATTTACTCGTGCTTCGTGATATGAATTTCAGTATTTCCCTCAACCATGATGACTAATCATTTTGTATGTTAGAATTGTATAGTCATAACCCGATCAATGCGACAATGTCTGTATGCTCTACAATCTGTGTACAGAAATATTTCCACAAAAGTCTGGAAAGTTCTAGAAATTCACTACCAACCCGTATAAATATGCTGAAAATAACAAAAAATAAACTTTAGCTTTCTTAACGTTTTCAAACCCTTGCATCAACTCATTTACTGATAGGTCACCGCCAAACTGAGACACATCTGACATCAATTTTAATAATAATAAATAATAAATTTTGTCACCTTCATTTCATTTCCCGCCTAATTAATGTACAGTCCGTTTTTCTTTGCAAGTCGAATATTGTAAACAATCGTGACATTCCTTTTTAACTAAATGATTAATTTTAAAATGAGATAAACACAAAACTCATAACTTATATGGGTTATTCACCGTTTTATTCTGAGATCTTTTTAAATAAAATAGTTTATTAATTTTGTTTACTGATATTTCCTTAAAAGTTACGAAAACATTGTTTACATTATTGGACTATCCAAGAAAAATGGAGTTTACTCCAAATTTAATGATCTTTTATTTACCTTAAGGAAGAACATTTAATTCATGAAGTTAATATGGAGTACATAAATTGAGAGGGAAGGACGGCAAAAGTGACGTCAGAGTAACGTTTTATCTTTTTGTACATCGTTAAATTTCTGTTGAAGTTCAATTCATTCAAAGTTCATTCTGCAATAAAGCGTTTTTCTACTAATATCTAAACTCACCATAGTGCTGTTGCCATAGAGGGTATCATACGATTCCGCCTTGGACGCCACATTTCGTAGCTTGCACGGCTTTTTCAGTGGCGGTGGCGGCTGCTTATGAGGAGAAGAGTTCACTAACGTCTTGTTGTCCTTCTCTTTTTCCTTCTCTTTCTCTTTCAACTTGCTGTTGTGTGTCAAATTATTCTTCGTAAAATTGCCCAGCTGTTCGAACATGCTCGTCAGGTGTTGAGACATCATCTTGACAGTCTTTTGTTTCCAATACGATATCAGCCGAAACCGAACACCCGCCGGTGCATCTTTCGTTACACTTTGATGTTTTAAATTCAATTAATTATGATTGTGAATGACTGCGGGGTAAAACTTCGTCTTTTGTAAAGCGTTATAATATTATGTTAAATAAAATAATTAGTTCTAAGGTTTTGTGTAAAACTCAATCAAATTTATAAATCAAAAAAAGTCAAAAGAGATCACTCCATATTGAGAATGCTGTAGTAGTTCATTATCAAATTAGTTAAAATATTTTTAGTCATTTCAGTGGGAAAACAGTGAATTAATTGCCTTCTGGTTTAATTATGATGGCTAACATTGTGTGGCTTCGGACGTTTGGATAGTAATATTCAAACCAAATAATAGTTAGATATGTGTGCTAGATATCACACAAGTAAATACTATATTTTGATATTTCAGAAGCGCATCTTAACTCCTTTACTCTTACCAGGCTATTACGTATTATTTTTACGTGACGCCAGAGAACCTTCGGTATTTAAAAAACCGATTCCACACACTATTTACTTTGCGAGATCGTTAACATAGCCTTAGTGCTCACGGGTTACATCACGTGTTTACAGACGTCATTCTCTTAGTAATAACTATAACAAGTTTCCTAAATGCTAGGTGGGAGGCTGCGGGAACAATGCCGTCACTGCTGCCGATAATGTCAGCAGATCCGGCGCTGCCTTGCCGGGGGTCTAGGGCTATCATCACATGGTTATATTTTAATAAAATAAAATAATATTCGAATTAAAAATTTTACTTGGAATATATGACTTCAGCAACGACAGATATCCTACTTAATGATCTTTCGTTATTCCATCACCCTCAAACTATTAAATATGTTTAGATGAAATTAGAATAAAAATATCTTATACAGTGGCGTATCAAATAGGCTATAATTACGATATAATATTTCGCGAGATACGTTAAAGTCTAAATATTAGCGATCTAGCTAATCTGTAATACTAAAATGTAACATTGTTATCAATTGTAACAAGAAAGTATTGAATGAAAAGTGTTGATAAGATCAAAAGAGAAATTAAGAAGAGACATGATATGACAAATTATCCATATAAATGATT
Source organism: Pyrausta purpuralis (assembly GCA_963924145.1). NCBI lineage: Eukaryota > Metazoa > Arthropoda > Insecta > Lepidoptera > Crambidae > Pyrausta > Pyrausta purpuralis. Next base: position 5,103,658 of record OZ001649.1, on the reverse strand, counting down.
CCTTAAAATGTAACCAGCTTTGTGGCTTTGTGCACTTTATCAAAAAATTCAATACAAAATCGATGATAATAGGTACATTTTGTCACTTTAAAATTATACCATCGTCGTAAGTAGGTACTTGTAAGTACTTCAGCAGACCGTATTACACTCAGACAGCTTAATGAACTACATTCCTTGAATCAAATCTTTGAATACCTTTTGTGTTCACAAGACAATACAAGTACAAATTGATGAATCATTTCTAACAGTAACCGCGCCTCACAAAACCGAGTTGTGATGGAAAGTAGTTGCCATATTTTGGGACTAATTCTGAAGTTTCGCCGTCTAACACTAAAGACACTACAATCATTATACTGCCACCAACTTATCTGAAGAATGAGAGCATGGCGCCACGATCGATAAGGGTTGCATGATTTTTATATAAATAAATACTTCTGGCTTTTTAATACTCGCCGTCATACTACATGATGAAAATTTTGCATTGGCATTCACCAAAACTTATAGTTTAGGGCTGAAGAGAATTGAAATGTAGGCTATTTCAGTGTTCACCTATTTGCTCGCTATATTATCAGAAAAAATACTGAAATTCCTGAAATGAAAGTCAAAGAACCACAATCCCTGTGCTTAAGTCACGACTACCTTTTTCTTGTCGATATACATCGATCACAAAAGTGTGATGGTTCATAATTTCTGTTGATCCAAAAAAAGCTTTTTAAAATCCATTCCTTTAAAAGTTCATTAATTTGTTTACTTCTGCGATTCACCTGCAAACATTTTAAAAATACGCGCGTGACAATACTACTACGCGGTTTTAGTGCAAATTAATCTTAGTCATGCATATTTTTATCGACTTCAAAAAACAGTTTTAGTAATTTCAGTAAAGATGTTAAGTATTAAATTCTTAGATTAAATAATTAGTATACAACAAAAGGTAATCTGATGGTGATTTCAACAGGCAAAGGATAATAGCTCCCATAAAAAGTTTCGCTTTAATAAAAATTCCATAAGAAATCAACAAGAAATAATGTAAATATAGTAAGAAAAACTCAATATCTACAAGATAATATCAAATAAATGCCCTATTTGTCTTTTTTTAATTTTGCCATATTTAAAAAAAACTGTATATATTTTTTATGACTTGAAATTTGTACGTCATAGCATAGGTAAAATGACAATAAATTTTATGGTTTGTAATTGTCACTTTAAAAACATTTATACAGGAACATTTGATGCGGATATAAAATTATGTTATGATAAAAGAAGTAATGTGGAAATAAAATGTTATGCCTAATGATCTATTCTGAATGAACGTTATGCGAAATGAAGAGTATGCCAACAAACGCAATGCAGTATTATAATATGCCTCTTAAATTTATGCAAAACAATATGAACCCAGAAAATGTTTTACTTTTGCTTGATAATAAATTAGTATTGTCGGAGGCACCACAGAATTGAGCCCAGCATTATAATAGCAGGCTGGCAACCCTAGCTCATGAATAAACTTGCGACGCTTAGAAATACGAATGGAAGATCGTTAACAAGATGTTTAATATTAAAAAAGTTATTTCGCGCCTGTATCGGATGAATACCATTGTTTTGGAAAATCTTGTTTAACTTTAAAATGAGCAGGTGGCGATAAGACTTCGGTGTAAGTTTAATGATAAACTTAGAAAGGCTTAGAACTTTTCAACTATTGTCGTTACGAGTTTCATTGAGTTTGCTGTTGTCAAAACGCAAAATGACGTATGAATAAATTTACCAAATAAAATAAAATACTGTTGTGTTTTGTATTCGATAAACTTAAAACTAGTATACCTGTATTTGACTCATCAGACGATTTACGTATAAACTTAACATTAAGATTGTAAACAAACAAATCAAATCAAGTTTATTTCGCAACACAAACAAACACATCTGAACACGGCATTAATTTATAACAATTTCAATTAATATTGTTTGTGTAAGACTGATACTGAACACTGTTGTTCTTTTTTAAAAAAAACTTTGTTAATGCAATTGCAATGCGTGGAAGTGGCTTAATGCTTTAAAGCGTTTGTTATTTATAAGTTATTGGCCACTGCACTAACTGAAGCCATCCAAGCGAATTATGCTCGGTAATAACAATAAACGATAGTCACACAATAGCTCCGCGTCGCATAGTAAAGCTAACAAGTATAGTATAACAAGGAGCCGATTAAACGCAGTATTGTCGGAACTTGGCGCCCAACTTGTTGATTTCGAGCGTTAACTTTAACTGCGCCAACTTTACCTGCACCAGTTCCACAAACAGCAAAGGTACAATATCGAAACTTGGGGAAACCAAATAATGCTAACAAAAGGTAGGAGGTATACCTACATAAGATTATGTATCGGTAATGGAGCAAACACGTTGCTTTGATTTATTTTGCACTGGGCACGTGAAAATTATTACAGTTAGGTCAAAGTTCACAATTTTTATATACATTTTTATGTTAATTATTATCATTGCATAGTTTGCTATTTATGCTTATAATAATAATTTTTAACTTCCTTCTTCATGTTAGTCAAAAGCGAAACCTACACAAGCACAACCGTTGCAAACCGAATAATAATTAATTTAGTTATTAAGTCTGCAATTGCACTCAGAAAACTGGGCTAAGTTTATTTCTGACATAAAAATGACGCCGTTGGTTATGGTTAGCGTCTTTTCTAAAAGGACAACAAACAAGAAAGGTTGCACATAATTCAAACTGGCCACTCCCCTTTGCATATCGAAGACGATTTAGCGCAGGTCAATCAGTGTGAAGTCCACGCGCTGTGAATGCACGGTCGGTCGGCTTGATGATTCGATATCTCGCCAGCTCACCGTGAACGCTAACTGGCCAGCATCTATCGCCCACAATCGCGCAAGTTCTACACTAAATGCCAAATTGGCGTCATCTTTGAAATGAATCGTTTTGAAATAAGAACCTTTACCGAAGCTTGAATAAAAAAAAAAGTAAGTTATAGAGGCCAAGTCAACACAATCAAACCACACCGTAAAATACACAGGTTACAAGAGGGGCTTGATAATATAATTTATTTATTTATAAAGAAACCACAATGCGAAGAATCATTTGCCAAAACGTTTTGTGCTACAATAAACATAAGCCGAATCTCGCAACAACGGAACTTCCTGATCTATCCCCGAAGGTTATCAAAGGAAATTCGCGGCGAAAAAATATAATGAGGCAATATTTTGAAAGGAAGTGTTCCGGACAAAACAAAAAGGTCAAAAGGGGGAGGAGACACAATGGACCCAAGTTAGGCTATCACAAAGTTTCATGACACTTATCTGACTTTCATTTTGATTATTCATTGATAGGATTCGCAGCTGAATCTTGTTTGTTTAGCTGAAGCCAAAACCAATAAATTAAGAAATATCAAATATTATGTGACTTCTCTGGAAATTCCCCGTAAACACTTTTTCAAGAAAATAGGGCTAGCGTATTGATACTCTGGAAACTATATTTGATGTGATTATCACTGGTATAATATTTCATTGCTAGGGCTGAGCTGTAGGCTACTAGCGAGGTCACAGGTGTAGGATAGTGGTTAAGCAGTCCCCAAACGAACAGCGGCAAGATTACCGGTATGTGTCTAGTGGGAGCTTCTCTATTAAATGCTACAATATTCAGTGACAATCCTGTGATATGGCTTGGCGCCCAACTTGTTGATTTCGAGCGTTAACTTTAACTGCGCCAACTTTACCTGCACCAGTTCCACAAACAGCAAAGGTACAATATCGAAACTTGGGGAAACCAAATAATGCTAACAAAAGGTAGGAGGTATACCTACATAAGATTATGTATCGGTAATGGAGCAAACACGTTGCTTTGATTTTTATCATTGTCATTGCATAGTTTGCTATTTATGCTTATAATAATAATTTTTAACTTCCTTCTTCATGTTAGTCAAAAGCGAAACCTACACAAGCACAACCGTTGCAAACCGAATAATAATTAATTTAGTTATTAAGTCTGCAATTGCACTCAGAAAACTGGGCTAAGTTTATTTCTGACATAAAAATGACGCCGTTGGTTATGGTTAGCGTCTTTTCTAAAAGGACAACAAACAAGAAAGGTTGCACATAATTCAAACTGGCCACTCCCCTTTGCATATCGAAGACGATTTAGCGCAGGTCAATCAGTGTGAAGTCCACGCGCTGTGAATGCACGGTCGGTCGGCTTGATGATTCGATATCTCGCCAGCTCACCGTGAACGCTAACTGGCCAGCATCTATCGCCCACAATCGCGCAAGTTCTACACTAAATGCCAAATTGGCGTCATCTTTGAAATGAATCGTTTTGAAATAAGAACCTTTACCGAAGCTTGAATAAAAAAACAATCCTGTGATATGGCGAGTAGTAGTCCCCCCTAGCCGATTTCGACTACGGTGGCCAGTCCCAACGACTAACCGACTGCGCGGGACATATTATAGTGCACAAGTGTGTGCGCAAACACAGGTGCACTCTCTATTCCTTTCACTCTCATAGCCCTTAGGGACAGCAATCTGACACGACCCGGAGGGAGATCAGGCGCAGGGCCAACGGCTTTACGTGCTTTCCGAGGCACGGGGGTGAAACACCGCCAACTTTCAAACTCCGGGCTACCCTAAGAATTTATGTACAGAAAAACTCAGGTAGATATTTTTGGCCCGACCCGGGGATCGAACCCGGGACCTCTGGCGCAGCCGTCGCTTTAAAATGCGACCCTCCTACCGCTGCGCCACCGAGGCAGTTAACGTTAGTTATGGCGAGTAAACACTGCCATTAAATAAGCATGCCCCTGCTGTTAGGTAGCAGCAATATCAGTACTGACAGAAGGCTGAAGATATAGTAGATCAGGAATATCTTTTGACTGGCCATTAAGAGGCGGGAGAACCCCATTTCATACACTGCGGTGTGGAAGGAAAGAAGTAATCCACGACACTATCTTCCTTAATTAGAAATATTGAAAAGAATATCTACCGGCAAGGGCCTAGCTCTTAAATTTGATGATAACATTTCATACTTTTACGCACGGAACGGCCGTGAGTGTTATTTTGCTCAGTCAAGTGTTGAACAATCAATCCAGCGTTCTCTCACGATCGAATAATTCCCCATTACTTAGGGAAGGAACTCTAATTAATGAAAAGCGAACCGGTTGACTGATTTACGAGCTTATCCTGGACTTAGGAATTCCGTACAGTTTTAAAAAAGTCGACAGTTAAAAAGTATTTTTTTTATAAATACTTTAAAATGTTTGCAACAACAATTTGGTAACAGTGGAGGTTTAGAAAGGGTATGCCGCAGCCTTAAGAACAATTCAAACTTATTGTGTAATGTTGTTTATGAAAATACACTTTTGGGAAATGTTTGCCATCTTAGGAAATTAAATTTAAGTTTAGTGTCGCATTGCAGATAAGTAGTTTAAAAAGCTATGAACAACTTGCATCTGGCAACAGCATTGCACCGTAATATGCAACTAGAAAATGGACATTGCAATGTTACATAAGTGGTTGAGGACATTTTGGGCACATAACGAAGAAACCAGAACTCATGAATCTGATAATGATACCAGAACGGTAAAACGTGTAACGTTAAATGCGCAAAACTTGAAAATAGTGTCATTAAACGAGTAGAATCAATAAAACTACTCTTTAATATGGGTCATTTTTTTAAAAAAAAATCTTCATAAAAATGTTGCCCTGTCTATTTATTACTAAGCCATCACGTGCGCAAACCCGCCAAAATACATTTAGCAATGGTTAGTTCTTTATGAGCGTAGATAGATTTAATAATAATAATCTCAGCACGGCGCAAAGCGGCCGGGTGATAAAACTACCTGTCTTGACAGAGCGTTGTCCGCAGAGCAAGAAATAATCAGAATTGTCAGTAAAACCTAAAAACATCATACAACCTTTATTTATTTATTTTCTTTTAGTATTAGGTCAATTGAATTAAAAAACATTTTGGGGTGTCTGGCGTTTTGGGCATTTAACATTACACGTTGTATAGGTTTGGTTCGAATTTTATTTATATATTTTATTGTTATATGTATAAAAGATCATATATATTCAATTCAAATAACAAGGTCCCTCAAAGAATATCATAAGCATTCACCTGTAAGCTAAAGCGAGTACAAACACATAAATTCAAAAATATCCCACTAATTTTAACAAATTAGCACCGGAGAAGCTAATTAATTTTAATTTGGTCGAGCATTCTTTGTCGCAATACATCAAAAGTGACCCGCCACAAGTGTGAAATTAAGTAAAGAGCCCTACACACTTTAATAACGTACATATTATCTAGTAATATTTTATTATCCGTGCTATTATGAAAAAACCTGTCGCTATTATCTTCCTTGATGTAAATCACCTACTACTAAACAAGAATAAAAGTGCATTAAGTAGGTATCTTGTTTTTAAATGCCAGATTTTCGTTACAGTTTTAATCAGAATGTTCTATCGGATTTTGATTTGCAAAGCATGCACGATATAGTTTTTAATTTCCATGAACGTATAGGCATTATAAGAAACGAAAAGAAAACCGTTCCTTTTTGATCTACGATCCGCTTTTGCACAATATACCTATCTGCGTCACGTCAATTCATTTCCACGTCAAGGGACGATTTTTATCACAAGTTTTCCGAACCGTCTCATCTGCGCCGTATCAGGACTAGTCAGGCAGTCTGCAGGGACCATTACAATAAAGCGGGAATATGAACACACGTCACGGATCGCGAGGAAAATACAAAACTCATGAATATCTTATTATAAAGATACGTGTTTTGCCTGCGAGATGAAGAGTCAGGTGACTGTTAAAATTTCACTTTTGTGAACACAATACTTTGTAGAAATCTTACATGTCAACAAACAAGTAACTTATTTTACATCATACATCAAATTTGTCGAAAGATGTTTTTTTTTACTTCGGTGACCTTTTATTTCAAATATAATGATGAAATGCGAATTTAAGTTAGAAGTTTGCAAATTTAACTTAAAATCTAGAATCTTGAAAAACCTAGAGAGATTGACTACAAGCTTCTGCAGCAGCACGAGTGACTTCATAGAAAACCCATAGATTAATACAAGGTACACCCGTAATACTCTTATCATGAACAACTGTACAACTTTCTCAGCTCTTACTTAAATGTCAAAACAATCGCCGTTAACGTCTCAGCCGTCTGCTAAAAGTTGGAAAATATTATAAAACAATAGAGCCCAAGGCTCGGGAGTTTTCGTAATTTATTGCACCGGGCTTTGCCGGAGTTCGGCAAATCCCGGGACGCTCTGACGTGACGATTCGGCAACGTTCCGAATTCAAATCGCACGAACATACGACAGCGAAACACGTATTTTTACTTAGTTGAAGCATATTTCTGAAATCCCCTATAAAGTGCAGTTGCATTGCCGAAGTAGCTGCCTGACTATGGATGTGGTTTATGGGCAAACAAAAGCTTTGATAGCTTGCTTAAATGTTTAGGAGACTGTTTAAGCTTACTGAGTCAGACGGTTTTGCAGATTACCTGCTAAAAGATTAGATTAGATGATTTCAATTCTATATAAATAAGCCAAAAGTAGGTGCTTACAAAAAATCTTGTACTTGCTAAAAAAAACTTTAATTTGCGCACATGAAATGTTACAATAGCCACCGCTTATTGTTTTACGACCGCCCGGATAACCGGGTGTGAACATGTTTTAAGAAAACAGCAAGTAAGAATAGGTATTAGTCTGACTTATGGTGTCGGCTTCGTAGCGTCGGAGTAAGATGTACGTATTCTTTTACGAAATAAAAAGGAAGCGAAATTTGGGAATATTCTCGAAACGGTTATTGCGTTATAAACTGCTCGGATTGCCGAAACGTGCTTGAGAAACTGTACAATAAAAATAACTTCAAGCAAAAATTATCCCATAGTATTTCTGCAAGCCAAAGTTGAAAGCGAAATCAAATTTTGGAAGTATATACGGGCAATCATATTATGTGTGCATTAGTAGGGTTGTATTTTACAAATAATATAATAGGCGTATTTCTCTGGTAATGGGAGACCGAAACAATTGCAAATTGCAATATATTTGATTCGTACGTGAGATACGAAAATATCAGGCTAAATTAACAATAGTCATTTGTTTGGATATTAATGATATCATAACCGTCAACAAATAATAAAGGTGCATGGGGTCATTACATTTGTTTCAAATCAGACAAGATAATCTATTATTAGGCTATTAGTTGTGATTAAGCTAAATATCAGAATGGTACTCCGTAATGCGATCATTAGATTTTGGCTACCTACCATATATTAAAAATAAAGGTGCATTAGAATGTTTTTTTTAACATTCACAGTGTCATATTTTATATTCATATGGCCCGGTCTGCCAAAAGGTTGCTGGTTCAGGTCCCGCCCGTGCGCAAATTTTTGGTTTCTTATTTCATCTTTATGAATATAAAAAATAAAGGTATTTTTGTAATCACCGACTTTTACATTCCGTTCAAGTTAATTTCTTTTTGTTTTGTTTAAAAAATGTGAATTAAGCCAAAAATCATACAATGACTTAAAACGAATGCTGTTATTTATGTAGTAACACGGGTTTAAGAGTAAGTATCAACACTTTTAGACGTGTAAAATATATGTTACAAGTATAAGCTTAATACTGAGGCGCCGAGTAGCTAACGCGGGCTCACACGGCGCGTTATAAACTACCGGATCATCTGGATTGAGTGCGTTACGACACCCGAGCGATGAGCGTTACGCCTGTTACACCAGATATGGGACATCCCACGTACAACTGTCTTTTCATAGAAACAAATGTGTACAGGTAATCACATTTTTATAGCTTTGTGTGCACATATGTTGAAGTAGGTAATCGAGAACAATGCCGACTCACACATCTTGTTTGGAAACTACCGAAGAATTCAGATGGACAGCGTTAAGCCAACAGTCACTTGCCGCTGTCTGTATGTAGGTATTCTTAATTCGTTAAAACTATGCAACGGATTTTGATCCGTTTTTAATAGATAGTTTCATTCAAGAGAAAGGTTAATATCTTAATACATTGCACTCGTGCGAAGCCGGGATGGGTTGCTGGTTTCATATAAATTAATGAGTATAAGCAAATTATTTTATACAGATGAGAATAATATAAAAAAGTGATAAAAAAAGATATTTATCTTTTTTGAGGAGCGCCTCGACCTTATCTTAGCCACAGTATACAAATAGAAACATGTTCAAACCCCTTTGGCGATATTGTTTTTACATTGAAAATTTATGCTACAAATTTTGTATTTCTATTCAAAGTTGCGGAGTAATGACGACACGTCACCAATAAAGGTTAAACCATTACCGTAATATAACTGCGGTTAATACACAAACAAACCGCAGGATGAATATTATTTTGACCCTAATGAATTAGGGGTCATGTAAAGATCAATAATATTTAGTGAATATTTGTAGTAGCAATTTTCTACGTCACACGCAGTGACACCTTTGCTTATGCGAGATTTTTATTTGAACTAAGTATTTCTATCAATCGTGTACGAACTTACGACAATTGCGGGAGTAATATTGATGCGATACATCTACGATGTAAGTTCTTGTAAAATCAATTTTCGATTAACTGAACTTACCGTTTAACAATCTTGCTCGAAAACTCTTATGGAGGATTTTGCTTACTTTTAACTCATAACTTTTTTGCTTCACCCCTTAACGAACCAATTAAAAAATAAGCCAGAATCGAATTGAATCCATAATATAAATTTAAAAAAAAATGGCCACCTAGCTTATGGTGTACGTGTTATAGAATGTCACAACATTTTCTAACATTATAAACCATCCCCATCCCCGTGGATGTGAGTTCCAGTGAGTTCTCATAAAAAAATAAACTACTGACCTACGCTAAATATTTAATTAAACTTGAGCCTCAATAAATATTGCTATAGCTATTGTAGTTGCAGTCAATTACCAGTTATCTTTGCGTTTCCTCATTAGTGTTAAATACAGGATTAATAATTCTGTATCGGACACCCTTCGTGGCCTATTCATATCTCGTAATAGACATACCCCTTTTATTCGTCGGTAAATGGTGAAACTCACGAAGCGTTTTCGACTAACGACGTTGTCATTATGGGGTTTGTTTGCTTACGTAAAATTACGTTGAAAAGCATTACTCGTTTATTTCAGTTAATTCGACAATAGAAAATAATTTGGTAGGTTCTAGAGGTGCTACAAGGTTAATGAAATTTAATGCACATGCTCAAGTTATGAAACTGAGTTAGTTTTTAAGAAATCGTATTTTGCTGGAATTTGGTGATTTATAATTTGTTATAAACTATCAACTTTTTTTGTACTTCTTATAGCCTACCCTGATGTTTTTATTATAAATTAAAAATGTAGATACATTATTAAATTTTCCAATGCTTTTAAAATGTTTTTTGTCATTTAAGAATGCTTTCAAATGTGAACAATATTAAACTTATATATGTATACGCTTTTTATTTAATGTAATATGACCACGTGATTAATACTTACGATTGTGGATTGTGCATTCAATTTGATTGTTGTTATATGTGTAATTAATTATAAAAAATATTATAATATGTATTAACTGTCATGCATTTCAGAAAAATATGTGTAAATATTTTTTCCTTATTTGGAAAATATTTTGTGATTTATTTGCTCCAAGTAATGTAAAAAATAAAATTTAATTAAAAAAAAATAGTTTTTTTATAAAATCAAAGACGAAATTTTACGTCCGACAGTCGAGTAAAACTTTTTTCTAACTCTCAAAACTTTGTGTAAAAGTTGCGCTAACTTTGTTTGGAGTTGGTATTGTTTTCAGATTGTTCCGTATTCGCACTACGACAGTTCGAGAGGGCAGTGCATCGCTGCGTCTGCGAGCTGCGAAGGGACCGCGACGACTGCCTGATCGGCGGCCATCAGTTGCCGACATACCGAAGCATTTCTTCGGCGAGCGTACCGCGCATGCGTCGGTAAGCTCCGCCCAGCAAAACTTTTTCTTGAGACCTTTTTTCGCGTAACTTTTAGAGCTCACTGGCAATCCGTTTGCGTCATTGACAATAATCGATAGTACGCTCATGAATACAATAACTTAACACATTTAGTGCCTGCCACTCGGACCTAAGTTGTAGTGGAAGCTAACCCAAAAACGGCAAATTGATGTTTAGACGTTTGGAACACGTATTCTAGAGAAAAAAAAAACAAAAAAAATTGCACCCCGGGAGTGCCGGCAGAAGTGAAAACTTGAATATCAACGTTGTGCATTTTTGATTTTTTGGAATAGTTAGGGAATAATTTTGAATGAATTGCTCTTATTATCAATATAAAAGTACTATCATTTTTGTGATAGGATACAATAATAATAATAATAATAATATATTTTTATAGAATACAATATTTATTTATTGCGCTATCGTACACAAACATTACAATTTATATTATATTAAATTACATTAAAAAGTTTATCTCTCAGAAAAATCAACTTACATCCATAATTTCGCCAACCGTCTTACGGTTTTTCGATCAGCCCACGTGTCCTGACGCGAGTTTCACATTTTTCCCCCATCCCACAAAAGTGCTCAACGCCGCTAAAGAAGTTTTCACTTCAAAAAACATGAATTTTTCACTCTGGATCACTAAATATTTTGTGTGGAAAATAAATAAAAAAACATAAACCTTTCATGTGTTATATCATTTGAAAGAATTTTTAAGGCGCTTCAGAAAATATAACACGCTTCAGCCATTTTTATTTCGTTAAACCTATAATATTTTTTAAATCTTACCAAGTTCGGGTTTCTATTGGTATACAATATGGCTGATTTTTTTTTCGACTATGCCACAAAATAATACCTCCTATCCTCATTACTTACCTTATGAAAGCAATGTTTAAAATTATTTCATTTAGTATTTTCTTCCTTTTTCTTCAAAACGACATACTGACACTGTTATATTGAATTACTATACTATTAAGCTGTTAGTCATCCTCATCAAAAGAAACAACAAATTTTGCCTCAAAATTTCTAATATTTTGTTATTGAAAGAGAATCGAATCCTTATTATAAGGCATGTTTTACAGATATTTTTTGGGGCCATAAAATTGCCTATGATTATATGGAACCCTTCGCGCGCGAGTCCGACTTGCACTGGGCCGGTTTTTAACTGTTGGAATTACTTCCAAGATTAATTAAAATGCTGGTGCAACAGCTTTCAATTATACATCTAGTAGATTAATCTTCTAGATTATGTCACCCTTCTTGACCACCATTGCTTGTCAATATTAAACCGTTACTACAATAGTATTGTTTCTGATTACGCGGCGTATTATAAAGTTGTATCAAGTTCGTCTGCTGTGGCTGACTCTGTCCGTTTTGCATAAAAGGTCTACCCATGCCGTTTGCGATGTTATTACGCTGTATTTTATAAGCTTCGTTTCGCTCACATAATTTTCAACTATTATACGATAAACTGTTTAGAATTTTTAAATGTGATTTGAAAATAATTTCCAATTAAATCATGCCATGTCATATTAAAGATTAATTAAATAACTTATTCCAACATGGTGTTTCCACAAGGTGTAAAAAAGGACGAGCCAAATTCAAGGGGGTTGTTGTCAATCGAGTTTAATATACCTACAGGAAAAAACACATTAATTTCTTATTTTTTTACTTTTCTTCAATGTTTTAAAAAAATATTTTTTCTGTATTCGAGACTTGACTTTTAACCACCCCTTTATATTTTGCTCGTTATTTTCTACCCCCTACATAGATTTTTAGGGATCCGTGGACATTTGATCTTATATCTTTTTTTTCTTTTTTATACAGCGAAATTCTAGGGGTGGGTATGAGTAGAGTCTTGAATGCAGGGAAATTAATAAAAAAAAAATTAAGTTTTCTTAAATTAAAATAAACGTCAAAAAATGTTAGAAATCGCACTCGAATGACAACCTCCCCCTTCAATTCCGCTCGTTTTTTACACCTGTATTCTCTTCACATTATGATTTTTTTTTCAGGATTTTAACAAAGATTCGTTTTGAAAAATACGGATAATTTGTATGGGTTGATGATTTAGTTAGAAGTAAATAAAGTTAAAGATGATAATAATAGTACTATTTGTGAATGTGGTCCATTTTTGTTCAAATATTACTCTGTGTTTAACAAACAAGCAAAGGCACGTCTCCTGCACTCCAAAGGTGTTGAATTACATTAGAGTCTCTCATTGCAACCTCAATATACCTAGAATGCTGTGCTAATTAAGAAGCTTTCTAAGTAAAATTAACAAAATTAACTCCACGCCTGCTTGTAGTCAACGTCTGAAATGAAGACGAAGAGTTACTTTATTAAATAAGCTTCTATTAACGGGACCATCAGCGAAATCTTTCATTTTACCAATCCCACACATGAAAATCTGCATCACACTAAAAACAATGTTTACTAATTTTGAAACCATATAAACGAGGGCAGTAAATACGGTACAGAATTGGGTTTACACACAAGTACGGGTCTAAAATCCGGATTTTGGTGTAAAGCGGCCTTGCTGGCTATAAGCCGTTTACAGGCAGGAATAAAGGCACCCTGGGCGTCGAAATATGCACGTACATTAAATTTTACTGGCTGGATTAAATAGGTTTAATGCACATTACAGTGCATCTTGTAAATCATGACGAGAACCTATAATTAAAGGGTACTATTAGAAATTTTTTAACAAGAAATTTTACGAACCTGTAAGCTTTTAAGAGATCTAAGCGCAAGTCAAGTCAAATAACTCAAGTTTTTCGTTCAGGCGTTATTCTGTTTCAAACTCGCACTGATTTTATAACCTTTGATTTCAATCGTATGAATACAAAAACTATCAAGTTATTCGCTGATTATCTCTAATTTATCGTCACCATCAAAAATTCTAAGCCTTTTAAATAGTTCGATACAAATAATTAAGAAATAAATTCACGACCTTCTAGTGTTTAAATAAGATGACTACGACAATAAAAAATAAAAGTGCCGAATTACATTTAATCGTAATAATAAAATGTCCTTAAAAATTTAATTTAGTGTAGATGTTTGAAATGTATAAAATGTTCGTTCGTACGAGTTTATAATGAGAGAGTTTTTAATGCACGTTTTATAGCAGCAGCGAGCAAAGATTAGAAATAATATCAGGCGTTTAGCTTTATTCTGTTTGGATACAAACAAAGTTTAATGCGAGTTCAGCTTGCGGACTCTGTTGCAGAATGACAATGTTAAAACATTTTGTTTGCTAAAAGCTATTAAAAATAAAAATGTTTAGTTTTACCGTTGATATAATAAGCCAAGCTTAGTTTACTTGTTGATGCAAGAAAAATACAGACGCCAATTTCTCAAGTTAGTTGAGTATGAAACCCAAATTAATTTTTAATCGGGTAAATACCAATCAGGTAAATAATAAAACTTCCTTCTTATCATCGTATACAAATCGTGAGAAAACCTGCATACAAGTAATTTCCAGTGTGAGATATGGAGAAGACAACGACAGGTAAAAATTTACAACCACGAGTCACAATAATTTACAGAGAGACTGTAATGTAAAGAATATGCATAGATGTAACAATATGTGTTATGCCTTTACTCTAAGAATTTAGAAACTTTTAGATACAATTGTGTAATCATCGAATATAAAATTCAATAAAATCAAACACGAACCTTTCGTCGAAGATTTGATTGCGCTATTGTTCAATATTCATGTTCAATGACAAAACCATTCAAAGAATTCATAAAAGAAAAGTACAATTTACTTAAGTGATTTACTTCGTATTTTCATTAAAAACTATTTTTTCTCCGAGGTAAAACTAAAATATTAGAAATACTAGATTTCAAAGTCTATGTTCGTAATTTAATCAATCAGCATACTAAAATAAAATATTTTTTTTAAATAAATTCCAACGTATAAATTTCATCTTTCTGAAAGCTAGAACATTGAACGAATGAGGTGATCATTCATACGAAAAGTGTCTATTAAACTTCCGTTTTCATACAATTTCTAGAAGGTAGCGACCGATAAAATTGCGTCATCAATAACAGTTATCTATTTTATAACTTTAAAATATTAAATGAATTCTTTATTCTTTATTTTATTTTTAATTTAACAATATCAATTTTACTTAATTGCCTCGCAAACCCCTTTCGCGGTTGACTGCGAGTGCGAATCCCGCTTAGTATACAAGCATATACAGGGTGACTTTTTTATCAGTACCGATATTTTGTGTAAACTCCACTGACGAATATTAACAACTTTTACTATGGGGGCATAAGCGAAATCGAGAAAAAAAAATCAGCTGTTCCATACATTTTGACCGCGCGCCAATGGAACTTTTGTATGGAACAGCTGATTTTTTTTTCTCGTTTTCGCTATTGCCCCCATAGCAAAAGTTGTTCATATTCAGCAGTGGAGTATTTACACAAAATATCGGTACTGATAAAAAAGTCACCCTGTATGTAACTTAAACTAAACAATCAACATTATACCTATAGGTAAGCAAAGTACATAAACATATTGCAACACACATATTATAATGTACGCTACAACAAGCTCATGTAGTGCCGTTTTAGCTTAGTGCCAAATTCTTGTTTACTTGACAGTTTAGCTGTTTATCCATTAATTTGTACTGCCTTAAAAATTTAAAGGCGTATTCCGCTCTATTCACAAATGTTACGACTACATAATCGCTTTATGTCCATGCCTTTTTAATTTTTTATATAAAAAAAACAACATCACTTCCTAACTAATTGTACTTTTACTCTTAAACCGTATTTTAGTATTTACATAGAGAACACATTTCGTGTTATCTTAACCAGCATAACCGACACGACAAGGTATTTCGTGCATAGACTAAAGACGCTGTGTGAAATCCCCGCATATTATCCACTTTGGGGATTGACGCGGTGTCAAATAAAGGAGATCAAACGAACGGGATCCAATAGAACACGCAGTATTTCGTAATTTCCCGTTACCAGCGAATCCTTCGCTAGGAGGTTTCGGCTGGAGTCTGGCTTTTTCAGATTTTAAACTAGCAACCCGCTCCGGCTTGGCACGGGTAGTATATATTTTTATTATACAGGGTGTTCAGAAAGAGTATCGGGCATTTGTATGTTTTACAAATAAAAAGTACTAGATCATTTCTGTGTTGAATATTAAAATACGACATGGAAATTTATTTCAAAAATGGTGACCGTTAAGCTGCTTCGAATATTATAATCTGGAACGAAGAGTGGTGATGACGACACAATGACTCAAACACACGGCGACTTTTAGCACCGACGCAGTCGCGCGTTTTGAAAACGTGCTTCAGCATCGCGACTTACGCAATGAACATCGAAGCTAACGCGCGTTAGTATCGATGCAGTTGCCAAAATTCAGTACATAATTTGACAAGCTTTTCACGCTTCTGCGTCGCGACTGTATCGATGCTAACGTGCGTTAGGATCGCGACTGCATCGCTGCTAAAAGTAGCGCAGTGTGTAAAAGGTCAAAGTCCTCTGATAATGTTTTGTTTCAAGCGCGTTAGATTGGACGTTTTAACTCTTATTATTACGAGTTATATTTCGCCACTGATTAAACTCTTTGCATTACCAAGTGGTTGTCTGGTAGAGAATGCCATAAAGCATGAAGCCCACAAATTGTACAACTTACAGTGCAATAAAGTTTAAATTATAAAATAAATAATAATATTATCCATTAATTATAAGGCATCAGTTAAGGTATGAAAATCAGGTTTAATGATAGACACGTCAATTAAGGCAATGTTAAACATACGGTTCTCGTACGTATATATTAGTTTTGTAACATAATCTGAAATTGGACAATCCAAGCGTCCATCGAATACTCATACAATTTAAGAAGAAGCAAAATTCTCATTTTATAACTTCTCTGTTCTGTTCCATAAATCCAATCAAAAAACAATTATTATTACCGAAAATTAACGAGATAGGTAGAAATCATACAATGTTGATATTCCATTCATTTAATTTGCCATTCAATTAAGTCCTACAACTAAGAATGTATCGTAAAACAAGTATAGGTATTCGTGACGAGATGAAAATTAACTTAACGATTTCCATTCCCACGGTGAACACCGCCTTAGTATTGTTTTCCAGCAAAACGCGATATAATGTGTGAAAATTTACTTTGAAAGAATAATTGTCTAAAATTTTTGCCGACTTAAAAAAAGGAGGACTGAAATAATTCAATGTGTATGTATGTGATATTGTAAGAATTTGATAATATTTGATTAAGTGGATCTTTCTCAAAAACAAGAAGTCATATTTCAGCTTAGCGTACAGTGTAAGTTTCATCAAAATCGGTCAAGTAGTTTTTGAAATAATTATGGGTTAACCGATAACTAAAAACATGAAATAAAAAATGCAGGTTATTTTTTCAAAAAACTTACTAAAAAGCTGAGAATAAAGCATTTGCCCTCGATGTTGGAGAAACAAAATCATTTCGAGTCGGTGAATGATGTCAAACTTACCTACACCAAATGCACCGACTCCAAATGATTTAAATCTTTTTAGTCAGTTTTTGTAAGGCGTTTTTTTTAAATATTTCTTTGTTTTACTAATAAGGTGAGAAGTATGTTGTTTGTAATTTTTTTACTATGTGAAAAGCGTAATTAATAATAATAATTATGCCCGGATAGCGTAACACAGTTTCATTCCTTGTCTGAATTTACAATTTACACAATTGTTTTTTTAAAAGTGCAGAATGCGTTTGCTCTTACTTCAGACTAAGCCATTAATACAAAAAAAAAGAATTACAAATCTTGATAATGTTATATATTTCAGTCAGTGAATGCTAAAGACTTTTTAAAAG
Source organism: Pyrausta purpuralis (assembly GCA_963924145.1). NCBI lineage: Eukaryota > Metazoa > Arthropoda > Insecta > Lepidoptera > Crambidae > Pyrausta > Pyrausta purpuralis. The sequence continues at coordinate 5,085,802 of OZ001649.1, read as the reverse complement.
TATCAACTTAATTTGTTATCCAGAAGAGGACATAATTTAATTAGGCTACAACTCCAAAGTTGTTTGAATCAGGTTATTAAATGAAAGGTAGCATCACTTAATCATTGGAAAATAGCCTTATCGCGACTTCAACAACATTAACGGATAATGTTGGTTTACAGCTTTAAAAAACCCGTCTTTTTATTCGACAATTAGTTAGTTTTAAACACAATACCTGCAGTTTACGATTCATTGATTCTAAGATCACTATAAATGTTTGGGTACAGTCATAGGGACTTCAGTGTATTGGATTTTGTTCTGGACATCGCCTGGACAACTGCCAAAACAGTACAGTGCCAAAAAAAACATGGACGTTCTTGTAAGTTAATTTAGGTACCTATATTTTTATAAATAACAGAAATTACATAAATATAATGATTCTTACATACCCTGAAAGGTTCATGATTACTATAAAATAATTTATAGCCCTTTATAGTAGTAATGTCGCTACAATATACCTAGTCTTGCCATAAATATTGTCACAAAGAAAAAAATTGCAAATAATATTTATTTCTTTTATAGTGTGTCAGTTTTATACATAAATATTAAACAATTTAAAATATAAAAAGGTCTCCATTGGCTGCAATACAGTCCAAACGTTGAGGCCAGTTATCAATAGAAGCACGCACTCTTTCCATGGGAAAATTCTTCACTGCCAATCGTATGGATTGTTTTAGGGACTCCAAATTATCATGGCGTTTTGAGCAAGCCGTACTCTCTAAAACTGACCATAAATCATAATCCAGCGGATTAAGATCGGGACTAGTCGACGGCCAGTCTTTAGCTCTGATGAAGTCCGAAACGTTCGCTTCGAACCAAGACTGCGTGGACCGAGCTTTATGACCCGGCGCCGAGTCTTGTTGGAAAGACCATGCTTGGTTTTTTGAACATGATGTTGTTAAGGGGCTCAACTACCTTCTCAAGAATGAAATCTTGATACACTTGTGCAGATGTTTTGATACTTTTTTCACAAAAATATGTCTCAGTCACTCCTTCATAGCTAACACTCCAACAAACCATCACTGAAGTCGGGTAATGCCAAATACGTTGCCACTCTGCCGACTAATTGGGAACCTTCCTTAGAAGTTTGAGAATAATACGGTCAGTTTGTTTGTTAAAATATTGCTCAATTGTAAAGATTTTCTCATCCGTAAACAATTTTTTTCTGTGACCTCCCTTTGCGTACCGCTTCAGTAGTTTTTCGATTTTACCACACCATTCTTTTTTAAATTATCAGTTAAAAAATGACCAGTGCGTCTCTTATAGGCTGCAAGTCCTAAATCATCTTGTAAAACACGCGACATGGTTCTGGGTGCTATCTTCTTCTTCCGAGATAAAATCTTTTGCTTTCGGACAGAATTTCTGCAAATTCTTTCCCTTACTGCTTTGACCACCTTTTTCGTACGAACACTACAGCGATTCGGTTCTCTTTATCACCCCACTCCATTTTAATATCGCAAAATATTATAAAATGTGTTGGCGCCAAAATTAGAAAACACATGAGCAATCGTATAAAAGTGACAGATTCCAAATTCAAATGTAATATCTTTCTTATTTTTAATAGTAACAGTATTTATGGCCAGACTACGTACTAATTCTAATAATTTGTACCTTTCAGTAGTTACTACTAACGCTACGATACTCCTTCTGATAGTTGTCAATATCACTACTAATTAATAATCTACCTATTGTTGAAAAGCTTAGGGCTTCGAAGCATAGCTATCCTAGAAGCTAGCTAAACGACATTAGTCATCAGATCACTAGCACATCAGACTCTAAATTTCTTTTAAAAAAAAAACAAAAAATTTTGTGACAGCTTAGCGTGCTGTTGTTCCTAGATCTACATATTAGTAATGTTACCTACCTTGTGTTCCAGAAACTTCTCTTCGCCATGTTCCTGCTAACCGCCGTTGCGTCTTCCGCGCCCTCCAGCTACAAGGAGTATAAGCCCGTTGTGGAGCCTTTTCGTCCTGTGCCACCGGCCGATCCGAATCGAGCAGGGTTCTTAACCATACTGGAGACTATTCGCAACCCTGGCACTGTGAATCCGCTGCTGTCTGGCGCGTCTGCGGGGAAAAAGTAAATAAAATGAGGGTGCGACAAAATAAAAACAAAACGCGTTTCTATTAGTTTATAAAACCTTATTTTTTATTAGTAGGTAAGCATGCGTGTAATGTTCGTTGCATTTCATTTTAAACCATTTTTTATATTTGAATGTACAAATTTTTTATTTTGCATTACTGTTCAGAAACTATGTACCTACTACGTAACTTTGTTTTGGTTTTCTTAAGACTTTTTTGACTTGCGCTAAATGCTTCAATCTTCAACCTACTTACTACCTACTTCCATACCTTCAATTTTATTATTTTTGCACGAGATTATTTTCACACTTTTTGTTTTTATTTTTAATAAATTTATTCCAGTTATTATTATTATAATTTCAACTGTAACAATATTTCAGAATTTTGTCACAGTCGAAAAGAATTAACGGGAAAAATTAAATGTAAGTGATGCGTTATAAAACTCAGTTTTTCTCTACTACTTTTAATTGTCTGTCCCACCTTCCATATCCATATACCCTTGAGTTGTATACAGCAGTAGCTATCGAGATCTGGGCCTCAACTCATCCCAGCGCGATGGACCGGGAAATAGGCGCGTTCGCAATGGGCCGCACCGCAGCTGTACGTACCACTAGCTGTGCTGACTGAGTAATGTCCTCTGTCATACTCATAAACGCGCCAGACAAACACTCCTTCTTGTGTTACGAATACCGGACAGCGATTAGGACGGAGGCAAATCGTTATACTATGTCGTCTACCATATAGGTACATAAATACCCCTAGGTACATAAACATCCATGACTTAGGAACTCATGCCCATCACATAAACATTTCCCCCATGAGGGATTCTCTTTTTATTCGCCAGCTGTAAAAAAACATGTTGGAGTTTTTTTATACGAAGTTGGTTTGCAAAATATGTATGTTTAATCTATAGAGGCCCACTCAAATCCCAAATTTTTATCGTTTCGATATCTTAGTGAAGATGAATATCCGGATCAGAAAACTTCCACATAATCTCTCCGTTAACGTAAGAACGTATTAATTCTAATCATCATCCATTTATCATAATCTAAGATCGATGAGATATAAAAGCTTTGCTAGAAGTGGTATTTCTCCTATGATGTAGCTTTGTTTTATCGGTTTAGACGACCTCCGTGGTGTAGTGGCTAAGCACGCTGGTTTCAAGGAGTCGCCGCTCCGAGGTCCCGGGTTCGATTTCCTGTCCGTAGAAATCAAAATTTTCTATATTGTCTCGGGTCTGCGTGGTGTGGTACCACAGTTGTGTCTGATTTCCATAACACAAGTATTACAAGCACACAACACAAGCTACTTACGAGTACTTTGGGATCAGAGCAATGTATGTGATTAGTGTCCAACATCTTTTTTTTATATCTTAAATGCATCAAAGCTTACCTCTTTAACCATGTCAAAGGAACAAAGTACGTTTTCTTTAGTTTGCAGTGTGTTTCTAAGGCGTTAAAGGAAAAAAATACAGGATCAAATATGATCAATAGCTGCAGTCAAGTTGTCAAACGTCCGACAGGCATAAAGACCCACACACTAATGCATGTCACATTGTATGCCATAATTTAGATCATGAACTTCAGAATAGTGCTACGAAGGAGCGGAAGATCAGTCGTCACTATTGTAAAAACATCTTTTAAAATAGTTTGGGTACCAATATTTAAAGTAATAGCGTAGTTTAAGGGCCCGAATTTTTAAAACTTTAGTAGAAAACTCATAACTCGTTAAATAAAAAAACAATCAAAAATCTGGTAGACACGATTGTAGTACAGGTTTTATAGTTTATTTAGAACGTTTACAATGTTTTTAAAGTAGTTTACTGTAGTAAGAGTTAGAAAAACTGCTTTATATGGCCATTGTTGTCAATTTTTCTAACTGTAACTGCAGATAACTCTATTTCATGTGTATTGAACTTAAAAATTATATCTAAACCACATAACCAGAGCTACAATCGCATCAATCAGATTTTCTATTGGTCTTTTATTTAACGAGTTATGATTTTTCTACTAAAGTGGCGCTAGTGTGCGCGTTAGAAATTCGGGGAGCCCCTTAAGCAAATAGTCCTGACTAACATCAGTTGAAATAAAACGTCAAATTTGATCTCAGTCCCTATGGGTGACCTAATAAGTCTCTACCAAACCACAGAAATTCAGGGAGCCCCTTAAGCAAATAGTCCTGACTAACATCAGTTGAAATTATTCGTCAAATTTGATCTCAGGCCTTATGGGTGACCTAATAAGTCTCTACCAATCCACACTGAGTCCGCAGGGTGGAGTATGGCCCTTACTTCATTCTTGAGGTGGGGCTTTGCCCAGCAGAGAGGTGTTTACAAGCTAAATTGTTTTTTTTTTCTTAGTCGTTTACAGTACAAAGTGATATCCATGTTCGTCTGCAACATGGCGCAACACGTTGAGGTGTTCTGTTTGCCCGATCGGCGATCAAACACGATGACTTCGCGGAACTCAGACAAACGAGGAAATATCTGACCAGGCGGAATGCAATAGCAGGTGACAGCTGCCGAAATCGGTCACAAGATTAATTCAGGTTCTCCACATCAGCTAACAAAAGAAAAAGTAAAAATGTATCAGGTAAGCACTTTTTTTTACATTATTATTGGCTGTCTAATTCTCCACATCCTTGTCAGGATATATCGAAAAGCAATTGGATATTTCCTTACACCTGTCGGTCACGAAATGAATACCGTCGCAGCGTCCATATATTCGTACCCAGTAATTACAGACATGCGAAGCGATGGGCGACCTATAAATAGAAATCAATTTACTTGCAAGCCAGCCTTAATTCTGCGTCCATTGAAAGTACGTGATTTATGAACTCGTAGAGAAAACAGCTAATAAAAGTGTATGTTGCGGTTATAAAGGAGGAATACCAAGTTTAAAACTTACCTCCGTAACAATATTTTATAAATATCTACTTGGCTTGGCTCATTGTGTAAAATGGCATAGTATGTATAGCATTCAAATATCGAAGTAATTATAGGTAAGCTTTTACCCGCGACTTCGTCCGCATTAGGTGATTTTTTGGATAGTAGTATGCAAAGAACTTGAGCTGTACTTTTTGTACGTATGTTTGAATTGTGCCGAGATGGAATACTAAGTGTGATGGTCATAGGGAAATAGGGAATCCCGTAATACCAACATTTTCCAAATATAATTAAAATCTTTGGTAATTTAGGAGTAAAAGCGGTCAGATTCCCCGGAAAGTATTTTTTCCCAGGGAAATGCGTTGTTTTCCCGCGGTCAAAAGTAACTCATGTCCTTTATCATTTATCACTTTTCATTGATCAAGGTCAATTTCCTACTTTACTGAAATATAGTAAAATTATACCTTTATTTAAGTCAGGAGAAAAAAGTGACCCAAGCAACTTTAGGCCAATTTCCATTCTACCTGCATTTAGCAAAATTTTTGAAAAAGTTATATTTAATCAATTGCTCTCTCATTCTAAACTTCACAAATTACTGCATTAGAAACAGTTTGGTTTCTCCAAAGGTAGAAATACAACAGATGCTGGGGTGGCACTCGTCAAACACATTTTGGATGCCTATGAAGATAAACATGATGCGATAGGTGTATTCTGTGACTTATCGAAGGCATTTGATTGTGTCGATCATCAAACACTCATTATCAAGCTCGAACATTACGGTGTATCTAATAATGCGTCAAAACTGTTGAATTCTTACCTCTCAGGCAGACTACAAACAGTAAACGTTAACTCCTCAGGTGCCCCGCTTCAAATGGGAGTGCCCCAGGGCTCAATATTGGGACCTTTGCTGTTTTTGATCTATATTAATGACCTTCCTTTTTATTCAAAGGACTCCTGTGAGAGAGTTCGGTTTGCTGATGATAGATCTTTAATCTTCAAATCAAGAAGAGGCGAAAAATCTTTTGACAATGTTAGCAGAGCTCTCTCTAAGGTATCAAATTGGTTCACTAGCAATAACTTGCTTCTTAATACAAAAAAGACTAAATGTATTAAATTCACCATGCCTAATCCCTGAGAGAATTCTTAAAGGAAATTAACATCCTTACTGTCGCTTCTCAATACATATTTGATAATATCATGTACGTACGTTAGATTTTTTCATGAAAAAAGTGACATACATTCGTATAACACACGAAATAAAAGCAAACTTGTCATTCCAAACTTCAGGTTAGCCAAAACAATGAATTCATTCCTGGCGAAATTGTGTTAAATTTTTCAACAATATACCTAATAATGTCATCGAACTACCTATTCACAAATTTAAGTTACATGTCAAAACTACCCTAATGTCGAAGGGGTATTATAAAATTCAAGACTATCTTAATGACGAAAATGTATGGACAGTCCAGCCTGCACCAAACTGATGTACCTACCTGTTTATTTTGATTTGTATCATTTTTGAGGCAGCTAGTGGTGACTGAGTTTGTTCCGGCGTTTCTTCTCAGCACTTGCCAAATTGTCTGTGTTTTGTCTCGAAGCGCTAGTAGGGCCCAAAACATAAGGAGACATGTTCTTGCCCCATACGGGCCAAAATTGATTGATATTACACTAATTATTGACGTTCATAAGTTGCATTTTGTGTCCTAAATTGAATAAATTATTTTTGATTTTGATTTGATTTTTTGATTTTCTTAAGTCTCATACTATCTCCTTACCAAATTTCATTTAAATCTGTGCGGTAGTTTAGGCGTGATTGAGTAACAGACAGACAGACAGAGTTACTTTCGCATTTATAATATTAGTATGAATTATCCTAGTTTTATCGGTACTTGCAAAACCAACTCTCGATAAGTACAAACATGTCTTTTTGTGTTCCGTAAATTAAGGTCTTTCAAAATGCATGTAAGATCTCAAAATGCACTCGTACTAAAGTAGTCGACACCTGCAAATTATTACTTTACTTTACGGTGAAAACCCATGACCATGGATATATTTCGAAGTACCGATTGACCAGTACAGTTAAGTGAATTTAATTTCCACGTGCTGAAGTGATTGATTTCACACGGCTGTGTCTACCCTCCGGAAAATTGGACTATCGCTGACACATTTTTATACAGCCTTTGTGCACTTTATTCGCTTTTAAACCGATTTTATGGCGAACCTCATTTAGTTTAGGATGTATGCTGAAATAAAAGTATCATGACACTGGCCGGAAAAGGCTTTAAATAGAATATTTTGTTTATCGTTCTCTTATGCCAACCACTGCAGCCACATTATATTGTTATGAAGTGTAGACTCTGTTCCTTAAATGAGGACCATGCAAAATGAAACAAAGCAACAATGTCAACATAATGGACAAGCAAACTCATGATAATATCAAGTCATGCACGAAAAACCATCTGTTACAAACAGAATCTCTCTTGCTCTCTGTAGATAATGTAATAATAATAAATCCAGTTACTGACAACTGTTTTTGATCACTATTGTTTTTTGTTTTTTAAATAATGATTTGAAACAGTAGAGGCTATGAAAAGAGGATAAAGGAATGGCGAATATAAATAGAACAGTGAAATTATAAGTAGTGTATATGGTCACCTCGTTTTAATGATAATATTTAAAAGGCTAATTCAGCAATACTGCTGAAAACATTTTTTTGTACAAAACACTTTGGGTTTTTATACGCTAGTCTTTAACCGACTTCAAAAAAGGAGGAGGTTATCAATTTGAGTATATGTTTTTTTTTTGTGGCTATGTTACCTCATATCACAGTCATTTGTAGACCGATTTAAAAAAAATGGGGGTTATGCCATCTAGTTGATCCCATTGCTGCCGAATTTGTATCCTAAAAGATGCTCTGTTATTTGATGCTTGAGATGGTCAAAGTCAAAGCACCGACTCCAAAAATAAATTGTTTGCCTAAAATAGGTTTTTTCCTTTCAATTGTCGAGAGTTCATTTAAGGCTTTGTAGTGCATATTTGTTTTGAAGTCGGTTTTACTTTTTAGGGTTCCGTAGCCGAATGGCAAAAACGTCCCCCCGTCCCCCGTCCCCCGTCCCCCTATCTAACTTCTAAACTAAGCAAGTGTAAATTTTGGAAAAAATATATAATGTAGATCTTAACAAAACTTTCAACGAAAATTGGTTTGGACCGGATCGAACTAGTAGTTTTTTGAGATATAGTACATTTTCAACAACCGCAAACATAACATAGTTCTTCATACAAACACTATCAAAAACAAAATTATATTTCAATCAAAATACTGTGGTATTTTAGCTAAGTGGATTCCCTAATTCAGTAAAAATTGTCACGGAACCCTCAGTGCGTGAGTCCGACTCGCACTTGGCTGTTTTTTTAAGTTAATTTTATTTAAATAAATTGTATTTGAGGCATTTTTTTTCATATATTTGTTTTTTATGCATTAGGGTTAAATAAGAGAAAAAGAAGGATTTTATTTTTATAGAAACTGTGTACAAAACAGGTTACAAACAAATTTAGTTTAGGTTTGGGCATTGAATTGAGATATGCGGATCCAATGAGGTAGATAACTTTTAAAATCGTCAAGGTGCTGTTTTAAAATAAATGGTTGAAGAAAATTTAAAAAATAAACTTTTAATATTGCAAAAAAATAATATAGTGTCAGTTCCTATGATGTATACAAAGACACAGTTTAAATATTATCATTTTAAAAGATTAGACCTTATATATTTCATCAATGGTTTATTTGAGTAAATAGTTACTAACTTAAGTAGACTTGGTATAAATTAACCTAGTAATATGCCATAAGAAACATTTGGTCAGTGCATGTCTCGCAAACATGTCATTAAGTAGCTAAAACGGTCTCAGGAATAGTTGTACCATATTTGCTGACAAATGTAAGGACAAATAGTGTGAACTTTCCAACCAAATCCAAACCGAAAGTAAAATATTGAATTTGCCTACCCACAAAAAGGAACGAATAGGTAGAAAATCAGTTCGGCGTCAACGAGACATCCAATATTAGATTATATTGACCATCCTCAAAGATATTTGCAATTATGCAGTTTTGTACTGGCAGTTTTTCGAGACTTGTGACCTACGCAATATTTTCTTAATGAATTGCTTTTAACAATTCTGTGGTCTAGCGTGGCATAATTATAGTCGACTATCAGAACGTGTGCACTTCTAAAAAGCCTGAGGTTTTAATTATTGCGAAGGAAGGGTTGGGTAACCACCTAATCTGGTAATCAAAAGAGAGAGACGGACAGACAGTTCTTATTCATTTAAACAAAACTTGTGTATAACGCTCTACCAAAACATTACTGTGCCACATTGGTAAAACAATTTAGAAGAACCTGACAAACCAAAAAAATATATATCTTATTATGATATAAACTACACTTTTCTTCAGTCATTGTAATAACAAAACAAATGAATACATCTCACTCAGCTCATATCTCAAGAAAGATACAAGTCAATTTATTCCTCGCGCGTGCTTTTAATGTAATGTAGCAAAAGCCAAGAGGCAGGGCCGGGGGCTGCGTGTGCGTCTAGTTAATGTCAATCAAATAAAAATTCGTTTCGTGTGTCAGCCCTGACGCGGCGTAATACGTCAACCGCTTGAGACACGGGTTGTGTTCTGTGTGGATTATCTAATCTCCACATGGGGTTAAGTGTCACAAAAATATCAGGATTTGCTACAATTTGTCTGCCTCTACATTAAGACGGCGATGATTAATAAAATTAATTTCGTTTTTAAGAGCGATAGATATAACATGTGAGAGGTTTCTTGTTTTATACTTTCAGAGGTATTTTTATAATTATTAAAAATATGTTTTTAGTTCACGTTTTATTTTGAAGTTTTAATTCACAGTGACACATTTTTGTATTTTGTTTTCAGAATTGTCATACCATAAACTAATATCCATAGATAAAGCTTAGGCATAACAACATGGCTGTGTCATAACCTGCTCCCCAGCCTAGAGACATAAGCGCACCGTGATGATTTATAAATAATAGAATTGGATTAGCTAAAAAAGAAGAAAGAGCTTTTGCAAACGGAGCGAACCAAATCTATGAAGGACTTAGTTTGCGGTCATACCTAACTGTGAAAGGCCTTAATATCTCTGAAGAAGGATCAATGTTCACCGAATCTATGAAGGACTTAGTTCATGGTCATACCTAACTGTGAAAGACCTAAACATCTCTGAAGAAGGATCAATGTGTGTGTGTGTCAATCTTTAAGATAAAAATTCTGTTTAACCATAGAATTCCCAAAACTATGTGACGTCCAATCAATTTCTAACCATCTATTGTCAACACTTCGAGGGTTAATAACTTTCTAAACGTCCGTTTCGTACGGCTGAAACTCCTTTCATCGCTCAATCGACTGATCGAGCGGCACTTAATCCCTGATCCCATCACTAATCCTTTGGCCCGATTTATTACCTTTCTGCCTTTATGACCCGAGCAAACACATCGCGGCGCTAACACGGACAGGGTAGGATTGAGACGGTTTCTAAGAAAAAATGAGGAAATAAACTAACTAGTGTCGTCGTAAAAATTAAACTCAGCTACTAAAAAAAGTAACCAATTAGCGTTAATGCCTTAATTACGCGGGTAAATAATTCAACCGATCTGCCTAACTGAACCCACCGAAAGAACAGCGATAAATAACTCTCTTTTTATTTCCATACTACGTTTGGCACCATTCGGGTAGCTAAACAATAAACTGACACTAATTATCTTCCAGCTTAGCTATATTAATTCATAACATAAACCACGGCGCGCTGTAATGATGTTTTCAGACGGAAACTCCCAAATCCGTCCCCGGTGGGACCACCTTATTGTTTCACGTCTGGGGAAACGGGACAATTTGTCTATCCGGTTTCTGTCACCCTTTTTATCTGGCCCGATATGATGTACTACGCAACGAGTGCGTACTTACGCGATACTCATAACCCATATTATGTAATCACATGAATGGAATTGAAAATATAAGGGCAATTCGGAAAAACTTATTATATGACTTCAAAATTAAAGCCATATTGAGTTTTAATTACACTGAGAATGAAGTCATAACTAAATACTCTAAGTAAAATACATATCCCAAATCCCGTCACGAGATACTACGTATCAACAGACATGCTGTGACAGTGAAATAAATACTATACGAGTATTATTTTTGGCAGTTTGACTTGACTTAAGTTTCTGTTACCCCTAGATGGGGGAGTGGGCGTCCGCAGTGCCCCGCCATCCCGTTCGGTCTTGAGCTTCGCGCTTTATTTCGCTCCAAGTCTTCCCTTTGTCGTAGTACTATTATAAATCTTCTATGCCTATGTTCTTCGCTTTTGTAGCCACGTTATATGCTTTCCTTGGGGTTTCCGGTCTAGAGCTTGCCTCGGTATGTGTTCCCTTCAGAGCGTGTGGCCGATTCAGTTCCACTTGCGGCATTTGATTTGCTGGTCGATCGGAGTCTCATCGCAGCGTTCCCACAGTTTCTATATACCAAGTATTTGAGATTTTCTAAATACCAAGTATATAGCGAAGACAGCGGCAGCGACCTGGAGCTAGTGCGAGTGTCTTTTGTAACCTGCGACGTCTCACATCCATACAGCAACACGGTTTCGACATTGGACCGGAATATTTTGAGCTGGACTCTCCTGATTCATAAATATGAAATAAGAAACCAAATTGTGCACGGGCGGGACTCGAACCAGCAACACCAGCAACAGGACCGACGGCACGGTGCTCAATTGGAAGAGCGTTTGGCCCGGATAGCCAGAAAGTTGCTGGTTTGAGCCCGCCCGTGTGCAAATTTTTGGTTTCTTATTTCATCTTCATAATATGACACTGTGAGTGTTAAAAACATTCTAAACCATAGACTCTCCTGGTCAGCTTCCACGATGCGGCTTTCATCGCGGCAATTGCCTTAAGGGACGGAGCCATGCGAAGGTTACTCTTGCCTTGACGATTCTCGAAGCGATGTCCTGTTCAGTCCCTCCAGTTCACTTCGCTACCGAGGTAGGTGAATTTGTAGACTCTCTCAATCTATCTGTGCCGATGAGCAACTGTAAGGTACTAGTCGCCCCACGCCTCATTTCTTGGGTCTTTCTAGTATTTATGCGAAGTCCAGTCCTCAAGGCCTCTCGTCTTAGGACTTCTTGCTCGGCTTGCATGTCAACACGTGTGTGGCTCAGCAGGCATAGGTCCTCGGCATAATTATTCCAAATTTTCCAAGTCATTAGAGAGCCCTTTTCTATGCCGTGACGCTTATTGCGAGTAGTACTGTCTATACTACTCGCAATAAGCGTCACGGTCACATATATTATGCTATCGTCTACAACAAGAAAGTGGAGAGGTGAAAGAAGGCATCCCTGTCGCACACCCGCATGAACCGGTATGTTAAATCGGAGACCACGAGAAAACTTTTATAGTTTTGACCGTGGCTACACAGTGAGCACACAAACATATGCAGTCTGTAGCTACACAAGGTTTTGACATGAATGGAATCATTACACCACCTACCTAACGTTGCTACCCTGGATGACTGGAAAGTAGCTCTTCAATCCTCATCATTCTTATTATATCTTAAACCTACATAGAAAACGGAGCAGAAGATAACCTACCACCTGGTTAGCAAATAAGCTGTTCTACAGTGACATGAACTATATACCTACACACATAACCCAAAACACAGCTCTGTTGCGCATATGTAATAGAAACTGAATGACCGGGGCGGTCAGAAACCAAACATACAGTGAAGTTTGCAGCGTTCAAGGAGCAACGTTTTCGCAAGCTTTTATATGAGTTGTATCGTTGCATGCCGCGAGCGTCGCCGCGTTGGAGGCGGCAAAAGTAGCAACGTGACGCCGTGAAGGATGCGGCGGCTGTAGCTGCGGGAAACGCCGCGAAAGACATGGCGGGTGAAGCGGTCAATATTCATTTTTTTATGATAACTAATTTTAAACCTTAGAGTTTTTCACAGCGTCCAAAGCGGTCCAACGCTAAGTGGGTTATATTTTTGAATCACTCGCGTGTAGAAGCCTAGACAGATAAACAAAAGCGTCGTTATCGCTTGTAAGTTTCGTAATATCCCAGTGGCAAGCAAAAACCTTTTTTTAAGAGTCCGTCTTTTGTTTATTTTACCCATGTGACGACATGTCGGCTATTTTATGAATGTTCAGCAAAAGCTTTCAAGCACTGAGAAATTCGTATTGTAACAAAAGTAAAATAAGACAATTATAGCAAAAAAACATATAAATATAATACATAATTAGCATTAATATTTAGTTACATAATATTAATTATAATACATAATTACTTAATTATAATACATAATTACTTAATTATAATACATAATTACTTAATTATAATACAGCATTGAGCCTGTTAGTGTTAACAATCCTGAAGAAAACCTCATTATTCAAAATTGTACAAATTAAAAAAAAACATTAAAAAGCGTTCGCTTAATGTGCACCCTATGCATCAAATCTGCAGCAATGTAGGAGCCCAATGGTGCGTTCTTAATCTACGTAGCGACAAATTGTTGTGCGCAGCCTTGTAATAAATATAAGCTTTTATTTAATACTTAAATACCTAAATAAAAAACTATAAATATCTTTTGCAGCTCTTTGCATTAAGTGCAGCATATTTTTCATTCTAGTGAAAAATGGCCACAAATTATTATCATTGACGTTGTAAAATTTTTAGACAAGTATATAGAATGTTTTATATTTTTTTTATTAATACACCATACATTTAACTTATGCAAAGTATTTACCCTTTTTGGTCAACTTCCTCAACGGAAAAATGACTGAATTTCACTTCAACCGCAAATTAATGATATAAACCGCAGCAGAGTAAATAATTTCGCTATTAGTTTTTGTAATATTCAGGAAACCACACAGACAGTCCGATTCAAGAGCTACCGCAATTATGGTAATAATTGGCAAACAATCAGCAATATGAAATATTTATTGGAAATCATTGTGGTGGCTTCCGTGCACAGGCGTTACTGGCAAAAGGCGTTTGCCGCGGGCTATGAGCCCACTGGGACGAGAAATTGGTATGGAAACAAAAGTAAATAAAAATGTGGGCATTTTCACTGTTTCTCCATTTTCTGTTATTAACTGATAGTGTCTGTACATTGGTCAGTTACGTATCTATTACTTCAGATATGGCTGAAATGTGATAGCAATATGAAATTTTTATTTCACCTTATTTGGATATGGAATCGTCATGGATAACGCACCACAATACAATGTAAACAAATGGACTTTTGTTATAAATTTTATAGCTTCTCTGTAATATGAATATTTATTTTGTATTTTATTTTTTCTGAAGCTAAGTGCAATTGAGTTATCCGAAAAGTTTTCTTTAATCTATTTAAACCTTAAAAGTACCCCCAAAATGTTTGGTGACTAATGTAACCGTGAAATATTTGATGACGGACTATTACTCTTCCCCGGCTCAAAAATGTTTTCACTGACCGGCCACTCAGCCCTCTGCGAAAACAGATTCATAAGTACTTAGCTATCATTAAGGCCGAAAATATCGCGAAAAACATTTTTAACACAAACGTCAAAGAAACAACGAGGGTAACAATTTTAAAACTTTTCTTACGTTCTTCCAGTCACTGTCCGTGATAAAAGCACCCTCATCGGATCGGTTTGGGGAATATTTGCTTATTTTTCCAGTTTACTGATGCAAACAAATATGTTGTTTATTGGAGAAGCGTCATATGTTTTCAAATGGTCTTTATTCTGCTCCTTTTCACTTCTCACAAGAATATATGGTAGCTATGTTTTATGTTGGAAACAGTCTAATTGCTTATTAAAATCATATTGTGTCACTGCATCCTTTTGCGGTTAATAAAACAAAGTAACCAATATTGTATTATTTATTGTCTTGACTATAACAAAGCTTACACAGTATTTTACTTCGATGCCTCTAAAGAAATATGTTGTGGCAAATTCACATTGAGAATAAATATATTTGACTTTTACCATCAGGGGTTTTGTTTCGCACCGCGTCACGCAAGATTCGTACAGATTCGTTGTGAAGAGATTGTTTTTTTTTGTGTAATGTCTTTCGAGATAGCTTCTATGATGGTGCAATTCAATTCATATTCAATTCAAATATTTTATTTTAAATAAATTTTCATATAAATTGTCATAGTAAATACAATGAAAATTCCATGATAGCACATTAAATATAAAACAATTTCAAACACACACACACCAACATGGTCTAGGGATAAAAATATTGATGACAGATGATAAAAACATAAATAAGTTCGTTTTTAAATTGAAATTTGTATATAAAATTAATGTTCCTTCATTCCACCTCCCATTCTCCCTCTTGCCATCATTAATGTTCTTTCCACATTGGAACCACTGGGTTTGGTCCGTGATGATGGCAAGAGACTCTTAGACCTTAAAGCTGGAGCAGCAGCGGAGTCGGCTAAAAACGCCAAGCGTCGCAAGTACGTAACTAATTAACGTGCAAGTAATTATGTTTGCGCCGTTTGGCGTTGAAACATTCGAGCCGTGGGGACCAGTAAATAACTGTTTAGAAAAATTACGCCAAAATTAAATTCTGTAGCAGCCAATAATAAAACTCGCTGGTTCCTAGCTCAAAGGATTAGCATTGCTATCCAACGCGGCAACGCAGCCAGCATCATAGCCTCCTTGCCGCAAGGAAATGGTTTCGTTTTTGAATTCATATCACGTAGACACTTAACCAGGAACGAAATTTTAAGAGCAGTGCGCATGATTCAAGCTTGCGCTACCCAAATTGCGGTTTCTGAAGACATAAGGACCAGTCAGAGCTTTATATCCAGGCTTTGGTCACAGCGGAAGTGGTGGAACGACACCGGGGATGAGGTCCCCGCACATAACAACACATTTACAGGGCCGATTCATAGTAAATCAAATGTTACAGCGATGCAATTGGTTCAAAGACTACAGAGAGAGTATGGTTTGCTGGTAAGCGGTCAAACTTTGAGACGTCGACTGCATGACGTCAACCTACGCGCTCGTAGGCCACTTCGGGTACCAGCGCTAAATGCAATCGATGAAGAAGATTACAATGGACCATTGCACAAGAAAACTGGAACCATTCTCAATGGCCACTTGTGCTTTTCACTGATGAATCCATGTTCGGATTTCATCCTGATTCGCGAAAAGTACGCGTTTGGAGAGAACCTGGACGTTGCAATCGACTATAGTGCCCACAACAAGTTCATGCATATCAAGGTGACATTATGGTTTGAGCAGGAATTCGTCACGGCCTTGTCGCTTCGAACGAACCTCGTTTGTATACAAGGCAATAAGACTGCTCTAAAATACCGAGATGAGGTTCTAGAGCTATCTTGTCGCACAGACAGCAAATGGAACAAAATTTCCACATAATGCACGACAATGCCCGTCCACATACGGCCCGTATCCTTACAAATTGGTTTGGCAACAGCATGATCTCCAAGCTTTAGACTGGCCTGCACAATTCCCTGACTTAAATCCTATTGAGCATGCCTGTGCTATGTGCTTCAGAAAAGAGCTCTTAGGAATTTACCTGAAGATATTCTGCATGAAAACCAGTTTTCTTGCATCTTAGCAGGACTTGGTTTCTTGGTATACCATAACAGGATATCGACACCCTTGTTTTGAGTATGCAGGACCGCTGCAGATGTGTCAGGAGAGTCTTAGGTGGATCCACGGATCATTCATTTTATTTTTTTATTTAAAAAAATAGTTGTTTTGTTTACATTTTGATGTTTCAAAAATAAAATTGAAATTTTGGCCGAGTTTTTCCTCTTCTCTAAGTTTTTTAAAATGTAACTTTATCTAAAAGATTATTAATCAAGGTTTATTTTAATGTGTAGGTGTATTAACAGAAAGTTACTATAATTTATTTTGGTTTACTTGAGATATTTCAAGTCAACCTTGACTTGAACATCCTCGCCAACTTTCTGAGGTGAGAGAGGCGGAGGAGTTTTGGCAAGGCCTCTGTCCTAGAGAAGACATCCCAAAGGAACGTCACCAGCAAAAACTTTGGGATGTCCCTCTTGCGAGAGAGACCTTCAATTATTTACTTCAAAATTCCGTCAGTGACAGTGGTCGCGCAAGGCTCTTGGCAGTTTCCTGCAAAGATTCTGGTCATTGGCTTCATGCTTTACCGTCGAAAAATTTGGGCACTCTTTTCGATAGTGAGTCTTTCCGGGTGTGTGTGGGTCTCCGCCTTGGTACCCCTATATGTGAAATTTTTACGTGTCCATGTGGCAAGGAGGTTGATAAATTTGGTCTCCACTGCCTTTGTTGCCAGCAAAGCGCTGGGCGTCTCGCCCGTCACGCTACCCTTAATGACGCCATCAGAAGAGCTCTTGCGACCATTAATGTTCCTTCCACGTTGGAACCACGTGGTTTGGTCCGTGATGATGGCAAGAGACCCGATGGCCTAACGCTTATTCCCTGGGAACGGGGTCGGGCCTTAGTTTGGGATGCAACTTGTGTCGATACTTTGGCCCCTTCCCATCTCAGAGAATCAGCCCTTAAAGCTGGAGCAGCAGCGGAGTTGGCTGAAAACGCCAAGCGTCGCAAGTACGTTTCACTTGCAAGTGATTATGTGTTTACGCCGTTTGGCGTTGAAACATTTGGGCCGTGGGGACCCTCTGCTAAATTGCTGTTTAGTAAAATTGCGCCAAAATTAAATTCTTTAACAGCCAATAATAAAGCTGGCTGGTTCCTAGCTCAAAGGATCAGCATAGCTATCCAACGCGGCAACGCAGCCAGCATCATAGCCTCCTTGCCGCAAGGAAATGGTTTTGTTTTTGAATAGGTAGATATTAAGTTATTTTTTTATGTTACATGTCTTAGTTTAATTTTTTCTTGTTTGTTATTAATAAAAATGTCTTTACCTTGACCATGTTGATGTATTTATGTTATAATTACTCTTACTATCAACTAACTTACTTAGAAACAAATATTCTAATGTCAAGTTGATAGAATACAGAAACACTTGAAAAACAAATTATTTTTTTATTCACTCAAGGTCACTT
Organism: Pyrausta purpuralis; assembly: GCA_963924145.1. Taxonomy (NCBI): domain Eukaryota; kingdom Metazoa; phylum Arthropoda; class Insecta; order Lepidoptera; family Crambidae; genus Pyrausta; species Pyrausta purpuralis. The sequence goes on along the minus strand of OZ001649.1, from coordinate 5,067,705 downwards.
TCTTGCGAATTATCGTGTATAATCCGTCAGTGCGTGCCTTGGCAAACATACACGACGCACTGCAGAAGCCCAACATCATCCGGAAGGCGTTGTTGTAATGCACCCTCAGGGCACTATAGACATTTTGCGTATATCTCACCCATAGGCTGCTCGTATTAAATGATTGACAGAAGGCCTTAAACAGGTCTTTACTTCTTCTCTTCTAGGAGCAAACCTATAGGGGCGAGCATATTGCTTCTTACTGCCAGCTTCACCCTTCCCTCTCTATGTCGAGATGGATGATCTCCACTCCTCTGGTCCTCTGTTACGACGTGCCTAAAAAAATTGAGGTGTTTAACTCTTGTCAAGGCATTTTCACATAATATAACAGACGTTACGACTTGTAGAGTGCTGCTTCTAGCGGCGAAGACCAGGAGCTCCTTTTTGTTTGATTTTAACCCGTAAACTTCAGCTTAGACTTCACACGTTTGCACCAGCTTGCTAAGCGCGCCGACTAACAAGGCTAGCAGCACCATATCATCGGCGTAACTGATGTTGTGTATGTAAACACCATCCACAGAACATCCCGCGTGCCTGCTGCTGAGACCGCGTATTAGCTGGTCGATGTACAGGTTGAAGAGCTTCGGAGACGTCAACCCCCCTGTCTCACGCTGCAATCTAACCTGTACTCGTCCGAGTGCCTATCCACTGATCGCACTTAATTAATCTAGTTGCCGTACCAGTGATAGTGATGTTGTGATCAGGCATTAAATAATAAATGTTTGGGACCTATCCCAAAAATCAACTACTTGGAACATAAAACTCATACTACGATTAGATCATCAGTACCTGATCTAAACACTGACTAATCCACATTTATACCAGAAAATGTAAATTACCAACAAAATTGTACCTTAAACCACAAAACCATTAAACAAATACCTTTTCAAATGCTGTAATAAGTATGCGTATTAGCAACACGCAACGAATCTAGTTTGTGAGCTAAATCTACTCCGAATTTATTTTTAGAAGGTCACTCGCACAAAAACTTAGCTCGTAAATGTCAGGCTCTATAAACATACCTTAAATTAATGTCTTAAAAAACCTATAGGTTTGCAATGTACCATAATGCAAGTTAAAACAGTAACTACAGTCTGACTCTCACAATCATCTGACCATCTAAACATTGGACTTTTCAGTTTTTTTGGTGGTCATCATTCTTTTTGAATTGTTTGATGTCGACATTTGACTGTTAATACGTTCGTATAATTCCGTTAAGTCCCAAAAAAACCCACACAAAAAATTTACCACCCACCGGTATATACAATAAAAGCATTGATGATTAAAATATAATAAAGTTTAACACTCAGAAATCCTTCATTTTAATACTGCTGCCACAATCGCCTAACATACACAGAAAGTACCAATACAACTTCCTGAGATCAACTATACACTATACTCGCAGAATGTGCCTTTAATTATAGTAGGTACCTATATTGTGGCAGTGTTCTAAGTCTAACCCTGGCTAAGAATTCGTCGCTTACGAAAGTCTACGGCGCCCATCAGTTATATTATTGAATCGCACGAGTCGAGTCGAGCGCTAGATTTGTACTGATTTTCCCTTGACTACGTATTTCTAAGTCACTTGTCTGCAAACATGAGTACTAACTCATTTCCGGATAAGTGTTTTGAAAACGATATAACAAACATCAAACAAAATTATAGTCATAGCATAAGATAAGATAACTGTTTATTACACTCATATAGGCCAGTCACAAATAAAGGCAATTGACGACTGGCCACAGTAGATTTGGCCAATATTGGACAGCATCTATCAATACCAATTATAGAAGTATAATTCATGCCTAACTTCCCTAACCAAATTTTTAGCTCGATAAAAACACCAACCCGAGTATGTATAGTGACAATGTTCAATCCATGGATGTTATGGGTGGGTCGTCAGAGAATGTGATCGCGTTTTGGTCCAGATCGTAACGATTTTGATCGAAATAAAGAAATGACACACGACAAGAACATTCATGGTGCGTCAAAAAGAAGCGAATAAACATGCAAAATGTTTAAATTTAAAATGTTATATTTTTTTTATATAGACATATAAAAAAGATTTTATTTAGGCAGCGGATACTAATACGCACACGAATGTCAAAAATAGTGAAAATGTAATTTTAGATCTAAATTTCGCTGAACATACCACTAGAATTGAAAGGATAGGATACCCAAAAGATATTGATGTTTGTTTTGAGTAATCAAAAAATATTAATAGTTTGGAAAATTATTTTAACGCTATCCGTGGCTTGGCCAAGAAAAGGCGGTATTATCGCTGCGGTCTCTTCGAGGCATAAAGGTCGTCACAAAGGTAAAGAAATTATTACTACCTATTTAGAAATTGGTTATTAGCTTTATGCACGCGCCAACACATTGGCATACGAATGATTTCAAAAATAGGGCCCAAAAACTGCGACGCCTACACAATGTGGGGCAACGGCGCCCGGGCAGCTCCAGCCAGCTGATTTATCTGCCCGATCGATTGCCAATACGCAGACCAATGGTGCCTTTGATATTTTGTTTCAATTCGCTGGAGAGGTTATCTAAGTTAGAAGGTATATTAGGTAGGGCATTTTTTGCCAGCATTGAAATTGAAATTATTTTGTGGCAGGGACTTTCAAAAAGCTGTAGAGTTTCTTAATAAATAAAAATAAAATAAATAAAAGACACGTCTTGAAAGTATCCAACAGGTTCTGAAATTCTGCAAACGTATGCAAATTATGGCACCTCGGGTTGTATACATTGCATATGAATGGAAAAAGCACACTTTACATCACGTGCTAATTAGTTTATTTACAGCTGACGGTACCGCAGTGTCACTTGTGATAGAGTTTCTTATTCAAACTCACTTTGAAATATAAAAGAAACGAGTGCTCATCAGCTCATCCGAAAACCTGAATGCATCAAACGGCTTCTATGTAAGCGATATAAATAAAAACTACCGTCTTTGTTTTGGTCATGAATCTTCACCTCAGTAACTCAGGATCAGAAGCAAGTTTTCCGAGAGATCCTAAAAATAGCCTTTTTGCGTAAAATCGAACGCGATTTATCTGCGACCTCACACAGATACCTTGATTGATGAACCCGCCCGATACGGCTCCTCCCGATATGTAACTTCGCCAAGGATATAGTATAGAGTTGTTATTGCCTTAAGAAATTAAATCATGATCATAATAATCAATATCTTTAACTCTCAGTCTTCGACACTAGTCAATAATAGAAGCGGTACACCGAATTAGTATCGTATCAGCTTCTAAAGTGCTAGCAAAATAACAAAGATGCTACGAATATACACACAGAGGCATCCAATAACTGAAACGAAGGTTCCTTTGACAGGCAGGTTATTTGGTCGTTACTTAATTGTTATTCAAGACCATGACTTATATTCAACGTTTTAAATGGAACCATAGTTTTTGCTCACTTAAGATAGTGCCGGCTAGTAACATACATAAGTACAGAATGACAACTCTGAATCCTCTGATATAAGCACTTAGTCACTGACCTTACCACTTAACTTGTACCTTTTTAGGGCTCCGTAGTCGAAAGGAAAAAAACGGAACCCTTATAATTTCGTCAAGTCTGTCTGTCTGTCCATCCGTATGTCACAGCCACTTTATTCTGTAACTATTAGCAACACACTAAAGTTTTGTAGGAAGATGTGAAAAAAAAATATATTTAAGGGCTACATAAAACTAAAACTACATAAACATTATTTTTGTGTCAAACCTATGCGAGTGGGATGTCTATGGATAGGTCTTTTAAAATGACATTAAAGTCTAACGTTTAATAGATAGCGCTTCCAAAGTGGTTAAATGGGCGTCCCCCCCCCCTCTACTAAACTAAGGGAGTGTAAATTTTGAAATAAAATATATAATGTTGATGTAGATATTAACTCTTTAATTCGGTTCTGCTAGAGGGCATCACGCCTGAGGCATGGAACAGGAGTGTGGTGGTGTTGTTTCTCAAAAAAGGAGACAAAACCTTATTGAAGAACTATAGACCCATCTCACTCCTGAGCCATGTCTACAAGCTGTTCTCAAGGGTCATCACGAATCGTCTCGCACGTAGGTTTGATGACTTCCAGCCTCCCGAACAAGCCGGATTCCGAAAAGGCTACAGTACCATAGACCACATTCATACGCTAAGGCAAATTATACAGAAGTCCGAGGAGTATAATATGCCTCTATGTTTAGCTTTTGTGGACTATGAGAAGGCCTTTGATTCGATCGAAACTTGGGCGGTGCTTCGGTCTCTTCAGCGGTGTCACATAGACTATAGGTATATAGAGGTGTTAAAGTGTCTATATAACAACGCCACCATGTCGGTCCGAGTACAGGAACAGAATACGAGGGCGATTCCATTGCGAAGAGGTGTAAGACAGGGCGATGTTATATCTCCGAAACTGTTTACAGCGGCATTGGAAGACGCCTTCAAGCTCCTGGAATGGGAAGGATTCGGCATCTCCGTCAATGGCGAATACATAACACACCTTCGGTTTGCCGATGACATAGTCGTTGTGGCAAAGACGCTGGATGATCTAGGCACTATGCTAGAAGACCTCGACCGAGTATCCCAACAAGTGGGTCTTAAAATGAACATGGAGAAGACGAAAATTATGTCGAGTTCCCTTGTTGTACCCACTCCAGTATCCATTGGGAACTCAACTCTCGAAGTTGTCGACGAGTACGTCTACCTGGGACAAGTGATCCGATTGGGTAGGTCCAACTTTGAGAAAGAGGACAATCGACGAATCCAACTCGGCTGGGCAGCGTTCGGGAAACTGCGCAAGAGCGTCTTCTCGTCTCAATTACCTCAGTGTCTGAAGACGAAAGTCTTCAATCAGTGTGTGTTACCAGTGATGACATACGGATCCGAAACGTGGTCTCTTACTATGGGCCTTATAATGAAGCTCAAAATTACACAACGAGCGATGGAGCGGGCTATGCTCGGTGTTTCTCTACGAGATCGAATCAGAAACGAAGAGATACGTAGAAGAACCAAGTTAACGGACATAGCCTTGAGAATCAGTAAGCTTAAGTGGCAGTGGGCAGGGCACATTGCGCGAAGAACTGATGGCCGTTGGGGCAGGAAAGTTCTAGATTGGAGACCCTTCGACCAAAGACGCAGCGTAGGACGTCCACCAACAAGATGGACAGACGACCTTAAAAAGATCGCAGGATCAAACTGGATGCAGACCGCTAGTGATCGGTCGCTGTGGAAAGCCGTGGGGAAGGCCTATGTTCAGCAGTGGACGTCCTTTGGCTGATTATAATGATGATGATGAGATATTAACAAATAATTTCAACAAAAACATTATTCGATCCCGTGATCGAACTAGTAGTTTTTGAGATATAGCACATTTTCAACAACCACAAACATAACTTTGTTCTTCATACAAACACTATGAAAAACATAGTTATTTTTGCTGTCAACAAAATATTGTAGTATCTTGGCTAAGTGGCAGCAAGTCCTTTCAGTTAAAATTGGCACAGAACCCTCAGTGGGCGAGTCCAACTCGCACTTAGCCGGTTTATAAAACAAGATTATTTCAAGTCCGGGTTCATGAAACTAGTTTTGCGATATTCACGTCTAACTTTTAACATTTTTTAAATGTCTGAAGAATTACAATAGTCGGCTTGAAGTTTTCCTCCACATATAAAACCCCCTATTTTTATAATACAATTCATATTTTTCACTGAATCATCTTCGAATGCAGAGGTGTAAAAATAACCAGTTTTTAACTCTATATTCAGCTTTAAATTATACATGTACTCGTAAATAACAGCTCTATATGAATTTGTGCAAAGATAACTTGTTTAAACTTAAAGTGAAACAACAAACTACAACTGAAGAGATCTACAGGGTTGTGTGTTAGGCGACTGGCCGTCTTTATCAGCCACTTAGTTGGAGTGATATATATCCTACATTTGCTGGATCTTTAATACCCTTTACGTAAAATATAGGCGTAAATGTATAATACAGCCTTTTTTTGGAACTGCGCGAAAATGGATCCGCGTTTCAGTATACCGTCTTAATTGTACAAATAATAACAAATGATGTTGTTTTGTAGTGACAGGAAGTTTTTGCAAGTATAACAAATTTACTGTTTCTATAATAAAATGCTCATCTAAACCTTAAAGTACCTATGTATCTATTAAACATCTTCTAAAAGCAACGACGCATTACAATATGTGTACAAAATACCAAAACGGATCATTGAAATGCCACAAACAGGGCTCATTTTGGGCAATTAATATTCTAAGCCAACGCCGATAACATCTATTGTTTTTATTTTGCGATTACATAATGCAAATACATTTATTCAAGTGCACGATGACTATGTACACCAATGTAAATAATTCACTTCATTCTGTTTAATGTTTGTGCCTTAAATATTAAATGTATTAAATATAAAGACGTTCTATAGTTACAAAATAAATCGCCATTGGTAAAAAGTACTTAAATAAATGAATCCATATTATTTAGTTCAAACTAGCAGTCAAACGCGACTGCTTCCGTACTTTTGAGTTTGCTTCCTCCCCTTCCGTCACCGCGTGATGTTTTATAGCCTTAAGCCTCCTTCGATAACCAAGCGGATAGCTTTATTTTTTCAAATCAGTCCAGCGGTTCCTAAGATAGGCGCGTTCAAACAAACAAAGTCTTCAGCTTTATTAAATTAGTATAGATGTAGAGATCCACAAACATGTTAGTTGATAGTTTCAGGGGCCGGACAGCAAAGGATCACAAAAATATAAACAATCTCTCAAGTATAGACAACAGCGCGTCAAGGTTAACACTGCGGTATCTTATAGAGTTGTTATAAGGGCTAGTTTGCAAAAAAAGTAGGTAACCTCATGACCTGGCCATTGCACGTGACACGTGTAAATTAATATTGTGAGAAACATATAAAGCCTATTTACTTCCTTGATAATCTTCTCCATAGCAACGGTCAGTCATACCTCGCCTTTCTCCTTAGTCCCATAGTTAGCCACCTATAGAAGGCTAGGCAGGGCATTATGTGCAACCAGTTCACCTGCGGTCTATTTATAGTATACTTGCTCTACTATGTGCATTCAGAAAGTAAAAGCACAATAATACTGGTAATACTTATGCGCCACTTGGTTCCACCAAAAATATTATTTTTTCAACTCATGGGTTCGAAGCCTAGGAGGGTCAGAATATGTATGAAGCTCTAAGAGTGCAATAATTTAAAGATGCAGGCGGATTCAGGCAAGTACAAGTACTTAAAAATGCAACATACATTTTTAATGACTGATGTTTCCTTATTGAAACGGTTCTTTACCAGAAACAGGTCACCAACATAAACACCGAACATAGTAAATATGACTACGTGTCTGCTTATTTCAAGGTGGCCCATGAATGGTGTCTATTTTTTTATCTTACCCAGACCTTGTCATATATTTATAGACTGCGTTTATATTCAAGCATATTCATTGAATATAAACGCAGTTTACATTTCAATTCAAGCTTCAATTTCAGAAGTATGGTTAATTGTGGATTTTAATTGGAAAACTTTTGTAATGATAGTCCTGTGTCCTTACAAATTTTACAGTCAGACGCACAATAAAGTGTGCACGATTCCTTTTCTTGCTAAGTCCTTTGAATGAGTTTGAGGTACGGGACCCTAAAAAAATTAAAATCTCTGATGCTAAAATATAACCAAAACCATTATTATTTTGACGTTCTCTGTGGTGTAGTGGGTAAGCACGCTAGGTTCGAGGAGTCGGGTTCGTTTCCCGGTCGGGCCAATATAGAAATCTTTCTTTTTCTATATTGTCTCTGGTCTGGGTGTTGCTATCCCCGTTATGTCAAATTTCCATAACAGACGTGCATTAGCTACTTACTTTGGGATCAGAACAATGTCTGTGATTGGTATCCAATATTCAATTTATTCATTATTATTATACATAATTCCATGATTAGCAGTGCCCGTGGAAACAATTTTTTACCAAAAGTATGTTTAAGATTAAGACTCTTTACACACTGGGACTTTTACACAGCGATGCAATCGCAATGCTAACCCGCGTTAGCATTGATCCAGTCGCGATGCAGAAGGTGGAAATTGTCAAATTATGTACTGAATTTTAGCAACTGCATCGATACTAACGCGAGACTGCATCGATGCAAACCTGTTCATTGCGCAAGTCGCGATGCTGAAGCTCGTTTTCAAAACGCGCGACTGCATCGATGCTAAAAAGCGCAGTGTGTAAGGTGTCTTAGACATATTCGCAGCTTACGTCAAAACAGTGCTCATTCAGATGCCAACCGAAATGAACCCAGAAAAAATGACGTAAATATGGGTCTAATCGTGCGAAATAATGCAATTTAAGAACACACTAACCTATTCCGCCTTCCAGAGTTACGTTAAACGGTTATTGATCTCAATGTGTAAATGAAACGAACGTGAAATTATAATAAAAAAAACATGATACGGAAAGTTGAATTTTCATTGCTGGCAAATTTATTTTCACTTGATTGAAAGCAATTTAATTTTTCAATTGCTACTATCAGCTTCGGCTCAATAGTAAATTGTTATACAATGAGATGAAGCGACCCACTGCACCTGAGATGTTTCTGACACTCGAACGTAGTGAGAGCGCCATTCAATAATAATCAATCAATAATAATCTTTATTTCTCATCACATACAATCTTATGTATAAATAGTGGCAACTTAGATACTTAGTTATGTTAGTTTAGTTACAAGACTTAGTTAGGAACAAGACGTACGTGTGAGACTGGTGCCTATGCTAGGTATAGTACCTGTGTAACCAGACTCTCACCACTTCGAACGGCCATAGTTTAATAGGTGTTGTAGATGCTTTAATTATCAAAAAGTTTTTAAGAGTAAATTAGGTACATATCAGGTTCAAGTTACATTCATATCATACACGTGTGTGTGTGTGTGTGTGTGTGTGTGTGTGTGTGTGTGTGTGTGTGCGTGCGTGCGTGCGTGTGTGTGTGTGTGTGTGTGTGTGTGTGTGTGTGTGTGTGTGTGTGTACTAAGACAGAATCGTAATTAAATTTTCAGTAGAATCATAGTCATGGTCTAACAGCCACAGTTCAATTTTATTCTTGCAGGAATATCTGGGTAGAGGATAAATGTTGAGGACAGTGTTAAGTTTAGAGTATAAGTAGTCGCCCAGAAAACAGAAGAATCTCTGGGCAAATACTGTTCTGAACGGTGGTAACGCTATGCGGTCCAAAACCCTCGTACGTCGGTTGGGTATCAACTCTAGATTAAAAGGAACTAACGAGTGTTTACGCAGCACTATCGATAGGATGAACAGTTGTCGTACAGTAAGTACTTTCCAGTAGTTGTATACTTCGGTAGTGGGGCATTGCATGGGAAGGAAAGCAGCAGTTTTTAAGACAGCTCTTTGTGCTCTCTCAACTCTTTTAAGGTGAGTTTTGTACGCGCCACCCCAGGAGGAGATGCAGTATCCCAAGAGGGACTGGCACACCGATAAGTAGACCATTTTGATCGTCTTGTGGTCAGCAACATGTCTCAAGGTTTTGAAGAGGTAGAGTGTCTTCCGGACTCTAGTGATAATTAGGTCAAGATGGGAACAGAAGCATTAGTTCGATGGTTACTTTGAAAAATAAAGTGCCATGGTGGGAAGCCGAATATTATTAAAATGACAATGGTGAGCGAAGCAGCGTGAGGAATGAGACAGGCCATATTTATAATAACCAGTAGTAAAATTCGAGCATCTTTTATAGCCTGTTTATGACTAAACGTGACAGTTTAGGAGATACATATTAACATAGAATATATTATTTGTAAAATGAAGCAAGGAATCTAAAGATTCCTTGCATTCCGATATTCCTATATTTTCTCTTAGATAGAAAAATAGGTACCTAAAAATATTTGAAGCTATTTTTGTGGCCGCTATTTTCGAACAAAATTATGTCTGCGGACCGAAAAGTGAACCAAAAGTTCTATGCGTCTTTCAGCTCAATCGGTAACTGGATGAAAAGTGGATCAAATTAAACTTGCAAGATTTAATTATAGAAAAACAAACATCGGAACTAGTGAAATTACTTAGTTTAAGCTTATAATACTGTAAAAATGACGTTTATATCACGATATGAAAAAAACCTACTCACAATCATTGTCCAATTATTGTAACTTAAGAAAATGAACCTGAAGATACATAGGTGTAGTGGCGGCTGCGACACGATAGGTCTCTAAAGTTTGACTCGACTCGTCACTGCGGTACTTCGGGTCAAAAAAATGTTTTGACCTCTAGTATGCATGTGATAGACTGTACATCGATTCGCGGTTACATTTTTAATTGGTAGTATTTAAACAAGTGACCGTAAATGTATATTTTAGGAATCTAAAATAATTAATTTGGGTTAATAATTATAACTAAGAGAACGAGTGTATTTGGGTTTTGAATTCGGTCTTTACTTTTTTTTCAACAAAAAGAGGAAGTTATTAATTCAAGTGTATGTTTTTAAAGTTAATTTTATTTGCTAATTTTAAGTCATTTCAGGAGGGATTGCACCTTTTAATTAATAATAAATAATTTGGGTTAATAATTTAACTAAGAGAACGAGTGTATTTGGGTTTTGAATTCGGTCTTTATTTTTTTTTCAACAAAAAGAGGAAGTTATTAATTCAAGTGTATGTTTTTAAAGTTAATTTTATTTGCTAATTTTAAGTCATTTCAGGAGGGATTGCACCTTTTAACTCTTTTCTTTAATAAGCTTCAAATTACCAATCATAAGTTCTGTCATTAAAATCACTGAACTCCTAAGCGTTTAAGAGTGCGCTCATCAGTATCAGCTCAGCTCCACACAATGTCTGTCAGAAGTATCAACAGGTCTTTATTAATATTCTAGTACAACAAAAACATTAAACGTACTTTTTATAATTCGAGCATTCCATCATCAGATCCCGACCAGGCAAAATTGGGACCCACTAGAAGGTAGGTAGGCGATTTTTTGTTTCGGATCGGTCGACAAATGACTGATAAATGAAGTAATGGAGCTCATATGGGATTTTATTATTAATCAATATTCGTCGTTACTTTATAAGTAAATTTTTCGCTTACTCAAATTCATACCGCTCAAGTTATCAAAACAAGTCATCATAGGTCGCAAAGCTCTTTTTATGCGATCGTTTTATTATTCCCCATTTTAAATTGTTCATTATATGAACATTTATAGATACATAAACAATAGCTTCAAAATTTAAATTTATCAATTAACGATAAAGTAATTGCCGAAGGAAGAAAACTGACGAAAGTACATGTATCTGTCTCATTATCATACCTTTTTACGTTCAATACTTTTTGTAGCTCATAAGACCCCAGTGGTTGCAAGTACATAATATTTACCTAACACTAAGACTAGTGTCTGATTTTATGACTTATCTTGATATAATAAATATCATGTAGAGATAAAACTATTATGACAGATGTTTTCAATTTGAAAATTGTACATTTAAAAATAATTGGACACGTATCACATACGAGTACATAGCTCCGATCCCAAAGTAAGTGGCTAATAATAAAAATATAATTAATAATATTATTTATTTATTTTCTCTACACACTCATGTTGTGGAAATCAGACACAACGGTGGTACCACAACGCCACGCCTATCCTCTGCAGTTTATTTTGCTTATCTAAAATGCTACTTAATTTGTTCACAAATTTACAAGAACCAAGCCAAAGTAAAACATATTGAATAATATTTTAGTGAAATAACTTAGAGGTTGAGACAAACGCAATTATGTTAAGAGAAAATAATTTATTACCTTTCTTACAACTATATTTACAAACAAACATGCGCACTCTCTATTAACACAATGGTAACATTTTTTAAAGTATTTGGTACATGAACACTTAAGAACACACAAATTTTAATATTTGGCAGTATCAAGAATGTTTGGCAATTTGAACCCAATTAGTATTTTGGATTTTTCTAAGTACAATAAGCCAATTATGATAATACAGCAACATAATCACAAAGTCATCGCGTGTTCTATGCACTGTTCATCCGGAGATACATTGAGAGAAACTAGATCGATTAATATTAACACACGAATAATTATCACAAGGTTATCACACCGAGATAAACTTCGTATCACACAGTTAAAGTCAAATAAAAACAAAACACTAAATTAACGACAGAAACTCACACACAGAACTTAAGGTGAGGATGGCTTACTGATTCTACTTTAATCACAACTAGTTACTTATCATCTCTGTACAAACATATTTTTAAGCTATATGTGTTTGACATGGTGACCTCTTTCAGTAACTGACATCAAGGCAAATTATGACGCTTATAAAGAGAGCTTCGGTAATGTTTACGAGTGACTTGACGTCTGTGTCAGTGTGTAGTGGCTCACTCCTCGAGTAACTTTGATACCACCAGAATCAAACGATCGATTTATCATTACAAGAAAACAGCGTAGTTTGGCTACTCGTATCATTTGAGAACAATGTTTTATTTATTTAGCTGGCACAGGTACTGGACAGAATCAGCCCATCCTCATGATGTTGCGGCGTCGGAGGAGGCGATCCATGGCGTAGAACACGCGATCTGACCCTCAGTAGGGGCACGCGATGCCCCCAGTGCCCGGCACGTTGAATGAATCGGGGTAGTGCACTCTGCAAATATCTTTCCATGTCTTCTCTTGTCGGCGTGTCGGCGCAGCCGCATGCTTAGGCGTTCTGTAACTCGGGTAGTAAGCGCCGTAGCTCCTCTGATAGTTACCGTAGCCACTGTATCCGTAAGATCTTTGACTGTTCCCGTTGATGGCGTCGTAGATGGCGTCGAAGAACGGCGCCGCCTCGCAGGCCAGCGTCAGCAACACAACCGTGAACAGCACGGCGAACAACAAACGCGAAGAACTCATCGCGGAAGGGTTGGGAATCAATTGAGCCAATCAGTTGGCGGTCAGTCTGGCCTCGTTCTGCGGAAGCTCGCGGCGGTGGCGGTTAATCGCGAATGGTGCCGGGTGCTCCGGCCGCCGACTTATATACCGGCCTCGGATCATCCGACGCGAGTAAACAGATGCGCGCGCGCCGGGTTCACGGTCCACACCCTGGAATCGCATTGAAGCACCGATTACTGCGAAATATTAGAAGGGTACGATTTCGTAATGTGCTCGTTTCGACATAAACAGGAAGCGTTTGGATACCCAGAACCTAGATAACTTTATTCACCAGTGAATTAGAGTGAGCTTACACCACGAACCGTTAAAAATCGTTATTAAACATTAGGGTGTGCATAATAAGGTAAATCATGGGCATCGAGATCGCGGTGAGCTGTTATGTAACGTTGCGGTAACGTTTCTTTCCTACGAACAAAGCAAAGGTAAATCCGAGTCAAGTTCACCGCGAATGTCGTGCGTTCACCTCTGCGCGAATGCGCTCCTTGGCCATCACCTGTATCTGCATGTAGAGTTGCTGGGTACTTGCTTGCACAGTTACTATCAGAGCGGTCAACTAAATCGAGTTCTGAATAAAGTGAAGACAAATTAATCGCTGCTGTTTAAGCATGGGATCCTTCGTAGTTTTTTATGCTTCTGACCTACATTGACGCGAAGTGGTTTCTACAGCAGAATAACCATGTTCTGTATCCAATAATAAATTGCTTGTAAACTTGGAATAGTTGACTTTATAATAACTATAATTTAAGTACTCAACCAATGTTACGGACAAGTCTATGTTAGGAGTGCCAATAATTGCTTTTCATGATTGACTTTATGAGGTACTTCCAGTAAACACATAGAATATATTGACCTAAAAGCTACAATAATATATGGTCTTAGTTTAAGCTTAGTCTCAATACCTTTAAATTTGTTCTTGGTACGAATCTTGAATAAATATATTTTGCTTTCATTATTTTATGGCCAAACCTAAAAACTTGCAGACATATATTGCCCTATACATCTTATTTAGGAATTTCCTTTTAAAATTACTACCCAACTTGTTTACCACCATTATAACTGTCTGAGATAGAGATTTTCCTCATCTCTGCATAAGTAGGTATACTCCAACAATTCCAGAAACCAATTAATCATAAGGACAAATTAAATAAACACAGCGTCACATATTTCGAATACAACGTAATTGTATAACACGTATATTAAAGCGTATTTACTATCAAATGAATTTAATATTTATACTATGGTGATTTAACATATTCTGTAAGTGTCTATAAATATATCGTTTTGAAAGAAGATTGATGTGATAACAGGGCCATAAGGTTAACCACGTAATGCAGAGTAACTACCTAGCCATTACTACGCAAATCACCCAAGTGTCAGTTGATAGCTGGCTACCAACAAGAAAGTAAGTAATACCTGTAGTTATATACAGTGAGTCCCTGGATAAAGTAAAATGCCGATAGGAGGTGAAAGTAGGCCTAAAATTAAACAAAACATACAAGAAAATATTCTTTATACAGTATTTTAGCTTCTATTGAAGAATAAAATTATGTCTGGGAAGATACGTCCGTAATAAAAAACATGACAAGACAAATACATGACAATAAAGATTAAATAAATAATTAATATTTAAGTGACTCGTAAAAAAGTAAGATAACACAAAAAACTGTACTTTATAGAAGAGGCGATGGTTAATTTTAAAAGATTATGCCAGAGTGCATCGTTTTTAAAGATGTGTACCATGTTACGATGGAATGTGTCCGAAACGAGCTGACAGACTTAGTTTCTTTCAATTAGTACCATTCACATCCCAGATTGGTATTTATAACAGTGTGTTATCAAAACCTCTTTCAGAGGACGCAAAAGTTATACGCACTTGCGAAAACTGGAATGAGATGACGATACGATTATTAATTATTTTTGGTAATTACTTACTTACTACCCACTTACTTTCACTTAGCTAAAATACCACAATATTTTGTTGACAACAAAAATAGCTTTGTTTTTAAAGTGTTTGTATGAAGAACAAAGTTATGTTTGCGGCTGTTGAAAATGTGCTATAACTCAAAAACTACAAGTTCGATCGCGTCCAAACTATTTTTTATTGAAAGTATTTGTTAAGATCTACATTAAATATTTTTATACAAAAGTTACACTCGCTTAGTTAAGAAGTTAGATGGGGGGGACGCCCATTTTACCAGTTTGGAAGCGTCTATCTATCAAACGTTAGACTTAAAAAGAAAATGGTATTAGGAACCTTTTATTCGGTTTTAGTTTCATGTATAGCCCCCCTCCAATTTTATTATTTGTATTTTTTGTTTAAGAATCGTAAAGCGGTTAACAGGATACATCTTTCTATCAAATTTCAAAAGTTTGATGCTTTTAGTTACATAATAAAGTGTATGTATCATACGGACGGACAGACAGACAGACAAACTTGACGAAACTATAAGGGTTCCGTTTTTTGACATTCGGCTACGGAACCCTAAAAACCTAATGATATCATGATTAAAAATACTTTGAGTGTTTATAGACTTATATCAGACGATTTCATAGACTTATAATTGACGAATATTTCTTATCTTTTTTCTTAATAATTCTTTATATTCCTGTGTCGGAAGTCTCGACATAGTTCTGTGTAAAACCACCAGGTGGCGCTCGAAAAATGCTGAGACAAAATTGGTGTTTTCGTGTATTTATTGATTGAGAAGAATTTTTGAATGATGCTTAAAAAACTACAAATATTTTTTAAGATTTATTAGAGATATAGGTACGTAAGTTAAAATGATATTTGATAAATTCGAAAATCCTAAAATTGAAATTGTCGACGCGAAATATCAAAAATGATGCATCAGACTACGCCCGCTGGTCAGGTCAATATAGAAATCAAAATTTTCTATTGTGTCTTGGGTCTGTGTATTGTGATACCACCGTTGTGTCTGGTTATCTTAACACAAGTGTATATAACAGTTAGTTAACCATGTCTTTATTTGGAGGAAAAACAATATGTAATATTTGAAGCATTATCTGAGTCTCCTTTTAATTATTAGTTAACTGTAATTACTATTATTCTGGTCATTCTCGTGTAGCACAGCGGCATACGGCACCGACAGCCTGCCGGTCGCCCTTCACTGACCGATATTGCACGGTGGGCTTGCACGTGCCGTAAAGCCTCCTTTGTGTACTATTCTCAGATGGTGCCGCAATGCATTGACCTATACTTCATAGATAGGAATAATCTCGGAAATTTTCCAGCGTTTTAGAGAATGTCTTACGCACACCCTCAGATCCCTGTGGGAACTACCAAAGGTTATGATAGATGTGAGTCCTCCTGACTTATCATCATATTATACAGTCGATTTTTATTTTATTTTATTTGCATACAAAAGTTACCCCCTTGCGAATCGGACTCGTAATTTTCGAAATAGAAATCTTCGTGCTCATCAAGTACTACTATGCCGACAGATTAAGTTGCTAATTCGCAACGGAGACGTTTAGCATCTGTAATTGAAATTTAATAAAATTACTTAACGACAAGTGACTTTACTTATTGTCTGCCGAGACAAGAACGAGTGGAAACCACAAGCCTCTCTCAAATAGTAATTGTAGCCTCTCAAGTCTCATCCGACGTAGACTTTAATTACAATGGTATTTCAAACAAAATTCTAGTCTTGTTCAAATTAAATTTATAGACGACGAAATGAGCAACCGCCGACAAATATTGGCAATTTCGTTACATAAAATAAATTATTTGAACTCGGCCCGAAAATCACGTAGTCTTTTCTACGTGCTTACAGAATAAAGATATTGGCTCCTTAATCAGGGCTGGCTTTTAGAACCGATTTAATACTTTACACTTGCTGTCCATGCTTTACTAAATTATTATCATGCTCGCAACCTCAATCATTGTTATCATCAGCTGTATTTAATGCTGAACTAAGCACTTTACAGTATCAACACTTATGTTGTACATAAGTGCGAAAATTACGAGGCTGGGCGAGACGGGGCCGGGGCGAGATAGTGCTAGGGGCGAAGCAAAGTTCGCTGGGTCCGCTAGTATTAGTATAGATTTTGCCGGTTTCTAAAGTCTAAACTTTTAATAAGTACTGTAAGTACTGTTCTAAGATCATTTCATACCTTTAAGATGATAATTAAGTTTATTGTAGACCGTTGCGGGACAGTCATGTCAGAACATCAATCTTCGCCAAAAGGATGGTTCATTAGTGAAGCTATTTGTTTATGGCTCGTCTCGGAAATGCCGAGTCTCCACTCTGTACTCTATGGCTCAGTTCTACACAATCTCCATCCGGTTAATGGTTGCGTCACATCGCAGGTGCTGCTAGGGCTGCTGCTAGGGCTATACTGAATGTGCTGAATACAATATTGTTTTTCGGAGAAAACGAGGCTACTTTCATGGTAGATGATTTGAGTTCAGGTAATAAGAACACAAACCATCTCACGGTGAGATGGTCCTCTGATTCACAAAAGTACCAAAACTAGTTACAAAACTATATTTACCTTGATTTTTCTAATCTAAACTAGCATATCACCATTCAAATCTTTGATATCATGTAGGTACTAAACTCCATAATTATAAACAGTGCACACACCAAAAAAATTGACAAGTCGTAATTGTTTATGCGTAGATTAAAGTAATACCCCAAACATGAAGTCAACTGCAAAAAACGAAAACTTTGACAGCCCTACTTGAATCTAGCGGTTAGCGCTTAAATCACAAGACCTTACGTACCCCGGGTTACTGACGGCTCCCCGTTGTATTCTCTTTATGGGGTCGTATGCAAGTGCTATACCACACAATAACAAAATACTGACATAATACCTTCTAGGTAGGTAATAACCGCAAATACACGTAGTTAGTTTAAGTCTTTACGTTGACCAGGCCATAGGTCGCAGAACTTTGGATGGAGGCAGCGCATATATCCTCAGTAATGTCAATAAATACCTCACCGGAGCAATAATTAACAACCTATAATGGCTGTAAATACTTCTACGTAAGCTATTAGTAAAGTTTGCAACCGAAACAGCATTTTACTAATTTAACGTTACAATATTTACAACTAAAGATTTTCTGGAGGAAACCAGCAATATTCTGTACTATGTTGTAAAATGTATCACTTCAAATTTTGTTGCGCCAATTTAAATCTTCAGCTGAGGGATTGTAGTTTTGACGGTGTAGTAAAACGTCGAAATTAATGGTCAGTGTAACCAAGCTCGAATAACTTCTGTGAAGCCAATGCTGTACGATGCCGGCTAGGCGTGCATGTAGCCTCGTGTTTTAAAAATAGAGGATACTGCGGAAGAGCTGACGGATGTCTAGATTCTGAGCAGATCGGGCGTGACAAAATTGGTAACAACGGGTCGGCGAATCGGCGCGTCTTCACTTGCTCGCGAAAACAAAGGTTACCTTGTCAAATCAACGTTTTAGCTCAAATGGGATCCACGCATGATGATGCATACCTATTTATTTTTTATTTTTCACATTCAAAATCCGACCTGGGATATTGAATAGAAGACCAGTTTTCAAGTGCAGGTTATGGACTAAAAACCCATGTGCAGGTTATGGACTAAAAACAGCAGAACCTATTCTACTAGATCTCTATCGCATGGTCTCCCTTACGGTGCTCGCTTCACAGACGTAGTTTCGCAATCACCCTGCCAGCCGGGCAGCGAAGGCAAACGAATAATTAGGCTCTTTGAGCTACTCATTCGAAATCTATCAATCATTGATTCGGCATCGCCTTACGATATAGTTTTCGGATAAATCTTGCTGTTGGGGTTTGATTTCGGAACACAGGCTCACATGTGTTACCGTTATTGCTACAATAAATTTATCATCAATCATAAATTACAATGTCATATCATACCTTCTTGTATTCTCACTTCATATGAAGGGACTAAAGGTATTATAACCAGTAAGTACCTAACCTTCCTTAGGTACATGTTATTGCAACATGATAATTTACTCTTGTTGATATATTCTTTCAAACATATCCCATCGAATCACTTTGCCGTAAAGCACAGTTTGTACAGACACCATTTTGTCTCCCGGAAGGACTCTTTAAACTCTGTTTTCAAAACAACCCCCAAGAGGTCTCGACCGTGTTTGTATAGGACCCAGCTTACTTGGTTAACTCCCATTTATGTACTGATCAATATAGCCTTAAGCTCCCTAGAGATAAAGTCCGAATTTATGTAACAAAGCCTTCAGTATAAAATGCTTCGCTTATTGATATAAATGCTCAACCAATATCCTAGCATCTATTACAAAGGTGGATAAAGTCAATAGACGTGATACGAACCTAATGTTAGGACATCCTACTGATTTTAATATGTTTCCTAACTAAATATTATAGCCAGTAGAGCAATATCTGATCTTATGTCACTTTTATTTTGGAGACAACAATCTTTACCGATAAGTACATTTGATGAGACTTCATACTTTTCAGCGGGATATCGTTTCGATTTAAAAAGAACTCCTGACCTTAGAATACAGGTTTGATTGTAAAGTCCGTTTTTTATGTCGAATATTATCAACTAGCAGTCCCCCGTGACTTCGTCCGCGTAAATATAGGATTTGGCTAAACTTTTTCTAAACTCTGATACCCTTTCAGTTAAGGATTGAAACGTGTGTGAGTAAAATGAACATATTTATGCAGTTCCCCGCGATTTTATCCGCGCCTTTAGATTTAACTCATTCCGTTAATATCTAGGTATCATGCATTTTATAACTCATCATAGCCTTTCCCGAGATATAAGCTATTTAAATCATTTTATTGCAAATCGGCTCTGCAGTTTCTGTGATTAGCACCGTGTTTATACAAACAAATAATTCCTCCGTTTTTCCTAATTATGTATATGAATTATGGTGCAAACTGACCCATCTTTTTATAATAAAATAAAATTCCCCGGGGACTTTATGCGCGTCTATTGATTTTACTCTGTTCCTGTAAGACATCCAAACAATTTATTTTACGAAAGATAAGAAGATATCAGCGATATTAAAGTACTACACAGGTCACCATCGCCCTATCACGAGCAATTCAGCTTATCAGCCAAGAGCCTAACCTAATTCGTTTGCGTCTTGCGTCGTATCGTGTGTGCAAGCGACAATAAGTCAGTGTGGTTGAGGCAGGCGGCAGAAACCTCTTTGCTTCACCTTCAACGAGTTCTACACATGACACGTTATAATTAATTATTATTAATTTCTATCCGACTACATTATCCTGCCTGCACCCATTACAATCTTTCTGCATTACCTAAAGGTATGACTGGAAGAGAATGTTTTAAGCATTTGGGTCCACGTTTTGTACACTGTTATGCGAAAAATAGTTTTTAAATAAAAAATACATTGACGACATAGCTAGACTCTAGCTACGAGTACATCGTCAATAGCAATTTTACCTAATTTCGATACAATATGATATTACTCGTGATATTTTTTAATGGTATGTCCGATTTCAATAATTTATAAAGTATTTTACAGTTACTGATATAACCTTGAATCTGACGTGTTTTATTCGGATATAAGATTTATATACATATATAAATCTTATATACATGTATAGTGAAATACGGCAACTGTGACTTTCGACCGCTAAAATTCCATATTTCTACCTAAAAAGGAGTAATTGCGACATAGCTGTTATAGTTAGGCATAATACTATGAGGACTGTACTCGTACTGTAGATAATGATTTTCTCTATAAAACTGTCCAACATCACTTTGCTCTATTGTCAATAGTTTTCGCAGTGAACGCTGCGAATGCTGATTTAAAGATTTTCATTTCACACCTTCGGTTACATAATCGAAGTTTTCATACGGATCCTAAAGCAGGATTATAATGGTGAAAGATTTTTTCAAAACGGACAAGATCGATACTGGATCGATTTAACAAACAAATAATCAAATCTTTCCTCTTTAAATTATAAGTACCTATAGATAATCTTGATATACATTGTAACAAAGTTAATCATTTTACAATTACCTAGATAAACAAATCATTCATCGTTAAACACTGTGATCTTTCGAAATCAAATAGTTCAATCATTTTATTCACTGATGTAATAATTAAAGTTACAAAACATTGTTTATATTATTGTACAAGTAAAGAAAAACAAACTTTACAGACTTATTGTACATAAACTGATGAGAACACAATCACACAGACTCATTGAATTCTAATAGAAGGATCATTCTTCACTACCAGCTTACAATTTCCTCACAACATTATAAATTAGCACCAAACCGCAGAGTTGAGTGACTCCGAAAGTTAAGTATTCAAACAGGAGCAAAGCAACACTGCATGCGGCGATAGTGCCACTTTATGCCTGTTTGGCTGCAAAACAAAAAACATGGCCGCAAATTCTCGCTACAGGATACCACGACAGTGTTATAGATAATATAATATTATCTACCTCCGTGGTGTAGTGGCTTTAAGCACGCTGGTTTCAAAGCATCGCCGCTCCGAGGTCCCGGTTTCGATTTCCGGTCGGGTCAATAAAGAAATCAAAATTTTCTATATTGTTTCGGGTCTGGGTGTTGTAGTACCCAGTTGATTCTGATTTCCATAGCATAAGTGCAATTAGCTACTTACTTTTGGATCAGAGCAATGAGCAGGTGGCCAATATTTATTTATTTATTATTTATCTAGAAAAAAGTAGATAATAATTTTTTCAACACACTTGCTCAAAATGATGTTTTTATTCCACCGATTTGTGGCACATAATCATAGATATTAAACACGCGTGCTTTATTGTCTATTATTGCACTAGTGCCTTTTGTTTATTAACCCGACCAATTTACATTTGTTCCCTAGTACCAAGTAGTAAGTAAGAAGATGAAGCGATATAATTAATTTGGGTTATAACTTACACAACAAACAGTATTTATGAGAAAAATAACAGTATGTACATATTTATTTCAATAAATGGTAAATCCAGCTTTATTACTAAAAATAACTCAAATTCATTTAAAATTTTCTATAATTTGTGTTTTAAATAACGAATTATTACATTTTTAATTGGCTGTTGGCCGATCTAGTTCGCGCCCTAACCTTGCGCGCGCATCAGTTTCGCGGCAAGAAAAAAAAACAACGCGCCATTTTTCGTAAATAGTTGGCTGCTATGGTGTGTTAGTTTGGATTAATGGCAAGTGTGTTGAAAAACGTCGTATGAAACACGTGTGCCTGTGACCATTATATACGCGACTTTCTTATGGTGCACTCGCTTTCGCTCGTGCGCACACAATATCGCCTTGTATATAATGGTCAACTTAGCACACTTGTATCATAATGTACTAATAGAATATGACTATGGCCTAAGGTTACCAACCACGGTACGTTCTTTATATTATATACTACCAGCAAAGTAAGGGATAGTGCTACTTCTTAGGTAAGTAGGTGGCCAAATTGCACAAGTCACAAAATATGTGAGTGTTACCCACTTCAATCATAGCAATAGTAAAAGTATCAAGTTATTTCCTTAATTATAATCATTATAGACCTTTAATATGAATGATTTTAACCCAAAACTTACGTATACTTATCAAATTATAAAAGGTAAAGTTGTTTGCATATAAATAAGGCATTGTGGTTATGCTTTTGATTTATTTATACTCTAACTGAATTACAAATAATGTTCAGGGGAGTTTCCCGAATCTCAGTGGTATAGTGTCGTAGTATGAATCAGATCAAGAATTGTTGGTGACAAAGCTCGACTTCCTCAAATTCATTGATATTAGGTACAGTGCCCGCGAACGCAGTTACCCATTGAATATTAAAATTGCAAAGACTAGCAAACTTGACAACTGTAAGGTACAATAAATTATGTATTCACCTAAATCATTCCTTAACGGAGGAATATGTATGACAAACATTTTATGTTAATTAGCTTTTCCTTTTATTTAAATATTCAGGAGGAACTAGGCTGAGCTAAATTATTGTTTGTGTATTCTTTTGATCTTCTTGCTTGCTTATTTACCAAGTCCACATTGCCTCTTCAAATAATTACCAAGTTGTCAACTGATACAAAGAATCTCCTGCCTGTATAATGATATTAAAATTCATACTGCGTTAGTCTTTACGCGTCATCAAATAATAAAAATATTGAATTGCCGACATTAGTATTCACCATCTTCTTAGATGTAAATCTAGAATCCCTAATAGTTTTATCTATGACTAGTGTAAAGTTGCCTACACGATGATATATTTTATGGGTTTATTATAATTGACTATGCCCAAGTGCGTGTCATGTGCGCAGATGAGCATTTACTACCTGTGCCCAGTTATTTACTGTATGCGGATGGTGCATAGAATAGGTTATGTAGATTCCATTATATACATAGAATGCAAGACAAAATATTTTTTAATAGATAGCTTTAATTATTATATTTTGATTATTTCATACATTAATTCAGCATTGTGTATTGATTGGGAAGCTAACAAAGCAGGCTGAATAAAAGGAATATAGATAGCTACATTTATGGAAACCATTAATGAATACTGCGACGTCATATTGATTGGTTATTACTTTAACTTACATTTAGTTGTGAAAGTAAATCAGAATGCATTTTAGTAGGTAAGCAAGCAACCTGTAAGACCCCTTACACACTGCAACTTTTAGCATCAATGCAGTCGCTAAAATTCAGTACATAATTTGACAAATTCCAGCTTCAACATCGCGATTGTATCAATGCTAACGCACGTTAGCATCGCCACTGTATCGATGCTAAAAGTAGCGCAGTGTGCAGAGTGTAAAGGTTGACATTTTGCGACTGCATCGATTCCTACGCGCGTTAGCGTCGCGACTGCATCGCTGCTAAAAGTCGCAGTGTTTAAAGGGTCTCAGTGTAAATGTTCCGCGTTGATGGGCGGGCGGCGAGTGCCAGGGAGGGCGGGCATATAACGTAACGCGTTACGAGTACGACGTATAAACCCATAGTGCACATGGTTACTCCTGCTTTTAACTTCACTGCCTCATACAATAACATGTTTTCTAATATACACGTTTATATCGATTTATTTCAGAAATGGTTGAAATTCAACTACATTTAAGGTAAGGAAGACATTTCCTTTGTATCTTAGAAATTACCTAATGCATATGCATGACTAATAATTGTAACAATCGTGTTTTGTAATAAAGTAATAAGATAACAAATTGAAAATCAATCAGAACTCTTATTGAAATGTGTAGTATCTGAGCAATTACCTTTTTGCCTGCATTTAGGTTTTAAAAATCGCACAATACTCGCTCGGGGCTAGGTCTGCGTCATTATTGTGGCCCGAATTTACATCACAATAGTAACGGGGAATTCAATTACCTAGAAGCACCAAACTTCGAGGGAACCCGCTCTATACGAGTGTACGAGCAGTAAATAACTGTGGAATGAAAAATTTAAATTGCTGACGTTACAATGGCGTTTTCTATGGAACTTTCGTCTTTGTTTGTACTTAATTGTTTGTTTTTACTATGAGTGCGAAGGCATATCCAATTCTATCAATTGCTATGCTTATTCTCAACAGCGTTTTTTTAAACGGTTAGCAGTTATCCATCCATATACCACAAATAGCCAAAAAAGACGTCCCTTGAATAAACGGGAGTGTAGTTGAGTTAAAAAGTATTGGCTATTGCATCAGAGTCATTGATGTTATGGTTTAGGGATTAGGAAGTTGACAAAATCTCTTGAAGACTATTTAGCACGATTCATAGCATCAAAACATGTGATCAAATAGCTATCACTCTCTTACAAAATACTATGCTATCTATATGCTAAAGTAAAACTTATCCGGAGATTAACTGAAAATAATTAAGAGCAAATAAGCGGTGGAGGATCGACAAACATCCATCTCGTCGGCAACGCGATGACTTGAGTAATTCTCATTAAGTGGTTTACCCCACGTTACTTACGCGACACGACGATTATGGGATCGGCAGAAACGTACCGAAATACATAAGCAAGTAAATAAGTGACAAATCGAATGCGGAATTTAATTTAAACAAAATGGAACGTGACGAATATTCACGAAGAGAATGAAAGAGAAAGATAGGGTTAATTTTAGAAATCAGGTTGACTTTAAGTAAGTTTCTTCAGTGATATTAAATAATGAAACTTTTGAGACGATATGTAACGACGATATCTATAGTGTGAGCTTACTAGTCGCATATTACAATTATTATTATGAGTTACCAAGAAAGAATTAGGTATAGAAAATATGTTTCTTTTTGCCAGTACACTTGCGAGTAACCTTTAAATGGCAACGCAATCCTTTACGATCAATGGCACAACATTAACGCTATCGTCTATACGAGTACAATCGTTGACGTAAATCAAAAGCAACTAGCGGCAGCAGCCGCGGCGCGTGGCCACTACGCATACTGACCTCGCTCAAGCTCAGTGCCAGTGCGAAAGATGCGGCTCATTCCTTATTGATAACCGCTATCTTAATTTACGCCTTACATAAGCACTATACTCTTTTACCTCCTCGCTTCACTCGGGAGTCAAAATTATAATTTTTCGTTTCGCTCGTGACTCAAGATGGCGCCCATGCCGTAAGACATTATTATTTTCATGCTATCTATATACATTATTCCCTTTGTAAAACATCTACTATTATCAGTTACTTATTTTACAATAGCATCTATTGAATTAACTGATGTATTCCATAGAAAACTTAACTTACCACAAAATTTTGCATTTTTAATTTTGCGTGAATACTTATCAGCTTTAAAAATGTTACTTGTTATAAGTAGTATGTCAGCTACACACTCAAACAGCTTTCATAAAACATGCTATCTAGGTAGTTTCATCTAAGTCAAATGGAACAAAACGAACAGTAATCGTTACTTCCAATAAAGTAATACCTAGCCTGAAAACCATGTAGGTGCTAATGCATACTAGTATAAGTACCTATACGGTTCCCACAGTTCCATAATACAGTCCCTACATCCCGAGTCGCGGAACTCCCGGAGTAGGTAGGTACAGTAATCTACTACTACTAGACACGTCAATCAAAACTAGGAAGAGCTCGCGCTATGTGTGGGTCCACACTCCACAGATTAAAACTTCATTGCCAAACAAATTTTTCTATCAGTTATTTCTCGAGATTCGGCCTTAGATCTGTTGTGCCGAAATCAATCCTAATCGGTGGAGTGAGGCCGACGTTGTAAATATGTCTCAATGTCGAAGGGTGGAGGCCGGTGAGACACTGCTAATAAACAGCCTGACTCACTATCACTAACC
Source organism: Pyrausta purpuralis (assembly GCA_963924145.1). NCBI lineage: Eukaryota > Metazoa > Arthropoda > Insecta > Lepidoptera > Crambidae > Pyrausta > Pyrausta purpuralis. Next base: position 5,041,469 of record OZ001649.1, on the reverse strand, counting down.
CGTCTTCCAGGATTCCTCGATTAATGGTTGCAAATATTGTCCTGATACTATACAAACATGATCTCATTAGTGTGGGCACACACTCGATCAAGTATCCTGTTCTATTAGAGCAGGCAGAGTCATTGACGTTATGTAACGCAATTTCGATAGTGTTTATGATACCTACTTCCGTACTACGCACGTTTGCCTAACAGGAATAAGGTGTTTTGTCCTTCAATATACAAAACATCAAGATACGACGGTTAAGTTCCTGCACAAAAAAACAAGTTACATTAGGTACTTCTTAAATACATACCTACTGTATCTTCATATAATGCCTAACACATATTATACCCGTCCTAAGAATCATCACATCAACATCGTCTAAGTCACACTTAGGGCACCTTAGTGCCGCCTATAATCTAAAAATATGGAATACTAAAAAGAAACTGGTGTCTTTGTGGTCTGAATGGGATCTAGTCTGAACAAATATAACGTTAAGACTTCACGATAACTATTTATGCAGGTAAAAGTGTCCAACATTTTATAAAAAACCCTTGATCCCTATTTAAAGTAACGACCTGTGTAAGTTTTGTGCGCTCTCACAAGTGAAACCGTCGTCTTAAGGTTTGATATCACATTACGCTACCTACGAGTCTTTGCATATTTTGTTGCAAAGAGAAAATGTAATGGGATATAAGATTTTAAAATTTCGCCTTGCATTGCAATAAGTATAAGACATGGCGGGGTATTGATTAGTAATCGAACTCATTACTATTGTCTTATATTACTGAAAAGTGGAGGGAGTTAAGAAAAATAATTATACTAAATATGGAGAATCACTACTTAGCTCTGAATAAGCTTTTACGGTTTAAGAACTTTATTTCTCAAAAGAATTGCAGATAATTCACTTACTGAGAAATTACATTACATCAATAGTTTAAATTAACATAACATAACAAGCGTACTTACATCTAGGTATAACAAATTTAGTTAGCAAGTTCAGATTAAATGGAAACAAAAATTAAAATAATGTCGGGTAACTCACAAAAAACATCGAGTCAGGACTTGAGTGTGACAAATAAAACACGTCTGTCAACCACGGATGTAAAGCGCACCGAGCGTACATGCTTTATGGAAGTGGCATGTTGTGAGGAGGTGGTTCATTTTTGATTTTTTTAGCGTATTTTTCATATACTTGAATTAATTATGGTTTCGTGTTTTTTTTTTTAATTGTATTATTTGTATTTAATTTTTTTTTTGTTTTAAATATTATTTACGTTGTTTTTTTTATATATACATTTTTATAGTTTTATATGTACTTTACGATAAGCTTATATGCCATCAAGCAAGTATGATTTTAATTTATTTTTAAAATCGGGTAATGATTTTGCATCTTTTATTTTCGTTGGTAATTTATTGTACATTTTAACTCCTTCAAATTCAATATTTTTAGAACCGTAATTTGTTCGAGGTGGACGTGATATTAGATTATTAGCGTTTCTTAATTTAATTTTTTGTATTCGGGATTTTTTGTGGAATGATATGGATGAATGAATGAGATTATTTAGAATTTTGTAAATCAATATACATGTGTAATACATGTAAGTTTGAGTTATGTTCATAATTTTAGTTTCATTGTAAATTGTTTCAGTACCTGTGCGAAAATCGTAGTGAAAGAGGGATTTTATCAATTTGTTCTGCGCTATTTGTAAAGGTTGTAAGTTTGATTTTGCGGCTGAACCCCAGATTTCAATCAAATAGTCTAAGTGAGGCTTGATAAGAGAGTTATAAATAACATATTTTAATTTGAGTGGAAGTAACTTGGAAATGCCACGAATTGTACCTGTGAGTGATGTAAGTTTAGTTTTAACTTTATTGATGTGAACTTTCCAGTTTAGTTGCTGATCGAGAATAAGCCCTAAGTATTTTTCATGCGATTTTCTATGAAGTTCTTCATTGTTTATATGGACTTGTATTATACCATCGATATTTTTGTTTTTAGCAGCATACAGAACAAAGTTTGTTTTAGCTGAGTTAATGGTGAGAGAGTTTGATAGAAACCAGCTATTAAGAAGGTCTAAATCACATTGTGCTTTTGTTGTCATAGCTTTTATCGAGTGACCAAAGTAAAACAAGCTTGTATCGTCTGCGTAAAGAGTTACATCGGCAGATAGACCAACGTGTTGGATATTGTTGATGTATATCAAAAATAGGAGTGGCCCTAGAATAGAGCCCTGAGGGACACCAAAGTTAACTGGGCGAGCAGAGCTTAAAGTTTGACCGATTACAACAACTTGTTTACGATTTTCGAGGTATGATTTTAGTATGGCATAGGCAGAGCCCGTGATACCAGCTTGCAACAACTTCTCCAAAAGAATTTTATGACTAATGGTGTCAAAAGCTTTTTTAAGATCGATGAAAATGCCCAAAACTAGATGTTTTTCATCGATTCTATTTCTTATCTTGGTCACGAGGTCAGCCGTGGCCGAGAGCGTGTTAGATCTTGGTCTGAAGCCGTATTGTTTCTTGTACAGAAATTTAGAAACTTTAAGGTGTTTTTCTAATCGCGAGTAGATAACTTTTTCAAATATTTTTGATAGAATCGGCAAGATCGAAATTGGGCGGTAATTACATGGGTCTGATTTATTACCGGATTTGAAAATTGGTTTAACTTTTGCAATTTTTAATGAGTCTGGAAAGATTCCTCGGTTCATGCAGTTATTTATACATTTTGTGAGTGGGGTGGAGATTAGCCGTCTAATGGATTTAATGGATTTAGCACTTAAACCATCAATCCCACAGGAGGTTTGAGGGTCAAGTTCATCAATAAGTTTCGCAATTTCATCCGTGGTTACATGCTCAAATTTAGACAGGTTGTTAGAGTGTGTTGGAATGGCAACTATCAAATTTTGTCTTGTTAAGTAAGCATTTGGAATTTCGCTAGCTAAGACTTCACCAATTGTTGCAAAATACTTATTGAAACATTCGCAGATATCTTCGACTTCAGTGATTGATTTGGAGTCCATAATAAGCTTTTGGGGTCCAATTGAATTTGTTATTTTATTTCTAGCCAAGTTATTAATACCTTGCCACATTGATCTGGGATTCTTCACGTGTTTTTGGAAGTATTTGAAATAGTATGCTTTTTTCGTTTCTTGAATTTTTTTCTGTACTTTGGATCTTGCCACTTTGTATTTTACTTCAAGTTTTTCGTCTGACGTGTTATTTATGTATCTTTGCCGTAATTCATTCCGCATATTTATATGACATATGATTTCTTTATTTATCCAGTCCTGCCGTGGTGGGTTTTGAATTTTAGTTTTGGTAATTTTACTTTTGGCCACGCTGTTTAAGATTACTTGCTCGAGCATGTTGTAATCAAAAACAGCTTTTTCTTCAAAGTTTTTCATATAGGTTTCTAAGTTATCATATAATCTGTCATAGTTTATTGCAGTATACGTGATCCTTTCAAGGGGCGCTGGTTGGTAGTTTTCGATCTCAAGAAATATCTGCTTATGATCGGACATATCTGACTCAATTATACAGAGGTTGAAGTTATTATCTTTTAGATTTGTGCACACATGGTCAATAATGGATTTCTTAGCTTCAGTTTCCCGAGTACAGTGCTTACGATTAATGCAATGTCTGGTACCTACTTGAGATAAAATAAACTTAACCCATTTCTTTTTACAGTACGACATTAGTTCTAGAAAATTAACGGCTAGTAGTAAACAAAGGGTGTCGGGCGAAGTGTCGGGAGTATTCCCGAGGCGGCCAGTGTCGGTCGCAATCACGCGGCCTTCCCGCGACGCATGTGGCGGCGCACGCGCACTTGAACTCAGACACGAACTCAGAACTCACAGGAATAGCTGACGATAGTGCCACCTAATTATTTGCATGCTGTTTAAAATACAGTGTGCTAAAGATAAACTTAACTGTACCTGTGATTCCAGCAAAAATGTAACCGTTTCTTGCGCAAATTTTCATTGATTCCGTCATTTGAGCTATTGTTACAAATTCCCGAGTTCAGGCACAGATTTCGGATCTCATAATAATATGCAAGATTACCCCTACATTTTGTTTTAAGATTGCATGGTCACTGCACTGACATTAGAATAGTTAGATACGAGATTCCTATCATGTACCTTATAATTTATGAGCTTCATGCTTTATTTTGTTACACGGATAATCGATTATGGCATTACTATGGTAGACAACACTAGGACTTATGGACAGCACTAGAATGTTTGACATTAGATTGATTGTTGTGGAATAGTCCCGAGTAATTTTACTTACTCCATTGATTATTGTATAATTAGTAACTTCGTTATGAAATGAGAATATTCATCAACCGAATTTATCTCTTTCAATTTTAAGGTTGCAATCCTGTACCTTAATATTCTTACATAAATTATCGTATGGCCAACGCGTGCCACTCGTGTGCCAAAATCTAAAAAAACAAATAATATTGTTGGTAAAGAGTTGTACGTTACGTACGTTGTACCTTAAAAAAATAAATGAGGTTTATTTTAAAGCACAAACAAAATTTTCTTGTTTCATATGCGATAAGACTAACACGTAAAGACACTTAATACTCGTGAATCTATAGGAATGAATCAGCAGGTTGCATCTGTTTTTTTTCTTCTAAGATAATAAATAATCTCTCATCCGTCGCTAAATATAGAGCACCTACAGTCTCCCCTTGATACATCACTGGGCTGGGATGCAGGGCGTGGGATTTCACTTTATCACAAAGCGCATGAACTAAATCTTTGAACCGCATTACAAATTCACGAACATACATACATTAATATTTAACTATCTATGCACCAAAAAATTATATCAACTATGATGTAATTAAAACTAGCATACCCAATATAGTGATGTTACATGAATTAGATATACTTAAAGGGTCATAATCGTACTTTTATAACTACAAATGCATACCTGTCGTCAAAACTGATATAAACATAAAACTACTTATGTTACAATAGAAAAAAAATAACAAATAATATTTGCATAATATATTTTCAATGAATTATGTTTCTAGGTGGTAGGTGGTAGAGCGACAGCCACCGTTATTTAAATTGTTTACATTACTCAAAAATTTATTAATATTATTATTTGGTTATGCTTTATGAAAATTGGCATTTTTAATACTTCTGTTATTAAATTGCAACTAACTATTATAATGTTAAAACGAGCGTATACAGAGTCTTGCATGTGGCCTTTGCATGTGGTTGGTAGAGCCTATAAAATATAATTTAAAATAATCTCGTTGCGTTACTAAATTAGTTTCGAGTCAAAAGGCGAAAGACAAGATAATTAGTGCTGTATATATACAGAAACAAAGGATAATATAGATTTACACTAAAAAACGTTTCATTTGCCCTACTTTAGAAGTTCTATTTCTGCCAACTTTTGGGATAAGTCACATAGAAGATTTAAATTACATCAATGAGACTTTGCTTTTCGTACTTTGCGCTCATCTTTTTGACAAACAGCATTTCCAAAGGCCTTACATATTACAAGTTTAATTGCTTTAAAAATTAAATAACTTATCCAGACGAGAAGTGCTATGATAGTTGCAAAGACACAGGCGACATCTAGTAGCATAGTTTCGAACCACGCGCTGCGGGTTACGGGAAGGCTAGGCGGCGCGGCACGATGACGCGCTACGTACTCTGTCCAGTAGATGGCGCTGTCCAAAACCGGCATCGGCCGGTCGTTAAAAAGTTTTGACACCCTTTTCGCGCTTTGCTGCATTCTGAAAATTAATGTAGTTATTACTACCACTCTTTAAATAAAGGATCTTATTTTATCAAAACTTAGGTGCTTCAGTTACCAATTAAAAACCACCCGAGTATGAAAAATAACTATCTGCCTAGCTAGATAAACGATACTTCGCTATAATATAATCCTAAGAGAAAGAGGATTGTCATCTCAGAACAATGGTAATTGATTATTTAGTATGATAATTCCGTCTTACAGAGACAATCTTTGACATTACGCAGTTGTGTGCGAGCATTGTTTGTTATTCATGGATATAGTTATTAATATAGCCTAAATAAGACTCATGCAGCTCATGACATGTTAGTTTATTCGGCTGTAGAATTTATGGCCGGTCAGATTGATATCACTGGTCATAATACAGATACATAATGTATCATATCAGTGACAGTGATCTCTTAGAGACTATTACGTCCCATTTAACTATAAATAAGAGTAAAATGACTACACTTTCTGTCTAAAATTAAAATAGCATTGCAAACTTTTTTTAATTTCAAAGCTTTGGAAAACTGTTCTTACTCCTCCGATGTGAGTTTCTGTAGACCCTCGTATAGAGTTTGTTCCGTAATATGCTGGAAGTACATGAAGAGGCCGAGTCCAGAGGAGCGCACGGCCGCTGCATTCGTGAACTGGTCTCCGAAGAACGGAACAGCGATCATTGGTTTGCCGCAGTGCGCTGCTTCCGACATGCTAAGCATGCCGCCGTGAGACACAAACGCAACGACTTTTGGATGGCCTGAAATAGATATTGTAAATCGATTAACAATCACTAACATATTTCAATCAATGTCCTATGCCGCGACTACTATAATAATAATTAAAAAATAATAAATATTATTTATTGCACAAGTAAGGAAACAAGAAACAATAACATTACAGGCAAATCATTTGTACAATATTGGCGATCTCTTCCAGACAACCATTGGGTTGAGGAAACAAAGTTTATCAGTGAGGATGAAACGGTGTACAAAAATATAGCTTGAATTTTAATATTATACTTTAAAGATAGTTACATAATAAAAGTAAGAATAAAAAATATAACTTTATACACTTATAATAGTCCCCTAGCCGATTTCGACTACGGTGGCCAGTCACAACGCCTAACCGACTGCGCGGGACATATTATAGTGCACAAGTGTGTGCGCAAACGCAGGTGCACTCTCTATTCCTTTTACTCTCATAGACCGATGGGACAGCAACCTGACACGACCGGAGAGAGATCAGGCGCAGGACCAACGGCTTTACGTGCTTTCCGAGGCACGGGGGTGAAACACCGCCAACTTCCAAACTCCGGGCTGCCCTAAGAATTTCTATGTAGAAAAACCCAGGTACATATTACATATTATACAGGACGACCTCCGTGGTCGAGTGGCTAGCACGCTGGTTTCAAGGGTCGCCATCTCGTGAGGTTCCGGGTTCGATTCCCGGTCGGGTCAATGTAGAAAACGATCTTTTGTATATTGTCTCGGGTCTGGGTGTTGTGGTTCCACCGTTGTGTCTGATTTCCATAACACAAGTGCATTGGCTACTTACTTTGGAATCAGAGCAATGTATGTGATTGGTGTCCAATATTTATTTATTTATTTATATTTTCGGCCCGACCCGGGGATCGAACCCGGGACCTCTGGCGCAGCCGTCGCTTTAAAGTGCGACCCTCCTACCGCTGCGCCACCGAGGCAGTCACCTCACTACATCCTCAATACACTTATATCACAAATACAATAAAAAAAATGAATAAATACATAACAAATTAATAAATACATACAATGACACCTTTTTGCATGTCCTAAAGGTTTGACTGGTAGACTTTGTACACTAAATTTGTGCATTAAAGTCTTTAAATAAATAATATAGGTGTATAATATAATCGATCCATTATGGAAAAAATCTGTCAATTTTTAAATTGAAAGGAAGTGCGCTTTTACCCTAGCTTTAAACACTGGAAGGGACTGGGATTGTTGGATGTGCAGTGGTAGAGAATTCCACAGTCGAACGGACTGAACAGTAAACGACTAGAAGTAGCATTGGGAGGAGAAAGGGGGATAGGAAAGGTGTAGTCGACGGCAAGAACACATGTGAACCTGGTCGTTGGTGGTTTGCAGAAAGTGGAAACGTTCCTTGAGATAGGGTGGAGATCGTGGATTGAAAAGAAAATTGCACAACAGAGTAAGGCTGTGAAGATTACGTCGCAAACGCATAGGAAGCCACTCTAACCACAGAAAATATAATAGTACTACGTACAGAAGGATCACTGTGCTACGAATGATAAAGTAAAAACAACTTTCGCTGCAACGCAATGAAGTGCAATTCACTTCGCACGATTTTAATTCAAGGTTGTTTCATCTACCTATCTATACCTGTCTCTTTCTAACACGTAACGCTTTCCCTGTTTTGCGGCCTTGAATGTGTCAGGGTTGCGAGCGGCGCGTGGCACGACATACGCGTAGGTACACAACGCGCTACTCAAATAAAATAAATAGTCTAGAGGACCTAGCACATTTCTTGACTGTGTTCTATCGGAGAAAGTAATTGATAGTGTCAGCGTTCGTTTAATATTAAAATAAGTGTTTACTCTGTCTAATTTAATTATTCGGTACAAAATTACTGAATTCGGAGAAATGAAAGTACAAACCAAACACACATGTATGTACGGACAGCACGTCAAGTTAAACACTGCGGTATCTAATGCACTTGTAATAAGGGCTAGTTTGCAACAAAAGTGGATAACCTGATATGCTGTCGACTGTACATCACACTTAACCAAATAAAATTGTATAGTAGAATTATTCTCTCCGTGCAGTTTGGGCCATTAATCATCATAGCTCGGCCTCAGACCGGTTAGGGCGGTGAGCATGTTGCGCGGGCGCACCGCCGTTTTAAAATTTATATTATTTAAAAAACTTATTTCATTATAAATAATTTCAATAAATATAAAATTTTATATTAATTTATTTTTTTATAAAAATATATATATAGTACATTCGCCAGCATCTTAGGTTACACACACTTTTGTTGCAAACTAACCCTAATGTCAACTGCATAAGATACCAGTGTTAACCTAAATTTGCTGTTGTCCGTACTTAACTACAAAAAGAGACTTTTGTTTATGTGAACCTTATCTATCGTACCTTTATAAATGCTATCAAAATCAAGATTAATTTTATTGGAATACCTACCTAAAAATTAAGGGTGATATTATATAACTAAAGTAAAATAATGAACTGTAGCTCTTGGACTATTAGATTTTGGACTACGTAAAATCCTAACACAAAATTACTGAAGTAATTTGGTAGGTACTTATAAATATTATGCTAAATTTAAAGTAAGTTTATTGACCTGTTTCCGTTTATTTTAAGTTAGATTAACGTAAGTAACTGGGTAGGTATCTTAAACTCAAACCTATTTTCTTTGAACAAGAAATGTTGAATACCTACCTACAAAATTTGTTTTGATAAATAATGTCATAATTAGGAACACATATCTCAAATTAATAACAGTTATTTCGTTGTAACGAAGTCAGTCACAGGCTGAGAAAATAAACACAGTCACAAGCGCGTGGCGCGGTCCGCGAGCGGCAGCCCCGCGCTCATTTATGCTCGGCGTACTGAGTCGCTCGAACGTACCTAAACTTCGGAGTGACACCCCCCTGCTCTAACTGAGCACGGAAGTCGGAGACATGGTCACTTGAATACTATCTGTCTGTAAATTCAAAAACTATCAGTTAATGTTTTAGTAATTAATGCATTTACTTATACTTCGATCCACAGATAGTCATTTATTAGAAAGGTTCTAAGGTTCATAATTTAACAAGAAAAATCTTATTTGAGTATACCCGTACGAAGCTGGACGGGTCGCTGGTCAATGATATAAAGAAGACCTATTGTGACGTAATGATTCAATAATTACAGAGGTAAATAATAATCAATGTTCAGACTTCAGAGTTAGCGTTGCTTCGAGAAAAATCTTGGTTTAGACTTATTGATGATGTGTATTTTTTCTTATAAATTACATTTAACACTAACTTATTAATAGATGATCTCGCTAACGCTTAGGTATCGTATGATAATGATAATGATGCTAGGAGGTAATGCCTGTCACAGCGTGTTGGGTTTTTTGTGCATTTTTTACATGTAGGAACTCACTCATATTTGTCTCCGATATAAGTGAATGTAAATGTTGACCTTTAAATAAACCTAACCGATTTTTTGGCACAGCTCTTGGATAATTACAATTTATTGTCAACTATAAGAAGTTGCTGTTTCATGTGACGTAAATCATGTTCAGTATTGTGCAGATTCGAGTAGGTCTAACAAGTAAAAAAATAATCTTTTTTCAAGGCTTTGTAATCTACGAATCAATCACATTACAACCAAACTAGTACCTACCTAATCTGTACAAATATTATGAAGCTGAAGAGTTTGTTTCATTATTTGTTGGAACGCGCTAATCTCAAGAAATACTGGACCGATTTCAATTGATTTGAAATTGTTGAATAACACAAAAATAATTTATCGAGGAAGGCTTGAGGCTTTAGCAAGGTCGGACTGACAGCACGGTAGCTCAATTGGTAAGAGCGTTTGGCCCGGTCAGCCAAGAGGTTGATGGTTCAAGTCCCGCCCGTGCGCAAATTTTTGGTTTCTTATTTCATCTTTATGATTATAAAAGATGACATATATATAACTGTGAGTGTTAAAAACATTCTAAACCATAAGGCTTTAGGCTATCAAACGTCACGCTGCGACGGAAGGGGAGAGATCAATCTCGAAACGCACGGACGAAGTCGCGGGGGGCCGCTAGTTCGTAATAAACTTGTGTCAACTCTACTTACTCCAACCTTCATACGCGTCATCCCAGTGGCTGTTGAGCTTAGAAACTTATGTTAAAAAAAACTAGTAGTAAGTATAAAACCATAATACTAACACAAAACATCCTGCTGTGGGAACCACTTCTTCGCTAGTATATTCTCATGCCCAACAGGGAAGGTGTCATTCTCCCACTTCCAGAGCACCTTCTGAGGGATCCTCTTGAACGCCGCCAACCACTCTTCAAGTTTCGACGAGGACATAGACGCCATCTTTATGTTCGACCCAAAGCTAACGTAGACCGCTCCATGCTCGGCTTTAGATAGAAATTCCTCTATATCCTGAAATAATTAGATAATAAAAATAAGTCGGGTTTTCCTTCCTGACGCTATAACTCCAGAACGCACGAACCGATTTCCACGGTTTTGCATTCGTTGGAAAGGTCTCGGGCTCCGTGAGGTTTCTAGCAATTTCTTCTTCTTTTAATCACCAAACGAAATGTTACATAAAACGAAGCCATCTGGTGGCGAAACGGAGTTCGCCGGTTTTGCAAGTAATTAGATAAATATATAATAAATAAATACTCACTAATATATAAAAAGTATCAGTTTCCTTAATTAAATATGCTTTCGATATAAGGCCTTCTATTGTTTTCTTTAGCCAATTTGACATACCGCGTAACTGTAGCTAAATGATCTTTGTTACTTAGTTCTTGTCGCAGTATTGTCTTGTTTACTTCTAAAGAGAAATAAATTAAGTGCTTGTTGGTAACACAAAAGTAAGGTATTTAGTCTGTCGGCCATTCATTTTACAAAAAAAAAGATACCTACTACCTACTTGGCGAAATACTTATACTTGTTTGGTAGGTACATACCTACAAGGTCTTTTCATTGATTTTAAATGTAATCATTTATTTCATATCAAGTATTTTTTACAAACTCATATTCTCATTCTTTCAATCGTTGTTATATGTAGATAAGAGTGATATTTAGCACACATGCCATCAAAAATAATGTTTTACGATCATCTATCTACAGGTAGTAGCCTCTAATACGAGTAGTAATTTTATTTCACCATTCCTACCCAAGCAGCAACCAAGCGTAATGAACACCTAAAAAGCAGCCAATATAGCACTTAACGCTGTTATACAGCTGTATAAGAACTTTGAAAAGACATAATAGTGTTATAATGTCCGTTTAGCGGTAATTATTCAGCTCTAATTGTATTAAGTCTGTATTAAGGAGTCAAAGTACGCTTAAAGTTCTAAATCAGTGTACGAGGGTCAAACTGAAAGTTCTTAGAAAATCAAAAACTGATTACATTAGCCAGTTATTAGTTTTATTATATATTTTCAAAATATTGTCCATTGACGTCAATACACCGCTGCATGCGATGGAACCACTGGGAAAAGCACTTTGCCCACTCGTCCTTAGGGGTCTCTTCAATGGCATCGCGATACGCAGCCACCGCTTCTTCAGCATTCATAAACCGCTTTCCTTTAAGTTTTTCTTTAACTTTTGGAAATAAATAAAAATCACAAGGCGCGAGGTCGGGGCTATACGGCGGGTGACCCAGTAATTCAACGTTTGATGTCGCCAAATAGTCGATCGTTCGCTTGGCGGTGTGCGACGAGGCGTTGTCGTGGTGAAGGAGGATCCTACTGCGAGGTCGTTTCTCTCGAACTTTTTCCAAGACAAGTGGCAAACAATTGGTAGTGTACCATTCTGCAGAAACTGTTTTTTGATCCTCTAACACAATTGTTGCGAAATGACCTATCCTTCCAAAAAAAATCTTTTTTCCGCACTTCGATCTCTCTTCACTTTAGTTGGCAACTCCTCGAAAGGAAACACCCACTGAGCAGATTGTCTTTTGGTTTCAGGATCATAACAGTAAATCCAGCTTTCGTCACCTGTTAGTATGTCGAACACAGCATTTGAGTCACCTCCGTTAAATCTTTCAATCATTTTACGGCACCAATCCACACGATGGAGTTTTTGAGCCTTAGTCAAATTATGAGGTATCCACCGGGCGCAAAGCTTCCTGACCGCTAAATGTTCGTGGAGGATTTTGTGCACTTGACTCATACCGATGCCTAAGCTTGTCCGAATCTGCTGATAGGTCACTCTTTTGTCAGTCTCTATCATACGCCGCACAACACAGATGTTATTTTCAGTCGTCGCCGTAGAAGGCCGTCCCTCACGTACATCATCAGTGAGATTAGTGCGACCACGTTTAAACTCATTAAACCAGTTGTAAACAGTCGCACGAGATGGGGCTTCATCGTGAAAGGCCAATCGTAGTCTATCATAACTTTCTTGTTGACTTAAATGACATCGAAAGTCATAAAAAATCATTGCACGAAAATTTTCTCGTGTTAAATTCATGTTGACGTGACACAGACAATTTTCAATTTGCCGCCAAATCGTAAAACAAATGACAAATGAATGAAATATATACTCAGTATTATTGGCAAAGAGTTCTTTTTTCAAATTTTAGAATATTTTTTTTATTATATTGTTTATAAGTGGCCAGTTCTAAGAACTTTCAGTTTGACCCTCGTATAATAACTGTCATGTACAGCTTTAAGTTTCCTGTAACGCTTTAATCTCATTTTAGTATTAGGGCAAGAACGCGAAAATTTGTACATAGGCCCTTTTGTCATGTCCCCAAGAGATATATATTGTTTCTCAACTTTCATAGGTTTAACGATGATTGTTGCAAGATAATTAGATTCTAGATTAAACAGGCATTCTATGCTTGTTGAAATATGATGGGAAAAATTATAATTAAATAGAAAAATTCTTGTCTAAAAAATTGCAATTTCATTGTGTAAGTAGTACTGTCCCCTAAAAAAATCTGACATTTGGCAGCATTTTTTAATAAATTTCTATATCTAAAAATTTCTGGTTGAATTTTGAAGTTTGGCGGGTTTTTATTATTTTTTATGTTAAATTTGCTGCCAGAGCCAGAATTTCTCCTAAATAAGTAATATTTAAACCTGTCCCCGGCATATGAATCCGCCGGACATGTCCGCGTTCCGTTACCGCATTTTCTTTTTAAATTGGAGGTTTTTGTTCGATATGGTAGTTCTTTTTTTATTAAAATAACAACATTGTAATGTGACAAAAGAGGTTGCGTTTTTGCGTGCACTGTCCGGTAAGTAAATATGTTTGCTTTTTTATGTTAAAACGTGTTCCCAAGACATATTTTATTACTATAACGTAAATTGACTGTTCAAGATTACTTAAGTGTGAAAAAAGTGTGTTAAATAACTGTGCAATTGTAGAAATTTTATGGTTTTGTATCGGAGTACCCAATTACGTTACCTCCTGTTCGTTACTATCGCAGTGGTAATGTATGGGATGGACTTGAAAGTAACGAACAGGACCACCTAAAGCAAAGTTTACATGGTGTTAATTTGTTCTTTTTCTACTATTTTATTTTACAAATATTTTTACCCTATTAAGAATGTATTGTTTTTAGCACTCATAATATTTGACGAAACAAAACTCTGTTTTCATAAAAAATAATAATAATTAGTTCCATTCCTTCCATCTCATCTCATTACCATTGAATATCTTCCATCTCATCTCATTACCATTGAATATCGTCTAGTAGCTTTAAGTCGAATCTTTAGCTAAAAAATTAGAAAGGGTAATCTAAATATTTTTTTTAAATACTTACAGATTGCAAGATGGTACTCACTGCAGCTGAAAAAATGCGCCGCTATCGGCAAAAAATTAAAGATAACCCCGAAAAATATATAGAACAAAAGAAAAAAGATCTCGAACGGATGAAAATTAAAAGAAAGAAGGTTTCACAACTAGATGACGAAAAAAAAGATGAAATTAGAAAACAATGGAGAGAACAAAAAAAGAGCAAAGAAAAAAGAAAAAAATAAATGAAAATAATAACAACCAGAACGAAGTTAACAATACTGATGGGGATGGAGTTGTACTTAGCAGCAGTTCTAATAGCTGTGACCAGAAAAAGGGAAGAGTCGGATTCGAGTTTGAAATCCAAATTAAAATACAGGATGACTTTTTTATCAGTACCGAAATTTTCAGCTGTTCCATACATTTTGACCGCGCGCCAATTGAACTTTTGTATGGAACAACTGATTTTTTTTCTCGATTTCACTATTGCCCCCATAGTAAAAGTTGTTCATATTCATCAGTGGAATCTTTACACAAAATATCGGTACTGATAAAAAAGTCACCCTGTATATGAGACAAAAGTGTTACATGCTATCAAAAAATCTTGAACAATCTCAAAAAAATGCACAATCACTGCAAAGAATAAGAGAAAAGTTGAAAAAAGAATGTATAGACAAAAAATGCTAGTGAAACTGAAATTAAAAGTCTTAAACTCACTGTCGATAAAATGAAAGCGCCCGAAGAAATGGTAGAAGCTGCTTTGAAAACAACGTATAAGAACTGCAAGAAACAAGCTGAAAAGTAGGTACTAAGAGGGATAATAGAAAACGCTAAGTGCAAACTGTCCTGGCTATATTAATGGGTTTATCCGGAAGAAACAAGTACAAGAACTATAACTTTTAATAAGAACTATTAACAAGAACTATAACTAGTAATATTCAACGATCTCAAACTTTTATCTTATTAAAAAATATATTCTAATTTTAAGCGTCATGTAAACTTGACCTTACCGTGTCCTGTTCGTTGTGAGCATGTCCTGTTACGAGACTGTACCCTAAACTCAAATTCCTAAAATGTTGATTTTTATATAAAACTAGCGGTCCCCCGCGACTTCGTCCGCGCGTTTTGAGTTTGTTCCCTCCCCTCCCGTCGCAGCGTCATGTTTTATATCTTAAAGCCTTTCTCGATAAATAAGCTATCCAACACAAAAATATTTTTTTCAAATCGGTCCAGCAGTTCCTGAGATAAGCGCATTCAAACAAACAAACTCTTCAGCTTTATAATATTAGTATAGATTAGCGCAAGCGCACGTTGTACTTCAGCTGCGAACATTATTTTGGTGCGGAGTTATGTTAAAACTGTGATAGCTCCTAAGATATTTATTGAAATCAAATGATATAAAGGGCAACTTGGTTCTAAATGAAATGCTCGTGATGATGAATGTATTTATTTTGATAAGAATAAATACCTGTGTGTATAATACACCTCTAAAAATAATGCATTATTTTTTTACAAATTTATTAACATAAAAAAGGTTGTAGTAAGTCAACCATAAAAGATAGACATATGCTGTCGCGGACTTTATTATAGAACTTTTAATGCTGAACAATCCCGTCATACATGATTTTTGTGTAACTTAAGCGGTTTCCGCAGCGTATGCAGCGGAAGCTCTCAAAAAGAATATCTTTCTCCCGTTTTCGCAACATTTTTCATTTCTGCTGTGGTCTTATGAGTCGTATCTTTATGTTATATAGCCTAAAGCCTTCCTCGATAAATGGACTATTTAACGTAAAAATAATTTTTCAAATCGGGCCAGTAGTTTTTGAGATTAGCGCGTTCAAACAAACAAACAAACAAACAAACAAACAAACAAACTCTTCAGCTTTATAATATTAGTATAGATGTTTAAAATATGTTGAATTATTATTTAAATAAATAATTTTGTTTCTTAAAATAAACCAGATTTAAATAATTAAAAATCCATACAGTGAATTTTGTGAAATGTATGCGAAACTTTGTGATACAATTTATACCTTGAGTAACGAACCGGATAGGAAAACTAGATAAATTTCGTTAATTTTTAGGATATAGAACTAATTTTACATTTTAAATGTAAAAAAAAACAAGTTTTCTTCCATGTAATAAATAAAATTTGCAAATATTTTTTGTTTCTATTATCCTAATGAATCAAAAACTAGCGGTAACGAACAGGATTCAAATGAGTGCCCCCTGTAAGAAAATTGTTAATTTCTCAAAAAACAACACTTATTCTTGAAAACTTTTACGATTTTCAGGAAAAAGAATTATTGGAGGTAATAATAAGATAAATAACAAAGGATATTTTGCAAAAAAAAAACGGTACTAAACTTTGAAGCAGCGTCTACTTTTTGCATTCTTGCCCATTAAAGCTGTACAATAGCTGCATTTTGCATATCGTCACTTACTTAATACAGCTTAGAGCTGTATTGTGGTGGTCCTCAAATCTTATTTCTGTACTATGAAGTAGGCAAACCCTCTTCTACAGCTTCTTATTATAATAATAATAATAATAATTATGGTGTAATTGTACACCCTTTTACAGACGATAGCTGTCTAATCTCTGTCTTTGAGATTAATAAACAGCAATAAAAATAAATGACGCCTATAGTACAGCCTTAATCTGTATAAGTGACAGAGTCGCCATTTTGAATTATTGTGCGTGTATATGCTGTATTTTGTGATTGTTTTATAAATATGTGGAAAAATCAAAAAAGATTTGGTGCTATTAGAAGAAAGATTGAACAGGAATATTAAAATATTACAAATTATCAACAAAGTGAAATTACTGCCGAGGAACATGGAGATATTGCAACAGATCAGATCACCTACAGTCAAGCGTCAATACCGTCGACATTTAATGAAAGGGGTTCCGTAGAAAATATTATGAATGATCATAGTTATATCAGGTGTAACTTATAAGCTTTACCTTCTGCAACTGATGACGACATTTTATCATGCAGCAGTTCAAGTGACAGCGAAAGAAAATTTGAAAAAAAATATATTTCGCCAACGATGGTCAGGTTCTCGAGGTAAAGAATATATATGCTTGAGAAAAGAGTAAAAATATGCGCTCTTATAATTACAGACTTAGCAGAAGTTTTTGAATCACCAATAAAATCGTCATATTTGAATATATTCAAAGCCAAATTGCATGCCTCTGGGCAAATTGAGACCATTGTTAATCCTGAAGATGTAAAAATGAAACAAGTATGTATAGAACATAAAAACCGAATTAAATTTTATACCCCTTTTGCACACAGTTTGATATAGAAATAAAATTCATTCCAATTTATATAGATTGTTTATTTTTTATCACTTTTCGCTAATAGAGTCATACAAATACAATTGCAATACTCATTGCAAAGTAATTTCCTACACATATTATCTATAAACAGTGAAATTTAAGTATTAGGTTCCGTTTGTCAGGAGAACCATGAATATAAACAACTTTCACTATATTTACTAATTTGTTTCTACATCTTGTTCATTCACGACGTATTTAACAATATATTCCGTTGCATTTGAAGCGTCCATTCGGGATCTAAGGGTTCGAGTATTTTGGTTGAAACTGATGAAGAAGAGTTACAGGTTATGTTCAGAACACTGCTATGCAACATTAATAGTAAATTTATTCGTGTATACAGCCCATCAACCGCTAAAAGCTGAATAATAGTATCCATTACCTACAAAGTACAGCTATTAATGCTATAAGACCATCAAAATAGAATTTAGGCTGCTAAGCAAATTGTCGCCATTTTATGAATTACAAATCGAAGATAACGAACATGAGTACATAAAAATTAGACTAATGTTTTCATGTTTATCAATATTTTCAGTTTGTCCAATAACCTACAATGCACCATGAGGCTCTACGTCCATTAATTCAAACATTTTTAAATTCTAACCTATAAAACCCATATTTACTTACCTTATTTACTATCTCTTTCTTAGGTATTTTGCTGGCGGGTTTATTTTTTATCACAAAACATATATATGCCTACAATAAATTTATTTTTGCACTATAATGCACTGTATCCTGCGCCTATCGAATCTCCAAATCTTTAAACACATAAAGCGTTATAATAAGTTTGATCAATCTGATTATCAACGCCATTAAAAATGTATTCTGTTTCGTTTTAATTCTTTTTTAACTCTGTTCAACAGATTTTTTACAACTTAAAGCTAAACAAGTGAGTTACAATGTAGTAATTGGAGTATATTGGTTTCCTCGTACACCATAGTACAGCCGCAAAACAACTATTATGCAGCCTATTATATGCTTATACAGCTACTGTACAGCTATTATAACGCAAAACGCTGTATAATTTGTGCCAATTTCAGTATAAGCGCTTATACAGTCTTTATGCGGCAAAGAAATACAGCATTAAGAGTATAAACGAACTTTAATAGAGCTGTTAAACAGCTTGTGATGCTGCTTGGGTATATACGAGTATAGACATCGATGTCATCGATTGAGAAAATATATTTTATGAGCCGAAAAAATTAACCTACCTGGCAATAAACCATTTGGATATTCTTTGGTAAGTAAGAGCGAACATGCAGAGAATAACTTAGTGCCCTTACCTTTGGAACAGGCTTGGAGGTAGCGGCCACATGCGCGCCGGCGATCTCCAGCACCTGCGGCGCCAGCAACCGAGCACCCGTTATCGAGTAGTGCTGGTACGCGAACATCATCTTCATCTTCTCTATCACGAGCGAGTTAAAGTCGAACGTTAGCTGAGGCTGGTAGAGCTTGAACCACTCGTACAAATACTCCTGTCTGCACCAACTGAACCACGTATTGAAAATCAAATAGCCTAACGTTGCCTCCACTCTCCCATACAAGGAAGGGTTCGAGCCCGACGGAGAAAAGTAAAATGCGTCCGCGGCGGGGTTGAACGGAATCCCGAGACGCGGGTACGCCCATGGCAACAACACGTGAGAAGTTATCCCGATTATCGGCGCGTCGTATAGAGTCGCTGCATACGCCAGCCCACAGTCGCCTAGAAACTGCTCCACGAATATCACGTCGTATTTGTGGCCCTCGGCTAAGTGAGCTTTGGCATTTTCATTCAGAAAAAGAGAATCGCATTCGGCGAATACCCTCTCAGCATTGTTTATCATATGGTGAAAATAATTAACGAAGTGCAATAACGGAACATACATATTTTCGCAGTCCTGAAGACTTGAAACATTCACTTGAATTTGCCCCTGCAGATCGACATATCGCATGTTCGGCAACCGTTCACTATCGGGAAAGTGATTCATCACAGTAACAGAATGCCCCCTCCTAGCGAGTTCGTGAAATAAGGGCTTAAAAGCCATGTAGTGACTTCCGAGTGGTATGGAAACGATCGCGAGTATTTTGATTGCGTAAGCATGGCTACCGATTACGGCGAGTATGATAATGCTGTGCCACAACATAGTGACGCCGCGACTACGCGGTCATTGATCGTAAACGAACTTGATAATCACGCGCGACGCGGTGTATTTCGCCGCGTGGTCTGTGGATAACTGACTCTGTCTGACTAACGACGAGACAGCTTCGCAGCGAACACATAATTACATGCGTGAGCCGGCCGGCTCGAGAGCTTTTTTGTCGACTGAGTAAAAGTTCTCGTTCCATCAGTCGAATGAGTAAAACAACTTGTTGCAGTTAAATGTATATTTGATAATAAATTATTAGATTAAATAAATATAAATAAATAAATATTGTACACCAATCACGTACATTGCTCTGGGCCTCTATTTTTGAATCACTCGCTTAGATATGAATGACGTGTGATTTGCGTTCGAAAACCAATTAAAAATCAATGGAAATCACGCAAAATATAGACATAGGTACTCACAAAAATCAGTTATGATTTTTCAAGTCACTTTTGCGTGAAATTATACTAGTTTTAATTGGGAAATCGAACATTAATTAAAGAATTTCACACGCCATCTTGACGCGAGTGATTCAAAAATAGGGGCCCTGATTCCATAGTAAATAGCTCATGCACTTGTATTATGGAAATCAGACACAACGGTGGTACAACAACACCCAAACCCGAGACAATATAGAAAATTTTGATTTCTACATTGACCTGACCGGGAATCGAACCCGGGACCTCGGAGCGGCGACGC
Organism: Pyrausta purpuralis; assembly: GCA_963924145.1. Taxonomy (NCBI): domain Eukaryota; kingdom Metazoa; phylum Arthropoda; class Insecta; order Lepidoptera; family Crambidae; genus Pyrausta; species Pyrausta purpuralis. Next base: position 5,021,074 of record OZ001649.1, on the reverse strand, counting down.
CTTGAAACCCAGCGTGCTTAGCCACTACACCACGGAGGTCGTCGAGTAATTATTAAATTATTAAATTGATAACAACATTTATTATATTTTAAAACAGGTTTCTTTTTAGAACAGTCTCTTCTGCACAATATAGAGGCATACAGCTAAGAAGAACAGGAAAGCGAAGAACATTATGACTTTGTCAGTGAACTCGCGCCGTCCGTACTTGGTGAGCAATTTGCTGGACTGAGATATCGTGCTCGCTGTGTTTTGTAACTCCGATTTGGTTCCCTGCAACAAAACACACGGTCAGCTCGACCTGCTGTCACGAGATGTTGTCCTGCCCAACCAGTAATCGCGTATTTTGTAAATGTAAACTAATAATTAAAAAAAGTGGTTTCACATCAAGAATTTTTCACAGCTCACAGCACAAAGTTTTACTGATACGGCATGTTTGATCGATGATAAGCCAAAAGGACAGAATGTAAATAAAAGCAAAGTTTATCCTCAGTTCGTGTAATAGTTATTTAATAGATATTTAATACTACTTTCTAATATAAAGTATAATCAATAATCCTGTAGAAAGATTTGACACATGCATGCTAATGTCACTTTGTAAAATAATGTTGCCACATTTATTTTATTAATGATGTGGTTCGTTCATTTGGTTTATTTCGTTCATTCTGTTCACTCAAACAAAGGTTGTACGAACGAACATATTATACATACATACCTATTAGGAAAATGTACTTATGTATGTGAATTCTTTTAAAAACGAGAAGCACGAATTTTCAGGGAGTCTAAAACCAAGATAGTAATAATAACAAATGAATGATTGATTGTTTTGTTTATTATTGTTGTAAATATAATTGCACTTGCAAATAAAAAGTTTTAAACTAGTAACTGTGGTACGTGCCGAGTGAAAGAATAATGCCAATACTCCAGAGATCGGAACCGGTTTTCAAGTACTGGTTTAAATCGGTTAATAGAGGAAGCACTCCTTTGCACCGCCTTTACTCAAATTAACCGATTAATTTGGATCAATGAAATCAAAATTAGTTAAAACCAGATTGACGGATTGACCAGTTAATATAGATGTAACAGAAACCTTAACTTTATTAGGTTCAATAATGGAAACCGGTTTGAAATCGTACCCTGTTTCCGATTATTACGATGGGCTTACGTGCAGGTAGCACATTAACGCCCTCACTAGGGTCAGTGAGGGCGCTACCTGCGCGGAAATTTAGATGCGTTTGCTTTTCATTCGGCTTCTTACCTCTGGTCTGAGTGCACGAATGTTTACTTTGCTCGAGCCAACCAATGTTAATATTTTTATACCGACTAAACAAAACTAGCTTAGACAATTGCTTGATAGACGAAATAAAATAAGAATTTATTTAATTCGAGGCATTAACAGAATGTTTGAGTGAATGAATGACATTGATGTGTTTCATTCTTCTGGACACAACACTATTTTTTTTTCGTCGAAAATTGGTAGCACTGTAAACGTCAAATCTTTCTACAGGATTATTGATTTGACTTTAGTGATGATTGCAGTTTAATTTGATAGCAAGGACTTTAAACTTTTGTCACTTTTAGTCTAACTCCCAAATTACCTTATCTTAAAATTTGTATTACAAAAAATTATAGAAAACATTCAAGTTTACAGGGGAAGAAGAAAAACTTACAAGTTAAATATCAATACTCACTAAAAGAGCCTAATTGTTATTCTTAAAATAGTTTGTCTCAATAATACATACGGGTCTCAACAATAACATAAAATACTATTGTCTTGAATCCCAGTGCCCAATTGCTGCCAACCATTTTATTAGTAAGTTTATTTAGTAATAAACTTACTAATAAAATGGTTGGCAGCAATTGGGCTCTAGATAGATAATATAGTTATTATACAAATATTTTTGCACTTTGTAAATATAAAAACAGTTGGACTGAGCAGTAAATTACAAATAATATTTAATTGTACTTCATTAGTTTGATAACGAGCAAACTTGACTTAGAACATACTTTGGAGTCAATCAGTTACATCACAAGACTTGAATACAAGGACATACTATACATTTGACTTTAAAAACCAAACACAAGTTGTGCATTTTTTTTTAAATAAATACTTACATGAACCGTAGAACTGGAGGACACCAAACTATCCAGGGTATCCTGACTCCTCTGTGTTGTATCCGCTAGTTGTCTACTGATTGATAACAATTGTTCTGTTACACCTACAAAATGTATGCAATATTAACTTTATCTCATAAAATTAAACAATCATTATCATTATTAGTCTAAGGATTTCCACTGCTGAGCATATAACCAGTTGCAATTAAAAATTAATAGTAATATAATTAACAAGCAATTTTATTGCCAATATTAATGCTTCAACACCCGAGCGATCGCTTGAGACTGCATAATCAAAGAGTTTCTATTGTGTCTCGTTCGCATATGCTTGAGGGATTAAATGGATGTTTTAAATAAACCTACCTGTAGACATTTTGAGCAGGCCGTCTCTGTCAACTTTCTTCTTTCGATGTTTTAGTCCAGACTCATCTCCATCAGCTGACTTCAGTAGTTCATCTCTTTCAGCTTTCTCTATTGCAAACATTGAACTTATATTGGCCTCTTTGAACTCCTTCAAAAGACTGTGTAGAAAACACAAACTTTAATATCGAAAGTAACCTTATTAGTATTATTCTTGCTCGAGTTAAAACTTGTATCACATACTATCAAACAATAATTAATACTATTAAATAAATGTTATAAATAAAATTAGCTTACCCAGCCAATAAATGTCTTTGAGAGTCCAATTCGACAATGTATGTTTGGTCCCCACTGTCTTTTCCATACAACTCTAGACTCTCCATCTCTTCTCGTAGTTGGGAGATCATAGCTCTTCCCTTTTCATTCAATTCATTCAAAGTTTCCATTGAATCCCTGCAATCTAAAATATCCTGCAGACCGAAAAAAATGTAGTTGGAAGGCATCAAAGTTTATAATCACACGCGTAAATATTACAAAAGAAGCCAAATATAAAGAAATACTAATAAATAAATATAAATAATCACCTGCATAATTGCTCTGATTTGAAAATGGTATTTTGCTAATTTCTTTACATAATTCTGGTAAACAATGTCGGGATTTTCTAATTTTGTGAATAGTTTAAGGTACGTATCCGTACAAGTCATATCCATTTTCATGTTCATTTTATTGTGAAAATAATAAATTTAATGAAAAACTAGGACAAATACGTAATATAGCGACAACAAATCGTCTGCAATTTTCTGACGTTTTCAACCACAGATTACTTTGTATATATTTTCAACGTTTACTTCGGCTGCGTTCCGTATTGTGCTGACAGCGAAAATATCACTGATATCGCGCTTACAAACCGTTCCGATTTGGCGTTAGCGAGTCAACGAAAGCTATAGTCACGTCACGGCTGACGTCACTATCACCGCCATCTTGCGCTCACAGTGCAATCGTTTTGCTGCGTTAGCACCGTGAGCGGCTGTGACCGGACTGTCACATTGGCGCATTTGACGTCTTTTTGCTTCAAAGAACAGCAAATCTATACTCTATACTAATATTATAAAGCTGAAGAGTTTGTTTGTTTGTTTGTTTGAACGCGCTAATCTCAGAAACTACTGGTCCGACTTGAAAAATTATTTTTACGTTGGATAGTCCATTTATCGAGGAATGCTTTAGGCTATATAACATAAAGATAAGACTCATAAGACCACAGCAGCAATGAAAAATGTTGCGAAAACGGGAGAAAGATATTCCTTTTGAGAGCTTCCGCTGCGTACGCTGCGGAAACCGCTTAAGTTACACAAAAATCATGTATGACAGAATCGTTCAACATTAAGAGTTCTATAAGAAAGTCCGCGACAGCATATGTCTATCTTTTATGGTTGACTTACTACAACCTTTTTTATGTTAATAAATTTGTAAAAAAAATATGAATTATTTTTAGAGGTGTATTACACATAAATACATTCATCATCACGAGCATTTCATTTAGAACAAAGTTGTCTTTTATATCATTTGATTTCAATAAATATCTTAGGAGTTATCACAGTTTTAACATAACTCCGCACCAAAATAATGTTCGCAGCTTAAGTACAACGACGCTTGCGCTAATATATTATACAGCTGAAGAGTTTGTTTGTTTGAACGCGCTTATGTCAAGAACTGCTGGACCGATTTGAAAAAATATTTCTGTGTTGGATAGGTTATTTATCGAGAAAGGCTTAAGGATATAAAACATCACGCTGCGACGAGAGGGGAGGGAGCAAACTCAAATCGCGCGGACGAAGTCGCGGGGGACCGCTAGTGTAATCTAAAACCGTTCCGAAATGAAATCGCGTCAACAGCGCTGTCAGCACGCTAATCAAATCGGAACGGCTTTTGACGCTCACAGTGCTGACAGTGATATTGGCGCAAAACGGAACGCAGCCTTCATTGATAAGAATGGTTTACTTTCACGTCACACAGTCGCACACTAGCAGCGGCGGCCTTAGGGGGTGGCGAACTGTGCAATCGCCCAGGGCCTCGCGCAACAACCCAAGCTCATATATTTTTTTAAAAATATGAAAATCTAGCGTAAATTAAAACTTATAACTTTAATTCTTATTTATTAAAGAGTGCAGGGTAGCCTCGGTGACTGGCGTTAAATAGCAACTTAGCAATATATTATGCTTTAAAGGATTTAGCAGAAAATACAACAGATTGTCAGTTGTTCAGTGAATGCCATTCTATAGAAAAGGACATACTACCTACGAATTTGGAGTGTCACTTGTCATATGGTATTTTGTCAAAAATAAATTTTATAAGCAAAATGTGGTAAAGCGAAACCATGCACTTATATGACGTAGCTATACAACACCTAGATACATTCATAAATTGGCTCGTTAATTATCTAGAAAATGGTTTTCAGTCATCCCTTCTAACAGCGACAGAAATAGCCGAGGAAAATGATATTGACAGACAGTTCAAAGAAATCAAAAGACGACGTAAAAAAACCGGCCAAGTGCGAGTCGGACTCGCGCACTGAGGGTTCCGTGCCAACTTAACCTGAATTAGGGAATCCACTTACTTCTGCTTAGTCAAATACCACAATATTTTGTTAACTGCAAATTTAACTTTGTTTTTTATAGTGTTGAAGTTAGGTGTATGAAACGTTAGACTTTAAAAGAAAATGGTTTTAAGAACATCTGCCATTTTAAAAGACCTATCCATAGTGTAAAACATCTCAGAAGGGAGTCTGCCATTTAAACAACAGTTATGCAATATATTCCTTTTTTATTTATTTGTTCACTTATCACCAAATAATTATTAATATGATTTCACTTACGTTACTGCAAGAAGGCTCGCTCACGAATGATGGCGGACCGAACGAATAAGTCTGAAGTTGGTTTTTTGACACTGACAGCTGACAGTGTCAAAAACAAACCGATACACATCACTTTCAAAATTAATAATAACGAAATAACGGTATGCGTTGTTACAGTCGGCCATCCTTCCTGAACAAGTCCCTTTGTTCGTATCATTATGACATGTGTTTAATTATTATAATTAAAAGAAAACTATATTTCTTAACAGAGATTAAACTGTCTGACCTGACACTACTTCACTAGAATACATTACTTCATCATTAACTTAATTAATCAAAATAACAGGTTCAATACGTTCTCACTCAAAATTATTATATGGCCGAGTGATGCGTAGGCTACTTCATTCGCCACTCATTACACATCAAATCGACCGCATGTTTCAGTCTTCATGACGGCGAGTTCATACGCCTGACATGAAACATCCTCACTCAACTTATCTATAGTCGTGCAGAGCGTAGTTACTTCCTTCACCATCGACTCGACACGACTGCGATGGCTCAAGTCATTCACGGGCGGCGAGTTCATACGCCAATCATACCCGACTTGAGGCATCCTCACTTCTATCACTTCTCATTAAAATCATCATCAGGTAGTATTACATTATATCGCGTTAAGATAGGTGACTATTCTCTTTAATCATTAGAATATTGTATAATTATAAATGATCTCATAACCTGTAGAGGTTTCTTAAATAACAAGAATTAACACTCAATAACGAATAAAAAGAATAACAGGAAATTAATGATCACACGAATCCTTTTATAGTAAGTAAAATAGGTAGGTAGTATAATTAAGTATATTAAATTATATCATTATCACTATCAAAATCATCATCACTTGAAGAGCAAGCGGGGGCATTGAAACTTAACCACGGAAATATTTTGTCAATAGCAACTACTGTCTCATATTACGCGCCTTTTCTCGTTAAAGGAGTGTCCTTCACAAGGAATCGGTCATTGGGTAGAACTTTCTTAATCCGGTATGAACCTTGACACTTTGCTTCCAGCTTTTTAGAACGGCCTGGTCCCGTCACTATAGCCCTGGCTATTCTTACAAGGTCACCCTCTTTATAGTCTGTAGCCTTTTTCCTATACTTGTCGTACCTTTTGTTACTTATTTCCTGACCAACTTGACTTCTAACTGCCCCACAAACATAAATGTTACTGCTGCAAGGGATATTCGATATGACGGGAATAGCTGCCATTTCCCCAACATCTATTGTTATGTCACAATTCGCTGTAAGGTGTAGTTTTAGTTCGTCATCGCGTTTTATTCGCTTAAATTTTAAATACGTGGGTGTTTTAACTATCTAATATTGGTCTCTCGGTTAAATTATGACCAAACACTACGTCAAAGTTGATAAGTTAAGTAAGTTAAGTTATAAGTTTTTAACAACATCACATACATTGCTTCGATCCCAAGCTAAGTAGCTAAAGCACTAGTGTTATGGAAATTGGAAACAACGGTGGTACCACAACACCCAGACCCGAGACAATACAGAAAAGATCATTTTCTACATTGACCCGACCGGGAATCGAACCCGGAACCTCACGAGATGGCGACGCTTGAAACCAGCGTGCTAGCCACTCGACCACGGAGGTTGTCAATAAGGTGATAAGGTGATCATCTACGATAAAAATCTCAACATTTGTCTCTAAAATCCCTTGTACATCAATATTAACCAAAGTACGACCCAGTGGTAGATACGGTACATTACCTAACCCCCAAAGATAGGGACCATTCACAACAACCCAAGACAGTCCTAAACGCAAAGCTTCACTCTCACGCAGAAGTGTCGCGTCGCTTCCTAAGTCTACCCGGCAAATACTCGGGATGGTATTAATGTTGATTACGATTCTGTATTTATCATTACTACTTTCATGCGTTGAAACCTCTAGGAAATTCATTTTTGTCTTTAGCGGTGTTACCAGATTCCTTAGTTTTTGGACACTGGGAAGATTCATGGCCCAGGTAGTTGCAGACACTGCATTTGACTAGAGGTTTGGGACACTTATAGCTAGGGTGTCCAACACCATTACAATTAAAGCATGTGACTGGACTCTTAACGTTAATATTTTTGGGTTGGCTTACATCCGAATTTCTTGAAGAATTGCCGTTTCCTAAACTATTGTTATGGCGCTTATCTCGACTAGGGTCTTTGTATGTGTCGTTTTGAGTTCGGTTATGCCTAATGGTTTTAAAAAATTCTAGCACATCTTCGGGTTTATCAAATTTAGCAGCTTGAGCCCCAACACGGACTCCCCTATCATCAATTCCGTAAAGTATACAATCCACCGCTTGCCGCCCAAAGATTTTACATCTATTTAAAAGGTTTATCTTTGAAAAATAATAAAGTTCGAAAGATTCATCAGGGCGTGCCCGCCTATTAAGCATCTCTGTCAAAAGTTCTGCATAGTTTTCCGTAGCAGGAAATGACTCTTTTAACATAATTTTCCATTCTGACCAATTGTGCTTAATAGACGGCAGTCCCTGGTACCATGTCTTAGCAATTCCAGTAAGTTTAGGCAGGGCATAGTGAACCGTTTGCCTGTCGGTCCAATTGTAGATATCAGAACACTCGTCAACTTTGTCAAGCCAAACATTGACTGTCTGCTCCTTCGACAGTGGATCAAAATCCGGGATAACATTACCTATAGAGGCAAAAGATTCACGATACCCTGCCTTTGAATTAAATATATTCAAAAAGTCTTCAAATAATTCTACCGACATTAATTTGGGTTGCTTAGGGCTCTTGTCATAATCATCGTTAGGCATACGACGCTTGGTCGGCGTTGTCAACGACCGGTTACGTTGTTTATTATTAGTATCGCTATGATATCTTTCACGATGCGTTTCAGATGTATCAAGGCACCTGCGGGTCTTGTCCCGTTCACGTTCCGTTAATCGATCACGGTCTCTACGTACCTCCCTCTCAAGTGTCCTTAGGCGTTCTTTCTCCTCCGATAGCCGGCGTTCTCGTTCGCGCAAGGTACGAAGACTCGTACTGCTTCGGCTTCGACGGCGGCTCAGCCGACTACCACGTGCTGCTGAGCGGCTCCGTGATCGCCGGCTTTGTGGCGCGTCGTCATCACGGCGACTGCGGCTGCGGCTTCGCCTCGTGCTCTCCCGTTGGCCTCGGCTTTGGCTTCGACGCGTCCCGCTGTTGCGGTGCATTTTCTCTGTCGTCGCTCTCTTTTGCTTTGTTCAATTTCGTTCTCTGAAACTCAAAACAGTATTTTTTGTAATCCGTTATGATGAGATCGTGTATACTAGACCTATAGTATTGACCTTTACACATTTTTTTTTTAAATCCATTCGCATCGGGATAACTACCTTACAAAATAAGTACGCAAGGAGGTAATATGGTGTTTACCTACGTCTATAGTCCTCGCCGGGTAGTATTTTCAATAAATATCACGTTTTGGGGTATCACTCTAAACTTAACGGATAAGTAAAGTAATGGGCAATGGCAAACCGTAATCCGTTGTCATCGGGTCGGTGGTTGTATATTTCCATTGAAAGCTAAGTTATTCTGGCTAATTATCGATATGTCTAATACATTTCATGTATATTTTACTATAGATAGTACAGGCGTAACACAGATTTTAAAAGTAATGATAAAGAAACATAATCCATTTGCATCCGAAAAATATCAACTTAAAATGTAGGTAAAACACCATGAATACCTTCGGCAAACTAGTACTTTCACTGATTCAACGTTAATTTCTTAACATCTAACAATTTTCATAACGGTCGAGCTTGTGGGGTGGTATTGCAAAACAGAATTGTTCTGCAAGATCCCACTTCTGAGATGTAAAACATCTCAGAAGGGAGTCTGCCATTTAAACAACAGTTATGCAATATATTCCTTTTTTATTTATTTGTTCACTTATCACCAAATAATTATTAATATGATTTCACTTACGTTACTGCAAGAAGGCTCGCTCACGAATGATGGCGGACCGAACGAATAAGTCTGAAGTTGGTTTTTTGACACTGACAGCTGACAGTGTCAAAAACAAACCGATACACATCACTTTCAAAATTAATAATAACGAAATAACGGTATGCGTTGTTACACGCATAGGTTTGACTAAAAAATTTTTTTGGTTTTAGTTCCATGTATGGGAGCCCCCCCTCAACTGTCATTATTTTTTATTTTTTGTATGAGAATCGGTAAGTGGTTAACAAGATACATCTTCCTACCAAATTTCAATTGTGTAATGCTTATACATAGTTACAGAATAAAATGGCTGTGATATACGGACGGACAGACAGACAGACAGACAGACTTGACGAAACTATAAGGGTCCCGTTTTTTGCCATTTGAATACGGAGAGACGAAGCTCTTGAATTGACTGCGGAAGCTAGATAGATTGAGAAGATTTTCAAAACATACTTTTTTATGTCATTGTCGACACTGTGCGCGCAAGCTACCGCCCTAAGTTTGAGGCACTTAAACAAGATGAGAATATATGTAATGGTTTCATGTTTCTTATAAAAATATTAAAGGAAAATGTTTGCTCGTAACGCAGTGGTAGAAGCGCTTCGGTAGTGATACCGAAGTGTAGCAACCTCCGGCACGGTCGTGTTTGGATGGGTGATCATTCCGACCATATAATTGACGTATATCACGAACATCTCCGTTCTTTGGAAGGCACGTTAAGCTGTTGTTGTCAGCTAATACCGGTTGATATTAGTCGCTTAGCCTAGTCAGAGGCCTTATGGGTGGTTTGATAATATCTGACAGCAGGGTTAGTCGCTTGCCTTACAAACACCCCACCACCAACCCGCACTGAGCCCGCGTGGGGGAGTATGGCTCGAACTAACTTATAGTTGAGGTAAGGCCTTTGCTCAGCAGTGGGACGTTACAGGCTAACTTTACTAAAGGAAAATAGTGATAGTGAATCTTTGAAGCAATTGAGTGACGTGCAAATATCTATGACAGTAGGAGAATCATATGATATTAATAGACATGAATTATACGAATAACTGAATATCTTCATCCGCGTGTATGAGAGAAACGACGACATTATCTCGGTGCTGAAATACATAATAGAAAATAAAAAAATACTGAAGTATACTCCACTATCGAAATAATCCTGAGAATTATTGCCACCACACCTGTGACAATTGCATCTGCTGCATTATTAAAACATCGAAGGACAAAGGGCCTCGCAAAGACCTGCCGCTCGTAGCCTCGCAATGGGTAAGGCCGCCTACTTCTTCTTCTTTTTTTTTCAAATTATATTTTCAAGTCTTCGGGTCTACGCCTACAATACTTAAGTGAATTTAATTTTTTTAACACTTAAAACTAATACAACACTATCTTATAACCTAACTCATTGAAATGCGAGGCGGTTCGCATTTCAATGCTCAACAAGGAAGCTCAGCGTAGGAACAGCGAACTGGGTACGAAGGCGCGATCAGAGCTCGCTTCACTTTATTCTCCACTTTAATTGCATTGTTTTCTTCACAATTCCACCACAAAATCACAATAATTTGACCTGGAAAAAACAATTACTAAAACGAAGAAATAAGGTCCCTCCTTCCCTTTTCGTTTCCCGCACCTTATTTGTTTGTATGGCGAGTAGCGATGGGTTTGTGACCGGTAATTTCTCGATGTCGATTAAATTACCAAAACATGTTATTGACTCGGTAAATTTACCGATGACTGGGAAAATACTGAAATGGTTTTATTTAATAAAAATTAATGTATCAATATTTTTTAAATCCTTTACCGAATCGGCATGAATAACCTTTCACTCATTTTTTACTGACTTGGCATGAGTTTTCTTCTTTTCATGACAATACAAACACGAACTTTTAGGCTCACAACATACAAAAATATATAAACCAATAAATGTGTATTTAAAAAAAAGGAGTTTATCAATTCGACCTGTAGGTATGTGATATTGTTAGAATTTTAATATGTTTCAGTGGAGTAATCTATTAAGGCTAGCGAAGATCCAAACACGTGTTCAAAATTTCTTAAGTGTATGTGTGATTTGTTAGTCCACGGATCTTTTGAAAACGAGGAGTCATAGCGAGATGTTTTTTTTTTGTTTAATCATATTTCATTTAAATCGGTCCAATAGTTTTCGTGATATGGGTTACTAATTTAATAACTGAAAATCACGTTATCGGGTACATTTTTTGAAAAAAATGCCCTCTTTTCATACTGACTTAAAATCTAAGCTTATCATCCACCATACCATCGTCTGCTTCGATGGTTCCTTTCAACTTTCTTACGCAAGATATTCAAGTGTTTATACATACTAACGAGTTGCAGAGCGCAAACCACAACTACCTCAATCTTCGGCATGTTTATGTACCACAGAGGCTATGATTATTCTCGCGAATGTGTGAACAGCAACCTTGCATCAGCTCTCGTGCACGAACGTTTCGTCACCGTTCGTGCACGAATATTTCGTCGAAACTGTTTTATATGGTGACCCAAGTAACGAAAAAAAAACACTGTTTTGAGTGTTTTCTACCATCAGCACCGCCAACAACCGTTTGGATTAAAGCTTTAGTCATACACATATTATAAAACTTACAAAAATAGCAACTGAGTTTTTTACCGCCATTCGGTAAATAAAGAGTATTTTATAATTGTTTTCCATAAATTTCCGTATTTTTCATTACTTACCGTTTTATTACTTACCATGCCCAACTCTAATGGCGAACGTAAGTTTGCCAGCGACGGCTAACTGCACTGTTCCGCCAATGCCACGTGCGTAGCTTTTACACGGTCAAGGGACACCAACAAAGCGTAATTTGGAATGTTTAGAAAATGAGCAGAAGTTTGGAAGAAATAGCGTGTTTTGATTTACCTAAGTTAAAGTTGATAGGGGGAAAATAACGGATTTAAAACTATTAGCAAAGATGGGTTAAGGGGGATATTTTCAATAGGAGAAGGAAGGTGTTTAGTTTAATCTTTCGGTGACTTAAAGAATACCAGGAATTTTGCTTGAAGGATCTGAGGAATTACAGAGATAAACTATTTAGGCTAATACGGGATGAGATGGATTTTGAGCAACCTTCGGGTAAAACCGGTCACTGAGGTATTGCCTGCGAAGATAGAGGGGGGTCGACGCACTCAATCAACCTGGAGAGCATTGATGGGTGAGGTCTTTATAGCTCCGATAATAATGCGTAGACACTTAGATTGGATCTTATCGAGTGTAACAAGGACGGATTTGTTGCGTGGATCCAAAAAAGAGGAGGCATAATCAAAGAGCCTACCTACGATGGCGTTATATAAAAGTTTTTGATAGTATGGGTGAGCACCCCATCAAACACCAGATACCTAGTAGTACGTTTACCCCCTCTCAGCTTTTGCAGCAATATAATTAAAGTGGGTAGTCCCTGACAGTCCGGAGTCCAAAACCAGACCTAAGAATTTAAAATTTGCAATCACAAGGAATCGGTTCTCTATGTGACAGATTGTGTACAACGGAAATTTTGCGTTTATGAGTGAAAGTTACGCAAGTGCACCTTGGCGATGTCGTCAGCGTATTGTAATATGCTGCTGAGTCTACGGTCTTATCGAGATCGAAGGTATAGATGTTGTTCAGCAAAGGGGACATTACAGAGCCTTGGGGTAGACCTTCCCAGATTAATCGGGGGTAAGAAGAGTATCTTGTTACAAGATAATTCCCGATCCTAGTATGCCCCACATATTTACTTCGTTCTGTAATGCACTAAACCACATACTCACTGTGTGTGACTTATATAACACCACTGTATTCACTAAATTACACATTCTCTTCGTCATATGTTCAATACATCATAATTTATACACCTATCTAGATTTGAAATAATAATAACGTTTATTGTTTAAGCATAGAAAGGGTTCAGAAACGCTGCCTAAGGTATCTTGCCCGTAAATGTAACCTAGGTAGAGCATTCAAGAGTTACGATGAGAGACTAACTAAATTTGGTGTGCTCCCATTAAGTGCTCGCCGAGAGCGATATGACTTACTTTGTCTGCACAAGATATTGCATTCTTCTATTGATGCCCCGGATCTGTTGTTCACAATAAACATCAACACAGCTTATAGGACACGCTGCCCTAGCACCTTTGCAATGCAAGTCTTTAAAAATAATACCTCATATTATAATCCTGTGGTCAGAATGTGTAGAGCCTTTAACGAGTTAAAAAAAACTAACAATGATGTGGACGTGTTTGGCAGGTTTTCTCTGTACAAAAAAATCATCTCAGATATAATAAAAGCCAAGTATTCTCAATCACCCTCGAATACTGAATAACTGTTGATTTGTTAAATTATTCTGTTTTGTTAAATTATTATTAATTTTCGTTTTGTCTTCTTATCTTTAAATTTCACACAACGCTGCGAATTGTAAAATCATGTTATGTACACTGTTGTTGGACTACAGTTTCGTCTGTAATTTGGATCTTTTAGTTATAAGCAAGTTAAGACTGTATTCTGTTTGTGTACTTAATAAATAAATAAATAAATAAATATTGTGGAAATGCCGGAAGTGTCCTCCATGTTGAATGTAATTCGGATATGATATAAGAATAACTTGGATTGATCTTGTGATGATTTAATTATGATAATTATATTGTATTTATTGTAAATTGAATATTTAAAGATTATTGGGACTCTTATTAGACTTTTATGTTTGCCGTATAACAAATGTTAATTTTGGCGCCAAAGGAAGTTGACTCTGATTGGTTGATGAAGGTTAGATTTATTTCAAATATTGTAACTATTATAATAATCATCTAAAAGGCCTTTATTCCTACAAATAAATATTATAGTAATTATTCAGATATGAAAACGGATGTCGTCCCCGCTGTTTTCTCTTCTTTTCGATTTGTATAAAAGCGAGCTGCATGCAAGAATAAGAATATGGAAAATAATATGCTCTTTTTGTACTTTCTCTGACTTTGTGCCCCAACTCTGTGCTATTTTGTTGTAATAAATATATTGGAGAAGAACCTGAAGATTTATACCTACTACGTGTTTATTATTCAAGCACCCCACACGCGGTCACACCTCAGAAGTGGGATGTGCGAAAATCACGGGCCGTACGCTGCCGGCTCTGACCAAGGAAGATTAATGGACCAAGAAGACTGCTAAGATTTGGAAGACCAGAGAAAAAGGCATCGTCGAGTGACACGTGCTAACACGGAAGTCATCACCTCATCAAGAAGAAAGTACGTGTAACATCACAAATTGACTGCTCAAAATCAACCAGCTGCGTGAACTCTGTGGATACTGTTCTATTTGTCATTGCTCGAAAACTACAAGTAGAAGCCACGACGGCATTGCGAAAATCAACTTGGAGAAGAGGAAAGTCTGAAGGAAGTTCCAGTGCAACAGGACCTCCGGCAACGATACTGCAGCAACCAATCTACCGATGGTTCAGCCACGAGATGCAAGTCTGCCGTACTCAACAATGCGACACCTGCCAACGCAGCGCTCCAGCGGCTACATATGCATCGCTTGATGGTTCGCAGCATTCAGTTTAACGCATCAGCCGCTCCAGCCACCTCAAGGTGAGTCGCATTATGTTTACTCCTAAGTGGTGATTGAATTAAGACAAAATAGAACGTGTGGTGAAACTCTATTTCGACCAATCTATACTAATATTATAAAGCTGAAGAGTTTGTTTGTTTGTTTGTTTGAACGCGCTAATCTCAAAAACTACTGGCCCGATTTGAAAAAATATTTTTACTTTGGATAGTTCATTTATCGAGGAAGGCTTTAGGCTATATAACATAAAGATACGACTCATAAGACCACAGCAGAAATGAAAAATGTTGCGAAAACGGGAGAAAGATATTCCTTTTGAGAGCTTCCGCTGCATACGCTGCGGAAACCGCTTAAGTTACACAAAAATCATGTATGACAGGATTGTTCAGCATTAAGAGTTCTATAATAAAGTCCGCGACAGTATATGTCTATCTTTTATGGTTGACTTACTACAACCTTTTTTATATTAATAAATTTGTAAAAAAATAATGCATTATTTTTATAGGTGTATAATACACACAGGTATTTATTCTTACCAGAATAAATACATTCATTCAGAACCAAGTTGCCCTTTATATCATTTGATTTCAATTAATATCTTAGGAGCTATCACAGTTTTAACATAACTCCGCACCAAAATAATGTTCGCAGCTTAAGTACAACGTGCGCTTACGCTAATCTCTAATATTATAAAGCTGAAGAGTTTGTTTGTTTGTTTGTTTGTTTGTTTGTTTGAACGCGCTAATCTCAAAAACTACGGGCCCGATTTGAAAAATTCTTTTTACGTTGGATAGTCCATTTATCGAGGAAGGCTTTAGGCTATATAACATAAAGATACAACTCATAAGACCACAGCAGAAATGAAAAATGTTGTGAAAACGGGAGAAAGATATTCCTTTTGAGAGCTTCCGCTGCATACGCTGCGGAAACCGCTTAAGTTACACAAAAATTATGTATGACAGGATTGTTCAGCATTAAGAGTTCTATAATAAAGTCCGCGACAGCATATGTCTATCTTTTATGGTTGACTTACTACAACCTTTTTTATGTTAATAAATTGGTAAAAAAATAATGCATTATTTTTAGAGGTGTATTTTACACACAGGTATTTATTCTTATCAAAATAAATACATTCATCATCACGAGCATTTCATTTAGAACCAAGCTGCCCTTTATATCATTTGATTTCAATAAATATCTTAGGAGCTATCACAGTTTTAACATAACTCCGCACCAAAATAATGTTCGCAGCTTAAGTACAACGTGCGCTTGCGCTAATCTATACTAATATTATAAAGCTGAAGAGTTTGTTTGTTTGTTTGTTTGTTTGTTTGAACGCGCTAATCTCAAAAACTACTGGCCCGATTTGAAAAAATATTTTTACGTTGGATAGTCCATTTATCGAGGAAGGCTTTAGGCTATATAACATAAAGATATGACTCATAAGACCACAGCAGAAATGAAAAATGTTGCGAAAACGGGAGAAAGATATTCCTTTTGAGAGCTTCCGCTGCATACGCTGCGGAAACCGCTTAAGTTACACAAAAATCATGTATGACAGGATTGTTCAGCATTAAGAGTTCTATAATAAAGTCCGCGACAGCATATGTCTATCTTTTATGGTTGACTTACTACAACCTTTTTTATGTTAATAAATTTGTAAAAAAATAATGCATTATTTTTAGAGGTGTATTATACACACAGGTATTTATTCTTATCAAAATAAATACATTCATCATCACGAGCATTTCATTTAGAACCAAGTTGCCCTTTTTATCATTTGATTTCAATAAATATCTTAGGAGCTATCACAGTTTGAACATAACTCCGCACCAAAATAATGTTCGCAGCTTAAGTACAACGTGCGCTTGCGCTAATATATTATAAAGCTGAAGAGTTTGTTTGTTTGAACGCGCTTATCTCAGAAACTGCTGGACCGATTTGAAAAAATATTTCTGTGTTGGATAGCTTAGTTATCGAGAAAGGCTTTAGGATATAAAACATGACGCTGCGACGGGAGGGTAGGGAGCAAACTCAAAACGCGCGGACGAAGTCGCGGGGGACCGCTAGTATATTATAAAGCTGAAAAGTTTGTTTGTTTGAACGCGCTTATCTCAGGAACTGCTGGACCGATTTGAAAAAATATTTCTGTGTTGGATAGCTTATTTATCGAGAAAGGCTTTAGGATATAAAACATGACGCTGCGACGGGAGGGGAGGGAGCAAACTCAAAACGCGCGGACGAAGTCGCGGGGGACCGCTAGTCATACAATAATGGACCTTAGCGTATTGTATTACATCCTTATGGCTGTAGGAAACTTTCGAAACGGCACTAGGATACCTACCACTAAAACAAAAGTAGCAAAAAATGCACTTACACAGCATCGCCTTTCAAAGTCTTAGAAAAATACACATGTGCGTCCTAATACAATTTAGGCGCGGTCCCTAACTGGACCCTCATAGCGGGGTATCATATATATTGCAAACTCCTTACCATCTGACATCTTGATAATGAACCCGGCTTCAAAACTATAGTACAATTGACATTAAATGAACCAATTCTCGATTATATAAATTTAGGTTTATGAAAGATATCATTAAACGTTACACGCTTCAACACCCGAGCGATCGCATGAGGCCGCATAATAATAGAATTTATATTGTGTCTCGTTCACATAAGCTTGAGGGATTAACTTAATTGCCTATTCCAGTTTTGAATTCATAAATGAGGTTACTGTTGCATCCAACACCTCTATCAAACTTTGAACGAACTAGCCAGGTCGTAAACTCATGCCACAGGTAAACAATCAAAATAGCAGACAAAACCGACTGTTCTACGGATGCATAGAAAAAATTAATAAGGTTAACCTTATTCATTTTTTCTATGTACGGATAGTTCTACGTGATAGCAGGCGCGGTCCGAAGGGGGGGGGGGGGGGGGTGGGGTCACAGGGGACAATGTTGACTATCAGATGAATGAACACGTCAACATTAAGATTCGATACGATACGATACGATACGATACGAAGTACTATTCAGCCAGGACCAAAGCCTGATCCGGTAAAACCGGCACACCAAATAGCACGATTTTTAGAAGGAGGGACACGCTCCGGGATGGGAGAGGAGACCGACTAGCCGGAGCCTATCGGCCACAACCACCAAGATATGCATCGAGTGTGGTCTAGGAATATAGGGAGAAAGACAGGTATCATAAGAGGGCTGAGCGTTGATGAGGTAGGCAATCGGTCGGTCTTTGTGGATATGCGTAGGACTTCTTCTAGATCTTCTTTGGTCCTTTTGATTCAGTTATATGGTCAATGCACTGCTTCTGCTCATATGTTTTGCACTGGCGGCGTCCGATTTATAAGTTGCTGCATTCCACTTACGTCAATGTTTTGGCGGGCGTCCTTTTAAAGCTTGGTGCGCTTTACCAAAATTTAACGTTTCTAGCTTCTTCTTTTAGCTCGAGGTGCTCCTTTGACTTTGGTCTTTATGACTGTCGTACGCTTATAGCTTGATTTTCTCTTCTAACGCCTATTATAGCTCTCGTTTGCTTGTAACTCTTAACGCTCCAATGTTGATAAAATTTGGTGTCATCCGCTAATAAATTGTTACGCTCCCGCGACATAGACCATTGTAGACGTTGCCAGTTTATTGCTCGCTGCGCTTCTTCAACCTTGACGATTGTAGCTGTCGTCAATTGCTAGCTCGCTGCACTCAATCAATCAATCAATCTAGCTCTCAATCAATTTAGCTGTCGTTAGTTTTCAGCTTGTTGCGCTCCTTCAACGTAGACCATTGTAGTTGTCGTACATTTTTATCTCGCTGCGCTCCCTCAATGTTGACCATTGTATATGTCGCCAGTTTATAGCTCGCTGCGCTTTTTTCAACGTAGATCAATATAGCTGTGGTCAGTTTTCAACTCGCTGTGCTCTTCCAGCGTACATCATGGTAGCTGTCGTCAGTTTTAGCTCGCTGTGCTCCCTCTACGTTGATCATAGCGCCACTTATGGCTCACTGCGCTTAATTAAAGTTGTCTTCTGCTTATGGCTCGCTGCGCTCCGACGTTGATGCTGTTAAATAATGTAACTGGTGCCCAATCCTTGTCTGTTAGGTCAATCCAGCTCGTGCTTTCCGTTTATAAGCACCTGCTTCAGCTAGTTTTATTTTTAGTGTTTGTTCAGTTGCCAGAAACTTTTTTGCTTGATGATCACTGATCTACACAATAAATCAACTCACACAGCACATATACAAGAAACCACTAACACAAGAAGCGACACACATTTCACACACATTGATCATTGTTGCTGTTTCGCTTATTGCTCGCTGCGCTCTGACGCTGATGAGTGCAGCTGTCTTCGGCTTAAGGCTCGCTGCGCTCCGACGTTGATCTTTGTAGCCCTCTTCCGCTTTGGCTCGCTGCGCTTCAACGTTGACCATAGTAGCTTCTAGTCCATTGGGCTTGGCCGGCTTGTGCTTCCCTGTCATAAGATTCTGCTTCAGAATTTTAACAAAAAGAATGCGGTTTCTTTTTTGTTTAGTTGCCGGAACATTTGCCTAACCATCACCTATCCGCACAACAAGTCACGCACAGCACATATATAAAGGAGAAAATCACTAGCACGAGTAGCGACACACATAGACACACGAACTCACGCACATACACATAATGTGAACACAATACTTTTTTGCGATTCTGCAGTTTTTTTAAGGTTTTGCTTGCTATGTGAAGATCTTTAACCTGAAAGAAATATCAAATTAGTGCAATACATGCCAATCTTGATGGCGGCTTGTGTTGAGTAAGAGCAGACGCTAAAAAGATGCACATCTGAAAGCTTTTATGACAGATGGCAAGCATTTTTTTTTGGCCGTTTGTGCTTTGTTTTCTTTTACAACAGTATAATACTATAGAAATGATGAACAAATATGATTCAAGACTGGAATAGGTAATTAAATTAAGTAACGTTTAATGATCTTTCATAATCCTAAATTTCTATGATCGAGAATTTGTTCATTTAATGTCAATAGTACTATAGTTTTGAAGCCGAGTTCATTATTAAGATGTCAGATGGTAAGGAGTTTGCAACATATTTATGGTACCCCGCTGTGAGGGTCCTGTTAGGGGCTGCGCCTAGATTGTATTAGGACGCACGTGTGTATTTTTCTTAGACTTTAAAAGGCGATGCTGTGAAAGTGCATTTTTTGCTCCTTTTGTTTTAGTGGTATCCCAGTGCTGTTTCGAAAGTTTCTTATAGCCATAAGGATGTAATACAATACGGTCTATTAGTTTTTGGGGAGCAATCTTTGTTTTTTTGTTTTTTTTTGGCGACGCAACCTGAACTGTTCGACTATTATTCTGTCTGTATATTTAAGTTGCAAAATAAATCGTGTGTACACAATTAAGTTTAAAATCTCACCAAGTTCATATCAAAAAACACGGTATGGTCACGACACTCGTACCTAATTTGTAACAATTTACTATGGTAAACAGAGTTGAACGCAAGTCATTATAAATTTTTCCGGTGATATGATTATGACCACATAGGACGCCTTAAAATAATTTACACAATGTGTAATTATTCTAAGTAGGACTAGGGACACTATATTGGTATTTAAATTACACATTAATAAACGGAAATAAGATATTTTGAGAAGGGAAATTTACTCGCTATTTGTTTTTGATTTATCTTGATCGTGGCGATGTATTTAATCTGTTTTAAAATACTAATCACGGAGAAACCGTTTCAATATTTTGCGGGACAATTTGTTGTTAAGATGCCCTTGCGCGCGCGTCGGGCTCTAAGACAATCGGCCTAAGGTGTTATGTTTTCTATAAAAAAAGTAATATGTATTGGAAAAATAAAGGACAAAGATACTTTAACGGTGCACGAGTTCATTGTAATTTAAAAGACTTTTTGAATTGTTTTAAGGTCGCCTTTTAGGTGCGTTAATCGTAATTGTTTTATTGGACTAATATTCCGCCGCTTAGAAAGTTTCTCAGGCTTTTAACAATACAAATTTTATGCTCCTAGTCCCGTTGCTATCGTTTAGAATATTCTTGACTTTTTTGTTAATGACCGTATCCCAACCACGTGCTGGACACTGTACAAAGTTATTTGTGCGAGTAATTTCTTACCCAAATACGACGAAATAGTTAAAAGAATGTATTGTTATTAAAAAAAATAGATATTTTAGTTTTATGGTACGTATGTAGCCAAATGTACCCTTTGTCACTCCTCTAAAAATAATAAAAACTTTGTCTCACAACATAAGGAAGGTATTGTGTAATGGCTATACATATAAAATGAATGGCTGTTAACTTATGTAAAGTCGTAGAAACTTGATCGAGCTCCACGTTGCATAGGTATAAGATTACTATTTTTTGTGATTACCTTTATTTCTAAAATGTTTCCTTACAATTGCGGGATTTAAATGTGTAAGCGGTAAGGTGGCAAGGTTATAGTTGTACCAACAATTATTTGAGAGCTCCTAGCAACCTCATAAAAAAATCGCGGTTTTCTTTGTTATTTGAAGTTAATTTTTGGGGTAAATTATTTTAATTCTTTCCTAATACTTATATTTGTATTAAGTTACCTGCACTAAGGATTATTTACAACATAATATTTAATTAAATTGAATAGAACTGTATATGGACTGTTTCTGTGCTGTATGTGGATATGTTTTGAGTTTTAGAAATTATGAGTGTGACATAGTTCGATGTCTGTCTTGAGTTAATTCTAAAACCTTTGTCGATCAATATGGTGTGGTATTTTATCAACATAATATGGAAGGATCTCACCAAATTTGTGTCACTATGTGACTTAGACGTGCGGAAGATTTTCCTGGACTTCGATCTGCATCAGTGGTTGGCCTCTATGTTTGTGAGCGGAGCTGGACACGTTCCTTACTGTCCTCTCACGCCTGATGAGGCTCACTATGAAACTCACGCACACACTTTAACACCACACTGGCCCTGCTGGGCTACTATATCCTAGTCTGGTATGCTTTTGAGTCCCGCCAAAAACACCAGGCGTTTATCTACGACGACTATTTTACCTTGTAATACGCTTAATAGTACACTTAAGATTCTACACACGGATTCAATTTGTCGCGATTTACAGTTCCTGAAGCCATTAATTACTAACAACATTCACACCAATCACACTGAAATAAGCGCGATTTACTACCGCGTCCGCGTCCGTTATCCGCGTCGGATTAAACACGATGAACGATGATTCTAATTAACTCGATTCGGTAAGACACTTTTAAGACACACACAAAAAAGACTGGTGGAATTTAAAATAAGAGGTATTAAAATATTTAATAACTTAAACCCGGTTCTTTTTTAACAGAAAGTACCCTGTAAATTACACCGTTGGAAAATAGCGTTCACGTGTTTGAGCCCGACAAACAGTTGTCACTTAATTCACCACTACACATTCACAAGAAATCACTTCATGGCTTTAATTAATTATTATCACTGTATATTTAAGAACGAAACACGGAATAACCGCCTCAAATTACTGAGAGACGATTCGTCGTAAAGCTACCCTTGCGCGCGCGTCGGGCACTGAAACAATAGATTTTTAGGGTCTGCCGGCGGCTTGCGCGACACGTGCAGGCAGGAATCAGGATACGACCACTCGCAACGGCTGCCCAAAAGGCTCTCTCGAACACGTCAACATTAAGATTCTAGTGAAAAAAAACACTATATGTGCCTTTAAAATTTAGGGGTTTCCCTCGATTACACTAAGATTCCATCATCAGACCTCCACTTAGAAACAATGGGAACAACTAGAAGGTACAACCTTCAGGTTAGTGAAAAAAAATTCAAATCGGTCTACAAATAACTGCGATATGAGGTGGACCACAGCAACAAGAAAAAACATACAGTCTAATTGATAACCTCCTCCTTTTTGAAATCGTTAAAAAATGTTATAATAGCACATTTTCAACAACCGCAAAAATAACTTCGTCTTTCATACAAACACTATGAAAAACAAAGTTATTTTTGCTGTCAACAGAATATTGTGGTATTTTGGCTAAGTGGAAGTAAGTGGACCCTTAATTTAGTTAAAGTTGGCGCGAGTCCGACTCGCACTTGGCCGGTTTTTTATTAGAGTGACCCCCTCCAAAGTAAAATTATAAATAATCACATTGATTGCACAAAATTCGTGGATTAAATTAGCTAGGTACAGAGTTCCTGTTCGCCGAACTAGAAATAATAGAAAAACCCTATTTCATATAGGTACCCACTTGTCGTACAAATGCAGGAAAGCGCTCGCCAATGTATCGTATGTTAAAACGTTATAATCAACTGTTTGCACACGAGGTAGACCCTTTTCAATATGATACACGTAAATACAAGGACCATGTCATAAATATTCTCAAATGCGATGATACCGCCATCATATAAAGAACTATATAATTACAATAGTATCATACTTGTTTGTGTTAACTAATAGACAATAGTGTTGTACTGTACTGTCGCTACAATAATAGTTGTGTAAGTAGTCACAACCGTATTTGTAGACGACAAATTCTACCAATACTCAGCCATTTCTTTTTGTGTTGATTTTCTGTTTAATATCGTGCTATGTAACGTAATTTATTATATTTGAATAATTTTCCAATGCCATCTTAAATTTATTTAACTTATCTATAAGTAATCCAATTTCGTAACTTATCTCATAATCGAAATGTAAGCTATTATGACAGTAGCCTTCTGTTTCTTACTCATCTACGGAACATGTTGTTGGTGTGTACTTACTATGTAACTATGTAATTTTTTTTTACACTTTTGTACATTACCGTTTGTGTTCTTTCAATTAATAAAAATAAAATAAATAAAAATAAAATAAAATTTCAGGCTGCGACCGCGCCTGCGCGATAGCCCCTGATAGCCCACAAATCAACGAGCTGTCATTCTTGACTTTGGCTCATCGGGCAGTTCGACATAATCCTGCTGAACATAAATCCTGCAAAAAAGTTGACGAAAACCATCATTCATCATGAATCCAAAAAGAAATCCAAATCTTAACGACAGAATACAATCAATTAGTATCATATACTCGTATCAGAAATCCAAACCTAAAAATGTGTCAGTGTAAGATCAAAATTGTTTAAATCAATGCGAATGCTGTTGCGAAGCGCGTTAAATTCAGTGCGAGATGCGGGTCTTGATTTACGTATTTAAGTCGTTTGTTGTACTAATTAGCCTTTAATCCACATATAGTACTACTTCAAATAACGAAGAAATCCGCGAATATTTATACTAGGGGGCTAGGTAGCCCTGAAAGAATTTATAGGTACTACGATAACACCTTGACACTAAAACATCTAACTCCCGCAGATGATATTATATTCGGACGCTCACGGATCGATAGGACGCCGGCGGCAGCTGAACGAAGGAATAAAAATTTATAAACACCTCCTTAACACAAAGCTGTGTTAATTCGGATGTTACTGTGAACTATACAACGAATAATCTACATTTTTTAAACAAATAATACCTCCTTATAACAATTTCCTCTTGGGTAAAAAAGTTCACCCTCAATTTCTTGCACAAATAATATTGTACATTGCCCAACACGTGCAAAGGAAAGAATATCCGACCATTGTCAAAAAAGCCAACAACATGCGAAACCATAACAACAGGACCAGAAGAGTAAATTGTTAAAGCCCTGAAAAACTTTCTAAGTGGCGGGATATGAAATTCGATTTTGTAGTTAATATGTGCACTGTTGAATCATATTTGTTCATCATTGCTATAATGGTCCCCCGCGACTTCGTCCGCGCGTTTTTCGATTTTTTCTTGCCTTTTAAACCTTCCCTAGACCTCCACGAATATTTCAAGACTAAGATAAGATAAATCCGTTCAGCCGTTCTCGAGTTTTAGTGAGACTAACGAACAGCATTTCATTTTTATATATATTAATATAATATTGTTTTAAAATAAAACAAAGCACAAACGGCCAATAAATTTGCCTGTCCATTTGTCATAAAAGCTCTCAGACGTGCACCTTTTTAGCGTCTGCTCTTACTCAACTTTTTTTTTGCCAAACCTATACGTGTCTATGGATAGGTCTTTTAAAATGACATAGAGGTTCCTAAAACCATTTTCTTTTAAAGTCTGACGTTTCACAACTAGACGCTTCCAAAGTGGAAAAATGGGCGACCCCCCCTATTTAACTTACACTAAGTGAGTGTAAATTTTGAAAAATATATACCTATATATTGTAGATCGTAACAAATACTTTAAATTTAAATCGGTTTGGACGGGATCGAACCAGTAGTTTTTGAGATTTAGCACATTTTCAACAACCGCAAACATAACTTTGTTCTTCATACAAACACTATGAAAAACCACCTCATATTTGCTGTCAAAAAATATTGTGGTATTTTACTAAATGGAAGTAAGTTGATTCCCTAATTTCAGTGCGCGAGTCCGACTCGCACTTGGCCAGTTTTTTAAAACAGTGTTATCAGAGGACGATGATAAGTTTCCACCAAGACTTTTTGACCATAAATAAACTGGTGAAACCTGACACAAGCAAAGACTATGGCATAAAGTTCCTTTTCGATTTGTGCCATTCTTTTTTGAGTTAATGTTTTTTGACTCACTTTTATCGATCATGGGATCGATGGTGAATAAAACTAGGATTCTTCCATACATTGTATAATTAGCCACCACAAACAAAGGACATACGTAGTACACACGTCTTGAGTATATGGAGTCCCGGCGACGTCTGTCCGTCACCCGAACGGCCCCGCCTGCGCCCGGCACCTCTGTTGACATCGCGATTGCTAACCCGGCCATACTGCATGACCACAGCTTCGTCCTCAAAGCTCTAAGATGCCTGAAAGTAAAGGACCGTAAGGTAGAGTGTTACTGCCCTCTCACTTTTGCCTGACAACATTGTCGGAATTACTGTAGCCTAATCCAATGATAGCCACCAACCTGACTGTAAAAGCCAGAAATAGATCTGCCTGATTTCTTTAGCCAGAAAAATTATACCTGTCTGACTTTCCTCGTGCTCGAGCTTTGCCTGAATCCATTGTCAGACTTATTTAGTAACCACCTGACAGCCCATGTTAGAATTACAACCACCAACCATAGTCAGCATAACAACAGCATGATAGGACACATATCAACCTATCCCATCAGAATCTTACCAAACTGACCTGCCAGTCAGAATTATACATAACAGCCCGATCAAAGGCAAACTGTCCTCTGCAATCGGAATTACAACAACCTGACCTCAACGATCAGAATCAAGCAGCCTGATCAAACTAATCAGTTATTCAACAGCCTGATCTAACCAATCAGATACACAACTGCCTAATAAACCAATCAGAAAAACATCGGCCTGATAAACCAATCAGAAAAACATCGGCCTGATCTAACCAATCAGAAATACATCAGCCTGATCTAATCAATCAGAAATACAACAGTCTGACTTCATTTTTCAGAAATCAACAGCCTGATCTTTTTAATTAGAAATCAACAGCCTGATTTAACCAATTAAGAGATATAAGAACCTAATCTAACCAATCAGAAATACAACAGCCTGATTTATATAATCAACACAATAACAGCCTGATTAATCAGAATAATTCCGGCCTGAACCACACAATCCAAACATAATAGCCAGTCAATTCCACTTACCACTCTATGAGTGCTGCCATTGCATTATCCAACAAACTCCGGTATACACCATAACAATAACAAACTACTTGCCGGCATAACACCATGCCCTTCCGCTTCTGAATCGTCACGCAAAAGCACTTGTGTATTTGTTAGCTAGTCTCGCCGTCCGAGTTAGCACTCGTGCCATTGCACGTGTAATATGGCACTTACGATCCTGCCGCCTCTCATCAGCCTGTATGTTCATCACACACGTATGACCGCTAAAGGCCCTACCGCTCCTCTTTCTGAGATAGCATCAGTCAATTTATAAGTGAGACCAGTAGGTCCTGCCTGCCACTCCCCTTACTGAGGTAGCATCTGTGAATATGCACAACTGACCATAAGGTCCTTCCTCTCTCTTAGCTTTCGTGTTCTTACACGTATGGCCAAACAGGTCTTGCACGCCTCTCACCAGTCTACGTGAGATAGCTTTTCATATGCACGCAATAGCATCGGCCATACTCATTTTGAGCTCTGCCAGTTATCATTCACTTTCCTGCTGTGTTTGCGGGATTCTGCCTCATAAAGGTTCAATATTAATTTTGTTTTACAATTCATCAACAGGGATCAGCTATTTAACTGCCATTGAATCGCTCGGCCTGTCTATACTTAGACAGATTATATATTCCACCTTTCCCATTCGAGGAATCCTAAATTTCGGCCACCGTTTCTCAAAGCAGTAAAACCGTAATTATTTTCTGCCACTTATTTTTCGTTCTCAACGATACTAAAATTGTTTTTCAATCGTAAAAACTCATTTTCACTCATCTAGTATTCAGCTGATATAATAACGCTCATCGATTTCATCTGCCACATTGCTTCGTCAGAAATTCATTCAGCTTTCATTTTTCTAAGCCTTGTTTATCATTTTTCAGCCGACAATCATAGTTTTTATCATCATTGTACACAAGCATCAAAAATCAGCTTTGCCTGTACACATTTCTTCATTAGAATAGTTAGATACGGGATTGCTACCATGTACCTTATTATTTATGAGTTTCCGATAGGTATTTCGGCACTGTTGCAAGCGCCATGATCACGGAGTTACTGAAGAGAATTTGCGGGTGGGTTGTTATTGGCAGACATATCGGTCTACCCTCCTTCGAAGTCGTTTATTCCGCTCGCCGCCGGTACCATTGTCCACAAACTCACTATTTTCTCGCATCTTTTCTCGACACACAACACTGACAGTATCTGTTCGCGAAACAGCACTATGTTTATTTACACGGTTTTTACACATACGAACCACTGGATTCCAGACACTTGACAATTTAAACCCGTCCTCGTGATTGAAATTTTTGTATTTAGTTATTTCAATCGCTTCCCTAACCAATCTTGGTATGTAGTGGCGTTCTGTCGAGATGATCTGAGGGTTGTGGAACTCAATCCAGTGATTCGGCCCGGATTCTAATAAATGTTCCGCTATAGCAGATTTATGTCTGTCATTGTTTTTGACTGCTTTTATATGTTCACTCATTCGGCACGCTACGGAACGTTTAGTTTGACCAATATATGAGCTTCCGCAACTGCAGTCAATTTTGTAGACACCAGGTCTTTGTAGTGGGAAACTGTCTTTGGGAGATCGTAAACATTGTGCCACTTTTCTGAATGGAGTGAAGACAGTATTTAATGAATATTTATTTAGAATGTTAGCGACCTTATCTGTCACTCCTCTTATGTATGGCAAAAATACTGGTTGTCTATCTACCCTATCTTTCCTGTGTCTTACTTTGTGTCTAGGTGGAAGTTGTCCTTTATATCCATTACTCTGCAGGACCCGCTGAACATGTTCTAATTCTTGGCTTAGATTTTCGCTATCGCACAAATCATAAGCACGGTTCGTCAGCGAAGTCACCACCGAATCAAGATGTCTAGAATGGTGATGTGAGGTTGCGTTTAGATAGCGATCAGTGTGAGTAGATTTTCTATACACAGAGTGACTGAGTGATCCATCACTTCGTACACGGATCTTTACGTCCAGAAACGCTAGACTTCTGTCTTCTTCCACCTCGAAGGTAAAGTTCATTTTAGGGTGAATGCCATTTAAATACGCCAATTGAGACTCCACATCTTGTCTGTTACCCCTTAATATACAATATACGTCATCTACATACCTCTTCCATAGTTTTATCTCCGTAGTAGTCGTGGCAAGGGCTTTTTCTTCAAAAAACTCCATCCATATATTCGCGACCACTGGAGCTATGGGACTGCCCATGGCAACTCCATCTATTTGAAGGTAGTATTGACCCCGGTAAACAAAGAAGTTCTTTGATAGGCAATGATGTAAAAGTGCTGCGTATTCCATTGGGATGTCATGTTCTTGGAACTTCACCTTCACCACTTCCATACACTCCGCTACTGGCACATTTGTGAACAGCGATTCTACGTCAAAACTGACCATCACCTCACTCATCTCCACAGTAGTTTCGTGCAGAATTTCAATAAAGTGGCGGGAATCTCTAACAAAAGACGACGTTCGGCCTACTATTGGTTGCAATACTTTTGCTACGTGCTTAGCTAATTCGTACGTCGGTGAGTCTATTTGGCTCACAATTGGTCGCAAGGGCACATTCCGCTTGTGTACTTTAGGTAAACCATATAGTTTAGGAGGCTGGGCAGTTCTAGGTCGTAGTAAGAACTTAAGGATATCGTCGTCTATGACGTCTGCGTTTTGTTTGATAAGTGACCGAGTGCTACGATCAGTTCTCGCCGTTGGGTTATAATCTACTTTTTTGTAAGTATTAACATCGCTGAGTAAACTTTGTATCTTATTGTCGTACTCAACAATGACCATAATAACTGTCGCATTACCCTTATCTGCTTTAAGGACTATAATGTTGTCATTCATACGAAGCTCTCTTAAAGCCGCTGATTCGGACGAGGTGACATTCGGTTTCGGTGGTGTAACATGGCGTAATATTACGGCAATATCTTGCCTTAACGTGTCCGCATCTACTGATGGTATCTTGTTACGCATGATTCCTTCCTCAACTGACCCTATCAGCTCCTCATAGGGAATACGTGTCGGTGTAATGGCAAAATTCAACCCCTTCTCCAGAGTAGACTTAGCAGAATCAGACAACTCGGTACTTGACATATTTATCACCGTTCGAGTTGCGATCGAGTTCTTATAGTAGGCGGCGGGCTTCTGTTTCTTACATAGTGACTCTAACTTACGGTCATGTTTCATCGCTCTCAGTTCCTTAGTACGTTGTGCTTGTAAGTAGGTCACACGATCGCAAATGTCAAAGTCACTATTCGTTAGCATCTCACTACACTTAAGATGTAATTTATATAACTCACTCTGTGTTTGGTCCAACTGGTACCTACAATTTCGTATCGACTTGCGTAATAGTTTAACACTCGCACTTCTTAGAACACTTGCGGAGCCGTAAATGTCAGGTCTAGGCTTTATCCTCACACACAATGGGATAATATCGGCATCACGACACTTCACTAGGAAATTAATGGACTCCTTTAAACATTCACACTTTTTACGCAAGCGTTCTAGGTCTTTTATTGATTTTGATGTATCCGGCCCGTACCGGTTAACAATATAATGTTTTAAACTTTCATGGTCACTCACATTAGAATAGTTAGATACGGGATTGCTACCATGTACCTTATTATTTATGAGTTTCCGATATTTCGGCACTGTTGCAAGCGCCATGATCACGGAGTTACTGAAGAGAATTTGCGGGTGGGTTGTTATTGGCAGACATATCGGTCTACCCTCCTTCGAAGTCGTTTATTCCGCTCGCCGCCGGTACCATTGTCCACAAACTCACTATTTTCTCGCATCTTTTCTCGACACACAACACTGACAGTATCTGTTCGCGAAACAGCACTATGTTTATTTACACGGTTTTTACACATACGAACCACTGGATTCCAGACACTTGACAATTTAAACCCGTCCTCGCGATTGAAATTTTTGTATTTAGTTATTTAATTCGTATGTGTAAAAACCGTGTAAATAAACATAGTGCTGTTTCGCGAACAGATACTGTCAGTGTTGTGTGTCGAGAAAAGATGCGAGAAAATAGTGAGTTTGTGGACAATGGTACCGGCGGCGAGCGGAATAAACGACTTCGAAGGAGGGTAGACCGATATGTCTGCCAATAACAACCCACCCGCAAATTCTCTTCAGTAACTCCGTGATCATGGCGCTTGCAACAGTGCCGAAATATCGGAAACTCATAAATAATAAGGTACATGGTAGCAATCCCGTATCTAACTATTCTAATGTGAGTGACCATGAAAGTTTAAAACATTATATTGTTAACCGGTACGGGCCGGATACATCAAAATCAATAAAAGACCTAGAACGCTTGCGTAAAAAGTGTGAATGTTTAAAGGAGTCCATTAATTTCCTAGTGAAGTGTCGTGATGCCGATATTATCCCATTGTGTGTGAGGATAAAGCCTAGACCTGACATTTACGGCTCCGCAAGTGTTCTAAGAAGTGCGAGTGTTAAACTATTACGCAAGTCGATACGAAATTGTAGGTACCAGTTGGACCAAACACAGAGTGAGTTATATAAATTACATCTTAAGTGTAGTGAGATGCTAACGAATAGTGACTTTGACATTTGCGATCGTGTGACCTACTTACAAGCACAACGTACTAAGGAACTGAGAGCGATGAAACATGACCGTAAGTTAGAGTCACTATGTAAGAAACAGAAGCCCGCCGCCTACTATAAGAACTCGATCGCAACTCGAACGGTGATAAATATGTCAAGTACCGAGTTGTCTGATTCTGCTAAGTCTATTCTGGAGAAGGGGTTGAATTTTGCCATTACACCGACACGTATTCCCTATGAGGAGCTGATAGGGTCAGTTGAGGAAGGAATCATGCGTAACAAGATACCATCAGTAGATGCGGACACGTTAAGGCAAGATATTGCCGTAATATTACGCCATGTTACACCACCGAAACCGAATGTCACCTCGTCCGAATCAGCGGCTTTAAGAGAGCTTCGTATGAATGACAACATTATAGTCCTTAAAGCAGATAAGGGTAATGCGACAGTTATTATGGACATTGTTGAGTACGACAATAAGATACAAAGTTTACTCAGCGATGTTAATACTTACAAAAAAGTAGATTATAACCCAACGGCGAGAACTGATCGTAGCACTCGGTCACTTATCAAACAAAACGCAGACGTCATAGACGACGATATCCTTAAGTTCTTACTACGACCTAGAACTGCCCAGCCTCCTAAACTATATGGTTTACCTAAAGTACACAAGCGGAATGTGCCCTTGCGACCAATTGTGAGCCAAATAGACTCACCGACGTACGAATTAGCTAAGCACGTAGCAAAAGTATTGCAACCAATAGTAGGCCGAACGTCGTCTTTTGTTAGAGATTCCCGCCACTTTATTGAAATTCTGCACGAAACTACTGTGGAGATGAGTGAGGTGATGGTCAGTTTTGACGTAGAATCGCTGTTCACAAATGTGCCAGTAGCGGAGTGTATGGAAGTGGTGAAGGTGAAGTTCCAAGAACATGACATCCCAATGGAATACGCAGCACTTTTACATCATTGCCTATCAAAGAACTTCTTTGTTTACCGGGGTCAATACTACCTTCAAATAGATGGAGTTGCCATGGGCAGTCCCGTAGCTCCAGTGGTCGCGAATATATGGATGGAGTTTTTTGAAGAAAAAGCCCTTGCCACGACTACTACGGAGATAAAACTATGGAAGAGGTATGTAGATGACGTATATTGTATATTAAGGGGTAACAGACAAGATGTGGAGTCTCAATTGGCGTATTTAAATGGCATTCACCCTAAAATGAACTTTACCTTCGAGGTGGAAGAAGACAGAAGTCTAGCGTTTCTGGACGTAAAGATCCGTGTACGAAGTGATGGATCACTCAGTCACTCTGTGTATAGAAAATCTACTCACACTGATCGCTATCTAAACGCAACCTCACATCACCATCCTAGACATCTTGATTCGGTGGTGACTTCGCTGACGAACCGTGCTTATGATTAATAATAATAATAATAATATATATATTTATTTCTCTTCACAAATAGGTAATTACAAAGCAACTTTACATTAACTTAAGGGTACACATGAAATTTTTTACCAGTAATTTGTGAAAGACTGGTGTCTGAAGTAGGTTTCTGAAAAACCTGTGATACAGATCACCAGGCCCCCCTCACAGTTGGCTTAAGTAAAGTATTAGGATTACCTTATGCATTAGTATTAAACATAAGTTGTGTTTAACATAACTAAAATTATGAGATTCTGTTTGTACGTGCATAATTTGAATATGTGTGTGTGTGTGTGTGTGTGTGTGTGTGTGTGTGTGTGTGTGTGTGTGTGTGTGTGTGTGTGTGTGTGTGTGTGTGTTTGTTGATTTACTGTGTGTCAGAGAGATAGCGAATTTGAGCTAATTTATGAATAAAAGGTATTGAGAAGGTAAAGCTTTTATGTGTCGATGAGTATCCTTATTAAACCAGTATAGTAAGAAGGTCTTCGGTAGTGTTGTAGTCTAGCATTTTAAGATGTTGGGTTATAGAAATTTTGCATGCTCGTCTTGGGACCGAGTAAAAATTTAGTAAGTTGTTTAGCTTATTGTAAAGGTAATCTCCCAAGAAGCAAAAAAAGTTGCGAGATGTTGCGGTTCTGAAGAGATGTCTAGGGCAGACGTTTCCCTTCTTGCGTTTCCCTTTGACTAAGTCAGGGTCGTAGTGCAGCATCGTGTGTTTTTTAAGAACAGTATGGAGAATGAAGGATTGCCTGACGGTTAATACACTCCACTCCTTGTATAGATCGAAAGTGGGGTGTCGGCTCGGGAGGCAAGCGGCCACTTTCAAGATAAGACGCTGGGCTCTTTCTGCCTCCAACAAGTGAGTTTTATCTGCCCCACCCCATACCGTTATGCAATAGTCCACAATAGATTGAGCTAATGCATAGTAGACCATTTTAAGCACCCGGCGGTCAGCTACGTGTCTGAGGGACTTAAACACATAGATAAGCTTACGAAGCCTAACGACAAGTGTCATAATGTGCTGTTTAAAGGAGAGGGTTTGATCGATGATGACCCCGAGGTATTTAATGTCTTTGGTTCTGGCGAGACTGGGGCAAGAACACGTGCTAGCAGAGACACATTTGTGGACGTAGAGGAGCATATCATGGGGCGGTAGTAGATCGGCACGTAAGGCAAAAGGGATAAAATTCGTCTTAGTGATGTTTAAGGTGAGGATGTTTTGTCTGAGCCAATCATTGACCAAATCTAGTCCCTGCTGTGCGGAAAGGAAGACATCTTGCCAGGATACGCCTCTGAAGAAAAGAGCAGTATCATCGGCGAAGGTGAACACTTGTCCATGGTGTAGGGTTAGTTGGCACAGGTCATTGATGTACACCAAAAATAATGTTGGTCCTAGTATGCTGCCTTGTGGGACGCCGAAAGTAGTGGTTACTTCGTCACTAGTCCAATTTCCAATCCTTACTCGTTGTGTTCTATTGCTAAGGTAATCACTAAAGAGTTTGAGTGGGGTGCCACGTACTCCAATCCTCTCTAATTTAGTCAATAGAAGGGGAATTGAGACTGTGTCGAACGCCTTGGCCAGGTCGATGAAAACAGCTATGCACTTTTCTTTGGCATCTAGAGATGTTATGATTGAGTTAACAAGCTCGTGGACAGCGTCATTAGTGGACTTAGCACGTCGGAAGCCAAATTGGTTCGGAGAAAGAAGGTTTCGACTCTCTAAGTATTTTATAAGTCTATCATTCATAATACGCTCAGCAATTTTGGATAACGAAGGTAACAAGGATATGGGTCTATAGTTGTCAACGCTATCTTTAGAACCAGATTTGTGGATTGGTTTAACTAAAGCTTTCTTAAAAACCGAGGGAAACACACCTTTGGTAATCGATAGGTTGACAACATGACATAAAGGTGCAGTTATGAGAGCCGCATATCTTTTTATTACTTTTGTGGAAATTGAGTCTATTCCTACTGCGCATTTGTCCCTCAGCCCATTGATCATGTCGTCAATCTCCATTTCGTCAGTTAGTGTCATAACTAGAGAGAATGAGGGCGACCAAGTTGGTAGGGGATTCTGTTTTTGATTGCTCGGGTTGTAGGGCGCTATATTTTCAGCCAAGTTTTTTCCTACATTCGCAAAAAACTTGTTCACTTCATTAACACTACCCTGTGGATCTGACGGATCCACCAGTAAGGATGAATGGTCAGCCAGTTTTTTTGCACCAGTGATATTTTTGATGGCATCCCAGAGGTCTTTTTTATTGTCTCGTGCAGTTTCTAGTTCAAGTCTTTCATATGTCCTTTTAGCTTTCTTTAGGGCTGATGTGCAGAAATTCCGATATCGTTTGTACGTGGTTTTAATAGCAACATTGGTAGGGTCTTGTTTGAATTTTTTGAACAAGTTGTCTCTGTTTCTCATACAACGCAATAAAGCTTTAGTTATCCAGGGTTTATTAGTAAGTTGTCTGTTTGGGATCTTAATAGAGGTTGAACTTTCTTTGATATTATAGGGAATTTATATAGGGAATTCAAATACCCTACTAGCATGTTTGCTGCAATGTTGGGATCATTGCAGGAGAGAATTGAATCAAAATCGATCTGGTTGATCACGGTGTCTAGATTTTGTAGGTTAACATGGGTTTTAGTCTTGTTCTTGTATATAAGTTGAGTCCCTAGGTTAAAACTTAAGGCTACTGTTTGATGGTCCGTTATGGAGGTTTCTAGTATTACGCACGTAGCTTCCAGTTTACACTTCAACATTATATGGTCAAGGCACGTACGAAAATGAGTTATTTCTGTATGTCCAGCAAGGATACAGTGACAAGCTAACATGTTCAAATACTCATTGCAGTATTTGTCTACGCTAGTGGGTACAATGTCGATGTTGATATCTCCACAAAGAATTATATTTTTAAAACTACTGAGTTCCTTAAGCAAAGTGTCTAGGGAGGTTATGAATTTACTAGCATCCCTATAGCCCGGTGGACGATAGACTCCGATAATACAAGTTTCATTATTGATTTTTAGTAGAAGGCAGTTACTATCATCGACTTGTGGCTCTTCGAAAATACCTTTTAATTTTTCGTGAAGCTATATGACTACGCCTTCGTTTTGTGTGATGTTAGTTGTAGTAGCTGCGTGGGTGTAGTTGGTGAGACTTGGTATATTTGTATTAGACGGTAACCAACACTCCGTCAAAACCAGTACGTCCCAGTCAACTTCTGATCTTTGTAGAAGGGTTTCGAAATTACTTAAATTACAGCCTATGCTGCAAATATTTTGTGTTAAAATATTTAAAGTGCGGTTATTACTATTAATCTTGTGCTTTACATCGCTTATCCCACAAGTGACCACATGAGTAAGAGATAAAGAGTCCAGCTCCCGGCCTATCATATTAATATTTTGCATTTTAAAAACAACTGTTCGTAGATATGTTAAATTATGACTGTCACGACCTTTGCGTGACTGATTGAGATAAGGTATAGTATGAAATAAGCCGAAATCTGGACCCTGCCTCCCCTTTGATATGAAAGTGTGTGTGTGGTTTGGTGAATGTTTTGTAAGTGTGAGTGTGTGTGAGTGAGATGTGTTTTAATAGGAATATGACTGCACAAACAGATACAGAAAGAATATAGAGGAAAACTATTATTATAGGCATATTGCAAGCATAGCAAAAAAGAACAATACTGGTAATGAGATCTAATACTATCATGGATGGAATCAGTTACATTCAGTAAAATACAGGAATGTAAATATAAACAGAAAAATACAATCAAAATTATAAAAAAAGATTTGAGATTTCTTTCTCGTCGGTCACACGCACAGGGGGTTGACCTTCTTCCGTCCTAATGTAAACCTTCCCGTACGAAGTCCAGGTGGCCGCAATTTTTCGATTTTTGACAAGCTCCCTTGTAAGGTAGAAGACGCGACGAGCTTTAGTTGTAAGTGCTTCCGAGAGAAAAATTGTTTTAGTGGGGCCCGGAATCTTAAGAGCCGAGGTGTTCAATGTAGATTTGTTGGATTGGCGCATTTCTTTATTGTAATCTCTAAATCTTTGGACAATATTTTCCTTCCTCGACGTAGTAGTGAAATTCACTATGATAGCTTGAGATTTCGTACGGAATAGATCACGTATCTCAGAATCTTGGATTTGGGGACCAGCGCCAATAGTACAAGCTAATTTTTTAACAGTGGTACACAAGGACTGTTTGTCTTCAACTTCAAGTTTCGGTATGTTACGTAATTCAATTGATGTGGACTTCGAATCCTTCTCCAACATATCAATTTTCAACTCAAGATATTTAATATGAGTTTTAAATAGCTGGTTGTCTTTTTCAAGCGACTCGACCTTGTGTACGAGAGCATCGTGTTGGGAGCACATCAAGTCCATGGTTTTTTTAATTTCAGTATTCTGGTCAATAAGAGTACTAATTGATGAGTTAAGGGTTATGAATTTGGACTCTTGATATGAGTGAAGCTTGTCGAACATTTGCCTAAACTCACTTAGAAACTCATCCGAGCAACCCGGAGTGTCCGCAAACCTGCGTTTTACTCTTTTTGATATATTTGTCGTAAAATCGTGTTTAGCCGTCCCAGTAGAAGACAAGTTTAAATCCGAGTCAGACCCATAGTAGATAGGTGATTGCACTGATGCATTTTCTTTCGACGGAACTTCACTGTGAGGTGGTGTACGTTGTACTTTTGGCATTGTTTACAAAATGAAGTAAAGTTGTAGGCCTAAATATCGAGCGGCGAGCCGACGGCAAAGTACTCAGTGTAGGAGGCGGGGCTTGCGCAGGCGCACACCCACTTTACTATATGGGAGGCGTTAGATCGTCGACGCGCCGCCAAAAGTATAGCTAACGCATTCACTCTTAGCGATACGTCTCACTCGCTCGTTCCGCTTATTCTCACCCGTCGCTGCACTCCTGGTATCTCGGTCGAATAAAATCTCCTTTAATTTTCCGATGGCACTTTTAAAATAACAAAAATCGCTTGTTACTAAAAACACGTCTGATCACCTCAGAGGTCCGGAGGGGAGGGTGCGATAGCGAAAATCTAAGCCAAGAATTAGAACATGTTCAGCGGGTCCTGCAGAGTAATGGATATAAAGGACAACTTCCACCTAGACACAAAGTAAGACACAGGAAAGATAGGGTAGATAGACAACCAGTATTTTTGCCATACATAAGAGGAGTGACAGATAAGGTCGCTAACATTCTAAATAAATATTCATTAAATACTGTCTTCACTCCATTCAGAAAAGTGGCACAATGTTTACGATCTCCCAAAGACAGTTTCCCACTACAAAGACCTGGTGTCTACAAAATTGACTGCAGTTGCGGAAGCTCATATATTGGTCAAACTAAACGTTCCGTAGCGTGCCGAATGAGTGAACATATAAAAGCAGTCAAAAACAATGACAGACATAAATCTGCTATAGCGGAACATTTATTAGAATCCGGGCCGAATCACTGGATTGAGTTCCACAACCCTCAGATCATCTCGACAGAACGCCACTACATACCAAGATTGGTTAGGGAAGCGATTGAAATAACTAAATACAAAAATTTCAATCGCGAGGACGGGTTTAAATTGTCAAGTGTCTGGAATCCAGTGGTTCGTATGTGTAAAAACCGTGTAAATAAACATAGTGCTGTTTCGCGAACAGATACTGTCAGTGTTGTGTGTCGAGAAAAGATGCGAGAAAATAGTGAGTTTGTGGACAATGGTACCGGCGGCGAGCGGAATAAACGACTTCGAAGGAGGGTAGACCGATATGTCTGCCAATAACAACCCACCCGCAAATTCTCTTCAGTAACTCCGTGATCATGGCGCTTGCAACAGTGCCGAAATATCGGAAACCTATAAATAATAAGGTACATGGTAGCAATCCCGTATCTAACTATTCTAATGTGAGTGACCATGAAAGTTTAAAACATTACATTTCTTCATTGCACATTCATTCATAATTGCAACATGTATTGCGCAACTACTATCTTCCATTTTATAAAACAAACTTTATTCAGAGCTTTGTTATTCCATGAAACAATCGTCGTGCTTATGCCAAAGTCACAGTAATGTTTACATTAACTGCAACCCATTTGTTTAAGTTAGGGCCCTCGGTCTCCACTACCGTAATCATGTGACGCGCACCTCTAGGTTTCGCCTTACAAGCAAATCTTCCTTGCCCGGCCTCGTCGCACACATAACAACAAGGGCTCTTTGTTTCGCCGCCTGATAGGTAATATGTGACGAGTGAACTTGAAACTTTTTTCAATGCCATCCGATGCTCTTTAAAAGGTAACGAATTGTCAATTCAGGAACACTTGCGGGTATTAGGTATTATTCATCTTCGTAGTCGTGGCATTTGTTTGTCTCTTTGATTCACAGCTTTACATAGTGAATTATGATATGATATTCAATCATTCTTTAATTCCACCATGCAACGAACCACGCCACCAACATTATGCCGACTTCTGCCATCGTTCACCTGTATTTTCAACCGCATTCAGCAACCGCGTTTTGCTCGGTATCACTTATTTGTACCATTGATTTCAATGTTGTTGTATGTCTGCCACTGCCACAGTGTTATACATGTTCGTTTTCTCAGCTTGCATTAATCTTTGAATCGTTCTTCCAGGATTTCTTTTCCAGTTATCACTCATTAAGTCATCATCAACTGAAGGTCGTACTGTGTCCGAACCTTTATTCTCCAGCCAGACGTCACCGCCATACAGCTTTCTCGCTCACTCCAAGCATAAACATCCGCGATTTCATCGCTTCTTCATGTGGATCACCTCCCAGTACAAATCCCATAACTACTATTAGCAGGATCATAACCAGGATTGTGTATTTTCGTGGGGAAACTCGACGTTATTTTCGCCTTCGCCATGAATCTTTAACTTTCATACATGGCCTCTCGCTGACGTAAGTAATATCATCCGCTACATACAAAGCGTAGTTACACATCTTCATAAAGTCAACCAGCTCTTCATAATAATCTTAACTTTCAGTCTCCACCAGAATTTCTATGTTTGGATTCACATAATTACGCCGACGCCTATTCGAGCACTTTTGTTTCACCGCTTTGACGACCGCAACATTGTCACAATTCAGTCCACCGTCACGCGAGTACAACTGCCACTTGAGTTCACTTTGGTAGTCTCTTGATATGAGTCCATTTTGGGAAATATCCCACCGCTATGTTATCGATCTATGATCGATGGTGAATAAAACAAGGATTCTTCCATACATTGTATAATCAGCCACCACAAAAAAGGGCTTTACATAGGTAGCACCCACGTCTTGAGTATATGGAGTCCCGGCGAGGTCTGTCCGTCACCCGAACGGCCTTGCCTGCGCCCGGCACCTCTGTTGACACCGCGATTGCTAACAATACAGGTGTCCATTTTGCAAAAGAATTCCGTTCTTCCACAGGACACGTCTTGCAGTAGCGGGGTCGCGGTCAAGAGGTGAAACGCACTATAAATTTAGGGGTTAATGCAACTCGCTTCCGTAGGTTTACCCTCGAGACCCTACAAGTGACCCCTGGGTGGTGCTAAATGAGTTGCTCTTCCGGTGGTAGGCTTCTGCCGTGGCTGGTCACCACCCTTCAGATTAAACCGCACCGCCAAACGGCTAACGCCGTGTTCCGGGACGAGATCTGAAGAAGCCTCCTGAAGGTATGGGTCTGAGCTGCTGTGTGAACTGTGAAATCGTCAATCTCGAGTGAACGATGTTAGGGTATCGGGTGCCTGGCTCCGGAGACTAGCGGGATCCGAAGCACAGTGCACCGCTGGCTGACCGCAGGAAGTTGGGGGCCCAAGTAGCGTGCCAGCCACACGCAAAAGGCTGCCCCGCCACCTCGCGAAAAATCCCAGGATGCTCCACCATGCCGGTTGGCGACCGGATGGGAGGACCTGGTGGCCATCTCTGGGGGGGTTCGGGCGTCCCCGCGGTCTCCGGGCTAGGCCCCCTTTCGGTACACTAGCTTGGTTCACTTATCCAGGCGTGCACAGTAACACCTGACTCAACTGCCATGCCTCCATCCTATTCACTCCAAAAACATGAAAAAAGTCAAAAAACGAAAAACAGTAAAACAGCGGTTGCACGTCCTCCCACTAAAAGTGCACCTCGCAAATATTAGAGGACTGCACTCAAATATCGTAGCAGTCCATCACCATCTCGAAACTGATAAGCCGCAACTACTTTTCCTTACCGAGACGAAGATAAAATGTCCAGCAGACACGGCGTACTTACACTACCCTGGATACACGCTGGAGCATAAATTTCTGGCTCAAGCGGGTGTATGTTTGTATGTCCGTGACGACATTTGTGTCAAACGCCTTAGGTGTCTCGAGGACCGCAAGTTTTCCGAGCTCTGGGTTCTGGTTGATACCGGCCAAGAACAGATACTATATGCAGGAATTTACCGATCGCACAGTGGAGACACTGAGACAACCCGAC
Organism: Pyrausta purpuralis; assembly: GCA_963924145.1. Lineage (NCBI taxonomy): Eukaryota > Metazoa > Arthropoda > Insecta > Lepidoptera > Crambidae > Pyrausta > Pyrausta purpuralis. Next base: position 4,980,009 of record OZ001649.1, on the reverse strand, counting down.
TTTTTGAACACCTCAGTGAATCAGCGGACAGAGCTCTGGCCCGTTACCCATCAGCACAGTTGGTATTTCTGGGGGACTTTAACGCCCACCACCAGGAGTGGCTATTCCCATTTGAAAAGACCGATCACGCTGGGAAGGAGGCTCGCAAATTTGCTCTAACACTGAACCTTTCCCAGCTAGTACAATGTGCAACCAGGGTTCCAGATGTCCACACTCACGCAGCTAATTGCTTGGACCTTCTGTTGACAACTGAGCCAGACAGATATTCCATAACGGTCGCCGCCCCCTTGGGTACTTCAGATCACTGTTTAGTAAAATCAGTATCCACATATTCCCCGCCCCATCCTAAGTCTGGTGGTGTTAGACGCGTGTGGCGTTACAAGTCGGCAGATTGGGACGAGTTGCGGCACTATTTCGCTTCTTTCGCTTGGCGGCAGGTTTGCTTTTCTTTAAGGGATCCTTCTGTCTGTGCCGATGCTGTGACAGAGGTCATCAGACAGGGTATGGAGTTCTTTATCCCACATTCTAACGTCTGTTCTGGAACCAGAGCCCGCCCATGGTTCAACAAGGAATGCCTTCGAGCAGAAGCTCACAAACAATCCGCTTACCTTGCCTGGGCTAATGCTCGTAGAGACAAGACCTCAGACACCCGTGACCTGAAGAGAGCATATAACCATGCCTCCAAATCACACAAAAAGACACTGCGCCACGCTCGATATAACCACATTGGTCGGATAGGCACAAAACTAGCCTCACATCCAGCTGGGAGCAAAGCGTTTTGGTCTCTTGCCAAGACCATTCAAACCAACTTTTGTCGCCCAAGTCTTCCGCCTCTGTTAAAAGCTGATGGCTCACTGGCCCACTCCGCGGGAGAAAAAGCTAATATTTTTGCCTCCCTTTTCGCAAAAAACTCCCACCTCGATACTACGGGTAAAAGCCCACCAGTGCTCCCACCTGCCGAGACCGAGATGAGCGATGTTCGGATACGCCAGAAAGATGTCCTTAGGATGTTGCGGGGTCTTGATGTAAACAAAGCCAGTGGACCTGACGGCATTCCGGCAGTGGTTCTGCGGAATTGTGCACCCGAGTTGTCCCCTGTCCTAACACGCCTGTATCGACTCTCGCTGGAGACCGGACGAGTGCCTGATGCGTGGAAGCTGGCAAATGTCCAACCGGTACCGAAAAAAGGTAGCCGTGCCGACCCTGCGAATTACAGGCCCATCTCAGTTACGTCCTTGCTATGCAAGACTTTGGAACGAGTGTTAAATGGTAAGCTCCTAACATACCTTGAAGACAATGACCTTCTTAGTGATCGCCAGTATGGTTTTCGGTCAGGCAGATCCACTGGAGATCTTCTTGCGTATGCGACACATGTATGGAATGAAGCCATCGAAAAACACGGTGAAGCTCTTGCAATATCTCTGGACATATCTAAAGCATTCGATAGGGTCTGGCACGATGGCCTCATGAGCAAGCTGCCATCTTTTGGGATTGCCAGGAATCTATGCACCTGGATAGCAGACTTCCTCAAGGGACGGTCTATAAGAGTTGTTCTTGAGGGACACTCTTCTGACTTGTATGCGATTGACGCTGGAGTTCCCCAGGGCTCGGTCCTGTCTGCCACGCTGTTCCTACTGCACATCAACGATCTGCTTGCACCCGGTATCTTTGGGTACGCAGACGATAGTACGGTGTCAGCCAGATACTTGTCCAGTGCAAACGCCAGCAGAGATGAAATCGAATCTCATAGAGACGCAATGATTGAAAAGTTAAATCTGGCCCTGCAGAGCGTCTCAAACTGGGGCGTTGCCAACCTCGTCCAGTTCAATGCCTCAAAAACACAGGCGTGCTTGTTCTCTGCCAAACGTACTCCATTCCATCGGAGCCCCACTTTTCAAGGTGTGCCGCTTTCAGTCACCGATCGGCTGCAACTCTTGGGTATCGAATTGTCCGCCACCCTGAACTTTGGCGAGTACATTGAGTCCATAGCTGAAACTGCTGCCAGGAAACTTGGAATCCTCTCAAGGGCTAAGCAATACTTCACACCCAAGCAAAGATTGCTCCTATATAAAGCACAGATCCGACCGTGCATGGAATATTGCTGCCACCTTTGGGATGGTTCAGCAAAGTGTCACCTGGCTGCTTTGGACTCAATCGAAAACCGGGCAAAGAGGATGATAGGTGACGCCACACTTGTTAAGAACTCGCTGCAAGAACTAGTACATCGCCGCAGAGTGGCATCCCTGTCGATCTTTTACAGACTGCACTTCGGTCACTGTGCAAGTGAACTGCACGATCTAGTCCCGCCAGCTCCTTTCCATCACAGGGGGACCAGACGTAGGCTAGCGTACCATCCCTATGTTGTCGACATTCCACCTACTCGTACAAAGCGCTTTGCGGACTCCTTTTTAATCCGTGCAGCTAGGGAGTGGAACTCGCTGCCTGCTGAAGTCTTCCCTCAGGAATATGACCTAAACACCTTTAAAGCAAGAGTGAATAGGTTGCTACTAAGCAGATATGCACCACCCTAGACCTCATCCACACCTGACATCAGGTGAGATCGAGGTCAAATATCTGCTTAGCTTCAAATAAAAAAAAAAAAAAAAAAAAAATAAAGCTTCTGCGACTTTTAAGCCTTTGGAGGGCCTTGTAAGCGTGCAATGGATGAAGTGCACTTGTCTCCAATTTCCGAAGCTCCAACTCACTTGCTACCCTTCTGCGGATGGCCGGAGGTGCGATGCCAGCTAGTAGATACAGCATCGACTTCATGCAACATCATCGTGCATGGCATCGACTGATAATACTATCGGTTCTTTATCGTTAAATGTGCTAAGGACAGGAACACGACAAAAAAAATATTTTAAAGACGCATTAAAATATTCTCATAACTTAAATTGCATTCGAATGACGTACCTTTTTTTTAAGAAGATCTCTTAATGGACAAATTTCATTTGCTAAATTATCAATATATGCACTTAAATAATTCAAGACATCCAAAAATCGCTGCATTTCTTTTAATGTTCTGGCGATGACATTTCAGTAACAGATCTGACCTTTTCAGGATCCAGTTTCACACCATCCCCTGAAAAAAAATGTCCTGAGTATTGAATTTAATTTTGAGCAAATGATCATTTTTCTCGATTAAATTTAATATTTACTTCTTGAGCCCTATCAATGACCAACTTTAAACGCTCATTGTGCTCAGAAATCATGCGGCCATATGAGAGTATATCATCACTGTATACAAACACACCCGTTATATCCGCGAATGTTTCTGTCATAACACGATGCAATTATTCTGGTGCGCAACTAACACCAAACGGAAGTTGATTAAAACGATAACATCCGAAAGGCGTATTGAACGTGGTGAGGTATGAACTGTTTTCATCTAAGCAACACATCCAAAATCCACTACTAGCATCAAAATTTGAATAATATTTCGCACCGGCTACCTTAGAACGCACTACATCAACTGTAGGTATAGGATAATGTGAACGACAAATGGCTTTATTTAAGTTTCTTGGATCTAAGCATACTCTTAATTGCCTCTTTTTTCCACAAGTATAAGGGAACTTACCCAAGCCATTGGTTCTGTTACTTTAGTAATGACTTCCATTTCCTCCATTCTATCTAACTCTTTCTGTAGTCTTTCATACAGTGCAAATGGTACTTTCCAAAGTGCATCGATTTTTCTAGGTACATTCTCGCTGACGGCTATGTGGCACAAACCAGGCAGACATCTTAGCCCCACAATCAATCCTAGCCGCAGCTGAAGGGACTCGTACACCCCCAATTACATAACGTTTACATCACTTCCTGTATCCAGCACCACTCTGACCTGTTTATCGTTAATATCAAGATTAATCGTCTATTCAACATCTAAGATATCGGGTCTCATGTGTCCCACGAAAAATTCCTGACTTTGGCTTTGGAAAGTCGAACCATCGTCGGTTTCCTCATTGTTATGTTGCGTATCAACGAACCGTACTACCTTTTTTTTCGACACATTGCTTCGTAATGACCAATCGCGCGATATTTGTTGCATTTGACCTTCAGAGCTGGACGCTTAAATCTATGCACCTGTCCGCATCTAACACACTTGTTTTGCGATTTGCGTGAATCAGGGTGATCTTTTACATGAAACACTGATGATTGATATGCCTCCATAGTATCAACTTGACTTTTGGATAACCATTGTTGTTGCCTTTTGAATGGCATCATCAAGTTTTAAACTATCTTCTTGAAGTAGTTTCTATTTGACATCGTGATATTTTGAATGCATATAGCATATGAAAGTAACCTTTATCAATCTATCCTGAAGCGTGCCAAATTCCACGACCGACTTAGAGCTCTCAATTCAGTGACGAATTGCTCCAACGTCTGATCAGCACCTTGCCTGTGCGTAAAGAAGTTATGGCATTCAAATTTAGGACTACTTTTTGGCATTAAATAATTCTCAAAAAGTTTTACAATGTCATCATACGTGACGTGATCGTATCGACATCATTCTGGCACGAATTAAATATCTACACACCAGGCTCCCCAATCATATGTACGAGCAACGGTACTTTTCATCCGACGCCCTCCGCCTCCATCGAGGAAGCTGTAAGGAATATCAATTAATCAATCAATCATTTATTAATTAATAAACATGGGTATTACATGATGTCAAATACAATAGTAGATTGTTAGACATGGGGAAGTGAAGAAAGTGACCCATTTCACTCGAGATGTTTTTAATAATTCGAGAGTGAAATGGGTGCTTTCACCCGAGTTAAACATACTATTTTTCATTTCGACTGTGAGGAAAAATAAAGAAATTTAACTGTGTGATTGTGATGCGATGATGGGATATTATGTTGTTTGGCAAGAGATGAAAATGAGAAAGTGACCCATTTCACTCGAGGTGTTTTTGGCGCTCGAACGGAGTGAGAGCTCTTATAATTCGAGAGTGAAATGGGTGCTTTCACCCGAGTTAAACATACTATTTTTCATTTCGACTGTGAGGAAAAATAAAGAAATTTAACTGTGTGATTGTGATGCGATGATGGGATATTATGTTGTTTGGCAAGAGATGAAAACTCAAGTTTTTACATCACATATCAGTTTGTTTACGGTCGTTATACATAAAACACACGATTAGAAGGACAGTAACGGCACGGAAGACAACAAAGTACCTACATAAAACACGGACGATATCAAATATTTCAAATCATTGTTAAAATTATCGATCTATTTTTTCTCACAGACAATAATAATAGTAGAAAAACGCAACCTTAACCTTGTCACCAAAACTATCACAGGTTATGTCAAATTCTAGGTTCAATTTAGCCTCATGAGATAGCGCTATGAGTGACAGCTAAAGGTGGGAGTAAGTAAGAAGATTAATGAACAACAAAATTGCGGCAAGTCGCCTTCGCCTGCTGAATAATCAGTGCAATAATCGACCAAACTAAAAAATATATTGTCAAAGACAAACAAAATGTGACAATTTAAAATGAAAAGAAGCGTCACTTTGTATGGCAGAAAACCGAATATTATATTTTCAGATTTTAAATTGTTAAAAATTAGACCAATTGTATTTTTTAACACACTTTTAAAGATTAGCTACTTTTAAAAATATGGAAAGCTCGTTTATTTTAACTAATATTATAAAGCTGAAGAGTTTGTTTGTTTGTTTGTTTGAACGCGCTAATCTCAAAAACTACTGGCCCGATTTGAAAAAATATTTTTACGTTTGATAGTCCATTTATCGAGGAAGGCTTTAGGCTATATAACATGAAGATACGACTCATAAGACTACAGCAGAAATGAAAAATGATGCGAAAACGGGAGAAAGATATTCTTTTTGAGAGCTTAAGCTAAGTTACACAAAATACACACCCACACACCGCTTAAGTTACACAAAAATCATGTATGACAGGATTGTTCAACATTAAGAGTTCTATAATAAAGTCCGCGACAGCATATGTCTATCTTTTATGGTTGACTTAGTACAACCTTTTTTATGTTAATAAATTTGTAAAAAAATAATGCATTATTTTTAGAGGTGTTTTATACAAACAGGTATTTATTCTTATCAAAATAAATACATTCATCATCACGAGCATTTCATTTAAAACCAAGTTGCCCTTTACATCATTTGATTTCAATAAATATCTTAGGAGCTATCACAGTTTTAACATAACTCCGCACCAAAATAATGTTCGCAGCTTAAGTACAACGTGCGCTTGCGCTAATATATTATAAAGCTGAAGAGTTTGTTTGTTTGAACGCGCTTATCTCAGAAACTGCTGGACCGATTTGAAAAAATATTTCTGTGTTGGATAGCTTAGTTATCGAGAAAGGCTTTAGGATATAAAACATGACGCTGCGACGGGAGGGGAGGGAGCAAACTCAAAACGCGCGGACGAAGTCGCGGGGGACCGCTAGTTTTAATAATATGATGTGACTCAATTATCTTTAACTCTATGTCTGATTGTAGCAATTAAAACTAAATTACTTTCCACCCTAGGGATGGAAAAGCTATTTTCCACCCGTCTATCTTCACATGAAAGTACAATTTTCCGAACAGAAGAGATGAAAAATTATTATAAGTACAGCCATGATTCACCTTAAAGGTATATGAATAAATTGTAGTTATTTAAATTTTGTAATCAAGAAATATTTATTTATTTAATCTTTATTGCACTGTAAGTTGTACAATTGGCGGACTTAATGCCTAATGGCATTCTCTACCAGTCAACCACCTGGTAATGCAGAAAGTTTAATCAGTGGCGGAATATTAATATTATGTGAGAAGAGTGGTAAAAAAAGAAGTAAAATGCACTAACATAAACATACATAGAATACATATAATTAATAAATACAAAATTATGAATGATAAAGGTGATGATAATGTCGACATCTAAAGAACACAAATAAAAGAAAATGGCTGTTAATTCTGAAGAGAGCCAAGGTTAAGATAGTGGGTGCGGAGAGACTTTTTAAAAGTAAATTTGTTGGGGGACATTCTGATTTCATTGGGGAGAGAATCCCAAAGTCGAATCGCAGAGATGGTGAAAGAGTCCGACATAAAGCCGGTCTTGAAAAGAGTGAGATTATGGGAAGAGCGAAAGTTGCGCGAAGTAGTGGAAGCTAGATAGTTGAAGCGCTGTGCCATATAGGTCGGAGAGTGAGGGTGAGGGTGACGAAGTATGTTGAAGAGAGTGCACAGGATTCTTATTTCTCTGCGATGTCGGATGGGAAGCCATTTAAGCTTGAACCAGTTAGCAGAAATGTGGTCGTACTTACGGAGACCGAAGATAAAGCGAATACCATTGTTGAGGAGACGGTCAAGATTATTGAGAAAAGCTTCACTGATGTTCGTACAACAATCATCGGCGTAGTCGAGAAGAGGGAGGACGAGAGACTGTACAAGAAGAGTTTTAGTATGAGGCGGGAGAAAGTTTTTAAATTTATAGAGAGCCCGTAAAGTGGCGGTTACTTTCTTGCTGACCTCGGAAATGTGTTTAGATCAGCAGAGGGTCTGTCCATGTATAGCCCCAGGTTCTTGACATTTTCACAGTAAGGTATCACGGCCTCATTAAATAAGATCGGAGCAGTGGAATCCATGTCGATCTTGGCCAACTGCCTTGAGCTGCCAATAATGATGGCCTGACACTTGGACGGATTCACTGATATCCCAAATTTCTCGAACCAGTCAGTAATACAGGCGAAGTCACGATTAAGGGCTGATATGGCCGAGCCTATGTCAAGCACCTCTGCCTGACATAGGCTCGACATAGTTGCAGATCGTCTGCATACAGATGGTAAGAGCAATTAAGATGGCGAGTAATAGAATTAATAAAAACGGAAAAGAGGAGTGGAGAGAGAATGCCACCTTGAGGAACGCCAGTTGTGAGATTGGACCAATAAGAAAACTGTTGGTCAATCCGAACAGATTGTTGGCGTCCCTGAAGATATGAGGAGAACCATTCCAGTGCTTGATGTGAGACCCGCAAATGGGACATAATTGCAAGGAGCACGTCGTGGTCGACATTGTTAAAGGCATTAGAAAAGTCAGTCAGAACTAGAACAGTCACTTTTGAATTATCCATGCCCTCTCTAATGTCTTCAACCACCTTAAGAAGTGCTGTGGTTGTGCTATGTCCCGGACGAAATCCAGACTGATAATCATTCAGGAGGTTATTGTTAAGTAAGAAAGTAGTAACTTGCTTATGGACGACTGCTTCGAAGACTTTTGAAAGAAAAGGAAGAATGGAGATGGGACGAAAATGAGTAAGTTGACTAGGGTTAGATAATTTAGGAAGAGTAAGAACGTAGGCTTCACGCCACACAGCAGGAACCACCCCCGAGTCGAGAGAGAAATTAATAATGTACGTTAGGATTGGGGTGATTTGGGTTAGCACGAGTGAGACCATAGTTCTACCTATATCATCACTGCCGGTCACATTCGATTTGATTGACGTGATGTACTTGCGGATCTCATCAACAGATAGGCGAGAAAGTGAAAGAATCATGAGGGGGAGACGGAAAAGAAGCCAAATAAATTATCGTCGAAGATTTGATATCAGCATGGAGGGAAACAGAAGATGAGAAGTGAGAGTTGACTTCATCTTGAGAGAATGGGTGACAGTTAGTGATTAAAATAGGCTTGCCTATGCCAAGAGTTTTAAGAAATTTCCATGTATTGGCTTGAGAAGAGTTATGGATATTAGAATAGATATGGTGGCGTTTGGCTGCTCTCACCATCTGATTGAAGCGATTTCTGGCTGTTTTAAATCTCTCCCACGTTTCCTTACATCTGTTTAGCTTAAAGGCCCGAAAAAGATGGTCTCGCTTTGCCATTGCCGTCCTAACCCCTGGAGTGATCCAAGGGACAGGATGACCTTTAAGTTTTATAGACCGCTTTGGAGCATGAGCATCGTATAAATTCAGTACAGTCATATTGAAATGTTCCACTTTTTTATCAATTGTAGAAGCGGCATACACGGGCGTCCAGTCAATGGTGGCGGCATCCTTTTTCAATTCTTCAATATTGACTTTGGCCAAGTTACGCATTGACAATACAGTGGGTTTGGGTTTGATCGTGCTTAACTTATAAGTAATGAAAATAAGATCGTGTCGGGAGAACCCCGGAGCAGGTAATTTTCCGTGCACGAGGTAAGGGGAAGAATAATCTAATGTCATAGTACACTTTTCCAGCAAGGAAGCCATTGAGCGCAATTTTTAATGTTTTGAAGTCGTTAATTGATCGGATATTTAGTGATATTTTATTATAAATTTTTGATACCATGCAATTTACACTTATTTTTCGAAGTAGGGTTTTGCAGCTTTGGTTGACTTTCAGTGTGTCTTTGCGACGACTTCCGATAGTATTCATTTCAAAATAATTTGAGTTTTTCCTAACAAAGTTTGCAACCTTTGATATATTATAATGCGAATTTGTATACATGAAAAAAATTTCGTATATTAAAATTTAATAATATAGCCTTTAGCACGTTTTAGGCGATGCGAAAATATTTTTGGTGGAAAATTTATAAAACTAATTTGTTAATCAACCATCAAAATGGCTTTTTATTGAACTACAAATCAAAAACAGCAAGCATTTTTAGTTACACTTCTTAATTAGTTCACAAAGTATTTTATTTGTTTACTAGCGGTCCCCCGCGACTTCGTCCGCGCGTTTTGAGTTTGCGCCCTCCCCTCCCGTTGCAGCGTCATATTTTATATCCTAAAGCCTTTCTCGATAAATAAGCTATCCAACACAGAAATATTTTTTCAAATCGGTTTAGCAGTTCCTGAGATAAGCGCGTTCAAACAATCAAACTCTTCAGCTTTATAATATATAGCGGTCCCCCGCGACTTCGTCCGCGCGTTTTGAGTTTGCTCCCTCCCCTCCCGTCGCAGCGTCATGTTTTAATTCTCGATAAATAAGCTATCCAACACAGAAATATTTTTTCAAATCGGTCCAGCAGTTCCTGAGATAAACGCGTTCAAACAAACAAACTCTTCAGCTTTATAATATACTAGCAGTCCCCCGCGACTTCGTCCGCGCGTTTTGAGTTTGCTCCCTCCCCTCCCGTCACAGCGTCATGTTTTATAGCCTAAAGCCTTTCTCGATAAATAAGCTATCCAACACAGAAATATTTTTTCAAATCGGTCCAGCAGTTCCTGAGATAAGCGCGTTCAAATAAACAAACTCTTCGGCTTTATAATATATAGCGGTCCCCCGCGACTTCGTCCGCGCGTTTTGAGTTTGCTCCCTCCCCTCCCGTCGCAGCGTCATGTTTTATATCCTAAAGCCTTTCTCGATAAATAAGCTATCCAACACAGAAATATTTTTTCAAATCGGTTCAGCAGTTCCTGAGATAAGTGCGTTCAAACAAACAAACTCTTCAGCTTTATAATATACTAGCGGTCCCCCGCGACTTCGTCCGCGCGTTTTGAGTTTGCTCCCTCCCCTCCCGTCGCAGCGTCATGTTTTATATCCTAAAGCCTTTCTCGATAAATAAGCTATCCAACACAGAAATATTTTTTCAAATCGGTCCAGCAGTTCTTGAGATAAGCGCGTTCAAACAAACAAACTCTTCAGCTTTATAATATATTAGCGCAAGCGCACGTTGTACTTAAGCTGCGAACATTATTTTGGTGCGTATATGTTAAAACTGTGATAGCTCCTAAGATATTTATTGAAATCAAATGATATAAAGGGCAACTTGGTTCTTAATGAAATGCTCGTGATGATGAATGTATTTATTTTGATAAGAATTAATACCTGTGTGTATAATACACCTCTAAAAATAATGCATTATTTTTTTACAAATTTATTAACATAAAAAAGGTTGTAGTAAGTCAACCATAAAAGATAGACATATGCTGTCGCGGACTTTATTATAGAACTCTTAATGCTGAACAATCCTGTCATACGTAATCTTTATTGCACTGTAAGTTGTACAATTGGCGGACTTAATGCCTAATGGCATTCTCTACCAGTCAACCACCTGGTAATGCAGAAAGTTTAATCAGTGGCGGAATATTAATATTATGTGAGAAGAGTGGTAAAAAAAGAAGTAAAATGCACTAACATAAACATACATAGAATACATATAATTAATAAATACAAAATTATGAATGATAAAGGTGATGATAATGTCGACATCTAAAGAACACAAATAAAAGAAAATGGCTGTTAATTCTGAAGAGAGCCAAGGTTAAGATAGTGGGTGCGGAGAGACTTTTTAAAAGTAAATTTGTTGGGGGACATTCTGATTTCATTGGGGAGAGAATCCCAAAGTCGAATCGCAGAGATGGTGAAAGAGTCCGACATAAAGCCGGTCTTGAAAAGAGTGAGATTATGGGAAGAGCGAAAGTTGCGCGAAGTAGTGGAAGCTAGATAGTTGAAGCGCTGTGCCATATAGGTCGGAGAGTGAGGGTGAGGGTGACGAAGTATGTTGAAGAGAGTGCACAGGATTCTTATTTCTCTGCGATGTCGGATGGGAAGCCATTTAAGCTTGAACCAGTTAGCAGAAATGTGGTCGTACTTACGGAGACCGAAGATAAAGCGAATACCATTGTTGAGGAGACGGTCAAGATTATTGAGAAAAGCTTCACTGATGTTCGTACAACAATCATCGGCGTAGTCGAGAAGAGGGAGGACGAGAGACTGTACAAGAAGAGTTTTAGTATGAGGCGGGAGAAAGTTTTTAAATTTATAGAGAGCCCGTAAAGTGGCGGTTACTTTCTTGCTGACCTCGGAAATGTGTTTAGATCAGCAGAGGGTCTGTCCATGTATAGCCCCAGGTTCTTGACATTTTCACAGTAAGGTATCACGGCCTCATTAAATAAGATCGGAGCAGTGGAATCCATGTCGATCTTGGCCAACTGCCTTGAGCTGCCAATAATGATGGCCTGACACTTGGACGGATTCACTGATATCCCAAATTTCTCGAACCAGTCAGTAATACAGGCGAAGTCACGATTAAGGGCTGATATGGCCGAGCCTATGTCAAGCACCTCTGCCTGACATAGGCTCGACATAGTTGCAGATCGTCTGCATACAGATGGTAAGAGCAATTAAGATGGCGAGTAATAGAATTAATAAAAACGGAAAAGAGGAGTGGAGAGAGAATGCCACCTTGAGGAACGCCAGTTGTGAGATTGGACCAATAAGAAAACTGTTGGTCAATCCGAACAGATTGTTGGCGTCCCTGAAGATATGAGGAGAACCATTCCAGTGCTTGATGTGAGACCCGCAAATGGGACATAATTGCAAGGAGCACGTCGTGGTCGACATTGTTAAAGGCATTAGAAAAGTCAGTCAGAACTAGAACAGTCACTTTTGAATTATCCATGCCCTCTCTAATGTCTTCAACCACCTTAAGAAGTGCTGTGGTTGTGCTATGTCCCGGACGAAATCCAGACTGATAATCATTCAGGAGGTTATTGTTAAGTAAGAAAGTAGTAACTTGCTTATGGACGACTGCTTCGAAGACTTTTGAAAGAAAAGGAAGAATGGAGATGGGACGAAAATGAGTAAGTTGACTAGGGTTAGATAATTTAGGAAGAGTAAGAACGTAGGCTTCACGCCACACAGCAGGAACCACCCCCGAGTCGAGAGAGAAATTAATAATGTACGTTAGGATTGGGGTGATTTGGGTTAGCACGAGTGAGACCATAGTTCTACCTATATCATCACTGCCGGTCACATTCGATTTGATTGACGTGATGTACTTGCGGATCTCATCAACAGATAGGCGAGAAAGTGAAAGAATCATGAGGGGGAGACGGAAAAGAAGCCAAATAAATTATCGTCGAAGATTTGATATCAGCATGGAGGGAAACAGAAGATGAGAAGTGAGAGTTGACTTCATCTTGAGAGAATGGGTGACAGTTAGTGATTAAAATAGGCTTGCCTATGCCAAGAGTTTTAAGAAATTTCCATGTATTGGCTTGAGAAGAGTTATGGATATTAGAATAGATATGGTGGCGTTTGGCTGCTCTCACCATCTGATTGAAGCGATTTCTGGCTGTTTTAAATCTCTCCCACGTTTCCTTACATCTGTTTAGCTTAAAGGCCCGAAAAAGATGGTCTCGCTTTGCCATTGCCGTCCTAACCCCTGGAGTGATCCAAGGGACAGGATGACCTTTAAGTTTTATAGACCGCTTTGGAGCATGAGCATCGTATAAATTCAGTACAGTCATATTGAAATGTTCCACTTTTTTATCAATTGTAGAAGCGGCATACACGGGCGTCCAGTCAATGGTGGCGGCATCCTTTTTCAATTCTTCAATATTGACTTTGGCCAAGTTACGCATTGACAATACAGTGGGTTTGGGTTTGATCGTGCTTAACTTATAAGTAATGAAAATAAGATCGTGTCGGGAGAACCCCGGAGCAGGTAATTTTCCGTGCACGAGGTAAGGGGAAGAATAATCTAATGTCATAGTACACTTTTCCAGCAAGGAAGCCATTGAGCGCAATTTTTAATGTTTTGAAGTCGTTAATTGATCGGATATTTAGTGATATTTTATTATAAATTTTTGATACCATGCAATTTACACTTATTTTTCGAAGTAGGGTTTTGCAGCTTTGGTTGACTTTCAGTGTGTCTTTGCGACGACTTCCGATAGTATTCATTTCAAAATAATTTGAGTTTTTCCTAACAAAGTTTGCAACCTTTGATATATTATAATGCGAATTTGTATACATGAAAAAAATTTCGTATATTAAAATTTAATAATATAGCCTTTAGCACGTTTTAGGCGATGCGAAAATATTTTTGGTGGAAAATTTATAAAACTAATTTGTTAATCAACCATCAAAATGGCTTTTTATTGAACTACAAATCAAAAACAGCAAGCATTTTTAGTTACACTTCTTAATTAGTTCACAAAGTATTTTATTTGTTTACTAGCGGTCCCCCGCGACTTCGTCCGCGCGTTTTGAGTTTGCGCCCTCCCCTCCCGTTGCAGCGTCATATTTTATATCCTAAAGCCTTTCTCGATAAATAAGCTATCCAACACAGAAATATTTTTTCAAATCGGTTTAGCAGTTCCTGAGATAAGCGCGTTCAAACAATCAAACTCTTCAGCTTTATAATATATAGCGGTCCCCCGCGACTTCGTCCGCGCGTTTTGAGTTTGCTCCCTCCCCTCCCGTCGCAGCGTCATGTTTTAATTCTCGATAAATAAGCTATCCAACACAGAAATATTTTTTCAAATCGGTCCAGCAGTTCCTGAGATAAACGCGTTCAAACAAACAAACTCTTCAGCTTTATAATATACTAGCAGTCCCCCGCGACTTCGTCCGCGCGTTTTGAGTTTGCTCCCTCCCCTCCCGTCACAGCGTCATGTTTTATAGCCTAAAGCCTTTCTCGATAAATAAGCTATCCAACACAGAAATATTTTTTCAAATCGGTCCAGCAGTTCCTGAGATAAGCGCGTTCAAATAAACAAACTCTTCGGCTTTATAATATATAGCGGTCCCCCGCGACTTCGTCCGCGCGTTTTGAGTTTGCTCCCTCCCCTCCCGTCGCAGCGTCATGTTTTATATCCTAAAGCCTTTCTCGATAAATAAGCTATCCAACACAGAAATATTTTTTCAAATCGGTTCAGCAGTTCCTGAGATAAGTGCGTTCAAACAAACAAACTCTTCAGCTTTATAATATACTAGCGGTCCCCCGCGACTTCGTCCGCGCGTTTTGAGTTTGCTCCCTCCCCTCCCGTCGCAGCGTCATGTTTTATATCCTAAAGCCTTTCTCGATAAATAAGCTATCCAACACAGAAATATTTTTTCAAATCGGTCCAGCAGTTCTTGAGATAAGCGCGTTCAAACAAACAAACTCTTCAGCTTTATAATATATTAGCGCAAGCGCACGTTGTACTTAAGCTGCGAACATTATTTTGGTGCGTATATGTTAAAACTGTGATAGCTCCTAAGATATTTATTGAAATCAAATGATATAAAGGGCAACTTGGTTCTTAATGAAATGCTCGTGATGATGAATGTATTTATTTTGATAAGAATTAATACCTGTGTGTATAATACACCTCTAAAAATAATGCATTATTTTTTTACAAATTTATTAACATAAAAAAGGTTGTAGTAAGTCAACCATAAAAGATAGACATATGCTGTCGCGGACTTTATTATAGAACTCTTAATGCTGAACAATCCTGTCATACGTAATTTTTGTGTAACTTAAGCGGTTTCCGCAGCGTATGCAACGGAAGCTCTCAAAAGGAATATCTTTCTCCCGTTTTCGCAACATTTTTCATTTCTGCTGTGGTCTTATGAGTCGTATCTTTATGTTATATAGCCTAAAGCCTTCCTCGATAAATGGACTATCCAACGTAAAAATATTTTTTCAAATCGGGCCAGTAGTTTTTGAGATAAGCGCGTTCAAACAAACAAACTCTTCAGCTTTATAATATTAGTATAGATTAGCGCAAGCGCACGTTGTACTTAAGCTGCGAACATTATTTTGGTGCGGAGTTATGTTAAAACTGTGATAGCTCCTAAGATATTTATTGAAATCAAATGATATAAAGGGCAACTTGGTTCTAAATGAAATGCTTGTGATGATGAATGTATTTATTTTGATAAGAATAAATACCTGTGTGTATAATACACCTCTAAAAATAATGCAATATTTTTTTACAAATTTATTAACATAAAAAAGGTTGTAGTAAGTCAACCATAAAAGATGGACATATGCTGTCGCGGACTTTATTATAGAACTCTTAATGTTGAACAATCCTGTCATACATGATTTTTGTGTAACTTAAGCGGTTTCCGCAACGTATGCAGCGGAAGCTCTCAAAAGGAATATCTTTCTCCCGTATCGCAACATTTTTCATTTCTGCTGTGGTCTTATGAGTCGTATGTTTATGTTATATAGCCTAAAGCCTTCCTCGATAAATGGACTATCCAACGTAAAAATAATTTTTAAAATCGGGCCAGTAGTTTTTGAGATTAGCGCGTTCAAACAAACAAACAAACAAACAAACAAACAAACAAACAAACTCTTCAGCTTTATAATATATTAGCGCAAGCGCACGTTGTACTTAAGCTGCGAACATTATTTTGGTGCGGAGTTACGTTAAAACTGTGATAGCTCCTAAGATATTTATTGAATTTAAATGATATAAAGGGCAACTTTGTTCTAAATGAAATGCTCGTGATGATAAATGTATTTATTTTGATAAGAATAAATACCTGTGTGTATAATACACCTCTAAAAAAATGCATTATTTTTTTACAAAATTATTAACATAAAAAAGGTTGTAGTAAGTCAACCATAAAAGATAGACATATGCTGTCGTATACTTTATTATAGAACTCTTAATGCTGAACAATCTTGTCATACATGATTTTTGTGTAACTTAAGCGGTTTTCGCAGCGTACGCAGCGGAAGCTCTCAAAAGGAATATCTTTCTCCCGTTTTCGCAACATTTTTCATTTCTGCTGTGGTCTTATGAGTCGTATCTTTATGTTATATAGCCTAAAGCCTTCCTCGATAAATGGACTATCCAACGTAAAAATATTTTTTCAAATCGGGCCAGTAGTTTCTGAGATAAGCGCGTTCAAACAAACAAACAAACAAACAAACAAACTCTTCAGCTTTATAATATTAGTATAGATATAAAAATGTATGTCGGATGTCGAAATTATGTGACCGGACACAGGTAGCGCCAGCCGCCATCTACAATCGATGCCAGTGCCATCGTGGCGCTTTACAGAGTCTATGACGTCGCGGTCGGCCGGATCGAGCTCATTCGAAGTTCATTGGTCGAACAGTCAAGACGTGTAGAAACTGTCGCGCGTCGTACTAAACCTATGTCGGTTTATTGCTGTGTACTTTATTTATTTATTTATTTAAAGACTTTATTGCACAAATCATAGTGTACAAAGGTGGACTTAATGCTAAAAGCATTCTCTGCCAGTCAAACCTTTAGGTCATGCAGAGAGATGGCAATGGGTGCAGCGAAAAGAAATTTTGAGAAAAACAACAAAATAGTAACAATTGACTTATATTTATAGTAACAAATAAACGTACTTTAATTACTGTAAATTATTTTATATTCAATAAATATACTTAAACTTACACAAAATAAATACAATATATAAAAAATATACATAAATAATACACATAATAAATAAGTTTACTATCTAAAAATTACAGTGTAATTTAACAATTTCGGTGTTATAATTTTGCCAACACATTACCCATTGAGTGCCCACAAAGAAGTCTCATTATGGCTGAAAACGAGGAGTCGGACTTGCCATCACCGAATATTGTGCCGACAGCAGTTGTGAGATCTGTGTTGGCTTAAACGGAAAACTGGGCTCTCGCTGGCGTGCTTTTTTGGATCAACAAAATGCTAGCTTGCGGGTCCTAATCGAGGCCTTGCAGGCACCGAAGCCGCCGTATCCTTTTGCCCGAGTTCGATCCCGAGAAAGTAAATACGAGAAAGTGCGACAGCAGATTTGTGTTTTGTGTATAATCCATTGCAAGGTGGCCAACTTGTTTTGGCAATCAGTAAGGCGCTTAAAGGAACTGCTTTGACGAGGCTTGCACAAATCGCATATCAACCATATAGGCCGAATTGGATCAAAACTTGCCTCATACCCTACTGGGAGCAAGGCGTTTTGGTCCTTGGCAAAAGCGGTCGAATATAACTTTGCTCGTCCATCCCTACCACCCATGCTGAAACCTGACGGTACGCTTGCCTATGCCGCTGAGGAAAAGGCGAACATATTAGCATCGTTGTTGCAGGAAAAGATCCACCTATCTCACTACCGCAATCAGACCACCCAATGTCTGAAATGCGAATCCACAGAATGAGATTCTTTAAATCCTGCAGAATCTAGATATCTTCAAAGCAAGTCGACCCGACGAAATTCCAGCTATTGTCCGGCGTAACTGTGCGCCTGAGTTGTCTCCGAATCTAACTCGCCTCTACCGACTCTCACTGAAGACTGGCATAGTGCCTAAGTCGTGGAGGCTCGCATAGATGCATCCATTGCCCAAAAAGGGTAGTCGTGCCGACCCTGCAAACTATCGTCCCATCTTCTCAGTCACCTCCGTACTATGCAAAGTCATGGAACGTGCACTGAATAATAAGCTTTTGACACACCTTGAAGGTAACGATCTTCTCAGTGACCACCAGTACGAGTTCCGCCGTGATCGGTCGACTGGGGACCTTCTTGTGTATGCCACACACTACTGGAGTGAGGCCATAGATAAGCACAGCGAGGCTATGGCCGGGTCCTCCTTTATTCCGGCTGGTTTCTGCAAGTGGATATCTGACTTCTTGAATGAGCGATCGATACGTATACAACATACAGTAGTCCTGGAAGGATACTCGTCGGATGTTCAGGCTATCGATGCCGGAGTTCCTCAAGGGTCAGTTTTATCGGCAACCCTCTTCCTGTTGCATATCAATGACCTGCTTGTGCCCGGTATAGTTGGGTATGCAGATGGGTATAGTTGAGAATTGCACGATCTGATTCCACCAGTCCCCTTTCACCAGAGAAACACAAGACGCGGGCGCGGTTTCCACCCTTACGTCGTAGACATACCAGCAACACGCACTAATAGATTTTGATCTACGTGTCTCATGCGCATGGCTAGGGAGTGGAATGCACTGCAGGCAGAAGTGTTTTCTAGACGTCTCTGCTAAACTGTTGGAAGGATGTAGACAAAGAACAAATAGCAGTGGGTACCGTTCTTGTCCACATGTCACAATTCGACGGCAGATTACAATTCCTTGCTTTTACCACGGATATAACCTCGAGAAAAATTGCAGAAAGTGTAACAGGCTTTTCAGCATCTGAAACGCAAAAGTACTTGGTGAGTCGTCGAATGCGTCTGAACCTAAACGAGCAAAGTCTACCTAACTACGACAAAATAGGCCACAAGAGTGCAAAAACAAGGCTTTTAACACCACTAACAATAAACCTGTTCCTGCCACAAGTACCTGCCAAGCAGCCCAGCGATGATCGAGCACAGCAGCGAGACCTATCGTGTGCTTCAAGTGCGAGACATCTGGACACATCGCGATCCGGTGCACCAGCGGTGGCAACAAACAGGCGAACGGTGACAGTGACAGCGCGGAACGAGCGGCGTGTCGATGTGTGCGTTGTTCAAACGCCTGTCGGCACTTTGGAACATAAAGGTGAGCGATATTGTATTTTTCATATGATTCTGATGCTGAATGTTCGTTGATTAAAACTAGTTTTGTACTTAAATTGAGTGGAAAAATATTTAATAATGTTATTTGTAGAGTTTAATGTTTATGAACGTAGCTGTCAATGTCATCCTTGACATCCCGCCAATTCATGTGTCATCTTGTGTGAGGATCTATGGTTTGTAATGGATACGTATCAGCAATAAAAGCAAGATTTGATTAAATTCGATGGTGTTATTATTCTACAAACTACATTTTGGCGACGAGAATTGCGTACGACGCGTGTAAATGCAAAAATGGACAGGGGAGAGTATTCCCTCGGCGCTGCCGGCCCGCACTTCAACCCGTTTTGTGAGCCGTCGATGCTTGCCGACAATTGGAAAGTTTGGGTGAGAAATTTCCAGTATTACATAGATGGGCAAATAGGGCTCAGCGACAAACAGAAAGTTAGTAGATTGTTGCATCAAGCAGGGTCTGATGTGCAAGAGATTTACGAAGTTTTAGAAAACGATGAGGCGGAAGGTGCCAATGAGTATGAAAGGTGTCTTAACAGACTTCGGTGCTACTTCGAACCAGAAAAGAATACTGTTTACGAGAGGCAGAAATTTCGTAACATAACAATGATTAATGGCGAAAGTTTAGATCAGTTTTCAATAAGATTAAGGAAACAAGCTAGTTACTGTGACTTTAGTAACGTGGATGAGGTTATAAGAGACCAAATTGTAGAAAAAGTTGAAAATATAGATTTGAAGAGAAAGTTCATAAAGAAAGGAAAGGATCTTACTTTAAAAGTGTTATTAGAGATTGGCAGATTGCATCAGCTGGAAAGTTTTGCAGTCAAGGAGCCTACAACTAGTAATAATAGTACCAGTGAAGAGGTAAACCACCTGTCAATGAAATGTTACAGATGTGGTAGGTCTGGCCACATAGCTAAAAGTAGTATGTGCCCAGCGCAGAACGAGAAATGCTCTAAATGCGGAATTAAAGGACACTTCAAGAATGTATGTAAAACACAAATGAGGAAAGAAAGAAGCTATGAGTCAGGTAAGAAAACAGAAAGAAAGAAGAAGAAAATCGTGAGATATGTTGTTGAAGAAGGTTTGAGCAGCGAGTCAGAGTATGAAGGAAATTTAGAATGTGAAGGAGATGCTTCTTCAGAGTGTGAAAATGTGAATTCAGTCTTTAGTGTTGTGAGAAAGAATAGTTCATATAAAATTGTCATAAATGGCAAACCATTTGATTTTATTGTGGACTCGGGTGCTTCAGTGAACATAATTGATAAAAATACTTACTCCAATTTATGTAGAGACATTAAGCTTAACAAGTGTACTGAAAAATATTTTACTTATGGAGGTAAGGAGTTGCCAACTTTAGGTATGTTTTATACAAACTTATTCTGTCCAGAAACAAATATAAATGCTTTTGTAAAAATTTCTGTATTTGATGGTACGGGTCCATGTTTGTTGAGTAGAGATACATCTGAAAAACTTAATTTGTTAAGAGTAGGACCTGAATGCGTCATGCATATTGAAAATTTTGACAAATCTAAAATTTTGACATTGTATCCAGAATTGTTTACTGGTATTGGTAAATTGAAAAACTTTAAGTTAAAAATTCATTTAGATCCAAACATACCGTTAGTAGCTCAACCTGCCAGACGACTTCCATTTAATATGAGGGACATTGAAAAAGACTTAATTACTGAATTACTTGACAGTGACATCATAGAGCCTGTTTCAGGCCCAACTCCTTGTGTGTCTCCTACACATATTGTAAGGAAGAAGGAACCAGGAAAATATAGGCTTGTGGTGGACATGAGACGCGCTAATGAAGCAGTTCTTAGGGAACATGTACCACTACCTACCTTTGAAGAGCTGTTAGCCGACCTGAATGGATGTAAATACTTCTCTGCAATTGACATCAAATGGGGCTTCCATCAAGTCGAGCTTGATGAAGAGTCAAGAAATATAACTGTGTTCAATTGCAGCCTCGGACTTTACAGATACAAAAGATTATTCTTTGGTATCAGATGTGCTCCTGAAATCTTCCAACGCATAGTGTCACAGTTGCTGCAAGGTATAGAAGGTGTTGCCAACTCACAAGACGATATCAGGATTGGAGGAAGGACCAAAGAAGAACATGACAGAAGACTAAAACAAGTACTGCACAGACTTCAAGAAAATGGCATTACTTTGAATAAAGACAAATGTGTATTTGGTGTTACTGAAATGAATTTCTTGGGGCACAGATTATCAGCAGATGGCATTAAACCAACAAGAGCCAGTAAGGAGGTAATCCAAGAATTCAGAGCTCCACGTACCAAAGAAGAAGTAAGAAGCTTCTTGGGACTTGTGAATTTTTCAGCCAGATTTATTCCCAATTTTAGCACCATAACAGAACCATTAAGAAAATTAACTAAAAAGGACGCAGATTTTGTTTGGAACCGAGAACAACAAGAGGCATTTCAGCATCTAAAAGATATTATATCTAGAGCACCTGCATTAGGATTCTATGATAAGGATGCTGAAACATATTTGATTACAGATGCCAGTCCAGTTGGTGTAGCTGCAGTGTTATTACAGAAGCAAAACCTTAATAATCAGAACCAACCTGTCATTATTAAATATGCCAGCAGAGCACTTACTGATACTGAAAGGAGATACTCACAGACTGAAAAAGAGGCTTTGGCCATTGTATGGGCATGTGAAAATCTATACATGTACTTACTTGGTAAAAAGTTCCACATTATTTCTGATCATAAACCACTTGAGACTATTTATTCCAAAAGATCAACTATGCCTAGTGCACGGATACAGCGATGGGTGCTACGCTTACAACCTTACACATTTAGTGTAATATACAAACCAGGCAAGAACAATATTGCTGATTCCTTATCTAGGCTATTGGACACTAACAATAAATCTTCAGATAAGGAAGACATTGAAGACAGTAATTTGTTAGCAACAATTAGTGAGAACACCCCTGCTGCGGTGACTGTTGAGGAGGTAAGAAAAGAAACATTGAAAGATGAGCAATTAGAAAGTTTAAAGAAAGCTGTAAGGAATGATGTATGGCCAAAAGATTTGAAAAGGTATGAAATAATGAAATCTGAATTATGTGAAGTTGATGACATTCTACTTAGAGGTACGAGGCTCATTATACCTAAGTCATTAATTGTCAAAATACTTGATATTGGACATGAAGGACATTTATCCGCTAATAGCATGAAAGCAAAATTACGTCGCAGTGTATGGTGGCAAACGATGGACAAAGACATAGAACATTGGGCAGAAACATGCACAGGATGCAGACTTGTTCGAAAAACAACACCACCAGAACCAATAGTTTCTACGGAATTACCATCAAGAGTATGGGAGCTGGTAGCAATAGATTACTTAGGACCACTACCCTCAGGTCACTACCTGCTCGTAATAATTGATTACTACAGTAGATATTATGAAGTAGAAGTCACAAAAGGGCCAACAGCAGAAAATACAACTAGAATTTTAAAACCTATAATTGCTCGTGAAGGTGTCATGGATACACTAGTTTGCGATAACGGTCCAGCTTTTCGTGATGAAGGATTTAGAAAGTTTTTAGAGTCATATGGAATCAATTTGAGGCATACCACACCACTTTGGCCTCAAGCTAATGGGGAAGTAGAAAGACAAAATAGAAGCATACTTCGGAGGCTTAGAATAGCACAAGCTTTAAAACTAAATTGGAGAGATGAACTATTAGCTTATCTATCTGCTTACCGTACTACCCCACATACCACCACTGGTGTTCCTCCAGGAGAACTATTTAGAGGAAGAGTAATAAAAACTAAGTTACCAGATTTGAAGCTCAAGATTCAGTATGAAGATGAAGAAGTAAGGGATAAAGATAGATACCAAAAACAACAAAAGAAGGAATATGCAGATAAAAGAA
The DNA here is from genome assembly GCA_963924145.1 of Pyrausta purpuralis. Classification (NCBI taxonomy): domain Eukaryota; kingdom Metazoa; phylum Arthropoda; class Insecta; order Lepidoptera; family Crambidae; genus Pyrausta; species Pyrausta purpuralis. Next base: position 4,956,882 of record OZ001649.1, on the reverse strand, counting down.
GGCAGGCTACAGAATCGGATTTATGCCAAGGAGATAGAGTGCTGATCAGACAGCAAAGAGAGAATAAACTGTCTACACCATTTTCCCCAATAGAACATACAGTATTGTGGAAGAAAGGAAACTCTGTTGCAGTAGAATCTCCAGATGGGAAAGTTATAAGAAGAAATTCATCCTATTTTCAACGCATTAAAGAAAGAGACTTAAGCAGATTTGGCACTGACAAAGATAAACAATTTACAGAGAAAAATGAAGAATCATTCAGAGAAGAAGAAAATGGGGGTACAAGGAAGTTAATACAAGGAAAGGAAAGTTCGTGGAAAAAACAAGAAGGAGAAGCTGAAAAAAGAAGACACACAACAACGGATTTGACTTTAACTCCAACTGCGGATGTTACTTTACCGGCCACAGACATAACTGAAACTGACTTTGACTTAGCTCGGACTAGACAACTTGAAACAAGGACCAAAAGGCAGATTAGAGCTCCAGCTCAGTACAAGGACTTTATAATGACACTAATTTTGGATTGTTTAAGTTTTAATAACTAAATTGTATGTTGTATGTATATTTGATTTTTGAAAAAGAATGTTATTACTTTATTGAGATAAGCTCTATTGTTTCAAAGTACATGTTTGTATTATTTTAAGTTTATTGTTTTTCAATGGGTCTATGTAGAAGCATTGTAATGTTGATTTGTTTTTCATTTAAATAAGGGGAATGAGATGTAGAGTTTAATGTTTATGAACGTAGCTGTCAATGTCATCCTTGACATCCCGCCAATTCATGTGTCATCTTGTGTGAGGATCTATGGTTTGTAATGGATACGTATCAGCAATAAAAGCAAGATTTGATTAAATTCGATGGTGTTATTATTCTACAAACTACATTATTGTTATGACTGGTATAGATCAAATACAAGTATTCAGCACAGTACCGTTACCATAAGTTTACTCGCGACGAAAATGACTTTAGGGGCGACGGTTTTACTCGATAGCGACGAAGTAATTTTCCATAGACTTTCTTTATGTCGTCGCTAGCGAGTAAAACCGTCGTCAACTCATGGTAACGGAACAGAACAGTTTATGCTTTGTAACGATTGGCGATCACTCACTTGAGATTTTATTTCATGTTTTGCCGGATAATATTTTCAGAATAACCTAATGATAGGGCGCGTAATTTTAATCAAGGTTTTCCGTACCCATGACTGCTACTGAAATTTTGTTAAGAAAAAATCTTAGTGTATGTTCCTTGGTTGCTTATGAATCTTTTCCTGATTTGAATTTAATTGATACGGACATTGCAGATGTAGACAAATCGAAACTTTTAGAAACCTTAAGTGATTTTTCAGAATTTTTCATAAACGGTTTACCTACCACACGAGTAAACACCAGTAAACTTAAATTAAGACTAATAGACCCGAATCGTACAGTGCAACGAAGTCCTTATAGGATGTCTGCAGAAGAACGTAGTTTTATTCGTGAGCGATTAAATAGTTGTTAGATGCCAATATTATAAGACTTAGCTGCTCTCCCTTTGCAAACCCAGCTCTCTTAGTAAAAAAGAGAGATGGCTCAGATCGCATGGTAATTGATTATCTGGAACTTAACAAAATCATTGTTCCGGACAGATACTCTATTCCTTTGATTTCTGCTCAAATAACATGTTTTAGTGGGGCTAATTTCTTCTCAAAGCTAGATTGTGCACGTTTCATATGATTCCAATAAATGTACAGTCCATAGATAAAACTGCCTTCATAACACCGGAAAGTCAGTACGAATATTTAACTATGCCCTTTGGTCTGAAAAATGCAATTTCTGTATTCCAAAGAGCCATTGTGAATGTACTAGGTGACTCGACACAAGCCTATGTTATAGTTTACGTAGATGTTAATTGTGTCAGAAAATGTAGAGACGGGCTTAGAAAGGCTTAAAACTGTGCTAGACATTTAGACAAAAGCTGGTTTTTGGTCAGGACTTACAAAACCAGATTGTCAGCAAACGAGGGTTCTAAATCCAAACACCACCTTATGGAATTTTTATTTACATACAGAAAGACACCTCACAACACTACAGGAAAATCACCAGCCCAGATGTTTGGTCGTCAACTCAATTGTTTACTATCGAATATAAGTCCTAACAAAAGAAGAGTACTAACCTATAATAATATAATGGATAACATCGCATCAACACCGACCCCAAATTTACGAGGTGGACGTATATGATCTCCACACCTAGAGGCCAATTTATACGGAAGCATGCCGATCACATCCGCACAAGAACAGTTCATCCAATACTTCCGTCAACAGAGTTATCACCGGGACCACCAGCAGATACCATCATCAACTTCTCCATCGACACCATCTCCTCCACCTCAATGCTCACCGACAAGATCATCACCTTCGCCTTCACCGCAGTGCTCAGATTGGATAACACCACCACCAGAGCCGATTGTCCTGTCTTCACCGAGACATGTGCAAGCCACCACGCTGACTACCATACCTTTACGCCAAAGCCAACATGAGGTGCGTCCACTACGGCGTCTGATCACCGAAATATGAGGGGACGAATGATATAAACTCATGTGTGTATTTGAACTCTTTCTAATTGTCTATTTCTGTGTTATGGCATATTGTCAAGAGTCAGTTATCATTCATTAATTAAAAGTCAGAACATGATTTATTATGTTATTAGATGCCAATGCCAACCGAGAAAAGAAATCAATGTGACACATTCGTTTTCCCTCCCTATACACAATGTCCAAGTCAAGTGACTGAAGAAATGACCACCATCGATGTGCTCGAGGTGTCAGGTCATGCTTTTGCTGAGATGATTTTATAGAGTTGCAATTGTAACTACAGTGAATTTTCTACCAAGGAGATATTGCCGAAAATGTTTAACTGAATTGATTACTGCGGCGTTTCCAATTCATACGAATACTCACGAGCACTGTACTGATGCCAAGGCATCTTTAATAACTTTTACTATCACAAAGAATACTTAAAAATAACCGTAAAAGCAAACCGTACGCGAAAACAGAATACTTGCAATTAACAAACGCATTCAATGACGTAAGAAACCGAACTAAATTTTCAGTATCAGGGTTGGAAAAAAACAGTTTTTTTTAAATTTTATAAAACAAACAGTTCAAATTGTTTTAAACAAGTGTTTGTTTTGTTTTTTTTTTTTTGTTTTTTTTTGTCCTTTTTAGTTTAGGGCATTATTTTAAATTAATTCGAATTCGACCTATAATGTTTCATTTCCAGACTAGATCTTTTGACTTTTCAAATTTTCTATAGTAAAATAAATATTGACAAAAAACGATCAATGGATAAACATTTATTTTATGTTGTGCGTATCTCTAATCACTACTAAACGATTTACATTCACCCTGAATGTTTCCTAGCAGGACTATACCGGCGGGGAAATACCTATAAACTATAAATTCTATTCTATGAATAGGGGCACCCCCAATATTTATTAATTAGTGATGGGCCGAATGTGGTTTGAACCGAATACGAATTTCGGCCGAACATTCGGTAAAAATCAAAAATGCCGAAGTTCGGTTTTTATTCTGCACTTATATGGTAACAACTAACAAACAACAATAAAATATACCTATAAGTAATTAATATATTGAATTTTCAAAAAGTTTATTTGATTCAAACAAATCATAAGACTTCCTAATTTAATAAGAACTTATTGAATTTGATTTTTTAATTCTAAAACTTAAGATTGAAATGTCGAAAAAGGAAACTGATAATGACAGTTAGTTACTTGATTAATAAATAAATTACCATGATTTTAAATTATGTAAAAGGCTTATTTATTTAATCAGGTATGAGTGAGTATGACAGATTTGATTTTTTTTATGTTTTATTAATCTTAAAATCAAAATTGTGCAACTATTTCACTCTTTTCTTATACCGAATGTTCGGCATTTCAACCGAATTTCGGAAGAATGCCGAAGTTAGGCCTATCCCTAATATTTATATTTAAATGAGGGGAATAAAATAACCACTATTCCATTCGACAGCCATCCATTAGGGACTTTCCTAACGGGACTTTACCAGCGGGGAATTACTTAATATGAATTCTATAAATACGAGTGCCTTTCTTTCTCACATTTCATTTCATTATTAATTCTGCGACTGATAACACCTCATAAAAATGTCAACTCCAGGACGCAAAAAGCATGCAATTTGGGAACAATTCACATCGATCCCCCAAGAAAATACCACACTGAAGACCAATAGGGTGCGTTGCAGAAAATGTAAGAAAGAACTAGTTGGACTTGTGAAAAGAATGGAGGCACACTTCCAGCAATGTAGCACCACCACCGGTTCTAACACTGACGCAAATCTTGACGCGGACAGGGACGTGGAGGAGGAGGAGTTGTTGAGTGATGCTGGTTCTTCCCGATCTTCAGATAATTCTTCTGCTACACCCACATCTTCTGTTACTACTCTTCAATCTAAAAATGCCAGTACCAGCAGCAGCGCGAGCGTGAACATTTCAATGAAAAGATTTATTATTGCTACAAGTCAAGAAGATAAGAAGAAAATTGATTTACAATTATCTCGTTATATGTTTGCTACTAACACGCCTTTTAAGCACGTAGAACACCCAGAGTTACTGAAATTAATGGAAATTTTACGCCCAGGATATAAACCTCCAAACCGCAAACAAATTGCTAGCAAGCTACTCGACGAAGTCTACAACTCGACTCAAGAAGCCGTAAAAAATGAATTGAAAAACAAAGTTGTTAATCTGGCAATTGATGGGTGGAGTAATGTCAGGCAGGACTCGATAGTTTGTGTCTGTGTTACCGATGTGTTGACAGACTCAACTCATTTAATTGATACAATAGACACAGGAGGCGAAAGCCATACAGCTGACTACTTGGTTAAAGTTACTACTGCGGCAATAAAACAATGTGAAACTTACAAATGTACGGTGCGAAGTGTAGTGACAGACAACGCAGCAAATATGAGCCGTATGAGACGAGATTTAGCCCAACAGGAAGAACTAGCTTCTCACGAGGATATACTTACATACGGCTGTTCATCACACATATTAAACCTTCTAGCAAAGGATTTGAATGCAGAAGATATTACTGATAAAGTTAAGTCGATAATGCGGTACTTCAAATACACTCACTTTGCATCTGCCAAATATAAAGAAGCTGGTGGAAAAGCAATTGTTATACCACAACAGGTACGGTGGAACACAATGGCTGACTGCTTAAAAGTGTTATTAGAAAATTGGCATATAATGTCAGATATATGCTTAAATCATTCAACTGCTATAGATCTGTCAATTTCATTGAAAGTAAATGACATGGCGCTGAAGCAACAAGTCCAGGCTCTCTACAAAAAACTGGAAAACATCGCAGTTACACTTGACATCTCCCAAAAGACATCCTGCTGTATTGGCGAAGTGACTGAAGCATGGATAGAGCTTAAAAATATGTTTGAGGGAGAGAATGTACGACTGCGTGAGACCGAGTATTCATTGGATGATTTAAGGAAGTTCAAAGCTCGTTATGAAATGGCAATGTCTCCAGCTCATTTTGCAGCAAACTTACTACATCCTAAGTACAGGGGTGAAAAACTCACGAGTGAAGATATTTCTGAGGCTTTATTATTTATAGAAGCTTATCACAAAGAGGCGATGCCCTATGTTGTTAAATACAGGGCAATGACAGATCCCTTTCATAACTTTCTATTTGAAGATCATGTAGTAAATCAGGTCGGACCTCTCGAATGGTGGCAGTCATTAAAAAAACAAATTAATGGTCAAACAATGAACTTAGTGGCTCAGCTTCACACTGCTGTAGCTTCAAGTGCTGGAATTGAAAGACTGTTTTCAACATTTGGATTTATTCATTCTGACGTACGAAATAAACTGGGTACAGAGAAAGCTGCAAAACTTGTTACAGTTTTTAAATACCTTAATAAGGAAAAGAAGAAATAATTGTTATCTTGATCTTGTCATATTGTCTTACTCTCCTGACTGACAAACAATTTTGATTTTATAATGTTTATTAAATATAGGTAATTTTGTTTGTTATAATTTTGTTTTTGATTGATTTTAAATTGAAATTTTTAATATTCTATACTATCTAATACATGTTTCAAAAATACGTGTTATCTTATCCCATTTTACCCATATAAATCCTGGTACTTGGTAGGTACTTAGATCTTTGTTTGACTGAATAAATAACTTATCAAAAAAATATTACTTTCATTTTATATCATTCATTCGCAATGAAAAGTAGTTTTAAAGCTTGTTTTTTTCTCATCGTTTTATACAATGTTTAAAACTTGTTTTAATCTGTGTTTTTAAACGTGTGATAAAAAACACGGTTTAAAATCAAACTGTTTTAAACATTGTTTTAAACATGTGTTTTAAAACCATTTGTTTTAATCATGCCAACCCTGTTCAGTATTTTCCATTGAGGCACCTATGTTCTTTAGCTGGTCAGTTTGTAAAATTGTGCTTATCAGCTAGAGGCCAATTACTACGGAGGCATGCCGACAAAAGCCGGCCGCGGCCGCGCCGAACGTGTCGTTCGTTTGCTATTGGCCGGCGGGGGCGGGAAGAGCCAAATGCATGCATGCGATGAACGCGATCTGCGCGAAGATTTCACATTGAAATGAAGTAGGCAATCAATAATTTCTGGTTAACCGTCAAGTATGACTGGTAGAAAATTCCACATCGTAGTGATAAGTCTACTTTTTGTACAAATTTAATTTAAATTAAATGCTTGTTTAATTAATCGATCAAATTCTACATTGCAATTCTGATTACATTGTGCTGGTGAAAGTTATTTTTCAAATAAGAATTAGAAATTATTGTTGTTGGAGTTAAAGAGCTTGACTTAATACTAGTACCTTTTGTACAAATTGTACCTATTGTGTAAAATCAATGATGGTTTTGTTATTGTAAGATAAAAAAGTGTTGAGTTGATCGTTTTTTTTTTGGTGATTGAAAGTAAAATTAAGACCTCCGTATCGCTTGGTGTTGGTGGTGAAGCGAAATGTGAAGGGAAGGATACAACGAGTAAGAGAACAATGAATTGAAGATGTGTCATGATGTCAACTTTGACCTTCATTATAATGTTAACCATGATTGCAGATTTAAAATAATTTTACTATTTATTTTCCAACTTTTTTTATTTATTACATGTATTAATATCTCAGTAACCAGTCATTTCCCAGGTATGGTGTCAAGGAAAAAAATTGATAGTACAATTGGGTAGAATACGTGGTCTTCGGCTTCGTTAAGCCTTTTGTTACACCCGATATAACATTACCGTGGCCGCGCCGAACGTAAACATGCGATGGGACTGCCCTCCTCCAGTACCTACCGTTACCATGAGTTTACAACGGCTTTACTCGCTATCTTTTTATTTCGCTATTTATTTATCGACGACGTAAAAAATGTCTATGAAAAATGCACAGTACCTCTAGCGTTCACTGAAAAAACTAAAATTTTCCATACAAAAAGTGACGTCGTCGCTAGCGAGTAAAATCACAGAAAATAGATGTAATAGTACTACGTACAGAAGGATCACTGTGATAAGAAAGATAAAGTAAAAGCCACTTTCGCTGCAACGCAATAAAGTGTAATTCACTCCGCACGAATTTCATTGAGTATTTGTTTCATCCCCCGATTATGCGTGGTTCTTTCTAACGCGTAACGCTATCGCTGTTTCGTGGCTTTAATTGTGTCAGAGTTGCGAGCAGCTCGTGGCACGAACATTCAACGCGTTGACCAAATAAAATAATATAGTCTAGGAGCTAGCACATTTCTTGACTGTGTTCTATCGGAGAAAGTAATTGAAAACTAGCCCTAATGTCATCTGTATAAGAAACCACAGTGTTAACCTTAACTTGCTTTTGTCCGTACTAACTATAAAAAGAGACTTTTATTATTGTGAGCCTTATCTATCGTACCTTTATAAATGCTATAAACCGACTTCAAAAATAGAAGGCTTGTAATGCTCAGGGTTCTTGTTACATGAAAGGAGACAATTGAAATGCTTTTGGGTTACTTCACACAATATTATTTATTTCTTAAAATAATGTGGCAAAGACAATCGTTACAACACTTATCTAAGAAGTTTTCACGATGACCAACTGGTTGCAAGAATTAAGCACCCTGGGGATGACCATGACCGGTGTGATGAGTAGGAGTTGCTCATACATGACATACAGCTGGCTGACAACTTCTTTGATTAATTTACACTGGATTTAATGTCGACCTAATTCCTTGGCAGGTATTTCATCTAAGCCACACTATAAAGGGAGTGTCTTTAAGCTGTGGTCACCTTTAGAAATCGGTATCTAATTGAGAGTCCAAGGACACAAAGTCTGTTTGAAAAATAGTGCAACTTACCCCGTGATCCGTAAAAACTCACAAACTGAACTGTATTCAGGCAACAACACGTTTATAATCAAGTGAATGAACCTCAGAATTAATTTGAATTCGGTAGGTAATTATTTCTTTAATGGCTTGATTCGCACCGAAAATCTCCAAAAGAAATACTTTCCAATCTTTTTTTTAGTCACCCTCAGAAAGCCTCATTATTAATAAGAGTGTAAACTGCCGATGTACATTTTACGGACAACTAGCGCCCTCTGTTATATGGTACAGTCGCCGTCAGATATATTGGAGCAGACAAGGTGATCAAATACTAATGAACAGTTTAAAATGTCAATAAGTTACATACACTACAAGTTACCATTAATATCAGAACATTCATAACTTCATTAATATCTGAGCAGATGTTAGTCAATAATTTCTATACACACAAGTAACCAATAATATCTGAACACTCACTTGTCTGAATTTATTTATTGCAAGACACTTTCATGACAGTGATGACAATACCATATATCTGACGGCGACTGTACCGTAGAACCATTACAGGCTATCAAATTCGAGATTTATTTAATAGAGCATATGAATGCATATATGCATATTATGAATCAAAGTTCTTAGACTATTAGATTTCGGACAACGTAAAATCTTAACTCAAAATTACTTAAGTACTTTGTTTGTAGGTACTTATAAATATTATGCTAAATTTAAAGTAAGTTTATTGGCCTGTTTCTGTTTATTTAAGTTAGATTGACGTTAAACTCAAACCTATTTCTTTGAACAACAAATGTTGAATACCTACAAAATTTGTTTTAATAAATAATGTCATAATTAGAAACACATATCTTGAATTATTATTAGTTATTTCGTTTTAACGTAGTCAGTCACAGGCTGAGAGAGAATATAAACACATTCTCAGGTGCGTGGCTCGATCCGCGAGCGGCAGCCCCGCGCTTATTTATATATATATATATATATTTTATATAATATGCTCGGCGTACCGGTCGCTCGAACGTACCTACCTACCGTAAACTTCGGAGTTACACCCCCCTGTTAAAACCATCGTCGCTAGCGAGTAAACTCATGGTAACAGATTTTGATTACAATTGCTTACTTTGTATTTCCATTTAATGTTTTGTGATTGTAAATATACTTTTTTATATTGTTAAATAAAATACTATATGAATAATATAAAGTGTTCAATAAAAATACGTGTTGTTTAATGATAGATTTAATAACAAAAACTTGTGTTTGTTTGGATTACAAATCGGTCTTGTTAATAAAAAAATATGGGCGCCTCGGAAAATTTCAATTTAACCCGTGGAATTTTTCGAAAATGGCAATATTTATTAATTATTTTTTTATTCCCCGGAATCTTTACAAAATGGGATATTAGGCGGGAAGATTTATTGTGTCTTGTAATTTAGGTGAAAGTGTTGGAACCATAGAGACAAAATAAATATCCGCTTTGTTGGAAAAAGCAACGCCTAGCATCACTGTATTTTTCAGATTTGTTTGGTTTCAGACAGACTCAATTTCAGACGTAAATCTTAGGAATGAAAATAAATAAAATAGGGCAACAAGCTTTAGGGAATCGCCGCTGAGTCTCTTAGCTAATGCATTTTTTTTAAATAAAAATAAAAAATGATACTAAATGCAGTTTAATAAGTTAATAATTTAATTTAATTCAAATACAATACTGATCAAGAGAAACCTTCGTGAACAAACGTGAACGTGGTTCTTGTTGTCCTTGTGATATATTTGCATTTGTTTCTTAATAACTTAACTAGCTTCTTTGGTCCACAGCAATATAAATTCAGGTGCGATCTGAAACAGATACATACTTACTTGAATACTTATTCGAAAACATGACTCAAAAATAAATGTAATGTATAAGGTCAAATCGTTTTAAGTGATAATATTTTAACTGTCTTTGTATACATCAAAGAACAGGACACTTATCACGTTTTTTTGGAAAATCGTAATTTTCAGTTTTTTTTTCATATTTTCTCTATAAAAGAAAAGAAAATAACATTTTGTAAAATGACGATTTCAAAGTCGTCGGCTTCGCCTCTCTCAAACAATGCCCGATCCTTCTAAAAATAAATATGAATATCTGAAAAAAAAAACGTAATCTCTCATTTTCTCTAAAACTAGGTTGTCAAAACCCAAAGTGTTTTGAAATAAAACAACTTTTTTACGGATTAACTTTTCGCGAGTTTATTAATTTTATCCCGACGTTTCGAACACTTTACAGCGTTCTTCAAAGTGTTTTCTAAAAAAAAATATTCATTTATTGTGCTGAAACGGCCCTTTAATTATTATGACTTAAAACGAGGTGACCCCAATAGATAATTTAAGAAGACTTACTCAGGGTACAAATGCACCCAATATCCAAACACACGATCCCAATGTGGTCTTCCCGTGCGCACCCTGCATCCCAAAAGGGGATACTCCTTAGCTATGCTATATTCCACGACAGTGCTGCCTTCATTATCCACGCCTTTGGCACAGCCATTCCTTCGAAAATTTGGTGTTAGCAGCGCTGCCTTTTCGTCTTCGGTGCATTCTCTTCTCGTATGCTGGACTCCTCCTTTCTCGTCAAATGTCACCAAGTGAACGTTTTCTTCACTTGGTGTATCAGTGTTTTTCTTAGAGTTGGTGACGTAGAGTTCTATTTGTAAGCGGTCAAGTCGGTTGGAGTCTCGCAGCCGCATCATCGTCTTAGTGGCTAGGTCGGCCAGCCAAGTTATTTCTTCTTCAAATCTCACTATCCATAGGAGATGGATTCTACCCGGTAAATGGGCTTTTGGATTCCTGGAAACAGTTAAGTTAATAAAATTTAAATTACTGTAAGATGTAAAACATTAATATACGTACGTAGTGTTTTTATATTATTTTTAAACTTTTTTACCGTTATTCAAACTTGCTCTGCATTTTGTATTTGGTCCTACGAGCAGGACTCTACTGCTCGAAGGACAAAATGCAGAGTAATTTAATAAAATAGACGATAGGTATTATATCTTACGTGTACATGTCCCTTAAATATGCTACGAATGGTGTTATCCCAACACCGGCGGCAACACAAATCGCTATTGGACAACTCGCAACTCCTTCCATGGGACTTGAAAACGGACCATCAATAAGCGCACTGAAATAAAAAAGACTATACATATTTTTTAAACTTACATCCATCTATCAATAAGAACATAGATAATCTATGTACTTATTTTTAATGTCTTTGGCAATCCTACCTAAGTCCAACGTGGCCTCTATATAATAACAGTCTCTCAAATGCTTCAGTCCAATCTCCCTTTACTCTTATCCATATCACAAAATCGCTTTGACTAGAATCGGGTATCTGAAACAAAAATAACATTTAAACTGGCGTGCTTGTACCTCGGACACGTATGAAACATTTTATGTGAAACCATAGAACCATTCATGTGCGTTGAGTCTTCGAGAGAGGAAATCAGAAGGCCCCATCATCAAAAAGAAAAGTATCTCAAATAAAGTAATATTATGATGAAGTAACACCCAAAGTTTAGGCAACGCTGACTACTTTAATGGGCTACTTTAAGCTTAGTCTAAACCTTAATCCAGGTAGATCGGTAAGCTATACAGTGCGTTCCTGGATAAAGTGAACTCCCATTAGGAGGTGAAAGTAGACCTAAAATCGTCAAAGAGGGTCATAGTGCGGCCACCATGTGCGTCACTTGTTACATAGATAACTTTTGCCTCGTTGGTGTAGTGGTTAGGTCGCTTACTACCCAAGAGGTCCCGGGACTTAAAAAATACTCTGAAACAGCTCAGAATCAGGAAGTTGGTGGTGAGGCACCCCCTTGGAAAGCACGTTCAGCTGTTGATCCTGTCGGATCGACCGACTCGCTGAAAAATTAGAATAAAGGAGTAGAGAGTGCCCTGTGTATTGTGCAAACCAATGTCCCGTGTCGATGGCCATTCTCAGATGAAATTGACTGGACAGGGACAGTGATGGGATCGCCAGGAGGACGTTAAGTAATGTTTATAACAAAGACAAGTACCTTGACGACGGTGAAGGGGTGCCACTCCAACAGCGACACGTCGGGGCACTGCAGCAACACGTACTGCCCCGGGCGACAGGAAAAACGCTCATGTGCAAGGCTCAGCGTGAGGCTTATAGTGCGACCGGCCATGTACGTCACCTGCAATTTGATAAAAAAAAAACAATTTAATACAGTCTTAAAGAAATTAGAGTTGGACATTACTTAGAAGCCACATAGATCATCAGAAATTCTTAATCCTTATAGACAGGCCGGAACCACGTTAATGACTTGCAATTTGTAAAACAGAAAAACTTAGAGATAGCGCCACCAATATAGGCTGTGTATAGACTGAAGAAGCTTTCATTCAAACACACTACCCCATGTCATGCTTCCGTGCAAATCCTTCCAATCCAATAATAGTTCGTAAGAAGATATGCATAGTTTAATCGGCCTACATTATGCAGGGATTGCACTATAAATCGCGCTGTCCTGGGTGCCGTTGCGATAATAGGACGTAAATTATTTCGTAATTACTGCCTTTGCAGGTAGGGAGGTTCTGTTTATTGTAGTGTTAATTGATTCCGATTGGGATAATCGCAAACGAAATAAAAATCGATATGGCTAGGTAAGTAGAAATAATGTAGTCGAATTCCGTAAATTAAGTATTTTAATGTAAAAAAATAAAAGATAGAATAAACGAAAAGGTTCATTTGCACTTACTTGTAATATATTGACCTTTGCTCTGTTCCTTGAAAAAATCCGCCACAAGAAGTCCATAAGAAAACAGGTTAACGGAAAAGCCATCCACATCCAAGTCTGAAAAGAAAGTAAGCCATTTTAGTTTTTCGGTTCCCACTCATAATAATAAATGCATCATTTAAGCAATTTTTATATTTGCACCTATGGATCCATTGACAATTAAATCGCTATTGCGAATGCACTCTATCAGGTCTATGCTGGCTATATGTATCATCATCCCTATTCATCCTCGACTGAATGTCTGCATTGTTGTCGAGTTCCCACGGAGTAAGCCATCACTGAAGATTCAAGGTCTGGGCTGAGTATAATGAGGGGTGTGGCCATCGCGATCGCATTGGCCATAAACCCTATAATTAGGATTTGGCCTAATGATGATGGCCTTCTCTGAACCTCCTCTGTATTTCTAGAGAAGGCGTGTTTACGTAAAAGTTAAAGTTTTAGCTGTAGACTGCTAGTCTGCAGATATATCATGTATATCATGTTAAAGTGCTATTAAGTAGCTATATTTAAAATATATTATAATCTACTTTACATTGTAGTTGAAATATTAACTATTATTATTTTTAAAATAAATAATATAATTTCGAAAAAACTAACGGGTTCAAAAGACATTTATAGAACATTAGTCGTGGACTCGTGGATAAGTTTTGAGAGACGGATATCATATGCAAAGAAAATTGGCATTTAAAAAAATGCAGAGATATTATTGGCTTCATTTTCACCTCCAAAATTATAAGTGGTGCTATAGACTGTCCTGAAATAGGTATTAAGTAAATTCAAAATGACCGTCCCCATTCGTTATCCGCGTCTTGGTTGCAAAATTACTTCAGCGAACAGTATATGACTCAAATTCTCCAATTTCTTGAATGAGTAAAGTTGTCGATGAAAATGATGATTCGTCCGTCGCAATTTGCGAGATCTTTTCTCAAAATGTTGCATTTGAATATTTGGTTAGTTTATAGTATTATTATAATAGTACCACCTGTCTTATTGTTGGATTAATATTAGTTCACAAAGCCGATGTTGTTACTTGCATGTTGTATCTGCCTGTTATTATTTGTACATCTCAGTTCTTTGCTATTATTATAGAATTAAAAAAATGTAATGAATGATATAAATGTTGACGGATCAATTAATAAAATAAAAACAGTTTGTTTACGAAATTTATACCTAATATATAGTTATGTTGGGCATATCACTCACAACGTCGCGTCTTAGCTTGCTATAATTAATTTTCATCTAAGTGTGCTCGCTTCTAGGGAGTAAATTAGATGCAGGATCTGCAATTTCGTGTATAGGAGAACGTCTACGACATAGGGTGGCCCATTCCAATCTATTAGCCTAATATATTCAATTACCGACAGTGAGAACTTACAACGTAACAACAGCGCGTTATTGCCAATGGAAGATGTCCGTTTAATTAACTCAATCAATATTATATCGGTGTCATTTGAATATTGATTCAATGAAAACTAATGACGAATAATCCTTACTGAAAACAGTTTAACTAAGCAATGACAATGACTCTGAAACTAAAACAAAATATGGAACCCATAGAAAGCATCTAATTTACACTCACATGAGATTTTATCGAGACGAATTTATGGGGAACAGCAACAGATGGGGTATTTGACAAATGATTTATATGACTAGCACGAATTGCGTCTTCGTCGATGACTTCCTCTTTTAAAACGCCGCTGAAACATAAAAAAAGCTATTATGTTATCTATTTGTAGATTTTAAATCGGGACACTATAAACTTTAGTTGATGCCATTTGGAGCAATATGAACATACATCGAGATTTTTCTACACCCTACTCTAAACCTTGACATGTTCTTAGATTCTCTCAATTTGGAGTCGGTATATAAAATCGCCCTTGCCCATTGTCGCCTCAATATGAGTCATTGTTGCTGACTCAATACCAAAGCAAAACGCGGTCAGTAGCAAGTCTCTGTTTATACAATAAATAATCATGAAAGTCATACACGGCACCAATTTGGATCAAATTGAAAGATTTGGCAACAGAACTGACAAATAACAACTTCAGTAGACTCCAGAAGATACTAAACTATTTAATACAATTAGAACCCACATGTAGTACCGATACCTACCAAGATACATATGGGTTGTAAAACAATGTTAAAATCCCAATATAAATACTTTCTAATAAGTATTAGACATGACGGGTCTAAACACGAATAAAAACTGATGAGTTCGCGTTTAGACCCGTCATATCTAATACTTATTGCAATGCATAGTGAAAGTTTCAAATCTTATAAATACTTTGCTTACCTTAACGGATGAATGACCAGCAAAACCAAAAACAGCATATAAAGCTGATGAGTGTACCAGAACTCATTGTAGAACCTCCGTCGAACCGCCCTTATGGAGGTGAGGCCCATGCTCAGAAGTATGAGTAGCATGGCCACACCAGTAACACCAGTTTGAGTCATTAAGAGATACAGGGGATTCTGAGAAAAAGCACAAGGATAAAGCTATTTAATTGTGGCGTCTTGGCATTATAGTAAGTTAGATTCTATACAAGGAAGCTAGAGATCTACAAAACTGACTTAAAGGTTTAAAAAATAACGCATTTGTATTCTATAGACGACAAAAGGCCTTAAATAACGATTTTAGGCCTTAAGCCTGTTAGACAGTTTTTAAAAGGCGGTTTTTTTTTTATATTTCATAAGTTTTAGCTGTTATCCATATGTCCAAAACTACTGGACCGATTTTGGTAAAAGTTAAATGTAATTTAACTTAAAAAGAATCGTCTCGCTTTGACTTCTCGTTTTCGAGAAATCCGTGGACAAACATACAAATATACAAACAAACATACATACTTATGAAATTTAGCACAAGTGTTAAGAAGCCATACTAGAGCAACATTACTCAAATATTAAAAAAATCCAACGATATCAGAAACATACACAATGAATCGATTACCTCCTTTTTTTAAAGTCGGTAAAAAGCATTTGTTCTAGTCTCAAAGCAAAGTTTAAACTAACCTGATTTTTATAGCGGGCAAAGTTAATCTCGCTCCATTCCTCGTCATAGCCTCTAGAGAAATTCCACAAGTTCACAAAGTGGGATATGGAATGTATCACTGAAAAAGGAACTGAAATTATTTATTGGTCTAGCAAACACGGCTAAGGAGTTGAATTCGCTGCCTGCGTCGGTGTTTCCTAGTGATTACCATCCGTATCTATTCAAAGTTCGAGTGAACAGGCTTCTTCTGGGCGAGCTCGTTCCATCTTCGACGTTTTACGTCTTAGTCTCACTTGGCTTGGTTTGGAGTCAAGAGCTAACCCATACTAAATAAATAAAAAACTTTACATTAACATTGTAAATTAGGGTTCGCTAACATATACCAACGAGTAATAAGTTACCTGTCTACAATGCTGAACGCTCTACCTGTTGTAAAATAGAGTTGTAATAACGAAAATTTAAACAAAGCGCACGATGTAATTTATGGGCAGACATCTTGTGAGAACAAACAAAGTGTGAATCTCAGGAACACTACAGGCACTAGGCACAAAAGCGCGTCTAAGCGCTGGTGACGCCATTAGCTTTCGTCTCGAGCACATAATGGTGCCCTACAACAGGCCTTTTAGGTTTAACAGTGATTTAGCGCTGAAAACACTTCAGTTGCACTGTGCGATATTGTAAATGGCGCACTGGGGACTCATCGAGACTATCGCTCGGTACATTTAGCATTTTGCATGATTTACACGCCTATAAATTAGCTGGAAGCTCGAACGTAAATAGTAAGCATTATTACCGCGCTATGAATAAGATTTGAGTTTACAAAACTACTTTGCATTGTTAAACGATGAGTGTATACATAATTATTAGTTTTTTTTTATTAATAAAGCAATTGGCAACCTACTCTGCTGGGATGTAAATTAAGAGAAGCAACTTTTTTAATAATTTCGTAAAAGTATTGCAAATATGCAAATCGTTATAGTTAATTTACAGAACGTCATTGCAAATATACCTACAAACATTTACAACATAATATAACAACATTAACAACGTAATGATAGGGAAGAGAAAAATCAAAACATTGATACTTTCAAAGCTTATCAAGACTTTCAACTAACTATAAAATTACTAACAACTTACCAGCAAATAATACTAAAGTAATCGTAACGGTCATGTGAAAGTTGTTAGCGCTCCAGCCAGTAAGAGAAGACGCCAGGAATGCACCCTGATACGAGGCGGTGCAGCACCAAGTTGAGCTTCTTGAATGGCTGCAGCAGTATAAGGCCGCACTTAGTTTTAGCACTATCGTTGTGTTCCTGGACCCTGGATATACCTACCATAACCCTTTCTACAATTAATAAACCACATCTTTCTTATCCACTTACCAGCAAATAATACTAATGTGACCGCAACAGTCATGTGGAAGCTCTTAGCGCTCTCCAGCCAGAAGAAGAAGACGCCAGGACAGAACCCTGACAGGAGACGGTATAAAACTAAGTTGAGCTTCTTGCACAATGGCAGCAGCACCAGGGCCGCACTCAGGTTCAGCACTGTCGCTGTGCCCCTCGATATACATAGTCCTACCTGAAATCAATAAGCCAAATGAGAAATAATTAGGTACCCCAAGACGGAATGGCATGAAGGTGCTCTCGTCAAACGTGGGAACAAGCACAAGAGAGAAGTACAATATCGGGTGACTTACCCCTAAAACTTTTCTTAGGTAATAAAATTGTCGGCCTTGTAAATAATAAGTAAATGTACTGTAAAAAAGGTATATAACTAATGAGATCCATGAAATCTGAAACAAAGAAAATCTGAAATAAGTTTCTTGATAGGTAGTAGTACCTACTCTACGATTCACCTCGAATTATTATAAAAAAAACAAGCGCTGTAAGCTTTTTATTTTAGGCTCATTCGGTACTCTGCTATTCTGAATGCTATTTTCATCAAATAAAAACGAAGCCCGTAATCCACTGAAACATAAACATGGATCTAGGGAACATTATATTTTTAGTTTATATGATCATCATCTCTGTGCTAGGGGCACGAAACGTTTTCTTATGTTTCTGTTACGGCACGAATAACTTAAATTTTATTTTTAGATTGTTTGCAATTGTTACTATGGCCTTTGGCTTACATTATAGACTAGCGAGCTATACATCGTTTTTTAAAGTAATAAACTAATGCCGTTTTGTAAGTTATTGGATAGACAGATCATAAAAGAACAATTTGATTAAGGTCTTTTTAAATTGTTAGTACCTATCCTCAACAATTTCCATTTGGAAGTGTAAAGTGGAAGTGCGAACACAAACATGGATCGGTTGACAACGACCGACGTGTAAAGATTCAGTCAGACAGGTTGCATTCAGTCTAGGGGCCCTATTTTCTAATCATTCGCTTGAATACAGCGTGTATTTTTGTTCCAAAACGAATTAAGCGAAATATTGACGTGACGACTCACAAAATTTAGTTATATTTTTTTGAATCACTTTCTGAAATTAATTATATTATACTCATTTTATTTGGAAAATCAGATATTAATTTTAAAAAATTCACACGCCATCTCGACTCGAGTAATTCAATCAAATCAAATCAAATCGGGGCTCAGCCCGTTCGTATCAACTGTTTGATAGACACCACGGGTGCTCTAATTGCTTTCAATGGACGTCATTTACATCACGGTAATTTTTAGACAATGATACTAAATGGCTCCACTTAAACAGCTAAACTTAGAAGCGACACCAAAGGCATTTAATCGTCTGTATAAACTTTATAGTCTGAAGTACGATTTACAATAAATGGAATAGGTAAATAATTACCAGATCGTAAACATTTTCTAATCCATCGTGCGCTTCTCCTACTCAGAGATTAGGTACCTGACTATTCGCTGCCTATACTATACTGTACCTATACTATAATACTATTTCAGTGCAGTGACCACAAGAGCGTGCATCATGTGATGACGTATCATAATGTATTTGAATGAATACTGTAATTCTTAAGTACAACTGAAACGTTTACGAATGAAGTATAGTCGTACTCGGTCTGAGCAAGTTCTGTACCGGCGCAGATAAAAAGTTTAGTGCAACACGACTCTACTTCGAGTCATGTCCACGTCCAAGTTTTCAGTTTCAATGAATGAGCGTACGCAAACACGTCGTGCGTCGGAAGTGTAACTAGCGCGCGTAACACAACTCTCCAGACCTATTCAACTAGTGCGTACCTACCCGCGCTTTGACAGCTGGCCCATTGAGTTCCTGAATGCGGGCCTGGCAGTCATTGACTGCGCTGACTGTGGGCATGCATTAATTACCTACCGATGTCGGCCGCTATCCGCTATCACTGCCTCTCATCTGCATGACTGCGTGTGACGGGGTTTGTTCGGAACAATGTGTAATAGGCTAAGCACGCCTGAATGAATTCAATGCAACTACACAGCTAGCTTAGCTTGCGAGGATAGCTTCCGGCGGTATGTAAGGTTCCTAAGATAGTTAGATAACTATTTCATTTCACTTAAACCAGTTACAAATTACTTTCATGTACAATTAAGGCGGTCTCGTCGCTGTAAGCAATTTCTTAATAAATGATTGGTTAGCTCATTCATGTTATCGTACTGAATCTCACGTTAATTTTAAACCTTTTTCTTATTTGTTCGAATTAAGCCACATATTTTACAAGTAATTTCATAATAAATCGTAGCATTCGTCGTAGCGTCGTAGCATGCACACATTTACTACGGAGGAAAACGCTACGGGTAGTACCTACTGATCCAAGGAAAAAGGAAATGTGAAAATTAAAAACTATGACACATTTATTACTTAGAACGCCATATCGCGCCACCTTTATCGCCAATTTTGTTTGTAATATCATATAAATAATAAATAAAAAAGCATAAATCAAAGTTATTATAGCTACCTACTTTAAAAATTTGTGGATATGAAACATGTTGCTTCTTTTCACGTATCGATTATTTGACTGTGCAAATAAAAATCTGCATGCCTGACATCACTGTTAACCCACAACGGGAACTTGTGAAATTTCGTAGACTAGTCTTTGAAGCGTTATGAACAAAGTGAGGAAGACGCATACTCGAGCCATGCACATTGCAAAATGTGCAGAGCGCTCTTCGTAACAGCGGAATCACTCATACGTGACAGTCGATTCCTTGGAGATTTCATTTGTAAAACTAAAAGCTCAGGCGGTAGCACCATCTCATTTTAACTATGAATGGACGTCAAAAAGCTTCAGGTTTAGATCACAAGTGGACATCCTTGCCTGATAGTGAATATACTTTTTTATTGTGAAAATTCTATTTTGATGCCTCACGGTCATGTTCATCATACATTGACCTTATCTTGCGTACAGAGTTAGACGACTAGGAATTCTCCGCGGCTTCGCCCGCATAATTTCGGATATCCCGTTAAACATTTCAACGCATATTTTAATTGTAAGTCAGAGGCCAACAACCATAGCCGTTAGCGCAAGCGCATTTGTGAAGTCCGTTTGTCTTTGATAGTCGAATATTGTTAACAATCTGGACACACCTTTTGAAAGAAAAGATCTTTAAATAATAATCACAAAACTCACAACTTACGCAGGTACCTAATTCATCGTTAAATACTGTGATCTTTTTTAATTTGATAGATATATTTTTAACTCTGATATTATTTTAAAGTTATAAAAATATCTTTACATTGTCTGGAACTGTCTTGACGAGAGTCTAACAGTTCAAATACCTTGGGCACATCGTAACAGAAGACCTGAAGGATGATCTTGACATAGAGCGGGAACGCAGGGCGTTGGCGGTCAGAAGCAATATGCTGGCCCGTAGGTTTGCTCGTTGTACGAAAGAAGTAAAAATTACCCTGTTTAAGGCGTACTGTCAATCATTTTATACGAGCTGCCTATTGGTGAGATATACGCGGAAGGCCTACAGCGCCCTGCGGGTCCAATACAACAATGCTTTCCGGATGTTGTTGGGGTTGCCGCGCTTCTGCAGCGCGTCGGGTATGTTCGCCGAGGCACACACTGATGGATTTTACGCGATCATTCGCAAGAAAGTGGCCTCGCTGATGAGCAGAGTGTGCGGCAGCTCCAATGCCATTCTGAGGGTGGTGGGGGGTAGGCCCGAGTGTCCTATCGCTGATCATTGGGCGGCCCTTTTGATCGGAGCAAAGCATTAATTTAAAAAAAAAAATATATTACATTTTATTGGGTTGACATTGTTTTTTTTTTTGTAATTAATTGACATGTGTATTTTAATTATTATTTGAAATTATTATTATTATTTATTTAGTTTAATGCTACTAACGTAATCGTAAGAAGTACTAACAATTTATATGGAATTTTATTCTGAAATAAAATATTTGAATTGAATTGAATTATTGGACTAGCAAAGAAAAAAAAGAAAAATAGAATATACTTTAGCTGCGAGCATTAATTATATTTAGTATAATTGTGATAGCTTCTAGATACATATTGAAATAAAATGATGTAAAGGACATTTTTTAAATGAAATGCTCGTGAAAATAAGAATCTGTTATTTTGATAAAAACAAATACCCGGTGCGTTAAAACACCTTTGATAATAGTAATATTTTTTTTAACTAATTTATGAACATAAAACACTTTGTAGCGAGTAACCATATAAGCTAGACATAATTATGCTGTCGCGGACTTTATTGTAGAACTTTTAAAGCGGAACAATCCCGTCGTACATTTTTATTTGTATAATATCTTACACGGTTTACGCTGTGTAAAGCTCTCAAATGATATGTTTTTTACGCGTTTTTGCATTATTTTTCATTGTAGTTCTGCTTTCTTAAGTCGTATCGTGGTGTTATATCCTTAAGCCTTCCTAGATAAATAAACTATCCAACAAAAAAAAGTTCATATCGGTCAGTAGGTTCTTAGATTAGCGCGTTCAAACAAACAAACAAACAAACAAACTCATCAGCTTTATAATATTAAGTATACAATATATACGTACATATAAATTAGTTACCTACTGTTTTATCGCATCAATCACAAAATGTTAACAAAGCGTCAGAAGATGTCATCACGTCATAATAACGGTAATGCGTACGGTCTAATCTTGAAAAACGTTAACAAGGGTTTATATGATTTTTTTTTTATACCTTCGTTAATTTAGAACACGCTATATTATTTTATTTCTAATGTACAGGCACGGAATTACGAACTGAAGTTCAAAGTCAGACGTACGCCCTGTCTGCAATATCATTAATGAAACTTAACGACACCCCTTTTTTCTTCTTCTTAGGTCTAGGCAACATGCTTTTCATGTACATACACTTTGAATATATTCCTCGTCCTGTAAAAGTGGGTGAGAAATGTATGCTTTTTTACAACACAGGTATCTAATTATTACCTAGCATAGGCATCAGTCTCACACAAACACTATTAATTGTTAGAAATTAATGCTGTGTCTACATGTGTTTGTTTGTGTTGAGAAATAAACTTGATTTGATTTTTAGTTGATAATTTGATTGCTCTTCGCCTCTTTCAGGTAACTTATTAGTCACGTACAGTTTTGGTTACCAAGGGTTACTTTATATTAATTTTGCTTACGTAAACCTTTTCAAATATTTTTTTCATGTAGCGCTTGATTTATAACTGACACGGTTAAAATTATAAAGTGAAGTAATGCATGCCCACAGCTGAATGTCTTTTGAAATACGTAGAGACTGTGACATCATCGTTTCTCAGAATATCGCACGCTCGCTCGACTCTATAACTTATTTATTGTCCTCATTTTCAAGTTGTAAGCTCCAGCCTCCATCTCAAAAGAAATATATAAGTTGAAGAAATTATTCAGTAGAAGTACTAGAAAAAGTTTCATACTTACCTTTTTTGTGCGAGACTTACTATGTTAATAATCGAAAAGGATTGTTTTTTTTTTGTAACAACTAATCAGAAGTTTAAATAAAATAGTAAAAGCATGCTAACTTACCAAAAAGATGCGTCGCTTTAAAAATTCGAAACTATCGCTGAAAATCTTCATTTTCGTAGATTTCCAAAGGTCTTGAAAGTATTTTAATCACGACACACTTTATTTTATTTTAATTAAACATCGATCGACATTTTCGCGCTGTTTTTTTTTAAGTTAAGGTTTTTATATCCACGATCGAAATAGCACGGCCATGGTGGAGTTGAGTGCGCAAGCGAGGGAGTTCAGTGAGCGACTGGCCGGTAGGGACATTCCGATACAAGTAAATACGAGTAGGTATTCGATACTTTTGATTCGATACCAAGTAAAAATAGCATCGCATCAATCTTGCGATACCTACTCGGTATCGAAACAAAAGTACTTGGTATCAAATCGAATCAGCATATCATCTTTTAAAAAAACCTAAGACAACTAAGTAGCCCTGAGTAAGTCAGAACATGATGTTCCGTCTACTGCAACACCTGCATACGATTTTGGGAAACATCATATGGAGTTAGCACATGGGCATAAGAAGAAAAAGAAATTCATAAAGATGAAATAAGAAACCAAAATTTTTCGCACGGGCGGGACTTGAACCAGCATTCCTGGCTAACCGAGACAAACGCTCTACCAATTGAGCTACCGTCCTGTCAGTCCGACCTTGCGAAATTTGTGGTCTCTTATGATAAAAGATTGTCTCCAAAATACCTTAAACAGATACTGTTTTTGGGCAATCTTAATGCTCAAGAGTTTTATGTTTAAAGTAAGCATGTGACGCAAAACATTTTAAATAAGTAGATTATTTTTCTTCTCATTTTTTTTTAAATATTGTCCTTCAACGTTCATTGTGAGCATCCTCAAAATAAAAAAAATATACATAATAGTTTTTCGTAAAGTATCGATATAAGTAAGTATCGATACTTTAGGAGTATTTGTTTAAGAAGTATCGAAAGAAGATTTGAGTACTATCGAAATGAGTAGGTATCGATACTTTGATGGTATCGAAACATCCATACTGGCCGGTGTGTCATTGAAAACGGGTTGCGAGCGACGAGGCCTATAGGTTGTGGTTGTGATGTTTGTATGTTTCAGCAAGCCCGTCAAACCGTCGAAACTTGTAAAGGACTTTCAGCTTGAACAGAAAACAGTTATGAAAAAGATTTGTTTCATTTGATTTACTTGTAGGTAACTACCTTGTACCTTGTACCTACATTCTTTACTTACTACATAAATTACCCACGTTTTAAAAGTAATTTTATTTCTCAATAAATACATACAATTGTTTTGATTGTTACTTGCTCATGAAAGGCGATTCAGAATTCCTGCGGGCCGATTCAGAATATTTGATAAGCCATCCGGCTTTGGTTTCGGCTAGATTTTCTATTCATTTTTTGGGTTCCGTAGACGAATGGCAGATAAAACTCATAGTTTCGTCAAGTCTGTCTGTCTGTCGGTCTGTCCGTCCGTATGTCACAGCCGTTTTATGTAACTATAAGCATTACACAATTGAAATTTGGTAGGAAGATGTATCTTGTTAACCGCTTACCGATTCTCATACAAAAAAATAAAAATTATGACAGTTAAGGGGGGGCTCCCATACATGAAACTAAAACCAATAAAAAAAATTTGTCAAACCTATGCGTGTGGGGGTGTCTATGGATAGGTCTTCTAAAATGACGCAGCTAGACGCTTCCAAAGTGGTAAAATGGGCGTGTCCCCCCCCCCCCCCATCTAATTTCTAAACCAAGCAAGTGTGAATTTTGAAAAAAAAATGATGTAGATCTTAACAAATACTTTCAACGAAAATTAGTTTGGACGGGATCGAACGAGTAGTTTTTGAGATATAACACATTTTCCGCAACATAACTTTGTACTTCATGCAAACACTATGAAAAACAAAGTTATATTTGCAGTCAACAAAATATTGTAGTATTATACTAAATAGAAGTTAGTGGATTCCCTAATTCAGTTAAAGTTGGCACGGAACCCTCAGTGCACGAGTCCGACTCGCACTTGGCCGGTTTTTTAAATAAATGTTGCAGTTTGATCGGATGTCGATATGTCAGTTTATAAAAGAACAAAATAAAACAGTTATATCAAAGAAATCCACGTTATTGTAGTTTAATTTATATGTGAAAGTTATTGAATCGTAACCGAATGGTTCTAATATATTAGTAGTGTACTATGTGGTTCTAATCTAAATCGGGGGGCTGAAAAACGGAAATATAACACGCATCACATGACTTTGCACACCGTGGCCCGAGATTAGTGCTTTTACCACTCACTCGCCGACCCAAACACTCGGACAACCGTAGCAGACTGAAGGGCTGTATGTAAAATAAACTAGTTTAATTGAACAAACAAACTTTGTTAAAATAAAAACATCTTATCTTTAAAGTGCGGGATGGATCGTTTGCTAGTAACGCACTAGTACTGGATCATTATGTAAGATCTGAATAGGATTTATCCTATACAGATTTGAAAACAACACACACAAAGCAAAATGTTTTCTCATAACTGTAAAGTTCTGATGTGATGGCTGAGAAGAGGAACACGGTGCCTTTGAAGTATCGAACGAAACATGCCATAAAGAAATAAAATGTCAGTTCCTAGCTGTCACTGGTGTTGTTTGGGAGGGAGTGTAAACAAAAAATAATTCGTTATTATTTTGTAAATGCTTTTTAGATTTCACTCTTAATCTAAGGACTTCCTATAAATCGTTTATTTGTATTAAATCGTAGTGTTTATTATTTATAATATAAAATATGGAGCCGCCTTCGCCATGGAAAAGACCCAATGAGGTTATGCAACTACACAAACTGAAAAAACGAAAGAAAGCTTTGCAGGTAATTTATTAAATCCGTAATTAAAATGAATTTTTATTTAATTATCGTATATAGGTACACTCAAATGAATATAAGTAAGTGAACGAGTTATTTACACCACAAAAACAACAATGTTATTATGCATTACATTAACAGGTGTACGTTTTTACAAACATTGCGGCTAATTAAAAACTAATTCTTTTTTGTTAAAAACTAATCCATATCATATGTTATTCAAACCCAACCCTGCATAGTACTTCAACATTATTTTTGTAACCTTTATGAGAACTACCTCATTGCTTCAGGAGCGTATGAAACACCCAGCCCCATCCACCAGTGAGGAAGCACAAGCTACCACTAGCAAAAAGACTGTAGATTTAGATTTCTCAAGAATATTGAATGGTGAATATGGAGACAAGAGAAAAAATCCCTTTTCAAAGTAAGTAACCCATGATCCCATGATTGTACTTGAAAAAATAGCACTACTTGTTGGTTTAATATTTAATTTTTCTTTTAAGAAACAATGCACAGCCAACTAAAAAGACAAAAGTAGATCTAGAGTCACCACTAGATGAGTCAAATGATAAGACTCTGTTTGCACTGCTGAAGCTGCCTGCCAAAATACCTCAAAAACCTCCTCAAGAGGTTGACACAGAGAAGCTGTCCACATTCTCAAATTTATTACAGAAGTTCACAGCGGAACACTCTGTGGAGCCGGTGAGTAATAAGAATACTAGCTTAACAAAATATTCCAAAAATCATCAATATTCTAGTTGGGGTGTATTGTATGTGCCAATTAGGTATAATATTATTTTTATTTATTTTCCAGACCTTCATTGAAAAAAAGTATTCATACCTGCCCATTGACTGGGCTTTAAAAACTAAGCTAAGATTAATGTCACCAAAGCCCTTTGCTGGGACCTCAAAGTTAAAAGCCAGCGAGGAAGCCTCAGGAATCACAGGGTAAGCTTATTTTCTCTATATAAGTCAATTGTACAGTCAATCTACCCTTTATAAGAAAAGCTTACTAGTCTCTAGAATTCAATTAAATTTAATCATTTGTCCCTCAGTTCAATGCTCTTTTGTCATTTTTCCAGCACATTAAAATAAAAGTACTCACCTTTATCAGTTTTTCCTGATGATTACAACAGTAATTCTAATTTAAAGTGATGAACAAACTTATTATTAATTTGTTAAAATGATTATTAATATTTGCATGCCTGCATGCAGGCTGAAAACAATTGCTACCTAATTTTATGATCTGCAGTTTGTAACTTGCATACTCTTGTGTATTCTGGCAAATAAATGTTTGATTTGATTTGATTCTGGATGAGCTCTCTTGATCTAAGTTTGATAGAATCTGTCTTTCCTAGCTTAGCTTAAAAGCTAGCTCTTTATCTATTGCCTATATCTATCTCTTGATTCAGTTTTGGGCTCGGCTATTGAATTGTCTGCCTGGTTGGTGTAGTGGTAAGTTCACCCAAGAGGTCCTGGGTTTGAATTCCGGCTTAGCCCGAAATTTGTTTCTGGGTTTTTCTGCCTTGAAATACTCAGAAACAGCTCAAAGTCAGGAAGACGAAAACCGCCCGTGCGTTGGAAAACACGTTAATCCTGCTCCTAATCCCTCACCGGATACGTTGGCTCTGCCGTCTCACTGAATAATGGGGGTGAAGGAGCAGGACTGCCCTTGTGACTTGTATATTATGCACATACTTGAGCACTATAAACAATGTCCTAATCACAATCAAGATTGACCCGACGACGATGATTGGCTACGACGTTATTTGGTTTTAACATTGACTACAATTGTTTTACCTTCCTACCTCATACATAGATTTGTACGCTGCCTCGATACGAGCTCGTCATCTTCACTCGACACATCACCCCGCGCGCTGTTTCACCAGAGCTGCCTGTACTGGCAACACCCGCATCTGCCGTGGCTGTCGCTGTACCCTCGCTCCACAGGCAAGGTCGCCGCTACCAGCTTCCTCGCTACCAACGAAGAACTAAAGAAAGCACTGCACACGGAGTGGACGGAGAGTTTCCGATCCTTGTTTCAGGTATGTATTAGTAGACTGCTTATCATAAGTAAGATAGAGATGAAGAGGCACTGGGACAGTCCCCGGGTAGGCCATTTATTATTTTAGAAGAAATTGGAGTTACTGAAAATTGGTTCTGTAGAATTATGTGGACAGAATCTAAATTTTAAACAATCGAGTTTCATTACTATTTCCTTACCGGTGCAGCAGTGGCACTAAGAAAGCGGAAGGGCACACTAGTCTGTCGTGGCGGCGGTTAAAGTGTTCTGGGATGCCACCGAGGTCACTGGAATTAGTTGCATAGGTTAGTCAGCGTCTCAAAAGGGAACTGGAATAAGTAACTTTACGGGCAGACACCACCTCAGCGAGTAAAACAAATCGCAACATAAGACAGGTAAGAGCTTCGTTCAGTAATACTATAACACCGACTTGTCCTAACTGGACTCGTCATCCCTTGCGCTGTTCCACGCGAGCTGCCTGTACTGCAGCACCCGCAGTTGCTTGGCTGTCGCTTTAACCGCGCTCTACGGGCACGGCCGCCTCAAGGTTGCCGCTAAGATTCCTGGCTACCAACGAGTATTTGACGACCTCTGTGATGTAGTGGCTAAACACGCTGGTTTCAAGACGTCGCCTCTCCGAGGTCCCGAATTCGATTTCCGGTCAAGTCAATATAGAAAAACACATTTTTTTATATTGTCTCGGGTGTGGGTGTTTTGGTACCACCTTTGTGTCTGATTTCCATAACACAAATGCAATTAGCACCTTACTTTGGGATTAGAGCGATGTATGTGATTGGTGTCCAAAATTTATATTTTTTTATTTCAACAAGGCGCTGCACACGGAGTGGATAGAGAACTGCCGCTCCTTATTTCAAGTATTTATCGCGTACGTAAGCGACTGCCTATTACAGGGGCAGATATAAAAGGAGGGCGCGTATAAAATATAAGACATAACGCTTACCAAGAAACAGGCCTTAATCCATGTAAATAAGAACAAAATTGTTTTTTTACAATATCACACATATATAATATTATTTCCAAATTCTAAATTATACTTTCTTTGATAATGCTACCAGGACAACGTGTAAGGTAAGTTCATTATTGTCTTTAGTTAATGAAAGTATTTGTAATGTAATGTTCTGTTACTGATTATTTTCGCAAGTAAATTGTCGCAAGACGCGCGCGCACTTTGTACAAAGTACATTTTAATTTAAATAATCTTTTAATATTTGTTGCTAGGCGCAGCGGTGCATACGTTGTTGCGACCTACATTTTGTCATACATGCATTTGTCACTTTACATTTTTACCTTAGTACTCAATTAGACGGCAATCGGTTAACTTGCATTTTATTCCCGTGCCCCTATATTTGATATACACCCTCACTGCATTTGCATTTGCATTGACATTTAATTACAAACACACTTAATTATTCTAAGACACTGATGCTAAAAATTGCCGTCTGAATTACTGTTTTACCTGTTACAATTTGTATGAACTTACAGGTCAAAATACAATACGTTCGACAATTTCAGTTGGTGCGCGCGCTTCATTGCCCGTACTTCTACGTGTGCGCGAACACGTTCACGGTGCTGTTCCGCGCGGCCGGGCTCTGCGGCGTGCCCGAGCCCTGCGCGCTCGTCGCGCCCACGTCGCGCGGCCTCCGCACCACGCTGCGGCAGGAAGGTACCGCACCGCGACATAGTAGACGCGACTGTCTCCTCAGATGATCATCATTATTGATTCGACGACCTCCGTGGTCGAGTTGCTAGCACGCTGGTTTCAAGCGTCGCCATCTCGTTAGGTTCCGGGTTCGATTCCCGGTCGGGTCAATGTAGAAAACGTGCTTTTCTATATTGTCTCGGGTCTGGGTGTTGTGGTAGCACCCGTTGTTTCCGATTTCCACAACACACACTTCATTTTTAGATGATGAGATTTTGAGATTAACACAAGTGCTTTAGCTACTTATATAGCTTGGGATCGGAGCAATGTATATGATGTTGTCAAATATGTATTTATTTATTTATTATCAGCCAAAGGACGTCCACTGCTGAATATAGGTCTCTCCCACGGTTTACCACAGCGACCAGTTGTGAGCGGTCTGCATCCAGTGTGATCATGTGATCTTAAAAAGGTTGTCTGTCCATCTTGTTGATGGACGTCCTACGCTGCGCCTCGAAGTCGAAGGGTTGAACTTTTCTGCCCTAACGACTATCAGTTCTTCGCGCTTTGTGCCTTGCCACTTGAGCTAACTGATTTGTGGGCTATGCCCGTTACCTTAATTCTTCTACGTCTGCTCTTTTCTAATCTGCTCATTTCTGATTCTATTTCGTAAAAAAACACCGAGGAGCATTGCACTCTCCATCGCTCGTGGTGTGATATTGAATTTCTTTATGAGTCCCATAATAAAAAAAACATGTTTAGGGTCCGTATATCATCACGTAGATAAAGACTTTCGTCTTCAGACACTGAG
This sequence comes from Pyrausta purpuralis, assembly GCA_963924145.1. Lineage (NCBI taxonomy): Eukaryota > Metazoa > Arthropoda > Insecta > Lepidoptera > Crambidae > Pyrausta > Pyrausta purpuralis. The sequence continues at coordinate 4,926,452 of OZ001649.1, read as the reverse complement.
TTAATGGAGACGAGAAGACGCTCTTGCAATAATCTCTTGTCAGAACATAGACAAAAATGATAATGTCTTCTATGTGTGCGCAACACATTCACGGTGCGCTGTGCGGCATGCTCATAGACAGCGACTATGTCGTCAGAGCACAGACAACAATCAACACAATCCGAATATAAGACTCATCTCAACTCGACCAACAGAAGTGTACCATCTGAGCAGTAGATACGGTTCTAAATTATGTTCTCCCGGCCCAATCTTACCACAGCGGCCAAACTCAACTGCAAGTGTGTGCAAGCATTACACAAGTTCACTCTCGATTCCTTTACCGTCTACAGACATAAAACCAATAGCAGCAGCTTAACGTGCTTTACGAGGCGCCTTCGTTGATATAATGACATTCCCCAATACCCCCTAACCTGTAACTGTCTAAATCATCTAATTTTATCAACAGATGTGGAATTCACAATGCCCCTCCGCTCTGACGGCAAAAAAAGACTGAACAACTCTGAAGAAGAAAGAAGGAACTCCTCGTTCGACAGCTGCTACGACACCATGGACGAGGGCTCGAAGCCGCCGGAGCCGCAGGAGAAGGAGGACGGCTCGGGCGATGAGGACCCTGACCAGTTCCTGTCTCAGTTGGGACTGGAGACTGAGGTTATAAAGAAGATCAATATAAATCAGGTAAGTTAATCACGGTTTTTTTTCTTTTATTGTTACAAAAATAATCATTGTTTTCTCAATAAGTGAATTTGTTATTCATATATGGTTTAATGAAGATCTTTATTTAGCGCTTCAGACCCGAGCGGTTGCAACCGCATAACATTACAATATCTATTGTGTCTGGTTTATATACGCTTGAGAAATTAACCTGTGGTATAGAATGTTTTAAACATTTAGTGTCATATTTTATCTATTATTATTAGTGATATTTCATCTTACAGATGATCTTTAACCATATTAAAATATTTTTTTGAATACTTAAGTACAGTTTCTAAACTAAAATAGCTTGTACACATGACACAAAAACGGGCGTCATTTCAAACAAAATACGACGCAAGTTGCCAGGATTTTTTGCTTTTAAGGTGGATAGGCGATTTGCTATGAATTGTGATTAGACAAGAGACCTGGACCGTACACCATCTCGAACTACCGTAGCTACTTTTATTCTCTAACAATCTTTTTGTGGTTGATTAACAGTCACCATACCAACCTACTATCTTGCTAGAAAACGCTCTAAATCGGTTATAAAATTGTCCATCGTTTCCAGACGCGAGTGGCGCAAACTGCTGAAAGCAGTGTAGACAGCGCAGCAGAGTCGCTCGTGTTTGTACGAGGCGCCGACGCGCAGGCGCTCTTCAACTTCTTACTCAACTGCAAGTCGGTAGTCAGCCCTACGGGACCCTTCGCAGGGGTGCCACCTACGCTGCTCTCGCCTGTGGCGTTCCATGGCGGAACGCTGCAATCACTGAAGGTTAGCATACTAGCTCATTGAAGTTTATGGTGAATCCTACGGCGACTAAAGTTACCTTGTTGGTTAAAATTGCAAATACCTTCACGTGAATTCATTTTCAGTTTGCGATTTCCTACAAAAATAGCTTCAGTATAAAATTTTAAACATGCATGCCCATACATACCGCTGAGTCATAATTTTTTGGGCACCACGTTGATCGGGAGGCACTGTTATTAAAGCGTCGGCTCTTCGCCCATATATTTAACTACAAAGTTCACTACTACTGTTGGCTGAAAACGCCAAGCGTCGCAAGTACGTCTCACTTGCAAGTGATTATGTGTTTGCGCCGTTTGGCGTTGAAACATTTGGGCCGTGACCCTCTGCTAAATCGCTGTTTAGAAAAAATTTAATTCTGTAACAGCCAATAATAAATCTGGCTGGTTCCTAGCTCAAAGGATAAGCTAGATAGCTATCCAACGCGGTTATGCAGCCAGCATCATAGCCTCTTTGCCGCAAGGAAGTGGTTTCGTTTTTGAATAGGGGGCCATCCATTAATCACGTGAGGTCGTTTTTCTCATTTTTTGACCCCCCCTCCCCCTGGTGATATTTGGTAAGGTTAGGGACCACTCCCCCCCCCCCTCCCCCCTGGATCACGTGTATTTTTTTTGAAGTCTGAATCTGAATGTAAAGGCTATTTTTGACTGGAAAAAAATATTTAAAAATGGTGATTCGAAAAACATTATATGTTTTTGCAATAAAATTAATGAATAATTATTTAATGTTGTCTTCGTCCCACATAGTTGCAAGACTTTCATTTAAGGTAATAACTGGTAAAGCTTCTTCTTCACTGGCAGTTGTTATTGGCAAAGAGGTTTGTGACCACAACTCTCTCAAAATTTCGGTTTCAGAAATAGCGCTTTTTGACAAAAAATAAATAAAATTAATACACGTGATGTCTAACGACCGCCCTCCCCCCTCGTGATATTTCGTGATGTTTTCCGTACCCCCCCCCCCCCCCTTTTGAGCCTCACGTGATTAATGAACGGCCCCTAGGTAGATTTTAAGTTATTTTTTATGTTACATGTCTTAGTTTATTTTTTTCTTGTTTGTCATTTATAAACTACAAAGTGGAAAATATGCTTTCTTGTGTTTAAAACTATAGTTATAGTAACATTTGCATGCCAGCTCCTGGTGAATTGTGCAAACTGACTTATATCATATGTACCATAATTGAATCAAATGAATGTGAACTAATTGTCCAGGTCCGCGAGAACACAGTTCACTGCGACAGCGCGCAGTACTACTCGGTGGAGCTGCGCGGGCCCATCCTGCCGAGCGCGACGCACGCGCTGCTGCGCGACGTGCGCAACGCGCGCGCGCCTTACAGCGCGACATTCGCGCATCACGCGTCTACCCTCGCCTTCACGTGGGCGCAGAAACACATAGCCCAAGGTACTTGTATGCTATTTTTGTTTTTACTTAGACCCCCTTTGAAATAGCTATCACTACCTATCACCATAGCATCCACCTCTATTGCGATGTTTCTAAGATCAAAATTCTGGGTTTAGCGAGATGCGAGAATGTCGTTTATCTACCCAAAACATATTAAGATGTGTTACACTGTTGCCGTATCAGAATTGCCTAGTCTAGCAACTATATAATATATATATAGTTCTCCTAGCCGATTTCGAATACGGTGGCCAGTTACAACGACTAACCGACTGCGCGGGACATAATATAGTGCACAAATGTGTGCGCAAACACAGGTGCACTCTCTATTCCTTTCACTCTCATAGCCCAATGGGACAGCAATCTGACACCACCAGAGAGAGATCGGGCGCAGGACCAACGGCTTTACGTGCTCTTCCGAGGCACGGGGGTGAAACACCGCCAACTTCCAAACTCCGGGCTTCCCTAAAAATTTCTGAACCGACAAACTCAGGTATATATTTTTGGCCCGACCCGGGGATCGAACCCGGGACCTCTGGCGCAGCCGTCGCTTTAAAGTGCGACCCTTCTAACGCTGCGCCACCGAGGCAGTCTAGCATCTATCTAAGGCGCGGTACGATATTTGTGTCTTTAATAAGGTATAACATTCGGATTTTATATCACGATCAAAATGAATGCTTCCTTACAGATGAGAGCACAAAAGAGAACGAGCCGAGCGCGTTCAGCAAAGCGTTCAACAAGGAGAACCTCTCCGACTGCGGGCTCAGCGAGGAGATGCTGCAGCACTTCTGCTCGCCCGACGAGCGGCTCGTCGCGCCGCTCGACAGCGTCAAGTACAACCCCGAAGACGACACGTATTCCTGGTGATACTGCCATTTGTGTTTGTGTGTGTGCAAACTGTATTTATGTACCAACCGAAATATTTTGAAATCATGAATTAAAATATATTTTTTTAAATAAACACCTTTTATTATCAATATAAATAATCCAAAATGTAATCTACATATAAATTAAGCCTGGAGAATAATACAAAAGTCAATGTATAACTTAATTGTATGATTTATTCAATTTTCATTTTTGGTAAATTAAAAATAAAGATTTCATAAGTCCACAATCACTTACACGTAAACAAGATTCATACAGATCAGGATGAAATAAATAATATTGTGAGAGTTCTGTTTCAAACGACGTAATATTAGATTACCTAACATAACTGCACTAATCACTATAATTATCACTTCAAACCCAAGGTGGAACTGGAATCTTGGAAAGCTTATCCTAAATATTCTTCTATGTGACCGTTTATCCAATCACTGAAACAAAAGAAGATACAATTAACACATTGTCGAGAAACTACACATAAATAATAATTTAAGAAATAATAGAAATATTACCTGTTAAGGTGTGTCAATTTGTAATACGGTGTATAAGTTACGCGGGCTTATGATTTCTGAAAAAGAAAGACCAGATGTGAATATCAAAAACTAACAACAATTATTTGATATGATTTTATAATCTACATGTCAGGTCTTACAGTTGACCTAAGGTTAAACGCGTCCTTCCAAAATTGACAGCAACAGAAATATACTTGAGCTAGTTCCTTTGGTCAGTCTGACAACCCAACCTGGGGCCTTAGTGGACCACAGGACCTCAAATAATCATTGCTGTAGTTTCCGTGATGGTGTGAAACAATGTTTCCACAAAAGCTGAGATGAAAGGAGAGATGTTTAAAATTACTAATGATGTCGTTCAAAATATGACAAAGCAAAACATGTGAAGTATTCTGTGCAACGTCATAGGTAAACTTCTATAGTCCGTTTACTTTGCTAGTCTAATAATGTAATCAATCTTTTTTTTTTATATATAATATCAGTGAGTAAAATTTATAAACTATAAGATTTAAAAAGATATTTTTAATCTTTTGATTGAAATGTAAGCTGTTGACAGTAGCCTACTGTTTCTTACACATCTACAGAACATGTTGTTGGTGTGTACTATGAACCTACATATTAATTTTTATGTAAACCACTTTTGTTTATTACCGTTTGTGTTCTTCCAATTAAAATTAAAAAAAAAAGAATTTCCTACATAGGTTGCAAGTTTTGTGTTTATCTCAGGTTAAAATGAATTATTTGACTAAAAAATTTTCAAGATTTTTAACAATATTGGACAAGCAAAGAAAAACTGATTTCACATGTCTCAGCTTTTGTGAAAACGCAGTTTTAGTGGTGGCTTCACTCGTCACATGGCCCCTAGAGGCCCCATTTACAAAGCTCGCTGTCAGGCCGGCAACTTTTATTATTTACGAGCGAACCTAGCGAAATTTGTTCGCTCCCAGCCCCGGCCCGTATTTTTTTACAATTATTCCATAGCCATTCACGCGTGATGCCGTGACCAAGGAAAACATGGATTCATTTTTATACATAGAGATTTTAGTATCTTGATACATTGACAGCTGCTGGGCTGTGTGGATCCACCATCGATCTGACGGCATTCTGGTCTAACAGTCTACTCCTGACAGACTGATGTAAAGCTTTGAAATTGTCCATGACAGTGGTGTTCCATGGGCGCCTGTCTTATGGGCAAGTGATCGATATTGTGCACTCCGGTGGACTCACATTAGAGCTGGAGGTGGAGGTGGGCTGCCCGGGCACGGAGTACTGCGGGCGGAAGTTTGAGAAGTTGGCGGCGGCCGCGGCGGCCGGCGAGAAGCCCGGCAGCGAGCCCGACGCGCTGAACCCGCCCGGGAACTGCGCCATTTGAGCTGTAGACACAGTACGTAAACGTTAATCAATCAATCAATCAAAACCAATTTATTAATTCATGTCTATGGAACATATGAAACAAATAATAATAGCATTAATTTAATCTAACCTAACCTGCCAGTCTAGTAGGCTGGCTAGGAAGCGTCATTGCTGAAAACCGGCCAAATGCGAATCGGATTCGCAAACTAAGGGTTCCGTGCCGACTTTAACTGAATTAGAGGTCTACTTACTTCCTCTTAGCCAAAATACCACAATATTTTGTTTACAGCAAATATAACTTGTTTTTCATAGTAGTTGTATGAGTAACAAAGTTATGTTTGCGGTTATTAAAAAAGTTTTTTGTTGTGTTTAGACGCCAGATATCACTACAGTACGAGAAAGCACATCAGTAGCTATTAATGAGACCAATTTTATAGGTACATAAGAGCTTAGAGTCTCACGCGGGTAGGGCATCGATTCAATTAAATCTTAGAATCTAATTTGGTGTTTTAGAAGAATGAACATAAGCCGTTTTTACCACTATCGGCTAAAAGTTCGGTTCACAATAACCAGCTTTGATAACAAAACTTACAACCATCCAAATACAAATTTGGAAGATTAGATCCTCTCCCGAGTAACGTTATCGGATCGTAGACTCCTTTGATCGCTGTTAAAATAGCTACAACTAGGTTATCATAAAAATGGATGTCAAACATGCATCGTTCCTCCCGCCTCCCCGCTCACCTGGGTGGGTGCAAACGCGGAAGTGCGTGCGTCAAATACAGTTCATTTTTGTACACCTTTCTCGCCGCGCAGTGACGACAGTGACAGGTCCATTACGGTAAAAAGTTTATAGAGCTGCCAACAGATACTGACCGGCCGGTACCGGGTTCCCCAGGATGGACCGCTCGGCCATCTGCAGCCGCGACACGTCCGACAGCAGCTCCTCCAGCTGGTGCAGCGCCTGGATACAGTGATACTGACCGGCCGGCACCGGGTTCCCGGCGGTCGCGGCGAGGCGCGACAGGATGGACCGCTCGGACATCTGCAGCCGCTGCGCCACGGGCGGGATGCGCGCCAGCGTCGCCGGCAGCCGCGACACGTCCGACTTCATGTCCGACAGCAGCTCCTCCAGCTGGTTCAGCACCTTCAAACGACAACGATGACGTTAATAACAAGAATCAGGAGTCAATACCATCTATGAAGACGCGTCGTGTGGAGAATTTCATGCAGCAGCCTACGCCTTCGCACGCGCATACAGACGTATACCAATACACCGAAACGTTTGCGAAGAAAAGGGGCATTGCGCGGGCTAATCTTTGTAGTGAATAGTCCACTATCGATAAGCCGATCGATAGTTGAACCAAATAAAAATTCAGTGTTTAACGACGAATTACCTATTTAGGTTGTGAATTTCGTGTTTACCTTATTTTCAAATGAAATAATTTGTTAAAAAGAAATGTCAAAATAGTTTACAATATTCGACTAACAAAAGAAAATTATTTTTATCAATAGTGTTGTACTAAACTGAGTTATCAATTTAATAAACGATTTATAGGTCAAGTCTCAAGAGTTGAGAACGCATATGCGAATTGAAGGCGTGAACTTCGCGTTTTACCAGGGTGTTTTACAAGATCAAATCGCACGTAAATCTCACTTTGCGTTCGATAGACTGGCCGATGTGCTTAACACGAACGCGCGGCGACAATGCTACATAAATCTACGTCTTGATTGACATATTGATAAAACGTGAAATCTTACACATGCGGCCCAGAAAACAGGGTTTGTTAACGATATTAAATTCACACTTTAATTATCGTTAAATAACGACATTTCCATAACGTAACAATTATAGTCACACAGGTAACGGTAGTTTAGTATCGAATCCAGTATTATAATGTTAACAATTACCGTTAAAGTATCGATACTTTTTTCGTTACTTAAAGCGATGTTGCCAACCGGCGCGGCGACGCGCGATTCTATGCTCCGCAGGCCGGCCGATCAGAGGAATGGCAACATCGTCAGCCAGTAGATAGATGCAAACAAACGGTTTAGTTTCGCAAACACGTGCGTGGTCTTTGGTAGAAGTTTTGTTGATATTATTATAGTATGCATAGCGATAACGATATTTGTAGTATACATTTGGTATCGTTAGCCCAGACCATGGTAACATTATCACTTACTGCAACAATTTTGAATAACGTTAAGTCAATGCTTTAGAATGTTTTTAACACTCACAGTGTCATATTTTATATTCATAAAGATGAATATAAAAAAATTTTTGGTTTCTTATTTCATCTTTATGAATATAAAATATGACACTGTGAGTGTTAAAAACATTCTAAAGCATTAGATAGCGAAGCGACATCAATTTCCAAGTTGAATTTATTCTGTAAAGAATAACTGCTTGGGCCATCTGTTTCATAAACAGACGGCTAGATGGCGCTAAGCGTCACGCAATTGACGTTTTCATAAGAAACCACAAATTTCGCAGGGTCGGACTAACAGCACGGTAGCTCAATTGGTAAGAGCGTTTGGCCCGGTTTGCCAAAAGGTTGCTGGTTCAAGTCCCGCCCGTGCGCAAATTTTTGGTTTCTTATTTCATCTTTATGAATATAAAATATGACACTGTGAGTGTTAAAAACATTCTAAAGCATTAGATAGCGAAGCGACATCAATTTCCAAGTTGAATTTATTCTGTAAAGAATAACTGCTTGGGCCATCTGTTTCATAAACAGACGGCTAGATGGCGCTAAGCGTCACGCAATTGACGTTTTCATAAGAAACCACAAATTTCGCAGGGTCGGACTAACAGCACGGTAGCTCAATTGGTAAGAGCGTTTGGCCCGGTTTGCCAAAAGGTTGCTGGTTCAAGTCCCGCCCGTGCGCAAATTTTTGGTTTCTTATTTCATCTTTATGAATATAAAATATGACACTGTGAGTGTTAAAAACATTCTAAAGCATTAGATAGCGAAGCGACATCAATTTCCAAGTTGAATTTATTCTGTAAAGAATAACTGCTTGGGCCATCTGTTTCATAAACAGACGGCTAGATGGCGCTAAGCGTCACGCAATTGACGTTTTCATAAGAAACCACAAATTTCGCAGGGTCGGACTAACAGCACGGTAGCTCAATTGGTAAGAGCGTTTGGCCCGGTTTGCCAAAAGGTTGCTGGTTCAAGTCCCGCCCGTGCGCAAATTTTTGGTTTCTTATTTCATCTTTATGAACGTTAAGTCAATTTAACTATAAAAGGTCATCCAAGGTATCGTTACCAAGCGCAACGTTACCTTTGCCATTTACGTTATCTTCGTCTCGCGTACGTTTTAACGGTATTCAAAGCCCTGCCACAAAACTTTAAGTGTAAGACGGTGATATTTGACGACCTGCTCTGTGGTCGTGTGGCTAGCACGCTGGTTTCAAGCGTCGTCATCTCGTGAGGTTCCGGATTCGATTCCCGGTCGGGTTAATGTAGAAAACGATCTTTTCTATATTGTCTCGGTTCTGGGTGTTGTGATACCACCGTTGTTTCCGATTTTCCATAACACAAGTGCGTTAGCTACTTAGCTTGGGATCGGAGCAATGTATGTGATGTTGTCAAATATTTATTTATATATCTAGACTTTAAAAGCTGAATATATTTTTACGTTTGATCTGATATGCAAGTGACTACAATCTGCACATACCTTATGCAGCACCGCGTTAGCGGGCTTGTTCCCGGCGAGCGACTCCTTGCTGAGGTGCTGGTGCGACTCGGCGAGGCACTCCACCTCCGCGAAGCGCGCGTTCAGCGACATGGCCGGGTGGTTCGGGTCCTGGGTCAGGTTCAGGTACGCCGCCCGCCTCAGCTGCTCCTCGATCACGAGAGCTTGTTCTAGGAGCTGGGGAGAAATATGGATAGGGGCAATTGAATCACAGTTTCAATTATATTTAGATGCCTAGATTGGACCGTCGTGAGATAACATTTTACTAAAGTTTCTAGCTAGTTTGATAAAATTGTAAATAAAACTGAAGACCAAAAAATTGTCTGCGTTTTATGGCTTTTTGGAATACTAAGATGAATAATGCACATACCACATTTACACTGCCCGGCGGCATGGCGGTCGACATAGCTGTCATATATTGCAATAACTAACTATAGTAACTGGAGTCACGTAAGTCGTGTCTCTGGTGTAGTCACCTAAATCAGTGTTTTTCAACATGTGGGTTGCGACCCCCAGGTAAGTCACGAAGCTTTACGGGGGGTCGGCGGCTGAAAGAAAAAGTTCCAGACACTCCGTTGCCAGCTATAAGATACTTACCAAAAATTTACTATTTGATCAGATATTTATCTCAACGTCAAGAACATTTTTCGCGCTTGCTTTGCTGGCGATCGTATTATTGTTTGCTGTCGAGTGTTCATGTAGAAAGTTATTTCTTCATTTTTTGCCTCTGACTCGTGTCTCCCGCACAGTGTCTCTGTTTATAATTTTAATTTTTGCTGAATCAGTTACGGGGCAATCGATTGTGCACTTTTAACTTATATTATTGAATGAAATTTTTGACACAAGGGCAGGGGTCGCCAGGATTTCTCGACTTGTAAAGAGGTGTCGCGAAATCAAAAAGGTTGAAAAACACTGACCTAAACGATGAAACCACGCCGCCCGGAACCTTTACTGTCGTTAAAATTGTCAGATTCTATGGAATTTACTGCCGATGTATGACAGCTATGCGACAGTTATGCCACATTGCCTAGCGGCATTTGACGGCGACACCGTGATATGATCCATGAGGTTTATGACAAATCAGTCAGTGTCACCAGTGTTACCAACCCTACTGTTTTAACAGTAGATTTGCTGTTTTCACATTAATTTTCATGTTTTCTGTTTCATTTCTAATTTTTACTGTTTTTCAAATAGCGTTCCGCGCCACCTATTACACTACGCATTTTTTTTATAACCACTTTGTAATAACACTTTTTACTTTACCTACTGTTTTTTGTTGACGAGTTGTTGTTTTTAGATTTTTGGGGTTTGCAACACTGGGTGACACCATATTTTTCAAACGCTGTTTGATATTATGATATGTACATATCCAAAACCTTACCTTGAAGCGTCTCGCCAAAAACTTGTTCTTGATCTCCAAAAAGTTCCCCTTCCCCACGTCCATCTTGAACGGCTCGTTGATGATCGCGAACCTGAGATCGTTCTGTATGTCCTGCCATCGTCCGTATCCGTGCGTGACGATCCCCGCGAGCAGCCAGTAGTCGTGGCGCCGGTGCCAGATCTCGTACTCGCGGCCCGGCGCCGCGGCGCGCTCCTCGTTCAGCCATAAAGTGTGGAGTTCAGTGAACCCGCCGTCCGCGATGTTGAACATGAACTTGCGACGCTCCACTTTGAGATCTTCCTCCTCTTTTACGAGGACAACGTCGTCGTCGTCCTCGTCCTGGACAAACAAGTTATGTACAGAACACGATCAATATTTTTATAGTGAAACCAAATAATTAAATACCAAAGGATCTAATCTAATCCCGAAGTTAGAAGATAAGCTAGATGTTTAACAAAATTGATCAAAGTTAAAAATATTATTTTATATAGATCACAAGCTGACCCGGCAAACGGTTGTTTCGCCTTATAAATATTTCGTCCAAAAATTAAAAAAAGAAATAAGCGTGTAAAACCCTTATCACTTAGGGATATGAAAAATAGATGCTGGCCGTTTCAAAAGAATCGGTCATGCCGTTTCGGAGGTGTACGGGAACGAACATTGTGACACGAGAATTTTATATATAATGATGACAAAGCACTTGTTACAAATTAATGAAGAAAAGTACTAATTAGTAGCATTATGAAAAAAAACACATACCTTCTTCTCGTCTTTCGGCTTCTCGGATGCCTCCGACTCGGCCTTCTCGCTCTTAGCGTCCTCCTTCTTATCCGCTTCGTCTTTGACCTCCTCCTTCACCTTCTCAGCTTCCTTCTCCTCCTTCTTCTCCTCCTTGTCCTCTTCCTTCGGCGGTTCCTCGTCGACGGACATTCGTCGCTCCGGCTCCTCGACCTCCTCTTTCACTTCCTTGGTCTCCTTTTCCTCAGGTTTCTCTTCTTTAACGTCGCTCGTGTCCATCGGCTCGTCTTTGACCTCCTTGACGTCCTTGACCTCGGGTTTGTCTTCCTTGGTTTCCTCCTTGTCGTCTTTGTCCGAGCCGCTGGGGGTAGGGGCCTGGCCTGCGGGGTGCGGGACCTGCGTGGGGGCGGGCGAGGGCGCGGCGGAGGTGATGGGCGTGGCCGAGGAGGGCGCGGGGGAGGGCGCCGCGCTGTCCCCGCCCGCCTTCACCGGCTCCACCGGCTTGCGCACCAGCTCCGGCATGCTGTAGTACCCGTTGATGTGCTCGAACTCCTGCACCTTCTTCCTGATCAGGCTCATCACGCCGATTCTGGTCAGCACGTGCTGTCTCGACAGACCCTCGCGTGGGACGCCGTCGGCGAACGTCTCCGCGTTATCGGCGCCCGGCTCGCACAGATGCCGCATGAACAGAGACACGTAAGCCTTGAAGTTTCGCTCCGACTTGCCGCGAAGATCGCGCACTAGCCACTGCGAGTTGAACGCGTCCTGCGGAGGCATGCCGTACCGCATGATCGCGTTGAGGAAGGACTTCCTCTGTCTCGCGTTGAAGCCGAGCACTTCCATGTTTCCGCCGACTCGGGCGAGCAGGGGCGGCAGGGGTCTATCGCGCTCCTCGCGTCTCTCGAGCCGCCTCTTGCTCCGACGGCTGAGTAGATCGCCGTTGTCGTTCTTCTCATCGAAGTCGTCATCTTCCTTGTCGTCCTCGCTGCCCTGCGAGAAGTCCGAATTGTAGTCCGATCCGTTCTCCTGCCAGGTAGAATCTTCTCTGTTCTCCGTCTGCGCGACGCTGCCGTCGTTGTAGTTGACCTGCTTGCGGACGCGCTTGCCCTTGCCGAGCGTCCGCGCCTGGTCCTCCTGGTGCTGCTCGTAGTGGTGCCGCAGCAGCTTGATCCAGTACGCGGGGTCGGTGTTCTCCGCCTCCTGCTTGATGATCTCCGTGTCGACCTCCTCTTCGCCGTCGCCCTCTTTGGTCGAGTAGCTGGCCACTTTGAAGGAGCTCAGGTACTCGTTCGCCCACGATTCTTTGGACTCGATACCCTCCTTCGATCGATCGAGCAGCTCCCCTACGGCTTTGTCGTCGTAGTGAATAGCCTCCTCCTTTCCTTCCTCCTCCTTGAACAGCTCCTCGGTACCGAACCTCAGAATGTCGTCCAGCTCCTGCTTGGTGAAGTTAGCGCCTTTGCCGCCCATCCCCGGCCGGACGACCAAGTGGGTCAACATCATCTTTCTCTTGGCGACTTGAGTGACCCTCTCTTCCACGCTGTTCCGTGTGACGAACCGGTAGATCATCACCTTGTTGGCCTGGCCGATACGATGGGCTCGCGAGAACGCCTGGATGTCGTTGTGGGGATTCCAGTCGGAGTCGTAGATGATGACGGTGTCTGCGGTGGCCAGGTTGATACCTAGTCCGCCGGCGCGGGTCGACAGCAGGAACACGAACTGCTGCGCCCCGGGCGCGTTGAACCTGTCGATGGCCTCCTGACGGATGGTTCCGGTGATTCCACCGTCGATTCTCTCGTATTTGTAACCCTCACCCTCGAGGAAGTCCTCGAGGATGTCCAACATTTTCGTCATCTGCGAGAAGATCAGAACCCTGTGGCCCTGCTCTTTGAGCTGTTTCAACATTTTGGACATTAGCACTAGTTTTCCAGACGCCTTGATCAAAGCCTGGGTATCGTAATTTCCGTGCGGGCCCAAGGGCGCCTCCTCGGCCGCGACCGGGAAAAGATAAGGATGATTGCAGCATTTCTTCAAGTCCATCATTACGTTGAGCAAAGACACGGTCTGTCCGCCGCTCTTCGGGTTAAGAGCCTCGTAGTTCCTCGTCAGAATGTATTTGTAGTACTTCTTCTGCATCGGCGACAGCTCGACACGCACGATAAACTCTGATTTTGTCGGCATGTTCTTGAGCACGTCGGCCTTGAGTCGACGCAGCATATGCGGTCCCAACATTTCGTGAAGCCTCTTGACTTGCTCCTCCTTCGAGACGTCGGCGAACTCGTTCTGGAACGCCGCGAGGTCGTTGAATTTGTCTTTGTTCAAGAAGTTGAGAAGGTGGAACAGTTCCTCGAGGTTGTTCTGCAGAGGTGTGCCGGTGAGGAGCAGTTTGTAGTTGATGTGGTAGCCCGCCAACAGCCGGAAGAACTTGGACTGGTTGCTCTTGAGTCTGTGAGCCTCGTCGACGACGAGGCAGGCCCACTCGATCGAGCCGAGGCACGTTGAGTCGATCGAGATCAGTTCATACGACGTGAGGAGCACGTTAAATTTGACCTGCGACTTGATTTTTGAGGGTCGTCCGCCACGGTTCGCTCCGTCGTCGAACGTGAGCTCGTTCTCCCTGATCACCGCCCGGGAATCCTTATCACCGACGTACGTGATGCAGTACAGATCCGGCGCCCAGAGCTCGAACTCTCTCTCCCAGTTGATGATAGTCGAGAGGGGGACCGATACGAGGAAGGGTCCCTTGCAGTGTCCTTCTTTGAATAGAGAATATAAGAAGGTTACCGTTTGGATGGTTTTACCGAGACCCATCTCGTCGGCTAGGATGGTGTCTATGCCCTGTCCCCACGAGTATCGCAGCCAGTTGAGTCCCTCGAGCTGGTAGGGATGGAGCTGCATGCCGGTCTCGTAGACGAAGGGCGGCTGGTCCTCGTACTTCTTGTTGAGGTTGGTGGTGGGGCGGTCGGGCGGCGGGTTGTACTTGCGCGGGCGCGGCTGCAGCCCGCTGCTGCTCTCGTCGTCGTCGATCACGTCCTTGTTCTTGCTCTTGCGGCCGGGCTTCTTGCCTTTGCTGCCCTTCGACTTGCCTTCCGAAGTGATGAAGGCTCGCATATCCTGGGGAAGGTAAAAAGAATAGCCATTTCAGTTTTTTCTTACGTTTGAAAAGATACATGTTGATGGTTTACAAGAATATTTTAAAGCATTGTACTGTCAATGGCCAAAAAATTATATTATAACCGCTTGAACGGCCAGCCGCGCATCTCAAATTATAGTCAAGTGACCCGAGCGCTTTCGTCATCGCCGATAACGCCGGGCGTGCCGCACATGCCGTAAACAATAACGATTTATGACTGTCGGTTTGAGAAGTTAGCTAAAATTTGAAGTTTTTCATAATGCTGATGAACAGACCTTTTGAACTGTGTGTATTATACTAGAGTATATTATTTGTTTCATTTATAAAATAGGTTGCAAATATGAACATCGATAATTGTTAGCTTGTTTCTGAAATAAATGACCTATATTTTTAAAGGTTTAAAATGCATGTTTTGTACATGCTTAATGTAAAAAATAAATATAACCGCTTCGTATTGTAAATTTTTTTTTAATTAAAACCTTCCCAAAACTTCATAAAAATTGTTGATTAGCTTGAACATGCTCACAAACAATGCAATGTCATTTTTTTTTTTAAGTTGATTGAATGATTTTTCTCTATGTTGTCATACTTTGACATAACCGGTTATTCTTAAGGAACGACACGTATTTATGGCCAGGCGAAATTGTTTTTATTTTGAAAGCAATGAGGCTTTATATTCAAACACTTTGTTTGGGTACTACTAGTACCCAAGGCCGCTCAACTTCAATTTTAGTTTTGGGTACTACTAGTACCAATGGCCGTTCAAGCGGATATGTTATATGGCTAAACGATGAAAATTTTGACAAAATCAGCCTTACAGAGAAGTATTTTTGTATTTTGTATTTTTGTATTTATTTATTTAACTTATACTATCATTACAGGATTTATCACCCAATGCGACAGTACAGCCATATGCTTATTTAATCACAAAGTATTACACAAAGTCTATTAGATAACATTAGTTGATTGCTAATAGCGTGGAGAAGTTACTCGTCATTTGAGGTACATAATATGAGGGGTGATAGAAGATCGGTGCGAATGTCAAAACACACGTGACCATATTTGTATAGAGCAGTCGCGACCTGGTACCGGGATATCAAAATAAAATAACGGTCCGCAACATTGCCGCCTCGTTAAAATGTTGGGTTTAATGGTATAAGTGGATCACGGAGGCCGGGTGAAAATTACCGGGCCATGGCAGAACAATGTTTGGGAAACATTGGGACTTATGTTTGATGCGCTACTACCCTTCTCAGCACTCACATTCTCGTACACTCTAGTGACGAATTACTTATCCACGCGAACTATAAACGCTTTTGACGGTTACAACAAGTCCGAAATGTTTTATACATTTGGCAAGGGACACAAAGTGACAATCACGATCACTTTACATCACAAATCATCTATTTAAAAACTGACCTGATAATATTCAATAGCGTTTTTAAGTCCGGCGATGTCCTCGTGCTCGGACTCCCAGGTGGCCTGGTCGTAGGACAGGTCGCGCCACTTGACCAGGTAGTACGTGGTGCCGTCGCGGCTTGTACGGTGGTTGATCACACGGTGAACTACCAGCCATTCTGGTTTCACGCCGTATCTGTGAAAGTAAAATGTTTGTTTAGAACAACAGGCAACTTATATTCACTTCGAGAGAACCCTTGCACCGTAACTCAAGCTATCTATTCTACACAATATCGCTTGCAAAACAGATAAACGTGTATTTGAGCATAGAATGTAAGTAGAAACATACTACTCATATTGAGAACGACATCACTTTCTCGAGACAGAAATCCAACATAAACTTTCCAGTTTTTTGGTAAAGTATCAAACAAGACTAGTGTTCAAATATAACGCGGCAGCGGCGCCGCTACACAAGAATGCTACAAAGACTGAGACGAGACGCCGGAAGGGAGGTACTCTCCTGACAGAAGTCATCAACTGCCATAGACAAATCGATGAGATATTCTTCTATCGATGAAGCTGATTGCCTAGTTGTTAAAATTGGCATAAGTCATGCCTTCATATGTATTTACAGATCCCCATCATTTTACTCTGCCTCAAAATTCCTATTATCATTGGATAAACTTTTAAATGATCTGAAACATATACCAAACATATTTTTGGCTGGTGATATTAATATTGATATTGGAAATGGAAATACTAATACAAATTATGAAGATTATTTGGACCAGCTCGCCACTCACTGCCTTTTGCCCAGTCATCTTATACCTACTCATTTCAAAAAGTGTATTGACCATTGTTTTGTCAAGTCAAATAACAAAATTGTTACAGTGGTTTGTGAATCAGCGGTAACGGACCATAGCACCTTGTATTTATGTATACCTTCAATTAAAGATAGTTTGGTTCCCAAAAAAAAACACATAACGAAACTAAACTATAATATTGCTTCAGAATTACTAGAAAAAATTAACTGGACTCATGTTTTATCACATAAAGAAACAAACCAAGCTACTGAAAGTTTAATTGAAACAATATCTAATGTTATACAGAAATCGAGTCACACAATAAAGTTACCGAATAGACAACAGACTTGCAAACCATGGATAACTCCTGGCTTACTTCGCTGTATGAGATTTAGGGATACATTACATAAGAGACACGTCAAATGTCCCAATGATAAGAATTTAGAAATAACCTATAAGCGCTACAGGAACCACTGTCGAATTATTTTACAAAACTTAAAAAATGATTATAACAAAGCGCTGCTGTCAAACAGTAAAAATAATATAAAAAAAACTTGGAATGTAATCAAACAGGTATGTAGTTTAAATAATTTAAATAAATCCCAAGAACCCTTAGAGTTACTAGGACTTAAAGAAAACCCTCAAGAAACAATAAATTATATAAACCAATACTTTATCAATGTAGGTAGCGAATTATCTAAAAGAATTTTACACAAAATTAACATTACGGAGGAGTCTTTAGCTTGTGGTTACAAATGTAACAACACTTCTGTCAATTCATTTGTACTTCTTGATACGGATGAATTGGAAGTATGCGAAGTTGCTAGGTCACTAAAAAACACTAGTTCAACAGGATGGGATGGGATATCATCAATATTTATAAAACGTTTTATACATATATTGGCTGGTCCCTTGACTCGATTATTCAACTTGTGCTTATCATCAGGAAATTTCCCGTCTGCTCTTAAGAACTCTTTAGTAATACCAGTGTTTAAATCCGGGGATAAGCGAAGTGTTACCAATTACCGACCAATATCTCTGTTGCCTACGATAGCTAAAATGCTAGAAAAAATTATAAACATACGTTTAGTCAATTATTTGGAAAAGTATTCTATTATCTCAAATAACCAGTACGGGTTCAGGAAGGGTAGGTCAACAGAAGATGCTATTGAGACTCTGGTTACCAGTGTGGCTACGGGACTTGATGGGAAGCAAAAGTGCATCGGAGTCTTCCTGGACCTAGCCAAAGCATTTGACACTGTTTCCGTTCCCTTACTGGTTCGTAAGCTGGAGTCCATTGGGATAAGAGGTATTGCACTGGATCTTTTTAAGGATTACCTTTTCAACCGGACACAAGCTGTCAAAATTGGAGACTTAGTTAGTTCGCAACGTAAAGTTGAATTTGGAGTCCCTCAAGGCTCAGTGCTTGGACCAACCCTTTTCTCAATATATATAAATGAACTTTGTAATATTCATATACCGAATTCTAAAATCATAACTTTTGCGGATGACACTGTAATTCTATTTCAAGGAAAATCGTGGTCATCTGTTAAAAAAGTGGCAGAAGACGGAATGGACATACTAACTCAGTGGCTAGACCTAAATTTACTTACATTAAATCTCAGTAAAACTAAATACTTAACCTTTAGCATTCGAAATAATTTTCAGCCCGATTCTGATTTTGTAATCAAAGTACATAATGTCTATTGCCCTAAAGATTCAAATTGTGATTGTTTGACCCTTCAATCTGCGATAAGTCTTAAATATTTAGGGATTGAAATAGACAGAAACTTAAGGTGGGAACAGCACATCCATAATTTAAGGAACCGGATACGTAAACTTATACCTATATTCAAAAGACTTAGGAATCTTAAAGATAATTATACTAATAGGATAGTATTCTTAACTCTATGCCAATCCTTAATAACATATGGCATTTCGGCATGGGGTGGGGCGAATAAAAGCACTATATTGGAAGTTGAAAGAGCACAGAGATGTATTCTGAAAGTAATGAATTTTAAACATTATAGATATCCCACTGAACAACTATACAAAGAATGCAAATTTTTAAATGTTCGGCAACTCTTCATTAAAAATATATTATTGAGAATTCACTCCCGTCAGTTACCAGATATTAAAGAACCTAAAAGACTAGCGCATAAAGTATATAATGTACCAGCATGTAGAACTGTTTTTGCAAAAAGTTTCTCATTTTTCTTAGCCCCATTCCTATATAATCGTATAAGTCAGACTGTACCTCTGAAAAATTTTACACGCCATGTCTGCCGAGGGGCTCTGGATGAGAGAAAAAGATTTTGAGGGGACTGAGGAACTATTTATAATAGTAGAATAAGATAAAATAACACTTATTTGGTAAAATACTCAAACATATTTATTTTATATATAATAAAGAGTAATATATGTATTATATCAATATAATCCCATTTTAAAAAGTTAATAGATATTATTTTAAGGAAATGTATATATATATATTTATAATATAATATAATACATATATATATATACAGGGTGTCCAAAAAATGAAGGATAATCCTGTAACAGGGGACAGGTCACATTAAGGCCTATTATACGGCAAAAAAAAATTCAGGTAAAAGTCTCACCATTTTCAAGCTATGAATATTTTTAATTTTATTTTGGAAATTTTGTACTCGTTTATTATAATTCATGCCATTTTTACAAATGATGACTTTTTTGAGTCCTGTTTTTTTTGTAACCCTCACAAATGCTTGAGTCATCTAAAGCAATGTCCCTTTTAGTTTGGAAATGGTACGAAAACTAAAAAAAAAACATGTTTTGCAAATACTTTAAAAAAAATTATTCAATAGCTGACTTTCATAGCCTGTGGTGTAAAAAAAATGTACCAAGCAGATTGTGCCAATTGGTTTAAAAAGTTGCTTGTTTAGTGACAATTTTAAAATGTTATAATTCTTTCACGTTCCTTTATTAATTATTTTTTTATTAAAATTTAAAGTTCTTAAAAAGTATTTCTGCATTTTAAACAATTCTTTGAAAATTGGTTTTGTAATAGTGTAAATGCAAATAAAAATACAGAATAACTATAAAATAATTTTTAATTTAACCAATACAATTTAGAAAATCACTTAAAATCACAGTAAATGTTCAAAGTGGCCGCCATTTGCCCTTATGCATGCCCTAAATCTTTTAATGCAAGACCGATTTATACGGCGAGCATAACCCTCGCGTGAAATGTGTTCCGCCGCTTCTCGAATTTTTGTTCTCAGCTGTGTAATAGATGTCATTTCTTTAGAGTACACCAAATCTTTTAAGCAGCCCCAATAAAAAAAATCCAAAGGATTCAAGTCCGGCGATCTTGCTGGCCATGCAATAGGGCCGAGGCGCCCGATCCACCTTCTTGGGTACCTTTCGTTGAGATAATCTCGAACCACTCGAGCGTAATGGGCTGGGCAGCCATCATTTTGCAACCACATGCGATGCCTTGTTGCAAGCGGCACGTCTAACATGAGACTTTCCAATTGGTTTTGTAAAAAGTCTAAATAAATTTCTCCTGTTAAGCTTGGTGGCAGCTCGTACGGGCCAATCACTTGTCCATTTATTATTCCGGTCCACAAGTTAATTTTAAATTGTGTCTGAGAGTGGTCTTCTCTTATGGCATGGGGATTTTCCATCTGCCAGCTATGTACATTGTGCATATTTAAATATCCGTCTTTTCGGCACGAAGACTCGTCGCTCCACAAAATCTTACTCAAAAATGTAGGGTCTTCATTAATTTTAGTAAGCATTGTCCTACAGAACTGAACTCTTCGCGGGTGGTCGGCAGGTAATAAAGTTTGCACCCGCTGCACGTGATATGGGTGCAATTCGTATCTTTTTAACACTTTATGTACGGTGCTTTTTGGAATTCCTGTAGCGCGTTGTATTTTCCTTACGGAAGTAGAGGGGTCTGCTTCCACTTCACCTAACACTTCATCATCGATATCCATTCTTGGTCTTCCTTGGCTGCCTCCTCTTCCTGGAGTCCGTCCTTCCGAGTACGTGCGATGGACGTTTATAAACACTCGGTAGCCTGGAGAATGTCGATTAGGATACCTACAACAAAAAGAAATAACACTAATGTTTGTGCAACGTGCGTTGTATCGTCGGAAAAGGAAATTTACCGTTTAAAGATGTTTTTTGCATAAAAACCCGTAACAAGACGTAGTTTGAAAAAGAAAAAGTTTTTAATTAACGTCCAAATAAGATTTGTAAGACTGCTCTGATTAATATGACTTGATAGAGAAGGCTAAGTAAAAACTATCTTACCTCTCACGATAGAGTTGAGCAGCTGCGGTAGCGATGCAACGGCATTCTCCATAAATTAAATGCATATCAGCATACTCGCTAGCCGTGTACACGTGTCTAGGCATAGTGGCCCAAAATAACCTCGAAGGTTAGATGTCCGTTGAAAAGCCAAGTCGTCGAGATCACCAGTATCAAAGTCCAAATCACAAAGCACAACAAGTCCAATTTCAAAGCACAAAACGTAAAAGAAACTAATCAAAACCCAAAAAAATCACGTGCGCGTCACAACTGAGCAGAGTCAAGCAGGACACTAAAACATTTTTTTGTTTATTTGAGATTCGGATCCCTTCCATTTCCAGTGCGATAGCGCCGCGCTCTACCAATCAGGTAGCTATTTTAAGGTCAACCTCGGGCCAGGTAGAAACCCTTTTTGCGATTTCATTGTTCATAATTATGAACAATGAAATCGCAAATAAGGTTCCTACCTGGCCCGTACATGACTCACACAACGACAAAAGACTTGCATAGTTACTTCGTTTCGATGTAACTTTTTTTAAGAGTCCGAAATAACGACGTTTGTTCATTAGAATTACAATAAAAAATTAATTTAAAAGTAATTGCTAAACAATAATACCTTTCTCAAATTGTCAGTAAACTAGCAACTTTTTAAAGTAATTGGCACGATCCGCTTGGTACATTTTTTTTACACCACAGGCTATGAAAGTCAGCTATTGAATATTTTTTTTAAAATTATTTGCAAAACATGTATTTTTTTTTAGTTTTCGTACCATTTCCAAACTAAAAGGGACATTGCTTTAGATGACTCAAGCATTTGTGAGGGTTACAAAAAAAACAGGACTCAAAAAAGTCATCATTTGTAAAAATGGCATAAATTATATTAAACGAGTACAAAAATTCCGAAATAAAATTAAAAATATTCATAGCTTGAAAATGGTGAGACTTTTACCTGAATTTTTTTTTGCCGTATAATAGGCCTTAATGTGACCTGTCCCCTGTTACAGGATTATCCTTCATTTTTTGGACACCCTGTATATATATAGATATATTTTATCTAGAATAACGTCTGGTACGCTATTTTCTATAATGATTAAATTCTACAAACACTAAGTACTATAATATTTTTTAAATTGCACTCTCTGTTTATTTTGCGTATACTGCAGGTTGTTTACGCCAGCCACTATTGTAAGTTACTCTTATCTCGATTGGACTCATCGGTTCTATTGAGCCGTAACTATTTATGCATCATTATTGTAAAATGATCCTTATTAACGGTTAGCTACAGTTGGTATCTTATGATGAAGCGTGAATCTTACCTTGCCGTAACACAGTTTATACTAGCACGGAAGGTAAAGAACAACTTTATCTGAGTACCGCCTTTTTGTTGTTAGATATGCAAATTACTGTAGTTTTTAATTTTATCAAAACTTAATGAGTTAACTCATTCATACGGCCTATGAATCAAAGGTTTTGTAGTGAAATTTAATGTGTCTACAAATAGGCTTTTCTTAACTGACTATTGTAAATCTGCCCATAGTTAAGTTTATACTTAAGTATGTAGATTAAGGTACGCTGTAATTTTGATGAATAAATTATTACTATTACTATTACAAAGAAAAAATGGACGTTCCGTTTTCGTTGGGTTAACAGTATGGTGCTGGTTACGTGTCTGACACGTTCCTAGCTCGGTCATGGCAAAGCCATGGTATGGTACTGTGCTGTACTGTAGAAGGAAAACTCCTATATTCTTCGAGAGTGAAACACGCCTTAAGTCTAAATAACCATAGGTATTACCTGTAATACTTCTCGTCGAGTGGCTCCTTTAAATAAAAAATACTAGACCACGATACAAACATGTTACTAGTATTACCTGTAAAACTTCTCTTCTAGCATCTTCTCATCTGTGTCCTGATCTTGTTGCTTCTGGTCTTTCAGTCGCTTGGCGCGGTTGTCGCGCTCGTCGAGCGGCTCCTCGAGCTTCGGAGGCTCTTCCGGATCCGACTTGCGCATGTAGTACCGGTACATGAGCGGGTGGAACACGTCCAGCTGGCGAAAGGATATTATGAGGCTTGTTAGCATACATTACTATTTAGGGAAAAAAATAATAAAATTGATTAAGATTTTAACTCCATATTTTTTTAGTAACGCACAAATGATCTGTAAACTACGTTAGTGTGTTCTTAATTCAATTCAATCCTCAACCCGATTCAATGAAATTCAATTCTATTATATTTAATTCAATATAATTTAGTTATAATTAAATCAAATTTAATTAAATCCAACACAATTTAATTTTAATTTAACTTAATTCAATTCAATCCATTTGAAAAGGGTTACTTAATTAATAATACACTACGCTATACTGGTCGCCAGTACTACTTAATATGCTTTAAAGTAGTGTAGATATTTAGTTGATGCATGTGTTTTTCTTTTACCTTTTTTTTAAGGCAATAAACTTTAATAACTATGCTTACAATATTGCATCTTTTAAGGCTGATGGACTAAAGCTAAGGTTTTTCTCTATTTCTTAGTTACTCTAATTAAACAGACTTCAGTTGTAAGAGATAGCTTCATTTATTTTTAGGTCGAGGGACACGCATTACGGATGTACCCACATCTCTAAGACTAAATTATGGAACAAGAGATGTTTTTTTTCCATAGGAAGTATTTAGTAGGCATTGCAAAGAAAAGACAATACAGCTAATAGTCATGTTAAGCACTTTATCCTTATTCAAATTTAAGACTCTCTTAACAAGTCTAGAGTAAACTAGGTAAACTGCAAAACAGGGACGTCCCTTTTGTCGTCTTCGCCTTCCAATTTATGTACTTGAAATTATTATTATGAAAATGTTCTCTTTTTAGGTGCAAGAAAGATCGTTTTATACATAAGGATGATACGGAGTACATTAATTGACGAGGGAAATGAAAACCAAGGCGACATAATTGACGTCAGAAATATCTAAATTTTACGGTCAATCTGTCGGCAGTATCTCAAAACACTAATAAAAATGAATATCACGTTACCTGTAGTTCCGATATCCAGCTGCAGTGCCAATAGGAGCGCTCGTGCCACTTGACGAAGAACTCGCGGCTGCGAGGCGCCTTCGACTTCGGCGGTTGCTCCTTCCAGCGCCACGTGAGGATCTTCGCCACTTTGCCGTCTAGTGGGGGGCACTGGAAACAAAAAACAGTCATTTAACCCAGTTAATACGGACAAGATCTGTCTTAGAAACATAAGATCCTATGTACATAATAGGAACAAAACTTTTTTGTTAAAAATAGTTATTACTTTATCCATTTATATTTTTCAAAACTAGATTTAATTAAAAATAGGTAAATATGAGTTTCAGGTTCACAGAAAAGGTTTTTTTACTAATTGGAATTTTAAATAATTGTAAACTGATAAAAATAAGCTATACTTAATATAACTACACGTCCTTTCTAATAAGTAAGGCGTCCTTTTAGAAGGCCAGTAGTATAATATGGGTTAATGCTACTTATTTAGTCGTAAATAAAAAAACAATGAAGACTAGAGAAGAGTATAGATAGTAATAGGAGTTTGTAGAATGAGATGACAAGTGATGTATGGTCCGTTATCGCAAGTCGAAAGTTTTTCGTTATTTTGATAACTCTGAAATAACCTGTTACTAACAGTTGACAGCGCTTACAAAAACTGCAATCTTATTTGCCTGCCTTTAACTGGTTGGACTCGAATCGCTATCGTTTTCTAATAACAGATTATAAACAGAAATAGATTCACAAAGCAATCAACTAAAATCGCTATGAACAACCCTATAGAACTAGATCACTACGTTATTTTGGTGTAACTTTACTCAAACAATTGTTATTTTAATCTCTTCATTTAGTAGGCACTAAATCTTATAGCATAAAGTCGTAAATAACTTACACTACATCGAGGACACTTCCACTCCCCGTCCGGTACTTCGTCAAGCGGCGGGTTGAGACAGAACCTATGGTACGCGGACGGGCACGAGTCGCAGCATAGCAGCTCGCCGCCATCTTTGCAGATTCTGTAAATAAATGGTACATTAGCAAAATAAGAAGACAAGAGATGATGTTTCATAAATCATGATCTTGAATCTGTAAGAGACTATTTTTCTGAGGGTAAATAATATTTGTAGATTCTTGGAAATATTGTGTAATTACTAATTTTCAATCAAGATAAAAAGAAGTACAAAAATAATGATTGCCGTCGCAAAAATGACATTGAGTAATAAAAAAAATACTCTCCTTTATGATCTATAAGCATTTCTCGAGTAAGACTGACTCAGGTGGGTCAGAGAAGTTTACTTAAAACATCATCTAACAAAATATACTACTATAATCCGCCAACTGATAGTACGAAGTACGATTATCATCATGTTATCCTACATTTACCGATATAGCGGCGTGCTGCATATTCCTATCTCCGCCATAATGGCTTCAAGATTCAGAGGCTAACACGTCTGGTATCGTTATAGTAAAGGTTCCGCTAGTGACCTGCAGAATTCCTGGTGCTCGTCGTCCGTGTCCTGGTCCTGGCTGGGCTCGGCCTCGCAGTGCGGGCAGGACCAGCGGCCCTCGGGCGTCTCCTCCAGCTCGGGCTCCAGGCACACCAGGTGGTACGCGCGCGGACACGTGTCGCACAGGATGATCTCGCCGCCTTGCTGGCAGACCTACACAACAAATCACCTCTTTACAGTTATTGCAAGATTTCTACTAAACACCTATACTGTGTTCTACAACTTATTTTAGTCGAAACATCTAAACCAGTGAAGACTAAAATGTGAAGAAAAACATGATACGCAATATCGTCACAACAGAATTAATAAGTATCAAAACTACCTGCATTACATTATACAGACTGTGTTTTCTGCTAATCGCGAGAAATCGACTAGGCGAAGGCGAAGAATAGCTAGTTAGAATAAAACAGTGCCGCCACACAGTGAAAAGAAGCAATTGCAGGATCTCAGATATTTAATAGAAGCTAATGGCTATTACAGCTATCGACTGAAGCTAAATACACAATTGATACAATGAGTTTTCAACTTTATCACTATTTACACGCGTTAATATGTAGGTATAACGGGAATTAAACTCACCTCACAATAGTCCTGGTGTTCCTGCTCGCCCTCAGCACCATCTGGGAACTTGTTTGTCGTCTTCAGTTTCTTCTTCTTCTTGCTTTTGTTACCGATCTTTGTTTTAGCCTTCTTCTTGGGCTGCGCCTAAAGGAAAAATAGTTTTTGTGAGCCAGTAGAAAATCGAAAAACTTGGAACGGCACTAGGAATCGAGCGATGGTGCCCCGCCTTACAGGAGCTGTCAATCTATCACCGAACGCGGCGCATGTTTCCGTAAATGTAATATTTTGTTGGTATGTTTTCAATTATAAATGAATAGATTCATGGCAAAGTGTATTTCTGTGTTATGATTTGGTATCAAAAAGATAATAACAATTAATTCACTAGAATCAATATGGGTCATTTTATCAACAAAAACTTCGAAAACATTGACCAACATCAATGTTGTAACGGTACTTTAATGTGTAAAAACTAACCAATGATGTTGGTCAAAAAATAAAAGGAGATGTTTATAAAAATGCCGAGACCATGTACAGTATCTCTGAATATAGCAAAATATACAGGAAATTAGACAAATGTAATCTTAATTAAATTTACAATATTAAGTTAATTTAAATTAAATAATGGAATAATAAACTTTTAAAATCCTGGCAACGCCATGTGCCTAACGCCAAAACATTATGTATGTTTTGGCGTATGTAAAAAAAAGTAAATCTGTCTATGTCAAATGTCATTTTGCTTTCCGCTTTCAATCTTTTTAAACAGCTGATTGGCTAACACGTACTTGACAGATTTATTAGACTATGAAAAATTGCTAGATTTTATTATTTTAAGTACATATTACCTAAAAGTTGAATATTTTACGTACGAAAATCATTCTAATAAAAACTATTAATTATTACTTAAGCATTTATATTTTAGTGTCATGTACAAGGTGTTGGCGTTTATGACTATACAAACGTAAACATGTCTCTTATTGAATGAAAACGGTGTGTTACCGGCACGTACGTAAACGTGTCCTTTATTAAATGAAAACGGTGTGTTACCGGCACGTACGTAAACTTGTCCTTTATTAAATGAAAACGGTGTGTTACCGGCACGTACGTAAACGTGTCCTTTATTAAATGAAAACGGTGTGTTACCGGCACGTACGTAAACTTGTCCTTTATTAAATGAAAACGGTGTGTTACCGGCACGTACGTAAACGTGTCCTTTATTAAATGAAATCGGTGTGTTACCGGCACGTACGTAAACTTGTCCTTTATTAAATGAAAACGGTGTGTTACCGGCACGTACGTAAACGTGTCCTTTATTAAATGAAATCGGTGTGTTACCGGCACGTACGTAAACTTGTCCTTTATTAAATGAAAACGGTGTGTTACCGGCACGTACGTAAACTTGTCCTTTATTAAATGAAAAGTGTGTGTTACCGGCACGTCGGGCTCGTCGTCCTTGGGCGGCGGCGCGTCGTCCTCGGCGGGCGGCTTGGGCTCCTCGGCCTCCGCCAGCATCTGCTCGAACTCCGCGTCCGAGTCCGAGTTCGCGCCCGCGCTGCCCTCTTGCTCCTCCTCCTGTACACGCGCCGCAACATGTGTTCAATATCGTGCCAGTATTTATTTGCGTCGACATTATTGGGACCGTACGCAACGACAGGGTCACAAACTATTGGCGGACGATGAAATAACAAACGACTGGTTGTCATTACGAAAAGTAATATAAAATTCATTAATTAGTTAATTCAATGAAATATTGTTATTTTTATTTTGTTTATTGCTAAAATAAAATTAAGTACAAATGGCGGACTTAATACTTTCAAGCATTCTCTACCAGTCAACCATTAGGTGAGGCAGAAACAAGTGAAATCGCATAATAAAACAAAAAAATATAGTATCTATGTTTGATCCCATTATTGCTAATTTGGGATTTGATGACGGGATCTTAGTGTAATCGAGGGAAAACCTCAAATTTTAAAGGCACATATAGTGTTTTTTTACTAGAATCATAATTTTGACGTGTTGTTTCATCTGATAGTCAACATTTTGTGAAGCTAAGCTGATGGTGGAACTCCTTAATGCTTAGGATTTCAGTAATTATAATGACAGAACTTATGATAGGTAATTTGTAGTAATGTGCTAGTTTCCGTTTGAACGTAAACGAAACTAAACCGTTCTGAGGTATTTAAGGTGAAAACTTTTCAAAAACTAAAACGTTATCCGAGCTATACACTATAAGTAGAACTCACACTGCTGGTCCGCTTCCGCTTGCTGAACTTGATCTTGAGCGTGGGCACCTTGGGCTTGCGGCCCGGCTTGCCGCGCGGCGCGCCGGCGTGCTTCGGCTTGCGGCCGCGCTTGCGCGGCGCGGGCGTGCCTTCGTCGCTGGCTTCTTCCTCTTCTTCTTCTTCCGCCTCTTCGGCCACTTCTTCATTCTGGGAGTGATACAAATTTCAGGGTCATTCAGTAATTTTGACTGTGGTATTTTTGGTTCAATTTGTTCATATTTTTTTTATACCAATCACATACATTGCTCTGATCCGAAAGTAAGTAACTAATATTAATGTACTTGTGTTATAGAAATAACACAACGGTGGCACCACAACACCTAGTCCCGAGACAAATATATATTCTATGTTGACCTGACCGGGAATCGAACCCGGGACCTCAGAGCAGCGACTATTATAGTAGAACTGTCTTTGTTAACTCAATACCGGATAAATGTAAGTTTTATTTAGCAATCTTGAATATTTCAATTTATACTAGCCGTGTAAATACAGGATGTGTCAAAGTAAGAAAACGTCACTTCTGACGTTCCCTCTGTTCGCTCTCTCCATGTCCGGTGTTCTCATGTCTGTATGTGTGCTTTTGGTTTTAATAAATAAATCTTTTGTAATCGGGGCTGGTGTTTCTGTTTTTACCCATAACCCATCCCACCCATAAACCAGCGTGCCCAGCCACTACACCATGGAGGTCGTCAAATCAACTGTGGTGATAAGTGTACGTGTACGACAGTAGCATGAGCAAATGGCTCATCAATTAATGTTTTTTTTTTACTTAGTAGCACAATCACATTTTTATTTTTACGTTCTTGACAGAACTTGAGCTTAAGAATATAATAAGTGTTTCGGTTTTTTAGAAATCTAATTAAAACTTAGGTGAAACATTCATTTGTCCGTTATAAGAACTGCCTTAATGTAAAAAGCTGTGAGAAACAGATGGATGGACTGTGTGAAACACGATACGAGTGTGAAACGGGTGGATTATTCAGTGACGAGTGTAGAATAGAGTGGAAATGAAAAACATATTGCGCCGACCCCAGACAAACTGGGAACAGGACAAGATAAAGATAATGATGATGATGATGGTGAAACTCAGAAACCTTAGATATGAAGAAAAGACATATAAAAAAAGTATATGAAGATCATAAATAAAAAAAATACAATTTATTTTATATGTAGTAAAACATATTTTTACCTCTACAAAAATAGATAAAAGATATCTTCCAACATAACGTTAGTACCTTGTTCTCCTTGGCGCGCGCGGCTCGCTTGGGCGCGTAGTCGGACGCGGTCGAGGCGTTTGTGTTGTCCTCAGAGCCGGGCGCCGCGCCGAGCGCCGGGTTGCTCTCGCAGAACAGCCGCCACTTGGCTGCCACCAGCATCATCAGCTTTGACACGGGGACCTGCCGACGGGAAACACTTGCTACAGATAACGGACCAAGGTGATTTCAACTTTAACGAATGGATACATGGTCCGAAATTGTTGAGGAGGAATTGATAGATATTGAATGGACATCATGATAAGATCGACACAAATGGTGTATCTTTGTTAGCTGGCACATCCTATTTGGCAAATGGTTGTATTTTATGTTTAAGCTTCTCTTGAACTTTTTCACCAGTTGTATCACACGATTGTTGACGCTGGTCAATAGAGCTTTCAATAAAGTGGATCTCTAATTCAGTTAAGTTGGCACGGAACCTTAGTGTGCGAGTCCGACTCTCACTTGGCCGGTTTTTATTTCTTAATAATATAATGACACATCACTTGATAATCACTTTAGTATCACTAATCAACAGGCTCACATCACTTAAACTTACTATCTCGCGAAATTCACACTAAAAATGATTAATATTTCACTAATACAATTCTTACCAACTCAAAGCTCACGTTTATATAACAACAAACTGTATAACATAACTAATAAATTAATGAATTAACAAGTGTAATTTAAAATGAAAGGGGGGGATAAACCACTTACTTTAGGATTTTCCTTCACAAGCATAGGGCGCACGTGCTGCTGGAACAGCTTGTATGACGTCAAGTTTTCGAAGTCAGCGTCTGTGTACTGAATGTCAACGTCTGTGAGGCCGAAGGAGGAGCACACCTCCTCAACTGTGGGCATACCTGTCGACAACATTGATAAGAGTTAGTAAAGAGCGAGTTATTTTACTTAATAAATTAACATTATCAATCGCCTGTGACTGATGCATGTAGTTCGTTTTTCTTAGCTAGTCTAATAATGTAAACAATCTTTTCAAAACTTTAAAAAATATGTCAGTAAATATAACTTAATGACTATTTGATTTAAAGTCCGTTTTTCTTTGCTAGTCGAATAATGTAAACAATATTTGCATGACTTTTAAAATAATTTTAGTGAATAAAATTAATAATCTATTTGGTATAAAAAGATTTCAGTGTTCAACAATAAATTATCTATGTAGGTTGTGATTTTTGTGTTTATCTTATTTTCAAATGAATTATTTCGTTAAAAAAGAACGTCAAGATTGTTTACAATATTAGACAAGCTTATAGTATTCAACAATAAATTACTTAAGTATGTTGCGAGTTTTGTGTATATTTTTTTTAAATTAATCATTTCGTTAAAAAAGAATGTCAAAATTGCTTGCTAATCGACTAGCAAAGAAAAATGGAATTTAAGGCAGTGTCCTAACTGAGCAACGAGCACGATCAAAATAATCGTTTGCCACTGAATTAACGTGCCAGTATGCGGAGTGTCGCGATTAGTCATTGTTGATCGCGTCTTATACTTAGGACTTCGCATAGAAGTAAATGGCGTCAAACCGCAGCTTCCGCATCCGCATCCCAGACAGCCCTCTGCATACGTCAATATACCCATATTAACAGTGACTTGTGACGTAAATTTTGTCGTCTTGTCCTCGCAATTAAAGAAACAAGGAAGAACAATATTTTTTGGTTATAACCTATAATAACAAATACAATTATTTGATTTTGATTTCATAATTATAGTATAAAACTATTATTTCTTATTAAATGTTCCTTCTTTTGGCGAAAAAAAGATCTTTTAATTCATAAGAATGATATAGGGGTACCTATATTAATGTTATTATGTATATCATGTATGTATTTACAAACAAAAAGTATTTAAGTATTATATCCATTGTCTGGCACCCATAACACAAACTTTGAGTAGCTTACTTTGGGACTAGATGGCGATGTGTGGGAATGACCAAAGGATATTTATTTATTTATTTGGAGGGAAATGAAAATGAAGGCGATATGTCGGTAAAAAGTGACGTGAGAACTTCTAAATTTCGTGGTCGACTTATTTTTCTTGTGTAAAGAAAGAAAATGAGTTTATTTATTAAGAACATCAAAAACACACATTCACACATTTATACCAGTTCACAAAATAATAACATACACAAGCACATGTCGAATGTTCACAATACAAAACAGAAAAAAAAAAACAAGTTTATAATTATGCCAACCATGCAGTGCGTGCCACGGTGTGCCGTGTGCCGGTGATGTAATTAAATCTCACCAGATCAAAGACGGCCAGGGTGGCGTACTTGCTGCCGCGGCTCTTACGCGTCATATTACCGCGCGGCAGCCACCTAGAGCATTCTTCACTAGCCCAACATTCTGCCTAAGCATAAGTAAAAAGAACAGAATCTCACCAGATCCAGAGTCAGACGCGGCCGGCGTAGACGGCGTGGCGTGCTTGCTGCCGCGGCCCTTGCGCGACTTCTTGCCGCTCGACATGGCGCTCAGAGCGTAGTCACTGTCGCCCTCCGCTTCGATCTCAAGACCGAAGTCTTCGTCCTATGCAACAACAAAAAAATAAATATTTAAAAACAAAGACAAAGTTTGTATGTTAATAACTTTCGAATAACTGCACTAGAATGCTAAAAAAAGGTTAAAGTTTAGACCCAAAACTCGTCATTAGCACATGCAAACAGTGGAAGAATCTAATGGGTTTGCTCTAGACTGGACCTAAATAAATTCATATGAAAGTAACTTGTGACTCATGAAATTCAAAATAATAATAGACATGTATAAAACATACCATCATATGTATAAACAGTTTTTCTAGCTCAGCGATACATATTATGTAATAGGTGTATGTACTGTTTACAACCTTAATATTTGTAGGTGTTACTGTTACGACTGCTATAAATTTTTTCAGGATGTTGACAGTAGATTGATTAACTCAAAGACAAGCACTGACTTTTTGAGAATGTAAGTGTTAGAATATGATATAAATAGTAAATTTTTATTGTAATTTTTCATAAGTCAATATTAATATGGAGTAACATGAGGAAAACGAAACTTTATGGACTGTAAATTGTACAATTGACGGACTTAATGCCTTATGGCATTCTCTACCAGTCAACAGCTTGTGGAATGCAGAAAGTTTAATCAGTTATTATCTGTGCGAATGATCTCACTCTACCCAAAGAAACATCTGCTGAGAAAAAAATATTTCACTGTCACTGAAGTATACCTACATAATGCAAAACTATAGATAGATGATACAAGATAATAAACAGATAAAATTTTATATCAAGTTTACACACAATATCATTATTACCTGCAACCCAATCATATTTAAAAAGCTAGTTGAAAAGTTTAATTATCAGTTGTCCACCAAAAGCAACTATTTTTTTCATGTAATAAAATAAAACATACATTATGCACACTTGGCCTCTAGACTAGCATGTTGATATTTGACCTATTCAAAGGGTGCAGTACAAGGTGTATCAAGGGCAACTTTATTTAGTAAATAAATGTAAAGATTCTAAGATTGTACTCATATTAGCTACTTACATCTTCACTTTCATTCTTTCTCTTCTTCTTTTTCTTTCTGCCTTTTTTATCTTCTCCTCTGGCTTTTCTTTTTTTGCCTTTTTTCTTCTTTCTGCCATCTTCAGGTGAATAATCTTCATCCTCCTACAAAAGTACCAAAAATAGAAAAATAGACTACTTATCTTAATAAAATGCAGGCAAAATTTTTGAAATTCTAATACATCTAAAGCCATTAAGTTCAAGTTCATCTTTGAATACAAAATCATGAATCATAATGAAGGAGAAAATAGTATAAATCAATAGTATTGTTCAAGGTGTTGTTACCTTTGGGGGTGCTTCATCACTCTCACCAGAGTTCTCGTTCTGACCCTCACCCTCCTCCACGTCCTCGTCTCCTGCAAGTGCAACAAACTGGTCAGACCACTCCCGACTTGCCCCACGCCTGACCCTGCCCTACGGAGCCCACGGAACCAGCATTTCGCAAGACACGCGCACTCCTCGCGGTCAGGTCACTAATCCCTTTGTTTGGCGGCGTCCATTTTGTTAAGTAGTAATGAGGGATATTGCATGTTCTTTTCTGTCACTGACTGCCACATAAAAATATTTACAACCAAGCAACAACAAAAACGTCATTGAAACACTCACTAACGCGTTCTTCAATAGTCAAATGTTAACATCGATATGTTTAAGATTTCTGATACCACTTCAAACCTCAAAATTTTCTAAATTTTAATTGCATACACCGCAAGTAAACACATGATACCGCTATTCGCGGCTTACCTATGACATGCTAGCTAAATAGACCGTTTACCTGCAAAAGAGCCGTCTACTTCTTCGTCAGAAGCCATTTGGATCACTATTTAACACAACCTGAAATAATATTTAAGATTTTGGTCCAGAAAAGATAAAGGACGCGCAGTTTTTGCGACAAATGGTAATTAATTCAGAAATTGATGCCGCCGTCACCGAGAACTAGAAGGATTTGCTATCTCTTTCACTCTTATTGATAGAAAAAACCTGGGGTGACCAACATACAGACTCACTCCAACTTTTAGTAGTATTCGTCAAACTGTCTGGGCTGACTAAAGGTGAACGCACATTTATCCGAGCCGAACGCGCCGAACGAAACGAATTTTAGAATTCTTTATATGAAATCTAATGAAACCTCACACACTTATCCGCGTCGAATCGTCCAAATCTGGAAGAACCCCAGAAATCCTAGACGAATTCGGATGACGTCATCAGATTCGGCGCGGCTAATGCAGTCGACTCACTCCCACCTTAGACGTTGCTTGTAGCGCTATCTCATAACTTCTTCGACGCGGTCGATTCGGCTGAATCGGTTGAATCGCCAGATAAAATCTTCATACTTACTCCCACCTTTAGATGTCACTCATAGCGCTATCTTATTCTTTCTTCGACGCGGTCGATTCATTCGATTTGGTCGATTCGGTCGATTCGGCCGAATCGGCTAAGTGTGCGAGGCCTGCTTGACTTCGATTCGTTCGGCGCGTTTGGCTCGGATACACGTGCGTTCACCTTAAAGGTGTCGCCGTTTATCTGAGCCACGACCGAATCGGACTAATCGACCGCGTCGAAAAAAAGCATGAGATAGCGCTATAAGTGACATCTAAAGGTAGGAGTGAGTATGAAGATTTTATACGGTGATTCGACCGATTCGGCCGAATCGACCGCGTCGAAGAAGTCATGAGATAGCGCTATGAGCGACATCTGAGGTGGGAGTGAGTAAGAATTGAATACCCGGCGAGTCATCCGAGTCGACCGCATTAGCCGCGCCGAATTTTGATGACGTCATCCGAATTCGTCTAGGATTTCTGGGGTTCTTCCAGATTCGGACGATTCGACGCGGATTAGTGTGCGAGGTTTCATTAGATTTCATATAAAGAATTCTAAAATTCGTTTCGTTCGGCGCGTTTGGTTCGGGTAAATGTGGTTCATCTTAAAAATCACAAGAGTTGTAAGTCCAATGTAGCCTACCAAAGCATTCAGTTCAGTACTATTTCAGTAGTACGGTAGACTACAGAAGCCTTTCACTCAGCTTTCTGTATTAAGAATACATTCTTGTGAAAAATAAATTTTCTTTAACCTAAAAAAGTAAATCTTAGTCATCTAAAATAATTAAAACTAAAATTCTATTTATTTGCCGTTAATTAGTTTCATTTTAAAACATAAAGTAAAATGAAATATTTATTTGATACCAATTGTCAGAGCATAAGTTTAAAATGAGGATTTTCTTTCAGCACCAAACGATTGCAATAAATTCCTTAATAAAAGTTATTTACGAAAGGTGCTTGTTATACTGAAGTATTCCGTACCGTACCCTACCGGTAGGGTACGGATGATTTACAATACAAGTATATCACATCAACATCTAATAACGACAAAACGACTCAGCCAGCTTTCAAACTTTTTGTCCTTAATAATCAATGATATTGTATTAAGAACTAGATCACCTTTATAATATTAGTATAGATTAGCGCAAGCGCACGTTGTACTTAAGCTGCGAACATTATTTTGGTGCGGAGTTATGTTAAAACTGTGATAGCTCCTAAGATATTTATTGAAATCAAATGATATAAAGGGCAACTTGGTTCTAAATGAAATGCTCGTGATGATGAATGTATTTATTTTGATAAGAATAAATACCTGTGTGTATAATACACCTCTAAAAATAATGCATTATTTTTTTACAAATTTATTAACATAAAAAAGGTTTGTAGTAAGTCAACCATAAAAGATAGACATATGCTGTCGCAAACTTTATTATAGAACTCTTAATGCTGAACAATCATGTCATACATGATTTTTGTGTAACTCAAGCGGTTTTCGCAACGTACGCAGCGGAAGGTCTCAAAAGGAATATCTTTCTCCCGTTTTCGCAACATTTTTCATTGCTGCTGTGGTTTTATGAGTCGTATCTTTATGTTATATAGCCTAAAGCCTTCCTCGATAAATGGACTATCCAACGTAAAAATATTTTTTCAAATCGGGCCAGTAGTTTCTGAGATAAGCGCGTTCAAACAAACAAACAAACAAACTCTTCAGCTTTATAATATTAAGTATAGATATACCTTACACCTTCATTTTTTTTAAAGTAACAGCGTAGACGCTCACAGATCAAAAGGTCACCGGCATGCCGCGTTAACAAAAGACCGTTGATAAACACATTTGTGAGGGATGATCCCCACGATTGTAGGAAAAAATATGTACGCTCACTATTAGCCAGGGCTTGAAACCGGTTCAAGATTTAACGGTATTATAACGGTTAAACCGGTTTTATCGTAAAATTCCGTTCCGGAGCGGAACCAAATAAGAGTGATACTGTAAACCTTAATAAACCGGTTAATTCATGGCCTTGCGATATTCTTCGAAAGAGGTTAGAATAATTATCAGATTCTACAGAATTATTCCTTTTGCCATTTTATTGTTCTTATAATATAATTAAAATTTCCAAAAATATGTCGAACAAACCACAGTACGTATCTGATAGGATATATAAACAAAATAAGTTTTATTGAATAAAAACAAACGTCAATGCGCTCACCGCACGTAGATCTTAACGAAGTTGAGGTGGTTGTCCTGGCTGAACGAAAAGTTAAACCGGTTAATGAAAAATACCCATATTTTCCGAACCGGTTTAAAAACCGGTTCAAAGGAACATAACCTTTTTCTAAAAGTTGCACCTGTATTTTCGTTAAACCGGTTCAGAAAAAATACCGGTTTCTAAGCCCTGCTATTAGCATGTTACTTGAAGGAATCATCCTGTTTACAGATGCCAGATGCCTATGGTATATTAATAAATATATCTTAATTTATTTAAATAAAGACTGTAAATATTTTATTTAATTTAATTTGTAAAAAATATACATGTGGTCACGTGATCGTGAATGCCTAGCAGTGAACGTGACTCTGATATTGGCGCCATGGCGTTTCAAGCATTCACGTGATACATTTAAATTGCATTTATTAGATAATTATTCAATATTTTAAATGTTAAATAGTTTGAAAGTAAAATGTTTTTGTTTATTAATATACTACCGAGCTAAAAAGTGAACTCAATTTTAAAATTAGGCCAACGAGTCTATTGTAATGTACCTACATACTTTAAAAAAATCATTAAGAAAGCTACTCTATTAAGACTCTGTTCCGGAACTGATGTCTGATGTGATAGATGTCAATCCATTGACATCCATTAATTAGACGCTGCCATATTTGTGTACTCTTTTAGTTCGCGAGGCGTCATCTATTCTAAATTCAATATCATTGTTAATAATTTATGAGGATACTTTGTTGTGTGTCTGTTTTAATTTTCTCCTTAAACGAAGTCCATAAATAAACTCGTTAGTTACCGGTTACTGATCTTCAGCACTAGAGATGCGATAAATGGTTGAGCTAGTTGTACAGAGCTCAAAATTCTTTTTCTGCGTATCCGAATGTAACATATAGACAAGAAAGATGAAAAAAAAAGTCAGTGTCACACAGATGTCATGCCAAGCTAATCGTATTCGGTGGTTTTCAATTTTTTATTTATTTCTTGAAGTAAATCCTGCAGCTTCTTCCAGTAGTTCTCCAAATTATAATCACTAAGTGACTGTATTCTGTTTTTTAAACCATGAATGCATTACTTGATTATGGATCATCGTCTTCGAGTGACTCTGAACGCGAGGAGGAAGACCATGAAATGTGCGATATTATGTTTCTCAACCTTTTACGACCACAACATTGTTTAGTTTGGATAGAAAATAATTTAAATCAGTATTCTAAACACATTTTATGTAGTAATTACTCTTATCTTTAACAGATCAAACAGTGATAAGCCAAAGTTACCTAAACCAGCGCTTGGAGAAAGTGCTCTTCAGACTTCAGTGTTCTCCAATCCTTTTGTTGAAGCGGAGTTAGCCAAAGCTGCTATACTCGAGAAACATGTTAAAATGGTACATGTTGACTTTCTATCAATTATTCATTGTTTAATTATCACAATCAACCTTTTAAATTTTATTTGTAAGCATTAATATAAGTTTACTCAGAATTCGAATATGATCATGCACTAGAAATTGGGCATTTCTTATTGATACCTGAAACTATTGAGACCAATTTTGCATGTAATCGTCAAGTACATAGGCAATGACTGTAAGGTTCCAGGCAAAGACAACACCGTCATGATCAATGGCAAGAAGATATGCTGGAACTACAGGAAAGGGAAGTGTCGGTTTGGGCACAACTGCAAATATGCCCATGACTCCGACATCCAGAAGACTTCTGAAGAATTACATGCAGAAAAACTGGTACATATTGCTGCTTAATGTATTTTATTTATAAAAAACTACTTAGCAGTTTTTTATTAATCACACTGTAGGTACCCCACAGTCCATTTCTCTTTGCTAGTGTCAAATATTATAAACAACCTTGACATTCCCTTTTAAAGAAATGATTTATTTTAAAATGTGACAAACACAAAACTAACAATTTGTATAGATACAAGTACAAGATACGATGATGATAAGATGTACTTATATTCATTTTATTCACTGATATTATTTTAAAAGTAGTGAAAAGTTTTTTTACATTACTTGACTAGTAAACAAAAACTGACTTTAAGTTGGAATGTGACTGAAATTAAAAATATTCATTTTGCTAGTACTTCCCTAGGAGTTTTGAGAAATCTGTGAAGAAATGTAT
This sequence comes from Pyrausta purpuralis, assembly GCA_963924145.1. Classification (NCBI taxonomy): domain Eukaryota; kingdom Metazoa; phylum Arthropoda; class Insecta; order Lepidoptera; family Crambidae; genus Pyrausta; species Pyrausta purpuralis. The sequence continues at coordinate 4,887,515 of OZ001649.1, read as the reverse complement.
AAACACATACACTTGAAATCTTGCTCATGTGTTTGGAAGCCCTGTACATGTTAATATGTAGATAAACAGAATCAAATATTATGTAATTCCAACAATATCACATATTTACACATTAAATTAGTGACCTCCTTTTTATTTTTTGATAAAAATATGATCAAGCATCATGTAACCAAGACAGCTCTAGATATTACAACAAACCTATTTGTTTTTCAGAAACTCAAGTCTGTAGTTTGTGAGGGTGCTGGAACTATGACATCTCTACCACCACCTCAAGTGGAAAGTGTTTCTCCTACAGATGACACTATTTGGGAAGGTGGAGCCGATAAGAAGAAACTAAAGAGACCAGGCCTAAGCCAAGGACTTGTACCAGGAAAGAAAGTATTAAAAATGTATAAAGACCAAAAAATAAGAGATTTTAAAAAGTAAGCTTTGTTTATTTCTTAACTATATACTGTGGCATTTCAATTCCAACCTCTGGTAGTGTACCTACATCCGGCCGTCTGAGCCAGGCTTCAATAGAGATCTAGCATATCTAGGCTGATAACGAATCGTTAGTGACACAGATATATCCAGGTTTCATCGTTTGTGACGCAATAGTTTTCTTGGAAAATTAAAAAAACTAGGCTCAGACAGCCAGAATTTCGCATTTCCTGACTTTCCATATCTCAACTATCAGAGGGTTTCAGGGCGCTGTTTCTCATAAAAAGTGATGTGACGCGTTAGTGACGGTCATCCGAAGTAGTTTCATTCATTTTAATCCAGTACTTTTTGAGAAATCGTGATAAACATGTGGCTCAGACAGCCTGATATCCGGTCGTCTGAGCCAACTTGTTTTTCTCTATATTTCACGAAATGTTATGTTTCGAACAAATATTTTTAGGATTTACTGATGTGACGACGTTAGTGACAGCTCTCGACCAGATTTGAACCTTCGTGACGCACGCGTTTTTGAGAAATTGAGAAAAAGCTGCTGGCTCAGACAGCCGGATGCTGGCTGTCTGAGCCACCCAGTTCTACCACTTCCAGGTGTTGTACGAAGCTGAAAACTCATCTAATCTGATGTGACGCGGCCTCTAAGTACAAAAAATCGTAAGTGACGGCTCTATATGCCGCCAATCAAAAGTTATAAGCATTTCAAATGTTTCCCATACATTGATGCATTTGGGTGGCCACACTTCACACTCTTTATGGAAACGGAAAGACAATTTAGTAGAAAATGTAAGCTAAAGCCCCTCATATCAAGGCGGATGCTTTCTCCTGCTATTTAAATATTTAATTACGTAGTCAATAACTACGTCTATGAAGGAAAATATGTTAATTATTAATGGTCTCAGGTATTTCAAGGAAAAAAAATGTTAGATTACTATTTATTTGAGAACAACCGCTAGTTTAATTAAGGTACTACAATATTAGAGAAATTTGGTAAGGTACGTATACTACTTACATATTACTCGACTCTTCCCATGTAATAACGGCCCACTTGGGACAAGATGCATAGTCGTTTCCTTTTTTTGTTTGGATGGAAAATTTAGTAATTCATTAACTCGCCTATAAAATATTTGAACGAAATGAAGAAAATCAAAGATATATTTACATTCTGCAGCTCGTCCTCGATAATTTTTAAACTTTCTCAACGTTTAAAAGGAGGCTTTTATTTTTCATTTCTAGTTTAAATGAGATGATCTTACCAAGATCATAGTTTATCAGACCATTTACAGGCTCATATTTTATTCACCATTTAAAAAATCAGGAATGTACTATCAAGTTAAATAAAATATGTTAAATGAGAACTTTAAAACACTTTTTAATCACTGTTAATTCGACGTGCAAGATAGCGTCAGACGAAAAAGTGGACATTTACAGTGATGACAATTGCTGAAAAAATATCCGCACTACTGATTAGTGACTGATGACAAGGAAAACCTGCACTTACGAAATTAATCATTAAAAAATGCATTTAAAGAAATTTATGGTGATGATATTGGGCTAGTTATACTAAAAGGGGGTACAAAGACTAATTACAACAATCAGGTATGTTTTGACGTAAGCTCCAGACTCAGACCTCAGTCAGCAGATCAGTATTTAGTTGGACTACTTACTACTTTTACTAGGCGTAGTCAGCGTTCTCTTCAAAAAAGCTTGGCTCCAGGCTGACTAGGCATACTCAGCGCTTTGCACTTATTTTTTTACTCGGCGTTTAGATAGCTGTTTACTGATAATTCTGATCACACCCAACGTCTAAGAATTACAATATGTAAGTCTCCTGTTATTGATATTTTAGTAAATAAAAAAGTTATTTTACGAATTGTGTCTGGTGTAGCATTTATACAAATGGTAGCTCAACAATTCATTCCATACATGTCTATAGCTTATTTTGGACGAGATGCAGAAAATTAAACAAATGATTTTTTTAACGTTATTTAGTAATAAGTTAAAACTATCAATATTGGTATAATCAGAATGAAATCAATAAGATTGTTATTAAAATGTTAACTCAATTTTGTTGTATGAAAGGAAACCCTTTTAATGGTTACAAAGAAAAATATAATATACATCTGATAAAACAATTTTAGTCTAATGTGAATAATACTACTCGTAAATAGGTATACTATACTCGTCATAAAATCAATAAAGTCTACGAACTAAGTAAAAATCCACGAGCACAAACTTATTTGATTGCTTTATTGAAACAAAATAATTGTTACTTGTCCTGTGAACATAAACTTTAAAAGAAGATAAACGCTACAACCTGTGGTAATAAACATGACAGGTCCAAAACAAAAGATTTAAGTGTGTAAGTTGGTCGCTACGCACCTCTATAACCGCCATATCCATTGTTACTTACTTAAATTTTTATTTATTATATATACATTTTCATCATCATCATTATCAGCCAAAGGACGTCCACTGCTGAACATAGGCCTCCCCCACGGCTTTCCACAGCGACCGATTACTAGCGGTCTGCATCCAGTTTGATCCTGCAATCTTTATAAGGTCGTCTGTCCATCTTGTTGGTGGACGTCCTACGCTGCGTCTTTGGTCAAAGGGTCTCCAATCTAGAACTTTCCTGCCCCAACGGCCATCAGTTCTTCGCGCTATGTGCCCTGCCCATTGCCACTTGAGCTTACTGATTCTCAAGGCTATGTCCGTTACCTTAGTTCTTCTACGTATCTCCTCATTTCTGATTCGATCACGTAGAGAGACACCCAGCATAGCCCTCTCCATCGCTCGTTGCGTAACTTTGAGCTTCTTTATAAGGCCCATAGTTAGAGACCATGTTTCGGATCCGTATGTCATCACTGGTAACACACACTGGTTGAAGACTTTCGTCTTTAGACACTGAGGTAAATGAGACGAGAAGACACTCTTGCGTAATTTCCCGAACGCTGCCCAGCCGAGTTGGATTCGTCGATTGACCTCTTTCTCGAAGTTGGACCTACCCAATTGGATCACTTGTCCCAGGTAGACGTACTCGTCGACAACTTCGAGAGTTGAGTTCCCAATGGATACTGGAGTGGGTACAACAAGGGAACTCGACATAATTTTCGTCTTCTCCATGTTCATTTTAAGACCCACTTTTTGGGAGACTCGGTCAAGGTCTTCGAGCATAGTGCCAAGATCGTCCAGCGTCTTTGCCACAACGACTATATCATCGGCAAATCGGAGGTGTGTGATGTATTCGCCATTGACATTGATGCCGATTCCTTCCCATTCCAGAAGTTTGAAGGCGTCTTCCAATGCCGCTGTGAACAGTTTCGGAGATATAACATCTCCCTGTCTCACACCTCTCCGCAGTGGAATCGCCCTCGTATTCTGCTCCTGTACTCGGACCGACATGGTGGCGTTATTGTAAAGGCACTTTAACACCTCTATATACCTATAGTCAATGTGGCACCGCTGCAGAGACTGAAGCACCGCCCAAGTTTCAATCGAATCAAAGGCCTTTTCATAGTCCACAAACGCTAAGCATAGAGGCATATTATACTCCTCTGACTTCTGTATAATTTGCCTAAGCGTATGGATATGGTCTATGGTACTATAGCCTTTTCGGAAACCGGCTTGTTCGGGAGGCTGGAAGTCATCAAACCTACGTGCGAGACGATTCGTGATGACCCTTGAAAACAGCTTGTAGACATGGCTCAGGAGTGAGATGGGTCTGTAGTTCTTCAATAAGGTTTTGTCTCCTTTTTTGTAGAACAACACCACCACACTCCTGTTCCACGCCTCGGGCGTGATGCCCTCTAGCAGCACGGAATTAAAAAGTCTCTGAAGGACTTTAAGTACCGGTGTTCCACCTGCCTTCAGGAGCTCTGCTGTGATTCCGTCCTCGCCAGGTGCCTTGTTGTTTTTGAGCTGTTTAAGGGCCATCCTAATCTCGTAAAGGCTGATGTCCGGGATGTCTTCGGTGTAGTGTCGGGTCAGGATAGCTCGTGGGTCTCTGACCAAGCTATCAACGGGTTTGGCAACTGAGGTGTATAACTGCCCATAGAACCTTTCGATCTCCCTCAAAACCTCTGCTTTCGTCGACGCTACACTGCCGTCCTCCGTCTTAAGCTTCGTCAACAGGCTTTGCCCAATAGACATGTTCCTTGCAAACACTTTGGAGCCTTGTTTCCGCTCTATCGTTTCTTTAACACTATTAGTGTTAAAGCAACGGATGTCGTGTCGCAGGGACTTCCATATTTGTCTATTGAGCTGCCTGTAGTTTTCAGCATTAACGGAGGTCTGCAGTGCCATAGATCGACGTTTTGCCATAAGGTCGAGAGTGTGGACCGACAGTTTTTGAGGTCTATTTTTACGGCCAGGCCTAAAATACTTAGACCCCACCGTTTGAACAGTTTCCACAAACCCGTTGTTAATTTCGTCCACTGTAACGCAATTTTCTAGGCAATCAAAGCGGTTTGACAACTCGAGTTGAAAGCTCTCGGGATTTTGGATATGGGCACGAGTAGGTCGGAGCGTGGACTTCATCAGGCGGGATCTTTCCAATTTGACATTTATATTCAATATGCCTCGAACCATTCGGTGATCGCTACCGGTTTTCACCCTGTTGATCACGGAGACATCATTGAATAACCGTCTCTTGGAAGTCATGATGAAGTCAATCTCGTTTCTCGTGAAGCCATTGGGACTCAACCAGGTCCACTTCCTTTGAGGCGGCTTCTGGAAGAAAGAGTTCATCGCAAAGAGTCCCTCCTTCTCCAGAAAGTCGGCCAGCCTCTGTCCCCTGGCGTTCCTTTGCCCGTATCCAAAGGGTCCCACCTTCAACTCATTCTCGCCTCGCTTGCCCAGTTTTGCGTTGAAGTCCCCCATTACAACAGTAAAATAGGTTTTGGAAGTATGTATGGCTCTACTTACGTCCTCATACATTTCCTCCACCTCTTCATCCGGGTGTTTCGAGGTCGGTGCATATACCTGTATGACCTTCAGCGAATACCTCTCAGATATTCTGAGTATAAGGTATATCACCCTGCTCGACACACTCTCAATGGTCACGATATTGTTGACGAGGGACTTGTGAACGAGAAACCCGACACCGCCTTGGGACTTTTGGTCACCCTCCCGGTAGAAGAGCAGGTTGCCGGACTGAAGAGTTATCGTGTCCTCGCCCTCTCTACGGACTTCTGATAAACCCATTATGTCCCAGTTTAACCTGCTCATTTCTTCCTCCAGCTCGAGCAACTTCTCGTCTGTCCTCAGTGTGCACGCGTTATAAGTTACCAGGGCCAGTTGTCGTCGGGGGTGGCAGCGCGACCGCCTCCGGGGATTCTTAGCACCCCCTGCCCCGCCGTTACCATGACCGCTACCAAAGTCAGGAATAGCGGGGCTGCCGGAGACTGGGGGCCTGGTTTTCTGGTGTACTAACATTGAGGGGATTTTGCCAATACTCGCCACGCTTGGCAGGCGGGTTGGCGAGCGCAGAGACGCAGCCCCTTGCAGCTGTGACGCTGCTGCCCGTCACAGTCCAACATTTAGCTGCGCCTAATATTGGATGGTTATACCGCCATCGGTCGGTCGCCAGAGCCTCGTCTGTATAAACAGGACGCACCACGTGAAGGTGAGGTTGGCTTGGAGCTTTAGGTTTTGGTTAAGCTCCCTTACGTCCCATATAGAGCCGTCACTTACGATTTTTTGTACTTAGAGGCCGCGTCACATCAGATTAGATGAGTTTTCAGCTTCGTACAACACCTGGAAGTGGTAGAACTGGGTGGCTCAGACAGCCAGCATCCGGCTGTCTGAGCCAGCAGCTTTTTCTCAATTTCTCAAAAACGCGTGCGTCACGAAGGTTCAAATCTGGTCGAGAGCTGTCACTAACGTCGTCACATCAGTAAATCCTAAAAATATTTGTTCGAAACATAACATTTCGTGAAATATAGAGAAAAACAAGTGGGCTCAGACGACCGGATATCAGGCTGTCTGAGCCACATGTTTATCACGATTTCTCAAAAAGTACTGGATTAAAATGAATGAAACTACTTCGGATGACCGTCACTAACGCGTCACATCACATTTTATAAGAAACAGCGCCCTGAAACCCTCTGATAGTTGAGATCTGGAAAGTCAGGAAATGCGAAATTCTGGCTGTCTGAGCCTAGTTTTTTTAATTTTCCAAGAAAACTATTGCGTCAAAAACGATGAAACCTGGATACATCTGTGTCACTAACGATTCGTTATCAGCCTAGATATGCTAGATCTCTATTGAAGCCTGGCTCAGACGGCCGGATGTACACCTCTGGTATGGTATAATTTTATTATAAGTACCACCTGGGCCCTAAGAAGAAGTTGAAGAGTCTAGTTTTATAAGCCCGCGCGACAGGCGCGTGTTCATGTAAACGCGCCCTTGTTGCGGCAGATGTTGATTAAATTATCTAGGTTGCCGCTTAGCCGCGTGCGCATATTTGGTGTGATGCTCCGGGGCGGGACCACCTTGAGATTGGCGAATTTAATATGCAAGAAAAAAATTTAGATAATGTGTATATAATTGTATACTCAATTAAAAAAAATGTATATCTATAGATTCGTTGTAAAATCAAAATCAATGTGGGCCCGCTGGAGAGCATACTCACCAGCGGGCCTACCAGGATAATTCCGCTACCCAAGGATTTTTAAATTTCTTTTATGACACCATAAAATGTATATTAAATGTATAACAATCTACTATAGTCAATTCCATATTTAGTTTAGTCTATAAATTGTTACGACTCCTTTTAAATTTGCCTCCGGAATATTAGAGAAACGCCTGGTAAAAAGGCATTGGCACAGTCTTCTTTAGGAGTAAGTGAGTGTAGTTTTCTATCAGAACGTATTGGCGTGATATGCTATTTAGTTAGTTGATACATTATTTAACTGTATGGTTTATTTTTATTATTTTCCTGTAATAATTGAATCAACGTGCTGCTCCGGGGCGGGACCACCTTGAGATAATCCGGAGGCAAATTTAAAAGTGGTCGTAACAATTTATAGACTAAACTAAATATGAAATAGACTACACATTAATTATACATTTTATGGTGTCATAAAAGAAATATTAAAATCCTTTGGTAGCGGAATTATCCTTGTGGGCCCGCTGGTGAGTATGCTCTCCAGCGGACCCACATTGATTTTGATTTTACATCGAATCTATAGATATACTTTTTTTTAATTGAGTCTACTATTACACATATACACATTATCTAATTTTTTTCTTGCATATTAAATTCACCAATCTCAAGGTGGTCCCGCCCCAGAGCAGCACATTGATTTAATTATTACAGGAAAATAATAAAAATAAACCATCCAGTGAAATAATGTCATTAACTAACTAAATAGCATATAACGTCAATACGTCCTGCTCTTGATAGAAAACCACACTCACTTACTCCTAAAGAAGACTGTGCCAATGCCTTTTTACCAGGCGTTTCTCTAATATTCCGGAGGCAAATTTAAAAATAGTCGTAACAATTTATAGACTAAACTAAATATGGAATTGACTATAGTAGATTGTTATACATTTAATATACATTTTATGGTGTCATAAAAGAAATTTAAAAATCCTTAGGTAGCGGAATTATCCTGGTGGGCCCGCTGGTGAGTATGCTCTCCAGCGGGCCCACTTTGTTTTTTATTTTACAACGAATCTATAGATATATATTTTTTTTAATTGAGTATACAATTATATACACATTATCTACATTTTTTTCTTGCATATTAAATTCGCCAATCTCAAGGTGGTCCCGCCCCGGAGCATCACACCATATTTGATAGTCGACTGCAGATAGTCTAGGAGCGAGGAAACAAAATGTACCGACATTGATTCTGAATTGCTAATTAGTGCATTCCAACTTAATAGACCATTATGATTACAAAATAATAAAAATAGTGTGTGTGATTAACGATTTAAATCAAACAGTAAATTAAAAAAAGACTAAATTAAAAATGTTTATTAACTATTTCATATTGTTTATTATTTTAATCTGTTAATGGTATAACAATCTTCAATAAAGTCCATTTTTAAACTGGGTCCTGTATAAAAACTGTCGACGGCATCGCGAGCAAGCTGAGACACGTCAGTGTATGCCGTCTACGCATCTACGTGTCGGTCGACGGCTTCCCGGCGATGGTGACGGCGACTACGGTCGCCTCTGCAGTCGTTTACGTGCTGCTTGTGTGTAAGAACCTTAAGGGCGAACGCTAAAACGAGGGCGGATGCGGACGCGGGTGCACGCGTCAGTCGGAAGTCGGCCGCGGGCCGCGAATCCGCGAGCGAGCACCCGTCGCTAGCTCGTATTTAGCGCTTCTAGATCAAAACTATACATCTCGAGCATGTACAGGTTGTGTAGAGTAGATTACCATGGATTATTTTTGCTAATCTATTATTTAGCAAAAAGACGTCGACGCAAACAACGTTCGCCGCGCCTGCACCGTGGCGTGGCCCGCCACCCGCTGACCGTGTGACAATCCGTCCCCCGCGCGAGTTTCAGCGTTCGCCCTAATACTTGTAGTAGGTACCCCATATTCAATTCAATATCGAAGGCGAAGTGCCAATAACTCCTAACATTTTTCGAGAAATTGACGTTTTTACATCAAAACATGGAGAAATCGACCTTAACTCCAACTCCACAGTCTTTTTTTTCGAAAAATGTTAGATAGGAGTTATTGGCACTTCGCAGTCGATATGGTACTGTTGGATGGAACGGTGTAGGTTCCTTTCCACGGGAAAGGCTCTAACCTAGCCAAATGAAACGATTCTATTTGTAGAGGGTGACCTACTGCCTGCTTACATACGATGAGTGTGAAGAAGAAATAATACACAAAACATAATACTTTGCTTCTTTATTCAGAAACAATGCAGAATGTATAGACATACAATTTAGAGATTGTCACATCCAAAAGCTTTTTAACTGCGATATACAGAAACGTTTGTTATACAGTAAACAATAGAAATAGTATCACAAAGCCATATTTGTACTAATTAAGTACTGATACTATAACAAAACTTTCCTTTTCTGGCAGAAGCTGGGTATAAATCGTTCAATTGTGATAATGAAGTACATACATCACAGTAAGCCTATACATCATAGTTGTCGTTGGTACCTGCCGATACTTACAAGCTGAGCTAAGATTGAGCTCTTTCTCAATTATAATAGCACAGCCATAAACAATGCTCTCATGGCCAATTGCCAAACACTGAAGCCTCAATGCAACCATGGCATGGGTGCCATTAAAAGTGCATTCATCGTAAAATACACTTTTGTAATTAACATTTTATGATATCGATTTTTCTTGGTAGTGAGCTTAACAATAAAATAAAATTCAGATTTACTAAAAAGATCAGCAACATTCTTTAAAAGGGGACCACTAACTTGATTACCAGCGAAGACTTTCTAATATTTGGACCCCTAAAGTAAAATAACATCTACTTCAACGCCACGACATCAAGATTTTCAAAATTGATCTTAAACCTATAAAATTAAATTAATTTCATCAATACATTTAAAATTCGTGTAGCTATAGTAGTACTCTTGACAGACTATAAAAAGGCAATAACAAAGAAATTGATTCAAACCAATATTATTGCGATTAATAATAAAATACAGTAAATAAAATGAAATGCTATTAAGTAAAAGTAGTACTTACTAAGATAATCTAATCATACTGCAACAATACTTAAACTTATTGCGACGTATTATTAAGTACTTGCGACAAAATAGACGTTGTTAATACATGTAATAAATATGTCAAGTATTCAAATATATAATATGTGAAGGCACAAACCATATAACATATTTATTTTTAATACATTTCATTTTTACACAATTATTTATTTATAAGAGTGCATTGATATTTCATAAAATATGTTACGCTCAAGGAATACTACAAAAATAGATTTCTTTTGGCATTTTGTACATTATTACGAATAGATACAATATGATATAGCAATATGCGATGTTTTTCCAGGGTATTGGCGGTGGATACAAAAGTTAAGTATGATTTTAATTGTAAGTAGTTCCTAAGTCACTCTTAATAGTAGTTTACAAACGATTTGGTGTATATTGAAACAAAACAAAGTGGAATCTTATAAAATTTACATCTATAGGTAGATATAGTTGAATATCTTTTATATCTTAAGCGCAACCTTGGGAATCTTTGGTGATCCGAGATCCATTCTGTGGGAACTTTTTATGTTTTCCACGTCTACAGTGCGAGCGGTGCCGTTTGCGACTACGCCGTTGGTTTTGGCTTTCTGCGCGTTTGCGTTGTGGTGCCCGTTCACTTTGTCACCGTTTTCTTTGACTCCGCACCCATTGCTCTTTTCATGAACGTGTCCGTTCGCTTTCTCCGCGTGGCCATTTACTTTATCGCCACCAATCTCATTCAGTTTCTCATCACTGTCGCCATTCATTGACCATTTAGCGACTCCTGATAAACCAAAAAACAAAAACTTATAACCCTTCATGTGTACACTGACACCCCATGAAACACTGGCGCTATTGTGTTAGTCACGTAAACTAAATGTTAGTGTCCATAACAATGACAAAATGTATTTCTTGATTATTATTACTCCATACTAGAAGATTCATCAGTTGAAATAATATCAGAGCATTTATGTCCCAGAATAACAGCTTTCGAATCTGTAAAATCATTGTTGGCTTTAATTTCTAAATGGGTGATATACGAACAGCTATAAACTCCCATACTAGCAGTCACACTACGGTGCGGGACGCTCGAATGTGAAACTAAAAACAACGACTAGACATGTATAACGGAAAATCTAAAACTGTCTAATAATTAATCTAACATCACTAATAAATAAGGTGTCTAACTAATTACTAAAACACAATTACGCCAGTGTTCACATGAAAGTTGTCACATGCATAAGAAATGGTAAAAATTTGAGGAAATGTAAATAAAAACATTACAAAGAATTCACTTCAAAGTAAACAAATATTGGTAACCCAATCACAGTACAGTACTCGGCGGCTTCTAATATTGAATTATCAGCTTTATTGTTTTCACATTACACTTATAGCGTTAATTTTTGAAGAAACATCCAGATGCTTTCGACTGTCGCCTCGTACTGTACCATTTTGGAATAACAAGCGCACGTGTACGTCGACGAACTTACCATTACAGTCATTGCCTCTGTAATACCTTTTGGAGGTCTTCCAGTCTTCTTTCAGAGACAAGTTGTACATAGAGAAAGCCGGGTCCCCGGTCACCTCCCTCTCTATCACTAGAAACTTGGGAAGCGAAGCGAGCAGCGAGTCTTGATCGTAGGTGGCACTGTACGTCTCGAGCAACACTAGGCCGCGACACCTGAAACGTACATAAATTAATTAGACTACCGCGTTATTACGAGAAAAAATATATTGCAGGACTAACCACTACCAAAGCCTCATTAATTTACCTGAAAAGATTGGCAGCTCTAAACACAGACTCTCGAGCTAATCATATAAATAATAGATAAATACAATTAAAACAAAGCGTCATTTTTTTATTAAAATAAATAAAATACATAAATATGCAGCAGATAATACACTTCAGCCTAGAAGAAGATACAGAAGAGAGAGAATCGAGTTGGGAAGAACAATCACCTGGGATGCGTGGGCTGCCTATAAATGTCCAACTGGTAGTACTGGTTGTTGTAGATGAAGCAGCGGCGCTTCTTGAAGATGGTGAAGTGCGCGTCGTCGCGCTGCGGCAGCATGTTGAGGTAGTCGCGGTGCGTGAGCTGCGTGCGCACCTCCACGGACTGGCCGTTGGTCGGGTGGAACTTGCGCAGCGTGTGGATGTACGACCAGTGGCCCTTCTGGCCGCGCTTGCGCAGCCGCACCTGCGCCTTGCGCACGTCGCTCTGCAGGTAGTTGTGCACCACGTCGAAGTCCTGGAACGCGGGGAACTCCGCGTCGCTCACCAGCGGCGACTTCACGAGGAACTTGCGCTTCTTCGAGTTCACGTTCAGCCGGTCGCCGGTGTCGATGCCGATCTTCTGGCACACGCACGCGATGAGCCGGTTCATCTTCTTGTCGAAGTCGGTCGAGTTGTCGATCACGTCGAAGTACGGGTGCCCGATCCAGGCGGCCGCCGCGTTGTGATCCAGCTCCCGCGCCAGCTCGACGCCCTCGGACCGGCAGGCGTGGTCCTGCAACGGAGAACGACCTTAGTTACTGATCCGATCTATTGTTAATAAGTAGGTATACACTGCTAGACGCTGTGACCTTAAAATACTTTGTTGGAGATAACCCAAACAATAGTTATCTAATACCTTCCGATATTTCCTACTGTTGATAAACATTAAACACTAAAATACTATATGCAGTGTTTTGATAACATAAGTGTTTTTTTAAAATATTTATCACAGTACTGAGTTCATTATCAGCTATTTGGAATTGATGGAACAGCTAGAGATTTGCGTGTAACATAAATATTAATGAAATCATTCTTTAGATACACTTTTACATTATTCATACCTAGACCATAACTAGGTACCATTAAGCTTTATTGCAACCTATTCCATATTTCATGTCATGTGTACTGAATGTAATCTAGTTGATGATATTTTGTTTACATTGGTGTATTTTGATATGAAGGGAGTTTTAAAAACGAATGAAACACGGTGTCTGAACAGACTTGAAATCTTGTACTGTAATTATTATAAGTGGTTAATAAAACATCATGCAAATAACAGTTCATGAGGCATGGCGTGATGCTAAATTGCAAAAATATATGTCATTGGCAATCACGAGATGTGACGAACCGGCGACCGCACAGTCTAGCTAGCATAACAAGGTAGTACAGGGCTAATATTTACTCACATTTTCTCGTTATTACTACTTTATTTGTAACTACATTGAGTCACGTTTTCACCACGTTCGTTCGCATTCAACCACGTGCTCGGGTGGAGTATTTGCTAACTAAATGTAACGTGACTGCCATGGGTTCTGACATCATTTGTACGGGTTCTTAAATCAATTTCATAATTTATTTACAATTTCATTTGATTACAAATTTTAAGTTACTCAAATAAAGTGTCTCCCTGTTTCCTCTACGATAAATGAACTGAGGTTTTAGATTAGTCTTATTATTGCAATAACAGTGCACTTTCAATCTCAGTTTATCTATTAAATTATGAAAATGTCTTTGCGCACGCTCTAACATACAAAGTAAATTATCTTTTTTATGGACACTAAAGTTTTGTTGCAGATTGTAGATACAGTTTAAATCTGTCCAATAAAAACACAAAAGATAACTTTGTTTTGTATCTGACGTTAGAGATATTTAAGGAAAACGTATTTTAAATACTACCGCCTTGTTTTCAAGCGTTGAATATTCGGTCTCATTAATGTGAAGTATGGTAATTAAATGTATGAATCATTGGCCTGCCAAGTTGGTTGAAAACGAGTGTGAAGTGTGACGTCAACGACTACTCTGCCAAGATTTGCTAGGGAGTAGGGACAGGGATTTTACCATTAAATGCTTATGTACACTTGGACGGTTTGTATGTATGACAGGCAATAAGCGTAATAGATGTATTTTTAAGCGTGATATTCAATTCGCAACGGCTACAATCTCATATATAATGAGATTGTTTCATCAGGATAAAATGTTGAAGACATTCTAAATAAAAGAGCCTCTGTAAATAAGTCGTTTTCTAGATCTTTTTGGACCTACATATTTTACATTTACAGTGATTGGCCGCTTTTTATGTAGAAAGGAATAAGTTGGGTAGTTCCTGAATGAAAGCCTCAATTGAAGTATTTCAGATCTAGTTCCTTCACTCACTATCGCCCAATACGGCTCAGTAGTCCAGTCCTTCAGTAGATCAGAGTCAGAGAGCGTACGGATATATTGTTACTGAGCCAGAGCGAGACAGTTGTACGGCTCGGCTTGCGTGAGTTTTGCGCCAAATTAATGTTTTAGACAGCGCAAGCAAAAATGTTTTTTAACGTCTTATCAATACTTAGTATTTAGTATTGTTTGATAGAATGATGTTTGAGGTGATTTGGTGAATGTTCAGAGTAATGTTTGTTTATTTTCGTTGTAATTACTAGTTGCAATTTTGAGAGACAGCGGTTTTATAATAGCAATTCTAGAGAGTTTATTTTTTAGTAATAAGAATAAATCCGCAAACCATACATTAACAATTGAGTTGAATTAATGTGAATTAGTGAGTGATACTGTGACAGTAGATCTACTGAGCTATTAATGAACTAGATGAGTGAAACATCTTCGACTCCCACTGAGCGATATCACTCCATTTCAGTGAACGATTTGGCGCATAAGTATTTAGTTCAAAAAGGTTGTAAATCTTTGCGGAAAACCTTATTGGTTCTCTTTAGGCATGCTGGCTTTTAAATATAGTCGGCATGTTAGCAAATGAAATGTGAGGCTATTTGTCAAAAGACAGATCAAAATACGCATTTGTCGGTAAGTGCAAGGACACCGTAAAATGACTACTCTGTTGATAACGCGCAAACTAGAGTCTACCCATTCTGACAAGACAAAGTAATTTTGGAGGCAATGTTCTTCTTACCTCTGTGGAGTAGAAGTCCTCAGCGCCGTTGGCCGCGGAGACCATGTGCACTATATGGTTATACCGGTTGTCCCGCAGCTCGACACTGTTCCAGTTATTGGCAGTCAACATGGCTTCCCATTTCTCTTTCGATATAACTGTAAATATGAAGAAAAGTTAATAGATAAGGTGCTATTGTTAGAAAAAGCCCTTATCCGGTTGAGTAAAACTCATATCGCTAGAACTGAAACATCACTAAGCTCATAAATCTCATAATACATATATACAATGTATATCACAGCTTCATTGTATTTTTTTGTAATCATTTGTAAGATGTGACCACCATGAATATACTCTACAAATCAATGTTACATTGGTATATTTATTTTTTTAAGAATTGTGTATAATAACTATGATATTAGAATGTTGGTAGGAATATAATTCCCCGCATCCCTCACATGATGATTGTAACAAAGAAACACCCTATTCCAATTTTATTGCTTCATAAAACACTTTGTTACTATGCTTTAAAGTTACAGTGTTGGATAGAATTCATTTAAGAGTATTTTAGAGCGTAACAACAAAACCCAAGTGCATAATAATAAACAGAAACTCAACGTCACATGCTCGTGATTAAGAATGATGATATTTATCTTATCATTGTAAGCAGTGGATACAAGTATAATATTTAGAAATGTAAATAAATGAATACGTGTACCTATATCAAAATTGATCCATGCTTTGCATGAAACTTATGTATTGTTTAGCAGGATAAGACGTCATTGAAACTCCTGATAAAAATACTGCATTACTTCGGTAGTACTAGAAATTTGATTGAGCATGTACTAGTGGCAACGTATTCTCTTCAATAATAGGTATTACGTGTGCAAATGCAAAGTGAAACTAAAAGGTTAAAGTCTCATGTCTATCATCACCACAATCAGTCTGCTGCAGACTGCTGAACATAATATTATGTCTCTTCACGGTTAGCCCTGGTCTAGAAATAAACTACAGATGGAACAAATAACGGCTACTTATTACACTTTAGTTTTAAAAAAGAGATTCTGTTGTATTAGAATAAATGCTAATAGTTTAACTTTAGTCTGTCAACTTCCTAAGGCGCGTCTTTTCTATGCAGTACCGCTGTTATTCAAAATATTGGAAGCTTAAACCACATCTCCAAACTCCAGGTGAAAGAGCAGACTTGTTTACTTGCAAATTGATAAGTATGAATTAAATTCAATAAATCAATTTAGAATTAATCACATTTATCTGGGCTTCCATTGGGGTTGACACTCATAATCAGAAAGATCGTAAATCATTATTACACAATGAGAAGTTTAATCAAATTTTCTATTAGATAGTGGTATACATTAATCTGGATGCAGACCCCTAGTGATCGGTCGCTGTGGAAATCCGTGGGGGAGGCCTATGTTCAGCAGTGGACGAACTTTGGCTGATAATGATGATGATGATACATTAAATAGAATAAAACACTAACAGACAACCACAGTGAAAGTAAGCTTAGTATAAGCAAGTTGAATTACAGAAGTGGTTACTTATTGTTATTGTATTGCATCATTAATTATGCGGTACTAATAACAAATTGAAAAGTGTTTCATGAATTTCAGAATGCTATCCATCTCCAGAAGCATCTTAATTTATAATAGGTTTCTTTACAAATGGAAATGTATGAGCTGAAACGATTACAAATTTGTGATTGGAAACTTGCATAAATAGCCAATACTTAATGAATGCTAACTATGCATTTTGTCGAGGCATACTTACATGCACTAGCGTCCATGGCGCCACGGTCGCAAATGATCAGACAATTCCTCTGGCAAGTGCGGCCCAGCTCGAAGAAAGTGTTCTCGATCTGTATCATGGTCTTTAGAAGGTTTTCTTGAAACTTCGTGGCTGTAACAAAGCATATTCACTTCATTATGTCGATCATAGCTTCTTCGATTGACCAGTCGTTTTTACTGAACAACTGTTTAAGTTTTATATCTAAAGAACATTTTCGTGTAACTAGAAATATGTATATCATCCACGTCATGTTTATTATTTCGATAAGATAAAACGTAGTTTGTCGTCTATGATAGTGTCTCCTGTGTTTATTATGGCGGAGATTGTTTATTTGTACAAACTGTATTCATGAGCGAGCGGAGCTACGATCTATATATAGGTAAAGGTACCGTGTTTAAAGTGAAATGAATAACGTAGGCAGATATGCAAAGCATAGTTATAGCAGATCCCATTTACGAGGACGATGAGGTCGTATGGTCATATGATAAAAGCGGACTTTCTAAAACAATAACCCTACAATTTGCTAATTTGAATTGTAGCCAAAACATACGCGGTCGGTTGTTTAAGTGAGCGCTGCCAATACAACCCAGGGTTTCTTAGCGATTTGTTGTAGAAACATTAATTGCATAATATTTACTTATCAATGAACTTTATAGCTATAAATGTGTTTTTAAAACTACAGGAACACTGAATAATTATGATACTTTTGCTTCTGATTGAATTATGTAGCTGATGTAGGTATCTATATTCCAGGCTGACAGTGTGGCAGTTAAAATAACATGGAAAATATACGTGTAGGTATTCATTGCAACGTGACTTTACTTTTTGCTGAAGTAGATATGGAACTCCCAAGACACGTTGGTTTGCGCCAATGTGAGTTTTATAGGCACTGTTTTTACGACACACGTCACAAGCTCGAGATAAATGGCTTCCTCTCGAATTAGACTTCACTTCTACAATATTGTTGTATAACAGTTTTAACAATCTTTAAAATCTGGACTTCGGACTTCAGTCCCAGTTAAATTGTCAATTTGAGACAAAAATACATCGCTGTATTTGCCAAAGTTTTAGTGTAATAGCAAATTAATATTATTATTGATGCAGCATGTAGCTTTTAGAGTGTATGGATGTGTATAAGAATGGCTTCTCGTACATTGTGTTCATTCATCATTATGTTGCCTACAGTAATAATCCAGTCAGACAGTGTATGTACGTACTTAGGTTTTATTACGAAGTGACTAACACAGCAAGCGACCATAGCATAAGTACATCGATGTACCTACTGGCAAAACAAATTACAGGTTGTGATCGATCATACTTTTATCACATGTATTTAGAGGTACATAAGTAATGAACATAATTTATGTATAAGTAATCGACTTCTATAAAGTGAAATACAAATGTTATTATTATTTGCTGAGGACATGAGGAATTCTTCTTCTTCTTCTTTTTCTTTCCAGGCGTCCGAACTTAATGTTTCCCGAGGGGTGCGACATTTGTTCCGCCAATGTCACGTGTGAAGCATTTACACGGCAATGAGGAATTCTTTTTAATTTTTACTGTGAATAAACTGTCAACATATGACATTGTCAATCAGCTGTCAGATTCATCCTTAAACATTTTGGTTATAACGACAAAACAAAAATTATGGTTAAAAAAGCTAAGAAATGATAGCAACATTTAAGATTTGGCAGGAAGGATTCGTCCAACGCCGTAAAACCTATTTGGAAATAAATATTTTGGTTGGTTGGTTTGGGGATAATCCGAGTCCCACATTTTATAACCACAATTATTATTTATCATGCATCAATAATAGACAGGTGATGTTGCAAAATACGTAATCGTAGCCATAAGTTACGATGACGACGACATTTGCAAGTACCGTTTCGGTCATTACACACTACAACCTTGAATGTTCGTAAGTACAACGTAGGTAGCCCAAAACCACGTGATATATTATTGAAGCTAATAATTACTGACTGAAGTATAGAGAATACAATCCCGGGATCCCGAATCTCGGGATCCCGGGATCCCGACCGTTTTCTGGCCCCGAAAATCCCGGGACTGCACTTGGCTAATCTCGGGATTTTCGGGATTGCCACATACAAGTTTAGTTTATATGCCGTAGTCCGTTGCGCCTTGACGATAACCTTGCCTAGGTTATTTAATAGCATTTAATACATAACGACAAAAAACACTTTTAGATACGCCGTCATACGATACGTACTATTCACTACACACACAGGTACAGTCTTAATATGTTTGTTGTAAACTTAGAAGGGACTTCCCCACTCTGATTACTTCAATACAATACTCTTAAGGTAATTCCCCAATGAATGAACTAACAGGGGAATCACCCGATCATCTCATAATATCATAATATTTTTGCGGGTATTTCCCGTCGGGGTTTCCCTGTACGAAAGTATTAAATATGCTACTTTTAAGGTGATTCCCCAAGTCCCCAACGAACCAACAGGGAAATCACCCGATCATCTCATATCATAGTATTGTTGCGGGTATTTTCCCGTCGGGGATTCCCTGTATGAAAGTATAAATATGCTAATCAGATTTTATTTTTTTCATTTATTATTCTGTCAGTGACGGGTTACGAAGGTTTCGTCATTTAAATTTAAAGTAAATTACCTGAAATTAAGTATTTCAAATGGCGGCAGACTTTGTTAAACATAAAAAAGACAGTGATGCGACGTCAGTGTGGAGTTATTTTTTAGTCGCGAAGGATGGGAATAGTGCTAAATGTAAGCGGTGCCCAGCCATTCTCAAGACTTTGGGTGGATCGACTAAGGGATTACATACACATTTGTTATCAAAACATAACATCAAGGTTATATCAGCTTCAACAAGTCAAGATTCTGAAAATATGAACACAGCTCCGCCGCCGCCAACCAAGCGAAAGTTAGATGATTATTTTACTAAAAGTGCCGACGATAGCCTGGATGATGTTTTGGCAAGAATGGTTGCATTAGATGGATTTCCATTCAGTGTATACATAGCTTCAGATGATTTGAGAAAATTGCTCTTAGCAAAATACCCGGATTTACCAAAGTCAGCCGTCACTGTTCGAAAACGTGTTATGAATTACAGTGAAAAAATCAAAAAGCAAGTAATTGCAGAATTGAAACAATTGAAAAGTGCAGGTGAAAGATTTAGTCTTTCTTTCGACGAGTGGACTTCAACTTCCAATAAACGATACATGGCTGTCAACGTTCATTCATATAAAAAATTTTGGAACTTAGGACTTGTTCCTATTTACGGAAGTATGACAGCTGAAAATTGTCTTCGTATATTGAAAGAGCGTCTCAGTGAATTTGATATTTCCCTGGAAACTGACATCGTGGCTATTGTAACCGATGGACCGAATGTTATGATAAAGGTGGGGCGGCTTGTTTGCACCGAACATCAACTGTGTCTCGCACATGGTATCAATTTGGCGGTCTGTGATGTGCTTTATGAAAAACATAATTATTTGCAACATAGCCCTACCTCAGATGATACTCTGAATGAACCAGCTGTTACTGTTGATTATATGGACGACAGCGATGATGAACACGATTTAGAAGACTTAGACTGTCCAGAATCAGGTTTAATCGTAATGTCACAAAATGATCTTGCGCCAGAACACGTACCAGAGTTAACACAATATGAAAATATTAATGAGCTGATAAAGAAAATCCGCAAAGTTGTAGTGTATTTCAAAAGTTCACCATTTAAAAATGAAACAGTACTTCAAAAATATGTGAAAATTGAACATGGAAAAGAGCTGTCACTTCTTTTGGACTGTAAAACCAGATGGAATAGTCTTTTAACAATGCTGGAGCGATTTTATCTTTTAAAAGCATGCATTCAAAAAGCTCTTATAGATCTCAATCATCCAATTCGTTTAGAAGATGTTGATTTTGAATTGGTAAATAAAATTGTTGATGTGCTGACCCCAATTAAATTGACAGTAGAAGCAATCTGTAGGCGAGATGCTAATTTATGCACAGCTGATGCCGCTTTGAAATTTCTTATAAAACAACTGTCTAGCAAAAACTCAGCACTTGCCAAAAAAATGAAAACATCCTTAGTGGAACGTATAAAGCAACGACGAAGTGATAATTTAACTGGTGTATTAAATTATTTACAAAATCCACGAATGAATGATGAAAATCAGTTGTTATCGGATTTGGAATGGCATGACTTATTTCCAGTTCCGACACAGGCTATAGTGAGGAAGCAAATAAAGAGTATTGTTAAAAGACTTAATAGTCGAGATGACACAGAAGAAGAAGAAAGGTCAGGATCACAAATAGATGATGAGCTAAGGCCAGAAACCTCCCAACCCCAATTGACATTAAAGGAAAAGTTACAGCTGGAAATTAACAAGAGTATGAAATCCCCAGATCCTGATGTACAAGTACAAAATGAATTGGGGTTGGCAAATAGTATTAGACGTGAAATGAGCCTGTTCGAAAATGGAGGAGTTCGTGGATATCACTTAGAAACAGCATACAAGTATCTATTGTCTATTCCTCCAACCAGCGTTGAACCTGAGCGAGCGTTTTCAGCAGCCGCTTATGTTGGCAATAAACTACGAAGCAGGCTTGGAAGTCAAACATTGGATGCTTTGATATTTCTGCGATTATATTTTCGAAATACTAAATAGTATATTTATGTTGTCTTTTTAATTTCTTGCAAAAGTATAATTTTTTTGTTTTGTCTTTTTTATTTTCTTATTATTATTGTGATTTGTGTTGACTGTTGTGCAAAGACATTATAAAGTTTTTTAATTACTCAAGTTTTTTTTTAATTTGAGCCCAATTAGAAACCACATAGTCTAATCCCGGGATAGGCCCGGGATCCCGGGATTACGGTTCAAAAATCCCGTAATCCCGGGATTGAAAAACATGCTCGGGATTGTATTCTCTACTGAAGTACGACAAACGTGCAGCACCAATCATCACTTGTAAATCACCGCGTTGAATGGACAAACACCACATACAATAACAATGTAACGATGTCAACTGTCGTACATCTCTACAAAAAGCCTCAGAAGAAGCCACATTCTAAGAGGTGGACGATGAGACGCTGGTATCTCCTACTGCTCCCGACTAAAACCTACAAAATATCTGATTATAGTCTGGCGACTGATCGCGGATATACTGAGAAAGAAAAACTGTCATTAACTTAATAAAAAAAATTTAATCAAGATATTCTAACTGGTTCAGAAGAAAATCAAGCTGAAACTTCTGTAGCCGCCAGGAGGATCATGTTATGTTAGCAACAACTGTTAATTACCTAAACGAAGGATCATTACTGGCGGTGGTATCGCTTTACATCGGTACGTGGTGGGTGATACAAGAGATATCCAGTTTCTACATTAATGCTCACATTACCCGGCATAACAATTACTGTACCGCGAGTATGAATAAGCAAAATCGGTTTCTACTGACATACCAGCTTAAGCTTATTTTTAACATGATAAAAAAGGACATTTTCAGAAAAGATGCATTTAAGACAAGTGATTGACAGTAATATTTGAGTAAAAATATCGAGACAATATTATGACTGGCCTGCGAGACGACGCGATGGCAATGACGAACTCGGTGATATTTATTTTCAGTTAGTACGCCAATGAACTCGCCGTTAGAGATCTCGTGTAAGTTGACACGTCACGATACTTCAGCAGGTACAACGCGTTATGCATAATATACATGCATAGGTACAGGTTTTAGCTATATTTATTTATATTATTTGGTAAAAGCATTTACAATCGTAGTAGTTATTTTCAATTTGCGGAAGAAAAAATCGTCTTCGCGGTGCTCATGGCCGACAAACGACAGCTGCGTCCAACGAATTTATGTGACGGGCGACGGGGCACGGACTATCTATAAACACAATAATTTTACACGCAAAAGACAATGAGACTCATGTACTAAGTTTCAGGGCTGTTCTGAATTTTTACATTTTCGCCAGGCTAGCATTGAGAGCAATATACAATATTATCACGTCTGGAATCAGGTAGGGTCTCTTTGATATTAAGGGATAAAGCAGATAACGATAGTGTCAATCCGGAATTTGAATTAATGTTATGCAAAGAGGTGCTATGTAGCAAGCCAATGTAGCTCCGCTAGGAGACAAAGAAAGGTTTCGCAACAGTAACAGGAAAACAACTAAGAAACAAGGATAAATGTAAAACAAGGAAGCAATCGATTTTTCCTAAAATGTTTCCCTGTCTTCCGTTTCGCGGAATTCAATTATTTTTTTATTAGGACTGCCTGTAATCAAATAATGACATTTGTGAATAATTGAATTCTAAAGGTCGAGGGCATCGGTGCTTTCGTACCGAGGACGATTCAAGCGACATTAAAGTTTCATATCTTCGGCTCAAATTGACGTATTTCTACGACCTAAAAATATAGCTATGTTCGAAAAAAAAACGATACATTTTATAGATTGATTGAAGCAATAAAAGGTGCTTATGTTTCGCTAATATAATGGCATCCAAATCAATTTCATTTCATTAAATAATTAATAAATATCTGAATTCAAAAATAAGTCAGTTAAATCTAATTATATAATAAAAAAAAATACACTAGCTAGCTGATGGATGGTTGGTGAGGTCACGTCTTATCAGCAGCACCACGCCAAAACATTTACGATCATTACGACGTGTATGTCGATGACATTATGTAACTACACTAATACATATTTCTTTATTATAATTATTCATACTAGACGCAGTGAGTTATCGGTAAACGATGATCATATTTCAGCAATACCTACTTCCTTCCATTGCATAACTATATGAATTATGGAAATGCAGGTACGTAAGAAATTGAAATGAAACCCCGTATTAATAAATATGCAAACAACGAAGACATCGGAGGAAGTTTATTTGGATATCGCGTGTTTTAATTTCGACGTCGACTTATTCTTTCGTGTTTTGACAACGAAACGAGACAAATTACGGTCAAATACTATTAAAATACGATTATTCCGTATTCATTTCGTTCAGTTCGTGTTTGACTGTAGTTACTTTATGAAGATAACAATCAAACTTTACTGATGCAAGTTTGCAAGTGACGAGGGAGGGTAAATTCTTTATTTATTGAACATTGTTTCAGTACTTTACGAGAATCGATAATCATTTCTAATAATTTGGCACAATAGTAGTGTACTTTGCTCGTTTCTCATACTCCTCTTGTGACGCGCTGATGGTGATACAACAATAGTGCTAAGTGCTAGAGATTCCTTGTAATATCGTCATCGAAGTCGTCAAACAATGGAGGTGTCATTGGCATTCGTCGCGTATTATTGAAAAGAGATTTCCTTTGGTTGTGAAAGATACTTGCTAAGAATTTATGGAAATGACCAGACATTTTCGTAACGTTTACTTGAAAATTGAGAACAAATCCCTATGTCCATAGAGAACAGCTTACGCAATCTTTTAGATAATTGGTGACCAATTTAGATACAAATTAGTATAATAATGACAACCGCAATTAGTTAAGATTTATATTATGTATCACACACACGTGGTCTCACGCGATCAAAACGCAATTAAAATACCAATTTAAAAGCTTTTATTTAATAATTATACTACTATACCTATTCGTATTTCTCTCGATCGAAACAGGTTACTGAAATAGCATGATACTTCTTCTATTATGATTGGAGTAGGTACTTAAATACTGATGAGTCAACAAGCATCTACAATACTAGAAAGAAACCAGTAATATCACAATGAGCTACTTGACGAGCTTAGAAGAGTATTCGGGCTGTGCAACACGTTGAAGTTGGCATTTCATTTGATATTTTAAATGAGCAGTTCTTTAGCGACATGTAAAAGTGGTGGCGAGATGATAGGCCACTCACCACTGTTACCCTCGCGCGCCTGGGCTACTGCAGCGGCAGTGCACCGCTTGCACCCAGGACACATCTCGCCTGAAACACTCGACGGCGAATCTGATACAGATCGGCAACATGCAATAACAAAACGTGAACTGACCTTAGTGTTACCTAAACGTACTCCACAATTACGAATAAATCAAACCGTCCAAAACTAACAATTGAGACATGAAAACATCTAGCTAGAGGTTACATGAAACGGGTGCGAGGTCACACCATGAAATGAGTTTCGTAACGATCGCGATCTGTTTTCTATTTGTCACTTTAGTTATAAATAACATTGACACAAATGACTTCAAGTAAAATTGTCTTACACTTTCAAAGCGAGTCGAAGAAGTAGATCTTTTTCAACACAATAAATATAAATACTAGTACCGGATGGACCCAACGGATGTTAATAAAGTGTAAAAAGGTTAATTTTGTTATATACATTCTGAATGACAATAACGAAAGATTTACAGAGAAAGGATAAGATAATCGATGTTAGTAAATGCTAAAGCATATGCAAACAATATAGCTCCAACGCAAGAATATGTTAGTGTTTAAAACCGCAATTGACGTCACGGCCATGCATGGATGTACATAACATTACCAACCAGAGAACGTGATGGCGATTCATACTGTATAATTTTTATTTGATGGAATAACGGATGTCAAATCACAAGTAGCTGTTTTGAAGATATTGTATTCCTTACCTACAACTTAGGTTCTACGCGATTGTTAGTCTTACTTTACCCATTCATCAGAATAGCATGAGGTGTTGAAGAGACTATTGACCTTTAACGAGAGATTCAATTTAGAGTTAGCCAAAAGCATTTTGATGAAAGAATAGAGCGTTGGCCTGATTAAGATCTTCAAGCAACTGATGATTTTGGCACAGGAACAGACATCACGTTGGAATAAGTAACATTTAAACGGTGCGAGCGTGGGAGCAGGATACAATGTGTATACCTTGTACGTTGATGGCATGGTGATGATGGAGTTAACGTAAAAATATCAAACGAAGTACTGTGATAACATTTTTTTTTCAAAACAAGTATAATCATAATTTAATAGTAAAGATCGCACAGAAAATAGAAAGATTCAGTAAGATGAAGATGATGTTTTTTCCGTTTTCCGTCTGGGTGTCATTAGATTACTAAGTTATATGTATAATAACTTATAGTATAAAAATAACGATAAGATGCACTGAAAAGTCTGTTCCATGCTAAATGACGATAACTAATGCTATTGAGCTGGTAAATACTGCATTCATAAATTAAAGACTTAACTCGAAATATCAAGACTTCGTTGGTATCAATCTATCAACGTAGAGCTTGATAGCTCGTGCTAATAAAACTGAATAATGTAAGTGCGGCTGTCTGAATTAGTTCAATGATTTATTATTGATTGTTCAATTATTATTACTGTCTGTGTATGTTTAGATTGGACCCACTTCATCCACGTATTCTACGGCAAATTTGATCGGTAAAATACTAGGCGAAGGAAGGTCGCATCTCTCGTACCTTTAAGTGAGAGGCATTTTAAAAAATCACTTCGAAGTCCATTATTTTTCTTTTAATTAGTACTCAAGAGTCAGGATAATCAAACATACCTCGTATTGCGGATATTTACGTTATTAAAAAAGAATGGGTCTAACAACACAGTTCTAAATATCAACTTTACTGCTGAGTATATTTTAACTTGATGTTTTTGCTTTAATTCCATATGATTTTCCTAACCTTAATCACAATCACTTTTTATCGTAATACCTTCGTACTAAATTTATGATAAAAAGTTACCAGGGAATAACAGTTTTGATTTTATTTTTATATAGACTTATTTAATAGCTAAGATCCTTGTAAAGTAATAAAACGAAAAATGATATTATGTTAAGGACTCGGTTGCTTTGATAAAGCTTTAATTAGCAACATTTTCAAACTAATCAACAATTTTGTTTATTGATGTTCAGTATGTCTGGTTAATTAGGCTAGCAAATGTTATCAGCTATTCCTCACGTATGTGTTTATCAACAGTTTTTTGTTATGCTTTTGTTTATGCGACCGCCGGCGGCCTTTAGATCCGAGAGCGTCTACAATGACGCTTGTGTGTGTGGGCTACAGACAATGAAAATAAAACGAGTTTTAATGAGCACCGACAGTTTTGCAAAGTGAAGATGAGTGAGGGATGCAAACCTCCTTTGCCTAGCATTTTATCAAAAAAACTAGCGGTGTCATGCAACCACAGACAATATAATAGTACTCCGCTACTTTGTCGGTGCGTTTTGAATTGGGAGCAAATCCCCTCTTATCTCATTCCATGTCCTACAGTAGCAGTGTGATATACCTACAATAGAATAAAGTCTCCTCGATAAATAAGCTATCCGACACACAAAAAAAAACAAATCGGTCAAATAATTTGAGCTTTATATAATACTAGCGGTCCCCCGCGACTTCGTCCGCGCGTTTTGAGTTTGCTCCCTCCCCTCCCGTAGCAGCGTCATGTTTTATATCCTAAAGCCTTTCTCGATAAATAAGCTATCGAACACAAAAATATTTTTTCAAATCGGTCCAGCAGTTCCTGAGATAAGCGCACTCAAACAAACAAACTCTTCAGCTTTATAATATTAGTATAGATTAGCGCAAGCGCTCGTTGTACTTAAGCTGCGAACATTATTTTGGTGCGGAGTTATGTTAAAACTGTGATAGCTCCTAAGATATTTATTGAAATCAAATGATATAAAGGGCAACTTGGTTGTAAATGAAATGCTCGTGATGATGAATGTATTTATTTTGATAAGAATAAATACCTGTGTGTATAATACACCTCTAAATATAATGCATTATTTTTTTACAAATTTATTAACATAAAAAAGGTTGTAGTAAGTCAACCATAAAAGATAGACATATGCTGTCGCGGACTTTAATATAGAACTCTTAATGTTGAACAATCCTGTCATACATGATTTTTGTGTAACTTAAGCGGTTTCCGCAGCGTATGCAGCGGAAGCTCTCAAAAGGAATATCTTTCTCCCGTTTTCGCAACATTTTCTCATTTCTGCTGTGGTCTTATGAGTCGTATCTTTATGTTATGTAGCCTAAAGCCTTCCTCGATAAATGGACTATCCAACGTAAAAATATTTTTTCAAATCGGGCCAGTAGTTTTTGAGATTAGCGCGTTCAAACAAACAAACAAACAAACAAACTCTTCAGCTTTATAATATTATTAGTATAGATTAGTATAGATTTACTGTATGATACGTGGGGGGAAGTATCTGAGGTTAGATTCAAAACATACTGTATTAATATTATTCTATTAATTAACTAACCGAGACAATCAATAACAGGACTAATGAATAATATTTGTACAGTCAAAAGTTACAAGACCTAAATTAAAGAAAATACATGAACGAATTCTAGTAGTAGATACCTATTTGGTCTAATAAATTTCTTTAATATCCTGGTCAAAGTACAAAGTTACATGACACACGTACAAAATGATTATCGGATACCGGTAGAAATTCAGCGCAATTTATGAATTCAGAACAATTTATTCTAATAAGCAATCATAATCTTGGTATGCCGCCAATACGCCGGCGTGTTACGCTAACGTTATTTTGTATGGCGATAGGCGTGTTGATATACGCAGTTTTATTTTAGCCGTGGACGTGACCGTGAACGTTCGACGCGTCATCCGCCTCCCCACATCACGTGGATACAAGAAGCCTACCAAGCGAGACACACCCCCTGCATATAATTCCATTCCTATAAACCTATTAAAAGCTGATAAAAATATACACCTCTGTATACTGTATGAAAATTGCCACGTGCCCTTGCCTTTTATCGAATTTATACGGTACATTTCACCATAGGATATTTTTAACTATCAATGTAATGAACAATAGAGACCACATCGGAGGTTAAATTTGTTCTAAACGAGTAATGGTGGTTTTACATGTTCAAAACCAGCTAAGCTACAACAAATCACTTTTAGGAGTCTATATTGTACGGTCCTTTTATTTTACTTCTATGAAATATCCCAGTATTTCTGTGAATAATAATTATAGCCGATAGCAAAAAATTCATCAATGCTACGCAAGCAGACTGGAAAGCATATTTGTAAACAAAATAGTGACTCCTAGTTTCTAACAATTTGTATTTAGATCTCATAAACCTTTGATCACGCAAGTAGGGGGATGCTAAGAATACCTGTTAAATTTAAAAGTTGGGATATGGTATATTAAACCATGCTACAGATTCAGGGTTCACATAATAGCTACTGAACCAAAATAAACCGCACTCGTGATCTCGGCGGGGCTGCTAAAATAAAACGCTTTTAGACCTAACGCAAATTCACACGTCTTTGTTGTGCGATATATACACACTAATACTGTTAATGTGAATGTAGGTGGATCATTTAAATCAGACTTTAATCTTGTGCTGTAGACTGTAGGTAGTACGAATAGGCAATGCACAGACTCATAACTCTACCCAAGTGCAAATCACTACAAGTGTAGTTTGTTAAATACTTCTTTTAAACATCCTGTCCGATCATTGCCAAGGGATAACAACAGACAATTATGAATGAAATATGAGAAGGAACGTATTTCATATTTTACAAGAATGCATGTCAAGTTTGTTTATTTTTTTTAGCAGTTCCTCATCCACTTAAATGTTGAGCGCGTGGTCGAGGTTATCAGCATTTATTGTTTTTATAACAAATTGTACTGTTAAGATACGCACTTGACTTATCTTTGGTTTATTAATAATAATAGATCTGTGATAAAGTTACTTCAGAAAGTTGATGTGTCAAAATTTGCAGACAGTGTGCGGAAAAGAGCGGGAAATCAGGTCAAATAAAAATACATACGTAGACAAACTGCAGTCCATTTGGCAGACTTAGTATTGTTGACCTGTCTCAGATTCAACCTACGTCAGAACTTTAGAGCGGCGTGCCTTTAACATTCTGAACGCTGCATTATCATCAGCAAACTTTTAAGGGATCGTATAACGCACCAAAACTAATCTTTGCAGGTGGAGAATTGTTTCTGTTATGTTATCAGTGTATTTTGAGCAAGTTGTCCAAACATGATAGAAAAATCGTCGGCTGCATAGCAAGTGAGGTCATTGGCACCAATGTGCGTTTGAAACTGGAAAGACAACAACTGAAGCTAGCCGACGAAGGTCGTTTTCTGATAATGACATTGGACAAGGAGAAAAAAACGAAGTCATAAAAATCCAGTACCTTTAGCTACGACTACGAGTACATTAAACAGTACTAAAAACAGTGGCATTGTTTTAGTATGATTTAAGTTAAATCAAATTAGAAAGGTTTACGTAGGCTATAGGTAACGTGCCGTTGTCGGGAACATTGCCGTGGGTGTGAATATTCCCAGCAACATACATTACCTTTTAAGCGTTACATAGCCCAAAAGGCAGCAAGGATAACGTTCATAGGTTTTATGTGTCCTAGGCTGAAGTCCAGAGTCCAAGGATAACATTTTCTCTAGATAAATATTTGCTACACCTTTAAATAAAATTTAATATGAACTTAAAAAAACTACCAATTGTAAATTTGGATGAGTATCTAAATGTAATGAAAAAGTATAGCAAACTCACCTTCATCCGGGCTGAGATCTGCAAATTTCACACCTCCACTGTAAAAGAAAATAAATTATATTGCAGCTATCATATTAATATATAACCCTATCATTTGTTTGTATAGTTCAACAAAATTCTATGACTGTTTAAATCAATTACTTTTTACATATAAATTATATACTGACCCTTAGTGGCATCAGATAAAAATTACAAATCAGTTACCAAAATCATTATAAGCTTCAAAAGATGGCTATGAAATGATCTGTTAATAGTACTTTTTCTAATAAAACATTTAACTTATAATTATTTATATTTTCAAATATTTTTAAATTTTTACAGTCTTTTTGGATATCATCATAAAATACTGAGGTGTATCTACATGCACTTTCTCAAGTTATGTAGGTTACACTTCGTACCTGAGGAGGACGGTAGCCGTTTCCGGCACCCGGAACACCTGGAAATAAATACAATGTGGAACCATGTCTTATCGGATCTCCTATTGGAGAAACCAAAACTTCAGCACATCAACAGCTGATAGGGGCCAGTAAACTCTTATTACAACTTAAACACCACTTTACACCCAGGATACAAAGCTAATACTTGAAGCCATAATATTACTTGAACAAAAATTTATTTGAAAATAATTAAATTTGGAAAATATTTATAAGATATTTAACATTTTGATGGTTTCAATAAGGACTAATTGCACTGAAAAATCGAGCACAATAATGCGTAGGACAATCAACAGTGTTTGCAAAAAATATCATTTTAAAATACTTAGGACCAACGTAAGGATGTTTTGATCAATTATAGGTAATGAAAATACATTGAAACTCACCTTCCATCCCAAATTTTCGAAGAATGTGCTGAGGCGCGACTGTCCTGTGGTTTTTCCACCGCAAGGTCCTAAACATTAGAAAAGTTAGTTGTTATTATTGGCACTGAATAACTCATGGCACAATAACCCACGTGTAAGATTTCTAGACCAAAATCTTACGCTAGCAAAGTCTAGAGAAAGGGGTACGGCAGCATGACAACATTAATATTTGCAGCTAAAATCTTACAATTTTTAGTTCGAAAATATTGAAACTAGCCTCTTTATCACACGTAGTAAGTAAGTCAGGCAAAATTAATTCACATTTTCTGAATGACACTTACCTCCTGTGAGGACGATCTTGTAAACCATTTTCTGGGGCTGGTTCGCCATTTTGGAGAAACGCATAAATACAATTTAAACTAAAATTAAACTACCAAGAAAACTAATGACGATACAAATATCATAAAAATGTCGAATTAACAAAAGTGTGAAATAGAGCCATCACAGAGATACGCGCATCGCCTGCCAGGCGAGCGATCAAATGAAAGAATGAGAGACTGAGAATGAACGACGAATAGCGCGAAATATGAGTGAAGAAGGTCTTCATTACTCACTCACTCGCACACAAACTTCAACCTTCACCCTCTCGCCCTTACTCTCCCCATATGGGGTTCATTTTCACATTCGCAAGGCCGTATCAGAGACATGTTACTTTACTTTACTACTACCTTACTACTTACTTTACTTTTTGTTAAAGTAACATGTCTCTGGGCCGTATACAAGCCGTGTAGGCCAAAAACTAGAAAAAAAAAACCTTCGTAACATTGAGACAGCTTACGCTCCCCAGTTCACCACATCATTAGTTTGCTTTTAAATCCCTAGTAGGCACCTAACTTTAAAAAAATATTCCTTATTTTGTGATTTTACATACATTACATACCCATTTCACGAAAACTACTGGACCGGTTTTGATGACACTTACACTGTACTTAAACAAGTTAAAATTTATTTGATTGAACTTTAAAAGATTCATCTTGCTATGACCAACATCGCAATGAATCTATATATCTAAAAATCATCTAATTCTAATCTAAAGATATCACATACATACAGGTTCAATTGATAACCTCCTTTTTTTTTAAATTCGGCAGGAATATGAAACATGCGACGAAACGGAAAAGAAAAAATATATGTTTTTATCACAAACACACACATAAACAATATTACACATTAATTTATTACCAAGCATAAAATAAAATTAACCCTCATAAATATTATTTCACCTGTCTGCTACCAGCCTAAAAGTTTGTGCTCGCTACTCGTGCCCTTTGCTCGCGTAAGTACACGAGTCGCAACGCGAGTAGCGAGCGTTCACACAAGCGTGCTCGACGCTCGTCACTGGGTTCGCAACTCGTCTCGCGTTTGAAAAAAAACTTCCATATCCGAATCTTTATTTATCGAATATTTTAGAGTATAAACAGTCTTCAAACTCGGTTCCTAATGAGCAATTTTAGCGCCATATAGTGAGAGCAATAAAGAGATGGGCTCTTAATTTCTCTCACTTTATGGCGCTAGGATAGGATAGCTTTAGTTTTTGTTTAAATTAGCGGGAATTTAAAAACAAATTAAAAAACTGTGTAACTAAATATTTTAAAATGCTTTAATAACCTCTAGATCAATAAAGAATACTTATTTTTACATTCCTTTATTTACTATAGGTACCCATTAATATTGATTAAGTGTTTCTTATTTACCTTGGCAAAAAGCAATTACCCTCTGCTATAACCATAGAAGTACTATCCCCTTATGGCTATAACACATAATTAAGTTTAAAAAGTTATTTCCTAAAGTTACCCTATCGCCATCTCTCGATGATGTAAAAATCTAGTGACAAGAAATCTGCTCATTGACACAAAACAGGTAATGCTACTATCTTCTGTACAACTGTACTTATACCAATACTAAGCTACTTACTATAAGCCCCGCAAAAACCTTATGAACCTAGCGGCCATGATTTAGCGTATTCTTGTTTGTCCATATTTGGTCCTACTGAAGTTAACGCGAATACTCAAAACAACGAATACTTAAATATTGCAATACAAAATAAAAACAACTTGGCACATCACTACCACTACACACTACTATCGTACAGTGCCGTTACCATGAGTTTACACGATAGCGACGTCAGTTTTACTCGCTAGCGAAGACGTAAAAAAGTCTATGGAATCTGACAAAACTGGTCTAGCGTGACGTAGTCGCTAGCGAGTAAATTCATGGTAACGGCTGTGGTAACGGTACAGGTTTGTCGGCACCGGTCGGGCCTTTATAACTTCACATCATTATTATTATCATCATTATCATTATTATCAGTCAAGGAACGTCCATTGCTAAACATAGGCCTCTCCCACGATTTTCCACAGCGATCGATCACAAGTGGACTGCATTCAGATTGATAGAAGATCTTTAAAAGAACGTTGTCCATATTTTTAACGGAAGTCCTACGCTGCGTCTTTGGTTGAAGTATTTTAGGAATGTGAAGAAACACCGAACATTATAGCTCTTCATCGCTCTTTGTGT
This sequence comes from Pyrausta purpuralis, assembly GCA_963924145.1. Classification (NCBI taxonomy): domain Eukaryota; kingdom Metazoa; phylum Arthropoda; class Insecta; order Lepidoptera; family Crambidae; genus Pyrausta; species Pyrausta purpuralis. Next base: position 4,853,836 of record OZ001649.1, on the reverse strand, counting down.
GATTTTGAGCTTTCTTATAAGGACCTTATTAAGGGACCATATTTTCGGATCCATATGTCATCAGTTTATCACTGTTTGAAGACTTTGTCTTCAGGCACTGTGAGGCTATTGAGACGAAAAGACACTCTTGCGCAATTTCCCAAACTCTGCCCATTCGAATTTCGAGTTAGGTTCGTCGATTAACCTCTTTTAAAATTATTTTTTACAATTTTAATAGAATTGCAAGAAATACTATTGTGTAAAATAATAATATTACGAAATCGAGAAAAAAGAAACAGCTGTTCCATACATGTTCTCCGAGATGAAATGAGTTTTTGAATGGAACAGCTGATTTTTTTCTCGATTTCGAAGTTGGTCCTATAGAAAATGTTGTTCAAAACCTACAGTAGAGCACTCCCTAAAAGTTTGCTCAAGTGTAAAATTAACACAATGTATACGCTTCTAACCACTCTCTGTAAACAAGAGGCAATTGAGTCATGGAAGTCTATACCTACCAGGACAAGAACACTCAAAAGCACTCATTCTGGGTTACAACAACAAAGTTATTAAAGATCTGTTAAAGTTCGAAAGATACAAAGCATGTGCACTGACTAGAATACTGATCAGCCACTGCAAACTGAACAAACATTTGTCCAATATGAACATGACCGAAGACACTCTGTGCAGATTCTGCAATACAGAAGAAGAAACGGCCATGCATACTATATCCTCTGCTCATGCGGTCTGCTTATGAGCAAAAGATGCATCCATATCGGGCGACACATCATGCACCCGGATGAGATAGCAGATATTACGGTACAAAGAATCTGGCAATTTATACTTAACGGGACTAAGCAGTGAACTTTTAAACATAAGGGCTGCCCTAATAGATAAAACCTGGTCGAGTTGGCAACAATAGGGCCCAACAAAATAAAATATGAGTGAAAAAATATAGATATGTAAAATTTATTCATATTGTTTATTTACATAAATACACGAAAAAAAAATAGGTCTTATTCTCTTCTCTTACACAGACGGTAAGGTAATACCACTGGCACTTAGGACCAAATCACAACTTTTACTTTTTACGACTTCATCAGACTTCATTTTCGTAATAGTTATGTGGGAACACACATGTTTTCCTTTAGACTCAATAGGTTCAGATTTTTCTAAAAGTAATACTACTCTTGGCACAGGACGCCAGTAATTCCCTAGGCAACGGTTTCGTTTTTCAATATATGCTGCATCTTTAACGGTAGACATTGACTGATTCACTGAAACAATATTAAATATTCATTAAAATAATTGTTAAGCGTGTGCTAATTACCACATTTATAGAATAATATCTGATATACAACCAAAAATATATACGAACAAGTTTAGAAACATATACTTTATGGAGCTACACACAATGGAGCTAGAGAGAGCACAAAGAGCTATTATTAGTCATGTCATGATACAAAGGCTGCGTTCCGATTTGCACCAATATCACTGTTAGCACTGTGAGCGTCAAAAGCCGTTCCGATTTGATTAGCGTGCTGACAGCGCTGTTGACGCGATTTCATTTTGGAACGGTTTAAGATTACATTTGCTGTTCTTTGAAGCAAAAAGACGTCAAATGCGTCAATGTGACAGTCCGCTCACAGTGCTAACGTGGCAAAACGATTGCACTGTGAACGCAAGATGGCGGTGATAGTGACTTCAGCCGTGACGTGACTATAGCTTTCGTTGACCCGCTAACGCCAAATCGGAACGGTTTGTAAGCGCGATATCAGTGTCATTTTCGCTGTTAGCGCAATACGGAACGCAGCCAAAATCTAGTACCCAACTGAGGCACTATATAGATCTGCTAACGGTAAGACACTCGTTTATTTTTAGCTCTTTACTCCGATATCATAAAAACATAGACATGAAACTGATTGATCCCAACAAAAGACGACCCCGCACGCCTGACCCCAAAATGAACACAGATTTTGCACGTAGACAAGTAATCTTCTCTGGCCCTTTCTTGTATATCTATAGACACTTTAACGACCTTTACCATATAGTTAAAAAAAGTAGAGGAACACTTAAAACCATACTAATATCTCAGTTAAGTGGACTTTCAGACCTGTAGGCCTAACATGCATGACACAATATTTATTTCGATCGATATGACAAAATTAGTCGATCTGTGCTATTTTATCATATTCCCTAACATGCCAACCACATTGGACAAATTTATCCAAAACGATAACGAGATAAGACAATTTCTAACCATTCACTCAATTTTATGTCAAATTTGGCTGAGAATGATAAACTTGACACAATGACAGATTGATTCGATATTGGCCATAGATAATAAATTAAAACTAATAAATATCTTAGGGCTGAAAAACATCTACTCGGACTTTATTTTCAATATTTTTACCCTTTATTGTTTTTTTGAAATGAAATTTATTTGCTTATGAAAAAGGGTACAGTTTAGATGGAATCATTATGAATTAGTTCATCTTTTTCAGTTTAAGCCATATAAAGATAGCATGCAAATATTTAATACAGACTAAAAAATAATAATAATGAAATGTCAAAAATCAAACTCAAGTAGACCAAATCAATAAACAAACATCAGAATAATAATCAAATCAAAATACAATTAAATCAATTCAATTCACAAAATGTCAAGTTATTAAATATAAAATAGTAATTGTATAAAAATGTCATTAACAAAATAACAATTGAAATTTAAAAATTCATTAACACTAAAAAAACAATGTCCATTAAGCCATCTGTAGAAGGCACATTTAAATCTATTCAATGGTTAGTCCTTTATATATGAGGGTATTTTATTGAAAATAGCTATACACATCCAACAGCAGTTCTTCTTAAATCTAGCGCTCTTGGGAGTCTCAACAGACACTAGTCTATTGCAATTTTTGGTGTTACGTACATATATGTCTTTCGCTTGTCTGAAGTAGTACAAGTTTTGTTTTGCAAATTTAGCAACTTCAAAGATATATAGGCATGGAAGAGGTAAGATTTTGAGGTGCTTAAAAAGTGGTCTACATGGCTCGTCAGGCGCTGAGCCACATAGAGCCCTGATACATTTTTTCTATGCAATAAAAGCCTTGTCCACATTTGAACTATTTCCCCATACAATTATGCCATAACGAAGTACAGATTCAACATAAGCAAAGTATGCTGTTAGCGCTGTACTTTTAGTTGCAACTTTCGTTAATTTATACAAAGCATAAGAAAATCTATTAATTTTGTTACATACTTTTTCCACTTGAGTCTTCCAATCTAATTTTTGGTCAATCCATATTCCTAGAAATTTCGTCGTATCAGTACCCTTAAGGGGTTGCCCTTCAAAATGTATGTCAATTGTCTGGTGTAATAAATTATTGAAATTAATAAAATAAGTCTTGCCAATATTGATAACTAAGTTATTATTTTTAATCCACGTAATTATTGTTTTTATTGTATTGTTTATGTCGAAAATATGGTCATTTAATGTCAAATTACTATCGGTTTTAACAATCACGGAAATATCATCAGCAAACAAGACGCATCTGTGATTGATAATCTCTGGAAGGTTATTAATGTAAATAAGGAACAACAAAGGGCCCAAAACACTACCTTGAGGGACTCCAAACTTATTTTCTCTAAAATTAGATTTATATTTTTGGACTATAGTATTAGAATCAAGTTTGTCCTATTTTGCAAATAGGTTTTTATCCAACTTAAAGCAGTGCCCCTAATGCCACAATTATCCAATTTATCTAAGAGTTGTTTATGAGACACATAGTCAAATGCTTTCGACATATCAAAAAAGAGAACTGTTGTATACTTTTTATCATTTAGGCATGTGAGAGTTTCATTTACTAAGTCAAAAACAGCATGCGCGGTTGATTTTCCCTTTTGAAACCCGTATTGATTATTCCTAAGAACATGGTACTTGTCAAAAAACGATTGAGCTTGGCATGCATAACTTTCACATAATTTTTTGACAATACTGGCACTAGCGTAATGGGTCGGTAATTATTCAAACTTGATCTTTCGTCTCTTTTAAACAAAGGTTTCACTAGAGAGTTTTAGTTTTTCAGGAAAAATTCCAGATTCCATTGACAAATTGATTAAAAATGGTAAAACCATGCTTATTTGTTCGCTACATGTCTTAATAACTTTAGTGCAAATGCCCTCATAACCTTCCGAGTTGCTATTGTTTAATGTCATTATTACTTTATTTACATCATCTTTATCAATAGGAGTCAAATAAATAGTTTTTTTTTAAAATGTTGTTACGTTACGAGCATTTGAGTGCCTAGGATAAGATATGACACGACACATTCATATATTTTTGCTCCAAATAAGTTGTTTTTCATTTATCGTCGCCGCTAATGGTGGACGATAATGTTTCACGGCAAAATGTCAAAATTCGGTAAAAATGTGTGTCGCATGTTATGGACACACATTCAATGATAATTTTGTCATATTTCGAAATTTGACAGTACGACATGACTTTTATGGAAGCCATGTTAGTAACTGTGATTAAAGTAGATTTTTGACAAACAAACGGGATAGAATGCTGCGATAATTTTTTATCACGGCGTGCATATTAAGCCTGCTGGCCACTGAACTGCTTCTTTCACCACTGCGGCTGCGGTAGAGATAAATTCACCATGCACACACGACACACACAGCCATGCACACTTACATAAACTCACACATAATCTCTTACTCTTCCTCAATGACTAACTCAATCAAATCAATAGGCAGGAGGCACATCCATCTGTAACGCTGTTATTTTATTTTATTGTAATTTTATTATTTTATAAAAACATAATAATAATAAGGTATAACATATTAAGATACTCTTTTCTCCTAAACACTTCCACGCTTCAATCGGAATGCCATCCGGTCCTATTGCCTTTTTGTTTGCCATTTTCTTCAGCGACGTCTCAACCTCCATTAGCGTTATAGGTGGTATAAGGCCCAGATTCTTTTCCATGCTTGGTAGGCCGGCGTTTAGGGGATTTGTGTAGGTATTCAGCAAGTTATCATAATACTGATGCCACGCGTCTAGGATGTCCTTATCGTGGTAGAGTAGATTTCCGTTTGGTCCTATAACTACTTTTGATTTGATGATGTCTTGTGTAGCTTGATTGCGCGACTTAGCTAATTTATAAATGAGTTTTTGACCGTCTCTACTCTCCAAGGAGTCATAAAGTTCTTTTGCAGCTCTCGATTTCTCAACAGCGACTACTTTTCTGGCTTCTTTCTTCTTAAGTTTGTAAAACTCTCGGTCTTCATTAGTCTTGGTGGTCTGCCACATTTTGAAAGCTTCTTTCTTTTCTAGTAACGCTTTTTGTACAGTTTCAGTCCACCACCAGGTAGTTTTAGGTATTCGCTTTCCACCCTTCGTTCGCCCAAAAGTCTTATTGGCTGCTCTAAGAATCTCAGACTGCAAGTGCGTCCAAACTGCATCTATGTCACTTTTATTGTCTTCTGGGATCTTAAGGTTTTCGAGCTCTTTCTTGAAATCGCCTATTTTGGCCTTCTTAGGTAGCCACCATCTGGTGAGTTCTGGTTCCTTCTCTTTTTTGTTCTTCGTCTTCCTCGTAAACACCATATCCATTACGATAATTCGGTGTTGTGACGTGATGCTTTCCCCAGGTATCACTTTGCAGTTTTTGACTCTACTGATGAGAGATCTGTTCAGAAGTATAAAGTCGATCTGTGAACAAGCCGATCCGCTTTTGTATGTTATCAAGTGTTCAGGCTTTTTGGCAAAGAATGTATTCACTAGGGCCAGTTCATGTGACATAGCAGATAACAAAATGGCTTTACCCTCCTCGTTCGCCGAGCCAAAACCGTGACCGCCATGTACTCGTTGACATGGCTGACATTCAGTACCGACGTGACCATTCAGATCACTTCCCATGATAGTTATTTCGTTACTGGGTATTCCCTGCAGGATGTCGTCCAAGAAAATCCAGAAATTATCTTTCTAAGTTCTTGAACAGCCTACTTGAGGGGCATATGCTGACACTATGTTTACCACCTCTCCATGGATGATGACTTTTACACTCATAGCTCGGTCACTAAAACGTTTGACTTCTACGATATTATCCAGGTGGTCATGACTAATAACTATTACAACTCCATTTCGGCCCCCTTTTGAACCCGTGTACATAAGTTTGTATCCTTCTCCGATTTTGCGAGACTTTGAGCCCTGCCATCTGGTTTCTTGGAGACAGGCAAAGTCAATCCTGCGGCGTGTTAGTAAGTCTGCGAGCTCCTTCGTCCTTCCCGTTAGCGTTCCAACATTTAAGGAGGCAAAGCGGACTTTGATGTTACTATCTGGGACTAGCGTCTTTAACCGAACCCGTCCTTGATCCGGTAGCCCTTGCATACTTGTCACAGAGGTAGGGCGATGTGTCTGCGCGTCGTTTTGCGGTGACGCCCTATCAACGTCACAGTATCTTGATAGTAACCTTTTCATTCTTTTGTTTTGACGTTTTTGGGTTTATTAGTCCAGTGCCGATTGTCATCTGACGCACAAAAACCTACCCTTTGGGGAAAGGAAAACCCTCGAAATTATGGTGGTCGTTCGATGGCGTAGGTATTTAATCCCACACATAAAGCGAAGTCTGGTTATACCGCCAGAGTCTCGGTCGCCAGGGCGAACCGTCCGTTGTCTAGCAGGTGGTACCGCGTGCAGGTGAGGTTGACAGTTGGGTCGGTTAAGATATTAGTACCGTTCGCCCCTTACCTCCCCGAGAATCCGTGATAGGTTAATTTAATTTATTTTATATTTAGAATCTGTTTTAACACTTGATGTATTTGAATAGTAATGTTTAATCAATTGTATAAAATTAGGTTTTATATTATCTTTCAATACTAAATTTGTGTTAAATTCTCAATTTTTATAAACTAATTGTTGCAACCTGTAAGATATTAGGCAGATATCTGTAAGGTACAGTCGCTCAGAAAGATCCATACACTACAAGTTACCATTAATATCAGAACATTCATTACTTCATAAATATCTGAGCAGATGTTAGTCAATAACTTCTATACACACAACTAACCAATAATATCTGAACACTCACTTGCCTGAATTTATTTACTGCCTGACACTTTCATGACAGTGATGACAATACTGAAAACTACAAAGCGTTACTAACTGCCAGCCTCATCTTACTATAATATAAACTATGAAAAGAGTTCCTATTATGAATAAGTATTTATGGTTAAGTTGGAAGCACTTCCTTCTGCAATTTGCCTCGATTGCTCAGATATTAAAGACTGACTGCGTAGATACATTTGACGTTTTGAGTGTTCAGATTATTTTGGTTAGTTGTGTGTATAGAAGTTATTGACTAGTTTATGCTCAGATATTAATGAAGTAATGAATGTTCTGATATTAATGGTAACTTGTAGTGTATGGAACTTATTGACATTTTATACTGTTCAGAAGTATTTGGTCACTTTGTCTGCTCCAATATATCTGACGGCGACTGTACTTTCATTGAAATTTGTAATGAGAACATCTTGATAATCATTATCTTGTACATTAAATAGATTTCAGACATGTTTATAACGATAACGTTGAATTGAATTGAAACCTTATCGATGTTATGAATATTAAAAGTATAAACGACACTGTCAGTTTGTGAGATGTCAAGATCGGAATGTCAATCGAAAGGCGGGATATTAACTCACTGTACCGTCATTCGAAGCCTATAAAGTGAGAATGGCAACCCTATTTTTCTTATCTGTGGCGGACATAACGTCAGTTTTACACATTTTCTCCCGCCTTTTTGTTAGTTCTCTATTCCTCCACCAGGTGGCGATAGTTTTCGTTTCAGCAAGAAGCATTCTTGGGCGTCATTGGCAGTTTATTTTTCGAACTGTGCGGATGGTTCTAACAAACCTGTTAGAACCTGATATTATCCTAGAAGTAAAAGTCAGTTTTATACACAATAGTGCAGCATTTTTCGGTAAGTGATATTGTTTAAATTTTTAACGGCACTGCCGTTCGTATATAATGAGTGATTCAAGTTCCACGTCGTCATCATCTTCCGAATCGGATCGGGTCGCGAGTCCCACGAGTGAAAAAGATACTCGCCCGTCTAGGAATAGGAAGCGCAAAGCGCCAAATAGGAGTGAGAAGTGTAAAATGAAACGTTTAAAATCGAATAGCGAATTGCGCAAATTCGCAGAACATTGCTTTGAACAATTTACACAAAATTCTTTTAATAACTACCCTCCCTTTGCGCCCGAATTTGAACAAAGGAATGATGACGATGTAAGCCTCAATGTTAGCGGCGAGTTGTTCTCGGATACCGAACATAACGTAGCTACCTCAATTCAATTACCTATTCATACCGTGCTTAAAGAACCGTCGATTTCCAAATCATCTTCAGATCACATCCAGTTATTAAATAGTATTCAACACTTGAATAATCCCGAGTGGTGCCACGTAAGATATTCGGAAGTCCAAAAGAATTACTGTTCTACCCCCGGTTTTGTTGAACTTGAGTGTAATGATGAAATTAAACCTTTTGACAAATTACCGAACCTGATGGTTGCTGAACGTAGTTATGCCGCCCTGACGCAAGCCTTAATTAAACAAAGAGAAGCCGCGCAGGCTGGTTTCGCATCGCTTTTGTCTTGGGCATACAATATAGATGATTTATCACCCTTGACTCTTAAAAATAAAATTAATGAAATTTTTATCGAAGGCAGCTATAACAAAATTTCATCTGACATACTTCAACTGTGCTGTGGCCACAGGGCCGATATAATTGAACAAAGGCGTGACGGCGTTTTGCGATACGTTAAAGATAAGTTTGTTCGATCTTATTTTCGTAAAATACCACCAACAAGTGAGTCACTTTTCAATAAAGAGTCTTTTTCTGCTACCCTCGAAAAAGCCGGTGGTGTTAGCAAAACATTTTGGCCCATTCGTAATGTGGCACAGAAATCAAATTGGGCAGCTGCGCAAGCTGGACCATCTAGTACGAAACAACCCGCGCAGGGCTACAAAGACTTAGCCAATAAAGGTCAATATGGTCGGCAGTATTACAGTCAGCCTGCGCAAGGCACTTATCCTGGTTTTTACCCACCTCAGCCTGGGCCATTTCCACCAACGATGTATTATCCCCCGCAGGGGTTCGGATATCCGTATCAAAGCAATAACCCAACTAAGCGGTTCACGCAAAACCAGAATAGACAGGTTCGGCCAGAGAACAAGCCATTTCACCAAAGGCCTCAGTATGATGATGGCCAAGGTAAGAACATGCGCCGCACGCAACAAATTAACAAAAACTTTAGCTCGAAACGAAAATCATGACTCGGATCGGATCGCAGGCCGCTTAGCCCGCTTCTTCCCATGTTGGGAAAAGCTTCAAGCGCCAGTCCCTCTCTTAAATATAATAAAAGGGTACAAAATCCCGTTTGGGCAAAAACCTCCACTTTGGATGCCAACAGTCGCAAGCAAAAAGTTAATAACTCCCACATCGCCTCAAATGACGGTGTATTAGAGAGCGCGCAGCTATCTCCGAGCTTCATATCCCCCATGTTTCTGACACCCAAGAGCGACGGCAGCATGCGTCCTATTTTTAATCTGCGAAACTTAAACAACTATGTCATAATTTCAAAATTCCGTCTTATAAATATGCAAAGAATACCCGATTTCCTGCAGCCTTTCGACTGGCTAGTCAAGATCGATCTCTCGAATGCGTACTTCCATGTCCCGGTATCGGTACCACACAGAAGGTTCTTGCGGCTGATGTACAACAACAGACTGCTACAAATGACATGCCTCCCGTTTGGCTTGGCTACAGCACCCAAGGTTTTTGCAATGATCACCAATTGGATCGCGCAGATCCTGAAGCGCAGAGAAAAGAATACGAATCGTGACATATTTAGACGATTACTTAATCGTGAATCAAGCATGGGCGTGAATTTCATATAGGCAGTTAAGCAGTGCCTACCTCGCCATTATAATGGCAAATCAATAGTACAATATAACTTTAAACTAAGCTTCAACTAAAAGCATTTTTATTATCAACTTACATACATTAAGTACTAACGCTCAAGTATGAAACGAAAATATTTAGGTAGTAAGTGGGCTACACACGACCCTAAAATCAGACCCGATATCGGGACAATGAAAGTTGGAACGATTTACGAATAATAAAATTAGGCTTCCGATTTGCCAATACACGAGGCGATTTACGGTACGATCTAGGGTCCTCCCCACCACTTCCCCGATATCGGGTCTGATTTTAGGGTCGTGTGTAGCCCACTGTATGGGCTCTACACACGACCCTAAAATCAGACCCGATATCGGGACAATGAAAGTTGGAACGATTTACAAATAATAAAATTAGGCTTCCGATTTGCCAATACACGAGGCGATTTACGGTACGATCTAGGGTCCTCCCCACCACTTCCCCGATATCGGGTCTGATTTTAGGGTCGTGTGTAGAGCCCATTAGGCTGCCCAGCGGCTGCTTGCTAAATACACGCACACTCTTGCAATCGCCCCTCGTACCTACAATGTCACACAATGATGATATAAACCCGACCGAATTGAAAATGACGCTCTATTCGTACAATTCAAGGTGACAAGGTGATATTCGCATCATGAACTCCTAAAGTAGGCATGCATACTATCTTCTGTCTCTATCAGTTTCCTACTCTAGAGTGATTTCGTCCTACTCGCGCGCAAATGACGTAAAATACTCGGAGTCTAATCAAAGCACATCTCTTATGAGAAACTTTAGTTTGGAATTAAGGTAGAAACAAAGATTTATATTAATAAACCATGGTTTTAATTTAAAGTAATTGTGATATAGAAAAACTAATGTAACATTAATTAAAAGAAATATAAATCTTTCAAAGGAGATTGTGTGCAAACGGAAATTTCGTTGTTACTTGTCTACCCGATACTAGATGGCGCGACGTTGCAATTTCCTACGCCTTTTTCCTAATTCATAATCTTTAATAATTCTCAAACTAATGATATTGTGAACACAGGAAAGTCCGTAACTTTACTTTAATTTATTTTTCTTATGCAAGTAATTCAACCCAGCTAAAGTGTTGGTATAAAAGTAATGCAAACATTCTTTAAAAGTTTGCGGCAGCCATTTTTATCTATGGAGTTCTTGTTTTGCTTTTCGCTTCCTTCCCGCGGCCCGCGAGTGTTAAAAATCTTAATTTTCAAGTAAACAGTTGTATTTCGATTGAATAAAAGTGTTTTCGGGGTTTGTTTATTTTGTATTCGAAACGATAGTGAAACTACAGTGTTACTTTGAGTGCCATAAAAGTTATGTTGTGTGTGATGAGGGTTCAAAGGAAGATTCGTTTTGTTTTGAAAGTTTTAACTGTGCACTGATGCCCTAAATAAAGGCAAGACCTTTGCTTGTGTATAAGGAAGGCCAAAATCGTATCATAGCCACTATGGGTATCAGTTAAATGGCATGTCATTAGAAAATCATCCATTTCCTTGATACTTGTGTGTGGTGTAAAATCATCGCAAACACAGCTTGTATGCTTCCTTCATAAATTGCACAGAAAAAAACCTAGGTAAGTTATTTTTTGCTGGTATTACACCGTCATTTTCATATAGCTACTATCTATACTAGATACAAAGTCTAAGATCGATATTGAATTTGTTAAGAAGTTCGGAATCGAAATTAGTATATGCATACTCCATCAAAAATTTAATGCACGCCCCTGGAATCAAGACAGAGACCTCTTGTCGCTACAAGCGCAAGAAACAATCAACCTCCTAAAAAATCTGGGATGGCAAATAAATTATGCAAAGTCAATCCTGACCCCACAAAAATGCCTAGAATTTCTTGGAATATGTTGGGACCCGTGGATCAACCAAAAATGGCTACCTCTACTGAAATGTCAGTCTCTAATGCGCAAAATTGTGACGATCTTAAAACGAAAAACGGCGAATCTAAAGCAAATACAGAGTTTATTGGGCCTAATAAATTTTGCCAGTTTCGCTGTGCCACGAGGACGTTTAAATCATCGCAACCTCTTGAATTTCCAAAAACCATTGCTTCGGTTAGATTCCTCTCACCGATTTGTAGTCCCAGAGCCGGCTATCGTGGAACTGGAATGGTGGTTGAAGAATCGCACCAATTCATCCCACTTGCATATAACACCGGCCAAGCCCTTTCTTACAACAGATGCTTCCGGGATAGCCTGGGGAGCCCGCCTAGACAACATGGAAATGACAGGTTCGTGGTCAGCCCAAGAAAAACTCCTGAACTCCAACGCGAAAGAGATGCTGGCTGTATACAATGCCATCAAAAAGCAGTCACAACTATTGGAGAATTCAACAGTCATGCTTCAAAGCGACAACAAGACGGTTGTGTCATATATCAAAAAAGAAGGCGGCTCAAAATCGACCAAGCTCATGCACCTAACGAGAAAACTATATACCTTGCTCGACGAGTCACACATTCATCTGGTCCCTCATTACTTGCCAGGAAAGATAAATTGCGAAGCCGATCGCTTATCACGTTGCCAAGCGCCCCCCGAGTGGCACTTACTACCCGAAGTTACAGCTGTAATCTTCGAGAAATGGGGGACGCCCATAGTGGATCTGATGGCATCTAGCACAGCTCACGTAGTTCCTCGATACGTCAGTTTGGATTGGACCGACCGGAATGCCTATTTTCACGACGCATTCAGTCAGGAATGGGATTATCCCCTTGCGTGGATCTTTCCACCCCCATTTTTAATACCAAAAGTACTGACTCACCTCAACACCTCGAGAGGAGTATTTCTGATTGTAGTGCCCGTGTGGGACAAAGTATTCTGGATGCCGGATCTCAAAAACCGAGCCATCTCTCCTCCGTTCACCATCCGGCGCCTTCACCGGGTGCTAGTGGACACGTCGACCGGCCTGCCCCCGCCTCGAGTTCGCGAGATGTCCCTGCAAGTGTGGAGATGTGGGGGTGGACTACTAGCCTAGCAGATTGGACACCGGAACAAATCGGACTCCTCAGATCAGGTTGGCGCAATTCATCTATCAAAACCTATCATCACGCTTGGCTAAAGTGGTTGGATTGGTGTAAAGTAAACAATGTTATTACACCTAATAATCCCTCTGGGTCAAACCTTGCAAAGTTTTTAGTAGACTTATATCAAAAAAGTAAATTGTCATACCGAACCATTCTAGTTTACAAGTCAGCAGTTTCTACCTTATGTAACCCCGATTCGTCGGAACGCCTCAGTTCTAATATCCTAGTTAAAAAGGTTTTAAAGTCAATAGCGATTCAAAACCCAAGAGAAATTAGCAAGCCCCTTATCTGGGATACAGACATTCTTGTAACTTGGCTCTTAAATAATATCCCCGATCAGAATAATTTTTACCATTGCTCTCGCAGAGCAGCTGTTTTATTATTGCTTTGTTCAGGACGAAGGGTCCATGACCTAACACTGTTAGCTGTGGACAGTAATCATTGTTTAATTTCAGATGACCACATCATTCTGTGGCCCAAGTTCGGTGCGAAGACTGACAATGCAGAAAACAGACAGTCGGGATGGCGCTTAACGTCAAACGGCACTCAACGAGCTATCGACCCTGTATTCTGGACAAGGAGAGTGATCGAGTTATCATCAGAAAGAAGATCTGTATGTAAAGAAAACAACCTGTTCCTAACCGCCTGCGGCCCTCCAAAAGCTGCATCTCGCACTGTGCTGGCAGGCTGGGTGCGGCGCACCCTAATTGAGGCCGGCATCCCTGCGAGCGCCGGCAGTATGCGATCTGCTGTCGCATCCAAGCACTGGGCGCTGAATATGCCTATTGACGAAATTCTCGCGCGAGGCAATTGGCGCTCCCAAAATACATTCAGGAAACATTACTGTCGGGAAATTCGACCTTCTCAATCTCAAACTTACCTGGTATCTGATATATTTTCCCCCATAGCAAAATAAATGTCGTATTTGTATTTGTTTATTAATATCGTTTTCATCAAATTAATAAGATGTTTCTTCCTTGGTTTTTTCTTTTTATTTGTAAATGAAATCATTTAGGTTTATACTTTTACTATATAAATACTTTGTGATATTTTACATTTTTAATTAGCTTAAATTCATATGTCTGTAATTATAATAGGTAATCTAAATGTATTGACCTGAATAAGGGGAATAATTACATACTTACCATAACTATGCAATAGGTTATAATTCAATAAATAATTCTGCAAAAATCAGTAAATATTTGATTGTCATTCGCTGTTTTTCTTTATCTTTACATACCCTAACATATTTTACTATTATTGCATAACCTTATCTAGGTAGTCCTTACATAATAATTAATAACAAGAGGTTCTTACATACACAAATCACACCAGATTAATATAGGTCATATTGACTTTCATCCTGACTGTCATCATACATCTTTAGACATACTCTAACTTATGTGTGACTTTCACCCTCCACCAGGCGATAACAAACACGTCTCACTTTATAGGCTTCGAATGACGGTACAGTGAGTTAATATACGCGTTTTACCTACCAATAAAACGCTTATTAACTACTTACCTCATTCGAAGCCTACTTCTATTCCTGCCTGGTGTAAGTTCGAATGCAATGACGCCCAAGAATGCTTCTTGCTGAAACGAAAACTATCGCCACCTGGTGGAGGAATAGAGAACTAACAAAAAGGCGGGAGAAAATGTGTAAAACTGACGTTATGTCCGCCACAGATAAGAAAAATAGGGTTGCCATTCTCACTTTATAGGCTTCGAATGAGGTAAGTAGTTAATAAGCGTTTTATTGGTAGGTAAAACGCGTATTTTATTAATATGTGTACGAAAGGTAATTAGGCATGTCGATTCATTTAAAAAAATATCGATCTCCGATTCGATTTAAAACGGAAATACTAGAATCGATTCTTGTTTAAATCGAGCATTAAAAGATCGATTAATCGGGCCAATTTCAAACATGACTAATTGCCTATTAAAGATACAGGACATTATTAATAACCATTTACTGCAAATACAAGTAACTGGATAGAAGTATTATTAAATTAATAAACATAATATCACGCCTATATTCCTTCGAAAAAATAGGTAGAAGAGGAGGGAATCGAACCCAGGTCTTTTGCTCAGCAGTAGTGCTTGCGACCACTAAACTAATGTGGCAGTTTAAATTTCTAGTCTCGCCTAAGTTCTCGTAAGTTGGTTAATAAATTAATAAAATTTTAAGTTTATAAAATAAAAATAATCTTAAATACAAATTTAACAAGAAATTATATTTCCCAGTATTATAAGTCGAGTGACTTTAAAAAAATACTTATGTAATCGCTCAGGATGAAAACGACTCCTTTCGTCAGTAGCAATATTTCCCGCAACAAAAAAAAAGCCCGATGAGCATGATGCTTTCAAATTAATGACCAAGTACTACCAGTTGCTTTTGCGTCCGACAAAAACAAAAAATTAAATACCGCAGCCAATTGAGGAATATTATCGCTAGTTCTTTGAATAGCTCCGTCCGATTCGGAAGGTTTATGAATCGATTCATTGAATCGATGTAGGGTTCAAAATCGATCTGAAAAATCGATTATATTACTCTAAATAATCGATTCATAACCCTCCAGATTTATTAATCGATTTCAAATCGACATGCCTAAAGGCAATTAGAATTGTTTGTACAATAACTGGAATATTGTAAAGAATATGATGATTGTTTGTTTAATATAATGCTGCAATGAAGACTGGTGTTTAATTTGGAGTTCACATAATTTATCCTTATTTATTAATTGCTATAAAGAAATGGCGAGAAATAAATGCTTATGATTATGATAAAGATAGGTTAATCAAACCGTACAAAAAAATGCACCTACCATCATCTAAATCAGAGACTTCTTGGTCCACCCATCTGGTTTGTAAATTTGTGCATATAATACAAAGTTCCATTTCATTGGCAATAAATCTACAATAGTTCACAAATGTGTTCAACAGTGCCAATCCTGAAAAAAAATTGTTCTCCAAGTACTATATTGTGTAACAACATTACCACTTGCATTGTTATTCATACTATTTCATTTCTCTTACCAATTTTATTTTCATCGCCCAGATACTGGAACATTAGGCATGGTAAAGAATCGACTATTAATAAAGTTAGATCATTGAAAGCCAGGGATTTGTTCTTAATCTTTTGAAATAATTCAATTAACTCATGCATTGTCCATACATGTATTACTTTGATTTTGAACATTATTAATGCCATATCCTAGAAAGAAAATGAAGTAACTTTAATTTAATTGAATAAATGTTATTTAAATATTGTTTTTTTTACTTACCTTATGAGATAATGCTTCAGCCTCCAATATTTTTTGTACTCTAATGGCTGAGAAATCTCCTTTAGTGTCTATAAAGAGAACTGTTCCATTTGTATCTTTAACACAATTGATAGCAAGTTGGAAGCATAAGTGAGTTTTGCCCGAATCTGCAAGACCATACAGCTCTGTTATATTTCCCACAGGAATTCCACCATTAAGAATCGAGTCAAGGCTGAAATTAAGCATAATTTGGTGTTTTGCTTTTTACTTATTTATTTAAAAACTTCATACACAAACAATGGCGGTCCTAATGCTTAAAGATCTCTCTACCAGTCAACCATATGTCTTAACAGAGAAAATATGTGTGGTGCAAAGACAGTAATAAGGGGACAGAATAAAGAGCAAATTTATGCTTATATTCTGAGGAAGTTTCTCTTGCATAATTTATTTCTGTTCTGTTTGTTTAAAACTGTAAATGACAATCCTCCATTAGCTGAGGGTAATATAAGAAAAATATTGTTTATTTTCTTAGTCTTACAAGCTTTGGATTGATATAAAATAATTGAATAAACAACTAAAATAAAGTATGCTAAATAAGCATTTAAAATTATGTAAATATTTGTGACAAATTGGTAGGTACCTTTCTAATCCAGTTGATAAACACTTTTTTTTAGTTTTGATCTTTTTAAGTAAAGTAGCACCATTTATTAATGGTGCAGCGTATTTCTTGAATATATGGCTTCGTAAAGTTATTATATCTGTTAAACTTAATTTGGTTATTATTGAAAGTTTTTCAGTATCTTCATGCAGGAACTCAACTAAAGTTGTGATTCGACTTTGTGTTAAAATCTTTACGATGTTGTTAGTAAGCAAAGGATGATCAAGTTGCTTAAGCTTTATCATTATGGGTTTTTAAATTATTTGGTAACTAAAATGTCGTAAATGGCTATGAAAAAAACTTTTTGGCACCAAATATACGATGTTTTGTTTGTTTACATTTTAATTAAAGCACAGATTAGTAAGAGTACGTACATACGTAAAAAGACAATGTTTAAAGTTAGTATTTTTTAAAGAATCAGTTGTAAATTGTAATCGTAGTGATGTGATATTTTTTTGGTTGAGCTATGCAAACTAACTACACCTCTACCTAGGTACCTTACTTACTATAGTTCACAAATTGTTATACTAACAAGTGTACTTACATAGGTAGTAATACATAGCCCATATTTCTACCTAACGTGTGTATCCGAATGCAAAAAGCATAGACAAGTGAGAAGCGATTTGTTTCCGATCCGACGCCCGCCATTCGTATGTTTGCTGTCAAAACCTCTAATGTCGTGAACTCGTGAATATATTTTGTTCTTTGAGGCGTAATTTTCTAGTTTATTGATATTAGTTAGTATTTTATACAATGTCTAATATATCGCTTGATAAGGAGACATTTTACCGACGTATGAAAAAGTTGTACGCAGCGTGGAAGGTAAGCTATTTACAAACTACTTCTTCGGTCACATTTTACGTGATTTTGACAAATTATTGTATTTTACAGGCTGCTGCAGCGGATTCTAAGAGTGATGATGCATTGGCAAAGGTTGATTGCTTGGTTTCATGCGTTGGAGTTGATGAAGACACTCTTTACAGTAAATCAACAGCTCTACAAGTATGTTTTTTACATTCACCCGTCTCATAGTTTAATATAAAATAGGATTGTTTTGTTTTATGACTAAAAAATTTTACTTGCTGCTTTTCGTATAATATTAATTTTGCCTTTCGCAGCTTGTTGATGATTAGAAACAAGCATATGCAACATGTATACATTGTACATTTTCGTATAATATTAATTTTGCCTTTCGCAGCTTGTTGATGATTAGAAACAAGCATATGCAACATGTATACATTGTACACATGTTATGTTAAACAGCATGGCATACAAATCACAGCTTGAAATTTTATATGGACTGATGTTACGATATTTTTTCATTCAGAATATTATACCTGTTAAGTGAAGTGAATTCTAAAAGCTTTGTTTAAAATTAACTTGTTTTTTTTTATCTCAATCATCAGTCCAATTTTAAATGAAAATGTATATTAGAGCCTAACTACTACAACACTATTAAATTTCATGAGAATTCATGATGGTTATTGTTAGCATGTCGCTTTTAAAAAAAAAACTAATTCTAAGAAATATTTACAGTCGCCTTTCTATGTTTCATGTTATAAATAAGTTTTTTTTTCTATTTTAGACCTGGTTATTTGGGTATGAGCTCCCGGACACAATAACAGTGCTCACTGAGCATAGCATGAGTTTCCTGGCCAGTAAAAAGAAAATAGAGTTTCTTCGACAAATAGAAAACGGAAAAGATGAGTCTGAACTTCCCCCTGTTAAGTTACTTATTCGTGATAGGGTAAGATGTTTCCAATGTTTTATTTACCATGTCAATTCCATTTTAAGTAATTTTGTTTGTAGAAAGAAATTGTAAACATAACAATAAACATAAAGATATATAGTACCACCTTCAAATTAATATTACACAATGTTGTGTAAGTCACAAGAAAATAATTAATGAGGTTTCTTACTCTTCTCAATAAAATGAAATTAATCCTAAATTTTTAATTTTAGAATGATAAAGATAAGGAAAATTTTAATAAACTTATACAAGAAATAAAGAAATCAAAGTCAGGAAAAAATCTTGGTGTATTTGCAAAAGACAATTATCCTGGTGAATTTTGTGAGAGTTGGAAAGCTGCAATGAAGGCAGAGAAGTTTGAGAATGTCGACATCAGCTCCTCAATTGCATTACTCATGGCTCCCAAAGAAGATCCAGAAGTTATCACTGTTAAAAAGGCTTGTTTAGTTACAGTTGATGTTTTCACAAAATACTTGAAAGATCAAATCATGGAAATTATTGATTCAGATAAGGTATGTATTTGTAGTATACTCATAATTGTCTAAGAAACAATACATTTTAATTAAAGTCTCTGCAATTTGAATGTGCCAACCCATGAGTTCATTGTCTTACTTTTATTTCCAGAAAGTTAAACACTCTAAACTTGCAGAGGGTGTAGAAGCTGCAATATCAGATAAAAAATATGTAACAGGAGTAGACACCAGCCAAGTAGATATGTGCTACCCTCCCATCATCCAGTCTGGTGGAAACTACAGTCTCAAATTCAGTGCCGTGTCAGATAAAAACCACTTGCACTTTGGTGCTATAGTTTGTTCATTAGGTGCCAGATACAAGTCATACTGCTCAAACATAGTCCGTACATTGCTGGTCAATCCTACAGATGAGGTCCAAAGTAATTACAATTTCCTTTTGAATGTGGAAGAAGAAGTTATGAAGCACCTTGTTGCTGGCGCCAAACTGTCGTCTGTGTATGAAGCTGGTTTGGAACTAGCAAAAAAAGAAAAGCCAGACTTGGTGGATAATCTGACTAAAACTTTTGGGTTAGTATATTGTAAATTTTCATGGATAATTATTTGAAAAGTAACATGTTTCTTTAATAACTTGCCTTTTGCAGTTTTGCTATGGGTATAGAATTTCGAGAGAGCTCAATAGTTATTGGTCCAAAAACAACAGTGGTAGCCAAGAAGGGAATGGTGTTCAACATTAACATTGGTTTGGCCAATTTGACCAACAGTGCTGCTACTGAAAAGGAAGGAAAAGTGAGTTATCTGATCATTTAGTTTAGTATTTACTTTATTTGATATTTGTTACCCTTTACTTTGTCTAGGATTTCAAATGTGCTTTTATTTTCAGACCTATGCCTTGTTTATCGGAGATACGGTATTAGTAAATGAAGAACAGCCAGCCTCTCTCCTCACTCAGTCCAAGAAGAAAATCAAGAATATTGGTATCTTTTTGAAGGATGATGATGAAGAAGAGGAGGAGGAAAAGGAAAATAAGACTGAAATTCTTGGTGAGTGTGTGATTGTTATTGTAGTGAGTCAAATTTTAATCACGCTTTTCTAAAACAATCGCCTTGTGCGCCTGTAAATTTGCCTATTTCAAATGTCAAAATGAGTATTGACTCTCATTCAGTATGGATACTCTCTTCTAGTTCCTGTTATGCTAGTAAATAAGATTTGGCAACTTTTTAGGTGTAAAAGCCTTAACCAAATTATATTACATAACATCTGAATAAAATAGAATTTAGTTAATTTAATTATTTTAAGTATTATGACATAATTTTATTTGGGAGATTTTTGGTAACTATTTTATAATAGTTCTCCATTCTTATTTACTAGCAGGATTGAGTTTTTTTTTTTTAATTGATTTTTAGGCAACCTTAACTGTTAATAAACTGCTCAGTACAAGTTTGCTACAGAATGTGTTGTATAATATTTATGTGTTCTTATTTACTTACATGCAATCATGGACGGATAGAAAATGGAGGTGAGTCGCAATATTTTACCCAAAAAAATAATTTGCCACAAATTTTATAGCATGTTAATTTTTTTTGCATACTGAATCAATGTTATTTCTTAGACTATCTGATAATTTAACCTTTTGTCAGGCATGCAATATTCCAAGGAAAATATTAGCTAAATATTGATTGCCCTGTTAAAGAAAAGGAGAATGCTCTTATTTTGTACCCTTTAAGAATGCTTACATAATTGTTAGTGATATTTAGTTCATAATTCAAAAGTATTATTCCCTGTCACTTAATTCATAATATATTAGCAATTATTCAGGTTATGAATTAATTACTATAGTGTGATGGACTAGTTAAATAGATTGATTCTGGTATTGGTTACAAAATTCAAAGCATGCTAAAGTATTTTGGGAGCTTATTTTTAACATCGATAGACTATTCACACTTGAACCATTTCAGGCAGAGGTAAAAGAACCGCGGTTATTGAGTCCAAACTGCGTACGGAGCATTCCTCGGAAGAGAAGCGCAAAGAGCATCAAAGGGAGCTTGCTATAGCGCTCAACGAGAAAGCTAAGGAGCGGCTCGCGAAGCAGTCCAGTGGGAAAGAAGGAGAAAAGATCCGAAAGAGCACCGTCTCTTACAAGAGCGTCAGTCAGATGCCGCGAGAGAACGAGGTCAAGGAGCTCAAGCTGTATGTCGGTGAGTAACATAACAGTTGCTTATCATAGTGCTCTACGAGTAAGCCAAGGAGCGGCTCGCGAAGCAGTCCAGTGTAAAAAAAAGAGAAGATCCGCAAGAGCATGTAAGTTTATTTAAAAAAAGAGAAAACAAACTCTGCCTGCCATCCTCTAGATATAACAACATGGAGCGAAAGTTTTTATCAAGAAGTTCATTAATATTATTATATGTATTTCTGATTTGTCACTTAGATACAGTGTATCAGCTGTGGAAGGCACATTTGACCTACCAACTTTATACGTCATTACGCGTGACGTAAGTTGAATTTATTATGTAATGAATAGCTACTTGGCCCACTGTTGCATAAACAGACGGGTAGATGGCGCTAATTGTCACGCGTGGAATTGGAATGACGTATCCATAGGAGACCACAAATTTCGCAAGGTCGGACCGAGTACGAGAGAGCACGGTAGCTCAATTGGTAGAGCGTTTGGCCCGGAAAGCCAGAGAGTTGCTGGTTCGAGTCCCGCCCGTACGCCAGTTTTTGGTTCCTTTTCATCATTATGAATCTAAAATAAGACACTGTGAGTGTTAAAAACATTCTAAGCCAATAGTCCGGTCAAATTAGACATCCAAGGTTACAAAAATTCCCACCTAGCTGAAAATTGGTAGGATTGTTTAAAACACCATCATAAATGAAATGTAGAAAGTCCCCATCGATCCGATACCTGGAAAAAAAGTTACTCGGGGTCAAATGTCACAAAAACGGGTTTTTCGCGATTTTCAGCAAAACGGTAAGTTTTATCATAAAATTACCCATACAAAAATTGTAGAGCAGATTAATATCTACAAAAAATGTTTATATACTTTTCTTCCTAAGAGCCACCGTTTTTGACATATAACGATCCAAAAAGTTGAAACTATTGAATAATAAAAGATATTGGCAACGGTTGAAAATGATAAAAGTGATAAAAGCGGTGTAAGTTAAAAAAAAATAGGGATATTTATCCATCTGACTCATAATTCTCTAATACTTCTGCTTCTTCTTCTCCTCGTTCTTCTTCTTCATCCTCGCTGCAAGTAAATTGCTTCAATAATGACAAATCGCATGTCTCCTCGTTAACATCAAATGAATCCTAAATTGTTGGTGATTCAACATTGGAGCACGACCGGTCTTGACAATTAGTACATGCTACAGAACAAAACAGGTCAACTTTTTTGCAACCACATTTTGCACTACATCCCTTTTTACAGTTGCAAAAATTGTATTTAACAGTTTTTCCGGCGCAGGTGGGAGTAAAATTTGAACTGGTTCTAATGTATTGTCGACCAACTTCCAACCCCACTCTTTTGGGTCTAGCTGATAACCAAGCCACACTTGAACTTGGTAATATACCCGAAAAAGATGTTGATGAGCAGCCGCTGAGGTTGGAAGAAGACAAGCTAACTGCACTTGTTTTTTATTTCGGGTATTTTTAACGAAACATGCATATCGAAACTTATCTGAGCACGTAGTTTTTTTAAGGATTCTCCATACATAGAGAGAAGACACCAAATTCCGTTGGTGATAACTTCTTCTTGAGTTACCCGACATTCTCATAATTATAATATTTTATATGTGTAAGATACACTGACCGATAGAATAATATTTTTACTTGTATTACAGCTTCAGCGATGTATATACGTGGTGTACTTATACATATTATGACGATTACAACTTTTTCAACTTTTTGGATCGTTATATGTCAAAAACGGTGGCTCTTAGTATATATATATATAGATATTTATCTGCTCTACAATTTTTGTATGGCTAATTTTATGATAAAACTTACCGTTTTGCTGAAAATCGCGAAAAACCCGTTTTTGTGACATTTGACCCCGACTAACTTTTTTTCCAGGTATCGGATTGATGGGGAGTTTCTACATTTCATTTATGATGGTGTTTTAAACAATCCTACCAATTTTCAGCTAGGTGGGAATTTTTGTAACCTTACCCCTATTTTTATGTCTAATTTGACTGGACTACAACTGAAGTAAGTCAAATGTAACTTACTAACTGTAGTAAGTCTAATGTGTCACATGAACTAAGTATAACACAATGGCCATGTGGGCATGTTCATTCACAACTCCAAGAAAAAACTTAATCATACCTCCAGATCGTAAATACGAGACAGTGATCCTGCCCATCTTCGGCGTGCCCGTCCCGTTCCACATCTCGACGATCAAGAACATCTCTCAGTCGGTGGAGGGCGACTACACGTACCTGCGCATCAACTTCTTCCACCCCGGCGCCACGATGGGCCGCAACGAGGGCGGGAACTACTCGCAGCCAGATGCCACCTTTGTCAAGGAGGTGTAAGTATTTATTGCCAAATTTATAGATAGTACGTTCATTTTATTGTAAGTAAATGTTTTGATATTGCCAATTCTCAATTTGCATTAATTAAAGACAACTATTTTTATCATATTTCCTTCAAAAATCTCATTTTGCATATACAGGTGGGCCAAACAGTGCCGACATTTTTTTTAAAATTCTTTACATCTAGGGCTATCCAAATATATGATACCATATTTATGATAGCCAGGATCATACTGCATTAAAAAAAAACGACATAACACCATAAAAAGGAATTATTTGTTTGAAAAAAATTCTCTAAAATTTCGAAAATTCTGCTAACATACATAGGGTATATTTGGACTGACCTGGATGTAGGCTCAAAAATTTTTATTTTTTGAAAATACTGTTTAGACCATCCTGTATAAGCATAAGAGATAAAACAAATTTTTAGTGCTTATCCTTTAAGTTACTATTTGTAAACTAACTTCATATCAATCAATATATTTCAGCACATACCGAAGTACAAACACAAAAGAGCCAGGCGAGATATCGCCTCCATCTTCAAACCTCAACACAGGCTTCCGGCTCATCAAGGAGGTCCAGAAGAAGTTCAAAACGCGAGAAGCGGAAGAAAGGGAAAAGGAAGATCTGGTCAAACAAGACACACTGGTTCTCTCTCAGAGCAAAGGCAACCCCAAACTGAAAGATCTGTACATTAGACCTAACATAGTTACAAAGAGAATGAGCGGCTCCCTCGAAGCGCACACAAACGGCTTCAGATTCACATCCGTGAGAGGCGATAAAGTGGACATTCTCTATAACAATATTAAGAACGCATTCTTCCAGCCCTGCGACGGAGAGATGATCATACTGTTACATTTCCATTTAAAACACGCTATTATGTTTGGTGAGCAGTTTTTTGTAATGCTTATTTGACTTGACTTTTTGAGTTTTACATATTTTATTTTTTGCGTGTGTCTTACCAAATCTCTTAACATACATACAGACAAAACAATTATGAAAAAACCAAGAGTATCATAATAAGAGGCTCATAATACCACCTCATACTTGAGATTAAACCTTTACCCAGTACTGACTTAAGGTTTTTTTTCCCACTACACCGTAGCATACCACAAGCGTACAAGGAACGTGTCAGGCAAAAAAAAACTTCCTTGTATTGAAAACTTTGACACCTTGCCCGCTAGACCCCGTTCTGTCACCGACCTACACCGGAACGTGTCATAACTCAACGTATAAAGGTGGGACTAATCACTGTCAATCCGTTCAGCGGGCAAGGTAGAGCGTATCATGTTGCTTTTTGTGCCTACGTTCCTAGCACGATCATGGTATGGTACCGTGCAACAGGCAAAATCCTGCACACTTTTTTTTTTTCAGGTAAAAAGAAGCATGTGGACGTCCAATTCTACACAGAAGTGGGTGAGATAACGACGGACCTGGGCAAGCACCAGCACATGCACGACCGCGACGACCTGGCGGCTGAACAGAGCGAGCGCGAGCTCAGACATAAGCTCAAGGTCGCCTTCAAGAGCTTCTGCGAGCGCGTCGAGAACATGACCAAACAGGAGGTCGAGTTTGACACGCCCTTCAGGTAATATAAATGTAGACTAAGGGCCTGCTTCTTGAATTTACTTTTAGTCCTATATCTATTAAATCGGGCAGAGCGCGTCCAAAACATATTTCATCGCGTTCGGTCTTTAACTTTTCGCTTCATTTCACTCCACGTCTTGCAACGTCTTGCCTTGCAAGAGAATATCTTCGCCTCGACTGCTAGAGTGTTCCGCGGAGCGCCCACGTTTGCGCCTCCAGTCCTGAGCCTGCTTGGGGATGTGAGTTTGTTCCGGCATTTCTTCTCAGCACTTGCCATATTGACTCGAAGCGCTAGTAGGGCCCAAAAGATAAGGAGACATGTTCCGGCCCCAAATGGGACATAATTGATTGATATTAATTATTGACGTTCTTAAGTGGCATTTTGTGTCCTAAATTGAATAAATGATTTTTGACTTTGACTTTGTGATCCGGGTTCCTTCAGGTAGAGATGTTAAGAACTCGAGTCTTTTGAGTCCTAAATTTTGAGCTCGACTGACAAATTGCACGACTCGACTCGTTACAATCTTCATTTATATCATCATCATCTTTCGTGACCATGCTTGTAACTCACTTGTTACTATGTAAGTATGTAAGAAACTCTTGGAATCTTAATTTGACCCACTTCCCGGTCTTCGCTAAGGATGAAATTTTGCACACGCTCTGAGTGTAAGAAACGTCATTACAAATCCTTAACCCATATCATAAGGGTATATTTGAAATGTACCCTTATGATATGGGTATCAAATGAAATAGTTTGCTGTCAGGAATACGAAAAAAATTAATCACGTGACTTAAATCCAACATGGCGGACTGGCTATTTGATATGAACCCCCATGGTATGGGTATTAAATGAAAGCGTTTACTGAATGGGATACGAAAAATATAAAAAGCGTGTTTTTTAGTATTTGAATAACCGCTTTCTACATCACTAATAAATATTGTTTCCTCTACCCAATGGTTGTCAAGATGAGATCGCTTCCAGCGATAAGACCGCCAATATTGTACAAATTATTTGTCTGTAATGTTATTGTTTCTTATGTCCTTACTGTGCAATAAAGAATATTTATTATTATTATTGAAACTATTATGCGACGACCTCCGTGGTCGAGTGGCTAGCACGCTGGTTTCAAGCGTTGCTATTTCGTGAGGTTCCGGGTTCGATTCCCGGTCGGGTCAATGTAGAAAACGATCTTTTTTATATTGTCTCGGGTCTGGGTGTTGTGGTACCACCGTTGTATCTGATTTCCATAACACAAGTGCATAGGCTACTTACTTTGGGATCAGAACAATGTATGTGATTGGTGTCCAATATTATTTTAAATAACACCCTTCTTAACAGAGAGCTTGGCTTCCCCGGCGCGCCGTTCCGGAGCACGGTCCTCTTGCAGCCCACGTCGGGCGCGCTCGTCAACCTGACCGAGTGGCCGCCCTTCGTGATCGCGCTCGAGGACGTCGAGCTGGTCCACTTCGAGCGGGTGCAGTTCCACCTAAAGAACTTCGATATGGTGTTCGTGTTCAAGGACTACGCGAAGAAGGTGGCCATGGTGAACGCTGTGCCGATGAACATGCTGGATCATGTGAAAGAGTGGCTCAAGTGAGTATGATCTCCTACCAATGGATTCAAAATCTGTAAGTTGAAGGCACATACTAATCTAAATAGGCTTTTAAGCCGGCATTTTGTTGAATTTTATATTATTACTAGCGGTCCCCCGCGACTGCGTCTGCGTTTTTTGAGCTTCCCCTCCCGTCGCAGCATGATGTTTTATAACCCGAAGCTGTCTTCAATAATAAGCTATCTAGCACAAAAATATTTTTTCAAATCGTTCCAGTAGTTTTAGGAACTACATAGCAATAAAGCTGAGGCTTAGAAAAAGAAAAGGGCTGTTTTTATGGTTTTTCCGGCAATCCTTCGAATTGTTCTCGCCGTAAAAACCATCCTTAAACTTCAACGAACATTTAAAAAAAAGAATTGGCCAAATTGGTCTAAGCGTTGTTGAGTTATGCGCTTACCAACACATTTTGCTATTCATTTTTATATTATAGATTGCAAGCACATGTGCTTAAAGCTCAATAGAAATAGCTGTTATGATATTATAAGAAGACAGCTATACTTAATTACAGCATATTTATTTATTTCAGTTACATGTTACTAACAGCAATTTCTTGTTCAACCAAATGCTTATATTCTGAAACTTCGTCCCGAGATGTTCGCCTCACTGTTAGGTTTTAGTCTGTTAAGTGTTAATTTATGGAACCATATTTTTCCAGTTCTTGCGACATTCGATACTCGGAAGGTATCCAGTCTCTCAACTGGACGAAGGTCATGAAGACGATCACAGACGACATCGAAGGCTTCTTCGACAATGGCGGATGGTCGTTCTTGGATCCAGAGTCGGATGAGGAGAATGCTGCTCAGGTAACTTTAAAATTTCTCAAAAAATGAGAAAAACGACCTCACGTGATTAATGGACAGCCCCTTGGGCTTAACTTGGGCCGCCAAGAGAATGCAGAATACTTCAATTATAAATCAAAAATGGAAGAAATATTGAGATTCTTGACGATTTCCTTCTACATTTTCTGTAAAAAATTACAACTTCAATAAGCATTCTCTGGGTGGATAAACTGTTACGCATTTTTTTTGCCCTCTGTGTGAGGAATCTCATTTGCCCTTTCTAGTGTTTCTAATCCAATCTAATCAAAGTTACACTAAACTATAATACATATTTATAAGTTTTACACAATGGCTGTAGATTGATTTGTAAAGATTTTAATCTACTACACTATTCTGAAAAGCAAAGCGGAATGTTTGCAAAACCTCGATTATTCTTACAGTACTTGTACTAATTTTATTGATCATTTGTCAGCAAGAGGAAGACTCAGAAGAAGAGGACGACGCGTACGAGCCGACCGACGCGGAGTCGGAGGAGGAGTCCGAGGACGACTCCGAGTACGACTCGGAGGCCTCCGACGAGTCCGACGCCTCTGGGGACAGTGAAGGTACTGTTTGCTACGTGATTAAACCATTTGCCTACCTCAGAGATATTTATCAGACTATACGTATTCATCGAGTTGCGTTTGGCATAATTCAATGGGGATGAACACATTTAAAATGGCATCATGACGATATGTTGACCACGTTCATTTGTTCTCATCTTTCATGAAGGATATTAACCATAACATTATTGGTTTTCATCTAATGAAAACAGTTAAACACAATAGTCGCGAGTGTCCAGCGTGTTTCATGCTTCTTTCAAGTTTAAGTATAGTCTAAACGTTAGGCTATTGACCTTAATATGGACTGCCACGACACTCCAGCGCATCCGGGATGCTATTGCATAGTCAACCCAAGGACTCATGGCAGGTGGGGCAATAAAACGTGCAAATGAGACAGTGCACATCTTTTTACTCTTTTGCACAAACTTGCACTGTTTATGGGTGACGCTGACGTCATACAAACACAGATGCGTGTTGTTTGTTACGTGCGTTTATGTACATTTGAAATTGGGTTTTTGCATGCATTTTTTATTATTGAGAGTGCAGTATATTGCGCGCGCGGATCCTTGTTTCAAACGTGATTAACGGCACGGACTGCCACGAATCTTTGTGATTAGTATAGCAGCGGCTGAATTAGATAGCCTGTGGGCCATCATTAGGAAACGCGTCACTTGCAGCGGGTACGGGGCAGAGCCAACAGCCTCTTGAAGTCGCGGCGAGCCTTTCGTCAAAAACACTAAAAAAAAAAAAAAAAAATTTGTCAAATATTATAAACAATCTTGACATTCCATTTGAACGAAATAATCCATTTTAGAATGCAATAAACACAAAAATTACACTACTTACATAGGTAATTTGTCGCTGAACTCATTAAAGCCCGATTCGCACACAACAGTGCCGACAGGTGCTGATCAGTACGTATCAGTGAAAAATGATATCGTAGCATACATCTTGTACCACGCTTTCCGCACTCGTCAGTTACGTTAAGTGATCACTGTCACTGATGTATGTGCGGATCGGGCTTAAGCCTCACCACAAATTAAACGGCGTTTTAAGCACTGTTTAACTAGATTTACCACAAATCAAAGTTAAATGTTTTTTTTACGATTTTGGAGCACATGCTTATTCTGCCAACATTTTCTTATCATTTCTACATTTTCGTCTATATCCTTGAATGCATCCTGCATACTACGAAACGCAATGAGTGAACTAAGTGACTGAAATGAATGTTTGGAGCTGAAATCGTTACTTAACTAAACACTGTCAAATATGGATTTGTGGTACAAAGTATTAAACAGCAGTTTAAACCATGTTTAAGTTAATTGACAGCGTTTAACTAAACATGACTTAAAACCTGTTTCAGCGGATGATAAAATAGTAACTAAAAAAACTCCCAGCCTTACCACAAATGTGTTTTTTTTTTCTAAATCAAATTTTGAACTAATTTTATTGATTGATATCATTTCAAAAGTTATAAAAAGATCTTTTACAATATTCGACTAGCAAGTGGATTATACATTGCTACTAACATTGACTCTGATTCGAAATAAACGTGTTTTTTTTTCAAAGAGTTGTTCCCCAGTAGTGCTACGCGTATGCATCTTGATTGGTACATAACTCCATACATAACTTGATACTCTAAACTAAATTCCTTCCTCACAGAGGAAGACGAGGAGTCCGGCAAGGACTGGTCGGACCTGGAGCGCGAGGCGGCCGAGGAGGACCGCGAGCGCAACTACGACCGCGGCGAGGAGTTCGACCGCAAGCGCAAGGGTGGCCGCGACCGCCCGCGGTTCGACGAAGACCGCAAGAAGCCCAAGCACGACAAAGGACACAAGAGCGGCTCGCACAAGAGCTCCAGCCACAAGAGCCCGCACAAGAGTCCGAGCAAACATAGTAGCGGCAGGTGAGATACTAAAGTAAATAACATAATGAGTTAGTGCTCAATATGATTGTCTAAAGTAAATAATATACTGTGATTGGCTAAAGTAAATAACATAATGAGTAAGTATGTAGTGTCTTGTATGGTGTGTTTTTTTTTATTCCACCATAACGTTTGAAAGTTCCTACCGATCAAGGAATTACAAAATAGCTTGCATCTCTCGTCGTGTTTTGTTTGAAGTAACGCTCGTTTTTATGTCGTGTGCGCAAGAGAATCTCGTTGAAAAGTAGTCAGACCCAAGAGACTTTGTGACTGTACACTTACGTTTTCTTCGTTCTAACGTTACTTAAGAAAGCGTCCAACCCGTTGTTATTTGTTTTGTAAGTTTCGAATTAACCCAGTCTCCATGTTTCGCAAGTACAAAATGTAATTGAATTATTTTTCAACGATAATTAAAAGTGTCATCCAATCTATCGGTAATATTCAAGTTAAATAGCTAAAAAAACAGTCACATGTCATCTAATCATTCATTAATCTTATTTGTTCCCGTAGCCCGTCAAAGAACCGCGACAAGCACCACAAGTCGTCGCACTCGGAGAAGTCGTCGCACGGCAAGTCGAACGGCGACCGCAAGCACGCCGACCACAAGTCGCACAAGCGCTCGAGGGACGACAGCAGGGAGCACGAGCGCAGCTCCAAGAAGGCCAAGTGAGTTGCACACACTGCAGATTTACTTTTTTCAATATTAACCAGCTAAACTCTAGACACGTGTTTTTTAATGTTTTCGGTTTTGCGACCTGTACAAGTTGAAAAATTCTGGCGACTTAAAGCCAGGGCTTGGAAACCGGTATTTTTTTGAACCGGTTTGACGAAAATACAGGTGGAACTTTTTGAAAAAGGTTATGTACCTTTAAACCGGTTTGGAAAAATATGGGAATTTTGCATTAACCGGTTCAACTTTTCGTTCAGGCAGGACAATCACTCTGAACTTCGTTAAGATGCGGTGATCGCATCTGACGTTTGTTTCTGAATCTGATAATTAGTTTAACATCTTTTGAAGAATATTCGGTCTAAAAACAAGTCGCGTTGCGATCGTCGCGAGCGCCTACGAATTAACCGGTTTATTGAGGTTTACATCGCTCTTATTTGGTTCCGCTCCGGAACGGAATTTTACGTTAAACCGGTTTAACCGTTATAATACCGGTAAATCTTGAACCGGTTTCAAGCCTTGCTTAAAGCTTGTGTCATAGAAATACGGAAAAATAATTTAATTAAAAGACTACGTACGTTATGTATTTTTTTCCATAATGTTATCTCTAATAAACCTATTTTAGCTGTTACACTGTTTTGTCACTTTCCGTCAAATGACGACAGTGCCAAGAAAGAACGAGACAAAACAGTGTAATAGTTAAAACAGCTGCATTAGACTGTTTGCATTATTATGAATATAAGGGATATAGTATTCAGATCTACATTCAGCAAGAAGGTGACCCCCCAAGTAAGGCTTTGGGTCCACAAGTTACGCAGACTCGTGGCAGGTGGTGTCATAATCCACTTTTGGAACAGGGGTATGCACGCGCGAATTACTGGACTATCGATAATCCAAATGCAACACCCAATTTCAGACTTATTGTTATTGAAAAATCTCACGTATACAACAAAAAACGCGCATTTCTGTCTGTGTGACGTAATCCACAAAGTGCGAGAGAGAAAATAATGTCCGCTGTCTCTTTTGCACTTTTTATTGCTGCGCCTGCCACAAGTCTTTGAACCTCTGAAAAATCTATTATATATGCCGTATTATCAGAAAAAAAAATACATGCTATTATCAGTTGGTCAACTGCCTGAATGATAATAAATAACAATATAATAATAAATTGAGATTAAACATGAATAAACCAGGTTAAATTTTCTTTTGTTTCAGGAAATAAGCGCCTAAGAAAAGTATTTGTGTTTGGTGTTAAACGGGTCCCCGGCCGAAACGGCTCGCGATTTCCACAACCATGTTCAGTTACACCCCTACCCAGTGTCCGTCTGCATAATGTTCAAAATCTGATCGCCTAAATGTTTTTTGTATGTATGTAGATTATTCTCAATTCCATCGATGTAATGTAATTTAAATTAAAGCAACAACAAAAATAAACTTAAGATTTATTATTTGGAAATTTCATTTATTCCTGAGTCAGTTATAAGTTAAAGGAACTACTCATTCAACAAGTGATAAGCATTTTTAACAACTGAATATGCATTTATGTCCACAAAACAAAGAATAATAAATAAAAGATACAAGCAATTAAAACTAAATCTATGCAGAGGAATGCATACTTTGTTACGATTGCAGTATACCGAAATAAAATCGAGAGCAATAATAATATCAAATAAATAATAATTCTATTCTATAGAATTATTAATACTAAGTACAAAACAATATTGTTTCTTTGTCTTGTGGATATAACAAAATCTCAACTGATTTATTAACTTACATCACAAGCTAATTGAATCACATAATTACAGTGTACATTATTTACAACAAAAATACTATATCTACTCCCTGGTAGATTGGTAAGCTATCTCAGTTAACAGGCGAGTCTTCTGTTTCCTGCGCGGCCACGACGGGCCCTCGCGGCAATACTGATATCCTCTTTGCTTCTGGCAACTTGCTGACGTCCTTTGATACATCCTTCTGTTCTTGGGTATCGCTCGAGCTCAAATACTTCTTATTGACTAGCATTAGCAACATGAGCGCTGGCAAGTGTATTAGAGAGAATCTAAACAGCTTTCTCGAACTCCCACTGTCTGATTTCTTGTAAAATTCCCATGCTGTAAAAGAAGTTGATATCAAATTTAGTTTAGGCTCTTTATAACAACGCTTAATATTTGTTATCACATCAATGTGAAAGAAATAGAATACATACCTAAGTACATAAAATAAATATTCAACGGCAAGGATTCGAGTGCGAACCATTTGTTCGTGACTTCAAGGTATGGCGACGCCAGACAGATTCCCGTGATTATTGCAGTGTGTCTGAGAGCCACTCTTCTACATAAGGCTGAAATAAAAACAGACATTAAATATATTTCTAAAATTCACTTTTGTAAAATATATTTTCTCAACTGTTTTTTTTTATAAGGAAGTTACGTAGTAATCTCACGTAATATACACTCAGCGGCACGGAAAGTGGCCCAAACACAAACATTCCAATAAAAAGTAAATAAGTCATCGTATCTCACAACTGCGCGTGATCATTCATCAGTATGATCTTTTTTGTCATTTTAAGAGGGTAGTTATGAAAACACATTCATTTACTTAATCGTTGTGTCACTTGAAACGCATTTCTGTTCTAAGACGTAAACAAAGAAGGTGAGTTTTAATTGAATTCTTAAATGTGTATGCAGTTAATTTCGTTACTTTTGTTTTAAAATTAATCTGTAGTTATGCCCGCTTTCAGAATCGTACCCCTATGACCATTACTCCAGCTCAAGTCGCTCAAGCTGTTTTGCTTAGAAGTCAAGGGAAAACTCAACGGAAAATGGCTGAGATTTTAAATGTACCGCGTACAACGCTGAGATACGAGGGTCAAACTGAAAGTTCTTAGAACTGGCCACTTATAAACAATATAATAAAAAAAATATTCTAAAATTTGAAAATAGAACTCTTTGCCAATATTACTGAGTATATATTTCATTCATTTGTCATTTGTTTTAAGATTTGGCGGCAAATTGAAAATTGTCTGTGTCACGTCAACATGAATTTAACACGAGAAAATTTTCGTGCAATGATTTTTTATGACTTTCGATGTCATTTAAGTCAACAAGAAAGTTATGATAGACTACGATTGGCCTTTCACGATGAAGCCCCATCTCGTGCGACTGTTTACAACTGGTTTAATGAGTTTAAACGTGGTCGCACTAATCTCACTGATGATGTACGTGAGGGACGGCCTTCTACGGCGACGACTGAAAATAACATCTGTGTTGTGCGGCGTATGATAGAGACTGACAAAAGAGTGACCTATCAGCAGATTCGGACAAGCTTAGGCATCGGTATGAGTCAAGTGCACAAAATCCTCCACGAACATTTAGCGGTCAGGAAGCTTTGCGCCCGGTGGATACCTCATAATTTGACTAAGGCTCAAAAACTCCATCGTGTGGATTGTTGCCGTAAAATGATTGAAAGATTTAACGGAGGTGACTCAAATGCTGTGTTCGACATACTAACAGGTGACGAAAGCTGGATTTACTGTTATGATCCTGAAACCAAAAGACAATCTGCTCAGTGGGTGTTTCCTTTCGAGGAGTTGCCAACTAAAGTGAAGAGAGATCGAAGTGCGGGAAAAAAAATGGTGGCCTCGTTCTTTGGAAGGATAGGTCATTTCGCAACAATTGTGTTAGAGGATCAAAAAACAGTTTCTGCAGAATGGTACACTACCAATTGTTTGCCACTTGTCTTGGAAAAAGTTCGAGAGAAACGACCTCGCAGTAGGATCCTCCTTCACCACGACAACGCCTCGTCGCACACCGCCAAGCGAACGATCGACTATTTGGCGACATCAAACGTTGAATTACTGGGTCACCCGCCGTATAACCCCGACCTCGCGCCTTGTGATTTTTATTTATTTCCAAAAATTAAAGAAAAACTTAAAGGAAAGCGGTTTATGAATGCTGAAGAAGCGGTGGCTGCGTATCGCGATGCCATTGAAGAGACCCCTAAGGACGAGTGGGCAAAGTGCTTTTCCCAGTGGTTCCATCGCATGCAGCGGTGTATTGACGTCAATGGACAATATTTTGAAAAGATATAATAAAACTAATAACTGGCTAATGTAATCAGTTTTTGATTTTCTAAGAACTTTCAGTTTGACCCTCGTATGCATTGAAAAGGTACGATCAGACCGGGCTCCATACCATAAGAGAAGGAAGTGGTGGAATAAGGTGCACTTCGGCGCGTGACGACCGATTCATTACCCTCGCA
The DNA here is from genome assembly GCA_963924145.1 of Pyrausta purpuralis. Taxonomy (NCBI): domain Eukaryota; kingdom Metazoa; phylum Arthropoda; class Insecta; order Lepidoptera; family Crambidae; genus Pyrausta; species Pyrausta purpuralis. The sequence goes on along the minus strand of OZ001649.1, from coordinate 4,818,708 downwards.
ATTTTACGAAATCGGTTTCTTACCGCGGTCGAGATCAGACAGCGCCTGCAAATTGCTAGAGGGGTTAATGTAAGTGAGCGTACAATTCGACGAAGGATGGAGGAAAGAGGTATTCGTGCCCGAAGACCAGCCCGGGGTCCAGAACTCCTCCAACACCATCGTGTAGCTCGACTTCATTTCGCCAGAGAACATGCAAATTGGACTCATGAGCAGTGGAGCAAAGTTCTGTGGACAGATGAATGCAGAGTAGCTTTGAGAGCACCTGATGGCCGTCAGCGTGTGTGGAGAAGGCATGGGGAACGGTTTCTGCCAATCAGTACTACAGAAACAGTCAGCTATCATGGAGGGTCCGTTATGGTTTGGGGCGGGATCAGTTCCGAGGCACGTACTGAGTTAGTGGCGGTGGACGGTCGTCTAACTTCCGTGCGGATACATCGAAGACATCCTTGAAGAACATGTTTTGCCTGCATACGTAGGGTTCATTAGTCATCAAAAATTTCTTCTAATGCAGGATAATGCTCGACCTCACACAGCACGTTGCGTCAACGATTATTTTTTGGATGTCGGATTTCAAAAAATTCAGTGGCCATCAAGAAGCCCAGACATAAATCCTACAGAACATGTCTGGGATTTGCTAAAGCGAAAGGTAAAACGTAATCCTAACCCTCCACAAACGGTCCAAAGCTCGAAAACTGCTCTGGTGGCCGCTTGGGAAGAAATTCCTCAAGTGGATATCAAAAACATCATCCAAAGCATGCCCGATCGCATGCAGGCGGTCATCAGAGCCAGAGGTGGTAACACACGTTATTAATCTTAAGTTTAATGTTTTGAGTTTTGTAAAGTTTTAGTTTGAAATTAACCATTGTTTGTATCAAAAATTGTTGTTTTTTATTCAATTGATTAAAATTAATGAAAAACACATTTTTCTTTTATTTTTTTGGCAAAAATTACTGTAAAGATAACAATAACATTGATTCAAACAAAAAGTTCATGCATTTTAATCTTAAAACAATATTGTAGGCGCCAAAACGGGTTTGGGCCACTTTCCGTGCCGCTGAGTGTACTTCAGGTACCAGATTAGGAATTATTTTAAGTCCGCTTATTTTGTAAGGTCTCTGTGACATCACGACACGAAAACGAAAGATACGTCAAATTACCTGGTGATTTTAGATTGCGAAGATATTACTAGGTGCATTTAATATTGATTAGGTGCTTGCAATTGTTAAAAAAACTTGCTTTAACGGATCCAAGATATATTTTTTATAAGAAGCGGGGTTTGATAATGATACTCTTAATTAAACCAGACGCCAATAATCGCCTATACATCTTTAATATCTGCCAACCCAACACTCACCAGGGTCAGTAACAGCCATCATCCTATACCCGGCGCGCGAGTAGTCCGGCCTCAGGTTCCAAGACAGCGCGTTGAAGTGCGGGAACTGCCAAGAGTAAAGGATCACGCCCAACACCAACGCACCCGCGTCCAGACAACCCGTGCACCCCACCCAACCCATAAGGGGCGGGATGGCACCCACTGGAAAATAAAGAGCAAACGACATGAGGTTAAATAACTAGCAAATCGTTGTCTTGTTGCGGCATCGTCGACACCAATGTCTTATCCGACGCTGATTGTGCATCTGCACACTGTTACAACCATGGATATATATTGTTACAACGCAAACGCTTGTACTGACGGATTCGGTCCAAACGAGAACTAATTTAAAGATCAGCGACAGAGGAATTCGATTGGTGTGAACGATCCTTAAGTGTAAAATTGAAGAAAACTCCTTAAAGATGAGTGTACTATACTCCAATCAAAAGAAAATCTCTCTAATTTACTTCATCTTTCTTTGAAGCTCATGGCGTTGCCTAAATTAAACAGTATTTTTGGTTATTCCATGGACAAAAACAAGTAGAGTGAGAACCTCCTTTTTTGGAATTTGTTTAAAAATGTACTTACCTACTGAACCAAGCCATGTGTTCAGAATCGACATTCTTTTCATAGGTGTGTAGACGGAGGTGTAAAGAAATAGGTTTCCAGCACCAAGGGCGGCAGTCAAGGGATTCACACCAAAATATAACAGACCGAGGCCGGTTGCACTGGTTGCTGCCGCGAAACCTATGGCGTGTGCTGGTCTGCAATATTAGTTATTTGTTAAGCACTTAAGGGCCCACTACACCATATGATACCATGCTAGGACCGTGCTAGAAGCGTACCAGACACAAAAACTCAATGATACATTCTACTGGGCCCACTGAATATGGAACGAGAGAGTATTTTGCCAGAACTGACGCGTTGGTGTTGGTCGGTGAAGGAAAAGTCTAGTGTGAACAGTGTCATAGTTTTCAATACAAATAATATTTTATGCTTAAAACCTTCCTAGAATGGTCATGGTATTTTGTAGGCAGAAAAAGTGTAAATAAAATTAATAAATGACAATACTTGTAACAAAAAACAAATCTTATTTAACTTACTCCAGCAATCCCTTGACAAGAACACGGTTCTTAGTGCGAGACATCTGGGCATCAAAGGGAACCTCGTGGTACTGGTTTATGGAGTTTGCAGCAGCTGACACAAGGCCAGTCCCGGCAGCCGTCAACACAAATGTTGTCAGTTCAAATGGAGCAGGTGCTAAGGCATAACCAGCCATTGAAGTCATCACTACAAGAGCTGGAAATAATACAGTAAAAAGTAAAAATAATTTTGAAGTTAGATTTGTATTATTATAAATTCTAGTGTGAAAAGGTAAGCCTGATCTAATTAATACATTAATTTTTAAAGGTTTAAAAAAATGCCCAAAAATTGTAAGAATTTATGTTATTGTAAGTGCTTCTTAGTAAGTCTGCTCAGCCCAAATGTATGATAGGCAGAAAATGTTATGCTGTGGTGTTATATGCAGCTACTGTACAACAATCTAGTTGTGTATTAACCCTTTGTCTGTATAAGGCATGGCTGTATCCCAGCATGTACCTCTAACTGCTTTGTCCTGCTGCCAAAGTATTTTTTGCACAAATATAACATTAATATACAAGGTATTAGGTGTCTGATTAATGGACCCAATATGACAACTGTCTGATATGAATTTTATCTGTTCTAACATACACTTTTCAAATGGTAATGTCCATAGTATGTGTGATAACAAGAGCTTTTTTGGTGAAATTACTGAAATACTTTATATTAAAAGTTAAGTAAATGTAATTATAGTCATATAGTTTGTTGTTTTGAAATTCAATAGTTGTTAGCCACTTCAAAATTAATAAGATACTTTATTTATTTAGGTCCCAAACAAAATATTTTATTTCTGAATTCCCAAACTATTATAATACAGATTTACAGCAAATGGTAAGACACATAGCTAGACAAGGTGTGCAGATATGCGCATCATTTCCGCAGACTAAGTGTTTTTATTACTACAGCTAGCTACCTGTCAGCAGTATCTGGTAGTGATTTAGAACTGTGTTTATTTTGATAAATACACAATCATTCGCTACAGACTTACAGGTAAGGCGAAACTTTGATAGCATCATGCAGTATTGCCCAAAATTGTTCTTTCTGTCCAAGGATGGAGTTTCCTTCCACACACGCGTGTCTTGTGGCACATTTTTGCCTTTTTTAGTGCTGGTTGGGGTCTGACTCTGTGTTGTTATAGGCAGCTGGCTTTTCCAACAGCTTGTTGTTGATATTCTTGCAAGCTGTTGTGTAACTGTGCCATTCTGCAAGTTTGAAAGTAGATTAAATGCTAATTATAGAAAATAAAATAAAATCTATAGTTAAATATACAATCCATGTGTTGAAAAGAATGCACTGAACGCATATCTGTTAGAAAAATATTTTTTGACACGATTATTATTTATTAAAGTATTTACCCCAATTTTGAGTAGCACAGACTTGTTGGACATGCCCATAGCACCATATTTCAGGCAAAATGTGCAATGAAGCACCTTTATGTAGGACATAGTGGTAGTTTTATTAAGTCAACATCCTGAAATTCAATAAAGTTGATACTGTTCTGAAAATACCATGCATGAATGTCACGTAAGGCAATTATCTACTATTTTAGCAGTAATACGTAAATTTGAAAAGATTCGTTGAAGACAGCTCTACAACTTGGCGCTATTAACATCATGTTTTTCAGATAAAATAGTTACATAATATGGTAAATGTTTTCATAGACACAAACACGTAAATTGCTAGGTACCATCCAGGTAGGTACTTAAGGTTGGGTATTGCAGCTAAAACGTATGAATTTGATAACATTATTTTCCTCACCTAAATAATTCAACTTAACATAAAATAAGTTAAAAAACAATTTATTCAACACACTGCACTAAAATAATAGCAGTAAAAAGGTGAATTCAAAATTGAGAAGAGGTTATTTTTTGAAGGACGTTTTGACGTTCTGACTGACAGATGTGTCGTGGTGACATTTTGTTTTTTTATTATAAAAAGTTTAAGCTTTGAGCCTTTCGGATAACATTCGGATACAGACTATTTGATCAATATTGTTTTTAGATATGGCAACATTTTAAAAATTTGTTTCGAGTTTTGAAAATTACCAATCATACCGGGTAATAAAATAAATTCAGCCGCTACAAATGAGGGTGCTAAATAAAATTGAGAAATAGGGTAACAGCCCCTGAAATATTTTGTTACAATCAAGCTATTGACACCCAATTATTATTTGTCCATAATTTATGTAATCAATAACTTTACTATCTTCTTGTTAATTTGGCACTTATTTTGAAGTTGCTATTTTTGAAATATCTTTTAATTTTTGTTATTTACGTAACATCCTGTAATTAAAATGTAGGAAAAGAAAAGAATGGCGATTACTCCACCGACTTTTCCCAACCGTAAGGGAGACAGTAGAAAAATCTTATAAAGCCTATAAAGAAGGACTCCAACAACATAAAAACAAACTCGCTGTGACACTATTGAAATCCTCGAGTTCTGCACACCGACTCAAACGGAAACAAATTGCATCAATATAAGGACACTCACCTCCACCCAATTTTAACCAATTAATACTGTAGAGATGACACATCACAGGATGTGAACAATCTCAAAACCGTAATTGTAAGGAAGAGAAAAAATCTGATTAAAGCTCAGAGGCTGATTGCAGATGGAAAAAAAATGGAAAAAAAAACTCCACCGACAAGAGCGAAGCTCTTAAATTTAAGAAGAAGAAGACGTTTATCCTAATAACCTGGCCGGGTGCGAGTCGGATACACACATTGAGGGTTTCATGCCAACTTTAACTGAAATTCCTTTAAGCGTAAGTAAACAAGGTACAATAGATATTCTATTGTTATGCGGTTGCCTGCAAACGCTCGGGTGTAAGTGTAGTTCACCCCTAACGCTTCACGTTAGGGGTGAACTAACTTCCAATAGCAACCTAAAACCGCAATATTTTATTGAAAGCTAAATTAACTTTGTTATTCATAGTGTTTGAGTGAAGACAAAATTATATTTTCTGATGTTGAAAAAGTGCTAGATCTTAAAAACTACTGATACGACGATCTCGTTCAAACTTATCTTCGTTGAAGGTATTTGCCTATTCATAGACATTCCACACGCATAGGTTTAAGCAAAGTTTTTTTTTAAGTTCCACGTATGGGAGCCCCGCTTATATTTGACGATTCCGAATAAGACTTCATTCGGAATCGAAAACCATAAGTGGGTCATCTAATATGCTGTGACATTGACGAAACACAGGATGTTGTATCACTACCTACATACAATTGAATTTCATTTAAATGTCGCTAATATTTTAGCTAGCTAGCAGCTGTTGTGTTATAAAAACAATATTAAAAATAATAATCACCCTAAAACTGACTAAAAAGCTTTAAATAATGCATTCTTCTTCTATTTTTAAGAGAAACAATTTCTTTGGAGTCGCAGCGCGACGTATGTAGACTGTTGGTGTACTTCAGTAAGCTAGACATCATGCTGGATTTCAAAAGATTTGTTTCTTCTTAATAGAAGACGAATGCGTTTTTTAAGCTTTTCAGTCAGTTTGAAGACGAATTAATTGTTTGAATCTGGACCGCTTTTGATGAAACTTACACTGTACCCTAAGTACATCTATACCCAATTGAACTAAAAAAAAAAACATATCGCTACAACTAAATCTCATTAATCATACCTCTTGAAGTAAACGTATCAATATACATACACTTTTTAATGAAAATGCGCATGCCTTAGGTTCAATATATCAACATAATAAAATTTTATCCAATTCTTTGCGCACGGGCGGGACTTGAACCAGCAACCTTTTGGCAAATCGGGCCAAACGCTCTTACCAATTGAGCTACCGTGCTGTTAGTCCGACCCTGCGAAATTTGTGGTCTCTTATGTAAACGTCAGTTGCGTGACGCTTAGCGCCATCTAGCCGTCTGTTTATGAAACAGATGGCCCAAACAGTTATTCTTTACAGAATAAATTCAACTTGGAAATTGATTTCGCTTCACTATCTAATGCTTTAGAATGTTTTAAACACTCACAGTGTCATATTTTATATTCATAAAGATGAAATAAGAAACCAAAAATTTGCGCACGGGCGGGACTTGAACCAGCAACCTTTTGGCAAACCGGGCCAAACGCTCTTACCAATTGAGCTACCGTGCTGTTAGTCCAACCCTGCGAAATTTGTGGTCTCTTATGTAAACGTCAGTTGCGTGACGCTTAGCGCCATCTAGCCGTCTGTTTATGAAACAGATGGCCCAAGCAGTTATTCTTTACAGAATAAATTCAACTTGGAAATTGATGTCGCTTCGCTATCTAATGCTTTAGAATGTTTTTAACACTCACAGTGTCATATTTTATATTCATAAAGATGAAATAAGAAACCAAAAATTTCGCAGGGTCGGCCTAACAGCACGGTAGCTCAATTGGTAAGAGCGTTTGGCCCGGTTTGCCAAAAGGTTGCTGGTTCAAGTCCCGCCCGTGCGCAAATTTTTGGTTTCTTATTTCATCTTTATGAATATAAAATATGACACTGTGAGTGTTAAAAACATTCTAAAGCATTAGATAGCGAAGCGACATCAATTTCCAAGTTGAATTTATTCTGTAAAGAATAACTGCTTGGGCCATCTGTTTCATAAACAGACGGCTAGATGGCGCTAAGCGTCACGCAACTGACGTTTACATAAGAGACCACAAATTTCGCAGGGTCGGACTAACAGCACGGTAGCTCAATTGGTAAGAGCGTTTGGCCCGGTTTGCCAAAAGGTTGCTGGTTCAAGTCCCGCCCGTGCGCAAATTTTTGGTTTCTTATTTCATCTTTATGAATATAAAATATGACACTGTGAGTGTTAAAAACATTCTAAAGCATCCAATTCTGATGATATCACACACATACAGGTCAAATTGATTAACTCCTATTTTTGAAGTCGGTAAAAACTGAGAATACAAACACGTAAAAACAGACCAATGAATGTAGCCTATAATATAATACTACGCTCTCGCAAATAAAATATTATGTTCTTCTTACTTAGAATACCTATAGAATTCTAAACCACACACTTCAAGCAATGTTTTTAGAATTACTAACCGTTCTGTTGTAATTGTACTTGTTTGTTGTTGTGTATGCTACTTCTTGTAAGAAGTTCTTAACTAGACCAATGGGGTAACCTTAGTTCTAAAGCGGTTATCCCATTTTTTTGTTTTTATTTTGATTCGATTGATATTTCGATCGAATGTTTCGAACACGGAAGTCAAGTGTGTGTGGTATCGTTCGTTTTCGTTCGTTCGTGTGTTGTTGACTGGTGTTGACGCGCTCGCATTGCGAAACATGTCCTGTTGCTTTTTTAGAACTCTTTAAAAATGTCTAAATTATGGTGAACGATTCGTCGGCCCCATAGTAAGAAAAGCAGATTGGAAGATGGCCTCGAGAGGGGACAAAGGGAATGGGAATGGCGAGGAGCAGATCGTAGAGGTAAATCGATGTGGCCTACATTTTTTGACAGTTAGATAAACTTGACCCGAGTATTCAATGGGAATAATGGGATGATGTTTGCAGACGTTGGCGGAGGTGTTCCGATGTTTCATTTGTATGGAGAAACTGGTGGATGCTCACCTATGTCCCCACTGCTCGAAGTTGTGTTGCTATGCCTGTGTGAGACGATGGCTGACAGAACAGAGGTCCCAATGTCCTCACTGCCGAGCTTCGTTGCACTTGCACGAGCTGGTCAATTGCCGATGGGTGGAGGAGGTCACCCAGCAGATAGAGACTATGCAGCAGACCAACTCTGCTACTCAGCGAGAGAGCTTTAGGGATAGGTAATTTAATTCATGTTACACTTAACTTAAACTCCAGATATCTGTCAGCCTAATTGCGGCACTATACAAATTATTGTTGGCAAACAATGTGATGGATTAAAAACTATTTCACCACAAACTTATGCTTTGTTTATACTCTGTTGGTTTAAAAAAATAATAATTGTAATTCTAGTTTTGAGAATGTTTCTTTTAAATAAGTTTAGTTTAATTTCTCTTTGAAAATATCACGAATAAAAGCACTGCTCAATATTATTCATTAAATAATTAGTTTGGTACGATAATTATTAAATATACTGATATGAAACATCCATTTCCTGTAAAAACCAGTGCAGTTCAGTAAACATTGATTACATAAGACCTTATATTTTATAATTAAATAAAAAAGAATTTGTAATTGTAAGATGGAAGCAATTATCTGTACATAATATTCTATTGGCTTGTATCTAATTTCAAAGTAACTTCTAATAGGAAGGAGGCCTATGTGCATCAATGGATATCTTGTGATAAGTTGATGTTGAGGGGTTTCTATTTAAAAAAAAGGCTTGCAACGAATAGTATATTTGACAGGATACCAAATACCGAATATTCTGCAAGCCCCTTGACTGAATAGCGCCAAATTTTAGGCAAAAGTATTCAACCAGATTTTAGCGCCAAAATTTGTACACATGATCAAGATTGCAGCAAACTATTAGTTGGCATTAGGAAGAAGTGTTTATTCAGAGCGCCTTTTCTCTGAAGCTGGGAGTGTTTACGAGAAAAAATAAGTTAACTACTTCCTAAGCAAATTTTGATTATGAAAATAATTCAAACTAATAAAGAACTTATCTAATACAGTAGATGATTATGTACTTCCTTTATGTATCAATTACAAATACTTCAGTGATTTAAAAAAAAGATATGATTACCCTTCTAAATTTTGATAAGGACAATAATTCAAATACATATTATCCTTTTTTTTTTTCTAATACAGAAGATGATTGATTATGTACCTGTGTTATGCACCAATGTCTACTTAAATCATTAAGATAATTATTAGAAATATAAGATAAATTATCAGAAAAATTTTACCAATTTCCACCCAACACAAAAAAAAAACTTAAGTATTCATTATTTGGCTGAATAATATGTAGGTTAGTTAGTTAGGCTGGGGTGTTTTCCGCTCTTAGCCTCACAATTAGGAAACTGTGCAGGTGTTAGGTATTCTTCCGAATATAGTTAAATATGCTGAATAGGCAGAATGTCGTATAGTAACTAATTTATTATAAATAATTTTATATTTGATTTAATTAATATGCACCAAACAAATTTATTGAACAGTGTTGCGTAGACCTCTCTGTCTTTTGTACTAGCTTCAGTAGTGTTTAATAAGTACTCTTCTGGGTCTAAATTAGAAGTCCCCCCAACTTGCACAAGCTGGGTTCAGAAGGATAATTATCGCGATAATATGTTTTGGATAATTATCAATTGATAATAACAAAAAATTCGCTTGGGAAAATGACAGGATAGTATTTGAATATATATTTCCACACACACGTCAGGTGGTGGGTGTTATGCAGCAAAGACCAAAACATAATAGTATACTGGACTTGCTACATAAGCTCTTATAAATTTCGTTTAAAACAATATGTCGAAGGAATATCTTATACTGGTGATAATAATCCGATAATTATCTTGATAATTATCAAGAAGCGTAATAATTTCGAACCCTGTGCACAAGGCTCTTTAGACTCCAGCCCATCTCATAGGTCCGCAATGTATCATCACCATTGAGAAAGGCTAGTCTATATCGAGAGTAAATGACCTGTATGACTTCTCTGGTACAGATGTCCAACGCACCAAGAGAAGTTGACAGTCTATTGCTGGACCTGCCGCCGCTGCATCTGCCACCAGTGTGCTCTGTGGGGCGGCACACACTCTGGCCACACGTTTAAGCCGCTAGAAGAAGTGTACGAGCAACATGTGACGCAGATACGCGACGAGGTGGCCCAGCTGAGACGCAGGCTGATGGAGCTGATCAGCCTCGTGCAGGACGTCGTGAGTTGTGTTACATTATCAATAAATATGGATGTTAAACACCTCAGAAGATATTTAAACATCAGTTCAGTTCATCATATTGCACTTTCACCCTTCTAAAATACTCGGGTATTCAAAATCATTTTACTTTCGTTACTGCACGACGGCTCGCTAGAATGATGGCGGACTGAACAAACCTGACATGCACTGACCGATGTCATAGAGAAATCAGCCAGTTACCAATATACCTACTTATCACACAACAACGAATAAAATAATAGATTACCGGTATGCGTCGTTACAGTAAATATGCGCCAGACAACACACCAATTGTCTGGTTTCGTGGTAAGGAATTTTCATCAATAAATACTTAAATGCGTATAACATCCATGACTTAGGTACAGATAGTACTATTAGTGGTCTCGTGGGACTTCTTTCTTCTTCTTCCTTCTTCTTCGTTTAGAGTTTGCTCCCTCCCCTTCCGTCGCAGCGTGATATTTTATAGCCTAAAGCCTTAAATAAGCTATCTTACACAGAACAAAACTAATCAGTCCAGTTATTCCTGAGATTAGCGCGTTCAAACAAACAAACAAACTCTTCAGCTATATAATATTAGTATATTATTAGATAGCTTTCCCTGATCAATAAGCTAGCGTAGTTTACATTTGTGCATTGTACTGACGAATGAGGTATTACAACATACCACAGCATTTCCAAAATGTAAAGTTTTCCAAATTAGAAAATATTATTTTTACTTTCATTTGTAGAATTGAATGATACGTTTTGTCTGGATATTGTCCAAATTTTGTAGAGGAATTGTAGCATGCATTGAATAAAAACAACTTAAGTAACACTCAAATTCCTTTTCCAATAATTTCGAAATCACCTTACAGTTGCAACATTTCCAGTAATTTAGGTCATGGCTAGCTAAATATTCAATGACACAACCTAGAATCTAACTAGCGCATTAGGTACCAAGACAATCAAGGTTGGCTCTTGAATTCCAATAAAAATTTGATGCTAGCTACTTAGACTAAAGCCAAGCCAAATCAATTCGATATGCTAGAAAAAAGTCACTTGTTTATCTGATGGCAGATACGATGGTAAGTTGGTAAAATAAATTTCAAAAATTTGCCCTCAAGACGTAATTAAGACTACAAGTGATGACGTGACGGGGCGTTCTTATTCCATTTGTTACAGTTCTCTTTATAGGCAATATCAGGAAGAATCAGTCTTGTAGTTACCGCCAGATTACCTTGTCTATTGGTGATATTAGCAAGAGTCAAATGAATCACTTTAGATATCGTATTACTGGTCTCTTTAACTGTTGCTTTAGGAGCGCAACGTGGAATCAGTGCGAGCCGCCAAAGACGAGCGCGTGCGTGAGATCCGCAACGCAGTAGAGCTGATGATCTCACGCTTGGACTCGGCGCTCAAGGCCAAGCTGCTCACGCTCATGGGGCAGAAGAACGGCCTCACGCAGGAGACGGAGCAGCTGGAGCACCTGCTGCAAGAGATCGAGCACCAGCTGCACGCCAGCACTAGGTGAGACCACAATTTTTGTTGTTACCAGGATTATATACTTAGCCATAGAGCTGAAGGCCAATCTGAGGTGGAATTGTGTAAAGCAATAGTATTTATTTGACATTTCTATTTACCGATACGTGTTTGTGTATTTGCCTAGAAACTTATTAATTATTCCGTTCCATCGTTACCATCATGTAGGTTTTCACTATCAGAACATTATAATTCATGGAAAGTGACATTACTATTTCTTACAGATCCGAGCTGATCGCCAAGAGCGGCGAACTATCGAAAATGATCCACCAAGTGCGAAAGAAACCTATGGCGAGTTTTGTGACAGCGCCCGTACCGGCCGATTTCCATAGGCAAGTTGAGAAAACGATCGATAGGTATTCATTGATGATAACACTTTTAATTGAAATTTCAAGTAATTTCGATTCAGATGTCGATAAAGTATCAGCTATTGTTGTTTAAAGTCTAACTTGATAACATTTGACCGATAGAACTTCGATTTGGCAGTGATATCCGTCTTCCATTAAAAGGTTGAACGACACTTTCCAAGGTCATCTCAATAAGGCCGTGTGCACACTCACGTACAAACACTGACGTGCCATAAACTCGACAGCGAAATCGTGCCGAGCTACGACAGCAGCACTTTCCCGCTGGCCAACTTCACGCAGCTCCAACACGCCGCTGCTCCGGTGTACTCGGCGCCGCTTCACGTGAACGGGCTCTGCTGGCGACTGAAGGTCTACCCTGACGGCAACGGCGTAGTAAGAGGGAACTACCTATCGGTCTTTTTGGAACTTAGCGCAGGATTACCGGAGACGTCCAAGTGAGTTGGATGTCTTTATGTTTTGGTAATCATCCTGCATGGTTGATGATTTTTGAGCGCCTGTCAGGGCTACCGTGGTACGAGGAGAGTGTGATAGTTTCGTCTTTTTTACAAAAATAAGAGTTCCCCTGACGCGCGCTCAATGTTTGCGAGATCTATTGAAAATAAAATAAAATAAACCAATCAATTAATATTTAATTGAAACGTGTGATATCACAACAGTACGTAATTATTTTCTAAACACAAATTATATACTTGCATAATGTATCTATTATGAGAATTAACACATTCCCATATAGTAACACGATAGTACCACCATTTTATTAGTTTAGTGAATAATTTAGTTTTTCCATATTGCAAGCACTGCTATATTAAGGGTAGGCAAGAGGTAAGTGATGAAGTCACAGATAAGTTCTTTAAGGATTTTTCCCACTGCACTGTACCATACCATAAACGAGCTAGGTACTTGTCATGCATTAAAAGCAACACGATACGCTATACCTTGCCCGCTGAACGGATTTATAGCGTTCTGTCTCACCGTTACATGTAGCGAGAGCGAAAACTAACGAGAAGGTATATTGCCGGTGCTTCGTGCAGAGCATGCTACGGTGTAGTGGACAAAAACCTTTATTTGTAGTGGCAACGCATGTTAGTGTGGCCATTTAGCTGAATCGATGTGAACTTGCACATTAATTGGATTATTTCTTGAATAATTGAAGATGATTAACAAAGTGACAAAAATTTTTCGTTCATCAGTCGTCTGTATTAATAATAATAACTGTGTGTTAAAAGTAATATTGACAAAAAGACGTGTTTACGCGAATTATAAAATACTTTTCGCTAGCATTGTTTGTGAGTACACAGTTAATTGCGATTATGATATTACACATACAATTATACCGTATGAAGAACTGTAATTATAAGTGTTCATCAACCGTAAACAACCTTATGAATATTTTGGAAATATCCAAAACAAAGTTGTTAACCAACCTATCTAGGTCAAGAAGATAACATTAATTGTATTAAACCACTCAATAAGATAAAAATCTGTTGTTGTTATGAAGAAATACATAAATCACTTGCCGTGAATCACTTCTGCTTCCTATGCTTATAAGTGTTAGGAAAGCAATGTCTGATTGTTATTTGTACAAAAACTTATTTTCCTTGCATGTCGTCGTTCTCTTTTGTCTGTTTCATCAGTTCTATTTTAACAATTCTTTATTTCCAAAAATATTTACATTTAAATCCTCTGTTGTTGATATGTTATTTAAATTTAATTGATTCTCAAATGTTTCTTAAATTTAAAAAAAAAACAAAAAGAACAGTTGTAACGTTTATGTAAATAAAAAACATTCCGTAACTTATACTATAATGCGGGATACATTGACTTCCCATTCAGTAAGCTTTATTTGCCCCATCGTTTCATCATTGGTTTTGAATTGATTTGTACGAAACTTTGCAAAAGGTTCACTAGCCTTCATTGTTTCAATGGTCGTATTGACCAATGACTGCTCCGACGGTAACCCTATTTAACCGTCCCAGGTACGAATACCGCGTGGAGATGCTGCACCAAGTGTCGCGCGATCCATCCAAGAACATCGTCCGCGAGTTCGCGTCCGACTTCGAGGTGGGCGAGTGCTGGGGCTACAACCGCTTCTTCCGGCTCGACCTGCTGGCCAGCGAGGGCTACCTCAACCCGGACACTGACACGCTCATACTGAGGTGAAGATAAATAATTGAAGATAATAAAAAAAAAACGTAATAAAACGAAAAAATCAAATAAAGTCTCCGTCTCTTTTCACTATACCCATTAGTTAGCTTATTTGAGAACACAAACAATTAACCATGTCTTTAAACACCATAAATAAGAGTTCGTTCTTGCGCTCTTAAGCCATAACGTCGTATACATTATAATGAAAAAAAATATGTGTATGCAGTTAAATTAATGACCTTGAAACACAGCCTTGAAACGAAATTCGCTGTCGATACAAGCTACGATACTTATAACGCACAGTAAGCACGTAATCTATAAATATGTTTCTCGGTCGGGGAGTAGTGATGTCACTGACTGACACAAGTAACTTTACCTGTACTTAGCTCAGCGATATTTTGATATAATATCAACCTATTTTATAGGGCCAAGGCTGTGGAAAGAACATTGCGCCATAAAATGAAAAATAAATAACTTAGAATATGGCACAAAAGATATTTTACGAAAAGGAGATTTTATTTTTATTTATAAATGTAAGTGATGCTAACTCATTGATCACCGACGTCGATCCATATGCAACAGTCACCTTATCGTAAGGCGGTTTCCAGGTTTCAAGTGCGACCGCCGACCTTCTACCAGCGCTGCCGGGACCAGCAGTGGTACATCAACCAGCTCATCACCATGCAGAACCAGCATGTTCTGCAGATCAATGATCTCAAAGAGGTAAAACTAATACATAGCTTAATTAAATTATCAGGTGCTAAAAAGCTGTATCACAGTTGCTATTTTAAATAAGACTCAAGACTAAAAATGAGAAACTAAACGGAATATTTGACTATATATACGTAAGTAGTTTTGGCGTACATTCTGTCAAGGTATCCACCGTCTTGCCATTACGATTGTAAAATAACCATACACACGCAAACAAGGGTGTTACTTCAAGCAAAAGACGATGCGTTTTGAAAACGATTATGGTCTTAGTATGGCGTTGGTTGTTATGTAAATAGAGATGGGTATGTTCAACGCCGTGCAGACCAGTAAGTGCAAGCGAAGTATATTTAGGAAATATTTATGGCCCGATAGGCATGGGACATTATGAATAGCATATGAAATGACATTCATTATTCATACCTGCAGCTTTTTTTCATATAGTCTGCTAAAAATAGCACTCTGCGAAATCATAGATCATACGCTACGCATTTCATTTCAGTGACGAATGAATGTAGCGGGCGAAGTTCTTGAGCGCGAGGGAGTGAGTACGAATGATTATCAAAATCAAATTTAAATGTGGACTTGATCTCATAGGCACAAAGTCGAGATCATCTTGTTTTGATTCTGTAGCGATTCGGTACGATAAATCGCATTATTTACTCACATTGAAATTCATGTCGCATAGGTACTTACGTCGCCATTGACACTGCAAAAGAAAAACATTGGCAATGAAATTTCACATGTGATTTCACATGAAAAAAAACATGAATTCATGAAATGAAAATGGTCTATGGCCTGATGACTCAGTTGATAACGCGCTGACATTAATTGGTTACATCGTTTATATAACTATCTGTCGAGAGCTCAAGAATTGGCCTTTACATCATCCGTCTTACATCATATCATATTGTCCCCAGCGTCTCTCCCTGGAGATGTCTCGCAACTCGATAGCCGCGACCCGCGCGACGCCCACAACCACCGCGTCGACGGCCGCCGCGGAGGACAACCCTTCGCAGAACAACCCCGTCGACGGAAACAGTATGAGCGACTCCATTGTCTTCGGCAACCAGTGGAAGTTTAACCCTGCGCACAGTATCATGAGCGGCCAGCGGTTGACCAGCCCGGGTGAGTTTGATAACTCCCGTATTACAAAAACTTAGTATCGAGGCCTATCAGCACACAACAGTGCCGGCACGTGCCGATCAGTAACCATCAGAGTCAGTGAAAAAATGTCATTGTAGCATATATCTTGCACGTCGCTATCCGCACTCGTCAGTGCCAGTCACTAGTGATCACTATTGTGTGCGGTTCAGCCTTTAGGCTTAGAATCGTACTACGATATTAAATGACCAATTTGAAATTAATGTCTTAATGGCAGTATTCAATAATGGAGGTATACTTTTCTTATTGGTCGGATGATTTAAGTGGTTTAAAATAGGAACTTTCTTTTTTGTAATAAGGCGGATAATGTTCAATTCAAAGAAAACCATACCTACTTTTGTCGAATACCTACTTTTTCTCTTGCTCGGACTGTTTGACTCGGACGATAGTAGTAAATTTTGCTGAACAGGTAGCTTGGTAAATCATGTAAAGATATAAAGGCTGTGTTGCAACAGCCTTGGTCACGAGCCAGCTAGTGGACCGCGGCATCGCCGGCACGAAGTTTCTTCCGCCACCCTCATATCACTTGATGAAATGTCAGTATAGTGGCTCGAAGTTTCTTCAGCACACATCACAACACTAGTTAAATTATTGTCAGTACAGTCACGTCGACAAACAACACTCACGGTATCGCGGTTCGTATTTATCGGTGACGCTCGCGGCCTATATTTATTGATCACTGGGTTCCATACTGATGACTTATAACTTATACCCATCATTCCGATTAAAACTTCTGTACTTATGAATCTCAATCGCTTCACGTATTATTCTTAAATAATAATACAATCGGTGGAGAAGAGTAAGTAGCATTTACTCATTTTAATATTTCGTGTTTAGACACGTCATGTTTAGTTCTTATAATAACAGATTACACGTGTAACGGTACATTACACGTACGTGTACGTACGTGTGACATTTCATCAAGTGATATGAGGGTGGCGGAAGAAACTTCGTGCCGCCCACGCAGGCGATGCCGCGGTCCACTAGCTGGCTCGTGACCAAGGCTGTTGCAACACAGCCGAAACGTCGAGCAGTGAGTAGCATTTACTCATTTTAATATTTCGTGTTTAGACCCGTCATGTTTAGTTCTTATTGTAATGAAACGCGAAAGTTTAAAATCTTATAATCTGTTATTGGCAGACATATCGGTCTCTATTGCGATCACTCGCGGTAACGTCGTCACAAATTACATTGGCACATGTTGGTATCCCGTCAGGTATCCTGAACACGGGCATGTTCGCGGAGGACACGCGCAACAACGACGTGTCGAGCCAGCTGCCCGCGTACGCGTACGGCGACTACCCGCAGCCGGCGCCGGAGCGGCGGCCGCGCGCCGCGCACGCGCTCGACGCGTACAACCTGCCCTCCACCTCGCGGTCGGTATACAACTACCCGCACTCGGCCTGTTATACCCGATGTTATATACGATTGATATACTCGGCCAGACCTCAACTAAACCCATTGTTTATAATGTAGCGAGAGCGACCCTTCTGAAATTCGAACGGGTTCACTAATTTTTTCCTTGAAATAGTACAAAACAAAGTTGCTTCCCGCGCTGTCTGTAAGTACGTATGCTTAAATTTTTAAAACTACGCAATGGATTTTAATGCGGTGTTTTTTTAAATAGATCGAGTGATTCAATAGGAAAACACTGATAGTTTCAAAAGTTTTTGAAATGTAAAAATGGAAAATCGTAAATAAAATAAAATAAAACGCTTACTTTGCAAACCCTGGCTGAATCTACAAGATGGGTCAAACATTGCACTTGTACGAAGCCTTCAATAATGACTGCATTTTGTATAACATAATTACGCGATATAACCACATTTACATGTACTAATAGTTTTTGAGTTTATCGTGAATAGACAGGCAGGTAGACTCGACGGAGTTCATTATCAGCCAAAGGACGTCCACTACTGAACATAGTCGGCGAACTACTTTGTTCTATACGAGTATGTAGAAATTTGCTGTTGTTCTCAGTGCCTATTTATAGTTTCGGGTACACTAACGGTCTCAGCGAACTTCATTTTGCCCGGTTTTGTACTTCTTGTTTGTTTTGTACTTAATTTTTTGATAGTTATTATCCTATTCGGGGCTCGACGAATTCAACTAAGTAAACCTTACCAACCGGACCGGTTGGTGAGGTTTACTTAGTTGTTGAGTTTATCCGTTCTTGAGTTGTAAGTGGTTTAACAAAAATTTTTTTCTTGTATGTATATCGATATTGTTGCTAACAGGTCAGCGAACTCTCTCCACGTGTCGGGCGCTGACAACATGGCGCTGGTCAGCCTGCACACGTTGCTGAGCGCGGCCAACGCGCCGAGCCGCGTGCCGAGCAAGCTCGCGAACAAGCTGCCGCGCCCCGACAAGCAGCACGCGCCCGCCAAGGCCTCTTGCACGCTCGCTGGTTAGTTTATAGTGCTACCAGGATAACAGGATGGGAACATAACTGATTTTGGTTCTGTACGTTTAGATCAAATAGACCTAAGATGTTTTAAATGGACATTTACAATTATTCCAGTAATATTCCAGTATAGTATATAATAGTATCATTGTCGGTATTGTGAGTGTGAATAACATTGTACGATTGTTCAGTTCGATTGCAAATCCAATGTGACAAAATCTTTAAGATATGCGCTGAGATATGCGATGACGTTACGAATAATGAGAAAATACTAACCATCTAGTTGGTTTTCTGTCTAATTTTTCAGCAGTCGCAAGCACGCCAACAACCGAAGCGTGCACAGCGTCCAACAACAACGTGGTTCTGTGCTCATCCATCTCGTCGCCGGAGCTGAACGCGGCGGGCGCTCGGCCCTCGCCCGCGCCCGAGCCGCTCGACAGCCCCAACGCCACGCAGACCGTGCACGCCGCCTCGGAGACCAGCAGCGACACCGGGGTCAGTGGCAAGTAGTTTATATGCAGTCGCCGGAGCTGAACGCGGCGGGCGCTCGGCCCTCGCCCGCGGGGGCCTCACCGGCGCCCGAGCCGCTCGACAGCCCCAACGCCACGCAGACCGTGCACGCCGCCTCGGAGACCAGCAGCGACACCGGGGTCAGTGGCAAGTAGTTTATATGCAGTCGCCGGAGCTGAACGCGGCGGGCGCTCGGCCCTCGCCCGCGGGGGCCTCACCGGCGCCCGAGCCGCTCGACAGCCCCAACGCCACGCAGACCGTGCACGCCGCCTCGGAGACCAGCAGCGACACCGGGGTCAGTGGCAAGTAGTTTATATGCAGTCGCCGGAGCTGAACGCGGCGGGCGCTCGGCCCTCGCCCGCGGGGGCCTCACCGGCGCCCGAGCCGCTCGACAGCCCCAACGCCACGCAGACCGTGCACGCCGCCTCGGAGACCAGCAGCGACACCGGGGTCAGTGGCAAGTAGTTTATATGCAGTCGCCGGAGCTGAACGCGGCGGGCGCTCGGCCCTCGCCCGCGGGGGCCTCACCGGCGCCCGAGCCGCTCGACAGCCCCAACGCCACGCAGACCGTGCACGCCGCCTCGGAGACCAGCAGCGACACCGGGGTCAGTGGCAAGTAGTTTATATGCAGTCGCCGGAGCTGCGCCGCTGAGTCGCGGGCGCTTGGCCTTTACCCGACGCTGAAATAATTCTTTTCATTTAATTTTACATGGTATTCCACACGGTACTTTGGAAACGTGCGGCTACATTGAATCATCATCGACACTGTCACGTGTCTCTGCTACCCTTGATTTAATTCAAAGCAAGTTCATTGATAGAAAAAACTTATAGAGCGTCATATTTCTATCACGTTATTATTATATCACGTTGTTATCATTTTCGGGTCGGGTCGCGGGAGAATCAATGAAACAAGTGTTTGCGCGCACTGTTGGTATAACGAAAGGAGCTAGAACCTAATATGAGGTGGGTGAGGTAACAAAAAAGGTCCTTTTTTAGGAATACGTTGTGTCATTATTCAGCATGAGGCCTATTTATGAATTAAGGATCCTCATTAATAAGACAGGGTCCTAAAGCTCGTCTAATAACCATGTATCCTGTTGCTCAGGAGCTGATGTTCAGCGAGCTGGAGGTGTTCGCGGACGAGCACGCCGCGCAGGCGGACGACAACTCCAACGAGGAGAACGACGTCGACGACGAGACCATGTCTGGTAAGTGCTTAGACGATAGCCTGGGTGAAGTAAACTGTGTTCTACATACCTTCGGTCTAAGGCATAATGCGATGGCAAGAGTTATCTGTGAAGAAATCCGATCATCGTCATAGTCTAGTCCGCCCTGATGAGGATTTTTTGTCTTTGATAGTTCCATGTGACTATTACTTTTATTGCTGTCTTTACTTTCTAGACGTTGATTTCCCAACCCTATAAATTTTCGTATAGCCCGCTTCCTTATTTGTAAAGCATGGAGTCCTTTTTTATGAACAAAGCTATGTTATCAAATATAGCAAATGACCCCCACTATAAGCTATTTTAATTTGGCACACGCTATGCCAAACAACCTGTATGTTAACTTAGAAGATTTCAACGCAAACCAATAAAGCCAAGTTAGATTAGCATTGACAAAGCGGTAGTCCCGTCGCTGTGTGATGAGCGGAGGTCCCTTTTCCTCTCTAAAACTGTTCCCCAATTCCCGATAAACCCTACAGTACCCTTTCCCCTTCCTCCTTCAGGCGCATCCTCAGCCAGCGCGGCCAGCGGGTCGTGCTCGTGGTACCCGCTCGGCGCGTCGCGCGAGTCGCCCGCCTCGCTGTGCTCGCAGTTCTCGATGTCATTAGCGATACTTTTTAGAAACAACTCGGTTTTTTCGAGTTGCGTATAGTAACGTATATTCGATTATCGTAGCTTTGGAAAGAAAGTGCCGTAATTTCCCTTACCCTGATATCGATATCTACATTTAGCTTTCATCTCAATCTTCCCAGACGGGTCGTCTTGTCAGTCAGATTCGTGTTCGTGCTCGCAGTTCTCGATGTCATTAGTCACTACGTGGCTTTTAAGGCATGGAAATGGCTGCTACTTTTCATTCTGAAACACACACACATACAGACGACCCGTCTGGCGTAGTGGGCGAGAAATCGCCTACTACGCAGCGGGTGCGGGTTCGATCCCCGCACAATACAAACATTTGTGTGCATGAGCATGTCTGTTTGTATTGGTCTGGGTGTTTTCTATGTATATTATGTATGTATTTACAAACAAAAAGTATTTAAGTATTATATCCGTTGTTTGGCACCCATAACACAAGCTTTGAGTAGCTTACTTTGGGACTAGATGTCGATGTGTGGGAATGTCCAAAGGATATTTATTTAAAAAAAAAAAACTATTTCATTTCATGAAATGATGTATTTTTAAAACTAAATCACATTCAAAATTTCATTGCCGATGTTTTTTTTTTTGCAGTGTATATTGCGATGCGAGTCCGGGGCTAATGAATTTCATATGAATTTTACTGTAGGCAAAAAATGCCGTTTTCGTACCGACCCGCTACAAAATCATTACAAAATGATCTTAACTTTACGATTTATGAGATTAACGTTCAAGTTTTTGCTGCTGGGCGTAAGTCACATATGACCGCATAGATAGAGCATTATCATTCCTACTCGCTCACTCGCATTCAGGGATTTCAACCGCTACATTTCATTAGTCAATGAAATGAAATCCGGAAGACCTGTGATTTCGCAGAGTGTGATTTGTAGCGGATTTTCATTTCGTATGTTTTTTTTTTTGAGGTGCTTGTAACGCAGTGGTAGCAGCGCTTTGTTAGTGATACTGAAGTAAAGCAAAAGCATCTCCGTTCTTCGGAAGGCACGTTAAGCCGTTGGTCCCGGCTAGTATCGGTTGATATTAGTCGTTAAGCATAGTCAGAGGCCTTATGGGCGGGCGGCTTGATAACATCTGACAGCAGGGTTAGTCGCTTGCCTTGCAAACACCTCTCCACAAATCCGCACTGAGCCCGCGTGGTGGAGTATGGCTCAAACTATGTCATAGTTGAGGTAAGGCCTTTGTCCAGCAGTGGGATGTTACAGGTTAACTTTCTTTACTTTTATGAAAATTTATTTGCTATTGCTCGAAATCTTCCATGCCAAATTTCGTATAGTGTCCTACCCAGTTATCGTAGGTTTGGAAAGCGCGCGCCCTAATCCCCTATCTCCCCAACCCTGATATTCCTACCCCGCCTACACCGTCCCCCATCCTGTCCTCCCCAGAAGGGTCGTCCGGCAGCGCGGGCAGCGCGTCGTGCTCGTGGTGCGGCGTGCGCGAGTCGCGCGGCTCGGCCGCGTCGCTGTGCTCGTCCGCGTCGCCGCGCTATTCTTGAAATCTTCCTTGTCTAGTTGCGTATAGTGTCCCATCCAGGTATCGTAGGAAAGCGCGCGCCCTAATCCCTCATCTCCCCAATCCTGATGTTCCTACCACGCCTACACCGGCCCCCATCCTGTCCTCCCCAGACGGGTCGTCCGGCAGCGCGGGCAGCGCGTCGTGCTCGTGGTGCGGCGTGCGCGAGTCGCGCGGCTCGGCCGCG
Source organism: Pyrausta purpuralis (assembly GCA_963924145.1). Lineage (NCBI taxonomy): Eukaryota > Metazoa > Arthropoda > Insecta > Lepidoptera > Crambidae > Pyrausta > Pyrausta purpuralis. Next base: position 4,795,985 of record OZ001649.1, on the reverse strand, counting down.
TCGCTGTGCTCGTCCGCGTCGCCCGCGCTATTTTCGTAATCTTCCTTGTCTAGTTGCGTAAAGCGTCCTATCTAGGTATCGTAGGTTTGGAAAGCGCGCGCCCTGATCCCTAATCTCCCCAACCCTGATATTCCTACCCCGCCTACACCGGCCCCCATCCTGTCCTCCCCAGACGGGTCGTCCGGCAGCGCGTCGTGCTCGTGGTGCGGCGTGCGCGAGTCGCGCGGCTCGGCCGCGTCGCTGTGCTCGTCCGTGCTATTCGTGAAATCTTCCTTGTCTAGTTGCGTAAAGTGTCCTATCTAGGTATCGTAGGTTCGGAAAGCGCGCGCCCTAATCCCTAATCTCCCCACCCCTGATGTTCCTACCCCACCTACACCGTCCCCCATCCTGTCCTCCCCAGACGGGTCGTCCGGCAGCGCGGGCAGCGCGTCGTGCTCGTGGTGCGGCGTGCGCGAGTCGCGCGGCTCGGCCGCGTCGCTGTGCTCGTCCGCGTCGCCCGCGCTATTTTCGTAATCTTCCTTGTCTAGTTGCGTAAAGCGTCCTATCTAGGTATCGTAGGTTTGGAAAGCGCGCGCCCTGATCCCTAATCTCCCCAACCCTGATATTCCTACCCCGCCTACACCGGCCCCCATCCTGTCCTCCCCAGACGGGTCGTCCGGCAGCGCGTCGTGCTCGTGGTGCGGCGTGCGCGAGTCGCGCGGCTCGGCCGCGTCGCTGTGCTCGTCCGTGCTATTCGTGAAATCTTCCTTGTCTAGTTGCGTAAAGTGTCCTATCTAGGTATCGTAGGTTCGGAAAGCGCGCGCCCTAATCCCTAATCTCCCCACCCCTGATGTTCCTACCCCACCTACACCGTCCCCCATCCTGTCCTCCCCAGACGGGTCGTCCGGCAGCGCGGGCAGCGCGTCGTGCTCGTGGTGCGGCGTGCGCGAGTCGCGCGGCTCGGCCGCGTCGCTGTGCTCGTCCGCGTCGCCCGCGCGCTACTGCTACCGCCGCCGCCAGCGCCGCCCGCCCTACGCGCGCGCCGCCCCGCACCACGACCATAGTTGCGGGGACATATGAACAACACATTACATACACCGCCGACGGTTTCCACGCGTATCTGTTATGGACCAAGTGATAGGGCAGTATACATAATGACCGGTCATTATGAAAAATGACCAATATGGGAGGGCAATTTGATAATAATTATTCAAATAATCAAATTAACCGGCCACTATACATAATGCCAATCACCTTTTGAGCAGAGTAATACAAACATATTTAATTACTATTTTTTTATTGTTATTCTCATTAAACTTAAAATAAACTACATATTGAACCACTTAAATAATCAGATTTATTATATGGATTAATTACGAAGGACTCCTACCTTAAAAATTTACTAGTTTTAGCATTTAAAACTTAAGGTGAGTCATATTAAAAATATAACAAAAAATATAATTAAATTTAAAACAAAAATCTCACAACATTTGTTTGATAGAAATGACTTATAATTATAATGCGTACTTCCCTCCCCGCCCGCGTTAAATATAGCTTTATTATCAAATTGCCCAACTATCATGTAGCAATATAATAATGACCGTGCAATGTGATAAATAATGAAGTTAAGATAGTAATTATCACTTAGCCCGATAAAGCTAGACATTATTCATAATGCTCGTGCATTATAAATAATGCCCGCATTAATCACCTGGTCCATAACATATCGATAACATCTTGATAGCTGCTGCGCATTACCTATTCCGAGCGTACTTTTCTTGCCCTAGCAAATAAGAGAGCTTATGTTACAAGGGTTTCGGGTGATAGAAAGTCGACAGCGGCGTACGAAAGTAAGATACGACGCTCCCAGATGTAGCTCACCCAAACTATATGTAAATGCTATCGAGAATTTTGTCGAGATGTGTTGAAACCGGCGCTCACACTACCACACGGTTGCTGTAATTTTGCAAATCGAGAAACTTCTGGGACTAGAAAATATTTACACCATTGGACACCTATGTACTCCATCCGTAGACTCGTTGGAGTGTCAATTTTGAACATGAATTGATTGAGGGTTAAAACTAAATTCTGCCGCTGTCCGACTCAAATAAACTTATGATGACAGTAGAATTGAGTTTTGATCACATTACAATCTTTAGATATTTATTATGCAATCTCTGCAAATGTAAGCTCATGCTTAAATAAAGCTTTTTACTTCCCCCATTTCAAGAATCGATAATAATATATCTCTTATGAGGTGCAAAGTTACTGTTACCGTATTTAAACATAAATGATAATCGGATGTATATTCGGCTACCTTTATTTTAACTTGCTTGATGCGTTATGTAGCTAATATTTTCTTTCAAAATAAGGATTAGCATTAACACTATGCATCCGGTTGTTACATATTAGATCCCTACAAACGATTCACTGCCAAAAAAACAAAACAAAAGGTTAAAATGCAAAGACATTCGTAAATAGAGCGAAACCAAAATGTTGATTTCTTTATTTTATTTTATTTTCTTCAATCGTAATATTGTTTTTTTTTTTTAAATTGGTGATGTCATTGAAACTTTTCACACCAATTCTCTCTTTTTTCTTGATTATTGTATAGATTTTTGTGGACACAAAATGCAATACGCATAATCAGTATAAGAATATACGAACAGAGCCATACATGATTGATTGAGCTGTTTCGGAAAACTTTGATTATACAATTTCTTCAAACGTTTTTTTGTCTTAATTTATAAATAATTTAAGCATTAAAATTGAATTTGTAACTGTCAGTAAATCTTTTACGTCACTCTTAATACCCAATAAGTTACTTTTCTTGATACATGCACAACATAAGGTCTATTTTAATATAGTGCCGTATTAGTTGTCTCGCGTTGTATTAATTTTCTTGGTAAATAAGATACAAATCATTAAAATGCTCGTGTAAAGGCACCTAATATCGCATATGTTAGAAAAGATCCTTAATCTAAAAAGTTTGAATTTGAGGACGATTTGAACAGTAAGTAGTGTTAAAATGTTTTCAGGCCGATACTCGCCGACCAAGGTGTACCGTGTAACACATGTGGAGAATAATGTTTAAATTTGCTGATTTAAAGTATGCATCTCGCTCTATGTCAACCTAAATTGAGTACTATAATTATTGCAATTGTAAAAAGCAACTGTGTCAGACAACGAATCGAACTTTGTGTCTTACGCTATCCGGGTGCATGCCTATACCGATGGGTCATCGACACATCGGTAAGCCAGTAGAATTGTGTAAGTGTTTTCTTTACCGCGTAGGCAGCGTGGCATACAGCGTGACACTATAAAAACAAAATAATCATATTTTTAAATAGAGTAACTAAACTTTTATGATTTACATACGTCATGCGTGATTTACGTACGTCATAGTTTTGCGTAATTTAGTCACTTACAACGACTTCTTGAACTTAAAGTTCTTGGCATATTCACGTAAAGTCCGTTCCTCTTTGCTTGTCGAATATAGTAAACAAACTTAACATTCCTTTTTACCGAAATAATTTATTTTCAAATAAGATAAACATAAAATATCAAATTCATCAACTACATAGGTAATTTATATTTTAGCTCTGAGATCTTTTCAAACGAAACGGTAAATAATTATATTCACTGATATTATTTTTTTAAGTTATAAAAATAATGTTTACATTATTCGACTATCAAAGAAAAACGGACCGTAGTCGCTTTAATCTTACAAGTCAATAAAATCAATCATAGTTGCCATATATATAACTTCATCATATGATCCCTGTGACACCGGTCGGCGAGTATCGGCGTATCCTGTTCCCTCGTAGCGAAGTTGACGTGTTTCCGTCGGCAGGCGAGAACGACGTGGAGGGCGCGTACGGCTGGGCGCGCGGCGGCGACGCCGGCTCCGACATCCTCAGCCGGCTGCTGTGCGCCGTGCAGGGCCGCGGGGCCGCAGGTACTGTGCAGGTGGCGGGCGGGACGCAGCGCGAACTTGTCTACATTTTGAACGCCAACGATCGAATTATGCTTGCGGGCGAAAACGTTTTCCTACCGGTACACATTTATGAAATGAGACCATTAATAAGTAATGGACGAAATTCTGTGAGTTTTTTTTTAGTAAAAAAAGTTAATGTTTAGGTTGTTATATTAACTATATTTAAAAAAATACGTACGAGCATAGTTTTTAAAATTATCTCATTTATGTAAAAAAAAAAACGTCAAAATTGGACAACGTTTATGGGGTGGAAACCGTTTTCTCTTTTTATACGGAAGCTCGCGCGCACACGATCCTCTTAAGAGCTAATAGCTTGCACCTATTGTCTTGAACTGACGACCGTTCTTTTACGTATGTGCAAGCTATTTTCGTTTGAAAGTGATAAGGTAACAGTTTTTTTTGTGTTTTCTTAAAATATAAATCTGTTTTAATATTATAATAATATTTTATGATATCATTAACCGTAACATAAACAATTTTTTTTCAAAGTAATCTCAATCTTTTTATGATGTATGTACTTCTACCGCGCCTATAAAAAAAGGAAGCATAAGTATCAAAACGTTGGTCATAGTATAGATCTTTACTAATATTATAAAGCTGAAGAGTTTCGAAATAAAACACTATTTTACGGATTTACTTACAGAAACAAGTAGCTGAATATTTATTTGTTTGAACGCGTTAATCTTAGGAACTACTTGACTGATTTGATAAAATCTTATTGTGTGGGATAGCGTATGTACCAAAGAAGGCTTTATATAACAATATATACATACGGCTATTAAACAACGCTGCGAAGGAAGGGGAGGGAACAAATTTAGAAGGCGCGAATACAGTCGCGGGGGAACTGGCGCTTTTCGACACAGCTGGCTTTGCTTGGCAACGTCTTTGGGTATCCAAACAATAACGACTTCAGACCTTACAAAACGACTTATAAAAGTTTAAAGTAAAAGTTGCTATCTCAATTCCAGGGCATCAAACGATGACGCCGGCGGGCACGGATGGCACGTCCCCGGCGACGGCGCCGCGGCCCGAGCTGGACCCGCAGCTGTCGACGGCAGCTCACACCGACATGTTGCTGCTTAATCTGATGCGCATGAACGGACTCACGCCGAAGCATTCCAAGCACGGTGTGTATACTTGGGAGTCTGTGAAAAGTGACATGTGATGCAGCTGCTATTTACAGACCGTTTGACCTGATGGAAAGTTCAGATGAAATATGGAACAAACTGGCTTTCCAATGACATTTTCCTTCAAGGATTCAGATTTAATAATTTAGATTTAGCATTTGGAAACTAAAAGTGCTATATCAGGAAATATTTTAACAAACAAGCCGCTGCTAAGAACATAACAGAGTTATTGAAATGACATCTCCACACTTGTTATTCTTACGTCTATCGTATCTTTACCTTGTTGTCAGTCTGACGTTAATCTTCACTCGTTCCGCAGGTCCCAAGCGCCACTGGGCCGCTACCACACAGAGTCCTGATAGCGACCTCCGCGTGGGGTCAGGGGTCCCGGGACCCCCGGGTGGGTCTCGCGGCCCCCGCCGAGCCGCCAACGCGCCCCGCTCGCGCCGCCCGCCTCGAGCTCACCTACTGTCGCCGGGGCAGCTGAGACACCATACTGAGCCTGTGAGGCCTGCCGGTGAGATGATATAAGCTGACTATACTTGATGCCGGATACTTATAGCCCCGAGAGCGACCCCAGCGGCCTCTCAGATCCCTGAGAGGCCGCTGGGGTCGACTTCCAAGCAATGCGGCGGTGCGGACATGCGGAGCCTTGGACTAAGCCGCTTTCCACGCGGGCGTCGTGACAAGCACTATATGTAGTGATGCCAGCGGGAAATATTCAAAATTTCCAGTTATTTACTTACTTTTGTTAAACAATTATATATTTTTTAAAAAGGAAGTAAAAAACGGTCTTCAAAATCAAATTGCACTATCCTAAATAAACCTTGGACCCTTAAAAGAAAGCTAAACATTTTTGGTTAACAAATTCTTTTTGGAGTCTGTGCTCTGATGTCGTGAAAGTGATGGCTACGACTTAATAAAAAAACAAGTCAAAACACCATTTTAATTTATAAAAAATATTTATTAACCATAACATAATAAGCAAAATATGTACACAGAGTTTTCATAATTTCAGATTGCTGACAATTAGATAACATTTTCAAATTAGGCGTATTGTATTGTATTCGTTCGTTTATTTAAAATCGGTCGTTTTATACTTATTCAGTTTGATAAGGTCTAATCTGTCTTTGGTAATTCTCGTATCCAAAGTAAGACAGATATAGTGACACATGTTTGCTTTAACTCACTTTTTATTTGCTAATATCCAATTTTTTACGGATTTGCATAATTTGAAAAGTTATTTTTTTCATGTTCTAGAGATATAATATCTACCTTTCTATACTAATAATATTATATAGCTAATATGCTATAGACTTTATTTGAACGCGCGAATCTAAGGAACTACTTCAACACGCTACGACGGACGGGGAAGAAGCAAACTCAAAGCGTAAGCCTAAGTCGCAGAGGACTGCTACTTCCTGGTATAGAGTATTATTGAGTACAGTAATGCTAGTTACTTGCAACTAAACCGCAATGATGTACAAAAGAATAGACATATTACACACCAACATTAAAGCATTTTAAAGTGGCGCAAAGATTACTCTATATACGAACGTATTGTTGTGTATTACGACACTAAGCGCTAATAGAGACAAATGTTGGGGCATGCCTGTTGATAAAAAGAGATAAATATATAACATTTGTTACGTACTTATTGCTACTGAGCGCTGATTGGTGCGAGCGCGTGACATCTCGCTCTTTAGCCTAATGTCCACCATTACCAAATTATGGTAAAGACTAAATACGTATTTTAAGTTTAAATAGTTTTAAATGAAAAAAACTATACTTATGAATGTATTGACACGTTTTTCTTATCTCTAACAGTTGCAGTGTAATTGGTACTACTCCTAAACACATAGGAAGGCATTTTTACCAGAAAATGAGAAATAATTTAGTGCGCTGTCGGGACGTGTAGTCATAAAGAGAAAGCGTGCCCAACTGAATGCACTTCGGGCAAGCCTGCCTTTCGTGTAGCCATTTTCGAGCGCATACGTCGTATCTATAATTTTAAAACATCTTAGCTAAACCGGCGTCATTTTACTTCCAGAGCCGGACCTGTCAGGGCTGTGCGCAGGCGCGGCGTCCCGCGCCGACTCGCCCGGCGGGCTGGCGCTCCACGACTACTGGCCCTCCGTGTCCTCCGTCAGCGACAATGACGAGGTCGAACTCATTTTGGACTACAACGTAAATATTAACCACTACACGCTTGAGGTTAATGCTTTGCTGCGCTGGTCCGAGCGTGGTCCGATTTCATTTGATAACTGAGGATACGTTTCGTAATTTTTTATACCTTATTTTCAAGTATGCTGAACCTGTTTAATTTATCATCTGTCTTTATATATGATTCATTTATGCTAAAATAAATGAAAAAAAAAACAATTTAAAAAATACAGATTCAGGGTTTAAGAATATAAACCTTGTCTTTTCTATAAATATTGTAAGTGCTATATTACTCTATTCTCCATTTCACTCTCTCACTTTGTTTGGTTGATGTAAAATACATTCTGGTATAAAATCTTCAACAAACATTATTTAAACAATATTGATCTTGAAATTGATAAGAGTTAGATTAGCCTGAAAATTATTTATCAAATGAAATATTTAGTACACTCATTTTTCTTTACTTACTACAATAAATTAATAGATGTTCTACGGGCTATAATCGGACCAGTGCTGTTTATTTTTTAGATTTGCTGAGTTTGCAGCTCACATCAGCGCTACTAACGGACGTGGGGGGCGCTTATTACTTTATATATACGTTATTGTTTATTTATTGAAGTGTATGTATGAATACTTTTTTATAGTGGCAGTTACGTATCAGACATGTATCGTATGTACCTATTATATGCTGCTTTTATCTTCCCATTCGTGTGTTTGTCTAAGCTGAAATGACGCGCCCCACGATTTAGTTAATTTGGGTGTGTAAGTGCAATTATTAATAACGACTATTCATTTGTGTGGGAGCGTCGACTCCTCTGCGAATTAAAATCTGTGTGCCTACGTCACAGCCGATTTGTCGTGTGATAAATCCGACAACGCCATCCTTAGGCAGACGCTGACGCATTGCATCGTGCAAAACGTCCGCTCTCTCGCGCGTTCACGTCTATTATGACATGTAGGACAACAAATCGTTTGAGTCTCCCTGAAAACTGAATGACCAATTTGTATATGTATTGCGTCCATATTTTAAATTTGCTGTTGCAATAACGCAATAGTGGGACGCGACATTTCAATTTTGACAAGCCCTTACTCTTATCGTGAGCTCGATCATTAAAATTATATGTTTAAATTACTCGCTTTACATACGAAAACTATAAACATTGCCTTGAGAAAAAATGTATTTTCTAGGTTTGGATTAAAATACGGGCGTGTTTTTTTATATTGTGTTGTGTAATATTATACATTGCACTTGTAAAAAGCAACCATGTCACACGAGGCAAGGCTTTATACAAGTAGAATTTATATAGAACTTCGTGATCTAATTTATTAATTTCAAAGATCGGCATTGCCATCGAATTGATAAATAAATTCCATTAACTTTGCTAAAAACCAAATCCAACACTCGTAAATAACATATCCAACAGGACACCCTGTTCGACATGCTCCTCAACACGCTCTCGATCGAGGGCCCCAACGCGTCCGGGGAGAGCTGCCTCGAGGGGGCGGGGGCGGGGGCGGGGGCGGGTGTAGCGCGTGCGGCCACGCCCCCCGTGCAGCCGTGGAGCCCGCCGTCCGCGCCCGCACCCGCGCCCGCGCGCGAGCTGGACTGACCGCCGCGCCGCCGCGCGCCGCGCCTGCGCGTGTGCCGCGCCGACGCCGCGCCCCAGCCCCCGCACCGCTATCGACGCGAGTATCATCACTGACCCCCGCTGACGAGCTGAGGTAGGCCCGAGGAACCGTTGGAGGATAAACGTGAACGCACATTTATCCGAGCCAAACGCGCCGAACGAATCGTCAAGCGGGCCTCGCACGCTTAGCCGATTCGACCGCGTTGAAGAAAGGATGAGATAGCGCTATGAGTGTCATCTAAAGGTGGTAGTGAGAATGAAGTTTTTTTCTGGCGATTCGACCGATTCGGCCGAAGCTTAATCGGCCGAAAATGTATGCCATTTTTCACTAACACCGGTGAATACATTACTGATCGGTACCTGTCGGTACCGTTGTGTGCGGACTGGGCTTTATCCGGGCCGTACTAAACGAATTTTAGAATTCCTTATATAAAACCTCATGACACCTCGCACACTTCCCCACGTCGGATCGTTCGAATCTGAAAGAACGCCAGAAATCCCAGATAAATTCGGATGACTACAGCAAATTCTGCTAACGGACAACCCGGTGTTCAATATAAAATTTTCATACTCACTCTCGCCTTTAGCAGTCACTCCTAGCGCTATCTCATGATATCTTCGGCGCGGTCGATTCGTCTTGTGCGGATATGTGTGCGAGGCCTCCTTGACTTCGATTCGCCCGACGCGTTCGGCTCGGATAAGTGTGCGTTCAATTCAAGAGCCGACCCACACGCACCGCAACCACACCACTTCGCAGCGTCAAAATGTAGTTAGGTAAGCAATGGTACGTGTAAATAGTGCAAGTGCAAAAAGCTGCAGCGGCTTTTTGCAGTTGCGTTGAGTTTCTGACGGTGTCGATGTGGTTTTCTGTTCTTTCGCAGCCGCGAGTTCTCGGTGTCGCCTGTGGTTGCGATGTCGTCGATAACGACTGCAAAATGTGGTACGTGGTTCGATTGTTGGTCGTTATGTGGTTGTGGTACGTGTGGAAAGGCTCTAAGACCTTTTGTACACGGCACGTTTTCCTAACTGTATGACTACATCGCAGGTAACGGCGTAATTTTGCCGCCTTTTACGCCATTAGTTCGGCAATGCATTTCCATGCGGCAGCGATACGGCTGAACTATACCTACAAGGATGCAATTACTTATATTAGAGTGAGATATATTTGTATGCTAGTTTCGCATGCCACTTGCAAATGCGTTGACAGCGCTCTGTCAACAAGCTCCTACAGTGATCTATGCGACACTGGTATCCGTGTCTTCATATGGTGTGAAGTAACCGTAGCTTTTCTTTCCGAAACGTGTGTGTACAATCGCTCTTACATACGCTTAAATCCGACGCCTTTGGACTTCACGTGCTTCAATTCTGCGACTCCTTTCTAAAATTTTGAAGGTTATCTCGTGTTCGTTGTTGAATTGTAGTTGTTGATTATAAGTGTACTTCAGAACTCCGAGCCGAAGTTCGATAAGTTTTAACAGGAACAATTTTTCGTTTCTGTTTTTTTTTAACAGTTCCTTTGCGCGGCCGAAGGTTTTAGTTTGGTGGGTGAAATGTTTACTTGATTATTAGAAAAATACATGAAAACGACTGCTGTAAGATGTAGCCTCTTTCGCCCAGTTAATTTTAGCTAGTATACCACTAATCGAATTTAAGAACTTTATATACCAATGATCTTTCAAAATGTAGATAGAAAAAACTAAAAGTCACAAAAAATATTTTTGACTTATCAATTCGGAGTGATATGAGCGTAGAGTTTGTGGCAAGCTTTAATTGTCGTTGATACGACGAGATAGATATGGCTTTGACCAGAGTCTAGCGTGAGAACGAAGCTTGGCTCGCTTTTGTTGTGCTGACTCTTAGGCGAATTTATTTATATTCTCTATGATATTATTTAGTTAACGAAAGTACCTTGTCTCTACTTTTTTTTTCGTTTTACAAAAATAAATACGGTTTTATTTTAAGTTTTATTTTACCGAGTTGAATGTGTTTCTTAACTTTGGATTAAAAGCATAAAATGTTTAAAAGATCTCTAAAAAATTTGTCAGTAGTCATGAATTCTTTGCGAAGAATTAATTCCATTCCTGTGTGTCTGTAGTGTGATAGATAAATATATTTTATTTTAGCATTTGGCTGCATTTATTTTATTTCAAATTGTAATTATTGTAACTTAATTTGTTATTTGTGAAATCATATCATTTTAAACATTTACTCTTTGAGCATACAATTTCAGTGTTTGTAGTGTTACGATTCATATCAAAATATCTGTTGATAGCTCTGATAAATAATAATAAACAGTATTAAAAGTAACATATAAATTTGTGCTGGATTTACTATTGTAAGCCTAGGTAGTGTATCTGCATTAAGTTTATTAAAATTTACCAGGCTTTATTTATTCTAGTTTTCAATTTCTTTGCAATGTTCGAACTAATTAATCACAGTAATACATAACATAATGAGATTTGTTGCTACAATCACAGTTAATAGAAAAGAGGTACTTTGGCTTTGTTATTTTTATGGATTTATGCTACTGCTCATTATGTTAGAGATCAGAGGTATGTACGGTGGCCAGAATTACTGGTTGTTAATGGACTGTATAATTTTAAGGATGAAATTAATCAAAAATAAGTTGAGCTGATTTGTCATGACATTTTAAGTAATATTATTGTCCAGGAGTAGTTGTATTGTAACATAGCAGTGTGATCTCAATTTGAGACTGTTCAGTTGAATTGGATTTGGTTCAACTAGGTTTTGGATATATTTTGTAATTAAAATTGATTTACCTACCACGGTGGTCCAGCCAGTTTATCGTGGACATTTGTTGCATTGAGTATCTCTTTGTTAGTTGAGTAGTTTGATTTGACTGAAAGTGCAAACCTGTGTGATCGCTTTAGTTTATTAGCTGCAATGAGTATGTTGTACTGAATAATGCTAAGGGCAAATCAATAATTTTAAATAATTATGTGTGTGACTTCTGCTGAATGTAGGTAGAATATGTAGGCTGAATTTATAGTTCTAAACAAGTCTGGGTACAACCTGATTATTACTCTTCGAATGGAAAAATCTATTTTTGATTCTGTATTATGAATGTATGTAAATGTTGATTCTGTGGACGTAATATAATTATCGAAATAAAACACTGTAACTCAAATCAATTTCGTTTTATTGTTGCTATTAGAAACAAAGTGTAAAGTGTTACGTTTAATACCTCACCATCGTTTTTTACAAGTAGTCGATTATCATTTCGGCCGCATTCAGCTGAAATGCAACTGTTATTGCGATTTACCTAAGTTTTCCAGTCGTCTCGCTCCTGTCTCGTTTCACTACAGACATACTCGTAGCTCGCACAATGAGCAGTTTTCTTGATTAGATATTTATATCATCGAGAGATGGCGCAAGCGACACTTTAAGAAATACCTTTTAAAACTTTATTGAAGTATTTTAGCAGAGGGTATCAGTAATAAACAGTGAAACAATATTAATGTGTATCCTTACTAAATAAAGGACTTTGATATGTCCAAAAAAAAGAATCTTTATTAAAGGTCATTCAAACCATAAAATTAATATTCCTGTCGGAAGGGAAAGTCAAGTAAAAGCTGTTGAACGAAACCGATTAAGGATGACAGCAACGTTAGGTACTTAAAATAAAAGTTAAGAAGTCCAAAATAGATTACCTTCTGTCCAGAGGTGAAATTGCGTAAAACAATCGTATTCAATTGACAGTTCAAAACTTCCGGTATGAATATGCATATTATACGTTACCGTACATACCGTACGTTTTGAACTGTCAAATGAATAGGTACCTACGATTGCTTTACATAATTCCATCTCTGGTGATTCATACCAATATTATAAAAATATTCGATATTTTGTGTCGACTTTTTATCATGCGGTAAACTAATATTTTTATAATATTGGTATGAATCACCAGAGATGGAATTATGTAAAGCAATCGTAGGTACATAAATATAGTAGTGTAAAACCAAAATTATTTCTTTAACCAAAATATTTTTGTTAATTTACCTATTAAATGAAGATTATTTGGCGTTATTTCGTTGTGATGCACAGCAATCAATAACCGAACGAGTCACCTTGTTTCAGAAGCACTATTGTCCTATACACAATTTCACTTTAAATTATAAAACATCATATGAAAGTAATTTTCAACGAGCCTTTATGGGGCGCTTAACTGTTTGACAGCCGCCAGTAATAATTCTGCGACGTCGCATCTCACATCTCCTTTTATCACACAGTTTTCAGCTACTGACATCTCGCTCTAGTCGACCTATTTAAAAAGGGATAATATTTTTCTTATGGTACAAACACAAAAATACTGAACCGAATAAACAGATTCTTTTAGAAAATACAAGTTGCGGTTTGTTGTAATTAAAACATAAGTCTCCTTTCAAAGACTAGGCTCAAGTTTGTCCGTATGCAACGGTTTATTTATTTATTTTAAACTTTATGCACAAAAAAATAACAAAGCATTTTTTACCAGTCAACCCTACAGTCTTTGCTAAGAAAAAACAGTTTAGTTACTTTTTTAAGAAAAAAGCATTTGCTTATAGAATTTCACGAAATCTAAATTATTTTTTTAATGCTTATTTCAAGTTATGTTAAAACTCCCTAGTTTTTATTTTATGCATTTTATAGTAAGTTTATCATAAAGCGTTATCTTTTTGCATACTCTCATCTTTTGCGAGTGTGTGTGTATAAATAAGGCAGATGACAAACTTTTGAGTGGCGTATTTCAATGTTCAAAGTGTTACTCGAACTGCCTGGAAAATTAATATTAGTTGACGTTATCGTAACCTGATTTTTACTCAGTTTTTCAGGTTGAGCAGTGACCTGATTCTTATTTTCATCATATTTTTTGTACTCAGTACTTAATTTGTGAAAAATAACTACTAGAGTTGGTTCATCAAACCGATATTTAGATGGTAGATGTCGATCAGGGTGGTGCGGTTAGCTATATACAAAATAAACACTGTTTTAAATGATTCAATATTTTATTTCCATTGCTCCAAAATATACACAATGACAAGTATTTCGTAAACCTAGACAGGTTTACATTTGCAAATGTCTTTAATAGGTGGTTATTTTAATTTCATAGTCGATTACACGAAGAACATGAATAGATTGTTTGAATACAAATGATTTGCAAGCGGAGTCCGCGCGAGCGCGCTGCAGCCACCTACCCTCTACTTACAATATTCAGTAAAATTAGTAAATTCACTGTCCCTACATTAAATGATATATTTACAAATAAAACTTTAAAAGGAACGCTTTGCAAACATTCAACAAACTTGAGATCGTCTTAACGTAAAGATGGTATAAAATTTAAAAAAGTTAAAGAACGAAAGTCAAACATCATTTTTATGACAAAATATTTACATTAATAATTACAATTTTTAAAAGGAAATTGTGCCAAATCACATTTTACAGCTTCCGAAAATAAATAACAATCGAATTTAGCCTAAAATACTTCTCTTTGATACATAAACAAAACAATAAAAAATAATTGCATTCAACAAAGCTACGATAACAAATTTAATATAAATTAATCGTAAAAGAAATGTACAATTTTTACAAAGCTAAAGGGATCACTTTCATGATTATCACTGTAATGTAGTGTTACGCCAGTTAGTCGCATAAGACGCTATTGGATAAACATATTGTAAAATAGCGAATATAAATGTAGTAATAAGTTCACGTATTTCATTTTATATTTACAAACATTATACGAAGCCTTTACATTCTAAACTGCGTCATCTCTGTCTCCTAACATACATCGGGCATCTAGTCAAAAAGTTTTAGAAGAGACTATACAAGGTAACTTTATTATATGTAAAACATTTATTAATTGAGAATAATTGTGCATTAAAATATCAAATCAGCTACAACTATTGTAAAGGCAAGTAGGTGATGTACGCATTTTTATTAATATTATATTTGATACATAATCACTATTGAAATTTATATTTCGATCTACCTACGAATATACCTCTACGCATTACTTATATTAAGTGGTGTTATAATTGTCTGGTCATATATTTGTCCCCCGTGGGATTGTATCACTTATTATTAAAATTACACCCTCAGGCAATATTATCTAATAAAATTTCATCGTCTGTACTAATTATAAATCTAGTAGCACTAATTTAATGTATATTATGCATCTCATTTTGCACTCTCATGTCCTACAGCGACTCCGTAAAAAGTAGTTCAATACCTACAAAGGGAGTCGAGCAACAAACTTGTGTAGTTTGTGAACAATCTAATGACAATGGTAGTTATGTACATACGCATTACAATATTTTGCTATTCAAATAAGTGTGTTCATTTCCTTGATATGGTTGCTTCGTTGAAGATTCCACAGCGCACGAGGCTCGCGTCCGTCGCCTGCGGCCTCCGCGCGCCCGCGCATATCCTCGCGTCGTCAGTTTCATCATCTTTCTTTGGCATTATTTAGTGAGCTAGGTTCGTTTAGGCTTCCACCGACAAATTATCCTCGTTTTAGAAATACTTTTACTACACGACGTTTACCGTATTGCACTGTTTAGTAATAAAATTTATGAATCACTTTCGCTTTGTATATTCATACATAAAATTAACCTACGCTTCTTCGCACTCGATAAAATTGAAGATTTGAATCGCAAGAAATTTTAAATTCACACCGTCCATTGACTCAAGCGAGTCGAGTATTCATCTGTATATTTAGATAACGGGTATAGTTCTATGAATATTTGTGACCTAATCTACTCAGTCGATTGAATCAAATCAAAGTAATAGCCTCTCTCTAGTCGAAAGCTTCGAATTGTCAGTATCGTTTCGGTACCGGTGAAGGTTTGGTCGGTCGGGCTCGTCGGGTCATAACAGGAGCTCGATTTCGGACGTGCTCTCGCCCGGATCAAACAGAGACAACAGTCTCGAGATAGCACTCAAAAGAAATCCGTCGAAGCACCACCCGAGGAATAGGCACCTTGGGTCCTCGCCGCTCACAGCGAGTGCGCGTGCGCGTGCGCGCGGCGCGCGGCGGGTCACACGTGCGACTCGAGCGGCGGGCGCGGCGGCGGCACGAGCGCGCGCGGCCACGCGCCCGGCGCCGACAGGTCGGGCGAGGACGTGCGCGTGTGCCGCGCGCTCCAGCCGTCCTTGTCGAAGTCCTTCGTGCCGCCCACCGTGTGCCGCCGCTTGATGCCGCGCTCGGGCATGCCGTTCTTGCGCTTCAGCTTGGTCGAGCGCCACGCGCCCGCGCCGGCGTCGCGCCGCCGCGCGCCCGCCCAGTCGTCGCGCCGCTCCGCGCGGCAGTTGAGGCTCTCGGAGCGCAGCACGCGCGCGGCGGAGCGCGTCGGTGAGCGCGAGAGCGACTCGGAGCGCTTGGGCGGCGCGGCCTCGTCGTCGGCGTCGCGGCCGTCGGTCTCGTCGGAGCGGCGCTCGTCGTCGGGCGCGTCGTCGGAGGCGGGGTCGGGCGCGCGCGGGCCGGCGCGGTTCTCCTTCTCGGAGTCGTCGGGGTCGTCGCGCGCGCGGCGCCGCGGCCAGCGCTCGGGCTCGTCGCTGCTGGAGGACGAGTGGCGCGTGTCGCGCGCGAGCCACGCGGCCTTGAGCTCGTGCGCGCGCGCGGCGGGCGAGGCGCGCGAGCTGCGCAGGCTGCCCTCGGAGGGCGAGCTGCCGGTCGACTTGCCCTCCTCGCGCTCGTCCTGGCACTCGTCCGCGTACGGGATGCTGCCGTCGTCGAGCGGCGACGAGTTGTTCAGCGTCCGCAGTTTCTGGTCGAACGTGCTGGTCAGAGAAGACACGAGGTCGCCGGCCCCTGCGGAAGGAGAGAGGGCGTCAGTCGGTGTCGGAGTTTCCGGTCGTTAGATCACGAGTATACGAAAGCGTGTTAGTCGTCTGCGCCGTTAGGTGATACGGATCGATGGGATGAACGATATAATACAGTGGGAGGCGATGATGTGTCCTCGGCCTACGTCTGTCGATGCGCGAGCGCAGAAGCCGTGCTGTCAGACTGTCAGCGACCGCCGAATCTAAGCGTTAGTTTCACGGAGTGGCGCGGCTCCGTTGTTTACGTTGATACGTTTTGAATCATGTTGAGAGTCTTAGTGTTTTTTTACGGCATTAGTATAGTAGTGGGCGCTGACTCGGGCGGCATCCATTAATATCGCCGAGTGAGTAACGGATGCCGTCTTTCGCTAGTTAATATGCACACGTAAACAAGAAGCCGCGCCGCGCTGGCGCGTACACGCACACACTTGCAACACGCTCGCATTCCTATACCTTTAAATGTGGACAAAACAAAGGGATTGCTGTGTCTATTCTCTGACGTCAGTACTGGACACCTAGTGGAGCAAATAAGTGGACACCTTTTATAAAGTATAATATGTAAACATAATATTTCGGATGCGAGGGGGATGGGGTAGTTACATTATTTAAAATATCAAAATTCTTGTGCAGTAAAAAGAAAATACTAACCACAGATAATTCTGTTTTCAAAAAGATTGTGACCACATTGACTGGCCATACACCAATTTAAAGATCAAATTAAAAACGTAAAATATTTACCATCTATGGTGAAGGTTTCCTGCCGGTTCCTCAACGCTGCCATGGTTTCTATTTCGATTCTGCAAATAAAATTGAAATAGATTTAAGTTGGTCCTTCGAGCCGGATATCTTAAAAATATCCCTATCGACGCAAGATAGGACTCACTTGTTAACACACCCTAGTGACACAAGATAAAACTCACTTGTTAACAGTGTCGTGTTGTCCCGAATATCTGTGCGGCAGTCCGTCGTACTCGGCCAGGGAGGTGGTGAGGTGCGCGGGCGGCGAGGCGAGCGGCGAGCTCGGCGGCGAACCCCCGGGCGACGCCTCCGAGCGCGCCTTGTCGGGCTCCACCCACTTCTTGTCGGCCGCCTTGGAGCGCGGCTTGCGCTGAATCTTGCGGTTCGCCGCGGAGATTATTGAGGAGACTATGTCGCGGGTAGACACGTCTTTGCCTGGGGAATAACGTTCGGTTACTACATAGTCTGAATTGATTTCGGTTTGACTAATCCAAAATTAATTTAAATTAACCATCACAATAAATTATTATAACCTAGCTTGATAATCTGATGAAGATTGAGAAAAATAAAAATCCCGGATTTGAAGCAAAACAAAACTTAATCTTAACTGTTTGCGTAAACTTTTATGCACTGGCAATTTATCAAAATTAGAAGAGCTGTTTTCTTGAACCTAACAAATAACGCGTATTTGATAGCGAATATAAAAGCTAAGGAATAATAAATTACCTTTATGTATAAAAAAGATTCTGGATGTATTTATTTCACCCAACGCTGGTAAAAAAAAACCTAAGCTTCTTGCTACACGCGCAATGCAATTGCAATTGGAAATTGAATGGCTAAAATTTAATCGATTATAGACTTACCTTCAATTTTCTTAACATTATGTATGAGCAGGTCGCGCGAGGGCGCAGGCGCAGGGGACAACTCTTCAGCCGAGGTCGGGGGGTCCACCGGTGGATCGCCCTCCTCCTCTTCGAAGTACCAGTCGTACTGGAAACAGCATACATTTTATTAATACAATAATTACTACTACTAAAACTCTAATGGCCTGGCCAGACCGTGATAAAGATAAAACCACCAGAAATCAAGAAAGAGATAGAAAGAGAGAGAGAGATATCCTAGAAGACACATCTTTATCACGGCTTCTAATCTGCAAATCACTCCATCTTGTTGAAGGCGGAGTTTGCGACAACGCGGCTTCAATAGAATACATTGACGCTTCCACATTGGTAAGAATACTCACGTGTGTGAGGAAGGACTCGATGATGCGGCACTGACTGGACATGTCATTCACCATCGCCAGCATGTCATCACTGGCGGCTCGCACGAGCGTCGGCCCGAACACAATGGCCAAGTTTCGCGCCTCCATCTTGTTGAACGCGGAGTGCGCGACGACGCGGCGCAGGTGCTGGATCAGGTACTTGAGTGTTTCGTAGTGCGCGTCGGGCAACGCTCGCACTAGCCGCCGTAGTTCCCGCGCGCGTTCGGGTGACCGGTCGGCCGCTGAAAAAGGAAAAAAATAGTTAATTTATCACTTTATAGTTATAAGTCATTAGAGTAAGGCTGTGTGACTTGATACTTTACGTATTCTTAGGTGACAAGAATCTGAGGAAATTTAATGAGTGTAGTGGTAGTATTTATACTCAGATTGTTAATTAGATAGACCAAAATGACATTTGGTGGGTGGCCACTTTTTCGTAATTAAAAAGTAGTGTTGTTTTTAAATAATTGGTAAATTTAATTTGTATTCAATGCCTGTTTTTAATCGATCACAAAATTTTAATAGTTTCAGCTTGAATTTGTGTATCATGCTTTTTATAGCTTGAGGTAATGTTTACATGTATTTTTTTAATGAGTAAAATCATATTATTATCATATCACACGTTCAATTGAATTGTTACAACGCTAACAACATTAAAAAATATAAAGTTCATTTGAAGCTGTTATTTGGGTCTATCTAATTAAACATCAGATTTTTTTTTACATAGTTTTCGAACAGAATCAACAATCGCTACATTCTAGGAAAGTTAGTAAAATGCATAAAAACATAGTGATAAGAGCAGACCCCTTCAACTGCGAGTAAAAATAATTCTAATGGTCCTTCGAGCCGGATAGTTTATGTCAACCAATGTTTCCTTGGCGCAACAACTGCACTGTAAGAATGCTCTACAATTTGTTTTAAGAAATGTACTCACCAATAAACGCCGGGTACATATCCGCGGTAAGCAGCGGGTCGGGCAGCCGCCTCAGGTAGGCCTTCAGCAGCGACGAGGCCACGTGCACGTCGGCCCAGCGCGCGTCGCCGGCCGGCGGGGGCTCGCCGCGGTCCAGCGCGGCCGCCAGCGCCGCCACGCCGGCCGCGTTGCCCGGCACGCGGTATACGCCCACTGTGCGCAGGCCGTACGCCTGGAAGAAAGGATATCAGTCGTAAGTGATAAAAACTGGCCAAGTGCGAGTTCGACTCGCGCACTGAGGGTTCCGTGCCAACCTTAACTGAATTAGGGAATCCGTAAGTGGAGTTCACTTAGTAAAATACCACAGTATTTTGTTGACAGCAAACATAACTTTGTTTTTCATAGTTTTTGTATGAAGAAAACAGTTATGTTTGCGTTAACTTCCCGTCCGATCTCGACCAAACCAAATTTCGTTGAAAGTATTTGTTAAGATCTATTTATTTATTATATTTTTTCAAAATTTAAACGGTTTTAGATTCATGTAGAGGAATAAATATCATTATATTTATTTTTTTGTATCAGTATTGTAAAGCGGTTAACAGGATACATCTTTCTTTACCAAATTTCAACAGTGTAATGGTTGTAGTTACAGAATAAAGTGGCTCTGACATACGAACGGACAGACAGACAGACTTGACGAAACTACTAAAAATTGTGAGAATAAATGAATCTGTAGCCGACGTTTGGTGGTGACTGGAATGGAAAGTCAAACAGCGAAAATCTGCATGTAGCCTCATGTAAAGTTTCTGCTCTCTAGGGTTGATATGTGGTCTAGTGAATATTAAAGGGTATCTTGGAAGAAAGCTTGTCAGATAAGCCGTGTGATAATATTATTTCTAAGTAAATAGGATTAGTGAGAATAAATAAATCTGTAGGTGTCATTTAGTGGCGACTGATATGGAAAGTCGAACAGCAACAATCTGCGTGTAGCCTCATGTAAAGTTACTCTGCTCTCTAGGGTTATGTCTAGTGAATATTAAAGGGTATCTTGGAAGACAATTTGTAAGATAAGCCGTGTGATAATGTTCTTTATAAGTAAATAGGATTAGTGAGAATAAATAAATCTAGTGTCATTTGGTGGTGACTGGTATGGAAAGACAAACAGCGACAATCTGCATGTAGCCTCATGTAAAGTTACTCTGCTGATCTGCTCTCTAGAGTTGATAAGTGGTCTAGTGAACATTAAAGGGTGTCTTGGAAGAAAACTTGTCAGATAAGCCGTGTGATAATTTTCTAATTAAATAGGTTTAGAGATAGTGAACAATAACAACAGCGTCTGGTGACCGGAATAGTGAACTTTTGTTTGTGCATTGGAAGTTTTGGCTCGTTCGCGAGTATCGTAATAATACAACTTATACAGATATATTATTCTTAAACAAAGAATTTTACGTATATGTGCTGTTGTGTTTTCATTCTAATATTAAACTTTCATAAAAAAATTTAGAAAAATTTGATCTTATATTTTTTTTTTAACTTGTAAAATTATCCCTTAAATCCGATTGCAGTTTATTTATGAATCACGGAACAATATAAACAGATGTTCCTCTACCGAATTCATCGCTCACGCGCTTAAGCGAGTTGCAATTCACCTGACGTCGAGCTACCGATCGGCTACCAATTAACCGCGGCTTTGGCCACTGTTTTAGTGCAACTAAGATCTAGCACCTTTGTTCGAGAGCTAGCTCAGTACGGTAAAAGCGGTGGACTGTATGAAATATTGTAATGAATATGATAAAATCTGCGACTACTAGGTTGTGGTTATAAGATTGGAACGCGCGCATAGCAATCGCGGTGGTCCGATGCGAAGGGTTCGGGCGTCGTCGCGCCCCCTCGCCGCTGGTGTGGCCGAGCCCAGCCGATGGTGTATAAACAACCTTATTTAACAAGTGTCTCACCTCGACAGCGTGCGCGGGTAGAGTGACCGCTTTTGGCACGAGCGGGTGCTCCGGGTCCGAAGGGCATCGTTCCAGCGGAGCCCCGAGCCAGCCGGAGGCGGCCGCGGCGGCTGCGCTCGTGCCGCCGTGCATGCGCCGGAGTTGCTTCGCCATGCGTCCTTTCCACGTCTTGTTCTTTGGCGACGAAGGCAGGGTTGGCGTTGGGGGACCTGTAGGATAATACAGAATAAGAAAAATAAGTATTGCGTTAATGTCAAAATCAAAACTATAAAAGTAATAATACCATCTGTTATTTAGGTACTAAATCATACCATAAGTCATAAAAACTTTGTTGATAAACACAGATTAAAATGTTAAGGTAAAGTTGCTGGCCGTGTCTGCCTCTACCTAAGGCGTACTGATAAGAGTACAAGTTAATACAGTTAATACAACCTTAGAATAATAGTAGTGCAATAATAAAATGCTAGTAAAATAACACATCTTGAACTTGAATGAAAGTAGAAAATGTTGAAAATAGAAAATGAAATATAACTGAACAAAATATTTCGCAAATTTCACGTCAATCAAGGAAAACAATGTCTCAGGTAAGAAGATAAGACCTGGAAAGACGGCACAAAATTGACATTGAAATTGAGGCCTTGAGAAAATACGTGCTTAATGTATGCACATAAGTTTTCACAATTTTAAACTGAATTTATATTAGCACGAAATAGTTTCAAGTTTAGTTTGTAATAATACATTATAATTAGTGGATACGATTACTCATTGAAGTTTTTTTTTTTTGGGATGTTGATTTTGATTCATAGTATTTTTTTTTGAGATGTTATCACTGCGCTGTAACTGCTATTGGGCTAATAAAGAAGTTGTGACAGAATGCGGATGTCATCTTATTGATCATCGTCTCGTAAGAGTGACATCAGATGGAGCGCTGCTAGCTACTGTCGAGCGCGTCTGTTTGTACTAGTATCTTTCTCCGATCAGCCCTTTTTGGTTTAATCAGATTTGATAGCTGCGCGTCATTTACACTGAGCCCGTACCTGTAGGCGATCTGTTCCTGCCGATCTTCTTGCTGCGCTGCGGCGGCAGCGGCGAGGGGCAGTCGGGCGGCGGCTGCGCGGGCGCGGGCTGCGGCGCGGGCTCCGCTGGCGGGGGCTCGGCGGAGTGCCGCCGGAGCGCCGCTAGCCAGCGCTGCGCGTCTGTCGCTCCGTCCGCCTGTTGGTAAGAAGATAGAAAATAATTTATCTTGCTTTTGCTTCTATACCCTAAGACTATTAGACAGTTCAGAGATGACAGTTCAACATGCTGCTGTTGGGCAATCCATCAATAGTTATAGGGGTTTATTTCAGACCATGATGTAAATCCCAGTCACACATGAGCGGCAGTTGTAAGAAAAGTTAATAATATAATCTACTACCGATGTGAATTTTCTGAATTATTCGTTTGTCAAAAATATACAAATAATGCTTACAAAATTTGCTGTCTTACTAACATATTCCAATCATAATAAACAGAAAAAAAATCAATTAATATTAATGATCGATGGTAGTTTTATTTTCCATAACTATGTAATGACAATAACACCGTAGTCTTGCCTGTGACCACGGATGCTGTAAAGCATTCGAAACGTCAGGCATATAGTATTAATAAAATGTGCGCGAAAAAGAAATCCGTAAAGTCTTTCATTTCAATGAGAAAATGTATCTATTTAACCACTAACATTTCCATAGGAGTAATTTGTTACGTATTAAAAGTTCAACATTTTTGAATCGTTCGTCGGCTTTTACGACCACTGCTTACGGCAATGGCCTCTTTCAAGGGCTTTAACTATCTCTATTACCTCAAAAAACACTGCCTACAATACCAAATGTAGATTAAGGGTCAGTAGGTAACGATACCTGATACCTTGCGTAATATCTAATCAATGATCTTGAAATAGGGCCGGCCTCTACGGAAAAGTTGTTCTTGTTTGTTACTCAATCCCATAAATGATGGCTTTCCCATAACCCTATTCAGTTTATGGAAATGTTATGTTATGTTTGTTGTTCAATCGTACCGTAACGATTAATGATGTACCGTCAGATTATTTAATATCTCATTAACGTACATGACACGTATAAATACGCAAGATGTCTTGTAGTCTGCACGGTATTACATAAAGGTCGAAAAATATCTACCTAAACGAAACCTATAAACTCGTTAACACATTTACTCTACCTTAACAGATGTATTACAGATCTCGTGTGACTGAACACAGTGCTATTACTTTCGCTACGCCCTATTCGTTACCTTGAGAAAACCAAATAGGACGTGTAGATTTAATGAATCCGAATGTTTTGGTCACCAAATACTACGTCTCGGTTTCCCAAATATTACCAAGACATGGACCACCAGGCGGCATAAACACTAAGCCTACCTGAAGCAGCAGCTCTGCGCCCGCGGCGGTGGTGACGCGCACCACGTGCTTGCGCTTCGTGTAGTCGTCAGCGAGCGCAGCCAGGGAGTAGCGCACGTCTAGCGCGTCCCGGGACGCGGTCTGCGCGTCTGAGCCGGACCCACTCACAGCGCCGGGGCTCTGCAACAAGGATATAAGAAATTGTTAGACTGAAAAATATGAAGTGAGTAATTGCGAAGACGTATGGGATCCAAGAATTATTACATGAATTATGAAAACATGAGTCATAGATTGCGACGCAATGCAACACTAGACTGAGCTGCCTCACAAAATACACTGGTGTAATATGCACAAAGATATAAACTCAGTACATATAACCTCAGTGCATATAAACTCAAACAGTGGTTGATACATAGATTAAATCAAAATTAAGGACTCAATCGCGTGCACAAGGCTACTAACAAATATTAAATGTAGATCTACTTTCGAAAGTAATTAAAAAGAAAATATGGTTGCAGAATCGCTGAAGGTCACACAAGTCGGGCGCGTCTTTTGGCAAGTCCAAGGTGAGATTTGTTTTTATTAGCGACGAATGTCACGAGATGCGGTCTAAAAAGATTACTAGATGCAGATATCATTTATACTTGTGAGAATTTCACAAAGTATAAAGATGTAAGGCACTAAGATAAAAAACTGGAGCAGTGAAATTCTACTTTTTACAAATACGTTTCATTGTTACTTTTAAGCTGAAAATGTAATACAGGCTTGCTTACCACTGCTACTTCAATCATATACAAAAGTAGAAAATTACGTATAAAAATGAGGGCGCTTATCAAAAAGTGAAGCTGTAGGCAGATCTCTTTTTCAAAAAACCTAAACTTGTTTACGTTCTTTACTCGTCGAAATTGCCGAAACTGCAATAGACAAATCGTGTGAACAACAGCTGCTCACGGAACTAGAATAAAAATGGCGGCAGCTTTCACCCCCTAATTATAGATATTACCTTTCATAAAGAGCAGACGTGAATCAGACAAGTGCTCGAAATGTTGCCCGTGTTTTAACCTCCATTATCTTTTTAGAGGCGACATAAATCAAATAAGTAGGGTTGCCAAAGTGCAAGAAGATTGGTGCTTCTTTTGCATCATGTCTTTAAAATCCTATCAAACAAGTCTTTGCCAACTTTGTTTAAGGGTCAGCTATATACATATATGTAAAAGCTTTACGTATTATGTAAGGTATCTAGCTAACGATACGTTTCGTTATGATAAGCTTCTATGTTGTATTTTTTTTATTGTTATAGTTAACTAAAAGACTAAGTACGTACATAAAAATTTTGCGACTTTAACTTTTTAAATTTCGTTAATATTTTTATGACTGAGCTGGTACCTGCTTATATAAACAAAACCTTTCCAAAGCGTTGTAGCCCTACTATGGCGCCAGAGCGCATGCATGTGGGTTATCGTAAACTATGTTGACCGAAAAACGTCGCCTTCTTGTCCGTTTGCATTTATCCACGTCTCCTTGCCTCTTGCAGTGAATGTGTTAGGTATGTTAATACGGTAACTTCTGTTACCTACTTCCATGTTATTAATTACTACCTCTTAACGAGATCGAAGATTACTATATATACTTTCTTGATGACACAATAATATTTAAAATATTTTGTAACTTTACGTATTCCATATATTCAATCTCGTATTGCATAAACGAATTGAACGATGAGTAGTGAGGGCAATACCTGAGTGATTGCCATCGCAATTGCAAATGAACGTTTGTAATCTCCCCAGCCTACGCACAAATAAATGGATGCCTTGTGTAGGCTTCAGCTTGCTAGAACATCTGCGAGCCAGCCGCGGGCAACGCACAGTTTAAGGAGGAAATCGAAAGTAGAAACAGACGTGCAGTCAATTTCCGTGGAAAGCGAGGGCGATCTTCCGTGGAGACATGGGAAGTGTGCGCGGCGGAGTCTCCACTTTGTCACGGCACATGCCCTGTGGCCCTTAATCGTGTTTGCATGCATTTATGATTCTGCGTCTACACGCATTCAGTAGAAGAAAGCTAATGTTTTGCTTCTTTTGTTTGCGAGCTAAGCTTCAGTTCAACTAATTAGCTTTCATTCAGGGAAAGGATTTTTGTCGTGAAAACTAGGTTAGCGTCCTACAACCGAGAGAATGTAGTCTCGTTGTCTTACGTGGATTTCTATTCTGTTTTGTTCTTGCTGAAATTGGGACTTATGGCACGAAATCACGCGGTTTGACCGAAACGAAACGGCAAACATAAAAGAAACAAAAATTGAAAAACTGGCCTTAGCAAGCATTCAGCTATCGTGCTTCGACATCACCGCAGACCACAAAATAAGTTTTACTTGAGAAAAGACCAGCTATGCGTTTCATAGCGCAAATCGACGGAGATAACCATCAAAGGTTTATTAAAGACTCTGACCTGAATATCTACTTTCTGTATTTGCATCACACAAAAAAAGAAGCGTGTGTTGACCGACGACAACATTTCACGATCGCAACCTATTCACATCAAATGCAATTAGCAGGTCAACGGTCTTGTCAGAAGTGGCACAGTGACGTAACGTCCATCTTGCGGGCGCGCAGGAAAGATGCTAACGAACAATTAGCAGGCATCCACAACGAGGATGCATTTAACGAATAACTAGACGCGACCGTTTAGATTTAGAAAGTGGGCGAAAGAATCGAAACTCTATGACCCGATAAATAACCGAGCGGCGCCTTCATCGGATAGTAATAACATATCACTTGTGGGTCAATTGCTTATACCTTCCAATGTTGGTAATTGCGATGCTGCGACGCCCTCGCGCTCGTGGCGAATCGCTCTTGATAATAGTTTAACGACGGCGAGACTTCGTCCCCAATCAATTAATTGGTAACTCTGGCTTTCAGATTGAGAAAGGCCAGTGTCAAAATTTAAACTACTTTTATGACGCTGGAGGCCAGTGATTAGATTTATTTTCACCATCGATGAATGATTAGTAAGGAATTTATTAAAGATGACCTTTGGTTTAGTGCAATGAGTCCTGAAATAATCATTTATGATTAAGGCGCCACTAAATCAATTTGTTCATAATAAAAATTAAGCTCTTTGCTTGAAAGTGATAATGTTATTTCAAAAGCTTTGTCATGTGCCTTTAAGAACTAAAGCTCATTACAACGTATAACAATGCGTATTCAAAGCAATCCAGATTTACGGGAACAAAAGCTCACCAATAAATCGGTGTACCAGAGCGTCATGATTTGGCTGAAGTCCACGCGCGTCACTTGTGGTCACTATACGTCTTGGTCATTGTCACAGCTTGGCAACCGGCATGCATAATAAATGCACTCGCTTCAGTCCGTCCCGAACATAATATACAGTTTATACAGTTCTATAGGCTTTTGCTCATAAATTCGTCAAGAGTGCATCGTCCCACGTCATCGGGAAACTTCTGAAATATCACTAAACGCTTCATGCATTACTACCGCCGTTTCGGATCGAGGTCACTTTAAATTAAAGCACTTCTTCAGTCAGAGGCAAAAAGTTTTGCTTTTTGACAAGTGTTTATTTAACCACATGCACTGAACAAAATCTGCGGAAGCGGTTTGCGACACGGGCGGGCGGCGTCGGCGCAGGCCTGAAGGACTGTGGCGCGTCGCGCGTCGTCTCTCGCGCTTGCGCAGAGAAAGTGCTCCCGCGCAGACTCCGTGGCGTCTGCCAAATTGACGTTTTCACGCTTTGAAAATTGATGGCTTTTCCGGACGACTCGTTCGGCACAATTCTGTTTTTACTTTCTAGGTTTGCAACACTCGAGTAGTTTTGGCGGACGTAATTATTACTTTTTAAAAGCTCATTACTTTAGACCACAGTCACGCGGTTTCAGTCACTGAACTGAACTTTATATTATTAGTAAATAGGTGGACAAACTAAGGTATCTATAAATAAACTACAAAGTTTAAAGATACTTTGTTTGTGTACCGATATGCACAAGTATAATGAAAGTTGCATAGGCATATAGCTTTAGAAAATGATTGAAATCAGTAACAAATTGGTTTGCGATTTACGATCCAACCTGTCGCTCGTAATTTCATCTAACCCGCTAACACACCTCTGTAATTGCAATTCGTCATACTTTTCCTTCGCGCTTTGAGCATCAGGGTTGCCGACAGCTATTTTGAATCGTTGATTAACGGTTATTGTAACAGGGTGACAAGTGGCTTTTGTCTTTACCCGCTGACGTTAAAATCTGGTGATCTTGCCAACCAGTTCTCAACAAGTTCTAAGAAATAATTTATTATATTATTTTATTTTGATGGACATAATTTCCACCTAAACGACGAACAAGGAATGAAAAGAGGAATTTCACGGCGTGACAGCCCTTATGAAGTTTGTCATCGGCTTGTCATTGACCTTTTGGCAATCATTTTCGCGCTTTCTGCTAACATTGAATTACAGATGATGTTCCCAACTCATCGCATTACATGCTCACCTGCATATATTTAGATATCTGTGTAGATAACTTCCGCAGGTAACGACCGCTGGCGCTTATGAAACATAATAATATGATGATTTTCAAAGTCATATTTATATTAGCAGCTTTCTATTTATATATAACACTGAACACAACACTTTTGAGTATTTGATGTCATCCATTGATCCGAATCCGAATGCACAAAAATAATTTGAAGGTAAATAAACGTATTTACTTTCAGTTTCATGTTTCAGTTTAGCTTGGCTTGAGCTTCGCATTTGAATTGCGATTACTTTGGAACCGCAATCGTTTATTTTGCTTGTTAAATCTACATACTTATTAGCAGCAATCTAATTTCTTTTGAGTCATGCTTATTTCAAGGTGTATGATGATCGGTCACTGAATATTTAGGACGTGTTAGACATGACTGTTGATCATCAATCATTATATTGTTCATATTCAAATGATGAAACTGTCTTGTACTGTGACTGGCGTGGGCATGTTGCATAATACTGCAGTTTTGGATGGTCTAATAATTTTGTCTATAGTATCCGAAAGTACTTCGTGACTAAGTAGCGGGTAAACAATGAAAGTAAGGCGGTGACTCAGCCGTAATAAGTATGGGGCAAAGAAGGCGGTAGCATTTCGGAGGTCTCCGCATGATTCACTATTACGTGATATCGATTAAGGAGGTGTGCGAGGATGATCGGGCCTAACGTGAATTATGAAATCAGAAATTAGACTACTCAACTTCATTTCTGTGTATAGTATTCCTTATATGGGTAAAGGCATTGTTATAACTGTCAAAATAAATGTCAACCTGAAAAGGTTATAAAATTGACATGGATACTAGTCATGTGAAAAGGATATACATATTCTGTGTGTTAAAGGTAAATCAAGTCTAGTTTAGCATATTCGATCAAAAACATAAGATTACTTCTATGGTCGAAAGTAATATGCAAAATAGTACATAATGCTAATAAATATTGATACAAACAATGCGAAAGTGTTAGTCAAAACAGCAATAACTGGACGTAACAGCTGCAACAGCAAATGCAACTGCACATTGGCATTTACAATGCAGATGCCACTGCGTTCGTTTTCCGCAAATAAAGTCCATTACCATATGCATGAATTTCTTGAACTAGCCGTAATTGTGATACAGGTTCGTAATTTAAATTATACAGGCTCCGGGCATTTTTATTGACACTTATCGTAAATAATCACATCAAATAAAACGTTAGTTGTATTTTGTTTAAAGGAGGCAGTCATAAATGTTATATTGCTGCATATAAAAAAAGAAGCGGTTGCTTAGATGAGTATTAGTAGTTAGTACTTTTATTGATTGGAAACTTGTTTTGCTCACGACTCAGGTGCATTTTTTTTTAATTATAATAATACAATGTTGTTAAGATGATATCTATTACCATTCGAGTGTATAGTTGACTCAATGTTAGTGCACCGAACTTTATACAGTTCTCGCGAGTAATTTTAGCATTCGTTTGTTTTAAGGGCCGTTCCACCAGTATGTAGGTAAGTTAAACATTTCGCCATGCATCTCGAATCGGCTATCCAGATCAGTTACGCGTTCTTACGTCAGGTGCGTACGTCACGAGAACATTTGGGTCAGTTTATTTATTATGGCATAATCTACAACCTATTTTGCGTCTATTTTTAAATAAACCGGTAGAAAGTAGACCGGATAGCATGAATAAATCGCGAGCATAATAGATAATGGTCAGGCATTTGAATTATTCTTCGGAGATAGATCGTGCGATGGAAACGGTCAGTTTGATGGATAGAGCCTTACCCTTCAGAAATATCTGCTCGCTACTCGATCGCATACAAAGCCTATCGAATCTGACAGGTAACAATTTGTTTGAATAAAGTGCGGAAGTGCGTCAGTCACACTCGTTTTCAATACAATAATGATATCAGTATCCAAAACATGATCGAAATAAACGACGTATCGTGTTAAACTGGTTGCATAATCGATCAGCGTGAGTGGCCTTAAACCGGTAAGTGTTTAATTATTTCCTTCAATGTGTCAATTAAGAGGCGTGTGACATGTATTACGTTTTGTTTGTTTATTTGTGTGACCCGAAAGCGTTCGGGCGGTACGGGCTGGTCGGCCGAGCGGAACCGGCCGCGTGTGTCTGCCTTAATGGGTTTATTAAGAGTCGCGTGCGCATATGGCCTAATATGGTAATGTGCAGCGATATGCATAGCGGAGAAACGGCGGGGACATGCTGTTTTCTAGTTACCGTTCGTAGATACTATTCTTTTTTAATTTAGTTCAGGTATCAGTCATCACTTCTTTAGAGAGCACATACTATTTATGATCAGATAGTATTTTTAACGCGATTTTTAATAATGCACGCACAAAGAAACACTAGCGTGTGCTTCCAATTGCGTGCAAAAATAAGGGTCAGATTTTTATCAGTTCCTATGCAGATATACGAAATGTGCCCTTTCTTTCTGAGGACGGATGTGATGTATTTAAAGTTAGGTACGGGTATAATACAATGTAGCGGGCAATAAGTTTCAAAATTAACCACCATAAGTTTACAGACGCCTTCGTCGACGCAGTAGTAACATATGCTAACAGCTAATAACTAAAGAGATTCGATCCTCGTATGATTCACGGAACCAGCATACATATGCGATTAGCAGTAGAAAGTAAACAATAATAATTGGCGGCCCACTCGCGATTCATAAGCCATAGAGACCATTGATGCGGAAACTCTATGCCTGGAAGAGCCGAGCGTAGGCGATTGTCTTCTGTATTTGTAAGACTAAAAATTTCTAAACGAATCTAATGTTTGCTTATTTGCTCTAGCATTAGTCGTATCCCAACTAGCACACTAGTGGAAATAGCAGCCCATTTTGCAACTTGCATCTGTACAGTAGCGCTTTAGGGGTTCAGAAAGTGCTTTTAAGTTCTACTATTGCTTCCGTTACTGCCCATAGCTGTGAATATCACTAGGGGTAGCAGCAGTTGAACCAAATACCACTCTAGGCTTTACAAGAGTTCATTTTACATTCCATTTACTGTCTATAGCTTTAAAAGAGAGTTAAATCGTGTTTGTTACAGCTTAAAGCTGCTAAAATGTTTCTAATGCCGCTGCTGTACGCTTCACAACTGCATAAAGACTGTAATTGCCGACTTTATAACGGAACTGTAAAAAATACATATTTATTACTGTTTTGCCACTGAAAGTTACATTGCAGAAGTTATTTGCACTTTTAAGCAGACTTAAGTAGCAATTTTATCAACTGTGTTACTAATAGTGACACTAAGGCACAAACAAAAATAATGCGCCAAAATCGAGTTCAACAAACCCAACGAGGGTCCCGTAGATTTGGTTTTCTCACTTAGTAATAGCGGACTAGTTACAGAGGAAAAGTAAGTTATTGCTTGGTGTGGCAAATTATAAAAATAAAGTTATTTAAATGTTAGTGTGTATTTTTTGGTTTCTTGCTTCTAGGTGCATTCAATTTAATTTAATTTAAAATTCTAAAGTTTTAGTGGAAAAAATGTCGATTTTAGTAAACATACACGGAGTACAGTATTTACTAAAGCTCCAAACAAGATTTTTTGCCTAGATTGTGCAGTATTTTTGAAATGCCTCACTTAAGTCCTATAATATGAGCAATTTATCTGGGTTCAGCTAAACCAAAAGATTTGTATGAATTTTAAAAAAGTTTTTATTGAAGAAATGGGCTATTTGCTTTACGATGTTAACATACGAAATAAAAAAAAACTGTCTCACTGAGATGCTTTGTATGCGACTCTCCTGCCATAGCTATGATAAAATGTATACACCTGTATCTACTTGCTATCTGCCAGAATGTGTTATTAACAAGTTGGAAGAAAAAAATTTTTTTTTTCTACTTCACGTCTTATAATTATGGGGTTTTATAATAACTGCTGAGTTTATTCAAGATGATATTATATTTTTATTTACAGTTTTTTGGATCTTATCTCCCTTGTATGTTTTTTTTCCAGGTGTGTGTTAATATACTAGAAAACATGGTTGCCTTAAGTGTACAGTTGTGGAAGAATATTTCCATGTTTCGCACACTGTGATATTTCCTGACACTAAAATGTTCAAGTTATTTTTATGGTCCGAGAAGATGAGGCGCTGGTAACAGTTTTGTGGCTTATTGGTCTGGTGTCGAACAATCTAATATTTCTATCAACTGCTTGTCAGCCATTTCATACGTCATAATATTGTTCCTTTTAACAATTTTTTGAATCCAGTTCGGTTTTGGCGTTGAATCTTCTATCCTACGTATTTTTTTACTTTTTTATTCGGTCAGTGTAACACTGTTTTTCCCATTTGATGGACAAATTGAAAGTTCTTGTTCATATTGCTTTTCGTTGTAGATTTGAATTATTTTGAAAGGCATTCTGAAAAACATGGTAAAAAACATAGTTAACGAATTCAATAGGCGAAAACTATAGAAGCAGCTGCAAACGATCATCGTATTTTAGGGTTTTCAACGACTTTTACGGATCTTCAAGCAAGTAACCATTAATGTGGTTCGATACCTGCAGTAAGTATGAAATAAAAGTTATTGTAAAGACTTGAACTGCATTAGTGGTCCAGTTATTACTTGGACCTTCAGAAGAGTGAAACTTAACGCTTTGACGCGCAGAGAGGAAGAAATGAGGTTGAAGTTGCAACTCAAAGCTGCTTCTCATAGACGCCATGTTTACAGGATAATATTCATCAGTATTTAAGAATTTTATAAGTTTATATAAAAAATGTAGTAAAATATCACTAAATATAGAACCAGAAACTTACAAAATACAAATGTAGTCAAGTATGTAATTTTTATATCGTGTAGGTTTGTGACATAATATTATTTGCATAATGAAATTTCACATATTTTAGGATATTATGAGATAATTATTGAGGCGCGTAAAAAATACTCTAATAATATCAACTACTGGCACGATAAACTGATCTGCGTTTTTAGCCACTTGCATATAATACGAAACATATCTCAAAAATACTTACTACACTTCACTGAATTATTTATTTATATTCTGTAATGTCTGACGAACAACAGCTGTGAGATTTAATAAATAAGAGACAAGGTGAGTGATCTAGTTGGTACACACAAACCTGTCATTCATTCAATAAGCTCCACAAGAGCTTCAGTATGGTGATAATTATTCGTTGCAGCTCCTACAGCGCTTTAATGCCACTAGTTTGAAGTTCTAATGGAACTGTAGGTTGCAAAAAGTTGTGCCTCTTTGGCTGCAAAGCGGCTGCATTAGTTCTGCAGTGCACGCTTTAGCGCTTGAGCTTGGCGCCTTGAGTAATAATCGGATTGGCTCCAAAGCTCTTAAGCAACTGTTTTGTGCTAGTTGGGATGTGTATGTCGAATGTTTTTAATAGTCCGTAATGAAATTAGGTTACTCAATAACTTGATGGCAAAAAACCCTTTTATAATTTCATAAATATAAGACTCTGCCGTAGTAATATGAAGATTGGCTTATTAATACCCGCACTATTCTGTCTGTACGAAAGTTACACGCAACTTTTTTGTGACTAATTTATTGACTAACTCGTTGCATAAGAATTATGCTCCTCCCAGAGTTTAGGATAAATGAAGTTTCATGATGGAGCAGGGCGTTGTTGTATAGTTTCATCGTTTGTTTGAAATGTTAAAAGGAAAACCAACACTGACCTGTTTTGCGGAATTGGGTGATTAATATTAATTATCCTTTATGCATTGAACCGATACGGTATATGTAAGTGCTGATCGAAACAATAATATTTCAACATTTCAGGATAAGCTAACTAGAACAACTATTTATTACAGCAACCAAACTACTCGTAAATGTGCGAGTTCGATCTCGATAGAGGCTCATTAGCTCAGATTCAATTTTCTCGTGACATAACTAATGCAATAAAGTTCCTATAAGTGCGGCTAGACAATCGCGAATCGCGTTTCCAGCGATTTTATCTATGGTTCTATGCACTGGTTGTCTATGCACAGTGCGCAGGCCATCGACCCCGGCAGCGATGCGCATTGGCCGCATACTACTGCACAGTGCGTATGAGATTCTCGGATAAACGATTGACAGCGGGAGCCGGGTCTGCTAGTAGATTTTATTATTGCGTGCACTGATGAACATTAAAATAGGATTGCGCTCTGGTTTCGCAATTGATGCGCTTTGATCGTGTCTTGCAACAAGATGGTGTCATTTCAAATCAAATGCACGTTGTGCATGTATTAGTACTCAATGTAGATCGGTTTTTGCGAAAGAAATCATTAGAAGTTAAAGTTGCTTTATAGTTTACATTATTATTCTAGTGTTTCTATACATGTCATTGTTATTGTTTTTGTTTACATTTTGTAAGAATAGCAAACTAAAGTTTTAGATTTACGCAAATGCCAAAACTAATTTTAATTCGATGATAACAAAAAAACCTTATTATTATTTCATCATCATCAGCCATAGGATGTCCACTGCTGAACATAGGCCTCCCCCACGGCTTTCCACAGCGACCGATCACGAGCGGTCTGCATCCAGTTTGATCCTGCGATCTTTATAAGGTCGTCTGTCCATCTTGTTGGTGGACGTCCACGCTGCATCTCTGGTCGAAGGCTCTCCAATCTAGAACTTTCCTGCCCCAACGGCCATCAGTTCTTTGCGCTATGTGCCCTACCCATTGCCACTTGAGCTTACTGATTCTAAAGGCTATGTCCGTTACTTTAGTTCTTCTACGTATCTCCTCATTTCTGATTCGATCCCGTAGAGAAACATTATTATTTAGGTAGTAAGAATCAACTGATTTTAAGTTTATTCCATCCTCTATCAAGAAGGACTAAAGTTGATCAATTGCTTACAAGATCCCGAACACTTCTTGATTGTTTGAAGTGCCTGTTAAATCAACTTATAATAAAATGTCTCATCAATACTGTAGCGAATTTGTCGCAGCTCAGGCATAAAATCAATGCGGTCTCGTTCCAGACAGCCGGTCTGCGCGGCCATGTGGTCGCTCATACCTACTCGCTGCGCCCACGCACCAATGCCGTTTCATTAAACACACGTACTGCAATTGTACTGAATATACTCAAGTGCTCTTCAGTTAGTTCGGAGTTGGACTAAGACAAATATATTGCAACGCCGAAAAAGAAGCTAATTTTGAAGTCAACGAACCTAACCTATTTCTTTATTGTCGAAGATGTGCATTAGATGAGTAAATCAAAATTTGTGCTTCTTTAAGACCTTTTGTTACTAATTCGCAAAATCATCATTGTTGTATGAGGCAACGATCTTACCTCAGACTTGAGTATTTACACAATGTGGAAACCCCCTTAATGCCATTAAAATATCAGCGAAACTATGGGACGGCTGCCAGCGAGAGGGTCTCACACAAAAACGCAATATCATTACATAGCCAACAATTAGAAGTGCGGTTGTTTGCTCGCTCGCGTGCACTAAACGGAGTAATGTTTTAATGAGTGGACTCGCCTGCAATAGTTCCAGAGCTGCGCAGGAGTGCCGGCATCCGTTCCTAGAACGGGCCGGAGGAGCTACAGACAGTGCGACGCTTGTACGGTCAGATACAGCAGTCTGACCTAACTACGAGCTTAACGTCTTTAATTAATTTGTGGTTTATGTAAATCGCACATTTAATAAATAAGAAAAAAACATATTTTTCTTATAGGTTACCATAGGGATGGGTCATAAATGTCACCATTCTGCCTCTGACTACTAAAGCTAAGTAAGTTGAGGTTAGTAGAGTTACTGAGTATAAAAATAAAGACTTTTAAAATCACTTACATACGAGTAGATGATATTAAATCACTATTATGTAAAGCCAACGCGTAAGATAAAAACATTTACGGCCTTAACACTAAGTAGTTTAATAATATAAGCTGTTCGTGCTAAGATAAGATATTAAACATTGATAAAGCCTCTTGATTTGCTGACAGTACAGTTAACAGGGGCCGATGGTCAGATATGTCGGAAATAGCCGATGTCACAGTTGAGTGATGACAGGCTTAGTTGCAGACAAATCGCTGTTGCATAAGATTCGAGATGCGATCGAGAAATCAAGATTATCTCAGCCACTCGACGACGCGCCTAAACTTTTCTATACAATCGATGGTTTGGCGTAACGCGATAACTTTAGAAGCTTTTGTGACGCAATGCAAAGTTTTAAAAGCATTTCTGTAATGACTATAGTTGCTTAATAAACGTTAGAGATGACGGCATCGTCAGTTGAGATTTATTTTAAAGTTAACAATATTTATAGAGAGTTACATTAATTTGATTTAAAAGGTTTCATCAAACAGTTTTGGTTCTATAATAATAATAATACATCTAGTCCCAAAGTAAGCTACTCAAAGCTTGTGTTATGGGTGCCAGACAACGGATACAATTCTTAAATACTTTTTGTTTGTAAATGCATACATGATATACATAGAAAACACCCAGACCAATACAAACAGACATGTTCATGCACACAAATGTTTGTATTGTGCGGGGATCGAACCCGCAACCCGCTGCGTAGTAGGCGATTTCTCGACCACTACACCAGACGGGTCGTTCTATGAAGTGCAATTGTCATTTTATTTACTGTTTATTGCAGTAAGTAACAAATCTACTCCTTTTGGGAACTGCATCAACGTTATTGTTTGCACGTCTTTTGTTTCACTATAGGCACGCAGGATGAGACAGATTTGTCGACGTTAGAATCAATTCACAGCGCCCTTGCTCTAATACCAACTGTCCCCTATCAATTACTTAATCCGGTGCATTATTGGGTCAATGGCGAACGCATAACTCACCATAAACTGTGATTTTGATTATTTTCGTATCAGAGATACGAGCGGGCGTGAAGAAACGGCGGAGTGCTGCCAAAGAAATCTCTCATAAAACGGAGTGCGTGAATGACGTTTGTTTACGAGTCGCTAAGTTGCGAAATGGTTTAAATTCGACTCGTTGTCGTGTCGAAACACACATGATCCAGTCATAGGTTTATGATGAAAAACGCGTTGATTTTGTGCACTATACAATGTCCCGGCTTTCATCGTCAAGGCAGAGATAGAAAGATAAGAACGCGGAGAGAATTAAAAAATAAGCACCGACTTAAAATGGCTCCTGTCCATATCCGTATGCACGGTACATTATGCTTTCTTTTGACTGTGATTACGTTTCGTGTGTATTCGGATTTTCACCAACTGTTTCAGTAAAAAAGGTCACTCTATATTGATACCACTAAATCCTACGTGATATGTTTTAGATCTTCAGACTTATGTCATTCTCAGCTCACTAAATATGACAGATGAACATAGCAGACACATAAATCAACACGAAGATCTTATATGACATGATTACCCTGTTGAATCATTGACCGCAACAGCTTTCTCATATGATGGGCAGAGCATCGCCGGCTCCGCGACAATGTATTGTCGTATGGACCCCAGTTGAATGCCCGCCTTTATGTCATAGTATTATTCAATACATCCCAGACGCGTGATAAATTATAGCACGCGTCTGGGATGAAATGAGCGAGAAAACCTTCTACGCATCAGCCCGGATTTGCACAAGAAAACGGAAATACGCATATAGTCGGAGCTAGGCTTAGCCTAATCCTCGTAATAGGAGCAGCATTACTAGAATATTCTATTAGTTCTAAATCTTCTTTTCTGTTTGATGTACAGACTATAATGGCATAGATAGGTATGGTGTACTAAGAAAATATAGAGTGTGATTATGAGGTCTAAATGTGATAAATAATGAAAATGCAAAACAATTTACTTTTACTAAGAGTCCTGTTACAGAAAACTAGTCATTATTATAGATAGGTTCTTATCGTGTCATAGAATTTCAACGATTTTTATCAAATTAAAATGTAGAGAGGATTATATTATTCAAGTAGGTGTAAACCGCTAACATAAAAGCTGTTGCGAAGCCAATCGATTTACTAGTGTGATACAGTCTACTTTTAGCGGAAGAAAATATTGATGATATGAACGATTCGCGTGCACTTAACAAATATTATTATTATTGCTTGCGTTCTCTACAGCTACAGTTCGAGTTCAAAGGAAAAAGCTGATGGATCTTGTCTCAATAAATTTTGTTAATGTTAGAAATCTTGACCCAATGTGGTCGGTAGATTCCATTAACGCGATTCACGATTCTTTTGAGATAATGCTTTTTGTCCAGTGGTCTGCTCTTTTATGCGTTATAGCATGGACGTGTACTTAAATGGATTTGCAATAGGTTAAAATTGCCGATTGATGTGCGATACGCCACCCCGAAAGCGACGCGCGCGCAGGCATCGCATACAAACTGCACTTTAAGTGGTTATGAAATCAATTGAACAGTTTCGATTGTCATCGCATAACAACACATTGCTGCGGAATAATAAACACTCTGCAACTTATGGTCTTATGACGTAATTTTTTAAACGACGATTTTGAATTTTATGAGCTTAATTGAAAGCCCGTGTAAGTGGTTTTAGATTACCTTCAATGCTGTCAAGTTACTTATTCGATTTAGCCAAAATTGGCGAAGAATCCGCTCGAGAACATAACAACACCCATTCAGCGCTCTTTAAAAAGCTATTTCCATGAATTATTTGATTAAAATTTATTCTGCGGGACCATTTATTGCGTACAAAAGGAGGTATTTTAATGGATATAAAGACTAGCGTCCACTCAGAGCCCCTAAAACGATGGATGCCTCGAGGAACGAATTAGACTATAACAGCTCTACTTAAAATGTGCATATTTAATCTGATATTATTGGTTCCATCATGAACGCCATTCTTTGGCACGCGAATACTAATAATAATATAAACTTAAGTGCAAAAAATTTGCATAATTTTTTAGTCTTAATATTATAACATGTATTCATACCAATTAATCACAAGGTGATTCATACCAATCAATTAAATATTTTTCGCATTTGTTTTTCTTTTAAGGTTTTGTATAACGTCTTGAATTGTCTAAGTAGTCTAAGAAAAAAAGAAGAAAATATTATATTAAAATATGTTTACTGCAGCCAAAAATCGTCTGTTAAACCATTACCCATTTCCTCGTGTAACAATCAAACTCGTAATTGCAATTTTATTGGTACCAAGTGTAATACCAGCGAGGTTTCAAGGATGAATGCCGAATGCGTGTGCGCATTGGCAGGAGGCTCACGCGCGCCGCCGTCACATCCTCGACGGAATTGGTCAGGTAATTAATAAAGAATATGCGCGCTACCTAAAGTATATGTTTGGACGCCGCATGCCGCATTGTGATCATCTCGGATTGTTCGCTAAATGAAACTGCCAGCAAGTGTTAAGGGATCGTGAATCATGGCAATGAGTCAAAGTTTTTGGAACTAAGCCTGTGGTCGTCTATATTGTTTGTCCAGTCCCCTTTTTTAACATCAAGTTGTAACGTCATAAAAGTAGTACAGACCAAGCTACTACACAGGCTTATAGCTGAGCAATTTTTGATCAAAACGTTAAGTTTGAATTTGTTTAAAATAAAGACTACATAAAGAATGGGATTTAAAGCGAATTTATATAGTTAGACGAAAGTTGTTTTGATTTCGTATATTTACAGCATTAATCGTGAGACACTTAGTTTGAGTTAGAATTTTAATTGCACTCTATTTGATGTTTTGAGAACTGCCACTCAAAGTTTTAGCACCCTTAGCGTACGCATCCAGACATATGTTTCGTCGGTTGACCGTGGAATTTACTCGTGTCTATTTCCGTTTTATTTATCCTTAGGATCGCCACAAATCTTCAATTGGTATTCATACTCGTATCATCGCTAACGTCAAAACAATGATCGGAGTATAACATGGTATAATTTATTGGATGGTCATCCTTCATATACGGGTATGTCGGATTTGTGAGTCAGTGTGGAGAGAAGTAGTTTCTTTATTGTTATTATTATTCTATCCGCTGTCATAGGACAAACCAACCAGGTGCGGGTTCGATTAAGATCCTACGTGCAGGTGTCTAATTTTAATTAGTTTAAACCGATAAGATCGCACTAAAGTTAACTATACACAGTGGTTTTTGCCTTTGCATGTTATTAAATATTAGCCGTATTTCAGTATCTGCCTAACTAAAGGATGACTAGACCTCTTGAGCTGACCAAAATATCGCGTTAACTTTCAAAATGACGATAATTTTATCGAAAACCGGCTTATTATTGTAAAAGGGCCGAGACCTTCGTCGCTTCCTCGTGCGGCACCAGGTCGTCAGCGCTATCGAGCTGTCATCTCCCGCCTATTATGCGCCATAGACGAGCGACCTCTTCAGCACCCAAGGCCGGCGCAGGCGCACCTACCTTTCCTTTGTATGAATAATCCTCAGCGATGGGTTCAAGAACTTTACATGGGAACGCTGTCTTATTGTGACAGCTCATGCATGAATAGATAAGGGAAATAAAATGATTATCTGCAAGCTTTTATATTTTTAATGTTTATCCTAACCGTATACAATTTATGCTTTAAGCTATACAATTAACACCGATAGTATTATTTAGCTAATAATTATGTTAATCTATTGACGTTTTAATATTGCGGTTAAATTTATGATCCCGGCGCAAACGCATTAGTCTATACAACCCTGTTTCGCCAGTTTTCAACTTAATATGCATGCGTTAAGGCATTTCTTTAGTCGACTTTATTGATTTGCCTCACAGCAGATATCGCTTAAGAGAGAGAATTACTGCGAGAAACAACTTCGCGAGATCCAATCTTTACCACAATATCTAAAGAAAGCCAACCCGTTGAAACTCGGGGACATTGTTGGTTACTTTCACTTCACATAAATAATTTGTTATTAATACCTAACATTTGTTGGTGGCAGCCGGATTAATCTGCAATTTATCCAATTGGTTAGGTTTCTAATCCTTACATCACACGCGATAATCATTAGAGAAGTCTGGTTTCTATACTATTCTTTGTCCGAATTGTAAACATTCTTATCGGCTTTCTATAGAAAATTCCTAAGTTGTGGAAAATATTTGAGGGTACAAAACAGATTGCGTCGGATACCGGCGTGGATTTTCCGTAACATTCCCAGAATGTCACGATTAGGCGCTCGTTATTGAAACGTCGAAACGTCAGCACAATCTTCAAAGGATTTTATTGGCAGATGAAGGGTACGTCGACCTCCAGGAAACCTTTGGAATGTTACAGCAGAACATAAAGTTAACTGATCTCTTGGGAATTGAAAATTAGAGACGAAACGAGCCGTATGAAAACCGAGACTGTGTATTTTCTCCTTGATAAATTAAATAGGTACTATTGAAAAAACGGTCGTTGAACTTCAGGGTAATCAAACGTTGCAAGTAAGGAAACTTGAGGGGAGTTTTTGTTTCCAGGCGGTAAAACACAGACTTTTCATTAAAGAAAAACGAAATTGTCCCAAACAACGCGGAGAGAAACAGTGACGAAATTGATATTG
The DNA here is from genome assembly GCA_963924145.1 of Pyrausta purpuralis. Classification (NCBI taxonomy): domain Eukaryota; kingdom Metazoa; phylum Arthropoda; class Insecta; order Lepidoptera; family Crambidae; genus Pyrausta; species Pyrausta purpuralis. The sequence goes on along the minus strand of OZ001649.1, from coordinate 4,754,080 downwards.
AAATAAACAGTTTTTGCTATGTATTTAAAGGGCGTCAAGTACAAGGAAAGAAGGTTGGGCAGCTGTTTACCTCGTGAGCTCGGATGGTCTTGTATAATGCATTAGGGTCAGACACGGCTTGCGCCACGGTGGCCAGGCTGCGGTTGCGGGCAGGCGACAACTGGGCCGCGATAATCGGGACTAGACCGCTTGTGCAATGCGGTCCACGACCACAGACACTCGATTAAATGGGGTATCGATTGATAATATCGATTATGTATCGGAAGGAAACACAAGCTGATGTAGCGTGTTTCCTCCATGCGCTTTGTCATGCAGCTTAGCTTTGTCAAATCTGTATACTACCTGGTTATCGTAAGAATGGACTGTATTGTCAAAAAAAAGACGATCGCGGGTGGATTACTAGCGGGAAACTGGTAGGAATGTGACATGCTTGACAGATCCATCTTTATGGTCGTACATTAAGCGTCATAAGTCTTTACTCTAGTCTATATTAGACAGATGAGCATACTATCGGTCTAGCATTCTTAGGTAATTTAATAAGAGTCAATTTTCCACCGTCAGATAGGACTTATCCGACCGCAAAAATATAAAACAACCGATTTTAAAGAGACATTCACGTAATTGATTACTGACAAATAGGTGAAGTATTTGAATTAGGCGTTTTGTATTGTATTTGACGAATATTCCTTATCGACTCTAAGTAAGTGTTCACACACAAAAACTCTTTAAAATCTTTTGCTTGAGTGTTTAAAAACCGATTTATGCAGTTACTTAATATTTTCTACAATGTGGGCGTATTGGTAATAGATTGGTTATTGAACTTGAATGAGCAAATAGAAAATGATCTACGTAACGTTTGACCTTATTAGATGCGTAATGTGTAACGTCTACGAACTATAACTGATTTAGCCGTCTGCTCATTTCGTAATCGGATTTACAAATTATGTAATAAACATTCAGCTCATTTTAAAATAGATATCAAAACTGTGTGCTCTGACCTTAAGTTTTTTATTAGGATATCAGCAGCAATGCGTGAAACACCAACAAACCAATGGAAAGTTTTACTTTTCTTCCTGTTTATACGCGGAAGGAAACGATAGTGTCTTTGCTTTGAGAATATTTACAGCGTTTTAATGCTAAAACTAAGTAACTAACGGATGTGTGTGTACATCTATTTACCTGAGTTACAATGTTTAGTTAGATAAAACATACGTTAGTTCCCAATAAGGAAATTAACGATTTAATGTTAGGTTCCAATGAAGTTGTCATGTTTACCAAGTAGTTACTCGTACATTCATGACTTCGAGTTGATAGACGTTTGATGAGTTTTCAATCATACGAAGATTTTTATAATGTAAATTTCACTCATACAACCATTGAACTACTTTTACTATACACTAGTGCCTCATGAATTGACGCCACTTGTCATCAACTCACACAAATTGTTTCATATTCGAAATTCAAAAATAAAGTAATACGTCATCCTGTCGTCGTATTTTCGACACACTTTTGCTTGACATAGCTTCTCTGTAACTTACTGTACACATGAGTTTATCGACTATTATGTGTTCTCAACTGACAGGCGTTGCTTCAGCGCGCTATTTTTACTTTCCGCTTATAATATCTACGAGTATCTGCGCAGAGCGACACCGTATAAGGGCAAGGGCCCACGAGGGCACGCGATAAGGCCGCGGTCACACCTGGGACGCGGACATCGTGCCCTTAATGCAAATAGGATAATGGACTGATAGTGCACCTTGAAAGGTTTTGAATACGTTGATAAAAAGATTGAATCTAAATATTGGAAGACGTAAAACAGATAAAACGCTTCTAGGGGAATAATATTCAAGCTCTTTATAATAAAAACTGAGCAAACGTAGACTATTACAAGTGGAACCTTTATCTAAGAAGGATCTTTTTTCAACTTAAATATCGGAAAGTGTACATTATCGAGGAATGCAGATAGTGTAACACCTGTTGTTGTGCAATAGGTCATGCAAATATAACTTGGAGCATATTTAGGCAGTTCGGTCGTAAAGAGGGCGAACATATGGACGCAACTGCTTTGTACCTACTTTAACATAGAAGGGATTTGGTGCGTTTCGTTCACGACGCTTGACGTGATCATAAAGGTCTTTGAGGAGCATTAAGGCTAAGTAACAGGCACCTGATAGCTCGCGTCTTGTTCGGCCCACTTCCCCGACAAGACAATGCTCGTTAGAGGCATTTCTCAATGTTACTCCTATACCGTGACACGGTGCCCTCGCTCGCCTATAAAGGGCTCACAAAGGTCAAGATCAACAGATTACTGCCACATGCAATATGGACAAGAAACCCAAATAATAAGAATTCTGAATGTTTGGATAAAAGCTAAATGTTAATTACTTCCAATAGCGTGACACGAATAACTTGGAAAGGTCAATGGATAAGTAGTGCTAAAGGCAGTACGTCTCATACATAAAAAAAAAACGAGAATTGTTTGAACCACACCCATATTTCGGCGCCGTGTTGTGGCAATACCGAACTTTTGTCAGGGCAATATTATATACTAAAAAGAGTAAAATCGAAACCCGATTTATCGTGGACATTCATGCTCATAATCATTTGATAATAAGAATTTGAAATAGATGAGAATGATCGGTTCGAAAATTGAAATCAAGGACCGCCCAAATAAATGTAACTCTAATAATAACAAAAACCATCTTGTTTTAAACTTTAAACACTGTTTCGCCATTCCAAATTTCCTTACATATCTCTGCGACATGTTGTATGCTATAAAAGGGCTCGGACTGTGTGGGTCAAGATCAACAGTGATAACACCGAACGTAACTCTAATAATAACAAAAACCATCTTGTTTTAAACTTTAAACACTGTTTCGCCATTCCAAATTTCCTTACATATCTCTGCGACATGTTGTATGCTATAAAAGGGCTCGGACTGTGTGGGTCAAGATCAACAGTGATAACACCGAACTGACATCAGGGCGGGCCGACCGAATGGAAATAAGGCCCGCCCAAACCACATTGGGGCCGACCTGATTTAATCCTTACAGTTGTGGTTATCTAAATACTAAGCTATATGTATATTGGGTTCATTCAAATATTCGTAATAGGTTACGAGAGTCTTATGAGTCAAATGTGAAAGGTAAATAGACTGATTTGCTTAAGAAACACATCGTCATCTTTACCGTTTACAGGTTTTAAGATTTGTTTAGTTGAGCATAAAGTCAAGGCATATTTTTACCCAAAAACGTTATCGTCAAATAGGCATTTTGATTACAAGCTGGCTGGCAATATGGTCCCAAGGAATTTCGGTTGTTTGCCTCAAGGATAACCACTTTTTATGTGCTGTGCAAACAAGATATTTGACCAAATATTATCTAATGATTTGTTTCGAATATATATTCATTTCATTGTATTTTAGGAATTCCATTGATATTAATGAGATGTCGTCAATACTGGATTGGAGCAATAGGGTAGAGCTAACACAAAGAACTTAATGGCAATCTATCTGAGAAAGTAGCGTGTTAGAGCTTTGCACTTGTTGAATACAAATCAACATAAGATAAGTCGTGCACACGCCATATTATCTGAACACCACCCTCGCTTTGAAATACGACTTCTCACTTATTACGTTAAACAATACATGGTAATTGTTAATATCATAAATGCTAATCAGAAGCTACCGTGTTATTAAAAATACGCATAATCACAATGGTGTTGAAAGTGTATACTGTTTCTTATGAATACACTTGTACTATTTATAATATAATAAACGATCGCACGTAGATAAAATTGGAAGAGACAATAATGTAATATTTCGAATTAACTCAAATTACACACATATATCGCGTCACAATGTGTCCAAGTGTTTACCAAATTATGTGCTCATCTTGGTCTATACTATTTTTAGAAGAAAGGGCAGCATGTTTATAATAATAATAGACAGCGATCTACCTCTCAACTTTCACATAAAAAAATGATGACCAATAACTCCTTGCGCGATGTGGTTGCCAAAATATGACAATTGACGTCTATTCCGCGAGACAAAAGAATAATAGACACATTAACCCTGACATTCGGAAAGTTCTCACAAGATGCCATTTACCATTGCTGCCATCATCAGCTCAGCATTGTCTCTAACAAGTGAAGACACAAGTGAAACTAGTAATGCGCCATTATTATTTTGATAGACTATAAAATAATAGTGACAGCTCGATTTATCAGCTTTCACATCAATCGCAGATTCGTTAATATAACGAAAATTATCGGATAGACGTTTACGACTAAGTCTATAAGAAATGTAAAACCCAACGTGATTCGCTGATGCGTTGTTATAATTGAAGGTTTCAAGAATAAGTAAACGTTTTATATATGAACCTTGACATATTAGTTTTGTGGTGCGTGGGAGTAGATTTTATTTATACACAAACTAAACGTTACGGGACTGCGGTTGTTTAAAAATAATTTATTGTATCGATGTTACTACGTGCGCTTACTATTTTAGTTTGGCGTTTACGATTATTTATGTACAAAACAGTTTTGTAAACAGCAATTTCGAAATTGGCCTACAAAAGTGTTCGTCTTCATAATGTATAGGGCGGCATTGGAAGCGTCTAGTAAACTGGAAAGCTTTCTGTATAAGAATAGATTTTATTTTATAATTTACAGTGGTTGTATCGTAAATATAAATCTTAATAGCTGCAGTAGCAGCGCAACTGTTTTGGAGCCACATATTCGGTTTTTCGTGTGCTCAAAGCGAGTTCTAGACTTAAAGTATGTTCTATAAATAAAACAGCATCAAATGCGAATAAATCGGAAACGCAAATGACAGTACACGGTCGCTCGGCGTCGTCGTCGGCGCCTGCGCAGGTTACGTAAACGGCACCTGAGTGGAACCTGTTCGATGCGCGGCCAGTTCCGCCGCGAGCAAGGTCCCGGCATAGACACAGAGCGTTACCCCCCGCTGAGCTACTCGTATTTATTTTTATATCTCGATACAGCTGAAACTACTTATCAACCCTACAATACAGTTGAATGTAACATCATCGCTAGTCATTGCCATGCGTAAGATCGATCGCCGCGTTGAACTTTCCAAACATAAAGACGCACAATTAATCAGGACACGATTCACATAGCGAAGCAGAATTATTCAAAGAATCTTAAAGAATAGAAACTATTGTGTAGTAACATTATACCACAAGAAAATGTATTTCTGCTTTATCCAATGACCTACTTACCAGCCGCGCTATTTTTTTAATTGTCCGCAGTATTTTCTTTTCTAACCACCACATGATCACAACACCAAAGCACAATCTGAATTAATGTCAATGTCGCTTAAATCTGATCCCAATGTTACAAAAGCTACACACACACACAAAGTAGTCGAGATTGAAATATTGTTGCCTTTAACATATTAAGTAATTAAGGTGTTGTTCGTTTTAATGAGACTCATTTTACCTATAGTCGTTACTCAAATTAAATAATTGCTATGTAAACTCGCTTATATAGATTTTAGTGAACCTTATGTTAATAGGCTAATTAATTGGGTTTGTTTGCTTTTGTTAATTGAATCGAGTAAATAAATTAACCACGTATTCTTCTGCAACTTCTATGGGTATTTTAGACTGTTTGTCATTCTTCAGACTATTTGTTTTCTGTGTATTGTTTCATATTAGGGACTTTAGAAATATGTAGTTATATTTGAAACTATATATAGGGTAGTTATTTGAAATTGTGTGAATTCGACGGTTATTTGATTGAAAACACATTATTTTGGCTCCTTTCTACATTCTGATTATAAATCACGAATGCATTACGATCTGACGTTGATTTAGAAGACACGCCGATAAAAGCGTTTGCCACAAAACAACCTAATGTGAATCAACAAACAAAAGCTTCCACAAAAAGAGTGAAAATTTGCAACTCAGCATTGTTTGTTTTTGTGCTGGATGAGGCAAAAATAAAACTCGTACTCGCTCGTAATCGAGCTGCTGTAGTTTTAGATGTTAACGAGATGTGTTAATGAGATATTTTGCATTAATGGTTTTCTAATTCGAGGAAATATCTTCTAAGTGGAAACAAATGCACGGCTCCGGGTTTTTAACAGGTTTTGAAACAAATTATCATAATTCTTAATCTACTTTGATTGTGCCTTGAGGCTTCAAAAAACGCTCCAAAAACTTATTTTAATTTACCCCATAAACTTCCAATGTGAGAGAGAGCATCAAGAAAAGAGCCCTAGCAACGTCAGTTTACGCGAGAACTTTTTCCCCAAATAGGTCAATATCGGCGTGCAATTTCGTAAGGAAACTTGTTAAGGGTTTACGTCAGCGGTCGAGGGGTGGCGGCTTTGGCACGTGATGGACACGCGATGACCACGCGCCACGCACCCTAGGCTCGGAACCAATGGCTTCGGCTAATAAAATTGGTCTCATTCGTAATATAATATATGTGTGTGTGCGTGGTTAATGTTGAAGCGAGTTTACGCAGATAGCTGTGGATATACGAATGGCGCAGTGATTCCGTTTTCTGGTTTGCCGCTTCAAATGATTATTGATCATTTTCTATGGGTAAGTACAAATGGTTGTAATAAGTATTTCAGAAATGGCAGAAATGATTTTATATGCACAAAGATTTTAAATATGGATTTTTAATGTCCTTAATAGGATGAGATAGTTGCAGATATAACTTTTACATACATAATGTACATTTAGGCAAATAATTTAATACTTAGACAAATTTCAAAAACCGAATGTTTTGTACATGATCTTGAGTTAAATTCGAATATTATAAAAATGATAATTCTGCAATTTTGATTCGTAGCTTGTATTGGATATCAACGACCCGATTTAATCCCTGTTTATTATGGAGTGTTAATTAAGGCTGTCAGTCAAGTGATTAAACATAATTGAGATCATTCAGAAGATATCCAGGACAGAACGATGGCCTAATTTCCGTGTGCAAAACAAATTGTTATTGATGGCAATTGTCATCAATGAAATAAATAAACATACCGAAACAAGTTTAAAATTTGGAAATAAATATTAAAAACATATTTTAGCACGAAAATTTACCTCATTATTATTTTCCTGTATAAAAGCAATCCCTAGTTTAAGGAAATAAGTACCTAAGTAACAAGACAGAAGAGAAGCGCTGACGCGTTAAAATCTTATCAATATGTAATGTCATTGTAATCTTACCAATGTGTAATAAATAATTATAACTTTTAAGTCAATTTCAAACCAAACTCAAAGTATGTAACACTGTTATGCTTATTTTAGTTCAACAACAGGCAAATTCCAATGATTTTCGTAATAGCTGCAATTTGTTTACGGTGCTCACCTGACCGTGCCGAGGATTTAATCTATTTACCAATTAATTGCTGTTCCAACATTTATGTTTACACAATTTTTTGAGATGGATGTGCATGCGAATTTCGGCAAATATTGGCTGAGCAGGTAAAAATTTCGAACGTCAAAACAAAAGAAGTCTTAAAAAATATTCTCGAATAAAATAATGCATAAGATATAAAGCTTAAGCTTACCCACGATCCAGTGGAGCCCCAGCGTTTGAGCCTTTTCCCGAAAATGTTTTGGCACTGCGACAGGCACGAGACAGACGCGGCTGGTTGTATTTTACCGACGAAATTGTCCCCTCTGTCCAATGTCATTGTACACAGTCACTGGTGCGCACTTTAAAGTTTTGGAATGTTTTTGAGTTTGGCTACACTAGTGATAGTAGATAGAACACCGGTTCACCATTCGCGTTATGGGACGGTTGAGTCGCGTTCGCGATACGTCAGCTCGCAGCGGCGTCCGCGCGGTGAATGAGGGCTGAGAGTTTTCCGCTCGGGAAACTCGCCGCCCGCCCTCGCGTACGCTAAGCCCAATTCAGCGCTATTTTTCACACTTTTAAGTGGAATCGTATTAGTGTCGTAAGTGTAACGTTGTTCTAATGTCAACGTCTCGTTTTGAGGTTTCGTCGTAAGTGTCTTTAGACTGTCATTTCTAGAGATTTTAATTAGAATATAACGAGTTTTCCCTAATTTCATCTGCGTGCATTATTTTTTTCTAAAATTATTTCTTATATTGTTGAATGTTGGATTATTTGTCACTAAAGCGTTATTTCCCGATGAGACTTAGATTGTAGCTATCATCATCGTTAATTAATAAAACTCCAAAGCATTAATTTCATTTCCAGTTCGCCGCATACATGGAAGTTAATGGATACAGTGGTTTCGAAAGAATCGCGTAAGTTGTTTCCGCCGTTAGTGCAATACTGGAACGTTACCTAACGCACATACAGCCTTAGAAATACTCGAAACATTTGCTATGTTTCTTTGAGAGGGTTTGCACGGGGCAACCTCATGACCTTTCGACGAAACTAGCCTAATAATAATGAACAATATGCTTTATATAACTTGGGTATGAGAAACACGTGTAGGGTTCTAAAAGGTTTTTGAGGCCAGGTAGTTCTAAATCTAAGTAAACATTCAACTATACAAAACAGTCCCAGTTTAGTTAATTTAAACTTATACTGAGTTGTGACTTCCATTGCTTGAAGTAAATACTTATTTTGATGTTTCATTTCTCAATCTAGTGGTTCATTAAATATCGGCACATGATACATTACTTCTAAACAAAAACCTCTAAGGCTGTAATGGTCAGTGGGTCCAAGTACTTATAAGGTAATACAATTATGGTTTGCGTTAAAGTGGGTTACTTGGGATTTACGTGGGGTGGCTCAGACTACCCCTTCCCGACGTCCGGTGACAGCCCCCAATAACGTCATGGCGCCAACACTTTGTTGCCACTCACATGTTTATGAATAAATAATTAAATAAATGCCTGGGTTGGAGAACCACAAGTTAAGGATAGGTATGTATAGTTGATGGATTAAAGTTAAGTAAGGCTTTGAAGTTGTTGTCATTAAATTGGGCCTTTACAAATATTAAAAATCCGGCACTTTAAAAAAAACCGGCTCCAATCCGAGAAATTAGTACTGAGCGCGAAAGCGCCCAAAAGGCCTTAAGTTTTGACCCTGATGGTGGCATATAAACGGATTACCTCAAGGGATATTAACCCCAATAAACAATGATGAGCTACCAAGTCTCGGTTTTAGCACCCGGTATAAAATGGCAGTAATCCTCGTATTAACACAGGGGATGCCGCGCCCAGGAAGCAGGGCGGGCATATCGACACCCGCCCTAGCGGTTACTAGGCGCGGTTGATCTCAAGGTCGCAACTATCGCCGTGATTTGAGTGACAGTGGCTTTCGTAGCTATATTATTTCGCGTTGTTACTACAAGCTGATTAATGTTAATCAAAATATATGAACGTAAAAGGAAATGAAAGAATTCTAACAGTAGTGTTGTTGACGTCTAACAGCGGACGCGCTGAAATGTTTTGCGTACAAGGAAAAGTTGCATACAAATCCCCTTATTAGGGTTTAAATATATACACACTCTATCCATATAGGTATACATTCATTTAGGTTACAAAATGGAATCATGTAATTTAAATCAAAGGAATGATCAACCCCTTTAGTTATATCCCGTGAAATTGAGGTAATTTTCGACTGAAAAATTACACCCAAGGTGTGAATATTAAGCTACGGAGAACGTCAGCGCGGCCTCATTGCAGAAAAATGAGGTTTAATAACATCAAAGCGATGTTCTGAGCAATAACAAACATTGTGCCACTTAACGAATATGAAAATATGAGTTTTGGAGGCCTTATAGATATTAATTTAATTTCATACATTATAATTTACTACCACCGATAGTCTTTGACATGCGACCTGACAGTAACATCTTTATAGTATTAATCGGAAACTTTCAACTTTAAGAAATCAAATTCGTTTATACTACACACCTATGAACGCGTCAAAACATTAAAATAAAAGCGGTCTTTTGAAAAAATATTTGATATAAAAATATATGTGCGATACAATTTATGGCCTGAATGCTACGTTCCGACATTAACAAGCGTTTTATTGTGCCTATTTACGACGTTTACATGTTAGGTTCTAAGAAATTATCTTTTCGTGGTTAGATGATGATTTACTAACTATTTAGATGTATTTTTCAAACAAATTACATTTCGTAAGAAGAAAAGTGAATAAAAAAATAAATTGTGTGTTTATGACAAATTAATATGATTTTACTTGACACTGTACAAATCAAGGATGAAAGCTTTTCTGTAACCTCGTTATAGAATTTAGTCCTCAAACTAAAAAAGAGGCGATAAAAAGTTGTCAAATAGTATACACTTTAGTAAGAACATGACATTATATGCAAATAATACATTATTGTACAAGCATGTTGAAACAGCCTAACAGACGGCTCAACTAATTACCAGAAGCAGCAACTAATTAAATACGATCAGATAGAACGGAACCTTTCTAACCGCTCGGGCGAGGTCCTTTACTTGCGAAACCACGGAATCCTAATGTTTCATTGACTCTATAAACGTGATCCCAAACGAAACTATTAGATATTTCCGCAGTTAATATGATACTTATAAAACTATGAGAATCGGAATTTTAATAAGCATCGTCTTCCGTGTGTTTTATGAATTGTGACCGAATATTCTTAGCTAAAGGATTTCATTTTTTTTTATCGAAATCAGTCTACGCATTTTTTAGGCGGTCTTTGTCTGTTTGCGCTTATGCAATATCAGGTATTTCATGTAAAAAACAAGGTTATTTGCAATAGATCGTTAAGCATATGAATAATTTTTCTGCTAAAATAACAAAAAAATATTACCGAATGTTAGCGAAATTCAGAACTAAAAGCAATTACTGTGTAGATAGATAATAGTTACAAAAATAATTTTAGTAAAGCTAAAGCTAAAACTATTATCTATAGTAGGGTTGCTCAAGTAATTTCATACCTAGGTCAGTGCAGAAAGCAAAGGCTAAATACACCTGTTCTTGCTCTATATCCGAAGTCATCTCCGGCTTCTAGAGGACCTTGCAGCTTCCTGAGCGTCACAACCTAAGAAGAGCTAGCCCTATCTGGGTCAAAGCTACGCTCCTCGTAAATAGACTAGCACTTGTTTTATTGTTGATATAAACAAGGTTGTCTGTTATGGATAGGATAAGCAATAACATTGCGGTAAGTTTTACAAGAATGTGGGTCAGAGCTGCCCGTGAAACTATAGAATGTTATATTTGGAAGTAGCCTTCGTTGTGCTAGACAGCCGAAGGACAGACAACGGACATTACTCAGATTTGAGTAGATACCTTTATTAACGATAAAGTTAGTAAAACAAGAACAGAATTGATAAATAATTAATTCAACATCATTGAAATAAGTTCGAATAAGATCAAGTAAAGTACATATATTTCAATGAAGAAGGTTAACATGAAATTGTTAAAAAAGAATAAATGAATGTTGCTATCTCAAGTTGATGATGTGCACAATGAAAATACTGCTTACATAAATACCGTGTACTTTAGTAAGTTTCCTCATTTGATTGGAAAATATCACGCGTTTCCGTGTCATACGCCCGCAGCTCCAAAATAGGCTTGTATTACATTGATAAGGTCTCAATATTTCGATAGTGCAGCGGTGCTGATGCATGTGTGAGTGGAGTGTGATATCGTGTAGCCCATGTCATAGACATATATTAATATAGATAGGCAAGCAAGCCTATATGGGATGCCATCGCGCGGCTCGTGTGCACACACCCACCATGGTCATGATTCATGTGACAATCGATTGCTATCTCGCATCATGCCATCCCATGATATATCAAACGTCATCCATGGTTAGTTTACGCGATTGTGGCGAAACTTTCCTATGTGATTAGTTTCCAAAAACAACACCATTGATATTGCTTCTATAAAAACTGGCAATAACACGTGGGTTTGATACCTATAGGCGATTGAACAACAGGGATTAGAAAGGGAAGATTTTTATTTTGGTGCACACAAAATGTTTTACTATTATTGTGCATCAAAATTTATCTCTTAAGAGAAGAAGGCAGTGCGTAAATTACTATCACGTAGTTTAATTACAATGTGACTCGTATCCTGCTTATTTCAATAGGAACAACATACCCGCGTTTCCATAATCCTATTTGCCAAGAATAAGAAGGAAACTTTTTCAACCGAACACTACTCATGATTACAATAGTAAACGCTGAAACATCCCATCATTTCAACACTCGTCCCGGGAAACACACAAACAATCACAACCGCACCAAATGTATTGTAAGGCCTTGCGCTTGCGCAATTGTCTACACTTCACGTAAAAAAACATGATTTGAGCCATCTGGCTAGATATCTTATCTGATGTGGATTAATTAGATTTTGCTGTAGTATAATTAACTGATTTAAGTAACAAATAAAACCGATGGTTGTGAAGCAGATTTTCATAACCGGCTAACCGTTGAGGGCGTAAGAATAATTAGTAATACAATAAAGATAATTATACCGATGGATATTTAGCTAGTTTTATCAGATTAACCACACAGTCAAAGAATTACCAAGATGTACTTAAACTTTTTGGTAGAAACATGAAGAAATATTAAGATTTTGTGAAGGCATGTTTGGTCCTTGAGTTCAGACTAGGCGTAGGCCCAAACCTAGGCTGGCCTAGGTCGCAGCCCACATCCTAACACCTCGTCCAATTGCCGATAATGAATTCAATGCATTCAATCCATTCTACTGCATTTGAATGTTCTTGAGAGCATCCTGGAATTTCTGCCTACGCTTCGATTTTTAAACAGTAATAGGAAACTTAATGTTTTTTTATTTACGAATAGAATAAACAATAGATATCTTACTATCATCGAATCGTGTGCAAACAATTGAAACGCTAATGAGTATGTTTTATATTAATCAAAAGGTTTGAAATAAGGAAGTTTGTTTTAATGGGTGTTTCATTGAATATGAATTTACATAGTATTCATTTAGTAAATTGTATAATTAATCATATTTGCATGTGATTGCATGCTTATACACATTTATTTAATCATACACTTTTCATCTCTTTCATTTTGATAATGTTTGGTTATAGAAAAACTATGCATGCGAAGAATTGATATTAATATATACAAACATTGCTGTTAAGAAAACGATTACTTTAAAAAGCATTTAAAATGTTTGTTACGATATTTGGTATCGGTTTGACTTTTTCAATAGCGTAAAATAAAAGCACTCACACACGTGTTGTGTATCTTATTTCAAATGTCATTAAGAAATGCACCGGCACTTCTGCCTAACAGTGGCCTGCATTTACGATGCAGTAAATCTGCTTCCAACACCACTGCGGGTATAAATATTCTCGACGGGAAGATCTAAGACTCGACTGTATTTTGTTTTGTTTCGAAGGGTATTAATTAGCTGGATGCAGAAATAAATATGTTTGGATATTAATTATTGAATTGAAGAAATAGGACATGAGTAAAAAAGTATCATTAACGACCGACTCTACTGTCTCTACTCTACTAGACCTCTTTGCACACTACGACTTTAAGCAGCGAAGCAGCATCGATGCAGTCGCAAAATTAGACACAAAACTTGCGCTACTTCTAGAATCGATATAGTTGCGATGCTAACGCGCGTTAGCATCGATGCAGTCGCGATGCAGAAGCTGTATATTGGCGACTACATCGATACTAACGCGCGTTAGCATCGATGCAGTCGCGATGCAGAAGCTGTATATTGGCGACTACATCGATACTAACACGCGTTAGCATCGATGCAGTCGCGCTTCTGCATCGGTGCTAACGCGCGACAGCATCGATGCCAAATTAAATTTATTAATTGCGTGAGTCGCGACCTAAAAGCGAACAGCATCGATGCTAAAAGTCGCAGTCTGTAAGGTCTTAGAGGTACAATTAACAAGCCAAATTGTAAAATTCAATTGTTACTGAAATCCATAACCTGCGAACAATAATGGCTTTTGTTTCGTATTTCGCATTGTGGTGAATTTAAAACTATATTATTAAGAAGATATTTTCGTCTCGAGAACACTAAAATTCTTCAGAATGTACACTAAATAAAGACATTTTGTCATAAACGCATGTTAATTATAGAAGACAAAGCAGATATTAAATGCTAAACATAATTTCATGTTCGCTGTTTTAAATCATAATGAAGGTCGAATACCATGGATGGTAACTTTGCAAAAGCCCAATGCCAAGAATAAGACAACGGTAATTTCACAAAACTAAAAGTAAACTGACAAACATGAAAATGTTACAGTCCAACAAGAAAGATAAATTACTCGATAAAACAGACGTTTACCACTTTTCATCATTCCTTAATTTACACGGTACATTTCTTAGAAAAATTGAATGTTAAGAGATGTCAAATAAATCAACGCAAGTATTGCGAAGTGACAAAATCATGATGATTTCTTCTATGCGATTAGAAAACAGAACGTATGATAAGTTGGAATAAAACTTTTAGTATATCCTTTTTGTTTTCTTTTTTTAAAATAGCTGGATAAAAGGAAATAATGGCCAATTACATTGTACAAAATTTTCTTCTACCGCGTTCCATTTGAACTTTATGAACGCAATCTGTGACGTTGGATACGTTTACGCATTTACTTGTATCTCGTAATTACGTCCACAAGGACGTCCAATCAAGCCGTCGGCTTTTAAATCAGGTTCAGACGTTTGACGTCGCGCGATTTAAAAATAGAATTATTCTATTTGCGAGACCGTGACGCCCTCAGGTAACGTGACTTCCCATAATAAAGAGTGGACATGGACACTTGCTCTCAATGGCTTTTCGACATGTAGTAAAGGTGTATTTCAGATCGCGTGATCTGAGCCGCTCGGTTCCAACTATTTGTTACCAAGATGAAATAGGATGAAGTTATGTTACATACTGTAATTAAGCGTTGAACATGTGGACATACCTGTAACAAATAAAATAAAATTTAATACAGAATTTAAATCAAAATATATTTTTAAGAAAAACATATGGTTGATCTGGATTAAAATCAAAACTAGCAGATTTGTGTAAAGTAAGACATCTAACCTGCAAAGGCAAACCGCCGTGTCGGTGGGCGGTATCCAATCACGTTTGACATTTCAAGTATTCGCTCCCGAACGGGAGCTCCCTAAGGACCCAAACTACAACACAAAATACACTCTAAGCACCAAAGGCTACGGTTTCTATTTACTTGAACAGAGTATAAATGTCAATCTTTCCTATTAAGTGTGAGCGGCATTTGAATGTATAAATTGCTTTTTGAAACTGAATTGATTTAGACATTGTTATCCTCTCCTCTTTGCTCGTGAAAGTTTTGCTGTAAATAAAACGATATAAAGACGATACAGAGTTACTTTCGCATTTATAATTAGTCATTCTGAGGCATACTTTAACGGATGGTGCCTTAAAGTATGTCTCAGAATAATTAATGACCTATTACATTTTAACAATTTAACTAATGTAACACATAACAAAATGGAGCAAATGACGTCTTTTAAATGTCAATGCCATTTATATTTTAATGTTAAATGTTGAAAGGTATATTTCGCACTGAAAACAAATGAAAAGCATTTTGAAATTATATGAACTTGGGATTATCATTAGAAAGATGTCTTTTCCCATTGAGGCCGACACGGCGTCGGCACAACGGACTCTTTCTGCGGGTGACCGTGGTTGCGCCCCAGTTCGTCTTGGCAACGAGACTTCTCGGTATGCCCCTTGATCCGATCAAACTACTCGGAACATGGTCAGGGTTGGTGATCTTGACATGCCGAGTCAAGAAATGACTTTTCCCATGGCCTCGGAATCTACACAGCTAGGCTTTTACGATAAGCTACAAAAGGTAGGCACAGGAAAATGAGATTGATTGGCGCTTCAAATTTTTCGAGCACTGAGACAAAGTTGATTGGACTGCTACCGTACATTTAGATTATAGGTTTTCATAAAACGGTTGATATGTCATACTAGTTACTACATTCTGTCTGATTATTTAATCTGGCAACCCTCAAGTGTAACATGACCGGTAGAGCGAGTCGCATTATTTCTCATTTCCCTGCGAACGAATATAGGTTACGGCGCAGACAATAAAACATTTGAGGACGAAACACTATTTATACAAGCGACTTCAATGTAAAAAACGCACATGTGCCCCGGAAACGGATAATTAATTTACAGCCGTTTAACATTACGAAGAATCGCGAAAAGCGCTATTACCCACACAAAGTAAAGTTTATTGGAAAAAGAGAAACGCATCGTTGCAAAATGCGCTGCAATTCTTTTTATTTTTCTTATTAAACGTTGCCAGTTTAAGTATTTTTTATTTATGAATGAAATTGCTGTTAAGAGGCCATTGCGATTCACATTTTATTGAAATAAAAACAGATGCCGTTTACGCAGCTGTAAAGCTATGGGCAGGTTTATGAGTAAAGGAGTAATCCTCAGTTCTCACTCCCTCGTAAAGACAATCTGGGAAAGTCTTTGTCTAAAACAAACAAAAGATTGTCTTCCTGGGGCCGACTCCGAAGAAATGTTACGATTTCATTTTGAAACAGCGCGAATACAGATCATTTTTGAAAACACTTTTGCATTTCCGAAACATAATGCTTGTTGGGATTGGGTATTGTTTAGTTCCTTATCTATTGCCATGAACCTACCCAGGCAATACAATAGGTTTAATTATCTATAAGCTATTAACAATTGAAAATAAATAGGTAGATTGCTAAACCTGTCGATAGCAGTTTTAAAAAATACACGATAATTGACGTGAATATCTGTGACGCGAGAATTTAGGTCTCTACTTATTTACAACGAGTATACTAAACCAAAGAAGTGAAGCGTCATTTAATTTGCACTTAGCAATTTTCAACCGCCACTCGTAATTTGCCTGATTTATGAAACAAGACGAACAATACGAGAGGGACATTAAACGGTAAATGATTTCCCTATTATTTGTCATTTCTTTGTTTACATTTACCGTAAGTCTTAATAAAAACACAGACATTACTTACGCCCTACTTAAAGTAAAAGTAACATTGATTGTTTGATTTGCAGATTAGAGACGGTCATTCAGGTGAAATATTACCAAATTAATTATAGAGGATTAACGAGAACTGTAATGAGCAAATGGTAAAAAGTTGGAAAGACTATTTTTGGGTCACAATAGAGAGACTATTGGTGATTGATTGCAGCAAAGTGAGCGCGCCCGGTCAGTGCTGGTAAACAGACTGTTTTGAAACTTTGACTGATGCCCATAACTTTAGTAATTGTTTATAAGCATTAATATTGATTTTTTGATTGCACATTTATTGATGCAGCTTGTAATTTATCTTTGAATGCTCTGTTCTGACATTTCATTTCTATGATAAATACAACTACGACGAAAAACTTTCAGCATTGATTTGTTAGTTTTACAATTAAATTTACCATAATATTAATAATAATGGTATTTTAAAATTATCTGAATTCAATTAAAAGCTAACAAATAAATAATTATGATTATATTATGAATTAAATTAATAAAATATGTGATGATGCTCGGAGTCGCACCCAACATTTCTAAATTCGTGATGATGTGTACCTGTCATCATCAGCCCCCGTCATGTAAAGGCTGTTGCGGCTGCCACATTCCATTTATTAATGATGTGCTCTTCTTATGGTTCAAGTAACATGCGAGTACAAAGCTACTGCACTTTTTCGGTATGAGAAAACTCTAGGTCTTGCGTTGGACGTACCGATATTTAAATTAACAAAAGGTGAAGTGGACAAGTGAATTAATAAAGTGACATACAAATCTTTAGGCATAAAAAAAAGGAATTATTCAAGTGACTTGGTTAATTATTAAAGAAGGGAAGAAAATTTGTGAGACAAATAGAAACCATTTTGATTAATGAACTCCGGGAAAATTAATAAAGTTACGAAATAGGTCAGTGGGTATATAACGGCCTTGGATTACAGACATTGTTTTGGCCTGGCTTACAGGATCAGGCCAAATCCGCTTTAATTAGATTCTATATACAGTCATTAATCTCCACCTCCAATATTTGAGGTACGAGTAAGTACTTGCCTACTTTTAATGAGGACACGAAAAATGAACAGCAAATGAATCATGGGGAAATTGTTAAAACTTTAAACTTTATTAAAAATCTGAAAATTTTATTTAATAATGTCTCGGCTCCTACGAGTAACTGTACGTGCGAATGACTCCATTACCTTGAACAATATTCAAGCCATCTAGATTTCCTCCTACGGGAATTACGTGACACTAACATTCACAATTCAATGCTAGGTGAAAATTGCATATCTAACTTACATCCTGTTATACCGCATTATGGTTTGCATCAATATGTAAATTGCAAACGCATTAATAATTTTCACATCACTTCTGTGGTCACCGTTTAAGCTGTAAAGGGATTTAAGATGTGGGTTTATAGTTATCCAGAAACGGCTTACTGCAAAGCAGAGACTGATTTCTGGAATTATAAACTGTTGTTTCCATGGATAAAACGGAATTTAAAATATTGTATCTATTTGTTTAAAACGTCATTAATTAGGCTGTCGGTCGGGAGTGTTATATTTGTTACGCGACCAGCTTTTCGGGAATAAAGTCGGAACTCCTATTTTAGTCGCGATAATTTATTTTAAAAGTTACGGGAAATTTAAGTTTTAATGTGACACATTAAGATCGTTCCGAGAAAGTTAACATAAGTCGTCGTCGCATCAAATCACCGGAATCGCCGGGAGCGAGACATATGCAGAGCTTTCATCTTCTCGGCAGGAAATGTCTTATTAGGGAGCCATGTGTTTTGGCATTGTTTTTATCCAATTCGCTTCGCCCAATTTCTAATGTCTATGTCACGCCGTTATTTATGTTACTAGAGCTTGCGCTTAAACTTTTCTGTTCATTCCCAACTTTCTTGAAAGCTGTTTTCTTGCGAAATATTTGACGGTGTCCTTGATTCATTACGTCTTTGCGTGGAATATAGGGCATTCCAAATTCTAAGAAGATCGTGTTACGTGAAAAAAGGCCTATTTGCCGGTTAAAGACACCGTGCGATAATTATAGATAGTTAAAATAAACAATGTTAATTTTGGGTGGCCGAATGGGAGATTTATAAATAACCTATGTGTTGCAAAATACATGGCCGAGTTATGTCAGAGGAGCTCGGCGCAGGCGCGGCGTGGCTGCTGCGCCCGCGTCTCGAAATTGGAGCTGTCATCGTAGAAATGTATGAAATGTGCCGCAGTGTCAGACATTTCGCTGTTTTCTATGTATTTGTTAAAATTAGTCTGTTTGATATTATTTTGAGACTCAAAGTTAATCTCGTCTAAGATAAATAGGATAATGCCACTTTAATTACGATAACTTTATTAATGGCATTGTGGGCAAGCTCTTGTGTTTCAATTATTTTTATTTTACTATGGTTACTTCAAGCGATGATCTAATCGTAAATTATCACTAGGCACACCATAAGTGCTCCATCAACGTCATCGCACTTCACTGGAGCGAGGCTGATCGTATTTTGGCGTCGCATGCAAAACGAAGTTACGCCTAATCGCAAATTTGATTTCACCTGATTCCCAAAATGGGACGCGTCGAGTGACTTATCCTTCTTTACAACTTTAAGATTTTCCCGGTATACAGTATGCACGATGAAATTTAACCTTAATTGTAAATATTTTTCTGGTGACTGATATTCCCCAGAAATTGCAACAAATTGGATTCAAGTTTTTATTTTTAGTAGTTTTTATATCCTTGATGTATTATAAAAATAACTATAAAAAAACTTTTAGACAATCAATAAATGATCGTCTAAGTAGAACTTATATTTTTCACGTATGCATTTTTATGCGGCCTAGGACAAATTTTTGCTAGTACAACAAACATCTCACTAGATGTTTTAAAATAAGTACCTAGCAGCAGTTATTTTTGGATAACCTTTTTCTATAAATCCCAGTTAAATTTATTTTCATTCTCATCAGGGTTTTTGCTTGTGGGTGCTTCCTAAGTCGGCAATTACTCCCACGCCGCGTCCCTACCTTGTTTTTCTTCGGTATTGGTATTTTTGTTGTATTCGTAATTATTTCACAAATCCGATTGATTCTTACGTTATACAAACATATTCGATCTGCTCATAGACCCGAATATGAGAACTGCGCACAATTAAAGTATTATGAGCATACCATGCGTACATTTTTTCATCATTTCAGAAAACAGCATTGTTAAAGCAAATCCTAGAAGTTTAAAATAGTCTAAGGTTTAATTTAGCCACAAGAAAATTAGAACAGCACAGAATTAGAACATTAATTGCGCATCTTATTGAGCAGTAACTTGCATGATGTAGTCAAAGTAGACTGTTGGCTGCGAGGCTGCAGATAATACTTTTGACACATCGTAAAACTGAAAATTAATATGACTTATAATAATATCAAAGCGAGTTCTAGAGAACCGCAATTATAATTTTCGTTCAGAAAGCGGTGTTGAGCCTAATGCATTCATTTAATGTTGCAATTTCTTCCATGATGACTCGACGGATGTCAACACATTAATGTACGACTGAGTCGATTATATTTGACTATGTCGCCGGCCGTCACGGGTTCGAATCCCGCAAGGTGCAAATGTTTGTGTGATGAAAAAGAAAGTTAAACTAATGCTATTACTTGATCAATTTAATTCTAACAAATACAAAACAAGGGAGATCATAACTACCCAACTCGACTAGCTAAAAAAAATAAGTTAATGGTACCTAAAGTACAAAATTACTATGGTAAAAGAACAAGGCAATGGATTATACCTACCATACATAATGAGCTGGAGCCGAATATATTTAATGATGTAACATCAAAAACTCATCTGAAGTCCAAATTAAAAAAACACTACCTGTCTTTGTGCCCCTGAATTATTGCAGTAGTACCTAGTTAAAATAATAATTAAGAAATGTGTTAAATAAATAAATACATAAGATAACATTGTAAGTGCGGTCGCCAGCATGTCAGGCTATACATTTTTGTTGAAAACTAACCCCTACTACAAACAAATAAGATATGACCGTGTCGAGCTTGACGTGCTGTTGCCCGTACCTACCTATTAAACACTGTTGCATGCATGGTTTATATCCAACCTACATAGTTTTTAAGTCGAATATCTCACGAGAGCGACTGCCGACAAACTGCGCAGCAGTTTGGCAGACTAGAGTTAAGAAAAAACTATGTATATTTTTTTAAATAAATTAATTTAAAAAAAAAAATGAGCACAAACATTTCTATCTAAGTCATGGATGTAATGGATGGAAGTATGTACTTAAGTATTTAAGGGAGACGCCCCCGTCATAATCGTTGTCTGCTATTCGTAACCTAAGGCAGAACATTGCTAAATTCGAAACCACGACAATTGGTGTGTTGTCCGGCGCATATTTAGTATTACTTGAGTTTATTTTTGTCCGACATTTTTTCTTTTTCAAAATGGCGGTCATGTCTTAAACCTTTTAAAATCGAAAAGCTACAATAATATACAGCGTATATATTGTGGCGTGGCTCCATTAAAGTAAGCCAGGTTCCATAGTAAAACTTCTAAACTTCTTTCTAATGCTAACTTTAGAAAGGAAATAATCCTCAATATAAAAGGCAGAATCGTGTACTTAAACATTAGAAAATATTTCTAGCATGAACAACGATTGATTGAAACTAAACAAGCACTAAGTTCAATCTGCTATACGGCTTGTAATTGTTTACATTTTGTTCCTATTGATGGTAAAAATAGTCGCATAGCAAAGCTCGTTGCACTACTGTTGGCATTTAGCTAGGGTTGCTACAAGGTTACTAAAAAAAAGGTTGCTACAAGGGACCGAGGTACGTGGCTATAATTCACGGTTTGGATTTTAATTTTGATTATTGTCCTGGTTTTATCCTAGGCACTTATTTTATACAGGGTGTTGTTAACGCCAGTGACATCCGAAGATAATATGGGGTATGCTTATTTTAAAAGTTATATTTTCTTTAAATTATTTGCAAGTTTTATAAAAGAAAACGTCTTCACAATATTCTCAAAAAATTCAAAATGATTTAGGAAACTCGCACTCTCGCGCGTATCTGCAAAATACTACGCTTGTAAGCTACGAAGTAGCTTGTATTGTGGCATCTTATTCATTTTGCTATGTTTCTATTGTATAATGTTTTATCAATATTATAATTATTATTTTAGTATTTTTTCTTATCTGGCACCCCTACTAAACCCGCATAGATTGTTTACCAAGAGATGATTTACGCGAGTGAGCACGGACTAGATGCGCCCGCGCTTCCTATACATTCCTCTCTCGTAATATCGCATCGCGGTAGAGAGAGTAAGTTGATATCTTTTCTATGTATAATTACCTTAGATTTCCTCAATAGATATTCCTTTTGCTGTGCATAATTTTTTTCTAACACTTTTTTCTCAAAGACTCTTAGCTACTAAATACGGAGAGTAGAAATAATAGTATCAGCTACATTTCTTTGTCAGTACCTAAAAGAATGAGAGCAGTACTAAAAAAACCATTACCTATCACATAACGATATAGACATCACTTTGATACGAGACGTCTTTATTGGTCCACTCCTCACTCGCACTTCAAAACACAGCGTAAAAAGTAAATTTACACGCCACGTAAACAAAGCAACGGAAACAGGTCAAATCGCGTTTACGGCGTATCAACTGTTTCGCGTTTTCGCGTAAGAAAGGTTTACGGCGTTGTTCCGTAAACTGAGTTTCGGGATTACGTGATCCTGGGCCGGATTACCGCATTTTTATTTCATTTGGGCGCGGCTGAAACGAGGACGCGTGTAGTTAATCTAGAGGTTTTATATTGAGTCACAATAATCTTCATACCTTACACGTTCGAAAGATCACCTGATGATTTAATTAATATCTTTGCCATTATAATACCTCTATGCTCTTCTTACCTATTTTGTAAAAATGAAGACCTTGATAAATGAGCATCGATATGAAACGTTACTGCGACTACCAGACACATAAAAATGTAATCATGTTTTATATCGGAAAACAGTCAGGGTATGAGAGATATATCACTTCGAAGTTTGAATAAGAAAGCTATCAACAACCCGGACAATATCTATCAATATATAAGATACTCGGGAATCTCTTAATCCCTCAAGCGTATGTGAACGAGACACAATAGGTATTCTATTGTTATGCGGTCGCATGCGACCGCTCGGGTGTTGAGGTATAAGGATATAAGATATTTGTAAAATGTTGTTTACAAAATAAATTGAAATAAGACTGGGTAATATGACCACTGATCTTCAAATAAAAGCTACACAAAATCTGTAAATTCGACTTTTTATAACGTACATGTGTCTTATTAGTGGTATTTTAGCGTTTTTATAGCAAGCATATTTGGACGGAAGATATATTTTTATACAAATTGGTCAAATATGAGCTCATTTACGTAGTGTTTATATTTGGGAACGTATTAACTTATCACGTTATTTCTTTCGTCTGAATCCTGTGGTGAGGTTTCAGGTTGTGCTCACAACATGGGAGTACGATAAGTAGTGTTATGACTTTGTTGTTGTTGCTATGTCTTTATCAAACAAACCAAACGTTCATATTTCTACTAAAGACATTTGACGCCGATGTATTGGCATTTAAAGTTCATCGCACTGTTGATCTAACTATTTATTCACAACACAGTACCTAAACCTATTCATTTATTATATAACTTAGTAATATTACCCGTTTACAAATGTTTCTATTCTTGTTGTGGGCGGGAATCAATCACCTAAAGTTTGTGTTCCACATCAGATTCACGGCGCGACCAGAAACTCGTGAAGATAACTCTTAAGTAACGTTATTAAGAACTTATCAACTAAATCATCAGCTACGCTTTTGTGTACAGTCAGCTTAAACAAAGATGCCTTTAATGTTCTGCACTAATAACTCGTATGATGTAATTTCGCGCCATAAATACGGCAGACTGCGATTGACGAAATGATAAGCAAATGTTCGGCTTCAGTAAAAACTAGCGTGAAGCAAACAATAAAACTTAAGCTATTAATCAAGGTGCGTCGTAAAAGATTAATAGTAATAATAATGATTTAGTCAATTTAATTTATATACATTTAATGTCTAAAAGCAACCGATTGAACTGTCAATTTACGATTCCATTGTCATATCAATTAGATCAGTTTCAAAAGTCCACATGAAGTTTACATAGAGTATCTAGGCACAAGAAAGAAACAGAGTTTTTGTAGTAATACCCTAGAAATAATAAATAATCACCCTTTGAATAATAAATATTTAACTGATAGGTTCCAAAATTCTTAATTATTGTCAATTCCGACTCTGTCACCAAAAATAACAAACCAGTACAACCTACGTTCCCCAATCATGGATCCATTTTATAGAATTGTGTCCGCAAGCTAAGCGCTCGGAACATTTAATAGCTTCACGTATCCTAAATTTAAATCCATTTTACATTACCTAAATCATGTCAAAACACACACATACACTTATAGAATACATTGTTACCAGTTAAGTCTTTAATAAAACCCGCTAAATTAAACCATCGCATCAATCCACGTCAAACAAACCAGCTGTACTTGAAGAGTACTCGTACACCAATAGCTCCGCAGGTAAACTTTAGTCGGTAACCTATACGGAACTCATTTAAAAAAAAAACATTCGTTCGCAATTTTCCTAATTTGCATAGGAAGGTTAGCTTTACGCGATTTCTGCAGCCTTGGCCGGTCTTCCGATGGTAATTAATTCCAACCGACCACGCGTCCAGCGCGCTAATTAAATTATCTGATTGACTAATAAATTTCGACCACTAATACCCTGCTGAAACGATGGTTTTGTAGGACTTTTTACAAAGTATCAGTAATATCACTACGCGAAGGGAGTTTAGATCCAAAACCGCAATTTGGATTAAGAAAATTCAGTCAAAGTCTTGTCACGCTTATATGCTTATACGTTCGTTCTTTGCCAAAATTGACCTCCAGGCTGCAATGTTTTTTTTTTCTTCAACATATCATATTATACTCGTAGTTGCTAAAAGGCTTTTAAAATAATCTGTTAGTAATTGTTCACTCCAGGAAGAACGGAAATATGAGTTTGTTAGGTTAAATTCTTGCAATCGTTTTGTTAGAAATCAAAATGTTTTTTTATTTCTGTTCCGGCAGTTTTGTAAATGCCCGAATATGCGGTTCAGTTTGCCGAAGGATATGGTGTAGCGTTACTTGCATTACCCGCGTTTAAACGAACACGAAAATAAAATACTTCAGCATAACACAATACAGGAAGCACCGATTACTTATTTTGTTTGGCATGTTACAGGAATGTTAACCGTTCATTAATCTTGGTAAAACATTTTATTTTTAGGCTCTTTCGCCAAAATAATCACCAACTCTGTTTGCAATAAGCTTGGCGTTTTAGAATTATTTTTATTTCCAGTCAACTCCAGTTCTACAAAGTTTAAAGTTATGAGGTTATTGAACTGGAGCATTTTAGTAAATTTCAGAACAACAGTCGTTAAGTACAGCCCTGTTTACCAAATGGCCCGCGCAAACGAAGCCTATCTTAACATCAGTACTTACAATAAAGGCGATTTAAACTCAATATACAACGGCCTTAACTTTTGTAATTAGGGAGCAGTTCGTTTACTGATTGGATAAATGTAAACACGATAACAAGGTTGAATGAATTTTTGCCCAAGGTGCACTTAACGCTATAAGCGCATCTATAGCTGACGATTTTATAGACAAAAATATAGCATACATGTATGTTTCGCCAAATGAATTACATTTCGAAATGGTTAGGTCCCAGACTAACAGGGATTTATATCAAACCCATTCAAATTGGATTTTGTTAAAGTACTTTAGTTGGGTAAATATTGTCGTTAGGTTGTTGGTTGGATTGGAAGTTCAGCACGTGAGTGAAGGTTTTTGACCTTTCGAATATTCGTATCTAAGATTAGTGACTGAGAAAACCTTTCACATCCACAATAAGTTCTTTATTTTATTTTATTATAATTGTATTACAAAATCCTCCTAGTAGTTGTATTAAATTGTAATCCAGCTCTTAATGATAGTAACATTAAATACTTACATACATGTAATACTTGCCATTGCCTTGCCTTGCCATGCAGCCAATGACGGATTTTCTTGATAATTTGTTTCTCACATAGTACGTCCAAGTGTGCACTGCTTTCAAATGGACACAGGTAAAAAGTCTAAGGTTTCATACGTAAAGAAATCAATAGTCTTATTCTTACTAACCTTACAAAAAAATTCAAGCAATTCAGGATCGAGTTTAGTTCAAACTCAAGCACGGAAGAAGTAATTTTCGACCAAGCGTTACGGTAACTCGTACCAGCTGTACCTTCCCTAATAAATAAACATTCCTTGTTGCATATCTGGAGCCAGGTTAGTCCGCAAGGGGCCATTGTTTGAATTTCAAATTAAAGTTGAGGCGGTTATTAAAGTTTGCACGTTCGGGGAGCATAGTTCATCTATTTCGGAAATCTAAACATAGCCCCACAATGCCTGTCAGATTCAGGGTGCGAACACACTATTTTTTACCTCAAGGGCTTTGTTATAATATGGCAGGATCTTTTATATTTTATTCTCTCTGAATTCGTATTGTGCAGCACGCGAGCTTTATTTTGGTACCTAAGCCATCAGAAATAAGCAACTTCCCTTTATTCTTTCTGTTTTCTCCGAGGAAACCATATATAGTACCACAACCATACAGAGCGTTGTTTTGATCAGTGACATCCAACTCAGGTATGATAATATGAGTTATGCTTATTCTAAAAAAACATGATTTCTTTAAATTCTGAGTAAGTTTTATACAAGAAAACCTCTCCACAACATTCAAAAAAATTACAAAATGAATGGGAAAACGCGCACCCTAGCGCGTAGCTAAGCACTTATCTACGAAATACTACGCCGTAGCTAGTAAGCTACGAAGAGGCTACCTGGTGTTGCTGGTTTTGACTCGATCGCTGTACCGGACAAAAAAATGATTTTGTGGGTTTTATACATTTCATTTTTTTTTGGCATCAGTATCGTTTGTATAGCCACCCCTGAGTCGCTCGTCGTTGACCAAAACAACACCCTGTATATTATACCAGAGTAGTACTTTACGCAGTGAGGCACTCTCTACCAGTCATTCGTACCTTTGTTACCAAATTCTTAGCCTTATTGCAATTTATGTGCTTTTGATCTTAATTATAAATAAGTTAAATATAAATTATGATAAAATTAATTCGTTTAGGTTAAACGTTTTTTTATTCACATATTATATAAAATAAATAAATATGTAAATAAAAATATTTAAATGGTTTTGTCACAGAGTATTTCAGTAGGTGGAATTGTGTGAAGCAATTGTATTTATTTGACGTATTTACTATTCAAAATGTACGGTATAATCTGCCAAAGATATGCCGTTCTGCCGTTTGACAGATCATACCGTACGTTTTGAATTGTCAAATGAATACGATTGCTTTACAGAATTCCACCTCTGTGTTTGCTTTGATCTGTTCTAGCCCTTATGCAGTGATGACGTAGCAGGTTACGTGCTTACATACATTTTGCATAGATTTAAGCACCGTCAATGAAGTTGTGTTGATAGATATGCAAGTTTATATTATAAACTAGCAACTATAGGTAGTGGAGTACCGGTAATTGAGTTTCTGATCTAAAATTACGAGACGTAGTTAGTCATCTCGTAAATACTACGTATTAACAAGTTAACTGCGTTTCTAAAGGTGTAATAATAGATGTAGGTGCAAGTAAGTATTAAATTCCCCCACAGAGCGCTTCCATTATCGGATCGAATAAGTTAGCGCAGCAAAAAGTTTACAAAACAACTATTGAAAGTGAAACAGTAAGTTTATACTACAACGCAAGTAAAACTTTAGTATACTTTTGTTTTTCTTACGTCTGAATACTTTTTTAAATAAATCATTCATCTGTGATTTTATTAATTACTTAAAATGGAAGAGGGATTTGACTTTATTGAGCGCAACCAAGATTCGATTTTAAAAACGTCAGATAAGACGTATTCGTCGAACATAATTCAAAACGCCTAATTTGAAAATGTCGCCTATTTGTCAGCAATCATTTATGTAAACTATCATTTTAAAATTGGTCGTATTATACTTATTTAATCGAATTAGTCTTATTGGTAAAATCGCCCTTTAGTGTGGTACTACCACTTCGTCTTAAACTTAAGAGCTTCACTCTTGTCGGTGGAGTAATCGCCATTATTTTCTTTTGTTTGCCTTTTTCTTGACCTCCTGGTATGACATGACGTTTTCTTTTTCCTTAACTTGGTCGAAATAACTTCTCCTAGGTCTTCCTCTCTTGTACTTTTACCTGATGCGACATGACAGGTTCTTAGTAAATATAATAGCAGGTAGGTACTACAACTACCTAGAGACACAATATTTGCTATTGTTTGATTTGGCGCCCACAAGAGAGTATTAACCCTTAACCGCCTACCATACGTCTCACAGATCCTGTTAACATAATAATTGTAAATATTTTTGCGCCTGAGTGTTGTATCGACTCGTTCGATCGTGTACCTTTTCCCCGCACCTCTCTGTAACGCGCAACGGCTCGTGGAGGTTAGACGTGCACGCGTGTGGATCAGGTGAGTAAATGAATACTAGCGTGGGTCTGAGAGACCTCTGGTAGGAGGTTACGTACTTTTTTATAAATTGTTTTTTTTATTGTTTTAGTTATAATGGCTCTTAGTAGCTATAGTTTGTGAAGCCACTTGGACAAAAGACTGTAAGCAGGTTCAAGATTATTAAAAAACTGACTGAACAGCTGACGAGGCCGCATATGGCACGTCGTAAAAGCAATGTGAAATTGCAACGTGATATACGTATCAGTATACAACGCATCCTTCAGATCAACGAAACCCCATCAGCACCAAGCATCAGCACTGGTGAGGAGCGATTGGTGGTTCGTAAAAACTGTTCCACATGCGAATATATAAAAAAAAACGCAAAACACAATACATGTGTTTCGAATGCAAATCGCCAATTTGCCTCGAATGCTCGAACAAGGTGTGTTTTCACTGCCGTGAAAAACTCTAGGTTAAGAGCCTGCAATTTTGTCAAATTAATTATTATAATGATAATTGTTATTTTTTTCAAGTTTCTTAATGAATTATCTATATAAAAAATATAACAAAAAGTTCCTATTACTTTAAATAGTTTTTTTAGAACTCATTTTCTATAAGTGTTAGTAAGTAAGCTAAAAACTAGAGATTATACCAATTATCTTGAGTTATTAAAAAATGTTGTTGATTTTCATGTTCCTCTTTTTTTAAATCAAAAATATAATAATGTTCAAAATAGAATTTTGATTAAAATCTGTACCAATGTTAATTTGTATAGACATAATATTTTTTTTATGTCTGGGATCCCACAGACGTATGGTAGGTGTTTGTGTTACAATAATACGTGGTAGGTAGTTAAGGGTTAAATAAATTGGACACCATTCACATACATTGCTCTGATCCCAAAGTAAGTAGCCAATGCACTTGTGTTAAAGAAATCAGACTGACAGATTGTGGTGGTACCACAACACCCAGACCCGAGACAATGTAGAAAAGATCGTTTTCTACATTGACCCGACCGGGAATCGAACCCGGAACCTCACGAGATGGCGACGCTTGAAACCAGCGTGCAAGCCACTCGACCACGCAGGTCGTCATAATAAAGCTGATAATACCGAATAAAGCTGATAATACCGAAATAATTTGATGCGAGCTTTCTTCATCAAGTTTCAGTATAGCAACACCAACTACGTCAGAAGTGGTCTATTCTGGTAGCAGATAACGACCTCGCTACCTGCATCCAATGTTTACCCCCGGTCTATTATTAGACCGAGTTCAATAGCTTTATTATGTAATTTAATGATTGTTTAGGACGATGATTAAGTTTGTTTGTTGTTCAAACACACATGGCGGTAAAGGGATTATAAATTTGTAGACGTTATCGAAGCAAACTTGTGTAGCAAATGTATTTTTAGCGAGCTGAGTAATAAATTATTTTTAAAAGAACAATAAGTATTTGGAACGTGTGGGTACATTTTTAAGCAATCACGTGCTACACGACACATTATAGGAAGCGGTAGTATAAATATTATTAGGTACCATAAGAACATTAACAGATGACAAAGTCATAAGGTATTATGTATTGGTGAGTGTTTGTGCTATTGAGCCTTTTATTACTAATAAATTGACTTCAAACACAGACGTGTTTTCCCACTAGTAGACAAACATGAATAGGCTGTTAACTTCACAAGATCCTAGATCGCAAATCAATGTTTTTACGACCTTTAAAATTAGCTTATTGACAAATCACTTTACAACGGCGTTTTTCACTGAGCTTCCTCATTTCCATTTCACCATAACAGAAGTTGAAAACTCAGTAGCTCTAAGAAAATAATGTTACCATGTGCAAAAAAACATGTACATGGTAGGTCTAGGTATTATGCAGTTCATTTCCACTAATGCATTAAGGTTATTTATATTAAAGATGCAGTTTTAGCTATATTTCGTTAGCTTGTTACAAATATAACACGTGCTTACTTTTTAGCGGATATGCTGAACCAAGGTACATTGCAACTCCATCATTACATTCTATTGTAATCGACATAAATTTTATTTCTTTATGAGATAGTGAAAGTCCTATTGCGAAGAAAATTACGTATTTTGCATACATTATTAGTTCTCAATGCATTAAGCATGAGTACCAACTTTTGTTGTTATTAATTTCTATGGATATGGCCGTAAAATGTTACTTACAAAACAAGGTTTTATTGTTTATTAGTACTTATATTTGTTTAACAACTGCTATAATTAATAATACTCGTATACTTTTATAAGGTAAAAAAAAGATACCCAAACTTGTGAGTGGTCTATAGTTATTATTAACGACATTGTTTGAGCAATAAAAAAAAGAAAGGGCGGGTATAATTTCTAAATATTACTTCACCAGTTTTTGTTATCTCTGTGTACTTCTCTGCTAACCAAAGTTGTATATAGTATATAGTACTTCGAAATATTAAAGTGAACCTGAAAAGTCGAACTCTTTTTTAACCATATTGTGCTGAAAACATTTTATAGCCACCAAATTCGTTTATTTGTAAGGACATCGGAAGTAACAAACGAATACATAATTCTGTTAGCACAAAAAACCGGCCAAGTGCTAGTCGGACTTGCGCACGAAGGTTTCAATTTAATAAATAAGATAAATAATTGCGGTTTTATTTTCAATGCAACTGAGAATTTTGTAAACATTTTATTTCCAGAGCCTACCTGTTGTTGAAATCGAGAACAAAGGGCAAAAAAAATCGCTTAATTATATAAATTTTATTTTGTTTTTGTATTTGTTGGTATAGCGGCAATCGAAATACTTATTTTGTAAAATTTTTGCTGTTTAGCTATTGCGGTTCTTGAGATACAGTCTGGTGACAGACAGACGGATAGACCAACAAACGGACGGACAGACGGACGGACAGACAGCGAAGACTTAAAAAACAGGTGCAAATCGTGGCAAACATACTTTGTCTGATAAGCGTGAATCATTTATTTTGACTCAGTATCGTTTACAAAGCATTCACTTATTTTTTTTATTTAGTGTGTAGTGCATATTTTGCCACTTTTTATTAACTCAATATATATTTTTAAGATTATGAGACAGAATGAAAAGCAGTTAAGTTTTTGGTATACATAAGTATTTAAATTACCATACCAACAATAATTTACATGTGAAACGCTTCATGGTAAGCTTGTGGATGGTTCCCTATATTAAAAAGGGTAGGATTGGAAGTTTTATTAACGATCGGTATTTGAACGAAAACGCTTTGTTAATAATAATGACAGTTGACACGCAACATGAACGTTGTTATGTTGGTCAGCCCATTTCAAAACGTTTCCGCCGCTCGCTCATCGTCACGCACAATTTTATTCGAAATCGAAATATTTTGACATCATCTTACGTAAAAGGGTATTACCTACTTCAGTGCGTTTTAAAATAACGAATTCATTTATGTCTGATGGCACGTGACGACCAAAAGCAAAGACAAAACAAAGAGAAAGAAAGATAGATTCAAAGTAATAAGTAGTGAATAAGTAGCAATAAAAGCTTTTGTTGCCATTATTAATATTAAGGGGCTCCCCGAATATCTAACGCGCACACTAGCGCCACTTTAGTAGAAGAATCATTACTAGTTAAATAAAAGACCAAACGAAAATCTGATTGATGCGATTGTAGCTCTGGTTATCTGATTTAGATACAATGTTTAATTTCAATAAAACAGAGTTATCTGCAGTTACAATTAGAAAAATTGCCAAAAATTGCCATATTTAGCAGTTTTTCTAACTCTAACTACAGTAAACTACTTTTGAAATAATTTAAACGTACTAAATAAACTGTAAAACCTGTACTACAATCGTGTCTACCAGATTTTTGATTGTTTTTGTATTTAAGGAGTAATAATTATTTTAAATAGAGTGGCGTTAGTGTGCGCGTCACACATTCGGGGAGCCCTTCAAGCAAAAAAGAGCAAAATTTCAACTGTCTATCTATCGCGGTTCTTGAGAAACAGCCTGGTGACAGACAGGCAGACGGACAGACGAACACATAGCGAAGTCTTAGTAATACGGTTCCATTTTACCCTTAATATCGGAACCCTAAAAACCATGACCAAGCCTTGGTAAGTATATCCAGTATTCCTAACACAAGCAAACATTTTGTTTAAAAGGAAGCGCCAACCACAAATTTGTAAACTTCTAAGTAACCTAAGAAATATTCATTATTTGTATTTTTGTAAAAGATTTTGTATTTGTATTATAGTTAACATTTAGACGATCATTTTTTATTATAGTGACTTTGTACCTATGATTAGCGCCCAAGCAGTTATAAGTTTGAATATCCAGCTAGAAAGTGCGCAACCTCGAACTGTCAAAACAATCAATAGTGAGGTAGTTTCGGTGCTTATCGCTATATGCACCTCGGCGAAGGTGCCATCAGCACCGCAAGTCAATCTGGTTAGCGGCGCGCGTCATCAGGGGCCGTGACGTCACTCGCCTCCGCACCCCATTGTCTCGGTGATAACTGTCTGCCACTGAGGCTCCACTGTGTCAAGATATCTCAATTTCAACTTCTGAGCTATCCTTCTCACTCAAGCTCACATGCGCCCGGTGCGATCAAGAGAACGCCTACATTTGAACATCTTATTACGACTTTCAGAGTGGGCCCCCGTCTTTTGTTTTGCGCGAACCAAACCGCAGCTCGCTACTCCAAACTAATTGTCGAGCGATGCTGCCTAATTGAATGGCGCGACTAGATTGTTTTGTAAAGTTGGCCCTTTGAAGAAAATAGTTACTTACATTGTATGAGTAGGTACGTCTTTGGATTTTGAGTAGGACTTAATGACGACGATTAAGTTCATGATATCTAAAGCCGTAGGTAGCTTTTCTTAATTTCGTTGCTTCATTTTCAGGTCAGAACTTCATAGTCAAGCAGTATTTCTACATTATTATAACTATCACTTTCTTTACCGCTATGTATTTTGTAGCCGTATTTGTACAAACGTGGTACCGTTAAGTATCATCATTAAATGATTTGACCAGCATTATCATGTGTTTAAGGTCCCTTCTTTTGCTCGTTAAAGATGAAAAGCGGAGCGTTAAAGGCTTTTGAATAAGATTATACTATGTGCGACGCGGCTTCACCCGCATATGCCACCGAAATCGAGCTATTTCTGTATTACGTAGAAGGGTAAAGGTCGGCGAAATTAGACGGGAGATAATTACATTGTCGACAGAAAAGCGCCTGGGATATGTACGTACTTAATTGACCCTAAACATAACGTTGTACTGATCAAATTTGACGTCGTTCAAGACATTTAAATTGTGCTTCAGGTTTGTTTCAGTAAAATGAGCAGTTAAATTTAGCTCCGCAAATAGATTTTACGATCCATCATCCAAGACAGTTCTATTTTGGTAATGATCGAGACAATCAATAAACGTTTTGGTCTTTCTGTTTCACCGTTCGAACTTTGAAGACATTTTATCAGATAGAGTCCTATCTATCTGGTTAGGCTGATGCTTATTAATATGTTTTATTTGTTGCTCATTAAATGTTGTTGTAACATTTGTTGTAAAATCGACAGGGTTCTATCTTATCAGCATACTCTGCTTATAACAATTTAGATCAACACCTTATTCTTTACTATACCTAAATAGAGTCTAAGCGCATTATGTCCTTTTCTCAAATTGTCCTATGGAAACTACGAGTATTTAGATCTAGTCCATCAAAATATTAACATAAAAAGATACCGCTACACGCATGAAAAAGCTTTTGCAGTTGACATATTTTACTCGAGGCAATACCTCTGTATGTATCCCTATTCGACCACACTATACTTATGTTGAACTAAAATTGATAAATAAAGAATACCTTCTACAGGTATGACAACTGATTAGGTCGACCTTTCCCAAAGATAATTTAATATAAACTGTGTATAACCTCGCAAAATATAGGTCGCTAATTTAATTTGTTTGTTTACCAAGGCTTGATAGATAAATTAATGGCATCTGTGCGTGCGCGCTGCGGGGCGTGGAACAATATTTCCCACCGTCAGTTCCATAAACAAAAACACCGTCTAGGAAACATCGTGAAATATTTCTATGAACGAGCGAAAGTGAATCGGCAAGTGCTTGTAAACACTTTACGTGATATAAGTTAACAGTTTAGATGACGCACTTATTTTTGCCGGGTTATCCTTGTTTTTATCCGATGGTTATGATCGGTAATGAGAAAATAGTCTTTAAAAAATAGAGCGTGACTCAAACTGAAAAATGTATAGTTTAATCAGTTACGAGTGCAGCTTAAAAATAGAGTATTACTATATTTCATATTAAATCAAACCACTACTGAAGACATCAATACTCGTATCTGATTGACTATCTCATGGAATCGTATATGCATATGCTAGGTTCAAGAGCAGCTACAATATTCCTGTAAGAGTTTTCCTATACAAACTTTATCTACAAATTGTAGCAACTTAAAACTGCTCCCTGTTCTACACTGATTCCGCCCTCGCTGTTTGAATGCTAAACATCCATTCCCGCCCAATGCCAATGCCATCGCTTAATTAGCTGAGTAGCGTCGATTTATGGTAAGTTAAAAATAGTCCACTTTTCATTTTCTTCCTAATGACGGCGGTTTCCGAGCGTAAATCAGGAACCGCCCGATTGTTTGGTCAGCGCTACCGCAAAGTTAACAGGGAAGTGTTAAGTGACGTCAAAAGTTACTGTGTCTTAACAATTTTACCACAGCAGTTTTTAAGCATGGTACTTGTATGTTGACCATCTGAGTAAAAGACGAAGCTTACGGTGATCACAACAATGTCTATCAACTAACAGTGAAAAGTAATTTCGTACCCAGTCTAAATTGACTTTAAAATTAGAGTTACTCTTATTATTTGAGGCTTAGGGCCTGTTACACCATCGTCAATTAGTTAACTAACGAATAATCCAAATATATGCGTGTAATACACCACATTTTACCACCATCGTACTGCAGCAGGCAGCCAGAGAAAACCGCAAATTATTCAACACCTACACGAAATTCGCAAACCACAAATAAATTTATTATGTATAAAAAGTTGCTTATTTAATCTAAATGACAAATTAAAAGCTCCCGTAATTATTTCTTAGTCTGCTCTCAAAGAAGTTCCAAGTTTGCGGATTTATCTAAAGGTCACATTATAATTTCGTATCAGTATTACCATTGGAAAGGAGATTAAAAGTTATCATAATGGTTTAAACATAAGATTTTCTTTACCTCAAATTGACGTTTGATAAATGAGTCACAAATTCTTTACCAAACGGTTTTTTTAGTAAACTAAATAGTTAAGTAGTACTTAGGTGCAAAATACATATGTAAAAGTCCATCAAGTGTCTCTTAACTTTTGGCTAATTAATTCCAAAAAATACCTTTTCTTAGAATTTATTTTTTAAATTCTTGTTCTAGTTTAAAATCTTTGGAGAATACGGCGCCTTCTCATGGAATAAATACGCCGAAAAGATGGTTGAGTAAATTATTATGTCTCTCGGTACTAATAGAGCTGACCTATTTAGAATTCATTAGTCAATCAGTGTTCTGAGAAGTTCAAATTAGTAGATTTTTAATTTAAACAACAATTAGGATGCTGCACCTCAAAAATAAATTATTGAGAAAATCATGACTGAATCATAACAGCCATGTTTACAAAAACACCATGTACTCGCGGGGTTTACAATTGGGATACAAAACCGGGATAGTTTTAAAAATGTTATTAATCTTCATAAGGAACCAGTTTTTAATATCGCACATGTGTTTACAATCAGCCGAGTGGTCTGCGGTCTCGATCGATTGTTTATCTGTCACCCTTTAGAAGGGAGATCTTTGCGACCGCCCGCTCTGTTGTAGGTCAAGCGCGAAGCGTGCTAGCGGGGCAGTGGAAAATTTGCCCCCCCTGGGTTCTAGGGACGTAGGGCTGGCGAAGAAATACGAATTTTGATACTAGGTCAAATGTTTTCCCTAAAGGTGTTTTTTTTTTCAAATTCTTTGTGGCCAGTTTGGGGTGACGGGGCAATAGCGTTTTTACCATCACGCCATACAAAATCGCTTGCAGTAAGCGCAGCAGTATATTATGTAAGAAAATAAATAAAATTTTATTATTATTATTTTATTATATTGTTTTAGCTAGTTTCCCCTTTCTACCGACGAAAGATAGAATACACACAATAGGATGGTGACATTATACAAACATAATTTTGTGTCAATTGATTTGCGCGCAACTTTAATCTGTTTTTTTTTCTTTTGGATTAAAGTCGGTCATTGGCATTTGCTAAGAGTTTAGGTATCACTTTTTATAAAACCTTCCGCGTGTGACAAGTGACAGCCCTAGAGCCAAGTTTATGAGCGCAGGACGCGTTGGGTTCACGAGTGATTGCTTTGTAATGAGGGAGCAGAGCGACGAGAGGCGCTTACCATACAAGAGAGGGGCACAGGAGGCTTTATCCATCACATAAGAAGAGGTACATCATACATAAGTCATTGCAGCCAAGATGTTGAAAAAGATGCAGTTCTACTCGTGCTTATTTGTGATATAATATATAAAGTAGACTCGATAAAACAAACCCATCGATTAGTGGCGGACCTAATGGTAAAGGAGTACCAATGTAACACTGTGTTATACTGTTTATAATATTTTCCCAATTTAGGATGATCATTGTGAGTTTGAACAACTGAACCGTTTAAACTTTTTATCACTGTAACTTGTTTCTTATTTTCCCCACGAAAACGGAAAAGCCACGTATATAGCAACTGACAAGAAGTGAAGTGTGCCTTCTGACCACCTTTTAATTGAGCTTTAACCACACACGAGGGGATGGCAGGCGGGCTATTTTTGGCTCGACACCCCGCGGTAATTTCGATTTAGTTTACGTAACCCTTAGCGACACAACTTCATACTCGAGGAGTTATTCAACTATACTATCCGGACTTACTTTCGGATGTTGGATATTCGCTTAGTTACGAAGATACTTTAACCGATTAAAAAAGGTGCTGGTAGCAAGAGACTTTAAACAACTAAAGGCCAGATTGATTCGCGCAGCATTCACTGGAAGAAACAATCGTATTGTAAATTTCAGTACAAAATGTGACGAACGTTTACAAAACTTTAAAAGATCTAATTTACAATAGGATATCACATTCAGTAAATAAACTGGCATATATCCAGGGGGGTGTCACTCCGAAGTTTAGGTACGTTCGAGCGACTCGGTACACCGAGCATAAATGAGCGCGGGGCTGCCGCTCGCGGACCGCGCCTCGCGCCTGTGACTGTGTTTATTTTCTCAGCCTGTGACCGACTTCGTTACAACGAAATAACTATTAAAATTTGAGATATGTGTTCCTAATTATGACATTATTTATCAAAACAAATTTTGTAGGTAGGTATTCAACATTTCTTGTTCAAAGAAATAGGTTTGAGTTACCTACCCAGTTCCTTATGTCAATCTAACTTAAAATAAACGGAAACAGGTCAATAAACTTACTTTAAATTTAGCATAATATTTATAAGTACCTACCAAATTACTTAAGTAATTTTGTGTTAGGATTTTACGTAGTCCAAAATCTAATAGTCCAAGAGCTACAGTTCATTATTTTACTTTAGCTATATAATATCACCCTTAATTTTGAGGTATGCCAATAAAATTAATCTTTCTTAATTTTGATAGCATTTATAAAGGTACGATAGATAAGGTTCACATAAACAAAAGTCTCTTTTTGTAGTTATGTACGGACAACAGCAAATTAAGGTTAACACTGGTATCTTATGCAGTTGACATTAGGGCTAGTTTGCAACAAAAGTGTGTGTAACCTAAGATGCTGGCGAATGTACTATATATTTTTTTATAAAAAAATAAATTAATATAAAATATATTTATTGAAATTATTTATTATAAACTAAAATTTTTAAATAATATAAATTTTAAAACGGCGGTGCGCCCGCGCAACATACCGCCCTAACCGGGCTGAGGCCGAGCTATGATTTATGACCTGCACGGAGAAAATAATTCTACTACACAATTTTATTTGGTTAAGTGTGATGTACAGTCGACAGCACATCATGTTATCCACTTTTGTTGCAAACTAGCCCTTATTACAACTGCATAAGATACCTCGGTGTTTACCTTGACGTGCTGTTGTCCGTACATACATGTGTGTTTGGTTTGTACTTTAATTTCTCCGAATTCAGTAATTTTGTACCAAATAATTAAATTAGACAGAGTAAACACTTGTTTTAATATTAAACGAACGCTGACACGATCAATTACTTTCTCCGATAGAACACAGTCAAGAAATGTGCTAGGTCCTCTAGACTATTTATTTTATTTGAGTAGCGCGTTGTGTACCTACGCGTATGTTCGTGCCACGCGCCGCTCGCAACCCTGACACATTCAAGGCCGCGAAACAGGGAAAGCGTTACGTGTTAGAAAGAGACAGGTATAGATAGGTAGATGAAACAACCTTGAATTAAAATCGTGCGAAGTGAATTGTACTTCATTGCGTTGCAGCGAAAGTTGTGTTTACTTTATCATTCTTAGCACAGTGATCCTTCTGTACGTAGTACTATTATATTTTCTGTGATATATCCAACAAAAATAAAACCGCAACAAAAATACTGTTGTTCATTTAGATAACCGGCGGAATCCTTCGGATGATATTGTATAATTCGTTACAAAATTTTCAGAAAACTGTCTGAATATAGGGCACCGACAGATACGTGTCATGCTCCCGAATGAATAAAAAAGTTAATGAGTGCGGAGCGAAGTGCGCGGAAGGAACGCGGCCTCGTTGCGGGTCGCAGACAAATGAGAACGGACAATTTACATAATCCTTTCAGTGTCTACTCTACGTTAGCTTTTGGTCTCTATAGTCAGTGTGTTAGCAACTGAGTATTCAGGCCCTAGTATTAATAGAGATAGAAATATACAGCGCATCGCTTCATCGGTAAGTGTAAGCCAGAGAGACATCACACTGACAGGATTCAGCTGACACGACGACTCAGTACTGACCACCTCACATAGACAACCTAACGCAGCCGCCGATTGCAGAAAGAATCGAAGCGATTTTTATCGAAGACGAGCAAGGCCAGAATTTGAATCAAAACAACATGTAGTTTCCTTCGAGCAATCGCCGAATAAAAAACCGATACCCTATAGACTGTAAGTCAGCTATTGCATCATCATTATCAGTCAAAGGATGTCCACTGCTGAACATGGCCTATGTTGAGTCACCTACAGTTTTCCACAGCGACCGGTTACAAGCGGTTTGCATCATATCTTTTGCTCAATACGTATTTATCGCCAATTATTTGCAGTATCTAGCTAGACAATCGTTTTTGACTGCATAGCACTTAAGGCTGTAGCCCTATGCTGTCAAATTCGTCCGTTCTATTCAACATGTCGGGGTAGTGTCGGGGAACGCTACCCACAGATCAGCAAAAAATCCTCTCGGAAACACTCTACATGGAAAATTACTCACTCGGTCTTTCACACGGGGCGTGTTCAAGACGAAACAGCGCGAACTCGGCGTGTCACTAAGAGCTTCGTTCGAGTTCTCTTATATCGGAATGAAAATGAAACTGGGATTTCCAAGATACAAATATTTTTCTGGCGAATCAAAATAATACAATGGTTAAAACTATTTTTCATCTTTCCTGTTTAGAAAATTAGACTTTCATGTAAAGATAGCACGGTGGAAAATCGCTTTTCCCGCAATTATTTGAAAAGTAATTTAGTTTTAATTGTTACCATCAAACATGATTGAGTCAAAGATAATTGAGTCACATCATATTCCATATTATTAAAATAGAAGACCTTTCCATAATTTTAGCTTAGTTTAACATTAAAAAACGTGTTTCTTATGATCTTTGATTTAATGAATATATAAATGGTCTAAAAATGATGAATTCAAATATCAACAAATGGGTGCCCGTAATAAATAGTGTCATTACGACACTTTTTCATTTAACATTCTCTTTATATTTTTCTTTCTGTCTTTGACAATACTTTTTTTTGAATACACTGACATGTTGTGCAAAATCTTGAGAGTTCATCTCTCGCCGAAGGAATAATACCTCATCATCACATCAATTTTTGTTAGCGCCAAAAACATCTCAAGTAAAATGGGTCCCTTTCTTCCCTTGTACGACAATCAACAATCTACGATCTTCACAACATTAAGAGGGTGAAATAAATATCTCTTGTTTTGACGTTATTGTAATACAGAATAGAGAGCGCACTTACTTGATGTATGAAAATATTGGAGCAAATGATTGAAAGTCGCAATATGATCCAATTTGCATCTGAAAGTACCACCTGAACTGTCGCAGCATTGTTTCTATACCTCGAAATAGCGTCTACAATCAAATTGTTTTGTACCAGCCATCGGATAACGTATCGGCCTGTTAATGAGCAGATACGTTGGCGCTCGATCTAAAAATAAGTAGGTGAGAATACAACTGGCTAATTGCGATGGCAGAGACAAGGAGGGCATAGTCGGCATTTTTGGCGGCCCGGCTGCCCGCGCCACTCAATGAGACACGGGTTTTGCCTTACAACACAACATAAACATAGTATAGTAGAAATGCATTTGTAAACATAACCTAGCTGTCCTGCTTTTTGGTAGTGATCAAATTTAGATAATTTAGAGAACAGTGGGACGAAACGAACATTGAAGATCGAAGCGGTAAGATATTTAAAATACAAACTCCCATTAGTAATGAAAAAGCGACGCATTTGTAGCTTCTTATTACAGAAGTGAAATCCAAAAAAGTGGGGCTCGTCTCATCTCATTGCTAAGTCTAGTCTGGTGCTCAGTTGGTAGTTATATCCAGCATGCGTATTGTTTAGAAGAGCAGTGCAACTCCGCTAGCTGTTTGTAAAAAATCTGTGAAAGTTATGTGCATCTTCCCGGAATGGTGTCGATACATCATCGATCAGATTTTCCTATTTCCACACATTCTTCGGAAGACCACCTCACAACGATTGGAATGCTACCACTTTGTGTTGCCAAAATTTTAACTCATAAAATTGTATCTGTATCAGTGAACTCGAGTCCAACAATGTGATCTATCTCCTACTGTTAAAGACGATTTCAGTTTGATAATGTTTTCATAGTGTCGGTCATCATAAATATGACGAATGGACCTTTGTAATGGTATGTTGCGCTTTGTTGCAACGTTGCTAATTGAGACATGAGCGACATAACATTACGTTTGACTGATTGAGGACGCGGGTTACGGTTCCATTTGATACATGATTTATTTACTGCCCAGTTTTATTGGTCTACTACTCGTATATGTCCGAGGCGTTGAGTGGTCGTGATAAATTGAGACCCTCAAATGAAAATTAGATTCATGATCTATCGTAACCTATTTAGCAGATTTACGATACAATGCGCTAAATGAAGCAATAATTAAGTGTCATGTTTAAGACCTTTACGTATTTGTTACATGTGTTATTTATGAGTGCAAAATATTAAAAAGTGCCTAATTTATCTTCTTATCATTCAGCAACTTTGTATTTCTATTTATTGCGTCTACATAGTAAGGTATGTGGGTCAACTCGCTGTTTTCTGGATAATATCGCGAACGCAATGTTGCAGGATCTCTATCAACACAGGCATCAGGCGGACAGACATATTACGTATTTAGGGCGCCTTATTAGACGTCCGTATAGTTTGTTTCGAAATTACTTCAGGATTTATTTTGGGAGTATTGTTATTGGCTTTGATGATATAATGTTTAGGTTATTCCGATCTAGGAATATTTCTGTTTTTGACTACCTATGTAAGTCACTGTCAGACTGTAGATCAAAATTTCCATAACAAATTTGGGGGTAGAGGTGGACAGAAATATATAACATGTATATGTATATAATATTTCAGGGACTAATATTATTGGGATTGCGATGCCAATAATATTTTAATAATGGTACATGTGGGAAGTCATGGCCAATATCGTAGAGTTGTTCAGGAACAACTCTACTGCCTTCTTAAGATCTTTTAATATATATTTTTATCCTGATAAATACAACCTGATATTAAAAGATGTTAAGAAGGCAATTCAACATGAGCTTATCATAAATAAGCGTTTCAATATAAGTAAATAAGCCTTTCCGAAAATAGAAAATACGCAAACACGTTATATGCTGCGTAAGTCAAATCCAATTTATCTGGACTAGAGGGTGGGTAGACCTAATTGTTCGATGTAGCCGCTATAATGTGCAAATTGATTTCCCTTAGACCAAGGCCATTTGGTAGTAATCATTAGTGTAACATTCTACAAGCGTTAAGTTGAAATTACGCTTGTAGAAAAGGTATTAATGTAGAATCGATCTCGTTGAATTTAAATATAAATATTGGACACCAATCACATACATTGCTCTGATTCCAAAGTAAGTAGCTAATACACTTGTGTTATGGAATTCAGACACAACGGTGGTACCACAACACCCAGACCCGAGACAATATAGAAAATTTTGATTTCTATATTGACCCGACAAGGAATCGAACCCGGGACCTCGGAGCGGCGACGCCTTGAAACCAGCGTGCTTAGCCACTACACCACGGAGATCGTCAGATTTAAAACCAAGCAGACGATGTTACTGCGGCAGTAGGAATCCTGATGTTTTTGATAAGGCAGTCATTCTGAGATAGCTGCATAATGGGCTACGGAAAACTGATCACTATCCCAGTAGGTATCGATAGGGTTTATGATAAACTAGTAGTACATAATTTTATTTGAAGATTTTAGTTTGATCATGCGTACAGTAAAAAGTCTATCTTAAAACTGTTTCAAAGATTCATAAACAGGCTGCCGGGTTCTTTATCCTCAACTCCTTCGCCACGCTCTGCTACGTAGAAATGTTGATTCCTAAGAATGTGGAGCAAACCGATTTAAAAAAAAGAAATTTGAAAACAACTGCCTACCGCTCGCATCTGGCCTAAGCGAGGGGAAGCAGGATATTTGTCAGCAGCGCCCTAGAACTGTCCAAGGCAGTGTTTGTCGGGCTCCTGTTTTCGCTTAACCCAATTTATTCCACTTAACCCGGAATGGGGTTACGTTAATTAGTCGTAGGATTCATTATGGAGATAACTGTTCTATTGGAATAGGTTTCGAAGGGTATTTTCGGAACAAGTGTTTTTGCTGAAAAACAT
Organism: Pyrausta purpuralis; assembly: GCA_963924145.1. NCBI lineage: Eukaryota > Metazoa > Arthropoda > Insecta > Lepidoptera > Crambidae > Pyrausta > Pyrausta purpuralis. Next base: position 4,710,326 of record OZ001649.1, on the reverse strand, counting down.
CCACTGAACTGAAAGCTCGGTCATCAGGATAAGATATTTATAAGAGCACGATTACTATTCAATAATATAATATACTTCGCTTGTTGACTAGAATTATTTACCACATTAATATTTTTCAATTTGAACTCACAATGACTTTAAATTATCTGTGAAACGTTACAGACAATTTGTATTCCCTCTACCTACGTATAAACTTTTTATGCTCGATTTAACCGGCCGAATGCTCATTATTCAGTAAATTAAAAGCGAATATTAGTAGTACGTACACGCCCGTTTAAAATAAATCGACGCCGAAGCCTCATTACGGGTCCCTACTGAGACCACCATCTTCGCAACACACGTTTTTATTTCGTCAATTTAAATAAGTAAAAGGGTAAACCATATTTTACTATCGGTTGGCCAATCTTCGCTTCCTGCCTTCTTTCGAAGTCACGATGTGATTTAAGAACGTGGTACCTTACAAATTACTTTGAACATGGAAAAATAATGGACATGATTTTTTATGTGATTGTACCAGAAATGGTCAGGCGGCCGGCTTTTTGATTTTTTTCTTTATTGGTATTAACAATACACCCATTAAAAATGTTTATTGATGTATTATGATGAGTATGTAAGTAGGAGTAAATATGAACGTCAGTTTCTTTTTAATAAATATGTGTATGTTATTTTGTGACGTAAGTTCTCAATACTATTATTTTGTTTCGCGTATTCCTAAAAGAGTTATGTATGTGCCAGTCAATGTACTAGTTTTAACAATAACATACTATTATGTATGTCGGGCAAACGTCCGTAAAGCGGTTATTATTCTCTTAATACGAGAATATGCTATTTTTATGTCGCATGATTAAGACAGATCATTAAATAAACTGCGTCCTACATATATATAGTTGATCGCTTTCCTCGGAAACACGATGAGGGTTTAGTAGGTCAGCCAATACTGGGAATGTTGTTTGTTGCCGTAATCCTGCGGTTACACTCCGGCAGATCAGCTGCAGAGCTGCGGTTTGCCAAATTCCAGTCTATTATTACTGTAGCTTTAATCGTCTAAAAGATACAAAGGGCATCAAAAATGAGACTGACATGTTATTTGACTGTCTGCTGATAAAAGAATGCTGGCTTAGCATGTATCGCAACGCATACAAACGCGTTGAGCCGCCCGGCGTGAGCTATTGCACAAAAACATTCTGCGATGGCGTTATCAGCTCGCTATATGCCCCCAGTGCCGCAACCGCCATTTAAAGAATTTTAAAAGCAATATCATGTCGCGGCTGCGGCGTTACCTCACGCAACGCTCGCCTATTGTTTTGACAGCCCACTATTAACCCGCTTCGATAATCGCCGTTCCGAGCGATAAAACTTCTTTGCGTTCATTTAATATGAACGTGCTCTCTCGATAGATAAAGCTGGTATGTTCGCATCGCACCGAAAGGTTCCATCGCCCAATAAGGCGCGCGCGGTGTCCTGCGCCACACAAGACGGCGATTACGCCAAATCGAACGCCACCCTCAAATTATCCGCGCCGCTGTCAGCGGCTTAACAACCTGCCTTAACACGTAGGAAGTGATTATTGTTTATTTTTATAATTACCTCGTCAGGAAGTCGCGTCTCTGCGAAACGAGTAGTTAAATCAGGAGGCGCGACACAAAATAAAGCAATTTGACTGCCGAAGACAGTAATTGAGTAACTCCGTCACCGTTTGATATACGACCGATCATCGAGCTTCATGGATTTAGTCCGCTTATTTTGGGGATCGCCGATATGAGTGAATCATCGCGGGAGACATGTTGATTTGGAACTGCTAATAGATTTACTTAGGTGTGCGAGTTCCGTGAAATGCATGGACGTTGGTTTTATGGATAGATAACATATCTTGAAGTCGTGTATTCAGAGCTGGCTTCGTGTGGTTGGGAAGGTGAAAGTCCTGCCCGTGACGCAAGAGACACAGTCAATGTTTCAGCTATTCGAGACGATCGTGTCTGGAGTTCGTTATCCCGAGGACTATCTCTCGAAAACTTGGATGTTATTAAGTGCAATTCATTTAAGTGCCTCTAAACCTTGGAGCTCAGGACGAAATGCAATATATTTTACTGACTTAAAATTAAGGTACTTGGGTACCAAATAACATTAAATAGAAATTCAAAATCGAGACCCTTATCGGAAAACAACATTAAATCAAAACGAAATACTTGCAGAATGTATTATCTATCATAATAACATTTTCAATTTCACGATATTAATTGACATTATATCAGTCGTCGTTTAATAACGTCGCAGGTGCCGAATTTCCAATGTAACTATGCGATATCCCTCGAAATGAGAACCAAAGGCTTTGTGGATTATTGGCATTGGATTATGTGTAGTGTGTTGTGAATGACGCCCACGGGAGCATGCTCAGTTGTGGCGTGATTACTCTCTGCGGTCTGTTGTTAGCGTGTTTGAGCATCAAGGTTATGTATAAATAGTCACCCTGGAGTACACACACCTTCATATCCTTTGTCCCGACTTTGACATTTTGAGTTAATTTCAAAGGTTCTTACGCCAAGTAGCAATGATTACCTTCAACTTTAAGCAGTGGAAAATTTTATGATACTCTCTACAAAAGAGTTGTACAAAACGTTTGGTAGCTTGTGAGAAAAAGCTGTTTTATGAATCAAGTCACCGCGAGCCATAATTATTTTCAATAACCGAAAAAAGTTGGAAAACAATCTCATAGGTTTAAGGTACGAGTATTGTGTTACTGAATTTATCTTTTCATTTCAATACGCCTTTAATTCCGCAGCATTTATCTAATACAGGACTCAAAAAGCGGGGCCAAGTCCTAGTTAACCCGATATTTATCGCCATTGTTATTCTAATTCTCACAGTTTAGAACGTTCCCGTTTCACGCGAGCTCTTAAAACTTCACCGCCGACTATTTTGAGCGAGTTTAATTGAGTTTAGCGTTATTTTAACGGTATTTATTTCGGGAGCGGTGCGAACAACAATGCAGCGCAATTATAACAATAACAAAAGGTTTATTTCAGGTGAGGTCGCACGGGTGCCTACGCCAAACATTCTTGCACCTGCGGCATTGGGCCGCGACGAACAATGGATGCGTCGTTTGGCTATCGTCGCGATTCGATAGGATTGATCGCCGCCTGCGCACGACGCCTTTTTGAGCAGCAACCGCCGAGCCTACGTAATGCATGCGTAAGTGCAAGACAACGTGTGCTCGGACGACGTTCCTTAAACTTCTGCCGAGTGACGGCGTATGACGCGCTCGTACCTGAAAGCGATAAATCACATGCCCAAAAACGACAACGACGGAACAGAGCTGCAAAAACACGTCTGAAACTTGAATTGTTTATTTTAAATTAATCGCAATCGTAATAAATTGAGCAAAAAGTACTCGACCGCGGCGGCAACGATCCATCATATCTGTTAAGCGTGCAATAAAAACGAATGGGTGGTTGTACTATAAATATTGGTAGATGTATAAACTAATATGTTCTGTGGCTCGTTATTTTTTATGGAGTGGTTCGATTGAGTTGCGGAATGCGGGAGCTTAATCTATGGAGTGGCAGAGGTTTTCAATTATATGCGCGATTGTGTATCACCGGGGCGTGGGTAGTAGATCGAGATCGCGCAGACGGCGGCGGCGCGGGAGACGATCGATTACGAGATATGACGATTAACGATGCATCACAGGGGCATTTGCACGATAAGAAGAGTTTGCACATATAAAATATTGTAAATTTTCATAAAACCACTGGGACTGCATTCATTATAAGTAACTGACAGATCCCCCCACATTCATCTAAGTCTCTCTTTTAAGTATCACAGATCACTTGTTATGTTCGGTACGTAGTTATTACCTAGTTATATACCTAGTTATTATTTGACGACCCGTCTGGTGTAGTGGTCGAGAAATCGCCTTCTACGCAGCGGGTGCGGGTTCGATCCCCGCACAATACAAACATTTGAGTGCATGAACATGTCTGTTTGTATTGGTCTGGGTGTTTTCTATGTATATCATGTATGTATTTCCAAACAAAAAGTATTTAAGTATTATATCCGTGGTCTGGCACCCATTACACAAGCTTTGAGTAGCTTACTTTGGGACTAGATGGCGATGTGTGGGAATGTCCAAAGGATTTTTTTACTTTAATTACAGATAGAGGCTTTGATAATAATCACATCAACATTCAAAGTTGTTTTTATCGATACGAATGTAAAAAAATATTCAGGTGATTTTCCGACCAACAACACTAACATTTTACCACTAGAAAACTTCCACAGTTACTATCAACACTCAAAGTGTGTATTGAGACCATTAATATTTCACGATACATTTACACCTCGGCAGGTTCAATATCACCTATTTTTGCAACTTGCAACTAATAACTTCAACAGCATATTCGATATTAGCATAATGAAAAATACTTGGGCGCAGGCCAAAAAGTTTGCAATAAATTAGAGCGGTAGTTAACAATTTCCATATATTAACACTGACAAGCGAAGCCTGAGGATAAATGTTAAGTAGTAGTATGGGATAGTCAACCTTGGGTCTGTCTGCCGCCTAGTAAGGTTTTGTTTTCGCAACTTTACGAGGCTATTATAGGAAGCTTTTAGCTTTTATGTGGTCTGAAGCTAGACCCGAATACTATGTATGAATTTTTTTGCTCATTTTTCTTTAGCCGTTTTTCGTAACTTTTTATTTCCGACTGTTGATTTTGGTAGGCTTTTCTTGCTCGATATATCGGTACAATTTTATATTCTAGATATTGATCTCTAGGTTTTTACGACTTTGAAAAATCACGGAATCTCCGTGATATTTAAAATAATTTTGATAACACGACTACTGCATCCAATTTCTTAGACAAAGCGTGGGTTACCCGAGCACATATTATATACGCGATAATAGATATGTAAAACATGAAATACATAGGTAATGTAGCACCTACGTATCCCATTTAGTCGTTTCCCTAGAAACAAGACACCCGATCCTGAACACACCGTTTCCCCAAACAGTTGCGTCACCGGACTTTTTAAAAGCTCATTTTGCATGATTTACACATGTATTGAATCACGTAAGGAGCTTCTCAGTACTGCACATTAAAAACTTTTGACATTGATTGACTCGTTAAATCCTGAAAATGTGGTGTGGTATTCTTTATTTTGAAACGCTTAGGGGAAAACCCAGGGAGGACTCTCGGATTGGTAAATCATAAATAAACTTTAGCTCCATCAATCCCAAGCTCATAAATGCGTCTAGTATTGTAGAGTCAAGAAAAAATATCATCAACACTATATAATATGCGTTTACAATAACATTACATTCTGCACGCTCTGGCAGACAATTTAGTTTAATAATAATTATTTTTTATTTAATACTGGACACCAATCACATACATGCTGCTCTGATCCCAAAGAAAGTAGCCAATGCATTGCATGTTATAAAAATCCGACACAACGGTGGTACCACAACACCCACCCAGACCCGAGACAATATAAAATTATGATTCTTAGATTGCCCCGACCGGGAATCGAAACCGTAACATCGGAGCGGCGACGCCTTGAAACCCAGCGTGCTGTGCCCCTACACCATGGAGGTCGTCACAAGGAAGTTAACTACGTGTGTACGTAATTTTAAAATTAAATGGAAGCACAAATATCTACTAAAATTTCCAAAATTATTCCACTTTCTACACCAAGGCCTGAGCGCAATAGACCATGTTTGCATCGTTGCAAAATGGATGTTAATTAAATATTTGTTACAAAAGACAATGGGGGAAAGAAACATTGCCGTTACATCGCGATCTCGAATTCCAAGGCGTTGCAGTGCAATTGTTATTTCGCAAACATTTTGCACTCCGATGGCTTTAACGATTGTTAAGCTCACTTGCACTGTATGAAACGATTTAGATACACTTCTGCAATTTCATTTTCAAAAACACAGGCCGAAGCATTTTAGGTAATTTGACGCGTATTTATCAACTTTATTAAGGTATAAGAATGTTTTTAACACTCACAGTGTCGTATTTTAAATTCATAAAGATGAAATTAAGGTAAAAAATTACACAATCAAATTATGCTTAATGGCTTGCTGCAGCACAAAGCTTTTATGGTTTGCATTGAATGCAGACAAAAGTAATAGTTAAGTAGCACGATACAATATTTGGTAAACAAGGACTATATAATTAATTAAACAAGAGGTTAATAAAATGTTCGACATACCAGTGAAGTTTTCGGCATATCAAAGAGAAGTTTTAGTGCCGATTTACTCAGATGCTACTAGTGATACGAACTAAAGATATTAAATGAATGAAGCGCACATCTGAAGAACTAGTCGTATCTATTAGGTTCATAAAACTATGAGTAAACAAAGAATTTGGGAAACGAGTGTAAAATCCACCACTTATACCCACGGACGTGATTCACACGTCGTCAAATGCATAATATACAATCCGAATAGTCGAATTTACTATAAATCACACACATAATCTCAAAATAAAATAACTGGAAAATTTCAGCGGAAAAATAACATTCGAAATGCTTTTGCGATTTCCATTTTTAGTCATCGCAGACGTTTTTTGTAACTATTAACAAAATAAAGGAAAATGGAGGTGACAAGTAAAACCATAATTCTCCGTGATAATGTGTTACAAGAGTTGTTAAGTATCTTTCATAAAAAGTTCCTATATTATTAGCGGTTGTAATGTGTCAAAATTATATTTCTATGCGCCCAGACAACACCAAAATATCTCCACAATAATTTAATTAAATTGTTATTTCTACCAAAACAACATAGAAATTAGGTCTATTAAATATGAGGAGTGTTAACATAAACACGCCGAAAATACCATAACAAGACAGATGTGTTTCCCTAACGACTATTTTGGTATCATATGACCAATTTCCCGTATAATCACGGGATTATTCTCCTTAAGCGTCTTAGGATTTAATTATCTCTTCTCAATGTTAGTTACGGCGCAATTCGTAAGATTAACGATCTTCACTAGTATAAGGATATAATTTCTTATACGGTTAAGCAGGATTCAATCAATAAACGTTATCTTATGCTGGATGAAACTTAAAAAGAACGATGAACGAGTTTAGACATAAGCCCTTTATTCGAAAATCTTAGTACCAGGCGTAGCACCGTACTAAGATATTGACTGAATAATGAATTTAAAAAAAAACTGCCTTCAAAATAAGTTTATTTTTTAAAATTATTTAAATTTCGACGAAAATGGACACTATTTCGAGTCCAAAGGTAATACCTCATTTCCCAACTAATACATTTTTTATACACCAAGCAAGAAGTATTTTCCATTTTCCATTATATTAATAAACCGGGCGAAATATCATCGCCTCTCTTCTCGGAACGTCTAAATCCATTTCAATGGAATGTCTTCCGCGAAAGTGAAAATGGATAGTAAAGTTTGAGTTTACAGTCTACTTCAGGACATGAAGGTAGACCGTAAAATGGAAAGGACATTGAAGTTAGTGGACCAAGACGAAGACTAATACTGTGGCTAGTTGGAAGTAGAACTGCAGAAGGAAAATTAAAGGAAATTTAATAGAAACTTTCGGTTAGCAATTTACGAAATGCCTTTGGTATTATTTTTATTATTTACATATACTCATAGTAATGAGAAAAATGTCTAAAACCATTAAAATTTATGAATTTTATTATTATATTTTTTATGATTATAAATTTTAATTGCACACCTGTAGTTTTAAGCTAAAGTCAATCAACATTTCAAGAAAAATATTCCTGCATTTTTTCACACGGTCACTCAAGATCCGTAATTTCTTCTTTCAATGACACTTACTACGTGATTTTCGTACATTTTCCTCAACCAACCAAAATAGCGAGTTTATTGCGCAACACCCTTTAAATATGATCGTGTAACTGTCAAACGTACAGTCGACAGATAACGAAGTGATTATCGGCCTTATGTTTCGAGAGTTAAGGAATAAGAACACGGTACTGGGGTTGTTGTACTGTAGTAAAATGTTCTCTTAACAAGCGTATTACGAGGGAATTTAGCTGGAGGATTAAGTGTTACGTCCATTTGTCGCGGTGAAGCAGTCAGTGCGATGCGCGTGCGTTGAAAATGAAAATTGTATATTATAAAATAGGTATATCATAAAAATGTTGAATATTTTACATATGTAAAGGTTTTTGATTAACATATTTACTAATGTAAAGTATTATCTAGTTTTTAAAATTTAGCTAAGTAATAATAACCAGTACAATAACACCGCATAAATTGAATCTCATTGTAAACTTTAACATTTTCTGTATGTTTTAACTCATATGTAGATTTTGACAAAGATAACCTTTCTTAGATGTATGATAGATATTTTTATTGATTTTATGTGGTGCATATGAATCTCTATGAGCGTACGGTGCGTTCTCCTTTGTTATCCTATTAAACAAAGATCCCTTTAAAATCAAAGCGAGAAATGGTGTTAGCTTGATATCGCATCCCTTCCCCTCTGGACGGTATACGTTAAAGTGTCATTTACGCGGTGTGGTCCGAAAGGTCGGCCGAAAATATATCACTTTCCCGGACTGGTGGGCTACCGGCATGGTGACGTTACCTCCAGCCTTCGCTCTCGCAGTAAACAATATACTATGTTTGTCAACGATACGGTAACAAATGATAGATTTGCATTCGTGCAAAAACATAGGTACTAATATTTTAAAAAAAACATAAATATTTAATTCTCACTTATATATTTTTACACGGGTAGTCTTTTATTATATCTGTTTTAGCGTCCTCTACAAGAGCGTTAGGAAAGTAATATTACAGATTATTTGATACTACGATTATTTATGGTAGTAATTAAAATACGCATTTCATTAAAAAAAAAACTTGATGTCTTCATTAATACCATATGCTACGATGAATCGCTCAATAACACAAAAATTATGTTAATGTTAAAGATAGTAAAGACGACGTTGTAAGATGTCAGCTGTTGGATCAAGTACAGTCAATCAAAAATATATAATAATAATTATAGTGCGAGGAAAAAAAACTTTTTAGTCAATATAACTACTTTTGAAAACCTCAAAAGTAGAACATTTAATAGGTCGGCTTATTTTTATATACTTAGTACTTACTTGAGGACATCATGACAAACGGTTGTTGCTTAATATTTTGAGTGGCACCGAGGCACCAGAAAGCTTATGGACCCGAATGACCTTGAACTAGATAAGCGACGCGCGAAGTTATAAGTGTAACGAAATGTTGAAAAGTTTGTCAGTTAGTACTGATTCATGTGTCTGACTGTACACTGTCGTCGGTTGGTCACAGACGGCGCGTGCGCAAGCCAGGAGCGCCAGCGCATACGGGCCCGGAAGGAACTTATCGGAACAAGATAGCAACGCGGTGAATTTTGAGCGGGCCGTTACCATTGCGATAGGTTGGGGGAATAGACAATGACTCTTAAAATATACACCACATTTTTGAAACGGGTTAATTATAAGTTCTTAGAAGTGGCAAGGAAATTAATTATAGGTACATAACTAGTCTATAGTTTAGATCTTTTCTGGGTGAGCTAGTACCATCGACGTATATTTTGACGTATATTGACGACCTCCGTAGGGAAGTGGCTAGGCACGCTGGCTTCAAGGCGTCGCCGGTCCGAGGTCCCGGGATCGATTCCCGGTCGGATTAATATAGAAATCAAAATTTTCTATATTGTCTCGGGTCTGGGTGTTGTGCCACCGTTGTGTCTGATTTCCATAACACAATTGCATTAGCTACTTACTTTGGGATCAGAGCAATGTATGTGATTGGTGTCCAATATTTAAAAAAAAAACCTTTACTGCGACGTAGTAGAGACAATTGAGATCCTATATTTATATTAAAAAAATCTAAGTAATCAAAAAGAAATTCTAAAATAGATCCTACCTTCTTAAAATATTCTATAATGGATCATAATATTCAACAATTGATTCCAGACTTACGAGCAGTAAATATTTAACTTGCTCTAAAAATAGCCCATCCAATTCAATTACCTAAGCACATTTTATTGTTACCGAAAATCAAATGTAAACAATAAACACCTTGTGCACACAAAGCGATGAAAACAAGTGGCGGTATTTACGTGGAATCGTACGCATAACAATATTCCATTACGGGCCTGCGTGCAAAATATTTGCTCGCCAGTGTACACCGCTAGAACCGGGTATGGTGTACACTGCGGCCCATTGAGCGTCAAGCCAAGGCCTTTGGGTACGCAAACAATTACGATATTGTGTTCCGCCAAAGATCGGCTTTGATGGTTCATGTACTTTTGTTCCTTATTTTTATTCCAAAATTGCTTATTTATATTAAAATAGCGGCAACCTTAGTCAGGAATATAATATAAAAATAAATAAAAATAATTGCTGCTTAAAATCTGATGTTACGGTTATGAGACGACAATTGATTCTTTTTTATTGAACTGAAATAAGTAGGTTAAAAGACACTTCGTTATTTCTGTATTGAGATAAAAAGTACTAAGTAATGTTAAGCACATAGCGGCCTTAATCTTGTATGCCGTTAGTTTACAAAACAAAGCTCGTAATACGAGTCTTCAGATTGACCCGATTCCCGAAACGAAGGAGATAAAATAAATATATTTGCAAAACCTGAAATAACATGTGAAAATATACCGTGAAAAAATATTTCTTTGACCTGTGTAAATTTTCTTCCCGAAATACTGTATTATTTATGACTGCTGTGTATCAAAAGGGCACACAAAGATAATTTGTTACAACCGTAACGATGAACCGTAAAAGTTTAACAACGTTTCTCGTAATTTGACGCAAACTCTGACGTTAAAAGCATTTTTTAAGAAAACTCAATTCCATCGTCTATGGTGTATATATGACGTATGTTTTCTTATCTATATTAATCGAACATCGATACTTTTGCTCCGATTTTAACATCGATATTGACATCGATGATTTTCTAATATCGATTATCCCTACCTTTAGGTACGGACGAGTAAAAAAAGTAAGGACTCCGCGTCACCTACATTTAAAGTGAAGCACCCAAAGTAAGCCAGCATACGTGTAAATACAAAGCTACACGCACACACTGACGCAAAAGTAAGCCGATCGGCCGCCATTACCCTCTCTGCCATCGTCTGTGACAGTGCAAACCTTCGCGTATAAAAAATTAAAAAATACCATCGTGTATCGTTAAACGGTGTAAAAATATTACATTTCTACAAAAAAAGTGCCAATGAATTACCTTTCATAGGTTAGCCAGTACCTATTACGTTAATTAATGTTCTTTTTAAAATACAAAAAATATTTATTTGGAACACAAAACCTCCACTACACGTGATTTTGCCGGTGACAGTAACATCCAGTGTGGCCGGAAAATAAATATGGACTTTACCCGAAAAAACAGGCTAATTGCAAGTCGGACTCGCGCACCGAAAAACAAGAAGTTGGTTTTAAAGCAGTATTCTACTGCATAAACACAACTTTTTTAAGAATTTTAAATTTAACTTAAGTATTTAGTTTAAACTGTTCTTTTTTTTTGACATTTAAATAAATTGTAGTGTTTGTGTAACAGAAAATAAAGCAAAATAATTATTTTTTTGTATTCGTAATAATAAATAGAAGAGCTGGCAAGCACTTTTTATTAACATAAAAATATAATGAAATCCAACCAAAAGAATTACAGGTATGTAATTTATCTAGCCATTCCGATATCAGGTTGGCGATTTACATTATTTTAATTTTAATTGCGGTTTTGAAAGGCACATTACTTCAAATTTTACGCACATTGCTCACATGCATAAACGAGTAACACAATAAAGGGAGAAACATTTGTGTCAACTGGTATCCCCGTGACGCACACACATACAGCAGAAAAGTGGCTTCACTTGCTAGTATCGCGGTGCGGAGTCCTTTCTTTTTTACTCGTCCGTGCCTTTAGGATGTAAAAACTATGTTATTCGTTGCAACATAATACTTGTTGAATTTCTCAAGTGATTTAAAATCTGTTTCTATTAACGTGATTGGATACCGACAGGTTTTGTTTTTTGACGTCGAAATAAATTCATTAAATAAAATGGTTGCTAACTTAAATAGTATAGGCCTTAGACTAGCACTTACCTGACTCGGATGATGGCGGTACATATACAGCTTTGTCCCATGAAGCACCGCCCATACTTGCTTCCAAGATCTGTCGCTCGCTCGCTGTTAGAAAACAAAAGACTTATACGCACTTAATAAATATAACAGAAATTAAAACTTTCAATGCAGTCAGAGTAATGTGACAAATATGTGTTAGCACCATATTTCTAAATCACAAATCTTCTTTACAAAATAATTCATGTGATGATTGACTTTATTTGTTTATACATATACTAGCAGACTAAATAAACTTGGTTTCGCCTTTGGCCCTGTCGCGCCCCTATTCCGTCATTTTTATCTTACTCCAGACGGTGACGTATCTGACAAAGTAAAAAATCATGAAAATCGGTCCACTCCCAATTTTTTTATATTTTTTTCTTTCCTATGAACCTTCTCCAGACCATAACAAACAAAACAAAAAAGAATTAGCCAAATCGGTCCTCCCGTTTACACGTGATGCCGTGACCAAGGGAAATATGGATTTATTTTTATATAAAGAGATAGAGGGCGTAACGGAAGAGTAGTACTATAACACTTGAAACGAATATTCATTTAATTTTACTATTATCTATTATATACTGACCTTTCCGTTACTAACAACCATTTTGATTTGGACGTTCCCTTGGACGTCCCCTTCAGCTGGCACGGCTTCCACTGTCCCTTCACCCTTTTTCTCTGAGCTATTGGACACACAGACAAGACATATAAAATTTTATTATACAACAATATTTGACTTTTTGACATAGTCGGTGTTTTTGTCACTAACCCTCTATTCTGGGGTAATAATTGATTGAATAATTTAAAATAACATTCTCAGATTGAGATACATGACTTATTGAGTTTAGTAGATTCAGATTCAGATAGATTAACGAGTAAAGACTTACTCAAAAAATTCTAGAATTGCCCTGATTTTATGACCCATCCACTTATACTATTTTTATAGTCTTACCTCATGAAGCTTAATTTCTAACATTGATAACAAATATAGATTACAATTAAACATGCCGCACATTCATTCCATTAAGACTACTGTTTAATTCTAACATCCAGTTCATGCAAACATCGAAATAGTTTCATGCATCAAACGCCATGTTGGTAACTCAAGTTACTTTTGTGGTGTAACACTTTGTCAACGTGTCTGATTAGATTCGCCAATTTCAAAACCAATAACTTTCGTATTTAATAAAGCTGCTTCCAGACACACTTTTAATTAATTTAATATCGACTATTCATGGGTAATCTTTAGTCGCTTGGCTTTTAACATAATTATTACGCTGTTAATTTTAGGCAAATAACATCAACGAACCAAATAACGAAGAAATTTTAAAGGCTGATGCAGTGCAAGGCTCTCCAATTTTCAGAAAAGTTTGAGAAGCAGCTACAGTTCTTACAAATCCTTGCACAATGCTACCGCTAGCGCCATCTATGAACGCAATTGTGTAAACTACCGCACACATGGTAAAAGCGCCATCTATCGGGCAGCAGAGCAACTGCGTCGTCATGCGACGTACCGCATCGGAAGGACCGCTTGGGGGTCGAATATTCGCAGCAGCGGCGTAATGTCATCCGTGAACCGGGGAGGACGCCACTTGCGGTGCGCACTGTATTCGTTTCCAAAACCCAATTTTAGTCACCCGGTTAGTAAACCGATTACACATTGTTTGAATTACCAATCACCTGTATAGTGTTAGACCCACATCTAGAGTTCAGTGGTTACACACTAACTACTGGGACATATACGATATAATAAATAATGATAAACTAACTACAACGGTTTATGTCAAGTGGCATATTGAACAGACGCGTGGGGAGAGGTAACAAAATGATATTTAAAATGTTATTTGGACTTATACATAATGCTAATAATAACAATCTACTGAATAGGTCCATAATTTGAATTTAGAAGAAGCCATGAGTTCCTGTTTAAGACTGGCAGGTTATTGGACCAGGAATGCATGGCTACTTGAAAGAAGTAAATATCTGAAATTGAAATGAAGTGTAAACGTACTTTCTAAGGGCCTGGTCAGCGTCTGGCTCCACATCACTGTCGAGATGCAGCCGGTCTCCCCAAGTGGCTTTCAGATACGACACCCTCCGCATTGCTCGTTCTTCTTCTGCTTGTGAAGAAAAAAATGATTACTGATTAAGGAAAGCAAGAAATGGAAAACATCTTTGAGATAAGGTTGCAAGATCTATGCTTGTTAAGAAAGAGTAGAAGCCACTGATATTTTGATGGCGGGGCTAGCTTGAACTAACGTCATTTTTAATATGAAATAGTTGTTGCGTGAATATAAACGACAATGAGAATTAAGAATGCTTACAAATTAAGCAATAATTGGAAACGGTTACTTACCACCAAGCTGGGCATCCTTTTTCTGTCTTCTCGTGACCAAGTCATCGGCAAAACCTGCGGAGAAATAAAACTTTAGACCTCTCATCTTTCACTTACATATACCACAACGATTAGTATATTAGACATCGAATGATCACGACGGTTAGTCCGCATTAGTAGCACACCTATAAGCACACACATGGCATTCCGTTATTTGAAAGAGAAGACAGGTTAGATCTTTCGGTTTGTTCCTTCGGTGACTCCAAGTGTCGCCACATTTGGAGTCATGCGTTAGTGTTATGGCAGAGTCGGGACCCCGGTCACTTTCAATACTTCGTAAAAGATAAAGAATTTCAAATAATACGAGTACATTGATTAATCGATTTTCACAGAAAAATTGAAGTTAACGGTTAACTAACATTTGGAAATATAAAAAAAAAACACAACAAAGTGAATATACGATAAAATAAAAAAGAGGGTCGCGTTTCAATTGTTACTACGGTTACGCTCTGGCGCACAAAATTAAGTAGCCGTCTTTTAAGAAAACAAACAAAAGAAGATCGCGATGCCGTCAGAGTCAACTCTAAGTGCATTATAATGCACGAGTTGTAAGAGACTCTTTGAAGGAAAACAAAAGACGATCGATTAAGTAGCCGTCTTTTAAGAAGACGAACAAAAGAAGATCGCGAAGGCGTCAGAGCGAACTCTTAAGTACATTGTAATGCACGAGTTGTAAGAGACTCTTTGAAGCAAAAACAAAAGACGATCGCGTTCGCCGAGTGACCGAGAGCCCGACCGCCGGCGCAGCGTTCAGGCGGGGAGCGAGCGGGCATTCCAACAAACGGTCGTGCCTGAGTCGGCGGGCGTGCTGGGCGTCGGCGACGGCGACGTGGACGCGGACGGCGGCGCCAGGCTGAGCTGCGTGGGCCGCTCCGGGCCGGCCGCGCCCGGCAGCGAGACGCGGTTCATCGCCTCCATTTGCTCCCTGTTCAGGCCCATTCTCCTCTTCGCGTGACTGCCATCTTGAGGCGAACAGTGCGATTAGCCAGTGCGACCGCGTGCTCGGTGTGTGTTGACCAAGCGAACGAAGCTAAGCTTGTGCCCTTTGGTTTTTTCTATGTGATTGCTTGGTTGGTCGGTGGTCAGACCTCGTGTCAGGTTAATAACCATTTTTTTTTCAATGATTTGTAACAAATTTTCAAAGTTTAGGTTTATTATACTAATCAACAAAATATCACTGTTTTTGAAACGTCGTAAATAAGTTCAAAAGCTAAGTTTATTTTTTAAATTTAAAATTATAGAAATTGCCCAATTACTGATCAAAACAGAGTTTACGCGGTTACCTACTTTAAAAAGATATAGTATTGAGTGATTTGATGGAATTCATCTACTTATTTATTTAAGTGCGAAAAACAATAAGATGATACGAAATTTGAACGCTGGTTCTTATGCGTATGATGATGTGATGTGTAGTGTAGTGGAAAATGATGCACGTATTCTTACTCCATAAAAAATGAGTGAACATATTATAATATTTACCTGTGGCATGTTGTCTTCTGATGGGTAATCCTTCACTACCGGTACTATTTGACCTTGTTCGCATTTGAACCTTTTCTGTTTCTGAAACAGACGTCACTGCACTCAGTAAGAATAACCATTATAAGTATTTACACTACAACTTTCCGTGTGAATGGAAAAATACGAAAATTGAAATTTATCGCATTCAAATACGTGTCATGTGTCTGAGTATTTACAATTTAGTAATCAATTACATCATTTTAATCGTTCGACTATCTTTCCAAAATGTTATCTTATCATCATGTAAACAACCTGTACAGATAACAGTATAGCACCGTATGTTTACCTATCGAATATGATAATTTAAAATTGCACTTGAAGTGTCGAAGTTAAGATTAAGGTCATTAGTGATGGCTCCAATGTCTGGTACATGGTTCTTTAAACCCTTTACGCACTGCGTCTTTTAGCATCACGACTCACAGAATCAAAAGATTTAATTTGGAATCGACGCAGTCGCGCGATAGCATCGATGCAGAAGCGCGACGGCTTCGATATTAACGCGCGTTAGTAATGCGTAGAAGCGTAGAACAATGTGATTTTAAAAAAATACTAAATTATGTCATGTGAAATCATGCTCATTCCAAAAATGTAAGTCTGTACTTTGCATCGACCACATGTCCACTAGACACTGCATAACAGGGAAGTGATGTCTGTCAACGTATCTGACTATAGTAATATCAAACACTCGCTTTCTTTGCGGCCATAAATCATTCGAGCTCTAGTGAGTGAGCCGTGCGGGCACTCACTCAATGTTAACTGCCTGCATTCTTCCAAAAAAATGATCAGCGGCGCGTAATAATTGTTGCGAGCACCCAAAGTATTATATTTTTCTTCATTTATTAATTATTTCTAAGGTTTTCCGTTTACATACAGAATATTTTCAGGTTATTAAAAATTTGAATTTACACTTTTTTAACAAATTCATTTTTTAAAATAATAGTTTCCATATTTTTTTTATTTTAGTGAATGTAATTAATTAATGTTTTTGCCTGATATTTATTCCATATATTTTATAACAGAAATAATATTCATAGCATTTTTATTTACACTACACTGGCGCATCACTATAAGGCGCATAAGTGTGAAAGAGTGATAAGTATGCGCTGTCGTGCAGTCTCACGTTTTAAGCCGCAGAAGAAGCGAATTTTTGATATCACTATAATACTCAGTTTCAAATGCCAATGCCATGCCAATCAGGATCAATCCGGAGATTGCACTCTTCCTCAGGTATTTGGCAGATCAGTCAAATTATTAGAATGTGGTCGACGGTTTTTCTTATCGATACTGGAAAGTTACAGTAACAGCAAAAGAGTATACTAACCGGGCACATATCCATCTGGAGGCGGGCAATGAAGGTGTTTGCTGCCGGTGATCATGAGCTGGTTGCCGGAGAGACTGCCGCCTAAGGCCGCCTCGTGCTCCAGATCTGAAGAGAGACCAGGGTTACAAGCGATAGGACTCTCTGAACTGTATAGGGTCAGAGGAAGTTAGGGTTGCGAAAGAAGAGGTGTAAAACAAATGTGATTAATGCAAACAAATCCGTAAAATCGGTGAAGATTTAGTTCTCACTTCTTCAATCAAAACCACCACCACCATCATCAAATAGTCTAGAATCTACATCTAGGCTCCAAAAAAGAAAACTGTAAAATTGTACAAATAATTCTCTAACTTGTGCGTTCATGCTGAAGAGATATAAACATTTTAGTGAGCATTATATTTATCTGTTTCTGCTCAGTGCCGTTAATAAGGAAGGGGCACTCAAAGAGGGCACTCTTTACTTACCAATAGTCTATTCATTTCTTGTTCCCATTTACCATTTCAATGAAAACCTTTCGTTTGCCTTGCTTTGGCGTCACGTATTTTATCTTACTGCAGTTAACAATAGTTACATCTCACTCTAACTTACCATGTTGCGGTTGCACGTCCAGGGACCTGGCTTCCCGCCTCGCCGTTCGTGTTTCGAACTCCTTTCTCCTCAGCGCCACACTTGGTTCGAGCCGAGTGGTGGACATTCGCGCCAGCTCGCTTCGAGCCACTTCTGTGCGCCTCTCGCCACCACCTCGCGCCTCTTCCAACTGCCTTGTCCGCGCCGTGACGAGTTGCAGCTCTGGTACTGGGTATCTGGAGAAGTTAAATGGATGTTGATGATTAAAGGTGTTTACATAAAGAAACTTAGCCTATAAAAATCCTACTGCTGGGCAAAGGCCTCTCCTATAGTATGAGGTGGTATGATACATACTCCACCACGTGCAGAGTGGACAGGTGGAGAGGTATTTGCAAGGCAAGCAACAAAACTTGCAGTCAGATGTTATTTAGTCGCCCAAGGGCCGCTGACTAAGCTTATCAATATCAGCTGATATGAAACGGGACCTATAACTTATCGTGCCTTCCGAAGCAAGGAGATGTTTGTGATAAAAGTCACATATATTATGGTCGGAATGGTCATTTAACAAATCAATACCACGCCAATGATTCCTTAACTTCGGTAATCACTGCAAAAAAGCTGACTGCGCTAGAAGTACCCTTGCACTGTATACATACACGTACTGTAATTCCCTAAATGAAATACTTTAAAATAAGAATTGTAAAAAAATATGTAGGTACCTGTTATCCTGATTGTTAGCCGTCGAATCATCTTTATCTCCATTGGTGAGTCCCCCAACAATATTGCTCTGAATACTCGGCGCTGTTTCTTGTATCTTCGATAGGGTCGACACAAACTGATTCTTGTCCTGTTTTAACCTCGCCCTGTCGTTGTGTGTTCCGTTCACCTCGCCATAACTACTATACGTTCCGCTGTCTACGCTCGCAGAACATTCTTCTTTCTTCTGTTCTTGGTTCTGTTGGTGTGTGGGAGGGGGAGACGAGGGAGGAGGTGACGCAGCAGGTGGCGGCCATGCCGGCTTCTGTAGTTTCTGAGGTCGCGCGTAGAATTCTTTCTGCTTGATCGGTGGAGGAGCGTCAGGGGTGACCCAACCGGTCGGCTGGCTCGGTCGTCTGAGGAAAGCCTCTTTTTGTTCGAGACTTTTCCGTATTCGTGAGAGGATTATCGAGTCGTCGAGTTCTCGGCCGGTCAGCGTCGAATTCGAGTCGAAGGAGCCAAGGCTGTCTTTGCTTTCGGCGGCGGACGATGGCAACGACGTATCGGATTCCCGCCTGCTGTAATTCGAAACGATTGCTCCATTATTTTTGCTGCACGCGATTTTTAATAATGTACATAGCGCGTTCACGCTCGAACCGTGATTTAATTATATGACGACAAAAATAAAGCAAATATCGCGACGGGCGTGAAGCGTGTAATTGATTGTGAAGCTGCATTCACAAGAATTCGCCGAGGCATATCAACTCGTTTACGTTTACTCGTTTCGCATGCTTGTTGTTATTTTTAATAACTATTCATTTTTTCATATGCTTTCGGCATTTAAATGCTTAGTATCTATAATATAACGCTATATACAAACTGATTCTCATGTAAAAGTATGTGGCTACCTCATTATTAATAAACACATAACGGTCCCAAACTTCTCCATTAAGTTAACTTTTGAAAGAAAATTATTAAACGCGCCTCGGATTTGCTTACAATGCGCATATGCAAAGAATGTAGGTAGGTAATTTTCGATAAGCGAGTAACAAAAGCACCATAAAGTGTAAATCATGTCCGTCCATCTGGATCAGACCATAATCAAGAACCTACAATGAATAAAAACAAAAACAAATCACCTGTCATGCAAAAGATAATGCGTTGGTCCAGTGAGCCTGGAGTCGAATCTAGTCGGTGCAAGGGACGCGACCGTCGCATACTCAGGATCTTCGCGCATGCGCGGCGTCTGCGGGGCCGGCAGCGCAGCCCTAGGCCTCCGGTATGCGTCGAACAGCCGCGACTCGTGCTCCGTCACCGGCGCCGGCATCTCGAGCTGCCGCTGGTTCGATTCCGGGTTGTATGCGGCTTCGCTGAAATACTGGAGTAATTGATCCCGTTAAAATACATCGACATGAAAAGATGATTCTCCTTGATAATTATCCTGATTTATCAATGATAATTATCACGATAACTATCGTGATAATAACATATGGATAATTTTCAATTGCTAAAGAAGAAAAGCGGGTGGAAAAGTGTACTGTATTCGAAGTATTTAAATGTGTATTTCTGCACACAAGTCTAGTGGTGGGTCTTATTCAGCATAGATAGTTATAAAACTATCTATTTAGCTTGACAGCAATCACTAGTTATTGTGCCAAAATAAATTTCTTTTTTCCACTACACATTTTTTTATGTGATTACAAATGGAAAACTTGACACCAATCAGCACCAAAAACATATGGCAACATTCGCAACGAATAATGGACTCGCTCGTGATAAATTCGATAATTATCCGATAATTATTAAAGAACGTAATCTTGATAATTTTGAACCCTGTTAATTACATTCATCTTCCCTCAAAATTGCAAAATTCGTAGTTCAAGGCTCTTTTAGCTTACTAGTGGCCAGCTCCTGGTTCCCGGTCAACCTCGAACGAAGACGAGGAAGAAAGTCAAGGAAGTAAGATTTGTTGCTAACCTAAAACAAGATTGTCGTTTCTCAGCACAACAGTATGTTTCAGCATCCTCTGCGCTAACTGCACCACTCCTTTAATGCTCAAGGCCATCCGCAGGCTACGGCCTCTCAGTTTAGAGCATCATGCAGTCACCGGAACTCAACTGTCTTACCAATATAGACGAAGTAATATTTACCCTCTGCAAGAGATCGTGGTCCCGCGGCACAACAGTCAGCTTCAGCGTCCTCGGCTCCCTTTGCGCTAGCTGCACCACTCTCGCGTACGGCGCTCTTGACCGGCCGCAGGCGACCGGTTCCCCGTTTACGGCCAGCACGCGGTCACCGGCGCGAAGCCCTGCCGCGGCAGCCGGCCCGCCCGGCCGGACGGATCTTACAAAGATCGTGTCCATTGGCGCGCCGACCGCGCCAACTGCGAGGTGTCGCGCATCCTCGTATAACTCCTGGAAAACAGAAAAGGATATTTATTTATAAGCTGTCTACTAAACTTTAGCAGGTTTAATTATCTTACATTGCCTTTGTTTCATATGCAAAGATGTCAGACAATACAGAAAATAGTGACTGAGGAGTAACCCTGTCGTAGTTTCTCTCATGTTGCAATCAAAGCAAATACATAATTAATTTATTGAAAAAGTTGCTAAATAATGGTTAGCAGTTGCAGGGTACATAATGCATGATACTTAAATATTTACATAAGTTGAATATTTACACATCATTGGCATAACGATCTACTGGGCCACCCATGTTTGATTCTCACTGGAACTGTATCTATCTGAGTGGTCTCATAGGTTTAAGAGCGCCTTTATGAAGAAGTAATTCGTCTTAAAAACATTCCTCAGTACCAATCTGCAATCTATATTTTAACAATAGATATCTTATTTGAACTCGTGCCGCGCGTCGGGCTGCTGGGTGACGATGGTGCTGAGAAGCAAAATGGGTCTTGGGTAGTGTTGTCAAATCAGATTTGTTTTAAATCGGTACATGTGGTCAAAAAAATCGGCATTTAGAGAATGCAGATCCGGACAGTAAACAATAAACAAGGTGATTTTTAAATCAGGGTTTAAACGGTTTCGCCTCTCAGATCAAATTAAGTTAGTATGGGAATTTATTTATTTAATGGCCACAAAAAGTTATGAGTAAAAATTACGCAGCGTAAATATTCCATTTTCAAGAAAAAAATACGTTTTTAGTTTTTTGATTGATTGGGACATTTAGCGTCCCGATCAGGCACGAATCGGGACGCATCCCCAGACTCCAGAAAATCGGGACGTCCGCGCAATTCGCGACACCTGGCAACACTAGGCGTGAGCTACGCAACAATACGCACCTGCAGTGACTCCGGCGGGTACACCACTAGATGTCTGAGCGTGAAGCCGAAGCCGTGCCGCGCGTCGGGCCGCTGGATGACGATGGTGCGCGGCGCGGCGCTGAGAGGGCCCGTCGACGCGGGCGCAGCGTTCGGCGGCGGCAGCGCCAGCGGTTGAGCGTGAGCGACCGGTTGCGGCTGTGAACAAAAAAAAGGTTTTAGCATATATTTTTTTCATTTATTTTGGCATGATACAGTCATGTGAATAAACAGGTGTCAATTGAATGTGAGATAAATAAACCTTGCAGCGCCTTAAAGTTATGTATAAAAAAGTGATACATTAAGAGTTAAGATAGGTTGGACGTGTCCATTAATGGTTAATCTATTAACACACGTAGCACTTTAAATAGCTTTATTTAGATCATGACAGATACTACGAGTAGTCCTGCTGTTATCTATGTATTTTATGAAGACATCCAATGCTTCTAATAAGTTTGATATAACAGTCAACATAAAATTGCGATACATATAATGACATTAACTCATTTTCAATGTTTATTAAACAGGAGCTACAATCTTATCGTAAGTACAGTTCGCTTACAATAAAAAAGCTGTAAACTCCTGTAAATTAATAACTTATGTTTTATTTGTATACATATCTGAAACCGTATACATATCTAAACCGACTGCATAATTCTGCCCGTATCTAATGTCTGTTTCACCAGCATTATTTTTAAATTTAAGACAAAAACACAACTTTTTATAAACCTTAAATCAAAATCTTAAGTTTAACAACTTTAATATTGCAAATTTCTGTATTAGAGTATACTTGCATAGCGGGTTGTCGCTGTCACTATGTTCTGCACCAATTAATATGCGGATGAGGATCGCGGGCGAAGCTAATTTGTACCAGGACTGCCCGTCACAACAACTCTTCAACCTCGCGCCGGATATCATAAGCTAAGCTGTGTAAATAGCCTCTTCTGACATTGTATATCGGTTTGCTTGTTAAAGTCATGCTATGTATGAAAATAACAGGTATTCTGTTCTCAATAGTTGCCGCGCTGTGGCATAGGCATGCAAAATTATTCATGTATTTGAAAAAAAGGTTACAAGGAACTCAAGACTATAAAGTTTTATAGATAGATTTCTGTTTCTCTGGCCCCTAGGCGATTTCGACTACGGTGGCCAGTCACAACGACTAACCAAATGCGCGGGACATTTTATAGTGCACAAGTGTGTGCGAAAACACAGATGCCCTCTCTATTCCTTTCAATCTCATAGCCCGTTGGGACAGCAATCTGACACGACCGGAGAGAGTTAAGGCGCAGGTCCAACGACTTTACGTGCTTTCCACACTCCGGGCTACACTAAAAATTTCTGAACAGAAAAACTCGGGTATATATTTTCCCAGAGGTCCAGAGGTCCCGGGGATCGAACCCGGGACCTCTGGCGCAGCCGTCGCTTTAATGTGCGACCCTCCTACCGCTGCGCCACCGAGGCAGTTTATAAAGTTTTATAGATATGTGTTATTGGAATAATAAACTTTAGCTTTTGCACTCTATGCCTGTGTAAGTTCTTTATTGTAAATAAGAAAACTGCGTTTACATCGAACGTAAACAAGTCGAAGCGTTCCCGGCATTTGCAATTAATTACAAGAGGTTTTTACGGCAAGAATGACACAGTCAGCTGAGAGCCATGACCTTTTACGATAAGTGCATTTACACAAAAGTAGAAAACATTAGCTGGAGGAATGTGTGTGGTCCACGTTCGATTGTGGGGCGTCGGAGTGGGCCAATGTTCTAGGACGCTTTCCTTCCCATAAAAACTTAAGTGACGAATAGGAATGCGTTTAGAAAAGTCCAGTACGTGTTGTTATTTCTATTGGCCATACTATACTTGTATTTTTTATTATTATTTGAAATGGGTTCGCTCTTGTCTCCAGATTAGACCAGACGTGGCATAGACAGAGACTTCGATAGAGCGAATTAACCCAGAAGTATGTGTTCGCACTGGCTTTGAAAGTTTTAGGGTTTAATTCCATTGGAAAAAACTGATGTGGGCAGAAAGACCCACATCGTTGCTGTACGCATTATGAAAGTTGATGAAAAGAGCTAAGATCTAATTAGTGGAATGTTAACTAGGTAAGTTACCAGGTAGTAATATCTTTGACTTGAGGAGCTGAAGAAATAAATATGTTGCCTGTTTTGCTGAGTTCAATTCCGTTTATCGAAAGGATCTTTGCCTCTTTTTGTGTCCGATTTTTTTAGATGCTTTGAATAAATTATTCCTATGAGCAAAAACTTTAAATATGACAGCAATAGGATTAAAATACTCTACAACATTTCTTGTAAATAAATGACAAGTATCATTGACTTATATACGATTCTTTAAATTGTAAGGTTTTTTAATAATTTGCGTAGGATTCGACCGCCAAGTAAAGGTTGCTTGTTAATCCCTTACAAAGTACACTTGCTCTATTCATCTTACACGAGTTTAGTCCATAAATCATGTACGAGTATATCCTTTAATAATCCGTACGGTAATGCGAGCTACGTCAAGGTGTCGCAGCGGACTCGTTACGTCGCCGATTACGCTGCGCCTACGCAACGTCATCGCTGCGACTCGTTTGCGATTTCACAGGATCAAGTATTTAAAGTTATGACTAAGATAGGATAGCATACACCTTGGAAGAGCGTTATCAACTGTTTTATATAATTTTATCTGCTGTTTTACATGGATTGATAAAATGAACCTGATAATTTAAAATGCACTTGAAAAACTACTGAGTCAGACAATGAATCGTACTCCGTGTTTTACGCTATCCTTTATTCATGTGCATTTTATATTCATAAGTTTGTCTATAAAAACAAAAACAAAAAAATTAACCTGTTTATAACATATCTAACTAACTGAAAAAGTAACCCTTTTTTTTAAAACTACTTAATAAGGTAATTGAAGAAAATAAAAGATAATAAGGACGTATCGAATAATAAGAGAGCGCTTCCAAACGTAACATGACCACGTCTTCAATCAGGGCACTTTTATTTAAGAGTACAGTCAGTCACATAAACACATACCTCATTGGTTATTAAACTGAGTCAAACGATATTGAGACTAACAATACATATGGTTTAGAATGTTTTTAACACTCAGTGTCATATTTTATATTCATAAAAATGAAATAAGACCAAAAATTTGCGCACGGGCGGGACTTGAACCAGCAACCTTTTGGCTGACCGGGCCAAACGCTCTTACCAGTTGAGCTACCGTGCTGTCAGTCCGACCCTGCGAAATCTGTGGTCTCTCATGGATACGTCATTGCGTGACGCTTAGCGCCATCTAGCCGTGTACTTATGCGATTACTAATGATACATGTTTACGCAGCCGACTGTACTGACGAGCGCGAGCGCAAGAAGCCCCACTCACGCGCATTACCGTAGTGTCAAATTACCGAGATTAAGCGGCAGACGGCGGTAACCAGATTTTCTGGACACGCTCCCTGCTTCCGGCTTTGTAAGGCTACCTTGTGAGGATCTCTTTTTTCAATCGGTTTGTGAATGAGGAGAAACTTAGACCCAATTTCTTAATCAATAAGTTACTACTTATCTGCAGTGTATTCAACTGCTGGTAATGAAACTTTACTACAGATAAACTACCTTAACCAAAGGTAAGAATGGCTATTTTAATGCCAATTGGTTAAGGTATTTTTTCTTCAATACACACACAGTCGTAAATAGTCAAACGTTTGTAACGAGATTGGACCATTACTATTGATGAAGAAATACGGCTTTAATGAGCGTTCGAAGTAAAATTATAAAACTGATTTCTTTGAAAAATAAATATAAAGCGCACGGTTATTTTTGGAGGATACTATACGATGGCCTGTTTCACAATGTCTTAATAAGTTCCTATTAACGTTATCTGTCAATTATAAGAAATTACGTTCCATATTTTAATCTCCATATTTGAATAACGTGGTCTCTTACTATGGGCCTTATAATGAAGCTCAAAATTACACAACGAGCGATGGAGCGGGCTATGCTCGGTGTTTCTCTACGAGATCGAATCAGAAACGAAGAGATACGTAGAAGAACCAAGGTAACGGACATAGCCTTGAGAATCAGTAAGCTTAAGTGGCAGTGGGCAGGGCACATAGCGCGAAGAACTGATGGCCGTTGGGGCAGGAAAGTTCTAGATTGGAGACCCTTCGACCAAAGACGCAGCGTAGGACGTCCACCAACAAGATGGACAGACGACCTTATAAAGATTGCAGGATCAAACTGGATGCAGACCGCTGGTGATCGGTCGCTGTGGAAAGCCGTGGGGGAGGCCTATGTTCAGCAGTGGACGTCCTTTGGCTGATTATGATGATGATGATTTGAATTATTCGTTGGTGCTTATTAAACGATGGTAAAACAGGCCCTGAATCTTTTTTATGCCATCTCGCAGTACTCGTATAAATTAATTTACGCATAACGAACAAACATGGTCATTGTGAAAAAGAAAAGGGTTTGATTAATGGTTTACTTTTATCAAGCATACGCTTACATAGTATGCAAGTTCTACTAGAGGCTTGAACATCAATTAGTTTGTCAAATGACAATCTTTCCATGATTTATTGAAGCCATAAAACATTGTATAATAAGGCTCAATTTATGAACATGAAGTTAGCGGAGCACCCACGAAAAAACCGATAAATCGCTATATGGAGAATTTGCCGCTAAATAGTCGCTAATTAGTTGTGGAAAAAATATATTTGTCGTTTAATTTTTTTTTTGTTTTTTTGGGTGCTCCGCTAACTTCATATGAAGTTAGCGGAGCAGCCTCGCGAAATCGTCTTTGGAAGTTTCTGATTGAAATTCGACTAGGGGATAATTTGCCGCTAATTAGTCGCTAATTAGTTGTGTAAAAAGAAAATTCGTCGTTGTTTTTTTTTTTGTTTTTTTGGGTGCTCCGCTAACTTCATATGAAGTTAGCGGAGCAGCCTCGCGAAATCGACTTTGGAAGTTTCTGATCGAAATTCGACTAGGGGATAATTTGCCGCTAATTAGTCGCTAATTAGTTGTGATAACACGAATTTTGTAATTTCATTTTTTCTGTATTTTTGGAGTGCCTCGCTAAGTTTACATGACGACAGCAGAGCATCCTCGCAAAAACTACTGAAAACATAACTGATCCGAAATTCACTTGATGGATAATTTGCCGCTATTTAGCCGTTAATTAGTTGTGCAAAAAAATGTCATATTAAACTTTTTTCAATAGTTTCTAGGGATTAAAGTTGGTTTTGTAATGAGGCGACAATAGTTCTCGACGCCAATAACGGAAATCGTTCGATTATATATAAGTTTAATGAGTCCCTAATTATGTATTTTAGAAAAATAATTACGTCGATTAATTGTAATGGGGGTTTTCTGGCTGCGCGTGGCCCCGAGCGGAGCTCTATAGGTCGATAGGGCTGCAAAGAACCCTTATCAAAAATCCAACGACTATATAATTTGCCGCTAAATAGTCGCTAATTAGTTGTGGAAGGAGAAAATTCGTCGTTGGATTTTTTTTGTTTTTTTGGGTGCTCTGCTAACTTCATATGAAGTTAGCGGAGCAGCCTCGCGAAATCGTCTTTGGAAGTTTTTGTTCGAAATTCGACTAGGGGGATAATTTGCCGCTAATTAGTTGTGGAAAAGGAAAATTCGTCGTTGGTTTTTTTTTGTTTTCTAGGTGCTCTGCTAACTTCATATGAAGTTAGCGGAGCAGCCTCGTGAAAACGTCTTTGAAAGTTTCTGATCGAAATTTGACTAGGGGGATAACTTGCCGCTAATTAGTTGTGGAATAGGAAAATTCGTCGTTGGTTTTGTTTTTTTGTTTTTTGGGTGCTCTGCTAACTTCATATGAAAACGTCTTTGGAAGTTTTTGATCCAAATTTGACTAGAGGGATGTTTTGCCGCTAATTAGTCGCTAATTAGCTGTGGAGAAGGAAAATTCGTCGTTGGATTTTTTTGTTTTGTTTTTTGGGTGCTCCGCTAACTTCATATGAAGTTAGCGGAGCAGCCTCGCGAAATCGTCTTTGGTAGTTTCTGATCGAAATTCGACTAGGGGGATAATTTGCCGCTAATTAGTTGTGGAAAAGGAAAATTCGTCTTTGGATTTTTTTTGTTTTTTGGGTGCTCTGCTAACTTCATATGAAAACGTCTTTGGAAGTTTCTGATCGAAATTCGACTAGAGGGATAATTTGCCGCTAATTAGTCGCTAATTAGTTGTGGAAAAGGAAAATTCGTCGTTGTTTTTTGTTTTGTTTTTTGGGTGCTCCGCTAACTTCATATGAAGTTAGCGGAGCAGTTTCGCGAAATCGTCTTTGGAAGTTTCTGATCGCAATTCGACTAGGGGGATAATTTGCCGCTAATTAGTTGTGATAACACGAATTTTGTAATTTCATTTTTTTCTGTATTTTTGGGGTGCCTAGCTAAGTTTACATGACGACAGCAGAGCATCCTCGCAAAAACTTCTGAAAACATAACTGATCCCAAATTCACTTGATGGATAATTTGCTGCTATTTAGCCGTTAATTAGTTGTGCAAAAAAAATGTCACATTAAACTTTTTTCAATAGTTTCTGGGGATTAAAGTTGGTTTTGTAATGAGGCGACAATAGTTCTCGCTAACTTCATATGAAGTTAGCGGAGCAGCCTCGTGAAAACTTCTTTGAAAGTTTCTGATCAAAATTAGACTAGCGGGATAAATTGCCGCTTATTAGTCGCTAATTAGTTGTGGAAAATGAAAATTCGTCGTTGTTTTTTTTTTGTTTTTTGGGTGCTCCGCTTACTTCATATGAAGTTAGCGGAGCAGCCTCGTGAAAACGTCTTTGAAAGTTTCTGATCGAAATTCGACTAGGGGGATAATTTGCCGCTAATTAGTCGCTAATTAGTTATGCAAAAAATGTCATATTAAACCTTTTCAATAGTTTCTGGGGATTAAAGTTGGTTTTGTAATGAGGATTCTTATTTTTTGGCATTGTTATCTCCTTAATGTACTAAAGGTTCACATTAATATTGTTTTACTATATTTTTTACGTTGGCGAAAAGCAATTACCCTCTGCTATATTTCTTAAATGAAGTTTAAAAAGTTAGTTCCTAAAGTGACGCTAGCACCATCTCTCGATGATAGAAACATCTCATGACAAGAAAACTGCTCATTAGACTCGATGTATAATTTGCCGCTAATTATTCGCTAATTAAGTCTTTTGAAAAAAAATGCTGCATAATTTTTTTTTCAGTTTTTCGAGATAACAGCTAATTTGAAATAAGAGTACAATTGTTGTTCTCTACGCAAATAGCTTAAAATATCTCGCATTGATAATCTTTGTAGTGCGCTAATTATAAGTCGCTATTTTAGGTAATTAGGTATACTAATAAATTTTTCATGTCTGTAAAATGGTAATCATCAGAGTAATGTATGATTTTAAAATAAAAAGAATAAACGGTGATTTTAAAAATGGTCTTACAATTTTATGAGTTTTCATTTGTTTTTTTTTTCACTTGTAACACGTTTTTCACAACGTTATCATTTGGTAACCTATAAATAAAGCGCGGCGACTTCTGGTGACATCAGCGCCGCATTTTGTAGACTAGGGTTATTTGGTGTCTGAAAAATGTGGTAACACTAGCGTTGCCAGAACGTTATTTTGTAACGTTTTACGTTACTATTTGACCACTTGACGTTACATTTACGTTATAAGTCACAAAACGTTACTTTTGCGTTACATTTGGGATGGATTAAAACCTTAATTTTCCTAAGATTAATAGAGAATCTTAGGTAAAAGAACTAGCTAATACATACTCAAAGCTTGTGTGTAGCTTTGTGTATTGTTTGTGTGTATGGATTGAATCTAAAATGAAATGATTGTCTCTTTCGCACTTTAGCTTGAATGAGAAAATAGAAAGATCAAGTTTATGGAGTAAGTACCAACCGACCGGGCTAATAATTTACTGTTATTATTTTACTTGTCAAAAAATATTGTGATATTTTCGCTAGGTGGATGTAATTGGACCCCGAATTATTCAGTTTAAGGGTGGCACGGAACCCTCAGTGCGCGGGTCCAACTCGCACTTAACCGGTTTTTTTTAAAAAGCGTTACTTTTTATGTCAAACTCACGTTACTTTTTGAACGCTTTTGGGTAACTTTTTAGGACAAGGCACTGGCAACACTGGGTAACACTGACAGTGCCGAAAACTTTATAAACTTGTTTGTTCTCGACGTCGAATTCCGGTTTTTAAAGTGCTACCTTTTATTAATAATCCAACAAGATACCTTGTCGCGTTACTCGCAATTTGATTATTGCGCTACATAGTATGTGAAAACTGTAAGTATTAAAGCATTAAATATCTTAGTCAATGAATTCATTTTGACACCGCATAGTTTATTATGAATGAATGTTAATTATACCTTAATGTCCCATATAAGTTAAAAACAAAAAACAAAAAAAATCCAACGACGAATTTTCCTTTTCCACAACTAATTAGCGACTAATTAGCGGCAAATTATCCCCCTAGTCGAATTTCGATCAGAAACTTTCAAAGACGTTTTAACGAGGCTGCTCCGCTAACTTCATATAAAGTTAGCGGAGCACCCAAAAAAACAAAAAAAAACAACGATGGATTTTCCTTTTCCACAACTAATTAGCGGCAAATTATCCCCCTAGTCGAATTTCGATCAGAAACTTCCAAAGACGTTTTCATATGAAGTTAGCAGAGCACCCAAAAAACAAAAAAAAACGACGACGAATTCTCCTTTTCCACAACTACTTAGCGACTAATTAGCGGCAAATTATCCCCCTACTCAAATTGCGATCAGAAACTTCCAAAGACGATTTCGCGAGGCTGCTCCGCTAACTTCATATGAAGTTAGCGGAGCACCCAAAAAAAAACAAAAAAAAAACAACGACGAATTTTCTTTCTCCACAACTAATTAGCGACTAATTATCGGCAAATTATCCCCCTAGTCGAATTTCGATCAGAAACTTCCAAAGACGATTTCGCGAGGCTGCTCCGCTAACTTCATATGAAGTTAGCAGAGCACCCAAAAAACAAAAAAAAAACCAACGGCGGATTTTCCTTTTCCACAACTAATTAGCGGCAAATTATCCCCCTAGTCGAATTGCGATCAGAAACTTCCAAAGACGATTTCGCGAGGCTGCTCCGCTAACTTCATATGAAGTTAGCGGAGCACCCAAAATAAAACAAAAAAAATCCAACGACGAATTTTCTCCTTCCACAACTAATTAGCGACTATTTAGCGGCAAATTATATAGTCGTTGGATTTTTGATTAGGGTTCTTTGCAGCCCTATCGACCTATAGAGCTCCGCTCGGGACCACGCGCAGCCAGGAAACCCCCATTACAATTAATCGACGTAATTATTTTTCTAAAATACATAATTAGGGACACATTAAACTTATATATAATCGAACGATTTCCGTTATTGGCGTCGAGAACTATTGTCGCCTCATTACAAAACCATCTTTAATCCCCAGAAACTA
This sequence comes from Pyrausta purpuralis, assembly GCA_963924145.1. Lineage (NCBI taxonomy): Eukaryota > Metazoa > Arthropoda > Insecta > Lepidoptera > Crambidae > Pyrausta > Pyrausta purpuralis. The sequence goes on along the minus strand of OZ001649.1, from coordinate 4,678,894 downwards.
TTGAAAAAAGTTTAATATGAGATTTTTCTGCACAACTAATTAACGGCTAAATAGCGGCAAATTATCCATCAAGTGAATTTCGGATCAGTTATGTTTTCAGTAGTTTTTGCGAGGATGTTCTGCTGTCGTCATGTAAACTTAGCGAGGCACTCCAAAAATACAGAAAAAATGAAATTACAAAATTCGTGTTATCACAACTAATTAGCGACTAATTAGCGGCAAATTATCCCCTAGTCGAATTTCGATCAGAAACTTCCAAAGACGATTTCGCGAGGCTGCTCCGCTAACTTCATATGAAGTTAGCGGAGTACCCAAAAAAACCAAAAAAAAAACCAACGACGAATTTTCTTTTTTCACAACTAATTAGCGACTAATTAGCGGCAAATTATCCCCTAGTCGAATTTCGATCAGAAACTTCCAAAGACGATTTCGCGAGGCTGCTCCGCTAACTTTATATGAAGTTAGCGAAGCACCCAAAAAAACAAAAAAAAATTAAACGACAAATTATTTTTTTCCACAACTAATTAGCGACTATTTAGCGGCAAATTCTCCATATAGCGATTTATCGGTTTGTCGTGGGTGCTCCGCTAACTTCATGTTCATGCTCAATTTAACCACGTAACTCTCGACGTAACCATAGACAAATTGATTAATAATTCCGAGACAACCAGAGAACAGATTGCTACCTGTTCAGTAGAGTAAACATTATGTTTCGAGTAGTAAGAATATGATTAATGATTCATGAAAATTGCCTGTTTCAGACGTAACACACGGTTGTGAGGTATATTGCAATTATTTATTCACTCTGTGCCACAGACACAATATATTCAGTAGGTTAGCCCTTTGTTAGGCAGAATAATAATGTTTTCATTCGACCTATAGATACTTCGACCATTGGATTGGATTGGATTAGAATTACAATGGTTACTAAATATATCATTTTCTTTTAAAAAGGTTTGACATAACATGGATCGTACAAGAAAATAACTTCAGGAAGTAGGACTTACAATAGATTTAGAATAGTCGTTACAGATTATGTCTGTCTCATTGTAATTACAGAATAAATACTAAAGCATTTTATTCAACTTGAACCTAACTCTACTGGATATTAAATAGTTACTGCCTCGGTGGCACAGCGGTAAGAAGGTCGCACTTTAATGCGACGGCTGCGCCAGAGGTCCCGGGTTCGATCCCCTGGTCAGTCCAAAAATATATAGAATATAGAAATTCTTAGGGAAGTCCGGAGTTGGGAATTTGGCGCTGTTTCACCCCCGTGCCTCGGAAAAGCACGTAAAGCCGTTGGTCCTGCGCTTGATCTCTCACCGATCATGTCAGATTGCTGTCCCATCGGGCTATGGGAGTGAAAGGAATAGAGAGTACACCTGAGTTTGAGCACACACTTGTGCACTATAATATGTCCCGCGCAGTCGTGCAGACTGGCCACCGTAGTCGAAATCGAACTACTATTATTATTATAGTTACACGCACAGTAGTGTTTTGCTCATCAGTTTAAGGTTGTAATATTTCTGTTTGAAAGGCAGTGTACTGTGGTGTAAGGCTGTCGGAATTTATGCGTTTTAATATCGTGTAAACCGCCGGCGTAGGCGATCACTCACTGTCTTAATATTGGAGTCTTAATTAAGAATCTATCTTGCTTAGGTTGTCGCACTATGTTTCTTGCGAGCATGTTGTTTAAGTAATTAATTAAAAATATTACTAAAACAAAAATTATAATACAACATTTTATGAGATAGGGTTTTCAAATTTGGACCGTTTGAAAAGTTTTCTTCAATTCTTAAAGCTCAAATAGCGTAACGCATCAACACCCGAGCGGTTGCAGGCAACGGCATAACAATAGAATATCTATTGCATCTCGTTTACATACGCTTGAGGGATACACTGTCGAAAGTGATGACGTAAATACATGGGCACAAATGTTAAAATTGAACTTTGCCAATTAAAGATTAATAAAAGTCACTTTAAAGCGCAACTAAGTAAAAGTGGCGTCATAAAAGCCAAGTAAAACCAGGCGCTAACTGGAGTTCACCTTCTCGTAAACACTTCAAATCACATTTACATCGGATCTTTATTGTCACAAAAGAAATCGAGAGGATAGACCTAAGAATAAACTACAATGAAGCACATCGAGAAAGTGCTATAAACTCGCAATATACTTACTCTTTTACGATTCGATCCGACTCCTTTCTACATGATTTTACAATAATTATGTAGAATACACATTTGTTAACTAAATGATGTAACGGTGAGACTGTTGATATGCATTTAAATTGCAAAGTCACAAGTCATTTAGATCGCATTCATGAAAAGTAAGTTCCAGAATTTATTTATAGCAAATGACTTAAGTAACTAGAACTTTATATATAAAAAAACACAGTATGTTTGTATGTGTGTATGTATGTATTTATGTATGTATGTATGTATGGATAGATGGATGGATGCCTGCCTGCCTGCCAATAGTGCCAATAGTGCCAATGTATGTACCGAGTGGATATAACATACATAGTGTGTACGTATGATTAAATTATATTGTCTGTTCTTAAATATTTAAATTGAAGCCACTTAAGTGAATATAAATAAATGAGACAAATTATTTCATTTGTAGTATACTCTAAACTAAACATCGTATATATATATATATAAATGACTTGCTATGTGTGTTAGTCTTGCTAAAACTTCAGAACGGCTGAACCGATTTGGTAAATTTTAGTCTTGGAAAATTTGTGGAAGTTTAGTGAAGTGAGTTTTTAAATTCATTGTAAATAACAAACCTAACGCGACTCATATTTTTAGGGGCATCAATTCAATTCATTATTTATCGTATAGTATTGCCCTGTTACTCATAAGTTGTAAGGGGTTTCCCTTAATAAATGTAGCGTTCATTTCGTTGTGTTATCGAATACTTTAGTGTATTTATACAGCTGTACATAAGAGTTCGAACATAAAATGATATCCGTCATTTTCATGCCAGGTGGATCATAAAATTTATCGCAGGCACTCGCGTATAAATATTTACGTCTTCAAAAGTTCCGGTCTTCTATTATTCAAATATTTTGCAACTATGAACACGGCTTTTTCCTTGTACACTCAGCTTGATAAAAGGGTAGACTTCCTGGGATACCATCGCTAACGTATGCAGATTCCATTTCTCTGGATATTAATATTATACATCTACCACGCTTCCAAATACGCTAGGAATTTGTCAGTATGATACTAAAAGATTATGGACAAGTGAAATACTTTTCGATCGCAAAATCTCTAGCGCAATATTTTCTCTGCCGGCTGTACTAACGTGGAAAATTTAAAAACGTTTCCTCATTTTTTAAACGAATAAAAATGGTATTTGTTTTTTAATGTATGTTAACTAAAACCAATTCTTATGCATCCGCAACCGTCTGCTACCGCAACTTGATAGCGATCGCTCAATCGGTAATGCAATGGCTGGATCAATTAAAACTAATATTGCTATAATCAAGCCGAATGATAACGGTTACGTTTTAAACTTAGCGATATTATATTGTTGCTTCATTGATCAATTAGTGTAAGGTTAATAGATTATAATTTGTAAAATAATTATAATAACAATTATCATGTATTAATGCTTCAACACCCGAGCGGTTGCAGGCAACCGCATAACAATAGAATTTGCATTGTGTCTCGTTCACATACGCTTGAGGGATTAAATGAGAAAAACAGAGTTTATTGGCACTATAGTTATAAATGTGCAAGGATTTGCAAAAAGGTTAGTTACCTTTTTGCAAATCCTTGCACATTTAATTCAAAACAAGGAAACTTGTGTTGAAAAACCTGACCAATTTCTCAGATTATAAGTTCAAATCGAATGCATGCATTAGTTACTGAATCGATCTTCAATCGTAAAAGAGATAGGACAGACGATTTAAAATTTAACCCATCACATCCGCTGGGGGTAGAAAGGTCCGTGACGTCAAACTTTATGCGTGTTTTGGATTCGTTGAACCTTCTCGTATAAATAGCAGACGGCAGACGCAAATCAACGTAATTCAATTCCAGAATAAAACCCAAAGGAACATTCGTTTGTGTTACATTTAAACGCGACCGAAAATATTATTTTCTATTTTTGGAACAGAAATTAAATTTGTCTACGTGGCTTGTTACGAACTGTCTCTGACAGATTTGTGTATTTTTGGTAGTAACAATAAAGTTAAATCGCTAACGAATCCAAAATTAGATAGAAAATAAATATGTAACGTATATAAAGAGCCATTTACCTAAGCTGAACAAATAAGCCACGTAACCGGTAATCACAAAGTACCTTATATTCAAATGTTTCGTAAAAAAATCTACGCGCGTGCCTGTAAATATTTACACCACTTAATTGAAACATGCAAAAAACCTTATGAATGAGCAAAAAGTATCACTACAGTAATTACGTTTTAAAAGTACTCCTATAAAGTAGCAAAAAGTTTGTGTATTATAAAAAAAACTGGCAGAGAAGCGTGGGAGTGGAAACCTTGATCGATTTAGCGATAAATCGTCCAATCTTAGAGAAAATAGTTACCAGGTCAGGTTCTGTGATTGACAGCCGACTGGGCTTATCAAGCCGCTATAATGATAACAGCGGATTTCAAGTAAAAGCTTGCAAAGTGGTCTAAGTATTGCATAGTGCTGAACGATGTTGCGTGGGATCGTGTTAAATATTGACACACTCTATTTGTCACAATCGCTCAAACATAAAATGTACCTACCTTAAAATACTAGTTCTCACAGATGATATCAGAATAGATAACACTGAGTAATAATTCAACCGATAGGACATTGCATCGTGATCATTAATTTAATCTAGACGAATCAATTTTATAATTACAGCACTAGAAATATTTACTGCGGCCATTAAAACCTAAACGATTTGTTTGGTCAAGAAATAAAGGCAAAACTGACTCATGCGCGTTTAAGTTAGCAATAATTTTGCCCTAAAATGCGTGTATTCGGAAGTGCAGAGCAGACCACAGACGAACATGACGTCCAACGAATTGACGTAATTAATTTAGTGTAAATACGTGTCAATGAAACGGCATTTCATACTTCGTTTCCTTACATTGACAACTTTATTAAAAGGACCGAAACGACAGGCGATGCTAATGAGCCCGAACCACACACGGCTATGTTTGTCGTTTATTAATATTTTTCCAAAAAGAACGCAAAAGTGAACTGAATACCTATAACGCAGGTGGCGCTTTTTAATTAAAGGTAAACGAAACGTGATAATACTAATTAGATATGACATCACAAACAAACTGCAGAACCAAAGTTTTTGGCGCTTAAATGAAAATTCAATGACATTACAGTTCTCTATAAGGAGCTGGCACAGTAGGCCCAATTAAGAGTAAAGTAAATCAGGACGATATTGTGAGGTCATTTGGCGCCTATTAGCGTGGACGTCGGACGGGTTAAACTCGTTCGAAAGTATTGGTAATTAAGTAAGGTCGGGAGAAGGTATTGTTATCCGATATCGGGCTGTAATATCGTGCGGCTGCGAAGGCCGAGGGTGACCTAAGCGAGCTCCTTTTACGGCGCGGCGAGGCTCCACGCTGGCTAACGTGACGGTTGAGCTCACCGTCTCATTCATAAAAGCGTGTAATTTCGTAAATGACTCAATAATACCACAACCAATTGCCTACTCGATTATTAGACCCCTTACACATTGCGACTTTTAGCATTAATGCAGTCGCGCATATGGAAAACGCGCTTCAGCATCGCAACTCACGCAATGAACGGATAAATTTAATTCAAAAGCGCGACTGCATCGTTGCTAACGCGCGTTAGCATCGATGCAGTCGCCCAAATTCAGTACATAATTTGTCAATTTCCAGCTTCTGCATCGCGACTCTATCGATGCTAACGCGCGTTAGTATCGCAACTGTATCGATGCCAAAAGTAGCGCAGTGTGTAAAGGTTGACATTTTGCGACCCCATCGATGCTAACGCGCGTGAGCATCGCGACTGCATCGCTGCGAAAAGTCGCAGTGTGTAAAGGTTCTTACTGAACGACACAAGATCTGTAAATGAGTATCAAAATTAGAAACATCAGAAATCCTGTTCCATTTCATGTCATCTATTACCTTAAAAAATACGTCAATCTGTGAATTATGGCATGGATAATATTTGCGTTCCGAGTGAATGTTTTATGAGGATTTTGTATGGATAAAAAGCACTTAGCGAAAAAGGGTTATCGGAATGTCATGTGTATGATGCGCATTTAAAGTATCAAAGATTCGGAGCGCAGTAAGATATTTATGCGAACCATTAGCCGAAAACAGAAACCGGATTGGATGATATTAAGATTCATTGTGTTTCATAACTTTCACTTGTACTCGTATTTTGTTGTTTTAGGAAGGTTACGTCCTCCAAAAGAATCAATAATATTTATTTGAATGATGTAAGTAGGTATTGGCATAGGTAATCGATGATTCACGAAACGTATTTTACGTAGATACGTACTCCACAACACCCGCAGCAGTTGTATCAAAAAAGTTTTACTTGATATTAAGGTGAATTATTGTGGTTGGAGCACCGATCAATATTCGATACGTGACACGAAATCGGTTGCATCTGTTCAAGTCTCACAATCATTATTTTGGTATTGTTTATTATTAAGACTCATTTCATGAAAATTCACATTTTACGTGACGCAGGTATGATACTCTTATTTCCCGTTATAACTTAAGTAAGAGGTTTTCTTTTTTTTTATTTACCTGAATTTCAGTACAAACTAGGATTTGGATTGCTTCGTTGCTTTTGTTAATACAGTATTCACTCACTAATCAAAATAGTAAGTACTAGTGGTTTATTATGTGTTAAACATAGATTAAAAGATAAACAGATAGGTAATTAATCACTCGCTAATCAGTTCCTACAAAATAAGACGTTGAAATGTTATCTACTTCCCAGTGCACTGGCCAGCTGCATTGATTAGGATGTGATAACTGCAGGCATTCAGTATCGCAATCCATTGATAACTATGATTAATAGTCGGAATAATCTTAATAGACGTGAATGTATTACTTAAGTGAAAATATCTGTTAACTACTTGCTTGCCACTACGACGTAATGATTAGCTTTTAGTTAGTCAGATATTTGTAATGTCGGATAGATAACGCTTTTCTGATTATAATGTTTCAATATTTCTATCTACCTATTTTTCTATGTAGCTATTTTCTTACAAAAAACATGGAAAGCTGGTTTAAAACATTAAGGACCTTATGACAAGTAAAATATTAGTAAAAAACACAGAACGACAAGAGCAATCTACTTATCAATACAAGAACAAATAGACCGTGCTTATATTGTAGACGAAAAAATAAGCTCTTGTAGCGCCTCTGAAAATGTCTCACTTTTTGTAACATCAATCCCTTTGTAACAAAAGCCGTGGCAATTCGCCAATTAGCAAATTATTGAGAAACTCTTACAATTACGGCTACATAAAGCGATAAAGTTTACCCGAGCCAACGGTTATTACTTCGAGAAACACGATCGGTTCAGGTAATTGCCGGTTGTAGGTAAAAAACCAATATAGTCTTTAGTCTTAATCAGAGGCTTTCGGTTTGTGTCGATGACTTAATTTCACTCTCTGTGCGGTGGATGAGCTTTGATGTTGTTACTCGCAAGCGGGAAATACTCCTTTGAAAGTTAATCATAAAAGCAAGCTTATTTATAAATGCAAATACGTAAGGAGATACAGGTACTTAAGTCCTATCTAATGCAAACACATGTAAAACAATATTTACAATTTGGGCAATTTATACAGCATTATCCTCAAAGCACATTTATCCACACATTACGAGAACAACAACGTATATATTCGAGGCTTATGCAGGATTCTTAGTTGTATTGTGTTGTTGGTGTAACACAATTCACAACTATCAACTTCATAACGTCACCACCTTGGATCAGCGGCGCATGCGTTATAATGCGCTTAAGGCGAGTCGCCAGATGGTTGTCAACTATCCGCCCTCTATGTCAATCGGGCTGCCATTCACGAGAATAACTGTCATAAGTTGTTGCAAACACGATCCGGGCGAGGCGTTCGCTATCCGGTGCCGATCCCCTGCCGAGGTGTTGCTATTCCCTTTAAGTAACGTGCTTCTGTATGGTGGACGTCTGGTTGACGCCTGGTTAGTGCTGTTCCCATTACGGGTTGATGAATGTGCCTTAACGTTCACTCATTATACACAGGGTTTTATGCTCTTTGAAACCACTTTACGTACAAAAAACTCTTTCTCTTAGCTAAGCAGCGTCATTAAAACACTTATGTCACGTAGATGCTTTATCGGCTAAGGGGGATAGCTAGCCCAGCAACTGTCAATATAACTTCAACACAAGTTAAAACCTTTCGGTCCACATGCCTTCCTTTGTCACTGTGTCCATCTGCCCAGCTTGAATTAGCGCCGTTAAGAAATCCAATAGGTCGTAATCAGTTGGCAATTGCAATCAAAACTATTACCGTTGTTGGGAAACCTTTCAAATTAATCTCATTACTTCGCAATAAACGTCTCATGCGAAGGGAACTGGCTGGCTACCTACTCCGATTTCACAGCGCAAATTACCCGGAGATTAGGGCTATTGAAACCGTCGCCAGGGCGGCGCCACTGTCATCTGGCAAATTATGTTTAAATATTCTTTTTTTTTGGAACCTTATGGAACCTGACAATGGCGTACCTATTAAGATCTGTGGGCGTAGTTTAAAGGATCATTTTGACATTTTGCGTAGAAAATATAAATTTTCTAATTTTATTCTGCATACTTTTAGCTATATCTTTAATAAATATTTGTAATTATAAGCTTCATTATAACATTCTTCTCAATCGGTAAATACACGGAGACACCGATTTTGACTGAGCATTGTCTTCGCAATATGTCAAAAATTTTGGTACTCTTTCAATATTTTAGGCTACGAAAAGGTATGTAAAACCTTGCATTTGCTACTTTCAGCCAGCTGTAAAAAACAAACCAGACGCTCTATAGAACATTTCAGCAAACGATTTCCAGCAAAACGCCGCAATATCCTCGATCCCACATAATGAGAGCCCGGACTCCAAACAGCTTATTTGCTCATACCACGTCGTCCAGAGAAACTAAATTGCCGCGATAAAATGACACCTACAAGGTTAGCAATTTGGCCTACACATGCTCCCGCGCCGAGTTTGCTTTACTACGAGTTAAATCTGCGTTTATGTGGTTTGAGAAAGGCTGTAAAAGGAGAAAATTCATGCTCTTAGATTATGTTATGGGTTGTATAAGGGTTTTCTAATACAGTATGAGGTTAAACATATTAAATTTTCCTTTTAGATGTCCGTATATCAGGTAATAATATTAGTATATTCTACTGACTGGATTTAAGTCCTGATAATATGGATAAATAAGTACACAGGTTCCAATATCCCACCTTTAAGAAAAGTAAAAACTTCTTCACGGAGTGAGTAAATAAAAACTGAATCATGTACCTTGTAATACTATTTTCCTACCGACTTTCGGTAATGGCGGTCCCTCTCAACAGAGATAGGCCAGTCGCGCAGGAGATATTATAATGCCCAGATGTGTACGCAAAACACAAGTGAACTCTCAATTCCTTCACTCTTATTATTCGGTGAGACGGCAGATCCGACATTACCGGTGGGAGATGAGGCGCTGGACCAACGTCTTAATGTTTTTCCGAGGCACAGGGGTGTTATCACCATCAACTTTATGACTCCGATCGAGCTGTTTCCGAGTATTTTCAAGACAGACAAACCCGGAAACAAAATTCGTCACGAACCGGGATGCGATCCCGGGACCTCTTGGGTTTGGACCGCTACACCAACGAGACAGTTAGTTTGTACCTTGCACCACATAATTATGTCGTCTCTTTACCGTAATTATTTCTTAACATGTTTGCTTTAGAAAGCACGTAAAAATATCGGTCCAGGTTTTTTCAATATTCCTAGCACGCGTTCACTCTCTATGCGTGTGCGCATAATTACAGGTAATGGTTAGTAGAGATATACGTAAATAACAGTTTTAAGAGGTTTCTCCTATGGAGATGAGTTTAGTGTTGCGAAACATGTAATTATTGCAATAATTTATGCGAGAATGAATATAAATGATTTTAAAAATATATCTGCAGTGCTTTTTTTTAAATGTAACAGGTACCTTATGTAATAGATAATAAGTACCTCCTTTTTTGATTGACATAGTTAAGCTCATTTATTAAAACTCGTTTAATAAAGTAATAATAAGAAAAGCAACCGACGCGTCTTAATGTATATGCACCACAAATAATAAATATTACAGATATATACTGCATCACAATTTAGATGATCTTACTGTTGGTGGCTTATCATATTATTGGAATTCCACTTTGTTTTATCGATGTTATTCAGTACAGCACTAGATAAGTAAACACTGCAGCACTGGCTGACAAGTGGCCAGGCTTTCGATTTCGTTAACTACTGCAAAGCATAAACAGCAAGGGTAAAACAGGTGAACGGTGAAAAAAGTTGTTAGTTACAGAACACATGAATTTTCCTAAGCTTAAAAGAACATATGTTGAAAAAAGTTAAGTTAAGTCAGAAGTCGATGAAATTATAAACAAAAAGAATATTAAGCTTCAAATGATCACAAGTACCATACTCAAAACTCTAAAATACGAAAAAACAGAAAATCACGGTCAACTTAATAAATACTGCCCATCAGATGGGCTGTCTTGGCTGTCTCATCTTATTAAGCTACGATATGGTTACTAACGACCGTTTGGTGTGACTGTGCCTCGTTACGGGCTTTCATTACGCCGTCTGACCGTGTTGTCACCTTCTATGAAAGTGAATATTCGGTGTCCTTAATTTCAGTGAAAACCTCCGTCTGTTTAGAACATCGCGAGCTGGTTAACTATGCATTACTGGACTTAACTAGTGGTTAAGTTTGCACGCAAGCTCTTACAATGTTACGCGTCTTTCTTCGCATGAGCCTGTTATTGTAAACATATTAAATTGTGATAGCTACAAAATCTGGACAATGAGCTGGATGATATTTACTGGGCTATTTATTGATCAATGTATTTAACCAATAAGTAGGTGTACTACTTATAAAGATTTGGTTAATGAGCTGCGGTCAGTAAAGCTGCATTATGGACTTTCCAGACAATTTATCAAATGCGATTAGATACATTTATTTGAATTTGTTTATGGAATAGTAGACCGATCCAACTTGCCAGTTTTAAAAAACGAAAATAGTCTATAATCACAGACATAAGTCATCATCACATCATCATAATCAGCCAAAGGACGCCCACAGCTGAAGACAAGCCTCCCCTACGGTTTTCTACAGGGACTGATCGCAAGCAGTCTGCATCCAGTCTACAGTCTACATAGATACAGTACATTTATACAGTCGTATGTCCATCTTGCCGATGGACGTCCTACGCCTTTGATCGAAGAGTCTCCAATCTAGAACTTTTCAGCCCCACCGGCCATCAGTTCTTCGCGCTATGTGCCCTGCCCATCGCCAGTTGAGCTTACAGAGTCTCAGGGCTACTTATGTCCGTGACTTTACTTCTTCTACGTATCTCCTTGTTTCTAACTGATAGTAGTGGTTGCGTGTAATCTCTAACTTTCAGTTTCGCTAACCGCTTCTGCGGTTCACTAACGACAGTTTGGTGTGACTGGCCCTCATTACTAACCATTACCGTGACAATGCGTCGTGAATATTTGGTGTCCTTAATTATGGAGAAATTTCAGGTTTCACTTGTAAATATTTTGATATGATTTAGATAACGCTTGTTAATATAACGACGCAATTATTTCGAATGTGTGGAAATAAAGTAAACAGTATTTTTTAACAAATAATGGCAGATATTTAAACAAGTTTAATCAAAAACTTTGACTGTATTTAAAATATCAACCTTTAGCAAACCGGCTCATTGCTTTTAGCAATCGATCTATTGTGCAAAGTGTTTGCCTAAAATGGGCTTATTTGAAAAGTTTTAAAACTCTTTAGTGTATTTTGTTTTTGAAGTTAGGTAGTTAGTTACTTTTTTTAAGTAAATTTTATTTGCTAGTACAAAAATTCTGTACGTGCCTATAATTTTTGAGGGTTTCCCTCGATTAAAGAACTTCAACTTCAAGACTTCATCATCAGATCCGGATTTGGCTACAATGGGACCATATAGAAGGTGAACCCTCTAGGTAAGTGAAAAAAATCAAACCCGTCTACAAATTACATATAAGTATTTATAAAAAAAAAACATATAGTCGAATGATAACCTCCTCTTTTTTGAAGTCGGTTGAAAATACAAAATGTAAAAGTTTTGTCACTAATAGATACCCTTCTCCACAGTCTGCCGAAAATGAAAAGCAACAGTGAAGGCTGAATGGACATTTTTATATTTTAATTTGTTTCACGTGACGTTAAAAGCTTGTCTAGGGAAATTATGAATAGGATATCACAATTAGAGTTAGCAAGAAAAGAAAGCAAGTCTATGTGGGTCAAGGGACACGATAGCTAAACGCCAGGCTGTCATCGCGGCTACTCTGTGAGTTTTCGATCTTATTTTCGGCTTAACTCCATCCGTCACGCTTGCTCGCAATGTCATATTCGCATGAGTGACAGGGATGACTTAAGAAGGAGAGATCGACATGGGCTCAATTCTGAGTTGTCATCGACTAAGACTTAGAATAAGATTCTTGATAGAATATGATAGGTTAAAAACGTCAAACTAAGAGCCGCAATCCCTCATATTTTTGTCTAGTCAAGTTATATTTTGGATCGTTTGATGTCCTTCTTCAAGTGATAAAAGATTCGCCTATTTATTTAGCAACTGATAGCTGTTAAGTTTATTATATCTAAATTATTGAACTGTGTCTCTACTTTATGTAGCGTGGTTTTAGACCTAAGCTTGTTTCTGACGGAGAACAAAGAAAACTTTATCTTATCGTTATTTTAGCAGAGAAAGAGAAGAGACATGAAATTTAGTCTTGATGTTAGCCGAGGGCAACTCAGAATTGAGCCCACTGTCTTACAGAGTAGACTGTCTCATGGTTTCTTTTCGACGCGTCACGTCAGTCACAGTGATTTATGATCATCGGAACACTTTCTAAAACGTAATGACTAATCGCGAAGGACGGGCTGTCGTCATTGTCTGCTGATGTTATTATTATATTAGCTGGTAATATGAGAGTTTAAATATGAAAATATTATACGGCTCTTTTCTATAAGTACCGCATTCTAATCTGGTGATGGAGTTCAACGTTTAAGTCCAACCTTTTTTGTGACTTACTTGAATTTGGAATCGACTGCGCAGGACGATTTCCTCCGATTACCAGAAGACCAAAAAAAGTAAAATACATATTCCATCATTCGGGTTGTATCTAAACTCCGTTTTTCTTGGTAAGTCCAATAAAGTAAATAATCTTTTCATGACTTTTAAAGTAATATCAGTGAATATTTAATTGATTGATTTAAAAAGATCTCAGTATACAACGATAAATTGAGTTTTGTGTTTATCTTATTTTAAAATTAATCATTAAGTTAAAAAGAAATGTCACGATTGTTTGCAATATTCGACTTGCAAAGATAAACGGACTGAACTAACGGCAATAAATAGTATGGTGGGTAATCTGGTTACTACTCGTACAGCTTTAATAATATAAGCTCAAAAAAAATATTTACAGATCCCACGTATTAGTTGTCTGTTTTCTAACCGACCAAAAACAGAAGAAAGTTAGCCAATAAACGAACCAGAAACGAATAGCAAAAATAATAAAACATCTCCTATCTTAATAAAGACCGAAAGACATGCAATTAATGGCTTGTATCCATCAGCTCTGTCCTTGAGAACCGAGCCGAAGGCTATCATGGGTAAGTGAGCAGCGACGTCTGCTGCGAAATATTACCGGCATCAATTAATATGCCGACCATTAGTATGATTTATTCGCGTTTTAGAACCACTATGATGACTGGCTTACTGATACTAGACTACAAATTAAGAGCTGATGAGTTAGGTGTTATGCTGTTGTGATTATGTTAGTGATTGAGTCGTTTTAGTAAATATTGGACACCAATCACATACATTGTTCTGATCCCAAAGTAAGTAGCTAATGCACTAGTGTTATGGAAATCAGACACAGCGGTGGTACCACAACACCCAGACCCGAGACAATATAGAGAATTTTGATTTCTATATTGACCCCACCGGGAATCGAACCCGGGACCTCGGAGCGACGACGCCTTGAAACCGGCGTGCTTAGCCACTACACCACGGAGGTCGCCAGAGTAAGCGTTGGTCTTTTTTATTTAGAGATAATTGATTTATTTTTGTTAGTAGTAACTACACTAAAGATTTGCACATCAAATATTATAAGTATATCTACTGATACGATTAAGTCCTGTCCGTGCGCATTTTTTTAAGTTTCTTATTTCGTCTTATAAGTATACTAAAATAACACGGCGAGTGTTAAAAAAAAGCCTTCTAAACCAATTTTAAGAGTACATTAATTTTATATTACTATTGGTAGATAGAATACTTATTAATCACAGACATTTATAATTTACTAACTAAATTCAATTAATTACCCCTATAAAGTCTTCGTGTACTTACATGAGAATTGGACAAACAATTTCTATGATGCAAGTAGAGATTCCAAAATTCCGTCAATACATCAGTCAGTATGCAATAGACATACAGTATTATTTCAGTCTCCATTTACACTAATTCTAGAGCTATAAAGGTTGTGCAAGTGTGCCTAAATGCACTCGGTCCCGGCCATGAATCAACGACGCATCCAGCGAGACGGCGTTGAAAATAGAACGGGTTGACACACATAAATAATATTAGCTGCCTCGTAAATATGTTAGGTGTATGACGTCTTATTTGACGCGTTTCGGTTAGGTACTCAGGTACTCTTTGGCAAAATATGTTTCAGCAAGCCCGGCAAGTTGCTAATGCGATGGAACATTGTCGAATTAATAACCTCAAAATTTCTTTTGCAACTATAAAGAAAAGAAACATCCGAACTATCAAATTACTGTTTATAATTTATTATTGTTGTTGATATGATAGACTTAAGTAACATACAAAAACATGACGAAAGAAAAAATCAAAACGACAAAAAATCCGACAGGCAAAGTAGCTTTTTGTGGGGCCTACAGCATTAAAGTTCATAAAATAATTTAGTATTAATTGCTTTCATATTCCAATGAAGCTTGAGACGTAATATTCGTATACACGGTTGGAAAGATAGCAAAATTAGACTCTAAGGATTATTTTAAATTTAAAACAAGCATTCATGCACAAACAAAAGGTACATATGGCGGACTTAATGCTAACAGTATTAACCAGTCAACCATAGGTCTAAACAGAGAAAATGCTTGCGGCGCGTAGGAAGTGATAGAAGGGCAAAGGAAAGGAATGTGTGTAACTGGCGTAGAATTTGAATGGTCCTTCATCATTATTTTTGGTCACGACACTGGCCGGTTGGATCAACTTCATCTAATCGCCGGGCGATAAAATAAAAATAAAAAGGAATAAAAGATGATGGTTTTCAAATTTAGAACCAGCAGTCACGTCACTGGGCGGGCGCAGCGAATGCTTTCCGTGCGTAGCCGGCACTTGGAATCAATACTGCGCTCGTAAAGCTAGAAATACCCGCGAACTGCGTAACGCATTGTTCCTTTATACAAGATCGCGTGTAAAACGCGTATTAATGGCACGCTGGTAACCGCTTTCGATTCCTTTGCCTTTCCAAAACGTAGATACGAAGATTATTATGCTAAACTTCTTACTCTATATTTTGTAAGAAAATCTTGTTCCCAAGTGGATTTACTACATTAAGATGCTAAATAGACCTCTATTGATCAAGCTTTCAGTTCGCAATGTTCGCCAGTTTAATTTGATTTACCTGAAACAAAACAAGAAAAAGTATGAATTACTGTCGAACTTCATACATCTCGAACATCATATTTTTTGACGTAATAATAGTTATTCGTAAAATATCAAATGAGTACATAATAAACTACCTTATAAACTATATAAATAAGTACATAGTTTCGTTTGCGGTGCGTTTCAACCGAGTCAATATATTCTAACCCAACTGTATCAAAGCCTGGATTATATTCAATATTATGTTCTAGAACCAATCAACTCTTACCTAACTTAGAAACAGTTCCAGGCAGTTCTATAACTCAATGGAATAAGGGCTCAAAGCTAATTACTCAGCGAGATAGTCGCGTATGTGCAAACACGGGCGCGCCTGAGGGCAACGAGGCTGCCCTATGCGAGGTTGTTGTTACGCCACCGATCACAGTTGTAGGGAGCGATCTTTTGGAAACGGCTTCTTATGGGCTGACTTTTGAGAATTTTTATCTTACAACTCGTATGATTAGATTATTATCATCCATGTCAGCTAACTTGATTTACAGATTTTTAGTTTACAGCTTTAAAAAGAAACATATGAAATGTTAGGCCAAAATCATATAACTGTACTTTCATAAGCCGTATTAAGAAGTTTCTTGCAGATAGATTCAACCAAAAAAATATTAGTATATGTTACTAAATACAGGATGTGCTTTTGTATCAACGACTACAAGTAACTTCATAGTTTACCTATTTCAAGTCAGTAAGCAATTGATAAGATTTAATTAAAATTAGGAAGCGCCCTTTACGAAGCCGGCCATAGACTAGACATCGCACCTGAAGTTCTTTAAGTTGCATTAATAGGCACGGATGTGCGCCAACACGGGAACACACTTAGCGTTATGGCCCCAGCACTGTTAACGCGATTTTAACGCACACGGAACTAATAACGTTAACTGCTTATCGCTTACATTTTACTTAGTTATCTGAATAGGTAAAACAAAATTGCATTTTAAGATCCGCGTTATTTGTAGGTTGTTACAATGTGGGGTTTGAGATTTGCCCGCTGAAAAACGATCTCACGTTCTCATCTCATGTTATTCTTTTTATGAGCGGCCAGTTATGCTCATGTCACCGTGTCACCAACTTATCTGAAAAATGAAAGAATGGCGCCACGAACGAAAAGTGTTGCTGTTTTTTTTTACTAAAATAAACATTTCTGGCCTTTTTATACTGGTCGCAACATGATGTTACATTAAAACATGTGTTTCAACCACAAGTAGAATTTACGCCGGTTGGCATCCTCTACCATTATTAAGTAAGGGCTAAAAAAAAGTCAAATGTGGCCCATTATACTGTTTGCCTCCTTGCTCATTTTCACCGATAAATAGTTAGTGGTATATAAAAATGACCTAAATTATGATATTTTGTACATCAACTAAGCGTGCCCGGACCGGACGATTTATTTATTATAGTTTGGTACAAATAAAAAAGGTACACCTATTTTGAATTGCTTCCGAGAAAATTTTAATATCAATAATGGCAGCACTAAGTTGTACCGGCATGAATGACTTCAAAATTACATCTGTAGTTCCATATTTGGCCATTCTTCAGATAAGTTGGTGGCACTGTACCTACTTGCATTGATTACTTACAAGCCACAGTTAATTGATTGGTTCTAATTAGGCAAGTTAATATTGTAGAACTCTAGCAGCTTCCGTGTCACTTCTACTAATAAATATTGAAGAAGCATTTCAATATCCTTCGCGAAGAAGTCGAAGCGATTAAAAAAAGTAGAAATAGATGATCCTATTACATCAGGGTCGGTCACTGTCTAGAGGTGTCTAGTCATAATTAGTTGTCAAATATATTCGTAACTAGGTCGCCAGACATGACGCTCATATTTTAAGTGCCGGCGTCAAAAACATGTTGGCTCTTTAGCAAAGTGGGAGTAAAAATCTTATGTAACAGTTAATGGTTTTGAGTGCTGGGGTGTAAAAAAATAATTATGTATTCCTATGATGAATTTCTCATCAATCGCTCGCAATTTCAAAATTGCGACATCTCTAAGCAACAACAACTGCTGAACAAGAAAATGCTATCTATGCATGTAAGACCAAGTGCAGCATAGTACTGTCGCCTACTTGTAAGCATAAGTTGCATTCAGCCAGAAATGCATTTCGATCTTATCTATGTATTAGTTTACTCATATCATGACGATGTGAGTTGCATTTCGTGGTGAGGTGTGTCACGTTGAATCTCACACCTATAAGTGTCTCGTATGTCGCAACTATAAAACTCGGGTTGGTAGGTGTGTATTTTTCCGTAATAACATGGCAGCCTGCGGTAAGCGTGTGCCAATCGGAATACAATCGTAAATAACCGTCAGCTGCGCACGATTCACCTTTCAGGCGGACGGACCGCGGTATAATACCCGCGTTTGACGGCCCTAATATCATATTGCGACATACGTAGCGCAGACGCATGGTGTGATATGGTTCAAATGTCAACCGCGGGCGGACTGAAGGCAACAAGTACCAGAAGAGAGCGTGAATTTTTAACCGACTTCAAAAAAGGAGGAGGTTATCAGTTCGACTGTATGTTTTTTTTCTTTTTTTTGTATGTTTGTTACCTCATATCTCAGACGTTTGTCGACCGAATCGAAAAAAATTTTCGCTTACTTATAGGGTGTACCTTCTAGTTGGTCCCATTTTTTCCATTTTGGGATCTGATGATGGGATCTTAGTGTAATCGAGGGAAACCCTCAAATTTTAAAGGCACGTATAGTGTTTCTTTACTAGAATCTTAAAGTTGACGTGTTGTTACGTCTGATAGTCAACATCTTGTGAGGCTGAGCTGATGATGGAACTCCTTAACGCTTAGGAGTTCAGTAATTATAATGACGGAACTTATGATAGGTAATTTGTAGCTTCTTAAAAAAATAGAATAGAATCAACTCCCCCCCCCCCCCCCCTCTTATGTAATCACTAAAAATGAAGAAATAAAATAAACTTTAAAAAAAGTAAAAACCGACTTCAAAACCAAAATGCACTAAAAAGTCTTAAATAAACTCTTCACCATTGAAAGGAAAGGAATCCGTTATAGGCAAACAATTTCTTTTTGGAGTCGTTGCCATCACTTTGACCATCAAGCATCAACTATCACAGCACCGACTCCAAAAAGAAATTGTTTGCCTAAAACGGATTCCTTTCCTTTCAATGGTGAAGAGTTTATTTAAGACTTTTTAGTGCATTTTGGTTTTGAAGTCGGTTTTTATCATACGTATTGTCCAGGAAAGATTTTCTTACAGCTTCAGGAGATTATAAATATATTTATAAAGAAACGCAGAATGACAGGAGGAAAACTAGGTACGATAGGGCGGAATGGTAATAGTAATAGTCCCTCTAGCCGATTTCGACTACGAAGGCCCGTCACAACGACTAACCGAATGCGCGGGACATATTATAGTGCACAAGTGTGTGCGCAAACACAGGTTCACTCTCTATTCCTTTCATCCTCATAGCCCGATGGGACAGCAGTCTGACACGACCGGAGAGAGATGAAGCGCAAGACCAACGGCTTTACGTGCTTTTCCGAGGCACGGGGTGACAGCACCGCCAACTTCCAAACTTCAGGCTACCCTAAGAATTACTGAACAGTAAAACTAAGGTATAAGTTTTTGCCGACCCGGGGATCGAACCCGGGACCTCTTGCGCAGCCGGCGCTTTAAAGTGCGACCCTCTTACCGCTGCGCCACTGAGGCAGTTAAATTGGGCGGCATGGTACGGTACATATAGTACGACATTGGACTGCTTTTTTAACTTGTCATAATCCGATCAAGACTTTCAAGGAATGGTGTTACTTAGTTAAGTCTTCATTATACAGTTTACTTTACATACACACCATATGTGCGTAGTGTAAGTGAAGAAAGCGACTCTTTTCTCACTTGCACCGTCTACCAACTGGATCAACAGAAGCTGCTAAGTGGATAATGTCAATTGCCAGGAGCCATTCCGCATTCCTGCCTTGAATGGGCCATTTGACATATGTAGGGACATTAATTCATTAAGCACTGCCCAGGACACGTGTGAAATGATCTGGTAAAACGCTTAAATGGTGTAAGCAGGAAAGATCTAGTTGAGATGATTAACAACTGATAAGATCTAGTTATCATGTCGACAATAATTTCCTTAAATCAATAAAAACATTTATTCTAAGTTCACAGTTATTATGTTGAGAACTGATTGTGATGGATGGGTTAATTATGGTTCTTAGGTTGAATTTTGGCATTATTCTGAAACATCTCAAAAACTCGCGTCATATGTAGGGTTAAGTTTGAATAATGTTATTTAAGTAAGCAGAAACCTTTCAGATAGAACGAATTCGAAACCTTCAAACCAGTGAACTGAACATGGTCCATTACAAAGAGAAATTAGCGGTGAAAGAATACGACCAAAACGAGCTGTAGCACGTAAAAATGATATTAACCGAATTGATTGATTACTGCTACCCGTAACCATCTTTCGCGCTGGTAAGTACACAGAGAAATAAATGTCGTGTATCTTTCGTTTGACCAATTTGTAACGGCTCAAATGATGTCTTTGAGTTATTTGAAACATCGTTTATGTAATGGACGCAAATTGAAGCAATTGCGGTATATGTAACCATTAGGATAATGTTACAAATGTAGATATCATCGCGTCAACTTGATTTCGAAGAAACGAGCGTTGATTTGGTTTCTTTGTCATTCTGGTCGCATGAGAAAAGTTTCTAAATGAGACAAAAATGGCTGCTTGGACTAAATCAAATCATCAAGTGAAACCAAAGAAGCCATGACCTCACATACCAAACATTAGCAAGAAAGACGATGGCGCAGTGGTCGTGTGACATATAAAGAATGTAGGACGACCATAAATCCTTTCCCGACAGGATTGCGCAAGCGCTATACGGAGAAAGTGACGTGTGCGCATTATCCCTTGGACAAAGCGACACGGACATAGTGCAAAAAGACAGTATCTCAAAATAAGATTTAAGTCTAAAATTTTTATTTCATGATCTCAACCTTAAAGTTTACTGACACATCTTAAGCCATTTTAAACTGATCAGCTAAGATAGACTTATATACTCTAGACTTAGACTAGACTTATATAGAGTCTATTTTAAAGGACCAAGAGCTAAAAGGTCGAGCAATATAAAGATTTCTTGTTCAAGACGTGTAAGTTAATAAAAGTAAAGTATTTTATTTTATTTCTTAAGGAAACTCAATAGCATTTTATAAATAGATGCATTTGTGACAATTACAACCTAATTATGGAATCCAGCCAATTAGAGAGTTCCACGACAAATATACAGGTCCTGTAAGTATAGCAGAGACAGTAAAAATTGTACGCAAAATATTAAAAGAACAAATCTATACTAATATTATAAAGCTGAAGAGTTTGTTTGTTTGTTTGAACGCGCTAATCTCAGAAACTACTGGCCCGATTTGAAAAATTATTTTTATGTTAGATAGTCCATTTATCGAGGAAGGCTTTAACCTATATAACATAAAGATACGACTCACAAGACCACAGCACCAATGAAAAATGTTGCGAAAACGAGAGAAAGATATTCCTTTTGAGAGCTTCCGCTGCATACGCTGCGGAAACCGCTAAAGTTACACAAAAATCATGTATGACAAGATTGTTCAGCATTAAGAGTTCTATAATAAAGTCCGCGACAGCATAAGTCTATCTTTTATGGTTGACTTACTACAACCTTTTTTATGTTAATAAATTTGTAAAAAAATAATGCATCATTTTTAGAGGTGTATTATACGCACAGGTATTTATTCTTATCAAAATAAATACATTCATCATCACGAGCATTTCATTTAGAACAAAGTTGCCCTTTTTATCATTTGATTCCAATAAATATCTTAGGAGCTATCACAGTTTTAACATAACTCCGCACCAAAATAATGTTTGCAGCTTAAGTACAACGTGCGCTTGCGCTAATTATATTATAAAGCTGAAGAGTTTGTTGGTTTGAACGCGCTTATCTTAGCAACTGCTGAACCGATTTGAAAAAATATTTCTGTGTTAGATAGCTTATTTATTGAGAAAGGCTCTAGGATATAAGACATCACGCTGCGACGGGAGGGGAGGGAGCAAACTCAAAACGCGCGGACGAAGTCGCGGGGGACCGCTAGTAGTTAATAAATTGTTAAAGGGCTACTTTCTTTACTTCTAGTTCCTATTTACTTATACTTCACTTCTACTACGGTGTCCTAGTGAAAAACAAAAAACAGTAAGTATAATCTTTATTGTCTACAAATCAACTGTAATATAGTAAACACAGCTTACTTATACTTTTGGGCAGAGTTTATATACTGATGAAGCTTAG
Source organism: Pyrausta purpuralis (assembly GCA_963924145.1). Taxonomy (NCBI): domain Eukaryota; kingdom Metazoa; phylum Arthropoda; class Insecta; order Lepidoptera; family Crambidae; genus Pyrausta; species Pyrausta purpuralis. Next base: position 4,656,630 of record OZ001649.1, on the reverse strand, counting down.
ATTTACTGTATCCTATTCCACCTGTGTCGCATCGAAACATCAAAACAAGCCTTGTTATTTATAGCATAAGGGCGGTAATAATGCGTGAACGTCACTATTCACCCGTAACTTAAAGCTTAGAAAGCAAAACTAAACCGAGGGTTTACGTGCATAACTTACTGTGGATATTATCCGTCTTTACACTACATTCTACCGCCGTATTCTAAATTACGATGGCTTTGGTAGTTAATCTTACATGTTATGATTTTAATAAGTGATGGCTATAGTTTTAATCCGTTTGCAAGTGTTATCTAATCAGTGTTTATAATAAGGGAAATATTTCATAAACTTAAAAGAATTAGCGTTCCTTACTAAGTTTTGATCCTAACTCGATCTAGTTCCTTAGCAAGTGTTATAGTTTCAGTTAAGCTTTTGTGCAGATATTTTACTATCAAAGTAACCATAGCTACGATTACAATATCTTGTACAATGATCCTCAGTATGATTCCTATGGTAATCTTTAAAACTTAACACATTGTGATTTGAAGAAAACTGTAACGTGTACAGTGGATCGACATGCAGAAATATATTAATATTTATTTCATGATTATTAAGTTATCACTAAAATTCATGAAACATTTTAATTTATTAAAATATTTTTTTCATGATTTATAGTCATTCCCTATATCTAAAAACAACTGGACCGATTTTAATAAAACTTACACTACACTCTTAGTTAAAATATACCTGATTGAACTAAAAAATAATCATCTCGCTGTGACTTCTCGTTTTCGAGAAATTCGTGGACAAACATACAAAAAAACATACATTTACGAAAATTTGCACAAGTGTTTGAAAGCCTTAATAGATCAACATACACAAATATTATAAAATTCTAACAATATCACACCGAACGTGATTTGGCAATAAAATGGGAACATATCTTTAAGATAAGAAGGTGACGAGGGGTTATTAAGAATAGCATGTAGAATGCAAAGGATTCGAGAGTCTCTACGTTGACGGATAGGGATTCAGTAAGCGGTGCTCTAATACACGGTCTTATTTACGGAGGCCGAAGATGAATCTGATGCATTGTTGAGAAGACGTTCAAGTTTGTCGATAAGGGCTTCAGTTAGACTAGTGCAGCAAGATTCTGCGTAGTCTATGATAGGGATGACAAGAGTTTGACTTTAAAAGTATTAAAAAAAAAAAACTAAAAGCTATGAGTATACGGCCACAAGTCTACAACTGGTACAGCAGGCGTGAGTTATGGCTTCAAGGCGGTGAAGCTGCGCGTGCGTCTCAGACCAGCTATTTCGTAATTGCACCAGTTTGTAAGCCGGTTACGGCTAAAAACTTAAGCTTTTTGTCGTGCCTCCGAAGTAGGTAAAACAAATTATGTGGTGACTCAGCTTTGTAATCATCATAATAAAATTGCTTTGAAATCATTTCTGTTTATAACCAGAAATGGTAGATTAAACAAGAGAATAAAAAGTTGTGTTGATTGACCTGTTTTATTATATACCAATAAATAATTATGTTGTACGAGAAACAAATGTTGAGACAATGCATACGGCTCTTGACTAGCTTATGAAAAAAAAGATGAAAATAAGACTTATAATGACGTCAAAGATTCGCAACTTCTGTACCTATGCAAAATCATAGATCAACTCTATAAAAAAATCAAAAAGAAAAAGGCGATAGTAACCTTGAATTGAACAGTACGTAGACAATGCTCTTATTACCATAATAGGACTGCATCAAATATTTATGAGGGAGATTGGATCTTTCCAGTGTCCAGGCGTATCAATTGTTAGATGGCCTGTTTAAAAGAATTAGAGGTACAAAGCGGCAGTTTATCTGGTAGCCCTGTCATGAATAATAGGGGATTCAAAGGGATTACTCGGTGGATCGTAAAAGGGCGATAAAAGTCGGTATAGAATGCAGTTGCGCAAAGGCAGAGCACCTAATGTGAACTTTCATTGCGTTCAATGTCGCTGCTGGCTACCAAGAGTGTAAGGTCATTTGGTTTATGGGAACTGTTTAACTTATATCTAACACCGTAAATGGAACAATATCTATAAAACAAATATATTATTTTAAAAACTGTATAAAGGGTGGCCCAAACAATGACGTCCAAAATTATTATTTAGATTTTTTACAGTGGATGTAAAGAATTCAAATATACCATATTTATGGTACCCAAATTTTTTAAGTCTTCGAGGCATTTTTTTCTAAATTTTTTGAAACTTGTGTTAGTTTTTGCTACCTCATAATTTTATCTAAGTCAATTTAATTTATATGGATCATATTGCAATAAGAAAGCGACATAACACCATAAAAAGTGGAGGAATTATTTGTTTGAAAATTCTCAAAATTAATATCTCGAAAACTGCGAAAATTCGGCTAACATACATAGGGTATATTTGGAAAGTCTTAGATGAAAGGCTTCCAAAATCAATTTTTGGATATCAATGTTTGAGCCACCCCGTATAATCGTAGTGGGTGGTACCTTACCTACCAACCTACCTAAACTTTTAGAAAGATATATTTGTATTTCATGATTTTTAAGACAGATTACTTATTAGCGGTGGTAGAGTGAATGAGGACATGCAACGACCAGGATCGAAATCTTTCATGGATCAGATTGTATAATAAATACTATTTATTAATTTGAGAAATCGTTTGCAACGATCAAAAATAGGACCACATATTACATTACTTTTATTAAATACTTATAAAACATGTATAATACTCGTAGAGTACGACAGAACTTCAGCTGAGGACAAAAAATACTACAAGGGCATTGTCTTGTAATGGTCATAATCATTAATATAGATGTATGAATGTATAATGACACAAGTTAGCCAATAATACTCCACATGATACCGTCGGGTCATCGCCCTCAGCGTTAGGTATAGTACGTACAGTCAGCTACAAAAAATAATGATGATATATCTTCTACGTAAGTCTACAAACGGGCGTTTTACAACGCCCGTAGGCTGTACCATAGGAACACGTGATGTGTTGATGACAAAAAATCATCGTAATCGAGTTCAAATTTGGTAACAACGACGTCACGCGGAATAAAGAAGAAAAGTAAATGTCAGTCTTATTTTGCTGACTGTACTTCTGAAACAATTGCCTGTGACAGCTCAATTCGTCACTCTTTTTATCTCGAGGCGTAGTTTTATTAAACAAGTCAGACCATTTAATGGTAGATGCATATGCGAGTCACAGAGTTGGTACACGTCATTGTGATGATGTTTCAAGTTAATTAGAGTTCGTCGCCAAGATGTTAAATACAGATATCGATTAACAATATCAAACATTCTATGCGTGCTTAATTAAAACAGACAGTCGCTTGTTAATATACAAGTTTAGATAGTAACATCAACTTACTCACTAAAAAAAAGAATCCCTTTGCTCAGAAATTCATTACGACTACAAAACAAACAGACGATGACGAAAAACTCCCTAAGTCCCGAGTCCTAAAAGAAAAAATGCAACACGGTGCTCTACCAAAAGTAAGGGTATAAAGAACAGCTTCATTTTCACAAGCCACACAAGTGGCCTGGAAGCGAGACGGAACGAAACAAAAACTCCAGACGTCTGAAGTTCATCTCAAAAAAAGCTAAAATAAAATGGTCGCCGGTGAAAAGTTTAAATTCAAGACGGATGACACGGATTATGTATGAAATATCGTTTCGCCGCGGCTTACGCTTTAGCTCGGAATTGCTGCTATTTGTTTATTTTGTCAACAATGTATGCAGTAGCAATTTTGTTTGTACATCTTTAATAACATTTTCCTTTGATATGCTACCTGTGACCCTCTGGGGTTTTTGGGGATATATCAGTCTCGTACGAGCCTTAAAAATGTTCAGATTATTTTACTTGCGATTTACTATGGCAAAGATGATTACAGGTAAGAGCCATATCATTCTCAGGATATTCACAATGTATTTAGTTTAGCACATCTCAACCACTAAACGATTTTCTAATTGCTTTCGTACTTAGGCGCCGGTGTCAGGGTGGGAGGGCATCAATCAGAGTGAGCCAAGGTCGCCTCTGCTGGCCACGGTCCAGCTGACTCATCGCAGGACGGCTGTCAACGTGGATGTGCCAATTTGTGCTGGGAAAGTGCTGTGCTCTAATTGCACTGTGAATTTTTTTTCTAGCATCGATCTTTTGCTGGAGATCAGGGTGTGTGTTAAAATTGAATAAATTTATTCTCAAATCTTATGCCATTATTGGCCTACGATTCAGCGCTGTTGCATATCTTGAACTTCTCTTTACGAAAATGATCGTTTCTAAAGAAAAAAACAAGAACGAACAAAGTTCATATCTCCTTATGGCTACTTAAGGATATTGCTTCAGTCTCAGTGTATGCCCTAAGCAGTCACATGCAAAATAAATATCGATTCAATTGCATACGATTGCCTAAGAATGTTAAGGGCAGCCCAGTCTAGACCATATGGCGTCGCGATAGAGCATATCTTAATTGAATATTTATGTCCACAACTAAAGCCAATGCCTTAAAATGGAGAAGAATTCTAATGTCTTCATTGGAGTTGGTATAAATAAGTGTCACAATGCCAGCCATGCTCTTATTAGGTAAGGCAGCTTTCGAATAATGTATTGGTAGCAACTAAAGAGGCGGTTCGGGAGTTGGCCAAGCCCGAGGTGTGAATGGGGAATAAGTAAGTTCCTATACTATATTATGTCTGGTTAGTTTCCTTACTTGGAGATCAGCATTATTGATTTTAGATTTCTCGCGTAAAAGGTCTTTTATTCCGGTTGTGAAAAGTCGCGTTTGTTGATATTGAATTTTTATCTTCCACTTATCGGAAATCATCTTAACAAGATCCGCGTGGAATTTGTTTTTGGTGAGAGCATCTTTGGACTATTCCTGTGACTTTTCTTTGGCCTCAATCTCAGATCTTGCTACCATATTTGTTTTTCAAATTTGTTTGAAAAAAAAAAAGTTGTGTACAATAATAAAATATGCAGCGTTATTTCAGACTGTTTACCGACATTATTTCCTTTGGCTGGCAGAAACATTGGCGCACTCCCGAAAGTCTTAATTGATTGCGGCGTGTTTATACAACAAACTGGTTTCACGTAAACTTGACACAGAATGGAGGCTACATTGTGGAGTAAATTAGATGATCTTAAATGGTATAAAGTATTTGTTCAACCTGGCTAATTTAAAGCTCGCGAGTGCCTCTCCATTTAAATACAAATTTACATGAAAACCGTGCAAATATACCTATAGAAAAGTTTAAAAAAAATTAATTATCGCTTGGTGGTTTAGTTATGAAATAAGGCTGTTTAATTCAGTCATTTTATCATTTAAAAATAAATTTAATTCCGACATTCCTTATGGTTCAGTTAAAATTGTAAGATTGGAGCCCTTATTAAATTCTTCATTATTTTATTCAATGCAGCCTATATAAGTAGCAATGGCTTCCAAACAATTAAATTTAAAAAATAAATAAATAACACTAGCTCGTATTTAAAAAAGCTAATCGTATGCAATTAAATTTCAATGTTACAAGTAACAGGGCAATCCACAGCCAATATCAACCAACGATCTGTTACATAATTTTATGTAACAATTGAGCCGCAACAATGCTGTCCGATGATAATTGACAATATCGCCAATCGACCACTGTATTGCGTTTTGTGAGTCACGGTTGTGTAACGGTTCTACATTTGTCAACAAACGAATATCATAACATAATTTAGCTAACATTATTGTATCACTACATACATATTATTAAACAAAGTCTTCCGCCGCGTTTGTCTGTTGGTGATAACTGATAAATTCAAAATCTAATTGGATGAGTGAATGGGTGGATTTTCATACAGTTTTTACCAAATATTAAATGATTCATTAGGATGGTTTTGTAGTACTTATATAAACAAATATATATATGCCTGTCATTTAACGAATTATATTTTCGATACTCGGTAACACGCGTGTATTATTTTCATAACCAGAAAAACCTAATACATAACACCACACAAAGAATGCAGCATGAAAAGTAATACTAGAATTTCAATTTATCCTCACCCTTAACGGGATGATGCTAATAATAAGTCATGTAGGCGTACTACTGCCACATAACACTCCATTCAGATGGCGAACATAACTCTTGTTCTGTCACTGATAACATCTTGATCATAATAAATGTACAGAACTGGAGATAATAGTTTTGTTTATTAATGAACGAACCATTATTTTGGAAAGTTATGGCAGATAAATAAGATTTAAAGCGTCTTCAGAACCGTTTGAAATTATTAAATATCCATAGAAACCTTGACTCAAATTAAAATTTTGAATCCACTGGCTGGCTAGATGACGGCGATAACGGGCAGTTAAACAGATTTCCGTATCCACTAAAGAAATATGTCGTTTAAATTACATTTTTACTTTATGGTGCTGTCCAATACTGGTGTTAATAAAAAAAAGAATACCTACTAGAAGCCAAGAAGTTATATTTTTAGTTGTGCAGATAATTTATAGCAAAACGTGAAATTAAACTCAGAGACAGATGGTATAGAAGAAAACCTTTACAAAGTCCAAGCGGTAGCTTACTTGATTCAATACAAAGTTGTTCCACACGATAAATTAAACGACTTCTTCATTAAATCACAGTTCCTTCAAAACGCATTGCATTAACCAGATCCCAGCTAATAAAGCACTTCATACATTTCATATCTTCGTCTTCGACTGCGAGTCACTATCTGAAATCGCTCGTCTTGTATAAGGTAACTGCACCAAACAGTTGTCACGTGGAATCGTGATTTGTTCTATCACCACCAAGAATTACAACGCCATCTGTCCACAGAAACAACTGAAAATGGACCTCAACACTGTCGCTTTTAGATCCAAACTTCAAAGAAGATAGGCCAAACATAGTGTTAGTGAGTTAGGTAGACTGTTGCCTATTATAGCTAATCCGGTGGCTGAGTATCGCAAGCTACAAGACTGATTGATGGATAGACTGACAGGCGAAACCAGGTGCTCTTAAAATACGGAAAAGGTTTCTAAAGAAACCACGCGCCTTTGTAACGCAGCTTCTGGTTATAATTTGAAATCACTTTTATGTGTTTTTAAAACCCATTTGACATCCAGTAATATTCGGTTCAAACAGATATTGCCATTAATTAAATGATATAGAACTGACCAAAGATAAAGATAAGAATTGAGTTATATTCAAGGCTGACGTGTGATTGACGCGTAAAGAGCGCGAACGTTACATCTAATTAGATCTACAAATAAAAATAAAACAAGCACCGATACTACTGGTAATTTAAAAACAAGATCCATTTTATCTTGTTGATGATCGAATGTAGCTCATTGAAGTGTACAATAGTTTGTCTATTAGTTACAATGTGCCATGTTGAATGTTCTAGTTGAATCTAGTTTTGCATTCAGGGTCATGTAAGCAAAATCAGTTTTGCAAAAATAAAATGAAAACCAAGAAAACTCAGAAGAAGAGAAGTCAACTGTAAAAACAACGATGATGCTACAATATTTATAATTAATTTTCCCCAGTAAACGTAAAATCTATGTAACTAATACGTCGTTGCGACTATGGAACAACACAAATACGAAATAGGGATGCACCTAATCGCGCGTGGGATGGTATCGATAAAATTTTCATCGAAACAGGTAGTAACTTACAATTTCATGGAGCAGCTTCCGGACAGCGGTCGTAAATTTAATCGACCGTAAATCTTTCATCGTTCACTGTTTACATATTTGTAAGTTCAATGTTTTATTGCCGAGTATATCGTTGTTTCTCACCTTATATTCGCTATAAACCCACTCAATAAGATAAGCAAATAAATTGAAATTGTTTGTTTTTACTTGAGATTAACAATAAGGAACTAAATCACGAACTGTATTAATTTTAGCCGGTATTTGATTTACGGCCAATACAACTGCTGTATTTTGGACTAACCTATAATTTTAAGCCTATTAACGAGCTCTAGTTTGCGCATAATAGTAATGGCTAATTGGCCTAATTGGATAACCTTTAGATAAGTAAATTCAGTTTGTTTGACATACTGTTAGATCCTTGTTACAAGATATTCTACTCGTATAAGTGTTCGAGTGTGTTGACATTTTATTTTGTCATAAGTAGTTTTATCTCGCAATGAGCCTATTATGTATAATCAATAGTTCAATACACCAAATGGAAGCATTACAACCAGCTAATTTAATCGAAATTGCATAGTCCGTACGAACTTAATTCAAACCAATTAATACAGCCAATATATATTCCTGGCGAATAGTAATTAACAATATATTAATTTAAGCCTATCGACTTACGAATGGTTATATCAGGAAATGGTTTATCGATATAAAATCGTTAATGGGTCACGTCTTGCCACTATGTTCATAATTTCATACTTCTTACTTACTTCTAACATTATGTAAGCCGTGACCGGTGTAAATTTTTGTTGGATGATAAATTCAATTATACACTTAAATAAACAATAATTCATTGAATACAAATAATTGTTTTTCAATTTGGTAAAATCATCAGTTTTGTCATTTTGTGAATGCACCTTTTAGCCACATATAATAGCAAATATAATATATTGAGCCATAAGAAATTACTATTTGTAATAATGGAAATATCCATTGTTGCTCATTAGAAGCGAGCTTAAAATCAATACAAAGAAATTGTAGAGTGAACAAAACAAAAAAAAAACTCATCTCGATCAATCAAACCAAATTACATCATGCCAAATTGAGCTCCGTAACCACACCATACAACCACCATGTTGATCGTAAAAACCATTGTACGGAGTTCATTGACGCGCCAGTGATTCATAGCTATCTACTATCACCATTTATTTATCGTAACATGTTTGAAACGTCGCACAAAAAGTGTAATCAATTTTAATAATGTTTTTTCGGTGCCCTTAACTTTTTGCACCGAGTTTTTGTACTCTTTCAAGGTTGGCTTCGTGACAATGAGTTTACGGTCACGCTCTTTAACAAGCGTAGTCTTTTTATCGGAGCGTCTTGTGTTCCTGTTGACGATTGCAATAAGAGAAAAACATGGAACGGAATGAAGTTTGTATGTTTCTTTAACCGCTTTAAACGCTAAAGAGTTTACTGAAATTGTTGCTGTCTAGCTGGTGGTTGCAAATCTGTTTCATTTCATTAAGTTAAAACAAGAGTAAATACTACCAGGAAATATAACATATAAAAATTTATTTAAAAAGTAAAAAAGTAGCTTTTATATTCGCTTTATCTATCGTATATCGTATCGTGCTTTGACTTCTAAATCTAGGCTACACGCCCAGATTTAGAAGTCAGAGCACCGTAAAACGAATCGCTACAATTCGTTTTTTTTTATTTATTTTTTATCCTTTGGACATTCCCACACATCGCCATCTAGTCCCAAAGTAAGCTACTCAAAGCTTGTGTTATGGGTGCCAGACAACGGATATAATATATAATACTTTTTGTTTGTAAATACATACATGATATACATAGAAAACACCCAGACCAATAGAAACAGACATGTTCATGCACACAAATGTTTGTATTGTGCGGGGATCGAACCCGCAACCCGCTGCGTAGTAGGCGATTCCTCGACCACTGCACCAAACGGGTCGTCAATTTGCACATTAATTAAAGACATGTTCGCCAACAAATCCACCGGTCTTCCAGCCCGTGTGTATCACACTTAACAATGGGAAGAGCGGAGTCACGAAGCGCGATGTGCCCACTGATTGCTCCAACAGCGGCGGCCGAAGTGTGAAATATCACGATTCCGCTGAATGCACCGTGAAATGCAGGATAAATATGCAACTCCGTAAATGCTCTCGTTAGCAAGTGCCGTCGCGGAATGTATGTGCTTTATGACCTGTTTATCATTAAGGCCCGGTTTCTACCAAAGCAAAGAGGAGAGGAGACGGAAGGAGATGTGCTGCAAAGCTGGCAAGTTATTGGAAGTTAGGAGAAGAGATGTGAAAATAACGAAATCTGATTGGTTTATTCAAATACGTCTACGTATTCTAGGATATGATAAGCCTCATTTATTCGCTTGCAAACTATGTCAGAGTTTGCGAGCAAACATTGCAGTATTTTACGAGCATGGGATGGTATACCATACCAGATCCCTTTTGTGGCTCATGAATTCCTTACTTAGGTAGTATTTGTATTACTGAAGTAAATACTAGAGTATATTAGAACCTAGAGAGATAGCTCAGTCATACATACCAAAACCCATTCAATAGTGACAAAAGCTTCCAATTTAATCTTCCTTCTCTCGTTACAACATGTCTTGGAAATTCTTTAAAAATATTTAAAAATTCTTCTGACTGATCTTTACAAACTAGCAAAACTTTGTCCAGCATATTTAAGTTTCATTTAAATAACATACAACTAAGATTACCAACACAGATTTCCACAGCAAATGTGTCCCAGTGGTATTTACGAGTATATATGGCAAGTTTGTTTTGACCTTTTAATTAACGTTATTATGAGACGGGTTGCTGTGCTCGTTAAAACACACTACAACTATCCGTACTCCGCGTATATTCTATTAAGGCCTTCCACGGGTCATGAGAGAAAATGGAGGACAAACAAATGCTGAAGTAAAAGATAGTATTTTGTTTTAGCCCTCAAACTTGCATGTTTAAGACCATTTACACACTGCGACTTTTAGCAGCGATGCAGTCGCGATGCTCACGCGCGTTAGTATCGATGCAGTCGCACAAAGTCAACCTTCACGCACTGCGCTACTTTAGCATCGATAAGTCGAGATGCTTACGCGCGTTAGCATCCATACAGTCGCGATATAGAAACTGGAAATTGTCAAATTATGTACTGAATTTTGGCGACTGTACCGATACTAAAAGTTGCAATGTGTAAGAGGTCAAAGTCGTTTTATAGTTTTTAATTAAGATTTATTCGTTTAATAGTTTTTTAAGATTGTTTTATAGTAGTTAAAAGTGCTCGGCATAATAACGATTTACAGATGGTACAGTTAAATTAACAGAATTTCTGTCACTTTAAAACTTGACAAACTTTCTCACAAAGACCATAATACTAAGGGCCGATTTTTCAGTGGTCAGATAAAACTTATCAAACTGATAAATCATAAAGCGACAATTTAAAAAAAAAAACAGCTACGTATGATTGCTGACAGTTAGGTGACGTTTTCAAATTAACCATTTCTTATCTGACTATTGAAAAATCAGGCCTAAAGAAAAGATAAATACACATGTTAAACTAGTGATTATTGTTGCAAATCCAAAATAATTCTAGGAACCATAACTCTAAATGTCACACGTGTCGCATAGACAATAGACCGATCGGCGCGTGCGCATCGGATTATACGCTTGATATGTCCGCTTCTATGAGAATTGTATTTGTGTCTTGTCTCTAATTCTCTATGGCCCATGCCATATTCAATAATAATTTATATACATGCAAACAATCTTTAATTTTTGCAAGTGGTCTTATTCTACAGACGATTGAAAGGTGATCTAAATCTGAATGAATGTGATCTATTTAATTCACATGTTTGTTTCATCCAACAATAGCAGAGACAACGAACTAAATGGAATATTTTTCAAAAGCACCATATGGTTGACTTACCAAATGGTTGAAAGTACTTTTGTTTTCGACACAACCATTTGAAAAATTATGTGGTGGTCACAATGACAGCAGAACAATCAAACATTTCGAAACCGATGACGCTAGTCCACATTACCAAATCTGTTTCATCACACATTCAGCTCCCATAGATTACGCGGAATTTCACCAGATAATTATATTTTTTGTTGGAAAAATAAGTGAAAATGGCCTTTGTTGTGTTGTTAATAGGGCGTATAATAGAGTATGTGTAATACTAGGTAATTTTGTTTGGTGGGCGAAGTACAATAGAAGTTTAGTTTGACCACAACGAAGAAGCGGTAATGTCGCAACACACCGCTTGAGATACAATTGTCGAGCAATTTGATAATAGTCACACTTTCTTTGTGCGTTACGGATAAAGTTTTGTGTCATGTGAATTGAATAATGAGTCTAACAATATAAAACATTATCACGTTGTCTGCCATTTAAAATGCAAGGTAGAATATTTTAAAGATATATGGTGTTTTCAAAGCATAATTTCTATGGGAAGACGTTAGCCTGCCATCAAAACGTCATCTTATCGATGGCAGCAATCGCGAATCGAAGTTAATCGTGGGCAATCTTCCATTCAATGGAACGGCCATTTTCTCTCGATTATCATTTACACGTTGGAAATTGATTTTATCATTAGCCGACCGAACCAACGATAAATCATAATAAATTGTAAGTGACAGTAGCCATTTTAGAAGTAACATTGATGAATGGTTGCCGGGCTAAACGTGTTGTACGGTTAATAAATAAGAAATGGAACAAATTCACAGTCAATCAATGACTAATCAATCAATTACATTTTCCTATTTAAAAAAGTTCGGCATTTTTTTCTGCAATTCAGTTCCGGATCATTAAAAAATTGCTTTCCTCACACAACGTGATTCGTATATCTGCATCCATTATTAAATACTTATACAAAATCAAAAATAGACGGGTCATTTCTAGAAATTGTGTCCGTCGAGTTTTATTAAAGAAAAACAAAACGTAAATATAACTTGGAGTTCGTTGCCCCGGCCACGTGGTGCGTGTAAACAAATAGTTTACATGTGGAAATTAATAAACATTTCGGGCAGGAAACCCTTGAGATGCTCCAAATAAGAGGCGCGAGCGCAGACGAGGCGGCGCGGCTGGAGTGACCATCATATTATGGTCGATTTGGGAATGCTCCCGAAATCTAATTATCGAACTCATTTGTAGTATTCGTTGTAAAAAAAATAGTTATACTAGAGATAGCTGTAGAAAGATTATGACAGATATTTAAGGTTCAAATCATATATTTCAAAAAAGTGAGGAGTACTGTCTATCAAGATGCGCATAGGCGATTTATCGATCTATTTGGTGGTATGAGGTGAAGCGCGGGGACGGCGGGTCACGCGCCGCATGCTTGCTGGGCCGCTATTGGTTTGTCAGTCGACCTTAGCTTTCCGCCCTGTATCCACGTAAATTTCGCTCTAAAAATACCATTGCGCACAAAAGTTTTTAGTGACAAAATGGTTTTACAAAAGTGAAGAAAATGATTTATGACGTAAATTGTTTTATGAAGACTAAATAAAACTCTATTTATTCAATTTAATTACTTTTTAATAATGTTTTTCAATGAACCTATCACAACCATTATACTAAGTCGAAAGACTAATTAAACAATAGGCCTAATTCTTTTGTGCGCGAGTGTACTCATGCGCAAACACGCCCCCTCCACTTTCTTCCAGCGCTCTTTTTACATGACGCGGCCTGTAGTAGCAGAATACATCTTAAGTATAAAAGTAATTTTAACATAACTTTCATTCAATTTTTTTCTTGAGAGAAGCATAAGATATGGAGCGGTAAGAACTTTTGTTTGACCAAATAAATAATACTTATAGCTTGTTAATAATACGTGATATTTTGTCACTATATAATAGCTTATATAAATATTTAGCGTTATGATGAAAATTAAATCGTGTAGTAATACTATCCTCCGAAATTCTGAAAAATTGGTGATCTTAAACCTTTCCAAGCACGCATGCGCGAATGTTTATATCAATGGACACGGAATATAGTTAATTTCGGTTCTTAGAAGCACAAAGCTCGCTTCGCTTTCTTCGGAGTTGCGTGTTCGTTATTTTGTAACACAAAATCGTTTTCTTTGGAAAAGAGTGTAAATAATAATATTGCTTACGAAATAAGAGTTCAAAACTTTGTTACTGAGAGAAATGTTTTGGCATCTCAAAGCAGTTTGATTAAAAAAATATTGTTCTTAAAAACCAAAAATCCGACTGCATACAAAAATGCACTGAAAAGGAATAAACAAGGCAAAGGCTCTAACACGCTAATTAATTACTTTTAAGGTGCCGCATGCGGTGACAAACGCAGTTTTGGTAGATCATATTTCAGTGTTATGAATAATCTTTAATTTAGGACTTTTTAGACTTTTAAAGAGTTATGTTTGAGCTAATTTACTGCTTAATGTTTTGAAATATATCGCTACGAGCATTACATAAGTAATTATTTTGAGATATAACGCTCTCATTTGTGACTAATTCGTTGTCGATAGAGACAATGTATATCGAGCTTTTTTGATAATTTGTGGTATATTATATATGTATAATATCTAATATAAGTATATATTATTTTTATTATGTCTTTGTTGTTAGGTTTCATTTGATACCCTTATGTTATGATATGAAAAAATACATCTCCCCCCCCCCCCTTTCTTCATAATATTAATTGGTCACCACTTTCAAAATTTGTATAGCCTATGTCACTCCTTGTATTATTATACTTCAATGACTCCTCATATGTTAAAATCTTTTCAGCCGTTTGGGCTGTAGGGCGTGCCAAAGAAATGGACATACGCTCGAAAAACCCTCCTTCTGGCGCAGTCGGGTAAAAATTATGCCGATATATCTTTGTAGTGTAATAGGGTATGTAAATCTCTTCGACGACAGTCAAATGTCTGTTTGCTATGTTTTTTATCCATCCAGAAGATAATTTTAAAAGAGCTCGTGCATATGTCACCGTAATATTGTAAAAACAAAGATTTTATGTATCGGTTGTTAATTCGCAAAATTGTACTCGACTGGCATACTACGGGTTCCGTGCCACCTTTAACTGAATTAGAAATCCACTTCTATACTTCCACTTCGCCAAAATACCACAATCCAAAATGCCAAAATGCCCTTTTTTACCACCGCACTTTTAGACGCACCGCGGGCTACCACCCATACCGTGTAGATATTCCACTGTTGCGAACTAAGCGCTTGGCATCATCTTTTATAATGCGCACAGCCAAAGAGTGGAACTCTTTGCCTGCATCGGTGTTTCCAAGGGAATATAACCCGAAAACTTTTAAAAACAGAGTGAACAGGCTTCTTCTGGGTGAGCTCGCTCCATCGTCGACTCTGTCTAAGCCCAATTAGGTGTAGGCTAAAGTCAAGAGCAAACCCATTTCGAATAATATATATATATATATATACATATATATATATATGTATATATATTCATGTACCTAACTTTGTTTTTCATAGTATTTGTATGAATAACAAAGTTATGTTTGCGTGTCAATTTATTGTGAACAATTTCGAAATGGTTTAGCATCTACGCTTTTGTTGGTACATGTCAACCTAACTCGAAGGATAAACGGGCATTCGTTCTCACCCCGTTTATCCTTCAACTACAATGTCCCACCACTTTGCCCACTGATTCGTCATTTCAGTTTACGTTTTTATAATGTAAGTACGTTGAAGTTTACAATTATTGACAGAATACAATCCAAAAGATTAATGCCAATTCAATAAATTGACATGAAATACCTCCAAATGAGATGAATAACGTTACCATCAATCCCTCAAACAGGCAACTCGTCATACCTGCAAACAAAAAGAAAGGCTATTAATGTCAATCCAATTGTACAGTGGCCGACACATCAGGTTACCCACTTTTGTTGCAAAATAACCCATATTACAACGGTATAAGATACCGCAGTGTTTACCTTGACGTGCTGTTGTCCGTACTATACAATAATATCAATAGAAGAAACGAAGGACACGCGTCGCCCCACGTGAACCTGCGTTGCGTGAAGTCCGATAACAGAACTGGGTAATGTGATTAGAGTTGTAAAAAGAAAGTAAAAACCGCCTTCAAAACCAAAATGTACTAAAAAGTCTTAAATAAACTCTTGACGATTGAAAGGAAAGGAATCCAAACTATAGGCAAACAATTTCTTTTTGTAGTCGGTGCTGTGATAGTTGATGCTTGATGGTCAAAATGATGGCACCGACTCCAAAAAGAACTTGTTTGCCTAAAGTTTGGATTCCTTTCCTTTCAATGGTCAAGAGTTTATTGAGTTTATTTCAGACTTTTTAGTGCATTTTGGTTTTGAAGTCGGATTCACTTATTACTTCTAAGCGTTAAGGAGTTTCACCATCAGCTCAGCACCACAAGACGTTGACTATCAGTCGTAACCACACGTCAAAATTAAGATTCTAGTAAAAAATACAGTACGTGCCTTTGAAATTTGAGGGTTTCCCTCGATTACACTAAGATCCCATCACCAGATCCTGGGAAAGAAATTGGGACCAACTAGAAGGTATACCCTCTAGGCAGCCGAAATTTTTTTTCGAATCGGTCGACAAACGACTGAGATATGAGGTAACAGAGATACAAAAAAAAACAGTCGAATTAATAACCTCCTCCTTTTTTGAAGTCGCCTAAAAATGAATAGCTCTGTACAGTTCCCACCCTACCGTTGCAAACGAACAAAGCTTTAAAGTCAATAAGTTCATTCATAATAACATTGAGCTGCAGATCCCAAAAGCTTCCTGAATTGTAATCTTCAAAGTCTTAAAAGTTTTACTATTGTCTATCAATTTTGTTCCAATTGCCTTACTAGAGTAGTATCAAGAGAAGCGAGGGAAGACAGCTAGAGGACGGCACAAAATCGAGCGTGGATTCTGTACTTTGGATGTTTGGAGATCCTCACAAACTCATAGGATCTTCCGCTAAACTAAATTATTTCAATAACTACTGCTTTTTTTCGAGAAAATGCTGGCAAATATAAATTTTTGGTGTTGCTCTTAAAAGTAATCTGCACTAAGGCAGCAGTAGTGACCGTGGGAGCTAGCCGCGGGCGGCGCAGGCGCAGCGGAAGCGTGGACGTGCCGCATTAGCCGGTACACTTTAGCGCCCGTTATCTTCCGCCATCGGACAATAATCACTCTAATAGCGGTCATTATTACAAAATCATTTAAGTGGCATTAAAAAAAAGACATAGTTTTAATCTCCTAATACTTTTTCAACATTATCATTCGTTATTTTAATTAAGAAAATAGTTTTTACAGAATAAAGGCAGTTGGAACACATGCTCCACTGATTTAAATGCAATCTTTCCCTTGAATACTGGGTGAAAAAAAATCGAGTTTACAATTCCGGAAGGATATAAAAATATATATTAAAGAAAAATATAAGAAAAAGTATTGCTAATAAATGAGTCGAAGAGTCCTGTCTAAGTAGTTATGCTTTGTATTGATTCATTTGTTCGACTACGTAACTACGAACGTTCTGGTTCTTTTCTGGTTCAAATAGTTACGAGCAGTGTAGATTCATGATTTTGATGAGGTTGCGAATTAATTACTTCTAAATAAATTACTATAAATCGATTAACAGTTTACTTTTCTGTGCCTATAATAATTTAACACAACTTCATTGCTTTCAGAAAAAAAAATGAATTTCAAGTTTTTTTTCCTGTATTCTAGACTCGACTCTTAAGCACCCTCTTGAATTTGGCTCGTACTTTTACCATCCTGTATATTAATGTCTGCAACCATCAGGCCGCCAAAATATGACACAAGCACAGTGATCAAATTAGTAAACTCAAAGGTATTCCAAGTTAGAGCATTATTTAGCAAGACGTGCAGAATAAAATTACTGCGAAAAAAGCTCTCCTCCAGAGTAACTATTTGTTTCAAGAAAAAAATCTCGTCAATTTTATCAGTCACAAGCGCATGCATCGAGTTTATAGAGAATAAAACATATTTATTGAAACGAAAAGAATAATTTAAAGGCCACCCAACGGCTCAGATAGCGGCTCTTCCCGTGGCGGCGCCTGCGCACAGGAAGTGACGAGCGAGCCGAGCACTTACTTGTTTCAATTGCTTTGTGGCTGCCCCTAATATACCGCTGAGCTTATTTGCGATAATACGCTGCAATATTATAGCATAACTAAAATGCGGAATTAATATTTTGCGATATCTCTAGGGAATCAAAACCATTACGACTTAAAATCGGAAAAGAATTGAAATAAGCAATTTTTTTACAGAATCTTAAGTATTCAAAATCACGCATAATACCGGCTTATTACCTGAACTTGAAACTGAGTTGGCATCTAAGTGTAATATATGAGAATGAAGATTAATATAAAACTGTTGAATCGCATTCAGGTTTTAAGCAGAATATTATATGGTTTACTCACAACAAACTTTTTAATATTAATAAATTAGATAAACATGAATATTCTGTTTTGAAAGGAGTTTTAATTCACACGAGTATAATTTTTATCAAAATAATTATCATCACGAGCAATTATTTTGAACAAAATTGCCCTTTACATCATTTAATTTCAATTTATATCTTAGAAGCTATCACAGTTTTAAAATAACTCCGCCCCAAAATAATGCTAGCAGCTTAAGTACAACGTGCGTTTTCGCTAACAGCTATGGTTGCTGGGCTTACTTACAATGAAAATATGTGTATTCCGTAGAAATGTTTTACGGGAAACCCGAAATTTACGCGGGTGAGGCCGCGGGGGACCTCTAGTAAAAATCATATACCCAAACCTACTAATTAAATCTTGAGAAATTAAGATAGCGGTCTCCTCGCACTATAACCGTTCATGCTAATTATCACTACATAGTATAAAACAAAGTCGCTTTCTTTGTCCCTATGTCCCTTTGTATGCTTAAATCTTTAAAACTACGCAACGGATTTTGATGCGGTTTTTTTAATAGATAGAGTAATTCAAGAGGAAGGTTTATATGTATAATAACATCCATTAAATAGTGCAGAAGTACTATTATTTTTGAGTCTTCGAATGTCATGTCGTAAATAATTACATTTTTTCCGCTTACATTGCAAACGCAGGCTGAACCCTACGAGTTTTATCAAAATAATGTACTAAGTATTGTACACATTGAAAAGGTCTACAGAAAAGTCCGTGATGGTATATGTCTATCTCTTATGGATAACCCACAATAACTTATTTTTGTCATTTACTTTTTACGACAAATAATGGCTAATTTTCGAAGCGATTTTAACCAATACAGCATTAATCCTTAACCAATTAAATACCTTGAATACATTGTTCATTTAATATAGATCTATATGGCCCTTTACACCGTATGATTTAGGTGAATATTTTCGAAGATATTACAGATGTCCGCCGCGCTGTCACATGTACACAATAGAATGGCAGAAACGTGGCTTGCCACATGTACACCTGTTGGTGTGGTTAGTGAACAAAATTAGACCAAACCAAATTGACAGGGTTATTTCAGCTGAATTATCGGATAAAGATGAAGACCCTATCCTGTACGAAATCGTAAAGAAACATAGGGTACACGGAGCCGGAGCGGGCCGCTATGTTTTTATATACAACGTTCACAGTTTTTCTGTAGTGTATTTAGTATCAGCATTGCACCCGTGCGAAGCCGGGGCGGGTCGCTAGTATCAAATATGAAAGGAGTTTATTTTCAATCATTTACATACTCATAAACCATTTGTTAGCAACACTACTGTTTTGTCTGTCTTGCCTCTGAAGAACGCACCATTTGCTTTAAATAACATCTTATGCATTTAACTTACGGATCAAATTACAGTAGCACAGATAGTATATGATACCATACTGATTCAAAATGCTTTGCTTTTACCAAGGATTCAATTACAAGAGCGACAAGGTTGGTATTCGCTTAACATTTCAAGGTTAAAGCGCCTCGGGGTATGGACGTGCATATCTTTTGATCTTAAAGTGTATGGCGAATTCATTACACGGTGAATGTGTGTAAATAGAACGGAAGCTCGATACATAATTCAGTGATACCTGGCGTTTAATAATAGACCTAGGTACGATTGTTTACTTATGTTCTTGGCTAACGTGACCGGCTATGCACTACTTAATGAGGAATGAGTAACTAATAGAACAGGGGCAAATAAAACAGGGTGGTGGAGATTTAGTCGTATTTCACGACGTAGTCATATTCTTACCTAATGATTTACCTAAGCACAAGTGCTTACGTATAATATACATATGGATCCAATGATGGACCGCTGAATTTATATAAAAAAGGTTTAAAATTTTGAATAGGAAGCGCTGAATTTAAATATAAAAAGGTTTAAAATTCTGACATTCTGTTGCTAGGAAAAAAATCAATAGTTTTAAATCACTCGTGTCAATATTTCAAATTATTTTCGTTAGAAAATGAATTAAAACACGCGAGTAACACAGTTATCATTTTTTCATAACTGCCGCGTGGATTTTGATTTCATTTGAAAATCGTGCATTGATTAGCCGTTGTTGACGCAAGTGATTTAAAAAAAAACCGGCCAAGTGCGAGTCGGACTCGCGCACTGAGGGTTCCGTGCCAACTTTAACTTAATGAGGGAATCCATTTACTTCTACTAAGTAAAATACCACAATATTTTGTTGACTACAAATATAACTTTGTTTTTCATAGTGTTTGTATGAAGTACAAAGTTATGTTTGCGGTTGTTGAAAATGTGCTATATCTCAAAAACTACTAGTTCGATCCTGTCCGAACCAATTTTCGTTGAAAGTATTTATTAAGATCTACATTACGTATTTTTTTCAAAATTTACACTTGCTTGGTTTAGAAATTAGATGGGGGGGACGCCCATTTTACCACTTTGGAAGCGTCTAGCTATGAAACGTTAGACTTTAAAAGAAAACGGTTTTAGGAACCTCTATCTTATTTTAAAAGACCTATCTATAGACACCACACACGCATAGGTTTGACAAAAAATTTTTTTTTGGTTTTAGTTTCATGTATGAGAGCCCCCCCTTAAATGACATTATTTTTTATTTTTTGTATAAGAATCGGTAAGCGGTTAACAAAATACATCTTCCTACCAAATTTCAATTGTGTAATGCTTATAGTTACAGAATAAAAAGGGTGTGCCATACGGACGGACAGACAGACAGACAGACAGACAGACAGACAGACAGACAGACTTGACGAAACTATAAGGGTTCCGTTTTTTGCCATTCGGCTACGGAACCCTAATAAGGCGTCAGATTTGATTTATTAACTTGAATGAAAATGTGAACTATTTCACACTCGCCTTGTATGTCCATGTTGTTATTTATGAAGCCGTTAGTATTCACTTCGGATGATGAACGTCCTTTGCCGATTGATCTGTGTGCGAAACCATAACTTCATTAGTTCTGCGATGACTGTTCTATTTGTATTCAGATCACGATCCACGTCAAGGGATTCAGTTCCACAGTAATTAGCATAAGGTTGATTAACGGCTTGAAATAGATTTACGTAGGTAGGATCTTTGTTAGTTTTGCAAGATTGTAAGAGGAAAAGCAGTACAACACGAGAAGAAACAGTACAAGTCAAGTACAGTCTTTGCTACAAAGTAACTTGCTTGCGTAAATACAATATTGATTACCTTTAAACATAATTCTTTCTGGTATTTATATATGATGCTAAGAATGAAAAGCACCAATTCGACATACCACACAATGAGACACCTATCTTTAGTAAAATTATGTTGCCATTTATTTAATATTTTGTAAGTTCTACTCGTTGCAAGAAGGTATACTTGGGTAAGGTTCTGATTTTAGCATAGCAACAAGGTTTGTTCCCGTCTCGTGCATTCTCAATAGCGCCAAACGCGATGGAATTTTAAAAATAGAACCGCGTACGCCAGCCGTTTGGAGCGTACTCGAAAAGCCTTTGTACTCCCATTTTATCTCCAGAAGCACTTGAATGCAGCCGACGTCAGCTTCGAGGGCGCGGAGATAGTCAAGAGAATGGGGTGGATGCACACGTTTGTTTACTTCATTTTCTTTGTTTAAAACGGTGAAATGGGGAGATTGTTTACGATGTGATTAATTCAAGAGTTCTGTCAATTCACCTGTTTCAAAACACAAGTATAAGCAAGAATAGAATCAGACGTAAGAAAAACTGAAATACATTTTTCGAATACGAAGTACTTTTCTAAGTTTTATCGTCATGTCACAGGTTAACAAGGAAATCGATCAAGAATTTAATAATTCGTGGCATAATAGGTAGGTTCTTTGCTCATGTTCAAACCCTTTACACAATTACTCTCTCCTCGTTAAGCTGAAAACGCAGCAGTGCATAAATGCGAGTACAATTTTAAAAATGGAACAGCCAGCGCGATGCTCTAGTGTCATTGTCGCGCTGCATCTCCGACGCTCTTCAATGCAGCCGAGTTAGCGTCGGGTGCGACTGGAGATTGTTAAGTGGGAACGCCCCGGGGTGAACGAACTTGAGGCAGGTCGGGAAAAGTTTTTCATTTTCATGAATGAATGATGCACGACGCGAGATGAATGAATTCATAAAAAAACAAAAGCTTTTTTTTCACCGCTGGAGAAAATTCTAAGAGCTCAAATAATTAAATTATAACATAGGTATACATATACATACATAGATATAAAAAGAAAGAAGTAAGAGCGGTAAATTATGCAATATTTGTTTTGAGAAATCTAAACGATTTTTTCATTTTTAGGATGTAATGCACGATGGGCGGCGAACAAATTTTAAGCATGAAAGCTGTTTTTTGATTGCAAAGTCATTATTGGAATGCTCATTAAAGTAAAAAAAAAGGAAAAAAGAAAGTAAGTTGGTAGTTAAATCTTATTCTCTGTAATCCGCATTAACATGAAAGAACACGGACTTTTAGAAGACATAAGTAACTCCATTTTGCACATAACATTACTTATATAGAACTTTCTAGATAATGAAATATTTGTTTTGTGAAAATTAAACTGTACCCATTACCTTTCTCATTAGTACCCTATTTCCTTTATTTGTTTACCACCCGAGGATAGTTTGTCTTTCACCTTGGGTCTATTTGGTTTACAGGGCCTACGCAATTTGGTCGGATTATCGCTTTTACGTTCATTGCCCTAATCCGACCCAACAGTATTACCCATTTGACGTCACGAACTGGAACATATTAAGGCTTTTGCCTCGACCTTTAAAGTGGAAAAGTAAATTATGTTGTCGTTAGATAGTTTGATTTAATACCATTGGTTCATTAATATCACTTCAAAAATGGATTGGCTATTACCACTACCATTCAGGTGGCCAAATTTCTGTCTGTTTTTACAGTGTGAGTCTTCATAAAGAGCACATATTTACATATGACATTCTATGCTTAATTTTATCGACGTAAAACATATTTAAAAAATATAAAATAAACAACAATTGATTAAATTTTTTTTTCAAGTTTTTGTTTCCTACTGTAACTGTCGTGTACTTATTAATTTATAACAATGAATCAAAGCTAATTATGATTGAAGGAGATAGGGCCTCCTAAAAACTATCCTCATAAAATCCATGAAAAAACTGCACAAAATACAGGAAGAAAATGTATTTTTGTGAAAAAAATACTAAAAGAATGCCAAATTTTAATATGTGCACCTAATAAATAAATATCCTTTGGACATTCCCACACATCGCCATCTAGTCCCAAAGTAAGCTACTCAAAGCTTGTGTTATAGGAGCCAGACCACGGATATAATACTTAAATACTTTTTGTTTGTAAATACATACATGATATACATAGAAAACACCCAGACCAAAACAAACAGACATGTTCATGCACACAAATGTTTGTATTGTGCGGGGATCGAACCCGCAACCCGCTGCGTACTAGGCGATTTCTCGACCGCTACACCAGACGGGTCGTCAATGAAATGTCAAATGAATGTGTCAAGTGAAATGGTCGCTAATGAAGACTCACACTGTATAAAAAATAAGTCTGTGCAACCTATAGAAGTACTATCCCCTATCGGAAGGGGATAATAATTATATGGTGCAATCTATACAACACAACACATCTCTATTATCTACGAGTATGCATATGAAGAATTTTTACATCATTTCAAACACGACTTCTGACATTCACAATCTCTTCTCACATCATAATAACGTTAACAGTAAATGATAATAATGTTATAATATTAATAAACATATCGAGCGCGTCGGTATCAAACGAGTTGCTGATACGATCGGAATATTAATATTTAGTGCGTGTTCCAAAAGCGATAATTAACTAATAACTACCTTGAGGTGTCCGGGCCGTTAGTTATTAATAGGCTTACGAGACAGAAGCATTCAGGAGCTGAACAAGTTCTCCTATATTTTATAGAATACTTTGATAAATATATAGCACAAGATAACTCGACTCTTTTTTACAATAAGGTAAGAGACATGAGACAGACAAGAATGTTTTAAAAAGTGGTCCAAAGGAGGAAAGTGGAAACATTATGGGTCTGTTTCACCATCGATAAATAAGCACCAAACGGCGAATAATTCAAAATATATATATATAAGATAACGCTATCGAGGACTTGTAAAGATATAATAAAATAGGCAGTATGACTCGTATAGGCTACTCAAGATACGAACTGCTAGACAAAGATAAAGTAGATTGGAATTTCATACGTAGTATGTAGAAATAAATACAAATGTACCTATATAAAAAGAAAATCGAGTGACAACATGAAACATGTTCATTGTCAAGGGTGAGGTGACTAACCTACAGCCACTTCGGTCCGCTATTTCATAGCAATGTCAACTCTAACTTTTTTATTTCAACCGCGATTCGAATACTTGAAACTCCGTACCCTTCATAGTTCGCAGGCGGCTTTAAATTAAAGCAATAACTGGGACTAAATCGCGCTCGTTACTCATGTCGGGTGCACAGCAGGTGGAAAAAAAGAAAAAATATAGGCATAGGAATCGCTGTTGGGTGCCTAAGACCCCTTCTACACTGCGACTTTTAGTATCAATGCAGTCGTAATCTGTCAACATTTTCCCACTGCGCTACTTTTAGCATCGATGCAGTCGCGATGCAGAAGCTGGAAATTGTCAAATTATGTACTGTAGTTTGGCGACTGCATCGATATTAACGCGCTCTTGCATCGATGCTAAATTAAATATGTTCATTGCGTGAGTCGCGATGCTGAAGCGCGTTATAAAACGCGCTACTGGATCGATGCTAAAAGTCGCATTGTGTAAGCGGTCTTATTATACTGCACTCCTACTATGAGACGCGAGGATTTCAAAATGCGACGGATAACGCGACAGCAACTCTCAAAAGCCAGTAAACTTAGTACATATCTGCAGAAATGTATTTGAGTGGAATCGCTATCGAAATATCATAATACCTAGGTTTAATCCCCTAGACGCCGTATTATAAATTTGCAATGTTGTTTTTTAATAGTCGTTAATAAAGTCGATGAAAAGATGTTAGCATCAATATTGAGTTATGATGAGCCAGGGAATACCAGTTGCGGATTATTAACATAAACAGTCATGTTTAGCGTAAATAACGATTAAATAAGTAGTAATCTTTATTATTTACTTGTACCACTGAATTATCTTACCATTAATCTTAATAGTTTATACGTTATCATATGGATGATGAGCGATACTAATATTAAGGACATATTCATTGTTTTCTGAAAGGACAAGAGGGGTATTTGCAGCAGTCAAAATGTCGTATGGTATTTTGTAAAATTTAGAGATCGTAAAGTAATTAATTACGTGTCGCAATCGCATACAAACACAGAATGATATACCCGCGCGTTAGGTATAAGAGTAGGAATATTAGTGTAGTAACTTTAACTCTAAATTTCCATAACTTATTACATCAAAAAAGCTCATTCAAACACAGTCATACCCTCATCATGTGCAAGACCCTCAATGAAGAGCTCATACAATACATTCGGATCAGACCTTTTGCACTCAGCGGGAGTGCCATAAGTATTCAGCTCTTGAGCCTTTGTGAGTTGTGACCCTATGGTGCCCCAGTCCTGTGCAGCAGGGGTGACAAACCCATGGAAATATTGCGTGTCAAACCATAGGTGGTCTTCAAATTGCAATCGGCGGTATATGAAAGGAGACTTGTCAATTACTAAACAGGTAATAAAAACCTATATAACATATCAAAATGTGATAAGCAATAATTATACTAGCTATATTAAACTAGGTACTTATTATAAAACGTTAACCTTATTTACCTAAGCATTAACTATGCAACGGATATGTAAATAAATATATTTTATTTCTGCATTAGTAAATAAATATGCAACTGGTACTTAATTACAAAAAGGAAAAGATATATCATACTATACTATAAAAATGTTGTCCAACCCTTACTTGCAGTGTCGCTGCAAAGCTCCCGTGATATAGTCCTTGTGCCAACAAAACCGATAATAGTAGGGGCTCTTCAGAGTAAATGGCTTCGCAAAAAATAATTTACAAGAGCCATCATGCCACTTTTGATTTTTAACAAGGTGGCATCGACAACGGCTTTGTTCCGCGCGAGTTTTTAAAAAGTAAAAGTATATTTGCACGCTTTGAAAACTCATGCACGAAATATGAGTTTGGACTCTTTATCATGAACAAAAGATTAGGATTTTATACGCCACGACAGATAAACACATCGGGGTGTCGATTCAATAAATAAAACTTCGTCTATTATGATGCCTTCGTGTAGAAGAGGACCATCGCACTGTAATGTACATTGTCACATAACATCAGATGCAGGCGTAGTCAAATATCTGGCTATCTAATTTAAAAAGGAGGAATAAACAAAACTTTTACCATAATTATAGGAAACAGACCGAAAACTGTTCGTTCTTTTGTAGCAGTTTCCTTTAGCTAAACAGCTTATATATAACTTAACTTTCACAAAGGAATAATACAGATTTTAATTCGTACGTAAATCAGCGGAGAGCGATCTAGTAAATCTGTTCTGGCGTGAATAAATAACGATGTAGCATTCGATAGTGTCGTTGGCGTATGTTATCGATAAAAAGCTGTTTTGTCATGCTCTTCAACACTTGAAAATGTGCAAGAATCTAAGAAGATTCTAAAAGTAGAACAATTAAAGTCTATCCTGCCTTTTTTTTTAAAAAAACTACTGTTTTTTTACAATCTAGGGACCGTACTTGATTATTTTTATCTTTGGAGTAAGGTGAGTTAAATTGGGCCTCGCAATTACACATATATAAATAAGGGTCTCGAGAACTACTATCAACTAGGTAATAAGCTGAAAATATCATCATATTTCTTTTGGCACTTTACTTTTAAAGCCACATTGAGCAATCAGCGTCGAAGAGCTTTTATACGGCAGTTTCTACTATAAGCGTTGTAGTCGCCAATTTAGGCCGAACAAACTGGGTCGACTGCAGCTGCAGTGCTGTTGCTTCTCTTGTAATCGACAATCGATATAAACCGCACTAGAGCCAACAAACGAGCTACTCGAAGACGGACATGGACCAGGAGAGCATGCAACATGAATAGATTAATTACGAAACTACGCATTAGGGTAGGTATTTCAAAGTAAACATAGAAGCTACGAGTATTAATACTACTCTGAGGTCCAGTTGCAAAAAGGCCTATTTTCCTCTGAACAAAAGCGTTCTACTAAAGTCTTGTGGAAAAAAGTGCGTTATGTTGAAATAAATATTTCTCTATCTATTTCTAAACCAACTCCAACAAAGTATGCGATCTCAAATAGGGACTGCATTAAGTTTTGACTTCAGCGGGGGGTAATAAATTTAATAACAACCACACATAATTGCACACCAAAAAAACTATTCAAGATCTATTTAAGGCGCCCAAGTAATTCACTTCATGAGTCACAGTTGCAAGGGGCCTAAAGATGTCAGTTCTCTTTTAGAAAAGCAAAAGTGGACTTTAATAATTAGTGATAGGGTTTCCTTTGAGGCGTGTTACTCGTATCATTTATAAGGTAATAAATAATAATGGATCGTCGCCGACCTTGGTGAAATTAGTCAGCGTCTCGCGGCCGTAAATTGTGAATTAATGCGACTGGCCGATAGAGGGGACAAGAGCTCATGTTTGTTATATTAAACGCGGTAAAAATGTAAAAATAAAGCTACGAAGTGCGTAAATCGGGCGAGGATATTATGTGTAAATGTCAACCGCGGCGCTGGCCGCGCGAAGAAATTAAATTATTAACTGATCTGTGAGATGATACGTGTAATTTTCTGCGAGACAAGATAAAGTAAGCATACTTATTCCAAAGATATCCCAAACATAAACATGCAATGAATAGTTTGACACTTAACACTGACAAACAAAAACTTTAGAGAACATGGAGCATTGTTGTCACCTCTGGGCCAGATCAACTAAGTACCAGCTAGCCGTACTCGATTCAGTGGAACTCAGAGCTAGGAGGCTTGTCGGTGATGATCAGTTATCGGATAATCGAATGCTTATTTACCCAACGTTCATTTTTGGCTAACATATTATGAGACTCAAAAAAAAGTATAAATCCCGAGATTCCAGGAAATTAGTGAATGCGAGACTAGTCTGTAACATGGTGAGGAAACGACGTAATTAGCAAGTGGTAGGGGAAAGGGGGGCATAGTGGAATACTTAACTTCAATCGAAAAAATAAAAAGGACTAGAGTAGTTCTGAAGACTAATTTTAATCGTAATGGTTCTAGAACTATTGTATTACAGATAGGATTAAATATTTTCAACCAATTCTTAACCATTTTGGTAATAAATTAACTTTTTTTTAAAGTAGTAATTTTCCGCTTTGCCCTTATCACAAGGGTAAAGTGGAATTGCACATTGAGCAAAGCGAAAAAGTGGTTTATTTGGCGTATTTCCCATCAACTTGAGTATTATGCTAATGAAATCAATAAATTTAAGTAAGATAAACAACTAATTTGGTATAAAGGAACTATTTCAAATCAAAGACTTTCCACTTTTCATCATTAGGAGTAGGTAAATAGATTTTTTATTTAATTTCAAAAGGCACATATTTGACATTCACATACCAAATCCATTAGTTCCTATATTTAACACAAACAAAACAACCGCCTTCAATTTCACCACAAAGTTCATGAGCGATAGAGAGTTCCAATTGGGATACCATAATTTTTGGATACCGAACTCGCTCGATCGCTCTCCTCATTTGACCTTCCGTCCATGAGCATTGGTTTGTTTTTCTTTTGTAGTTATGAAATAAAAGTTTATGTCGCTTTAATCAACTGTCAACAAAAGTGGAAATCATTCCACTTTGCCCCCTTGTAATTCTTTCCACTTTGCCTTTATGATAATAATATAGTTTTCAATTCATTACTAAACAAATATTTAAATTTGTTCAATCTACTAAATGTCTGAGTGTAGTAGAATAAACAGATATTAGATCAAATAATATATACACCGCCACTACTCACTTTTATCATAAATATCTAGCCTCCAAAATCCTTGAATTTCATAAAAAAACTCACTCGATACATATCGCGCAGCCGGGTAGCCCGCTAGGTGGTGCTAGCCGGACTGATTTTGGTCAATGACCTTGGTCGGACGTGCGCTACGCTTGTGCGAGGTGCGGGTGCCGTTGGGTGAAAGAGTGTTGGTAAAATCAAATTTTTCGCTTTGCCCCCCCTTCCACTATGCCCCTCTCTCCCCTATTTATTTAAAAACAGGACTCATTATTAATGTGTAGCTACTTGAAGTTAGTTTTAAGCTCTCCATCAATGTATGAGTATATTTAATGTAAGAAGAGCAGAAGACAGTACATATACACACTAGTACAACTGATTCGGTTCTACATATAATATTATAATAACACTAGATCGGTCGATTCGTGAGCTCGCTTCACCGTCTTCCTTGTTTATGCCTTGTCTTGTATAGTCTAAAAGCAAAAGCAAACCAACATCATATTTTTTTTAAATCCTCTTCAAGTATTTTATTGAATCTTTTTTAAAAAATCTACAGGTACACACACACACACACATACTAACTATCACTTAGGTCAGTATGTAAAGGTAAACATAATGAAAGGTTAGCAAGGTTCGTAAGTTTTTGATTGACACGAAAAAGTGCGGCTTGTGCCCTAATGTATTATTAACGAAATGCGCATTGTAAAAACAATGTCTTACAACATTGCAGGTTAAACACACGTCTGACACCTATTAATCTTAATCTCAAAAGCTCATTGGACAGCTGAATAGTCGAAACAATGATTGACTGAAACATTAATGCGAAGTTTATGTGCCAGTATGCATAAAAGTACATTGTTCAATACAAGTAACATTTTAAATATTTATTGAAGCAGCTTGTTATTTCGCAATCTTATTGATCTCCCGTCATTTGTGCATAATAACGTACAGTCAGACAAAAAAAACAAAAAAAACTTATAGTTAAGATATTAAAAAAAACAGTTGAGGACATAGGCATTGACATATAATTTATATGGGGCGCAATTGCAATAGTTATAAGAAGGAAATGAATAATTAATAAAAGCGTCAATGATATCGAAACGCAGCCAACTTTGAAGCATGTAGAGTGCGCGTCTTATTACATTGAACCGAAAGGTATTATCTGCGAAACATTAACTTATATAGAGTTTCGAAAATAAGCTTCGTGTAATGGTTTACAAATACATGCGTTTTTATCTACACTGTACCTGTCAGTCCAGCACGCATGTAACTGTCATGTATTTAAGCGTCGAAACTGCGACCCGATGTAAAACAGCGCAAGTCGCTTTATGCAGTTTTATTTGTATTGCAAATTGGTTCGCGAACCCGTATAAGCGATGCCTGGTAGTTTTTACTAGATCAAAAGAACTGATTCAATTACACAGTTGCATTAAAGGCTTTAAACAGAACAGTATTTTTTATGCGAGTTTAAAAAAAAACTATAGGTATGTTCAAAATCAAAGTGAAGAGACTCTTTGCCAGCAAGTTTTGTCTTTGGTACGCTAGGCTTAAACTAGTGTAAAAAAGTGCCAATCAAATTGTCATCACATACAATACACTTAAAAAACATTGGCATTTCTAGCACTAAGACCTCTTACACATACTGCGACTTTAAGCACCAATGCAGTCGCGCGTTAGTATCGCGACTGCATCGATGCTAAAAGTAGCGCAGTGTGTTAAGGTTGACAGTTTGCGACGCATGGATGATGCTTATATCTTATGTACCGTGTCTCAAAGTAAATGATTTGATTTGATTTGATGCATTGCGACTGCTTCGATGCTGAAAGTCGCAGTGTGTAAGGGGTTTAACAGCGTTTTTGAGAAAACGAACTCCCTACAACTTCATTTCCCAAGCCAAGACAAACAATTACGCACCCAAAGTGCACCAATTACAACAGATGCGAAAGGTGTGCGCTTGCGCAGCTGTCTTAGCGTCCGCGATTCGCGCGATTCACTTAATCGCACCCTAATGACTCCATTGAACGCTAATAACAGCTTTCAGGCATGTGGAAGTGCCTAATCAATGTAATAGGTATTAAATTGTTAAGCGACAAGTCTGCCGCTATACTTGATCTTTGTCTGAGGTCATCAAACTTCGCGTATCTAGTAACTAGCTGATTTAAAGGACTTCTTCGGCCTTTCAATGTTTAAAATAGATTTACATAAATGTCATAGACATACCAGTAATACGCACTAATATGTTTCAATTTACATTTCTCGTGAGCACGGCTAGGGGGCGGAATTCGCTGCAGGCTGAAGTGGTTATGATTTGGACGAACTCAAGTAGAGAGTGAATAGGCCGTTACTCGTACAAGTTAGACATGATCCATCCTAGGCCACGTCATCACTTACCATCAGGTGAGATTGTGGCCAAATTTCTCTCTATATATATAAAAACAACTACCATTCTACCATTTTGAGAAAAGGCAGAAATCTCACTATTACGCTAATAACAAAAAAATGGTAACTAAAAAAAGCGATATCATTGGCAATGGTAATATCTTACAATTAAACGATAATGCATTGTCTATAATTAAAAGACTACTTTTGAATCTATTACAATTATAACTATCACTTACATTTAAATTAATAACAGCAATTAAGTCAATCGTAAAGCTGCCATATAAAACTATTATTTCGCTAAACACACTGTAATGTTCCCCGGTACGATTATGAGCAATTTTGTAATAAAATCGCATTCGGATTATAGTGTAATTACAGTTTCCAACGGGATACTTTTTGCTCTAGGCACAGTGCATAAGAGGGTGAAATTGCTTAAAAATTACGGGAACTAGTAAAACTTCAACTTAACGTCGTGTAAATTGTACATTCGAACTCCTTAATTGTGATTAACGTCATAAAAATAGGCAACTGGTTAAACGAACGGTCTATTATCTCACCACAAGATAATAGACCGAGCTTTAGGGCTAAAAGAGTCCGACACTTGACAAACCCGTCTATACTCTTCGGTTTACCTTCTGAATCGCATCCTTGCCGAAGTTATTAATCAAAGGATATTGAAACTTAAGTTAAATATAGGGCATTTTTTAATGGATTGTGATGCAGTTAACAGCGTGATTTTTTAAAAAACTATTAATAAAACTCTACATTTTTCTGTGAACATTCAATTTATTTGTCGTTATATGCTGAATATAGTCTTAAATCAGTAGGTTTATTGTTTTAACAAAATTTTAAGCAAAGAGATATATAGATATAGATATCCAGATTTATTATTCACGAAACAAATAGAGCTAAACAATGCTCACGAAGAGGATAACTCTGTCGAAATAGCAGTAATAATCACCTACCGAGTTCAATAACCACTCGATATTAGACTAAGCACTTCCAGGATCAGTTTACAAGACGCGTATTGCCTACATCTGGTGCTACAACCAAAACGAATATATTGCTAATAGCACGTTGGATAATATCGAATCCGCATTCCTGTTGTTCTGGGCTCATCGCATAAATACCTTACGCCTTTTCCGGTCGTATTTAGCGAGATTGCCTTATAATTTATACCTCTGCCTGCTTGTTTACAAGGAAACGGTGAATAAAGATAGCAGTTTATAGGCCAACTTCTAATACAGACGATTTTATGGTCATACATTAGGTTGTAGTCACTGTACATGAAACTAAGTATGAACATTTCTCCGGGAAATGGTCAGGATTTTACGGTGATACTTTAGAGAAGCCATTAAAGGGATAATACGGATTTATTCGAACGCTAAAAACGTCCTATTCGGAATAATGAACGCAAATAAAATACCAGAAAGTAGAACCAGTAGGGTCTGGGTGACTAAGATTGGCGACGACACCGCGGAGAAAAATGCGAGTTAAAAATAACCCAGGATGGTCTATAAGCTCAGGCTTTTTGTTACAAACATGGCATGACTACTCCACAACCTATTCAAATGTCCAGTTGTCTTACAAACAATCGTTTTATTGAAGCGACTGTCTTGTTTTTCGTGCCGTGTACAGACGGCAAAAAACACATGTAACAATTTCACTCTTATTTACACACTAGCGACGCGCCCCGGCGTCGTACGGGTGCAATTTTCAATCCATCTCGTAAACGCAAAAAATGAGTTTGTTTACGACTTACATTATTGTCAGTGTTTTAATTCTATATTATGCATTTATTATACATGAAACCTTTCTCTTGAATCACTCTTTTTATTAAAAAAACACTGTAGCAAATACCGTTGCGTAGTTTTAAAGATTTAAGCAAACAGACAGCGGTAAGGGACTTTGTTTTATACTATGAAGTGATTAATAGGGAAAATTATGAATTCATACGAGCGGTTGACTGTACCCGCGTCTATATTTAGAGTGGACGATAAATACAAGAATGCAACACATAATTAATTTGACTGAAATCGACCGTAATTAAAACGTACGTGCAATTGGCAGACTCTTGTTATTATTATGACAAACGCTCAAGTGGGTTTTATTATTTGAAGTCTTACTCTACTCATACATTAGAGCTATAGCAGTTTGAAAACAGTCTTCAATGAATTAAGTTTGATTAAAACTAGTTATAGTTATCTCTTAAACACCTTATTGTCCAGTACCGTTACCATGATTTTACTCGATAGCGACGAAGGTTTTTCTCGCTAGCGACGACGTCACTTTTTGTATGGAAAATTTTAGTTCTGTCAGTGACCGCTAGAGGCGCTGTACAATTTTCCATAGACTTTTTTACGTCGTCGCTAGCGAGTAAAACCGTCGTATATTCATGGTAACGGAACAGAATAAAGACATATTATAACAATACTTATCCCTTCATTGCACTTTACGAACATGTTTAAGATTTACAATTATGTAGTCTGTTATGTGCTAATCGTAATCATCTTTATTTGCAAGAACACAGTATATGTCTAGGTGGTAAAAATATAATACGTTCAATGCATTCAGCCAAAATCAATAGCATCCAAATATTAATTAAGTACAGTCGAACTAAAATATTATTTTACATGTCTAGATTTTAATTTCAAAATTAGATATGGCATGTCAAAATTATATTTTTTTAAAGAATTTACATTGAATTGCTATTGGGCATGAAGTTGTATAAATTGTTATTTGGATTTCTGTTTTGTTAATAAATAATACTGTCTATATTTATTAGTACTAGCGGTCCCCCTTGACTTGACTGCATCCGTGTCTTTTGAATTTTCTTCCTCCCATCCCGTCGCAGCGTGATGTTCTATAGCCTAAAGCCTTCCTCGATAAATAAGCTATCCAAAAAAATATTTTTTTGAATCGGTCCAGTAGTTCAGGCACTATCAGGATATTAGCACGTTCAAACAAACAAACTCTTCAACTTTATAATATTAAGTATAGATAGTACAGATAGTATTTAAATTGTAATATTTTATGAACTTTACATTGTTGTAGTTAAATATCAGGTGTACGTGTTTAAAATGCATAGGAATTACGCGAGTTCTTGGTGAATATTTATATTACTAAAGCTCCATGCTCAATAATCGTTAACTAGCTGTTAATTATTATCGCAAATAAAACTGTATTGTCACTCGTATTCGTCAAAATCCTGGCGTCGATTTCAGAGGCTTGTAGGATCTTATCCCCATCGGGCGAATGGGTTGTTACTTTGAAACTGTAGATTCTATAGGCCTATAGGTCTCCAGATTACCTACTATGGCAAATGGTTCTCTAGTCTAATTATGTAGTAAATTGTCTTGATACACACAAATTAAGTATAGCAATTTCGATACGTTCATTTCACTATACAGCTGAATTATGGCCGCAGTGAGGAGTTTTGTTTCAAAGCCAGTATCATATCATATGGCATTTATATTATAATAGATATTATAGATTGTATTCTTAATATTATAAACAATAGATTAGATCTGTTTGTTTGTACCCTGAGTGAATTTAACAGAGTAGCACTAGCGGTAATTTGTTATAATAATTAATTAAATATAAACTTTATGTAATACTTTGTGGTTAAATAAGCATATGGCTGTACTGTCGCATTGGGTGATAAATCCTGTAATGTCAGTATAAGTTAAATAAATAAATACAAATAAATAAATAAATAAATATTAGCTGTTACCATCATTTTCAGGTAAATAATATCTTAATATTCCTTCAGTGTAAAATTAAGTCTATGTTCTTATTGAAATTGCGTTTTAAAGGGATGATGTGTATTATTGTCATGTATTAGAGGAATACATACGCGTTTACTCAATCGTGCTGTTACGTGCGTTTGTACTCTGAAAAATTATGTATAAATTTCATTACGTGGTTATTAGGTTTGCACGCAATTGTTTTAAATTATAGAGAGATAGACAATAGTCCTCGCAACTGAATACAAACACGCGTTGGTGTTGTATCATTGCGATTATGATATTTGGTGTAAGTAACTTCTAAACATTATAAATTGTATCTTTTTTAAATCAAAAGTAAGTATCACTTATTTATTTATTTATACCTTTTTGCACAACGAAAATTTGAACAAAAGGTGGACTTAACTCCATATAGCATTGACACCTTAGGTCTAAGCAGAATTGTTGCAGGCGGTGCGACTGAAAAAAAAACTTTTTTAATGTTTTAAACTTGTTTGTGTTTGTTGTCATTCTGTAATTAAATCTTAAATCTTAAGAGATAAATGACAAGAAAAAGAGTTTCCTAAAAACTAATGCTTATCCACCAATTTCACAAAAAAAAGAATTAAAAGTCACAAGTCAAATATGAATTCTATATTTTTTGTAACCAGATAAATAATGAACGTGGGTATAACACCGGATATGAACTCGACCTTGATATGATATGAAAATTGCGCCGTCTTACTCAAGTAAATTAGCACAAAATTGCTGGAGCTATTCTACAATACCTCTTGTATTATTATTATGAGGAATTTTCGTATCACGCTTACAGTCAGAATAAATTTATCAAGGCAGGAAATAGTCATAACAACCAAGCGATTCGATTATACATTCATAATTATTATTTGCATAAATTCACAAATGAGTAAAATAATAACAAAAATTTAAATACCAAATGTGACAACGAAAGCGCATGCATCATAATCACCAGTGTTCAAGACACTTAAGGAAATTTTATTCGAAAACTTCTGTTTATTATTGATTTATACAGTTTTATAATAGTCTAACGAAAGTGCTGTGTAAACCTGTCAGTGTAGTATTGTTACGTAAGTCAGAAACGAATAATGAAATAAGAAGCAATAAATTTAATTAATTAACACATTATAAAATGGCAACTTTTTGCATAAACGAAATGAAAGTTGTATTTCTTAAGCTGGAAGGTTAAATTAAAATACTGAGATGTAGATTATATTAAACAATAAGAGATTGCTAAATACCTCATTAAAATATTGCGTTACAAAGAGTTCTCACCAGTGCTGAATTTGGATCAACTCAAAAATTAAATACATAAGGGAAGTTCAGAAGTTTACCTAACCAACTAACGCAATACTTAAAATTCTTGGAAGTAATAGATCGAATAAAGATGGCAGTAAATCGAGATTCAGACCGCATTATGATTTCTCCATTGACATTTGAGTACGACATGATGAGAGAGAGAGATAGAGCGTACAGCCAACGAATCAAGATCTAGAGAAGTACAACCAACATATTCGCGACTCCGGAAATGAAAAGAAATACAATACACACGATTAGATAACCTTCAGAAGAAGTAAGGAGTTTGCTATATGCTACTATCAACAATTATAAATTTGAATGTAGACTAGCACTAAAGTCTCACACACGTGTAAAGACGTTTCTTCGACTCCACTCATACTCACCTCAAACGAAGGCTCAAAAGCCGTTCGTTTTAACTTAGAAAACCGATTTCGAGTACCTCGAAGTCTTCCTTGAGGTTTTCTCAGTAGAGTCGGAGTCGAGGTAGTTTCAAAAAAACGTCTATCATACAGGTGGTAGTTGCCTCGAGATGAGACTCAAGTTATTTTGTAACTAATAGTTTTAGTTCAAAACTAGATAGGGGCTAGGATGTACCATTTACATGTATGATGGGTTAGTGACGTCACACCAAGTGGCCGCGCACGTGGCGTCCATGCGTGATGGGAGCGGTGCTTGCGGATGGCAATGTAACACATGATATAGACACTGAGTGGCTTAGGGTTGTTAGAACTGATAGTTTTAGTTCAAAACTAGATAGGGGCTAGGATGTACCATTTACATGTATGATGGGGTGGTGACGTCACACCACGTGGTCGCGCACGTGACTGCCATGCGTGATGGGAGAGGAGCTTGCGAATGGCAATCGAACACAAATATGGTATAGGCATTGACCAGGTTAGGGTTGATAGAACTGATAGTTTAGGTTCAAAACTAGATAAGGGCTAGGATGTACCATTCACATGTATGATGGGTTAGTGACGTCATACCACGTGGTCGCACACGTGGCTGCCATGCGTGATGGGAGCGAAGCTTGCGAATGGCAATCGAACACAATTATGGTATAGGCATTGACCAGGTTAGGGTTGATAGAACTGATAGTTTAGGTTCAAAACTAGATAAGGGCTAGGATGTACCATTCACATGTATGATGGGTTAGTGACGTCACACCACGTGGTCGTACACGTGGCGACCATGCGTGATGGGAGCGAAGCTTGCGAATGGCAATCGAACACGATCGTGATATAGGCATTGACCGGGTTAGGGTTGATAGAACTGATAGTTATAGTTCAAAACTAGATAGGGGCTAGGATGTACCATTTACATGTATGATGGGTTGGTGACGTCACACCAAGTGGTCGCGCACGTGGCTGCCATGCGTGATGGGAGCGGTGCTTGCGAATGGCAATCGAACTTAGGGCATAACATAAGCGCTGCTATAGGGTTGCTAGTATTGACGGTGTGAATTAAAATAAATTAGATAAAGAAAAAGTAAAATAAAAATATAAACATAAAAATAAATACATACATAATATACATAGAAAACACCCAGACCAATACAAACAGACATGTTCATGCACACAAATGTTTGTATTGTGCGGGGATCGGGCTCGGGCCCGGGTTGCGGAACCCGCTTCGATTTCTCGACCACTACACCAGACGGGTCGTCAAATGGTTATAATTTGACATTGTCATTTCGTACAACGAGTTGGCGATTTTGATATACATTGATTAGGGTTTATAAATTTTGATAATTATATCTGAGTTAAAGCATTTTAGAGCACTATGAGATCAGAGATGAGATCAAGGTAGCAACGTATACGCTGTAGAATCATTGATTAAGTTTTTTGCTCCTATAACAGTCCACACGCTGTATTAAAAACCTGTCAGCCCTAGACTTTGTGCGATGCACGCGATCATGCCCATTGTTATTTTGTCCGCATATAGAGCCACTTCTAATATTCTATTTATGATGTTCACAATTTACATGGTCTTGCGAATACCTCGCTTTATGGAATGCACGTTTTACACAATGTCATTGTTGTTACTCGTATGTGCAAAGTTTTTTAGATTCCTGTTTGCGTCCAAATTGTTTTTTTTTAGTTTTTTTTTAGTAAATAAGAACTTACATAAGGAAAAAAAACAAACAGTGTATTTATAGTAACTTAAAGATGAATTGTGGATTTTCGCAAACACTTGAAAAAAAATAAAGTCACCTCAAACTCGAATCATCAACCCCCTTTTAATACAGACTCAGAATAAAATTAGTATCTTCAGCATTAAATGATAGAGGTTTGATTTTCTAATTGCTTGAATGTTTGCAGTTTTGGTTTAATAAAACTGGCGTTACGGTTTTGTAATAAAGGGGATTTTTTTTAGTTTACCATCCATATTAAAGTTTTTTTAGCCCAATAGCTTACTTGATTCATCAAACAAGTATGTGCAAACATCTTCGCGCTTGTTACGGTCGAGATACAGTTCAACATGTAATTACATTCGAAAAGCGCCAAAAAACTATTAACCGCTTGTCAAACAGAGCCGAACGCGCGGAAGTAGGTACAGTCCAATGCTTCCAGTTCACTTTGTAAAGGCCTCTTAACAGTTTGAGAGAAACGATATTGTAAAATAGTTTAATATCGGAAGAACTTTTGTCTTTTTCTGTGTGCTCTTTGGAGGACCTTATGTGTGCTAATGACAAGGAAATACGCGTCGCGAATTATTGGGCACATTTTTAAATCGCTTTTACTATCGACACGCTAAGAAGAAGAAGAAGAACTTCAGATATACGCAAAATTGCTGTTGATAATTTACTGAAACGTAAAACGCACACAACCATATGCTCACGGATTGCCATGACTAACTTTTATAAGCAGCCTTAATATATAAAAAATACCATTTTGAGCCATGGAAGAGAATTTAATCTGGTTATGCATAAATGTGGTGCTTTACGTTTTGGCTATAAAGCTACAAACTTAAAGTCGAACCTATAACAATTGAAAAGTATCTCTTTTTTTTTGGAAATCTTGTTTTTCTTGAACATCTAGAGAGTGCATAATTTCAAACTATATGCACAATGCTACAGGCCTTAGATGTTAAGCGCACTGAACTATAAATATTCAGCTCAGTGGAAGCATAACCGAATGGACAGGCAAAGGGCTGTTATAAAATAATAGTTAACGTTGGATAAACTGGCTTTGAAGAGGTACTGCTCCTATAAAATACAACGGTTTCTTTGTTCTTAAAATAGTATTAAGCTTTATTTAATTAAATGTTAGTTCTCTTCTTTTGAAACACGGGCCCTTAGTTTGAAGGACTAGACTGTATTTTTGGGTCTAATTGACTCTTTTTCCTTGCGTTAGAAAATGTTCTTACTTTCAAGAAATAAATAAATAGCTTAAAACTTATTACTGCGGGTCTATACGCGACGCATATTATAAGTTTTAAGTTATAAAGCAACGCGAAAGTTTAAAAAATAATAAATAAATAGGTCGTTCCTAAAAGTTTAAGCTGCCAGATGATTTGCAGCGTATTAAAAATACTCAATAAAAAAAAACAATTGTCAGTTTAGGTTAGCTACTTATATTAATTATACGTTTGCACCTTTTCCACTTTTACCGACAGCTTGGTCTAGTTTATAC
The DNA here is from genome assembly GCA_963924145.1 of Pyrausta purpuralis. Lineage (NCBI taxonomy): Eukaryota > Metazoa > Arthropoda > Insecta > Lepidoptera > Crambidae > Pyrausta > Pyrausta purpuralis. The sequence goes on along the minus strand of OZ001649.1, from coordinate 4,616,445 downwards.
AATTTAAAAGTCAAATGAGCGGAATTGAGCGTAAACACGAAAACCATTGTTACGTTACTTGACCGATTACGGAAGTGTTACGGAAAATTTACGCACACAATGTTTAGCGTTTGTTTGCTTTTCAATTTCGTTTTAGTTAGGATGTAAAACGTTTAATACTATATAGTATTGTTTTTGATTCAGGACTCATTACTACTATTTTTCTAAGATTACGTAATATTTTTTAAATTAAAGTAATATTTTTGACTCTTTTTAAAAGACTTTCAAAAAGGACCAATTTGAATGTATGTTACATTTTGTGGCTGTGTTACCTCATATCACAGTCATTTGTAGACCGATTTGAAAATTGTTTTCGCTAACCTAGAGGTTATATACTTTCTAGTTGGTCCTATTGTTGTCAAGTCGGGATCTTGGTGCAATCGAGGGAAACCCAAAAATATTGAAGGCACGTATAGTGTTTTTTACTAGAATCTTTATGTTGACGTGTTGTTAGGTCTGATAGGCAACATTGTGCGGAGCTGAGCTGATGGTGGAACTCCTTAACACTGAGGAGTTCAGTGATTTTAATGCCAGAACTTATAATAGGAAATTTGTAGCGCCTTAAGGACCGCAGTCATAAGGTATAAGGGTTTGAGTATACCCCTCCTTAAATCACTAAACATGAAAGAATATAATAACTTTAAAAAAGTAAAAACCGACTTCAAAACCAAAATGCATTAAGTTAATTTTTGTACAACCAGCTACTTATCTATACTTAATTTAAAAATAACTTGACTAAAACATTCACGAGTATCTTTTGTTTGAATACTACCTATTTTTTTTGTCTAATATATACCTAATAGTTGGCTTTATAATCGAAATAATAATAACAAAGCTACAACACAATTAACTAAACCACTCATTAAAGTGCACCATCTAACGTTATGATAATCTCTATCTCTCGTGGAATCTCAGTTTGTAGGAGTTAATTTATTTTATATTTTAATGGGTACCCACAGCCTAATGTAAATACTTATTCGGTAGCAGCGATATAAATTAGTTGGTTCAGTAAGTGAAATGCACCGTCACGACGTAGCCCTATAAGAACAGCTAGCTATACGACTGCAGGCATAGATATACATGTTACCGTTATATTGTAATCTGACGATTTCTTGTGACCAAGCTCGATATGGTTTCGGATTTATGCTTTTATTGGTACTTACATGTCAACGTAACAAGGAGGACAAACAGGGACCTACCCTGACCCACCACTTTATTTAACGTTACATTGTATGAAATTCGGTACAGTTTACAAAAAAATGTCAGATTACAATATCACGGATTTAAAACCGTAAGATTGTAATCGCGCGGTATTTGCAATGTGACGGTGATATATAAAATCCGTACCGCACTTGCAGTTTGCTAAGCAATTAAGAATGGAAGGTCCCTGACAACTTCTTGTGACATCAACAATGGTATTCAATGGAACACATTTGAAATACAAAGGAAGATACATTATTTTTATATGTTGAATTGGATGACGGTAGGTATGTACCTGATTTATTACATATATTTCTTCAATATCTATAGTAGAGTAAGAACCAGAACTACTTGCACATTAGGATGGAGACATAAGATAAGCTAACATACATCACTAGTGGTCTGAACATCGTAAGTGGACAATGCATCAGTTTCTTTGCTGCCTGGCTGTTGTTTTTATGCTGTAGCAATATTGTGTTATGTCGGGTGCACTGACTGCGTTGCACAACTGTTTGGGCATTTAATTGGGCGTTGATTTTGAGTTTGGGCCGAATGTTCGCTCTGCTGGAATCGATGGTTTGATAACGCTTCGCTTAATTCAGAAGCTGTTTCTTATGTTAAGGAAAGCTTAAGCGAGGCTTAAGCTGGATAAACTTAAGAGAGGGCACGAAGGTAATTTGTTTGGTATAAATTATTCATCTGTGCTTATTAGGGATAAAAGGCAATAACGAAGTTTAAGAAGTCAAATGAATTATTTTAAAAAAGTTATTACGCTTAGTTGCGCTAATTAACCAAGTAACCGAAACACTGTAGGAGCGTTATTAAGATCTAATCTGACTGACACATTGCGTTAAGCGAAGTTGATTTCTCAATGATGCATTTTTCGTAGACCCTCGACATAAAATTACCAAATCATTCAACAAAGAAAAAAACCGTTACGTACCTCTAGTACTTCCATATTAGTTCGAAATAGCCGAATTTGACAATGACTGCTTACCAATCGGGTGTTTCGCAAAGAGCGATGACCGCATTATAATAGCAAAGGCAGCTACGGTCGAGCTCTTTCAGTAGTGTTGGGCTAAAGGGACTGTTTATAAGATAGTTGTGATAATTGATTTATCTATGAAATCTTACAATTTTGTGTCTTGGCTACAATACTTTTTTTAATATTGAATTCAAATGGACTGTTTCATCATCGACAAATAAGCACAAACAAATAATTTAAATAAGGAAACCTCATTTTGTATGAATGAAGTGGAGGACAGATTACGCTAATGGGAACGTATTCAGACATTTTGAAATACGCCATAAGTCTTCTCATTTTTCCTTTTTTGTGTTTAGTTTTCTTTCTTGGTAAGTAATTTATGTAGAATCTTGTGTATGTGTGTGTTTGTGATGTCCTTCCAATAAATACTTTTTCTTTCTTTCTTTCAATACTATGCAGTGCGGATGACAATTACTTGAGGTATCGAGAAAATAATAAAACATTGTAAGGTTAGCTTTATCTACATACCATTATTGCAAAAAAAAAAAAACAAATAAGCCAAGATCCCAACCCAAACTCAAAAGGGTGGGTGATGGGGATCTGGGGTTTTAAGTTCAACCTGTACCTCATCAACATAAGCTTAAGTACTTACACAATGTTATTTCTCCTCGCCTATCGACATGACATTGACATTAACACCTCGCCATCACTAGCCAAAGGTCAATAACCCCCGGAGAAGTTACAAAAGGCACAAAAACAGTTGAATAGACCTCATCAATCATTAAGGACGTTGAAAGACGCTAGTTGCCTCAAAACACTTTCGCTTAGCTCGCATATCGTAAATCATAAAGTTCATGATGATGCTAAGCGATTTGCGTGTGAAGACCAGGGATTTGACATTAATTTCTAAAGCCTTCAGTTTGATTGATAATTTGAAGTTTACGGTCGATGAAAAACGGGAGGGTGAACAAATATAAGCAGATTTTGACGCTATTTTCAAACTATCGATAGCTGATAATTAAAATACTAGAAGACGCACAACAGGCGTTGTTTTATTTCATGCGTTGTAAAAGAAAACCTAATTGAGTGCTTTTTCCCGTCTTTTTTTGGTAAGTTTAATTTTGTGTTATCCTTGTACATTACGCTTATGTATCTCACTAAAAAGCAGTCATCAAATGCGCCGTCTTCTTAATATTTCGTCATTATAGACACACAGTAATCCACTTCTCATACATCGTCGGATCTATAGCAAAATTAGTGTAACGACCTTACTACAATTACGCAGCTCTTCTCTCGGAGTCAATTAAAATTAATCGTCTTATGAGGTCATCGTAATAAATGTGTAAACAAATACTTATGACGAACTCGACACGGCGTGAAATCATCGCTAAAGTCTGCAGTCATCGATGATATATCTCTGACAGCAGATATTATGTGTCAAGCTATCTTTTCAAAGTCGTCAATGATATTTCAACAAAGTATTTATGTCTATTTAATTGAATTGAAGGTTTATAGGAGAAATAACATGACAGTGAAACTTTTTTATAAAATCATGAATAACGCCAGTCATTTATTAGTTGGAGTTTTACAGAACATTCTAATTATTCACAAGGTGACAAAACTTCCAAGTTAAACATTGGAGATTAAATCTAGCTACAACACAAATTCGATAAGTACAATCCAGGAACAAACGATTAAAGCTCTATATAAATATAACATATAATGTTTTTCAATATACTTATATTTCATTGTATTGAAAAACGTTGTCATCTCAACGAGTCATGTAAAACCGTAGCTCTCTGTCAATCAGTACATTAAGCCAATCACAATGCTTATCCGATGAATCATCGCGCGCGCAGTTTCGGCGACGAATGTAAATGGGCAAAAATAAAAACTGACAATGTGAGTCACTGTGTCGGAAAACTGACACAAAAGTCATTGTCTGGTTAGTAATGCGCAAGAGCGGAGTGTGGTTCATGTGCGATAAAAATTTCAATGTTTTTTTTTATAAATTGAGGCCAGTGAGTTGATAAATTAATTTCACAATCTGGTTTAACTAAACTTTGTGATCCATTCCCGTTGTGTTGCTGTATTTTGTTTTACGTTAACGGTGACTGAACGACGTGACGTCCTTCTAAACTTCGGCTATTTCATTTTATGACACAGTTGCTTTTTAAAGAGCAATTCGTATCAAATTCATTTGTCAACTATGAATTGTGCTTTGAGAGTCTAATATAATAAAGCTGAAGAGTTTGTTTGTTTGATTGAACTAATTTCAAAAATAACTGGACCGATCTGAAAAAGTATTTTTGTGTTGAATAGATTATTTATCGACGAAGGGTTTGAGAATACGTACATTATAAAACATCACGCTGTAACGGGAGGGGAGGGAGCAAACTCTAAACGCGCGGACACGGTCGCGGAAGACCCCTAGTTTTTACATATTTACGCTACGCTATGCTAAAGATTCATTACCGTCTCAAACGATACAAAGTGACGAGCAAAACCTTTTGTTTTTACTATTCCCTTTTTTGCATACCAAATTAGTAACACTAACACCGCATTCGCATCTAAGTCGCCATTTATTTATAATCATATCAATCAATTGTCTAGCGAGTCTCTATTTAAGGAGAAGTCAAGTTCATTAAAGAACTTTTTGACAGTTCCGGGATGCAAAATCACGACTGGCTTCTTGTTTCATACATCGTGATCAAAGGCTTTAATTGTTGACTTGACCATGTTGGTAAAATGTGAATTAATGCTATGTAGTAGCTTTATACAAGTATAATAATAAAGATTTATTATATCTCTGTTTCGTTTCATTTCAGTTAATCGACCCTTTATCCTTTACATCTATCAGAAAATCTGAGCAGAAAGACAATGGAAATTTCCTAAGGATTAACTAAACACAATTTTCATATTCGAGATCAAAGTGATTCCTTATCACCAAGACAGTAACATCGAGAGATATTTTTTACTTTAACCAACAAACTTTTATACGTCAAACTTAACTTTTTCTATGACGTTAAGTCATAGAGATATACGTTCCACTTTCAAAAAGATATTAAAATCGAACTCAGCACTCCGTTTGTAACTTACGCCAAAGTCTCTGCAACCGTATTTCGGTGGTGTCAATGATTGCATCTGTCTCTCGGCCCTGAGAACGTACCTGTAACAAGCCAGTTTATTGTTAGTTTACACATGTAATGCTTTATTTCGACATAATAAGAGAACGTAATAACATACAAGAACCTCATTATGGAAAGAAACACAATTGTGTTAATCAAAACAGACCATTTGAAATTTAATTCTCAAGTATTTTATGAATGGATGTTGTACATTGAGTCGAAATTCCCATGTTTGAATAGGTAATTTAATAGGCATGACTAGGTTATTCAGAACATTGTTGTTATCTTCTATTGGTAGTAAACTATCGCTAACTATGGCACAGTATAATTTATAGGTACTAATTTAACTCGTTTGTCAAATAAATAAACGTGTAAATAAGCTTTATGCACATAATTAATATTTTGCTTCGATTTAAATATATCTGCCTATTTAAAGTTGTACTTTATCATCATTATTGAATTCGAGAATGTAAGGACGTCATTACCATTGGCTCAACCTTTGCCATAATGTTAGTAAATCAAACTATAATCGAAATATTATCATAATATCACAATCCGAGTACAAAACTGCAGACATACAAATATGATAATCATAAACAAATGACAGCGAAATCGTGCAGATTTCTATTAAAATTATTACAATCTATTCTGACAAACCAGGGTAGCCATAATTTTGGCATAATACGCATAATTCTTACTATAATGTTCAAAGCATTACTTTATACATCATCCGTACGTAGCTACTGCTAGCTAGCTACTGGTGATTTATATTTGCAACGTCCAAATCCATAACGGTGACATTTAAATTGTGATACGAGTAAGATTAAGAATTAGTAAAGTTTCATTCGGTTATCCTTCCGATTACCGTTCCAAGCTACGATTCGATTTGCCAGCAAATGTACCTACGTAAATTTTCAATAAGCAATTATTCCAATCCACAAAGACCAACGCAGGTACTAGCTGGAATGACAGTAATCGCGAATTATGAATGAGAAACTATGGAGTCAAGGCTCACTATAGTTATTATGTCTGGCAAAGTAAATTTAAGCACGCTTATTCCGCTGTCAGATGGATTCGATACAGACTCGGGCTAATCTAATGTCAAGATTACGAAATAACAATATAGACATTAAAGCTGACTATGAATAAATTATTGCTAAAGGTCCCGTGGACCTTTACACGGTTATAGACAATAATTACAGTTATCAGGAAATACTCGTATATGAGCGACCAATATTGTTTATAAATAAAGTTTATAAATAGGGCAGTCGTAGAGGTTTTTTTTTCTGGAAATGTATTAAATTTGTTTGTGCAATTATTTGTTTCTCCGTAACCGTTATGGTTGTGGCCAATACGCTAGTTTCCATGATTTTGTCATTTAAAAGGGTTTCAAATTAATATGTCTAAGATATTGGTTACCTTTAAATGTGAAAAAGGCTTTCAGACCGTCACTAATTCTGATTTAGGACTGTACCATTTCACTAATTTGTGTGTTCTTCTTACATCACATCCCGTAATTGTGGCTAAGTTATTGTCCCTTGTGTAACCGTCCGCCGGATTCAAATGTTTTCTTGCCAACCAATTTACGGACGACATTCGGAAATGACATAACATTAAACACGTTAAAATCCAATATAAAAGTGTGACAAAAACGGTGAAATATAATATGCAATTTTTTTCCAAACAGATTAACTAACACAATCTCAGAAAATTTAAATAATAACCATCGATATATGATGTCTTAAAATTATAACGGCTAGCAAAACTATTCAATAATTAACATGTGGTGCTAATTATAGGTTAATTAGCATAATTATATCGATCGTATATTATCGTCAATCGCATGTAAGCTTTCGCTTTTTTATGTATATGTATACCGACCGGAAATTTCGTTCTCGTATTTTATGTATGAATTGAGTCATTAGGTATTTAATAGCCGCAATTGGTTAGGTTATTATCTAACTTCCACTTTATTTATAAAGTTTGTTTACAAGTAATAAATTTAATCAAGATTGAATAACATCTCCGTTCAGAAAGACTAACTTGGGCCATTATTGGTGTTAATCAAGTAAGTGTATTTTTTTACGACATGGCTCGTTACTTTAAGTACTGTTTGATATATTTTATAATAAGCTTAGTTATATTTAAACCACCTGTTTAGTTTCTTGTTTCCGTTAACACTAAAAGATGTATTACTAACCAAAAAGCTTTTCACACCCACACAGTAAATTTCAATTACATCATAACAATACATTGAGAACAATTTCAAACGAACTCTGAGAAACGTACGTATAGAAAATTTAAAACTTGTAGCAGAAATACACTAAAGATATTGCAATAATAACATTTTCCATTGGAAAAGTTCTCAGAACAAAGTCGGGTACGAAATAGTTTTGCTTCTAAATAGGGTTTATGTCTAAAAATAGAAAGTTGAGTCTGTAATTTTAGGGAACTCTTCTTAACTTTGTACGAGTTATTGAAATAAGAAGCAACTTCGTTGCAAAAATAACTGCCTTACAATTTATATCAAAGTTTGCACGTTGAGGCTTGATAAGACAAAATTCAAAAATCTTACGAAAATTTAAATCAGGTCTTTTGGCCTTTTGACTGAAGCGTTAAGGAATATTTTATTCTATAAGGTGCTTATCTAAGACATCTTTTTAAAAACCACCTTAGTTTAGTACATATTGGTTGTTTAGTAGTTTCATTGTGACGTAAAATACGTTATTAACACACATTACAACACAGCACATACCGATGTTAGAACAGAATAACAGATGGAAAGTTTACGCAGAATCATTATTACCACTGCCTATTTGGTTACGTTGCCACGATGCATTGTGTTTGGCGGAAATTTAAAACCGGTGCATTGCCCATAACGGCGTGTGTGAACGATTGCTGATGCTATCACTGTTCCGTACATGACTGAACATCGCCCAACTGAAACGTTTGGCCATGTGAAGACGATGGAAAGAATGCACGCTACGCTAGTGCTGGGTCGCGAGTCGAAAAAAAACTATTTAGAGCCAAAAATACTGCAAAATTTTTACAAGTATAATATCAAATTTTAAATTGAATACTCGAAGTAAATGAATTAATGTTGTAAGTAGAACCCTTATCAATCAATGCTAGAGTCCCAGGAGAGAGCTAAACTAATCTGTTTTGTTAGGTTGAAAGCGCTGTTTTGGTCACATGTATTTTGATCATTATGTATAGGAATCGAATTAAATCGTAGCAAGTTCATGTTAAATAAATATTATTCACGTAAACAAATCTGGCGGTTGACTCACAAGTGTACACAGAGAATTCCTCCATTCATTCGTTGTATAGTCAACACCACGTGATAGTTTGATAATTCAATTCACACGTGTACTACAAACCACATACCAGCGTAGCTGTTAATGTGAATTATTCAGTTGGTGTATCATTTTGAGGCATCATTTGAATATTTCATGTTTGGTGTTTTTTATTTTTTTATTTTGTATGTTAATCCTTTTTTGCACCTAGCTATAACAGCAGTTAGTGATAATTATATTTTTAACCGACTTCAAAAAAGGAGGAGGTTATCAATTCGACTGTATGTTTTTAACCGACTTCAAAAAAGGAGGAGGTTATCAATTCGACTGTATGTTTTTTTTTTTTATCATTATTTTTTTTTTGTATGTATGTTACCTCATATCTCAGTCGTTTGTCGACCGAATCGAAAAATTTTTTCGCCTACTTAGAGGGTGTACTTTCTAGTTGGTCCCATTTTTTCCATTTTGGGATCTGATGATGGGATCTTGGTGTAATCGAGGGAAACCCTCAAATTTTAAAGGCACGTATAGTGTTCCTTTACTAGAATCTTAATGTTGACGTGTTGTTACGTCTGATAGTCAACATCTTGTGGGGCTGAGCTGATGGTAGAACTCCTTAACGCTTAGGAGTTCAGTTATTGTAATGACGAAACTTATGATAGCTAATTTGTAGCTTCTTAAAAAATTTAATCATAAGGTGCAACTCCCCCCCCCCCCCCTCTTATGTAATCACTAAAAATGAAGAAATAAAATAAACTTTAAAAAAAGTAAAAACCGACTTCAAAACCAAAATGCACTAAAAAGTCTTAAATAAACTCTTCACCATTGAAAGGAAAGGAATCCGTTTTAGGCAAACAATTTCTTTTTGGAGTCGGTGCCATCACTTTGACCATCAAGCATCAACTATCACAGCACCGACTCCAAAAAGAAATTGTTTGCCTAAAACGGATTCCTTTCCTTTCAATGGTGAAGAGTTTATTTAAGACTTTTTAGTGCATTTTGGTTTTGAAGTCAGTTTTTACTTTTTTTAAAGTTTATTTTTTATAATAAATTACACGATGTTGTAATGGTACATCACTAGTTAAGACCGTCCACGCACAGCTTTCCGAATTCCGATCCCGAATTCGGAAAAAGAATTCGCATTCCGTGACCACGACGTCGTGAGCTTTTTATGTAATCAAAAGACAGTGTCTGAACCTTTATAGATTTTTTATTCGGAAAACGAACGCTTATCCCTTATTTGGAAAAAGTTTGTGTGTCGTTGGCTTAACGTTACGGGCTTAAATTGCATACATAAACCCCTCTTAAGAAAGCTCAGTCTTGAGCTTATCTGCAGTAAATTATTGGGTAAAAGTTGTTTCGTAAGTTCGAGTGAGCACAATAGATTTCATGTCTAAAGACAATCAGAATTCTAAATTGAATCGGACGATATAGAACAGAGGTAAGGAGAGCACAGCAGTGCAAGTCATTGTGGCCGAAAGAATTACTTAATGGACAAGATCTATGAAGATAACTGCCCGCCCTGTTGCAAGTCTTGAGATAAGAGCGAAGCGGTACATGACGGGGACAAGTTGACATAATATGGTCTCAATCTAAGGCGGTTTTAGCAGTAGGTCACTTGTCGCAGAGCGGAAAACGGTGTAACGGAAAGCTAAAGTGGTTCTATTAATAAAATGTAATGACACAAGCGGCATCTTAGTCAGTTTCATGCAAACACAAAGATCTGAAAAGATTGATGTAAATGTTGGAATATAGGCTCTATGTAAGTAGGGTTGATCGGGCTTAATAAAATGGTCAATGTCTACAACTTTTCAGCATCATCCTTTAAACTTGGACCAAATCTGCTTTAGATTCGTTCGATACGGTACGTTACGAAACTTGCGATACCATCGAACTTTTAAGACGCTTTGATGACGTTCCCGTTCCGGTCGATAACGAAAGCCATGGTTACGTAATCCAAAAGCTTATTAATGAACTTTTCTTAACTGGATATGATAGTTACCATAGAAACGCGTCAATAAGGGCTTAAAATCATTCTGCTTCTTGTTTATAGTCATCAAATAAAAAAATAGTCAGATACTAAATCATGGGGAGGTTTAAATTAAATATCCAAGTGGAAGTTCCGATTTTTATGGCGGCATCGAATATAAGCTACAAATTCTAATGAACCTGACATAACATCCAAGGAACGCTCTGGAATTTCATTCTTTTAAAAATATTTCAATATTTTAAAATTGTTTGATGTTCGAGTGACATGTAGAATGCATTTTAAAGAATTAAGATCAAAATGCAGATCGATTTCTTTGACATTTCTAGGTTTAAATTAATATGATTTTATTCTATGAGCTTTATTTCAATCTGTTTATGATGTAATCAATTTATTGCATCACCAAACTAAATCAACAAACATTGCGCAAAATTATTGCAAGGTCATAAGTGCATAATAGAGTCTTTTCATCGGGAGATTAGAATCGCTCTCTAAATAAAACTTCGTTACAATTTAGCCTCAGGCGAAATGTCTCAAGATAAAGATCTGCGATGGTTCCAATGTGATAGTTTCGGAGTACCGAGTATAGTATCATGTATTATGTCATAATCTGATGGAAGTGGGTGAGGCGAACCAGTTGAGAATCAACTGCTCGAAAATGTTGAATTGTTCAAGTCAATACTTTAATAATTACTTACCCTGATTAAGAATTAAGTACACTTGGTGTAAGGGTATCAACATTAATTGTGTTTTTTCTTTGCTAAATCTAAACTTGGATGAGTTAAGAGAGACTCAGAGAGTCGGATACATACTTACGAGGGTCAAACTGAAAGTTCTTAGAAAATCAAAAACTGATTACATTAGCCAGTTATTAGTTTTATTATATCTTTTCAAAATATTGTCCATTGACGTCAATACACCGCTGCATGCGATGGAACCACTGGGAAAAGCACTTTGCCCACTCGTCCTTAGGGGTCTCTTCAATGGCATCGCGATACGCAGCCACCGCTTCTTCAGCATTCATAAACCGCTTTCCTTTAAGTTTTTCTTTAATTTTTGGAAATAAATAAAAATCACAAGGCGCGAGATCGGGGCTATACGGCGGGTGACCCAGTAATTCAACGTTTGATGTCGCCAAATAGTCGATCGTTCGCTTGGCGGTGTGCGACGAGGCGTTGTCGTGGTGAAGGAGGATCCTACTGCGAGGTCGTTTCTCTCGAACTTTTTCCAAGACAAGTGGCAAACAATTGGTAGTGTACCATTCTGCAGAAACTGTTTTTTGATCCTCTAACACAATTGTTGCGAAATGACCTATCCTTCCAAAGAACGAGGCCACCATTTTTTTTCCCGCACTTCGATCTCTCTTCACTTTAGTTGGCAACTCCTCGAAAGGAAACACCCACTGAGCAGATTGTCTTTTGGTTTCAGGATCATAACAGTAAATCCAGCTTTCGTCACCTGTTAGTATGTCGAACACAGCATTTGAGTCACCTCCGTTAAATCTTTCAATCATTTTACGGCACCAATCCACACGATGGAGTTTTTGAGCCTTAGTCAAATTATGAGGTATCCACCGGGCGCAAAGCTTCCTGACCGCTAAATGTTCGTGGAGGATTTTGTGCACTTGACTCATACCGATGCCTAAGCTTGTCCGAATCTGCTGATAGGTCACTCTTTTGTCAGTCTCTATCATACGCCGCACAACACAGATGTTATTTTCAGTCGTCGCCGTAGAAGGCCGTCCCTCACGTACATCATCAGTGAGATTAGTGCGACCACGTTTAAACTCATTAAACCAGTTGTAAACAGTCGCACGAGATGGGGCTTCATCGTGGAAGGCCAATCGTAGTCTATCATAACTTTCTTGTTGACTTAAATGACATCGAAAGTCATAAAAAATCATTGCACGAAAATTTTCTCGTGTTAAATTCATGTTGACGTGACACAGACAATTTTCAATTTGCCGCCAAATCGTAAAACAAATGACAAATGAATGAAATGTATACTCAGTAATATTGTCAAAGAGTTCTATTTTCAAATTTTAGAATATTTTTTTTATTATATTGTTTATAAGTGGCCAGTTCTAAGAACTTTCAGTTTGACCCTCGTATAATATACGACAAAATAAAATACAAAAATATTAAAACAGTAAAGAAACCTTCTTAATTAATTAAGAAATGACATGCTAGACAGGTTACTTCACTCAAGGGGTATAATTTTGAATACAGACATATCCTACTTCTTATACAGCTGCACTTTATCTTTCCGTAAAATCAATATTAATCATTCAGTCCATCGACGAATGCCTAATGTTAATCATTAGGTCAGAATTATAACGTACTTCCCGTATAGCAAAAAATATGTAGACTTATAGACTAGCACAGACAACACAAGGTTTTGAAAACAAAAAATGGTTTTTAGTTTTATTATATTATATTTTAAAAATAATTAATCAAAATTTTACAAAGGGTTGTAATTATTTTAGAGCTAGTTGAAAAACTCTATTTTTAAGTCATATTGTCATACAAGTCTATAACTGAAACCTCTAAAATTATTGTATTATTCATATAAACCTTCCTCTTGAATCGCTCTATCAGCTAAAAACGCACCAAAATTTGGTTGCGTAATTTGAAAGATTTAAGCATCCATACATACTACAGCGGGAAGCGGGACTTTGTTTATACTATATAGTGTGATAGTGAAAGTGATTTATAAACGCTTACGTGGGCAATAAAATCTCTTCATCCAAGACGTATTTTAATGCATTTGGTAAAAATATACATTAGAGTTACTTACCCTTCAGTTAATAAAAACCTACATGCAAGTAAGCGATTCCTTTTCTAAAGCCTGAGGACGTCCCATATCTTCTTGTTTAATAATGACATTCACCGTCTAGACGAAATGCCAGTACTCATGTGGCTCATACTCTCGGGCTGCGCCGGCGCCGACGGGAGCCGATCGTGAGTCACGCGCGGTACAGTGGATATGTTAATTGCGATAGATCTATGCCTATCAGGGCGCATCGTTTCCGCAAATGTTGGATGATTATGGCTAAGTCCTGCTTATCAAGAGAAAAGAGATTGATGAAAAGGGGTTTGAGGTCGTTGACATTCTCTAAAATACGTGGTTCTTATAAGTATTTATATATGCGAAATAGAATGAACTGAATGATTCTGCAAATTTAAAAAGCCTGCAGAAAATTCAGTTTTCATAAATTTCTGATAAGTTCTAGTACCTAAGTTAATTTTGTCATATTCGTGAGTAACTTAGGTAATAACCATAGGTCTATTAGTAGAGGCCCTTAAGAACACGTGCTTAACAGGTATTCGATGTGCATTCCATGACAAATTGCACCACTATGCGATAAAAAGCATGTTTTACCACTAATCACATTAATCTGGGAAATTATTAATGTGAAAGGCTAGTCTTTAGGCAATACCCCTTGTTAGCCAGGTGTGAAACTTGCCAACATAGTTCATATTTGAAAAATAATTGTGATTTCATTAAATACGTATGTTGCGTAAGTTTGCTTTGGGTTTCTCAAGGAAAGTTGTTTGAAAAATACGCTAAAGTGAAACGTGAACATAAAAATTGACAAGTCAACATCGACGACATAAGATTACATAAGTGAATCTGTGTGGAATATTTTAATTCTCATGTTTATCTTATATTAATGAGCTCAGTGATAGCCACCAGTAGAGCATTCGTCCGTGATAGCGCGAGTTACGCGGCGTTTGATATATTACGTCTGTGGGCGGACTAAAGCGTGTGTAAATGTGTGTAAGAATCAGATAACCACGTTTGAAGTCGTGGGACGCGGCTGACTGATTCTAATGATGACATTATCGAATATGAAAGCGTGCTGGGTAGTCTTGTTGTAATTTTAAAACCCTTAGAACCTTTATACACTGTGACTTTTACCAGCGATGCAGTCGAAATGCTAACGCGCGTTAGCATCGAAGCAGTCGCAAGATGTCAACCTTTACACACTGCGCTACTTTGAGCATCGATACAGTCGCGATGCAGAAGCTGGAAATTGTCAAATTATAAGTAATGAATTTCGATGATAAATTAAATCTGTCCATTGTGTGATTCGCGATGCTGAAGTGCGATTTTAAAACGCGCGACTGCATCGATGCTAGTCGTAAGTCGTAATAGGGTCTTAGAGAATAAGAAAAGACGTCATTGTTGAGGGTGACAAGGCAAACGTAGTAAATTTGGTAAAGTTTTAGAAGTTATTTATAGCCTTAAGTTAGAAAGAAAGAGTTTTTCCGTAACGCGGATGCTTCGAATCCTTTTACTTCGTTAATTTTACGGAGTTAATAAAACATAACCCAACTAATGCAAATATAACATATTATTTGTATTCATAATGAATATGCGTCACAAATTCAAAGTAATTTTTGAAAGTCAGAAATAAAAATTCGGTTGATTCCATCACTAGTTAGAAAATATTTCATGACACATGCACATACGATACGTGCATGCAATATTGTTATTTGATGCTGATGTATTATTTCAATTACATTTATGAGCTGATTAACAACTCTTACTCACCCCAAACAAGGATTTAAGAACACGAAAGCATACAAGAACTTTCACGGCTAGTACGGTGCGAGGCCGGAATAATATCATTACACTCAATGGGCAATAAACATGGGAGACGCGACTATGTCACGACCTTTGGTGGTGTAAGGGCCATAATGACAACAGCATGAAGAGATCAGCCCCCATAATAGTGCTCTTAACAGGGTTGCTCTAGCAATGCCTGTCTGTTTTAAAACATACTTTTTTAATCATTATTTGGTCAACTTAGCAAAACAGAAGTGAAACAGTATTGATATCCACAATAGAAGCATCAGGTTGGTCTATTATATGTAGATACTAGCGGTCCTCCGCGACTGCGTCCGCGCCGTTTATGTTTGCTCCCTCTCTTTCCATCGCAGCGTTATTTTATAGCCCCTTCGATAAATAAGCTATCCAACACAAAAATATTATTCAGATCGCTCCAGTAGTTTCTGATATTAGCGCGTTCAAACAAACAAACTCTTTAGCTTTATAATATACATAATAATTACATTTATAGTTCTCAATTCTAGTATTCAATAAGTAAAATGCTGCTTCAATAAACTAACTGCGTACTGGAGTGCAGTCTGTATTTTTTGAATCAGCGAAAATTGATTTAGCTGTATACCAAATAAACTTTAATTTTATTGCAGTTCCTAAACGTTAATCAGTGGGAATTAACAAGTTGGCTGTTTTCATCGAGCAACATCCACGGTAAGTCTAAGGGGCATCATGGCTCAGTGGGAACGGACGAGCCATTGTGATGTCAGGCGCACGCCGCGGCAGAACGAGTGATAAATTCGCGTCGGGTTGGGGTTACGGACACAATTCAGCCTAAGGGAAGCTGCGCGGTAGGACTGCGCACGTAGCGAAAATAGATCGGTATATCACCCGCCACATCCGATGTGAAATGTGGTATGCCAAGTCCAGTACTTATTGTGTACAGAGGAGTTTGAGAAGAGGATAGAAAATTCTAGGCAAATTAGATATTAAATATTTCCTTTTGTGTATGAGAGATGAAGTTTCAAGTCAATTGCCCTTATGGCACGGTTTATTTATCAGCAATCAAGCGAGATAACTCACAGTGTCTCTCTCTTGAGCCAGGCAGATAGCCGCATCAGCCATTACTTTAATCTTAATGATAATGCATTTTTCTCGTGAACCGCGCTGCCTGTATGCGCGTGCGACGATTCGCGCACGTTTTGGGTCAAGGCAGCCGGGCCGGTGCAAGATTACAAATTATAGTTTAGTGCTCTGAGCCACTTTATGATAATTCATAAATCGTGTCTTATGTTAATAGCCTGATAAATGGTTTTCTATTCCTGTTTCGGACAACAGATCGTAGTGTTTCGCCCTTTGATTTGGTTCTAACCCTCCTCTTAAGGGTTGCGTAGCCGAATGGCAAAAAACGGAACCCTTGTAGTTTTGTTAAGACGGTCAAATGATATTTAACGGGCGAGTGAAAAATTCGATAAAAATACACAATATTGATCTTCGCGAAAAATTTGTCTCAACGAGATCAAAAAGTAGTTTTTGAGATAGAGTACATTAACAACCGCAAACATAACTTTATTGTTCAAACAAATTTAATGAAGAACATAGGTATATTTGCTGTCAACAAAATATTGTGGTATTTTGGCTGAGTGGTAAATGGATCCCTCATTCAATTAAAGTTGGCATGGAACCCTAAGTACGCGAGTCCGACTCGCACTTTGCCGGTTTTTAAAGCTAACTGTTTTTTTTTGCAAAGTTCACAAGTAAATGGAAATCACTGACACAAGATAAAGATTTTCAGATTTAAAAATGAGAATATAAATAGAAAAGGGTGAATCATAATAAAACTTCTGTTGCCACCTTATAAATCATACAATTAACTCCACTTTCTCACGATTTCCCTGTCGTCATCTCATTCTTTCGATTGTTACAAGTATTGCACAATAGCTTTCGATCTAAGTACTGCCCGTACTCACAAGTCTTGTGTACACAATTCAATATGATAAATACATTGTTCGCCAGTTTCCGCGAATCCGCAGACGCAGGAATTGGTCTTCAAACAATCACAAATATGTTCATTTTGAACCTTGCTCCAATTGATATAAAGTGGAATATAAAATATTTTAGCACAATAGATAGAGAATGTACCAAAATACGAAGTAAAACATTCTCGGAAAGCGGTGATGATAAATTACACGCGTATGATGTATTAGATGGACGCAAATCTGGAAATATTACGTCTGCGTCTGAGCCGAGAAGCAATCTCGAGGATATCAGGCAACTTGACATTAAAAGCGTGGTGCTTTAAATATTTACTGGAAGATAGAAATTGTTTGATAAGTAATTAATCATAACTTAGATACATGTAAATGAGTACATTCCGGTAAGGAATAAATGCTAAGTGATGAAATCGGTGTCATAAGGTGGTGTGGTGGTGTGTGATTAAGGTGGCCAAATATATGACACAAATATGATAATTCACTAATTCAAAAAATAATGGAATAGTAACTTTTTGAGCTTAATTTGAAAAAAAAACGATGTCAATATGTATTAAAAATTACAAATCGAATTCCCATCTTCCGATTAACTATAAAATATTTGTCGCATAAAGCGTATCATGTTGCGTAACTATACACACGACTCCGTCGAATCGTTTTCTGATTCTCAATTCAAGAGCCCTTTAGATAACTAGTAAAATTGGCTCCGCATTGCATAAAGTAGGAATTGTATATTTACATGATTGTAAGGTAATAATGGACGGCCCTAGTGACGCGATTAGAGCTGCGGACTTGAGTACTAAATTGGAGTACTAATAAGAGCTCGGACTATTCCTGTTGAAAACAATACAGCACCTACCTATTAAGTCTAGTCACGTTACGTCAAGAATGTCTCCAAGTCATTATTTGGTACCAGGTATTTCAGATTATACCATCATAAATCTCGCTCCATGTTGATTATAAGTTCAGACATAAGTCCTTTTTTATCCTTTCGGTAATAATTACGTTGTTTCCTCTACCCAATGGTTGTCTGGAAGAGATCGCTTCCAGCGATAAGACCGCCAATATTAGTTTCCTTATTTGTGCAATAAAGAATATTTATTATTATTATTTATTACCATCAGTCCAGTGCAGCGAATCCTTTATGAGACAATTACGTACCTATTCAAAATTCCAGGAGCTTAAATAACATAGACCACATGTTCATCTTTAAAAGCTGAAATTAACCTCGATCAGCGTGACTTGTTCAGTCGCAGTAGGACTTTTGAGTATAATCTTGGTACATCACTAGTTGAATCAGAAGTCGGTTGAAGCCGTGGGAATGATAATAATTGAAAAGCATGGGAATGGTCGGTGATCGTGATCTCTTGCGATAGATTTGCACGGTGACGGACCTAATGGTTTACTATGATGAAGGAAGCCTTCATGGCTGTTGAATGAGAACTAAAAAGCGTAATTAAATATTTAGTTTTAAAGAAATATTTTCGTTGCTGTTTAACAAGCTAGTTACCCTTATAATACGATAACTATACAGGACCTCGTTTACTTATTACAGTTTTACCATACTGCTCTAAATATTTTCCGTTATTGCAGCAAATATACCTATATTTTGTAAAACACATAATTGAAGTGTAATTTCGTTTCTCAATGTGACGTGGAAACTATTCTTTGACTTGTTAATTTTATTGAATAAATTACTACTTTCAAATCGTTAGTTGCTCGAAACGAAATGCGCGAACGATCAAGTTTATACTCTTCTCTCCATTCAATCTCAATACGCGCGCACCTTCCGTACATTTCCTATGCGTCATCAGGAAATAATTTTGAGCAATATGAATAGCCAGAATCAAAGCGTCTTTACGACTTAACTTATATAACAGGCAATAAAACGCGGGTTAAGTCACACAGGACATTCGAATAACTTATGTAAGCTTTAAAAAACTACTGGTGGTATTAAAGTCGACAAATAGCCACAATTACTCGGTTTTATGGCTTTTGATGGCGAGGTGAAATAGCATAGTGGTGTTTTAAAAAGCAGTTAAGAAACCGTATTTGGTTTTTGCGAAGAAGTTATTTCGGTAATGGGCCATAAATAAAGCATTGAATATTGGATTTTGATATATTGGCAAATATACGCGGTTGTTATGGGGCCGAAATGCCAAAAAGTTATCGAGAGATCGTGTTGTACGATTTGGTAAGTAACACTTGTGTACTCATATCACATATCTACGAAAATTGTAGAGGTATCACATCAGTTAATATTAGTAAGGAGTTATATAAGGAGATTTCAAAAAGGTTAGTCGTCATCACACGAGACCGAAGAGCTGGCAGCTACCTCGGACAAAGAATTAGCCTTGCTATTCAAAGGGGGAACGCTGCCAGTATCTTCGGAACCTTACCGTAAGGGACCTTTAGGTAAATGACATATTTTAGATTTAAATTTATGTTTTTAAGAACTTAATTATAACTTTATTAGTTAATGTTTTTTCATATTATAGTCAATATATCTCCTTGTCTGTAAATTAGTTCTTTAATATTGTTAGTCATAAGATGGCATTAGTGTTATTATATTTGTAATGTTAACACGTCATTTATGATCTATTGTCTTCGTACTTCACCATGATACCTCATGTCCTTCAAGAATTTAACCCTTATCTAATACTTGCTGTCCCCCGCGACATCATCCGCGCGTTCTAAGTTTGCCCTGCCCTTCCGTCGCAACGTGATGTTTTATTTGTCAATAAATTGGTTAATTTTGATGGTCCAGTAGCTGAGATTAGCGCTTTCAAACCAACTAACAATCAAACTCTTCAGCTTTATAATGATACTCACATAATATGATGATCAAATCGAATTTGATTCATAAAGTGAAACCATTGGAGCGCCCCTACTTAAACACATTCTTCCGTGGGAACAAAGACGACAGGTGACGTATCACATGTGTTGGCTGTCACGGAATGTGCACACCGAGGTGCAAGACCGAATGGTGAAACGTAGGGGAAATATCGAGTGATGTCATGCGATTCAGGGTTAAAGAAACGAGCCAGGTCATGTGATATCTAAAAATAGCACCACGAAAACCTGGAAAAAATATCCTCAGTGACTCAATACGTTCGATCACCGTCATAGAAAGCAAATATAACTTCGCTTTACCTCCCATCAAGCCGTAGAACGTAAAAATATCTGGAGACTTCCGTCTGCTGAATCATTCTGCACTAGAGAAGCCAAAATTGATGCATTCCGATGTATCACACGTTATGCAAGTTGTTTACGAAAAATAATTTTGTGAGGTAATTTATCTTTCGGCTGAGCTTAATTACAAGGCATACACATCAACTGAAATGAAAATGCTTATTTTTGGGCATATTAATATAATTTAAATTGCATGTTTGTTATTCATATATTAAGCATTGTCATTTGTCTTATGCTTTTTATCAAGGCAAATATAAATCAACAATATGGTAGCGCATTACGTAAATACGTACTTGAGCCAATGTATTTATTAATAAAAATGACATTGAAGATTTAAAATGTAAACAGATGCGAACAATCAATCATTCCTTGCCGCATTCTTAAACAAATGTGTTCAGATCATGATCAATAAACAATTATTTGGATCCTAGAGATTGACTTTTTACCAAACACCAATGGGCAATTGGCGATTTTTATTGTGATTCCGTCACAGGTCTATGCGGTACTTGCTTATATATGTAGTATTTGTCACAGCTGTGACAAGAAGATATTAGCATCACTAGTGCGAGTAACGGAACGTGTCGACATTTGCCAAAGGTAAAGTGGGGTGATCGCCGAACTGTGTCCCCGAGGGGGGTACCCGATCGTTTTGTAAATTGCATCTACAGCCGTAATAAATGAAATTTCTTGTGTTTTTAATTCATATTTAAAGGAAGCAATAACGATTCAATGTGCCATTTTTCCACTAGCTTGCTTAGCTAACATCAAAATATAACTTTATCCAAGTACTATTATGATAATAAAAATATGTACCTGGGTTGTTCTATTCGGAAATTCTCGGACTTTGGAAGTTGGTGGTGTTTCACACCCGTGCCTCGGAAAAGCACGTACACGAATCGTTGGTCCTGTGCCTGATCTCTCTCCGGTCGGATCAGATCGGGCTATGGGAATAAGATGAATAGAGAGTGCACCTGTGTTTGCGTACAAACTTGTGCACTATATTATGTCCCGCGCAGTCGGGACATGATATAGTGCACAAGTTGAATGAAAAGACATGAAGAAAATTTTGACGAAGTAAACAATACTCTCTCCAAAGTATTGAATTGGTTCACCACCAATAACTTGTTGCTGAATGCCAGTAAAACTAAATGTGTAAAATTCACTTTGCCTAATGTAAAGCAACTTACACCAAATATTGTACTAAATGGTAATAATCTAGTTTTAATAGACTCCACTGTATTTCTGGGCATAACACTTGACTCAAAATTACAGTGGGGACCTCATATTGAAGCCCTAGCTAGGAGGCTAAGCTCGGCTGCCTTTGCAGTTAGAAAAATAAGGTATCTGACTGATGTTGAAACGGCGAGGCTTGTGTATTTTAGTTACTTCCACAGTATTATGTCTTACGGTCTTCTCTTGTGGGGTTCTGCTGCAGACATTGATACCATATTTATTTTGCAGAAAAGAGCCATTCGTGCTATTTATAAACTTAGTCCTCGTGACTCCCTGAGAGAGGTCTTTAAGAAAATCAACATATTAACTGTGGCTTCTCAATACATTTTTGACAATATAATGTACGTCCGTAAAAATTTAGTTTATTTCATGAAGAAGAGCGACATTCACTCATATAACACAAGAAATAAACACAAGCTTGTCGTTCCTAACTTCAGATTAGTTAAAACTAGTAATTCGTTCATGGGAAATTGTATAAAATTCTTTAATAATATACCACACAATCTTGTCGAATTGCCGGTTGATAAATTTAAGAAACACGTTAAAAACACGCTTATGTCTAAAGGCTATTATAAGGTTCAAGACTATCTGAACGACACGAATGTGTGGTCTGTCCAGCCTGCACCGACTGATGTACTTACCTTTGATGATTTTGATTTTACGGCAGCTAGTGGTGACTGAGTTTGTTCCGGCGTTTCTTCTCAGCACTTGCCTAATTGTCTGTGTTCTGTCTCGAAGCGCTGGTAGGGCCCAAAAGATAAGGAGACATGATCCGGCCCCTTCAGGGCACAATTATTTTTATTTTATTTTTCACTGTACATTTGACGTTCATAAGTGGCATATTGTGTCCTAAATTGAATAAATATTTTTTGATTTTTTGATTTTTTTGATTTGGTTAGTCGTTTGTGACTGGCCACCGTAGTCGAAATCGGCTAGGGGAGTATTATTACTTTATTGTGAAAATGTAAGTGTAAAATGAATTTGAAGGTATAGATACGATAAGAACGTAACAAGTAGGTTTATAAAGTAAAGAAACAATGCAACAAAGACATTTACATAGGTAGTCATAAAATACTAGTACAAAAGTGAAAACAATATCACGCGATTCGTGCGATGCTCAAGCAAGATCTCATATTTTTTATACATAATTATACCTACTCAAATATGAAGGTATAATACTTACATACAACGTTAATGACCATGTTTACACCTGTTTGTACAATTTATTTTTGTTTGAATGAATACAAGCGTTCAATAGCACTTTATCAGTATTAAAAAAAACATTTGTTCGAGTTTGGTGCAATGTGTGCCGGTCCATTGGGACGGACAGATGTTGCGTCGATATTTTTTGCTATAAGAACCCCACAAGTAAATGTTATTGTTATTTTTGTGGAGTTCGTTCATTTTATAGCTATATCCTGAAGAAGTTGGAGCCAGATTTCTAACGTCTGTATTATCGCTAACGTTAATGTTACTAAAAATATTAAAATTGAACTAGATTCATATTGACGACTCAACTTTTTGATCATTCTTTATCAATCATTAAAGCCAACATAAAAATCACATAAAATTCACTTTTAAAAAAAGTGAAACCCGACTTCAAAACCAAAATGCACCAAAAAGTCTTAGATAAACTCTTGACCCTTTAAAGGAAAGGATCAATTTTAGGTGGTTTTAGAGTCGGTGCTCCAAAAACACACTTGGTGGTACTTGGATAGTTGATAGTTGAGATGGTCAAAGCGATGACACTGACTCCAAAAATAAATTGTTCGCCTAAAATGGATCCTTTTCCTTAAAGGGTTAAGAGTTTATTTAAGACTTTTTCGTGCATTTTAAGTTAATTTTATTTCCAAATGGAAAAAAATGGGTTGCAGCTTTTGACTGTGTTCTTTAATAAGCTACAAATCACCTATCATAAGTTCTGTCATTAAAATAACTGAACTTCTACGCGTTAAGGAGTTCCAGTATTAGCTCAGCTCCACACATAGTTGTCAATCAGACGCAAGAAAAAGTCTTCATTAAGATTCTAGTACAAAAACACTAAACTTGCCATTTAAATTCGAGGTTTTCCCTCGATTGGTAACCAAGATCCTATCATCAAATCCCGACTAGGCAACAATGAGACTAACTAGGAAGTATTACCTCTAGGTAAGCGTATTTTTTTTCGAATAGGTCGACAAATGACTGAGATATGAGGTAACATAGATAAAAAAAACATAGAGTCGAATTGATAACCTCCTCTTTTTTTGAAGTCGGTTAAAAAACGACAACGTCACCCCTCTGCTGTGACTCTTTGCGAAACTATTTGTTTGTGTATTTTTTATACATTCGTCCTAATCCTGTTTGTTTATGACACACAGTATGCGCTTAACCGTTGCTTATTTGAAGTATGGTTGATCCATGACAAATGATCAGATAGAACAAGATTTAGTTGACATCAGCTGGGGGATTTAATGTCTGTTATAACAAAAATAAAGAGCCATTTGTCAAAAACTTTGTGGGTCTTTTTCAGTGTAGAAGGGAAAGTTTTTTTTAGATGTATTGTTATTACTTCACAATATAACACATTTGTCCACTTGTGTATTGTTCCGTATTATTTAAAATACTTGACCAAAGAATACAGGGACTCATTTCTAGAGCAAACCAATTATTCAAAACAGTTTTATATTTTTGATACAAATATACTAGATCAGGATAACTATCAACGTGATACCTGACCTATAGTAAAAAGTACGATTACACCATAATTACGAATAGCAACAATACTGTAGTACCGCAAATTATCAATTAATTTCCTCGCCATTGTCAGTGCGCGCGCAGCGTGTCTATAGTGCATCGCGCAACGCTTTGTTAAAAAATACGGAGAGAAATCGGTTTATAATGCGCACGCGTCCTTTTTCGAAAGGGGGCAGTAGCGCCCTCTGAAACAGGGATGTTATCGGGAATCATTCTCACGGGTAAATCAGTGATGGTCGATTTCTTGCCAGATAGATTATAGCTCGTGCATAATATCACCCGTGATGAATTCGACATTATTTTGTTACATTTTCTCGTAGTTAAGCAATTCGCATATAAAGATCCTCGAATAACATAAATACAATAACATAAATCCAAAATAAAATAAAATATTTACTACAGTACAGTTGCAGACATTTACAAATTCAAATATCTTTATTCATAAAGAGGTGATTTTACATTTCCATGTTGCGTCGAGGATTTCTTTAAAGTAAATATATACTTGTGGCAGAATATTCCGCTCTCCATATTTATTTAACAATATATTAAGAAAATACTCGTAAGTAAACCGTTTTCTAAACATAATATCAATAAAGTACTTATTGTATTTTTTTATCAAAAAGTTATATCAATGTCGTGTGTAAGAAATGAAACAAAGAAAGATAACCAATCAATATGATTTAAAGTTTTTGACAACACAATGTAACCAATATAGTCGAAATCTTGTAGATCGATTTGCAAGAAGAGCCATATCCTATTCCCCTGTCATCTGAAACCATCGTCCATGGTCGCCATAGCAATAGCCGTTCAAATTGCATTTCCATTGATGAAGTTATCAAACGCAGAATTTCTGCTACTGCACGCGCCTCGCGTCCCTCTGAGGTCCTAAGGGAGGGAGGGCATGTATGTCCCTCTGGCACCCTCCGTCTCGCAGATCCATTATTTACGCATGCACGGTGCATCGGGCGCATGCGAAAGTTATAAGGACGCGATCGTGCTTTGTTTTCGGAGGGAAAATGAGACACTTCGAAAACTTTCGCGGTATTTTTTCGATGACTTGGCTCGAGATGTAATTTACTATGAAAATAAGTACACAATAATCATTAAAAAGATTTTTTTATCTTCACGCTAAAAGAATAATCCAACCAAGACATAAATTCAAACAACATATAAAAGATAATGTAAGACAAACATTTAAGACAAAACGCCCGACTGCTCTTCAATTCCAAGGTAATGTTCAGGACTCAGGTGGTAATGGGAATGTTGACCTCAGGCAAACAAACATCCGAACCCTAATAAAATTTGATTTACATTTATCCCGTAATGACAGCTCATTTGACCGTTTTTGTTCCAATCTCTTTTACACAATAAACGGATGAAAAAATGGACGTTAGCACGTTATAAATTTTCTCACCCATTGTACTGAAACGGTTTATAAATCGTCAAGCTATATCCCTGGTTATATTAAACAGGGGACAACCCTTCATATTCACTGAGTTATTTCTGTTAAATTTCCATCCAGAGGGGTCGAAGCGACCGTAGGATTTATTCGAGTATTGACAACGTCAAATGCATTCTATCCCTGTCATGTTACATAAGCTCGGATAGGGTTAGGTAGTGTGTGATTTTGCATAAGGGATAAGTCCAACCCTTGCAATTTGCATCATGATGTTGTTACAGAGAACAATGGCGACGGTTTCTAATATTTTGCATGTGGAGCTAAAATAGTAATCATCCAATTTTAGGCGTACAATTTCATTTTAGAACTAAATTATTCCTAATTTCCTTATTGTGACCTGAAAACTGTTAAAGTAAAAATTTATAACCGGAAGTGAAAACGATATTTTATTAAAGCGCTTATATACGATAAATGAAAGGATAACAATAAAGGCGGACTACATGGTGTGAGCAGGTGCATGCATATTTGCAGACATGGCGAAACCATACCCTGAATTTGCAACTAGACAACTCCAAACACAGTGCATTCATTCAAGATATCAAATATAGACCAGCTTATTAATAGGTATGGAAGTTAGTAAAGCGTGATGCGTGCTCTAAATACCTCTGCGTTGCCGACGCAGCGGAAGCGCGTGCGCAGCCGGACTGCGATTAGTCAGAAACGCAGTGTCGCACGCATATAACTGTTGCGGTTTTGTGACGGCTTGTTGTATGTATCGTATTTTTCAAACAAAGTATAAAACATAATAGATCTCATTCAATCAGTTACAACAAATATCCTGTTTTACTTGTAGGCGCAATCGCAATTCGCATCATCTCTTTTGGTATCGATAAATGCAGTGTGCGTTCGGTCTTTTAGAGTTTCTTTTTCGAGTTCACAATTTGTGGATTGGTCCTATTTTACATTTCTGTCTCTATTCGTACTTTTATAATTGTCTTATCACCTAGGCCCGTCTCCCTTACAGAGTAACGTCAGTATCTGCTTTAGTATGTTTAAGGTTTACATACAGAATAAGAAAGCATTTTTCTTAAGGAGCCAGTGCGATACAAAAAAAATAGTTTATTTATCCTAGTGATTTCAACTCGAAATGAAATCGAGTTACCCAGCAAAATTGAAAGCTAACAAACAGTTTGATATAGCAATACCAATCCACCGTTTACTTTGGTAGCAATATCGGTGAGAGTTACCACAGTAAGTTCGCAGCCGAGCTATTTGTATTCTATGATTGATTTCCTATTTTCCCCCGAGACCAGAGACCAGTTGGTGCTAAGTAGCACTAGGAGCCTTTACACGGAGCGACTGGGATTAATAAATTATAGATTTCTATCAAGCTCATGACACCATTTAAATACTTGTAAAGGATACATGACAGTCCAGCAACATTAAACAATACCTCAAAATGACGAGATATGCTTATGAGCTCATGTTTAGACTAAATGCTGACTACTTTGATGGCAATTACAAGATTCTTAACGTTTATTTCAGTAAGGTCATTAGCTTTTTGTGTATTATAATTTTCATTTGCATAAGGGCGCCACCATAGACATATTGTTATTCTATTTATATGTATTAGGAGATGTTTCATTCTAAGATTCGAAGTGTGTAAAAGCCTTAAAGAGCCTTTCAAACCCGATGGTCAGCCAAACGAGTTTCAGCAGATTAAACGTTTATCGTCTGAAGATAAAGTGACAGCATATAGTCCAAACAAACTATCGATCATTGAAATCAAGTAATCGGCATGATGGGTGACCTGTGATCTAGCACACAACACCATGTAGATCCTGTTGATGCTGTATCTAATCTAATATGCAGTTATGTTCGGTTTCTGCTCTAAAAAGTTTGCCTTTTGAAATAAGGACAATTATACAGGGTGTTGTTTGGTCAGCGATGCCCGACTCAGGAGTGGTTGTACAAACGATTCTGATGCCAAAAGTATAAATATGGAAAAAGCCCACAAAATGAATTTATTATTTGCGATACTAGCTAGCGAGTCAAAACTACCAGTCGAGTCATAACTAGTCATAACTAACGTCAGGTCACCTCTTCATAGCTTACTAGCTACGGCGTAGTATTAGGGTTTTTAGTAGATACGCGCGAGGATGCGAATTTTCCCACTCATTTTCTTTAATGTTTTTATTTTTATACAACTTTCATATATTAAATGTTTTTTTTTTTTAAATAAGCATAAGTTATACCATCATCCCTGAGTTGGATGTCACTGACCAAAACAACACTCAGATCTCGTTGGTTTAACTACAATTATTAAACTTTGAGGCAACACTAATAGTGTAGTGTTTTCAAAACATACCAACCTATTCATCTATCTATATTATGATTCTTATGACGTATTGGAAAGTCAAAACAAATGACATTGCAAACAACGAAGGATATTTTATTATTATGACATGACTTATTAGTTATTATTATACACAGATATAATAAGAGTAAATAGTGTTGAGTGAGATGAAGACGAGTTATATTTAGCTCAAACAATAGTAATGTACTTTGTAATTAATTAAATTAATTACCCGTCTTAAATATTTCCGCCTTATTGGTAAATAATTACGTATTTTATATTTGTTTCAAGCCTTACGCTCTTAAGACCTAATGGGGCATAAACTTCCACGAAGCTTAAAAATATTTATTAATTACGAGCTACATACAACATTAAGCCTTAGTAATATATTTCAGAGTTGATTTTACATTAGCTCTCATAGTTCAACAAAAGACAATGTATGCTCCACTTCTAACTAAGCTACGAAGGCAAGTTTAATGAGCAAAGTTTGGTCTTAATAATAACTTCTTGGCTTCATATATGGACAATCCAACTTTAGTGTTTCTATAACAAAACGTTCTATTTCACGTCTTTTGTTTCTATAAAAAGATATTTCTATTTATAGAGTAATTGCGCACAAAATAGTTTGATTACTTCATTTGTAACATACATGACTACGCCGTCAGTATGCCAATCCTTCGCAATTTCGAATGCTGTAGTTTTGCCGCTGAACGATACCGACAAGGATGCAACTATTACATCTAGCTATGTTAGAGCGAGACATAGCATATGCGAATTTCGCATGCGAATGCGGTTTTTGCACTAACAGCATAAAAATACTAAAATTTCCCATACTTTACATTTTCAAAACGTAGTACGTTATTTTTGTAAGCAATATTCCTGAATCATTCCTTATAATCAGCAACTTCGTGTCTTCGAGAAAGTTCTATCGTGATGAATAATGGCTAAACTTTTATCGTTTATTTTCCGTTGATACAGGTGCAATTTATCATTTTGAAGTACAAGGATAACGATAAGATATTGCACTGCCTATTGTTTTTGATAAATAAAAGTAGCGCTGCCTTTGAGATTCGATTAGATACATGCATTTTCCTGGTAACATCGCATTTTGCAAGTGGTTTATCAATGATATTCACTCTTAGATCTTCAGTAGCTGAAACTATTTGAAACATGAATTAGTCTGATTTATGTCCATTCAAACAAATCTTAATATTCTTTTCACCATAGTAGTAGTTTATAGCAATAATTATTATAAGTTAACGACAATGTCCAAGGGTAGGTTAGGCACATCACCGATCTTGGAGGCGATCATATAAATCAACACTTATTCAAACGTTCGTAATTTGTTTATTCATAGGTCCCGTATCATCCGGAGCCCGCATGTCACTGCGCAGCGAAGCAATGAGATAAGTGAACCGATTGTCGATCGTGATGGCCATCGAGCCAATAGAAATGATCATAGGTATAAAATAAAAATTACTAGCAATCGGTATTGAAATTACTTTGCAGAGTCCACCAGAAGTCCGTTCAGTTTTGTTTTGCTTGTCAATTATTGTTAACAATCTTGACATTCCTTTAACCGAAAGAATTCATTTTAAAATAAGATAAATACAACACTCACCAACAGCAATAGGTAATTCATCAGTTAGCACTGAGATCTTTTTAAATCAAATAGTAAATTAATTTTATTTACTGATATCATTTCAAAAGTCATAACAAAATTGTTTACAATATTCGACTAACAAAGATAATCGAACTTTATGTAAACCGATGTATCGGATTTAATCTCGATAGCCATCGAGTCAATAATACGCCGGCAAAATAGTGTTTTATTTGTTTTGGAATTTTAATATTGATATATGTACGTTAGTCTTAAAGGTATCTATTGTATGGGCCTTTGTTGCCTGCAATAAATGATTTAAAAAAAACTATCAATCATTCCATATCAGATAATGGAAGTCGATGCCTGATACTATGATTGTTATTATTAAAACTATTTGCAGTTTATACTATAATACAAACACTGCTTTAAAAAAATTCGTAAAAACCTTCCATCCATCGAAAAGCTGGAACTTCACTCATTAACTTTTCGAGCGCAATCCGTCTGACTAGTTATTCAAACTGCAGGAGCAGCAACGCAGCGTTGTCGAGTTTTAATTAAAATACTGATTTAAAACTACGCAAGCTGCATATTTAGTTTGTATGCAATCAACAAGGCGCCACTGTAATGGCTACGGCATTTCAATAAGACCAAGAAGTCACGAGTCTCATCAATCAATTGTTAAGATGCATTTTCGACTAGTTGCAGCTGCTTCTTTGCTAGATAGATTGGTTTTGTGATAACGTCCCGATCGTTACTGGTTCGGAGCCGGGTCATAAGATCATCGGACCGACTGATAGAGGCCGGATCCTGAACTTGACAGTTTTGACCTTAAAAATGTAGGTACTGTTGCGCCAGACAAGCAAATGATTTCAATGTCAGATGTTTTATCACTACATATTATAAAATAGTATAATCGCGTATGTTTTTTGTGATAATAAACTTAAAAAACACTGAACGGGTAATGAAGTAAACAAAACATGCGCCGCGTAACGGGGTCACTAGTTAATCAAAAAGGCACAGTTAAGGAACTATTATTCCCCTAAACAAAGAGGTTGTCCGATTGAAAATTATAATGTTCAATAAATACATCTAAAGTGACCGAATTATCTGGTGACTTCTGACTGCATAGAATGACCGGAAACTAGATTAATATTATCTCTTAATGGCTCCGACTATTATTTGTTCTAACTATCCACTAGTTTATAATTATATTTGTTTATTCTCGTACTGAGACAGTAAGGTCCATAATAGTTCCGAGGATAACGAAACTGCATTATTAAAACTAAGTATATTATTTTTTATTCTATCATTGGTATTATTTATCTCAAGATTGTTCAATACTATGAAATAAATATTAATAGTTTTATAAGTTTTGATCACGCATTATGGTTTCTTTCTTTTGATAAGGTGCTGCCAGTAATAACAGAATGTTTGCGATCCCACACATTCAAATCACTTGCATTATTTTCTTGGGAAAACATAACATGATACGTGTACGCTATCTATCTATAATTATTGGTTCCGATCAAAATGAGTGCAATGAATGTCGTTGTACCGTAAGTGATTCTTATTTTACGTCTTTTTCTGATATAAACCGTTTTAATGACGCTATAAAACGCACTTTATTCATTAGAAATCTGCTAATTTAGTAAAATGATTGTAGAGTTACGACTTATTGAATGCTTCGAGTATAAAAGTAGCCAGTGAGACGTAAGCGGAGTCAATTTGTAATAAAATACTGCTTCTAGTCAAATGAAAAAAGCTACTTAACATTCACATCGCTAAAAATACAGGAATTATCGAAATAGATTATCATGGCATTAGACAAATGTCCATGCGACGATACTGAAGTCCAAAGTTTTCAGCACCTACTAACATCTTGTCCCCGTTATGCTGCTCAACGTCTTAATCATGAAAACAGCTGTAATAATTTAAATTGTACTCCCTATTTCCCTTCAGAAACTATTCATATTTGGACCCGTACCTCACCCGTTCCCATAAAGCGCATAATAGTAACTGACCAAGAGAAAATCTAATGCAACAATAATCAAGCGTCTACTAATGTGTAAACGCAACTTACTACGCTTCCGAATGCTAAATATGGTAACGTCTACTAATTAATGAATAATGGATCGAGAATAGCGAGGCTAGTAATATTTTATTAATTTCTCTGCAGTTTAACGTCTCGATGATGATGATGGATTCAAGGCAGGATGTGTCGTTCCGTAATTGGTGCATTTGCAAAAGAAGGAGAATGTTTAGATTAAAATCCAAATACACCTAATAACTGAGTTTTGATTTCGTAATTCGTTGTCCAACTTTACAATGAGCATTCAGGAAGGTGTAACAAGTAATTGCGTTTAACTTATACAGATGCACTTGTACAACTGTCAGTATTCCATATTCGGCTTGGGTGGTAGTATTTCAATGGCAGCTTGTTCAGCTCCAACCGGACAACACAAATTACCCGCTTCGCCAATTGTGTACATTTCTACAAATAAGTTTGAAATTAAACACCGACTTTTACATTCCCGGCGTTAAGAACGCAGTAGCCATTACGACCGGTCCAGTAAAGGAATTTTCTCTTTCCCGCTACTGTAATTCGCGGAAAAACTTCAATGTGAATTTAATTAATTGCTTGTCACTGAGATCTATCAGAGTTGAGCAATTGAGATCTCTAACCAGAAGATATACGGGTCACACTTAAATCGCAATCAAGGGAAATTAATGACTACCTTATTTGCCCGTATTCATTGTAATTCATTAGGTCTTAGGTTACTGGAGACGGGTGCAGGTGGCGACACCTTTCGCCCCGCCTATATGGGATTCCAGCTGCCGTTTTTTAAATCCCATAAAAGACTCGTGCTCGACCGGTCATTGCATTGCATATTCTTGCCATCCGATGCCTCAAAATCGGCAAAAAAATGAAAGTAACGCAAAATTACACTTTCACATAACTTTTGTGCATAAGTTTTTTAGTAAGAACCAACAGAAGAAAGTCAACAGCGTTTGTGTGGCTTCGTACACGCGTGTTTGCTCGGGCCCGATAACCAGCGTTGATCGGAACGGCAAACATTTTGTTTGGACATGACAAGGCGCTAATCTTGTGCGCCAACGATCGATGCTCGCACGGTCGATGATCCACAATGCTACAAACTCTTAGCAAATATGACCATATTACAGTTTCTCGGAACATTTACATTGCCAGTGTTTTAGTAGGATGCGTTTGTTTTTTGTTTTGGATGCAGATAATCGAAAATTTTACAACATTTCTCTTGGACCATCAAAATTTTATCGACACAATTCATGGAATATATGTACATTGTGTTTATATGTTTTAGGAAACTAGGGTACTGCACTGAACCGTTTCTCAAAAGTGGTTTAGATACGTTTAACACACATTCCTAAGTTAAGGGGTCTGTGTCCCATTACTCTCTACTAGCTGGATAATGCCATGATTAAAGTGTACCGTTACTCACTCTCGACTTGGTTATTTTTCTCATATAATGTCAAGGCATTTAAAACTATCTGGTTCATGAGTCTGACTAATTACAATAATTTAGATACAGCTTCATGCCTTTTAACAGAAATGGAATTAAGACACATCGCGTCCGAACAGATTACTCGTAAATCAAAGCGTCCAAATTTGTGGTATTGATACATAAATGTATAAATTTTAATGGTACCTGTAAATCGATTGCTGCTTAGATTTACAAACTGACTTTCTATATATTTCTATTTCTACACAAGAATATATTAAAGAGACTCCTAATAGTTACTAATCTATTATCTTGAAACGAGCTGATTTCTAGGTACACCTAATTATTCCCATCAATAAAACGATTCAACTTCAAATAGTCCAACGAGAAAGACCATAATATACAAAGATGCTATCTATTCTACAGCAGTAACAAGAACTGGGCGTAAAATATTTTTCCTCGTCCCACGACGAAGTTAATTGAAATTCTATTTTAATATAGGCTCCAGTCCGACGCTGGCGGTCGTCTTTCCTTTTGGGACAGATCTTCGTCAGACCACATTCCTCATGAGACCTGCCAATTACGAAGGATGGAAACACTGAATCCCATTTTTTGCCAACACACGACCGTTATTCGACGACTTCGACAATCGTTAACAACCCAAACCCGCCGTATAAGGACCGGCTTGTTCCGATTTTCTAGCCTCATCGCACATTTCCACTTTTTTCTTCATCATTGCGACCCTACGCGTGACATATTGGTGTCAATGCAACAATAAAATTTAACGTGCATTTATTCATAAGAACGCATCCACTCCGCGCGTCGTGTGAATTGTCGTCGGATTCGATTTTACCGATACGCGACCTCTTAACCAATATTTGGCAAACATTAAATCTTTGGAAGACGCAAATGAAGCCTCAGTGTTTTTGTTCGAAATCGAATTAATTTAAAATAACAGCGGCAATCAATCCGTACAACGCGAATCGTAAAAGTCGATGCGATCTCGAGCTCAATCGGATCAAGGCTGTTCACGGATTATCGATACAGGATCGAAAAGTGAAACCGAATCTATATCTAATTACTGCGATTAGTCTAACATGAATAGGTCACATAGACCGGTCGCGGTCGCGAATTTCTCGCTTGACTTTTTTGGTCATGTGACACAAATAAAATAAGGTAGCATTCAGGATGAAGTCTGTGGACAGAGTATTGTTTGTAGTCCTAATGACACCAAAAAGTAACGCTTGGATTTAAGAAACAACACGTAGAATGACACGGCGGAATTTCGAGTAAATACTAACTGTACAAAGTTACTTACACCTACAAGTTACAGTTACAGAAAAACAACCTGAAATAAAATCACAACAAGTGCTTTCAATTGCTCGACACAATACTTTCGGAATGGTAATCCAAATCTCACAACTGCAATAAGACGCTTACAAAATAATCCAAGGTTATAAAGACGAGGGACCTACATTTCAACGTAAACGGTACATGAGAACTAATAATAACAAGTAACAATGAGTGAGCTGGATGCGTGGCGTCATACCCGCGCGCGCCACTCGTAAAACTAAATCAGTCCAAGCAATTTCCAGCTTAGATGCAGCCACGAATTGAGAAACACCAGCAACTATTAATACTTTAGGACTAAAACCACACCAACAGTCTGGAAACACAGACTAGACAGATGTTCCCAATATTCTCAATGAACAACCACTCGGAGGATATGCAAATCAATCACGCAAAGTTATAAAAAATATTAGTTTATAGCCCGTTTAAAAGCCGTAAAACCAGACCGTAAATTAAAAAAACCGTCTCAGATCACGAAACTGGAGCTCACGATTCTTGCAGGTATTGAAAAAAATCGCGTGAAGTTGACGAAAGTGAAGCTCTATGTTGGTCAACGCGAGGAATTGCAAACGCGGTTGACAAAAAGAATCAGAGGGGCTGGCTTTCACTGCGCCCATAAAAATGTAAGGCCACAAATACATCGGATGTAGTAGAAAACGTGATTAAATTTCGCAAACTACACGCGTCAATGTAAAAGTGGATCGAACCTTGGCATCTGATGTCCTGGCCAAAGGCCAACAGAGCAATTGAATGAGTGACGATTAGCGCCGACCGACAACCAGGGGTAGACGGTCACGCACATTCGGTCTATTTTGGTGAGGTTGGATCTTGAAGTACCTGATTAAGAAAGCACTTGTAACGAATCCATTGAGTCAGATCAAAACCGTATCAATGTATTCCGTATCGCCTTAGCTGCGTGTAACACTATATTTACGCTGACCACAAATGCGTCTACCGAAAGCTATAAAATTTCTTGCCAATGAAATATGTAAAACAAATTACGTCGAGCGCAGTCAGAAATTATTGTTACGTGATTTTCTCAGAATATTATCACTATAGTAACGTGAAACTTCTCTAATTTAAATTTAGCAATGAAAAAAGGTATGCGCCTCATATTTTCACGGATCTTTTAAAAATTTCTACACGTTTAGGGTCGAACCGTTTTAATGTTGGTAATTTAGTTTTACGAGAGCCCTGTTCGTTGCTGCTCAAAAATCCACGATTCGACTGGAGAATTTGTAAGCAAATGGGAGTTAATAACTGTTAGATATGAGACGGCTCCTGTCGAGTTCTGTGTCAGACGTGACTGGCGAGCCAAAGACTCCTTGTTGGTGTCACGTACACGGCGCGCTGTCTGTCCGCCGGGTCTTATCAGCCCAGCAGTCAGAGACACGATGTGTTCTACAATCGTAAATGTCAGGAGAAACAACAATTCCATCCATCAATTAACCGACATGTAACTTGATATTAGGACTTTGATCCAAAATGACGATCTAGAGGTATAATTCAAAATAATTATTTGCCTTCATTGTAAGCCGTTCTGCTCAAAAAGTATTTAAATGAAGCATAAGCATCTGTTGACAAGATGTTCCCAGAAACATAAAGCTAGTAGGTACCTAATTGTTTAATGTGAATAAAGGTCAAAAAAATAGGAACACTTTAGGAACGATTAAGCGATGGTGAAGATAGTGTCGCTTATAAAGATCAGTGGCTATACTAAAGGTCTTGAAGTTATCTCAGGCTCGACAATTATCTCTTGGTACCACTAACGATTGCTGTATGAGTAATGGGCTAGATAGGCTAGCTAGTCCGATAACCGGTGAAAAATTTGGCAATGATCCCGCCACGAATACGCAACGTCATGAATGATTCAAATAATATTTATGGTGGGTCTAATATAAAAATCTTATATTATTTGCTTTGGAAGTTTCGGAGTTATTAACATTATAATAAGTTTTTTTTTACTACTGAAGCCACCTTAAATTGTTATTCCTTTAATAAGGCATAATATTACTATTTTGTTTTAGTGTACCTTGGATTATGTTCGATTTGTGGGTTCGTTTTCTTAAAGGTATTACTATTTGTGATTATCAATAAGTGGTTTAAATATTGTATAATTTGTAGCTTGCAGTTCACTTGTAAGCCCTGGTTATCCTTACAAACAAAAATAAATAAATAAATCTGTAAATATGAGAAACGCAAAAATACGCGAAATGTATATTACTTTCTTGGATTTCAATGAAATTATTTACGTTACTTATGGGACTTCCTGGACAGTATTCAAGTCGTAGTTATATCCTACGACATAACAAAGTAGATATGAACATTACAATACAAATGGACAAAACGAAGTTTATACAGTATATGACGGAAGATAACTCGATATACCATAATTGTGCCCTTGGCAAAGTACTTGATAACAAGCATAATAATGATAATGACACGCTTGTATGGTAACCTTGGATAAGTACAAAAATGATTTATGCCTTTTTGGTCGGCGGAAATTTTCGACGATGCGACGTGATATTTTTTTATATAATAATAATTAATAGTAGTTTACCATTTTGCGTTAATGTTGGAATCATAAATTGCGAATTAAATAAATAAATAAGATATTTTTAATGTAAGTTTTTTTTTTCAAATATTGTTTATTCTAAAAAAATATTTTTTCTAAAATTTAAAACAGTAAATTATCTCTACATATCTGAGAGATAATTTACTGTGTTAAATTTTAGATTTAACGAAAGAATGATCATAATCATGATCATTCTTTCGTTAATAATCATTAGGTATACTCGTCACGCAAATGAAGCCATTAATGTTGTCAACAGGAATTGTGGTGTAGCTAGGTATTATAAACATGCGACAAGCGGAACGCCAGATAAGCCCGTACTGACGCAAATAAGCAACGTTTTATAGTTCTGCAAAAAGAAAAGCAAACGAAATATCCCCAATGTTTGGAGATCTCGCTCACCTTAGTTTCGGAGTTGTTGGCGTTCATCCAACTGTGGATGTGGACGCTTTGGCTGTCGCCGAAAACCGTGTACTACCACAGTTTATAAAACTCCAAAATCCGCAAACCACGAGCACAGTTCAAAACACAACAAGCACGTCAAATTCAGAAATCGTTTCGAATTCGATAGAGCACAATAACCAATAATGGTCTTTCACATCACATCAAATATTTGCGTAGTCACAGGTGTATGGGTGTAAATAACGCAGCGTTAGCGGCGACGACACGTGCGTTTTCGTCGGAAAACCGCGAATAATTGTGAACAGCGCGCGAGCGATACCCCTCTACCACGACCGGAGCTCGCACAAGGCGCAGCCAGACTGACGGCACGGACGGCGCGCGCGGCCGCATCCTCTCAACCCTCGACGCAGCCGGACCCCGGCTTACAAAGCCATATTTTTTTCCCTGGGCAAAAAATAAGATGCCTTGCACCATCCGAGCACCGCGTTTTAGCCGTGGAATCCAACCGCTTTTTCTGTCAACCGAGTAATTATTCACGCCTTTTAAGGCTCCCTGAATTTAACGCACATGCGTAAATAATGACAGTTGTCATCGTCATAACAATTCTCGTGGTTCGATATTTTCCTGTGTCTTCATTTGCACCGATTAATCCCTAAACGTTTTGCGATTTGCATTTATATTGGAACTATTTTTCACTATTATTAGCGCTGTCGAGAAAGTTGCATGGATCTAACAACGACCTCTATGTTACACTAGACACGCTGTTTAGAACAAACTTTGTTCTACAGTAAGTTAAGGCCAAATGGAGCATCTTTGTTTAGTCTGTTGCCATAAACTACCATGTCAAAACGTCCCTTACGTCAAAAGACGAAACAAATAAATTACTTAAATATGTTTTATAGCGCCCGTATTTTAACCTAATTAGAAAGTTATGTTTTTGTTTGGTTGTATGTAGTAAATTAAAGTGATTTAAATATTCGTTGATGGCGTAAAAGTGTTATTTTCCATTTTCTCACAATTTTCATAGAAACCCAAAGATCAATCAAAAACAGACATGCCAAAACTCATAAAGGTAGAATATGAATTATCAATGTGTACCCTTTAAAATTATAGGGCCAAGTTATATCTATGAAATATGAGTTTTATTTCAATTGACTTTATCATTAAAGCCAATTTTCTTAACAAGTCCAAAATTGTGAACAATATTTTAAAACTTTTATCATAATATCAGTGAATAAATTAATGTACTATCTAATAGAAAATATATCAGTGTTAAATGATTGTTTCTTATTTTTAAATCAATAATTTTGTTAAAAAAGTATGTCAAGCAAGATTGTTTACAATATTCGACTAGAAAATAAAAACGGACTTTAAGTAAATAACTGTCTGTACAGGAGTAGTATTGCGAGATAATTGGTACAAATTATGTTGTTATAATATTGGTGGGCACATAATTACCCTTTTATGTCATATAAACTTTATCATTTAAAATAATTTATTTTTATTTTATTATTACAACAAAATCCACAGCTCTCAAAATTACAGATTTACATGTTTCTTAATACTAAATATACAGCCAACATTGGATTTGCATTTTATAAACAAATAACATATAAGTGAGTGTGACTGATGTCGTCAACCTTTCTATGTAATAATACTAGTACATATATCGAATCATTGGCAGAAAACTAAACAGCTGCAAGATGTCATATCTGTTCGATTACTCTTTGACAGCTCAGTGTTGTTGTTGTAATGGCTATTGTCATGTTTGGAAGAAATGGGGAAAAATTAACGATGTGATATCTTTTTGGGATTTGTTTATTTTTAAAGTGATTTGTTTTCTCTTTTGCTTGAAAACGTTTTCAAATATCACGATGTTGAAATGTATGTGATATAGTAGCTTAAGATTGATTGGCCAAGAAGAAACACGACAATAATCTGCATCAAACAGGAGAAAACAAAAATATTAAATAGCAACACTTCATACTTCTGTCGTTTAAAACTATGACACAAAAATTGTTCTGAACAGCGTGTCTAGTAGAATACATATAAGTCTATGGGATCTAATTAATTGTTTGACTATTCTTTAGTTCCTTGACACCGTAATTAGCGACGAAAGTTCCGTTAGGATGACTAATTTAACTAGAACCATTATTGTTTTATGGTAGTTTTACCTTTCAAATCACTGTCTTCTTCGAGCGACTTATTAAAACGACCAGTTAGCTACACTGAATTGGTTATTCAAGGTCGAAAGTGTGTCATATCCTGGAGTTAAGTTAATAGGTCGGTAATGATAGGCAGAGTGTGTCCCGCTAGGTGTTAGGATCACGTAGAGCCAACGGTACACGTCTGCACATCGACGAAGTCAAAAAGGACAGCCACGACGTTATTCAGAGAGTCGGGAAGCAAAGAGCATAAATTTTGGTGGCATAT
Organism: Pyrausta purpuralis; assembly: GCA_963924145.1. Classification (NCBI taxonomy): domain Eukaryota; kingdom Metazoa; phylum Arthropoda; class Insecta; order Lepidoptera; family Crambidae; genus Pyrausta; species Pyrausta purpuralis. Next base: position 4,576,498 of record OZ001649.1, on the reverse strand, counting down.
TTGGGACGGTGCCAGGAAATTTGCTAAGTATGCAGCAAGTTTTAAGTTGAATTTCCGCCAGTAGCTTCTTCGGGTCTGATTCTGCAATAATGGATAGTGATGACATTCACATGTACAAGTTCTTCAGTTGACTTTTTGTATGGATTGATGAGCATTAGTTTCTACTATAATAACAAGTAATAGACGTCTGTATTTCATAAACCAAGTGATACCTACCTAAAATTCCTGAGATCCAGTTTTCAAGTATCAGGCTAAACTAGTTTTTTGGGACATGACGAGCTGAATAAAACTTGTGTTTTTCTTATAGGGCGTATTATTGTCACCTTGCTAAGAGCTTATAATTCGGTTGCTGTTCTGCTCTTTCTATGTCATCGCTGACTTATTTGAATAATCGTTTCACCTCAGGTTTCGGGGACAATTGGTGGTTTGATATAACGAGCCTCGTAATTACCCCGTCTGGCATAGTTCGCGCATCGTCGGTGACTACATCTCATCTTATACAAAACCTGTTTTATATGAACTTTCCTAGCGCAGAGAGTCCATTCAGTGATAGTCCAACTTACAATAGAAACAATAATCTTGATGATCTATACGTGCGAAAATCATCGCCATCGCGAACGAACGTAAGATTTACGATTCGAAATCAATATTATTTCGATGGATTTAAATAGCGGTATATTTGGATTTAGCAATATTGATTTAGTTGAAAATGAAGTTAAAGTCAGACGATTTAAAATAAATTAAATCTAGCAGCAAGTGCTTACACTCAGGTACCACCAATGGTAAGACTGGGTCAAGAATCAATAATAACCGATATCGAAAATATTGCCGCATAACGTTTAAACAGTTCTCTAATGGTTATCTATTTGTGGTAAGACGACTACTTCCTGCAATAATTATATTATATTTATTCACTGAAAACTTCATTGATAACTCATCTATGTAATTTACAGTTACCATAATTGGAGCAACGGGAGCAGTCCTGCAAAAGGCATGGAGTCGAATAATTAATAAAGTTTTGTAACGGCCGATAACAAGTCGGCGAGATTAAACAGGAATCTAGTCGACGATTGTGGTTATTAATCATGGCTCTATTGAATCTGATGCGACGTTCCGAGCTAGGCTTGGAGCTGGTATACAGAGTGCCAACATCATACCATAACATAAACACGAGTATGTCAATGATTATATTAACGATGACTTTCAACTAGCGTGATACGTTAAGACTCTCACGCCTAACCACCTTATGAGTCAAAATCGATTGCATCTTGCGTTGTCTAGACGCCCATTTTTGTATCGTATGTGCAAGCGATTTACGTTGAAAAGTAATTAGGCGCGAGAAACCTTGACCGTCCATGTGTGCTTAAAATAAAGTAACTATGTTCAAACTTTGACGACACGTTTGGTGCAGGGGTTGAGGTCCTGAATACCGAACCAGCGGTCGCGGGTTCGTATCCTGCAAAGGGAAAATGTTTGTGTGATGAGCACGAAGATTTGTACCAAAGTCATTGATGTTATATGAATCCAAGTATTTATGGGAGACGCCCCCGTTAAAATCGTTGTCTGGTACTTCCAAACACAAAAGAGAAAAATCCTAATCACGAAACCATGCCATTGGTGTGTTGTATTGATTCATTAAATATGTAAAGGACTACATTTTTCTGCCTCAACAAGTCCCTTTGAATGTCGTGAACTGTAACTGATTTGTCTCCATGACTACGCAGTGAAGTTCTCACGTAAGACACGGTCGTGGACTCGTGGCGTAGCCGTTTGATGAACACATAGAGATCGATCGGGCATTCCGCTTCGTTACGACTATCAGACTGCGGAGCTTCCCGCATGCCGCCGCATGCGCATCGCGATGGCTCCTGCCTCGCTTCATTATTGAAACAAATCAAGAAATCGAATGGTTTAGAATGTTTTAACACTCACAGTATCATATTTTATATTCTTAAAGATGTAATAAGAAACCAAAAACTTTGGCCCGGTTAGCCAAGAAGTTGCTGGTTCGGGTCCCGCCCGTGCGCAAAATGTTAGGTTTCTTATTTCATCTTTAAGAAATCAAGAAATCTTCATAGTTAAACCATTTTGGATGGATAAGACTGAAACAGTGGCTCTATTCGTTATAAATACAAACTGATTTAAATCTGAGGTAAAATTGCGTAAAACAAATGTATTCATTTGACAGTGCAAAACGTACAGTATGATCTGTGGCCGTTCTGCCGGTTGACAAGTCATACAGTACGTTTTGAACTGTCAAATGAATACGATTGCTTTACACAATCGCACCTCATGAGGTTTTTTTATTATCAATAGACGGGACTAACACGTTTCACACAAATGCACGCACTCTCAACAATGAGCAAAAAAAACGATCCACAATGTGAAAAAGATAACACTTTTGCGTTATTTACTTTATTTAAGTTAAAACGGCTATAGGTGTTTCTCTACCTACAGCACGATTCACAAGCTTCGTGATTCTCTCGTTCTTCAGCACACAATCTCATTCTTTACCGTGTCTAAACGTAGAAGCTTCCTGTATTGCATAATTAATCTATTTTAATAGTGCCATGAAGAGCCTATTTATTTAGCTAACTCTTCAGCCATTATCACAGAGGTAGTACGTACTTCCTCAATTTGTGACGACAATTATCGCAAATCGTTATTTCCTCACGAGTTTGTTTCGCGTTTGCGAACGAAATGGGTGGTATATGTTACCGTGTGCGCACGATTCGAATAAATACGTAAGTACCCTAGTAAATTAAATTATTTAAGGAAATAAAAAGTATATTTTATTAACTTACGACTCCAGATACACCTAACAAATATGAATTTCAATAGGTACTGATTTAAAAATAATTTATTAAAGCAATTTAAAAAATACAATACGTGTATTACGAGCGATCTAAATCGAAGCGTTTATTTAATAAAAAATGTAAAAAATATATAATTATTACTAATCATACAGTAACTATATATGACTTTGTTGCTGTTTCAAGAATAGTTGTAGAAAGACATAACAAACAACTTCATGTAATGTGATGTCGGAAATGTTAAACAAATGAAAATCGCACTCAAAGGTCTATTTGTACGGTGGCTCGACTTACTTGGTGGTTTCTTGATATCCCTTTTCCATATTGGAACTTTTATTAAATAATATATTTACAGCTTTGTTATTACGTTTCAAGTAAACAATAGACAATAAATATAACAATGATAGTAAATCGTCGACGTTATGAAGGAAATAAGGAAACATTTATTAATACCAAAAGAAGCAATGTTAAGTTATAAGGAACAAATCAAATGCGTCCTACTTTCCTTGCTTTTTGTTACACATGCATAGGTAACTTATTTTGAGGTTCATAAAACTTTTTCAAAGTTAGTTCAAGTATTCACTTGGGTTATTATCTATTTGTGTCTTTAACTAACTAATGATTGCTTGTATTTATGTATTTATTTAATATTATACATCAATCCACAGCTCTTAAGACTAAGAATATAAACAATATTTTATATATTACCTACAGCCAATAAAGGATTGTAATTTATAAATTGCTTATTTAAATTAATTACAGGTTATGAAAGATAAACTTACAATAATAAGAAGTATTGAAACTAACTCTCTGATATCATTAAAAAAACTAAACGTGCTCATATAACACTTATTAACTACAGTTATAAACAAAAAAAATTAAATAAAATAGCAAGAGAATCATTCTCAGAATAATACTTAAACAGCGAACCGCCAAAAGTAAAAAATTTAAGTAAGTATATATTCATCTTTATCATAATAGCTGCCATTAATTTATCAATCATCCATCTAGTATCATAACAACTAATCGAATTCTTATTTGGTACAACCAATCTTGTAATAATTTGTTTCGTTAGTGCTGCTGTCATGATTAATTATTTGGCAAAACGGAATTTGCACGACGAATAGCTCAACTTAATTACCTAGCCCTTGAGATCATACACTTCCTACTAGAATATCAGTGCAATCGAATTGCAAAGATTTCCGGGCCGTTTTTGGCGAAAATTTGGCGCTCGTCTTACAGATATTTGCGAGCACGGCACACTGAATTAGAAATCCAGTACAAAGAACATCAGAAATCCTAATTCTTATACTCGTAGAGTACCTAGTCTTGTCCAAGCAATATAAAGATGTTATCCAGCCCTGTCTTTTATGAATCGTAACCTGTAACAGATCTAAAATTTTTATTGTCCTTTATTACGCACTTCTATTCGACTGTGGTAAAAGTCGTTAACTGTTATATTGATATCATAATGACTCTTACGTTGATTAATTAGATTGGCTATTAGCAGCCGTAATCAGACCTGGGGCAGGATAATATCAATTAGAAAGTAGAGGTATAGCAAATAATTTATGAACGCGATGATACTAATTGTTCAAGTCTGGCTCCGGAGGGTCGTGTGGGCGAAGAGGTACAGTTATTAGCAGAAGTGATATGTAAATGGTGTGTTCTATTGACCCAATTTAGAGATAAGTTAGAGCCAACGCTTTCAGTGTTTGATTATACTATTTAATTTCGTGTGAGCTGTGTCTAAATATCAAGCAGTGTTTGTTAGAATTATTTAGACCATATAAGATAGCATTAGATGCGGACGGACCAATAAACAAAGACTGCTTGTGAAACTTACAAATCCGTTTAATTGAAAAGATATGTTTGAGTACCTAACTAAACAGGAACCACATTTTCATAGTAAAAAGTTAAGTTAGTCCTGTAACGACCCACTGCTGGGCAAAGGCCTTACCTCAACTGTGAGGTAGTTTGAGCCAGCCTGCGTGATGGAGACGCGGGCTGAGTACATTTTCATAGAAATAATAATATTGACTGCCTCTTTTGGAAAAGTTTTTTTATTCACTAGACATATTTGAGTTGAGGACACATACAAAAGATCATTAATTCTACTGCCAACCATAAGCCATAATTTTGTCTTATTATAAGTAACTATAAAGGAACAAAAAACCCTGCTCTTTCATTTCATACCATTTGTTCTTCCATAATTAGGCAATCATTGACCATTTAAAAGTCTTTGTTTCCCGTTAACTCGCAATCTTTTTTGCGAAACGCGATATTTCCAGCACTTTCCCTTTTCCATTGTAGTGGGTATTGTGTTGGCTGCGATTTATATCGTGGTTGGACACGGACGACACGACTCGGGAATCGAACCCGCGATAAACAAAGCAATAAATATGTCCTGCCAGTTGCGAGTGACCCGTTGGTACACATATGGGCCTAGCTAGACTGCTTTGTGTCAAATATGGTGTCGATAGATGGAGGGTGATATTTAAAAGCATGCAAAACTCTGAGGAAAATACAAGTATAAGGTTTAAGATTATCTATTATAAAATGTCCATATATTACAAGTCAAGTAGTCAAAAAAGCAAAAGGAACACCATATCCGTATTCCATCGCCATCTCCGTGATTGGTACCGCCTATTGTATACTTTAGTGATCAAAATAACGGATGCCACATAAATTAATCAAATAGATACAAAATGACACTTCCAAATGGAGTTCATAGCAAAATGGCATTAGGCACAAAGTGTAGCTATTCCAAAAGTGTTTAATCTGTAAAAGCAGTCAAATTCAGCAAACATTGGGCCGCAAACGGAAACAACGTATCACGTAGCGATAAATGCCACCAATTAATACCGGTGCGCGTGCGCAAGACCGCGGGTATCTGGACAGGTAGCACGGTGGCAGGGCTGTCACTAGCCTAATGGCCAGAATCCTATTCTTAAGACTCGTTATGCTTATGAGCGGTTACATTTGATTCTAGAGCTGCACAAGTCTCCTAATAAACGGAAGTCGGGAGAAAAGTCATTTTAAAGTCGATCGATGTCAAGTCCAAATAGGAGATGGTGCATAGCAAAACTCAGCTTGAGAGTGGAGAATGGAGAACATTTCACTGTTTATAAATAAGTATTTGAGTACAAAAGATACCTCATTTTGTAGTAATCTTTATCATAACAATACTAGTTATCCCCCGCGACTCCGCCCGCACCCCTCCCCTCCCGTCGAAGCGTGATGTTTTATAGCCTTCGTCGATAAATAAGTTATCCAACACAAAAATATTTTTACAAATCGGTCCAGTAGTTCCATAGCTTAGCGCGTTCACACAATCTCTTCAGTTTTATAATATGAGTATAGATTGACACAGCCTGTATTTCTCTTATCAGAACTAAGGTTGAATGGTAGAGAATGCTTTTGTCCGCATTAAGTCCGATATGTAAAACATTTTATTTTGTACATGAAGTTAAAAATAAAGATAGAGATCAGTAGTTTATATTAAAACAAGCGGACCCGACAGACGTTGTCCTGTCTACACGTCTTTAATTTGAAAATTAAAAAAAAAATGTGAATCTAAACCATTCCCAGATCCCCTTGAACACACACAAAAAATTTCATCAAAATCGGTCAAGTCGTTTGAGAGAATTTCAGTGACATACACACTCACAGAAGAATTATATATATAAAGATTAGTGTATGGCAGCCCTAGCGTGAGAGCGCAGGGCATTTCCCCGCTAATTGATATTTGCATCGGCTACCGCGCGCTGCGCCGGCGCTCGTTAGGGCCGCCGCACACGGAACCCGATTACGTGTCATTATGTGGGAAATAACACTTCGTTAATTTTAAGATCTTAATTCCAGTGAGCGATATAATTGCTATCATATCCTTAGGCAGGTATGTCTTGTTTATCTGATTTAAACGTACGAGTTGTGTTTTTCTATTTCAAGCTGCATAGCCGTACTTTAGTAATTAAAGCATTGCCTAAAACGAAACTCATTAGTATTATAAACGTCAGTTTAGAATCACGTCACTAATTTACCAATATTTGAAAGAGAAACCAGAACTGTAAAATTTATCTTTTAGCCTGTCTTGTACTACTTAGGACTAATAATATTTTTACTTCTAATTACGCTCATATTAAAATAAATGTATACTCGTAACAGTAAATTGTGCTTATTTAATATAAAATCACATTATCAAATCAAATTATGCATTAGAATTAACTTGGCACTAATGCCACCGAATCATTTACATAGATAAGAACTTATTTTGTCATAATCTCTCTTGAACCCGACAAATTGCGCCTTGTGTAACTTATCCGTAAGAAATCTTTATGAAACTGGCAATTAAATGTTGGAAACATACGGAAATAGCTAAATCCATAATGTTCTGATAGCTTAAGTAAAATTTAGTTAGCATAAGTTACGGCGAGAAATTCTTAGCGACTCCCAATTATACTTTGTTTATAACTATACAGGGTGGCCCAAACAGTGACGTCCAAAATGTTTTTTTTTTGGATTCTTTATATCCTGGTCTTTAATTTTATCTAAGTAAATTTAATTTATACGGATTATACTGCAATAAAAAACCGGTATTACACCATAAAAACGACGACTTCCATGGTGCAGTGGCTATAAAGCATGCTGGGTTTCAAGGCGTCGCCGGGTTTGATTCCCGGTCGGGTCAATATAGAAATCAATAAATAAATAAATAACACCGTTGTGGTAACACCGTTGTGTCTCGATTTCCTTTGGAATCCGAGCATTATATGTGATTGCTGTCCAATATGTATTCCGATGTATGAGCTATATATAAAAAGTGGAGGAATTATTTGTTTGAACATTCTCAAATTAGCGAAGAAAAAAATATATCTCATCAACTTCGACTTCGATTCATCAATTCGGTTAACATACATAGAGTTATTTGAATAGCCCAGGATGTAAAGCTTCCAAAAATATTTTTGGTTGTCACTGGGCCACCCTGATGTATAGTAAAGCCTGTTTCTTGTGGTCATATGCAAAAAAGACCTATGAAATAAGGTGAAGATATACAATCTGATATAAGCTATGATAAAGGTCTATATACCTCAACACTCGAGCGGTCGCATGAGACCGCATAACAATAGAATATCTATTGTGTCTCGTTCACATACGCTTGAGGGATATAAGGATATTATTTATGATCTACGTCCGTTTTACAACCTTTAAATATCCCTATTAATCAGTTCCAATGTGTTCTGAAAGGATGTAAATGGCTCAATTCCTATTCACAAACGTGACGTTATGTATTAGGATTGCTGTAAATATTCTCTAATAGCATATTTGGCTCCAAATAAAGAAATAATCAAACCGTTTATACCAAATAAAAGTTTACTAGACTAGACTAGAGGTTCTATAACTTTCAACGACTGTAACTTAGTAAGGTAGTGTAAATCAGCCGTCCGTGGTTCACGACTGAATCCCATCACGTAGTGCAACATTGTTCAAAGGGCGCAATATACTTTAGGTTTTATAAAGGTTTCGATACCAGTGTACTCGTATATGGAGTAGGTAGAGTTAGTTATACCAAAATGTCGTCGTGATTTTGATCGTTTTTACAAAAGGAATTCAAACTAAAAGTGAAGTAATTAAATATGTAGGTATAACTGACTGGTTTTTGACGTGAAGAAAACTTTTGACGTTGCCTCGTGAGTCATGCAAAAAGTAATATAAGTATTATTTTAGAAGAAAGCCAACAGGTGCCTTATGGACTGGTTTTTAACAACTCGTAGTTTTTTTGCTGATAAAGATGATGATACAAAAGAATAACAGTACCTTACTCAGGCATTGAAATATGTTAGGACATGGATATGCAACTAAGATGGAATACTACATAAAGGTGTTTTCGCACGTCATGATCCGTGCTTTATCAATTTTTACTGAGGCAATTTCGTTTAATTGCAATACGACACAGTGATAGCAATTCACGTTAACTACACTTGTGCAATAAACAGATCCACTCTACTATGACACAAGCTTAAAATATTGTTAAATTATCAAAAAAAATGCACTTTATACATTTCATGATTTTGATAATTGTACGGGCCCGTTTTACCATCGAAAAATTAGCACTAACCATTAAAATTTGAAATACGGAATGTCATTTCGTATATAATAATAGACAGATAGCGATACTGGTTACTTATTAGGACATCAACATTTATAATGCGTACGGCAAAGACGTATGATAGGACACTTGATACGACAAGACAGATTTTTAAAGAATATCATAGAAGGGAAAATAGAAGGGAAGAGGGGAAGAGGACGGCCTAGGATAAGCTATTTCGACCAAGTGAAGGAGCAAATTAATGTCATGTCATATCAGGAAGTAAAGAGGAAAGCAGACTGTAGAAAAGAATGGCGATTACTCCAAGAACAAGAGCGTGGCTCTTAAATTGAAGAACAAGAACGGCAAAGAAGTGGAACTCGATGCCCGCTTCGGTGTTCCTAGTGATTATCCGAATCCGAATCTTTGCAAAGTTTGCTTTTTCGGGGCGACTTCGTTCCATCTTCGCTTTCGTCACACTTGGCTTGGTCTGGAGTCCAAAGCAAACCCATACTAAATTAAAAAAAAGTGAAACAGACTGTAAATGAATAAAGAATACATAAGGAAAGACATAAACTAATAGACACAACTAAAGTTTTCTAGAGACGTCCTACAACAAAACATGGATTAACCACATCAGTAAACATGTCACTGCTATTCCGGGAACAAAGATGTGACGATGACAAAAACTAGTGCTTTGCGTGGATATCGCCAGGTCAACACTTGCATCGTGAGAAACGTCTCGTGACCTTGCTGCGCCATTTTGGGCACGTCGTTAATAAGATCAAGAGCATAAGCTGGAGGAGAACAGACGGATCAATAATTTTATAAAACATATACTTAATTCGTATTTTAATTTTGTCGTCAATGCATGAGGCACAATTTGGGACAACAGTTTAAGATTTATTTTTTTAATGAATCGAGTTTTTATTTTGATTTAAAACGTTTATGGTATGTTGTGGTCAATGTCAGAAACACATGATAAGGTAGCCATTGCGGATTTTTAATTTGCGCTTAAATAAACATAAGAATTAGTACCGTTACCATGAGTTTACGACGGTATTACTTGCTAGCGACGAAGTAAAAAAAAACTATAGAAAATTGCACAGCGCTTCTAGCGGTCACTGAGAGAACTAAAATTTCCCATACAAAAAGATACGTCGTCGCTAGCGAAAAAAACCGTCGTCGCTAGCGAGTAAACTCATGGTAACCGTACAAAGCACTCATTCTTATCGTGTTTGTAACGACAGGTGTATCTGTTGAAAATATAGCATATAGTCTGCCCTGTCTGCATTTATATTGGCTGTTGCAAACTGTTTATCCCACTCTGAACGCCGCGGATCAAAACGAAGATGTTATAAATTTTGACCGCAACAAGAAAATAAGCGTGGATGCGAACATAAACAGCGTTTAACGGCTTCATTCGCTGACGAATGCCCTGACATATTGAGGAGAAGGGTTTATGGATGTATCGTCAGCCTCTGCTTTCAAATGAATAATCTACGGTCAAAACAACGAATTTTTGTGAGAAGAAGGTACATGAAAATCTCTTTAAAATTTCTCTTTTGAAAGAGTTCTTTAAAATTTGGACACGCAATAGCAAACTTATTGTCGAAATATCAAACGATTGTCGTTTACACCGGCACTTACGGCCTGATTTTAATATCTTCATAATTTCTGGTTGGTGCCATCTAACAGATACTTCATACAAAATGACGTTCTACATTTGAATTAGTCGTTAGTTCTTATTAATAAATCGATGGTGAAACAAGCCCTTAGGATACTTACACGTTTGTACGAAACCTAGTTTCGATAATATTTTAAAATGAGCTTTTACTAAATTATTTATCAAAATTATGTGTCAGTTTTTTTAAGTTGAGTGGCCAATAACTTCTACGTTTACCTTACATGAAAGTTTATCGCCGAGTATTTTACACTTTGATGTTTTTACAAGGTATCGAACACTGTTGCATTATGCATTGTCATATAAATTTTGACGACCCGTCTGGTGTAGTGGTCGAGAAATCGCCTACTACGCAGCGGGTGCGGGTTCGATCCCCGCACAATACAAACATTTGTGTGCATGAACATGTCTGTTTGTATTGGTCTGGGTGTTTTCTATGTATATCATGTATGTATTTACAAAAAAAAAAGTATTTAAGTATTATATCCGTTGTCTGGCACCCATAACACAAGCTTTGAGTAGCTTACTTTGGGGCTAGATGGCGATGTGTGGGAATGTCCAAAGGATATTTATTTATTATTATTATATGTTTCCAGGTAAGTTTAAAGCGTTGACATTTACCTAAAATAAGGACCTACTTATTTCATACTTAACTAGTGTTTATATTGCAGGTACAATAATTTTCACTTGCATCTTGTTAAGAATGAAGAAATTTGTACCTGAAACAAATAAACATTTAATTTAATACCAAAACATTGCAAATATATCAACAACAAAAAAATATGAACTCTGAAAAATATTTTCATGAAATAATGGTCATGTTTTAAACTCTATTGAACGCAACATGAAAGTATAGTTACTGACGTAAAACTGAAGAAGTTAAAAAGCTTAGATAACAAACTACTACATGCACAGTAAAATTAAATTATTGATAAAATTGTGCAGTAAAAAACATTCTCACGCAACGTCGGTTTTAGATTAGAATTGTAATATTCCGTTTTTTGAACCCGTTAATGTCTGACTTTTACTTTTTTACTAGCCGATAATATCTACAATTATGTAGCAAAATAATGTATTATATTCTGTTGCGTATATTATATAATGTTATGCTATAGTAATTTTAGTCTTTCTTAAAAAAAATAACGTTTGAAAATGAAGCAATGACGCATACGGAGTCTAGGTACCAGCGGTAGTCTGAAGCCTCATGTGTACAACATATTGTGATGTTAATTACATAACAAATTGGATCGCAAGACACATGACTGTGCATAAGTTTGAATACTTGCTACGTGCTAAACTTTGGGAATATTTTGAAGGATATAAACATATGGTGTCAATTGCTATACTGTATTGCAAAACCAACCAAGAAATCATAATCCTTTTATTTGTACACCGTATAAAGTCTTACCTGCATTGTCAAGAACTCATTTATAACCACGCGACCAAGGACAGCCATCGCAAATCATCTTCCAACCTTTCAAACCAAAATAGAAATAATGAACAAAAGCTGATCCAGATCATTATGTATTGATGCAGAAAGCGGGATGACGACACCACCGATGATGAACAGCGCTGCAGCGTTCGCATAATATCATTTGAAACAGTCCAAACAATAATAACACTTAGAACTTTATTCTTTAAGCTACTTTTGTGTCATGCACACAAAAGTAGATACGACCTTATTGTAAAACAATGTAGCGCCCACGAACAAGACAGTTGTAAACAATTTACAACGTATGGAAAATAGTCCAACAAGTGATGCTGGTTGGTGTTGATTCTATTGTCTCAGCCAGAACAAAAAATAAGGACTAAAACAACTAGAAACGTCTGTATGTAAACGTTGAGATTATAATTTCAAATACATTGTCTCGTGTTGTAAATAAAAAATAAATAAGTTGAGTATTTAAACTTTGAAATAATACACATTGCTATAAGATATAGGAGTCCAGATTCGATGGACAAGAAGTGTCCTTTTTATGGATCAATGAGATAGGTTACAAAAATATTGTGGTGAAATTATTTTATATTATTTTTACGATTTATTAAGACTGAACTAGAATACGAATTTAGTAAATAAATATTGCACACCAAAAACATACATTGCTCTGATACCAAAGTAAGTAGCTAATGCACTTGTTTTATGGAAATCAGACACAACGGTGGTACCACAACACGCAGATCCGAGACAATACAAAAAAAAATCCACTCTGACCCGACTAGGAATCGAACCCGAGACCACGGAGCGGCGACGCTTTGAAACCCAGCGTGCGTCGTCGTGTCAAATTTTTAAGTAAAGTATGCGAATGTCTGTAACATATAATTTGAGATCGCAGAGCAAGACGATCGTTATCTCACATATTTTTGGACGCGAAACGTGAGCAATAAGTATGAGACAATACAGTCGTAATTAAACAACAACCTAAATTCACAAATGTCGAGGGCGACTTTCACAAGACTAGAGCTTCTCGGAAAAAATATCACATTTCAGCCTCCCCAGCAATGCGTCCAAATGTCACGAGAAAAATTCGATCAAGATGCTTGACAATGCCAAAAGGTCAACCTGTCAGCGAGGAACGGACAATGTTACATTGCCAAAATAAATAAATAAGGTATTTTGTCGCGAGAAATTCACAAATCGATGAAAATACTTCACCCGCCTGAAATACTGATTACGCAACACATACCTATATAACGAAAGGCTGATTGAACAAATTATTATCGTATGCCCATTTAAATGAGAATTCGTTCTTTTCATTTATACCATTTAAAGTAGGCGGGTCGACTTAACCAACAGTATAATAACTTAACTACACTACTTGTTTTCTTATTCTGTAATGGGCAAAGAATTTATTCTCAATTATTCGTCGATTCGTCGAAATATGTTCTGGTTGATGTAATTGATCCGCTGTTGAAACTGTTTTTATTTGTCTGATAATATGCCCTTTTGCCAGAACTTCTGTTACAATCATTGGACAATAAAATGTTTCATAGTGACTTTGTCCTTCACTTGGTCGAAATAACTTCTCCTAGGTCTTCCTCTTCCCCTCTTTCCTTCTACTTTGCCTTCCATTATATTTACTAAGAACCTGTCATGTCACATCAGGTGTCCTATCATGTTGCCTCGTCTATTTTCTATTACTTTTAAGATATTTCTTTCCTCATCCACAATCTTCAACACTTCTTCAAAAGTAAATGTCATGTCGTACCAGGAGGTCAAGGAAAAGGCAAATAAAAGAAAAGAATGGCGATTACTCCACCGACAAGAGCGAAGCTCTTAAATTTAAGAAGAAAATGACTTTGTCAAGTTACAAGTATGCAAGTATTTTTGTCGTTTTACAGTAATTTTTATATAGCTCAATATTTTTACATGAAATCACAAAACTTTCCCTTCCCCATTTCTCTTGTCCTGCGAACATGAGTTGTAAATTAGGCTGAACTATTTAATGTTTGAAGTGAAACATTATGGTGTCATAAAAAGCAAGCTGCTTTAAAACTGATTAATCACATGAAAAGCCTTTCAAAAACTATAAAATGTGACTGAAATTTATAATACAGGTAACCAAGCGAGTTGCGTTTCGTTTCACGGGACAAGTAATTAAATGGGTCCAGCGAAATTCAGTGAGATTCCGATCAGTGATGACTGCGAGATAGTTGCACGCAAGTTTTTATTATGGGACACAATACACTTGCATTATTGTAAGAGGGTTTAATTAGCAAATCGAAAACACGGTTTCGGTAAAGACTGCGTCCACCACATCTACAAAATTGTATATTAAACTATTGATGACAACTTATTTTAAGCGGTGTACTATTATTTATTCTGTGACGCGGTCTCAGAAAAGCCTCCATGTCTGTCTTAACATCATTCAGACATTAAGTGTGCCTTCACATTAGAGCGATAGCAGCGCAACAGCAGCGCGTCTCTCTAATGTGAAGGGCTTACTGCTGTCATTTTATGTATGAAATTTACTGCAGCGCGACTGCCGCGCAACCGTCGCGCTGCTAAAGTCACCTAAGTGTGATAGCGCTCTTATATATTTTAATTTTTTTGCACTGTAAGTTGTAAAGTTGGCGGACTAAATGTCGAAAGGCATTCTCTACCAGTCAACCGCTTAAGAATGCAGAAAGTTTAGTGGACACTAGAATCAAAGGCCAGACTTTTTGGTAGTGGCAACGTTGGTCAGTTTTACAAGTTTCTATTTATCTTAACTTATTCAGCCGGTGGCCAGAGCGAGGCATTTGAGGTACTAACTACGGTGCATATAATTTCAGACACTAGAGTTTGCAAAAGCGCAAGACATCAAAGATACCGTTGACACAAAAAAGCGTACAGATTTCCGAAGCATCTCAAGAGCATAGCTTGACAGTATGGTGCAGTCAATCTCTTTGTGGACGCCAGCCTAGCCCTCGATATCCGTAGGCCGATAAGAAGCGCTCGCGTGATATGCCAACTGTGGTGGGGGCGGAATCTCGCCACCATCGCGCGACGGCGACAATTCTTATTGTTCCTAATTAAATGCGCGGCCTCACACCCGGTATCGCCGATGCTGGCGACAACACGCAAATTAGTGGGAACCACGTCAATTGGCACAGTGGTGGAAAAGTGGATTGGTTTAAAATAAACGAAGGAAAAAATTGGAATTGGGTGTAAAAGTAAAATTGCATCTCTCATCAGGTACCATACGAGTTCAAACTTTCTTAAACTCATAACACAGATCATTATCGCAATACCAGAAAATCATTATTCGGACAATGTTTGGAGCAAAACCCCCATTCTCTTACTTGCACTCCTCAGAACATAACAGTTACGGTTATTTCATTCATTATGAAGTATATAACTGATAAATATAAACACAACAGCAGTAAAAAAAACTTCTGAATTAAGACTTAACACTACTTACCTAAACAAATACCATAGATAAAACTACAGCTTTTCCCAAAGGAAGTTTCTTTTCATCGAGGCACCGGCACCGATTTAACACAAAAGCGTCTAGATAACGTCACCGTCATTTCCCTAAAAGCTTCCTACTCCTCGTACTCCTTACTAATTAGCCGAATCCGGCGCGAGTTTTCGACGGTTTCCCTTAATTGGTCGCTTAATCGGTGTGATTGCGATCGCTCGATGTGTGGTCAGCACTAGTGTTGTCCATAGAGAGATGCCTCTCCATAAATAAATTGGGTATTATTCGCAAATGAATGATATTTTTCGAAGGCAAGTCTAGGGTAGAGCACAGATGTAGTCATATGACACAAGTTATTTCCACATTTAATGTTACTCTATCTAGACGTTTACTTTATTTACTACCTCTCTTAGATCAACCACCGACATCCGCCCAAGATTGTCATTTGCAAGGAAAGACTCTACAGGCCGTTACTGGTCGGACATGATGCATAATCGACTACATTTTGCTTACCAAAGGGGTTATTGTGGTTACATTAGTGGCTATTTATAAAAATAATAAAAAGCATCGATATTGTGGAGCAATAGTTAATAGGTAGAACAACACTAGCTGGCGCTGGGCCTATGCCCAAATCAGCGGCGCGATCTCCGTGACACTGAGAGTGCGCGCAATTATGCATGTGGACCACACAGCGAACTCGCCTTAAGTATCGATAAATTGCCCGATGATATTTTCGATATGGTAGTGAATAATATGTAGTGGAAATTCGGGGTTACTTGCAACTATGTACTTGTTAAATGTAAGTAGTTTAAGTACAAGAAAATCTTATAAAGAAAATATTGTCCATTTAAAAGGGAAAATAAAATTCCTTACCCAGCTTAAGCAATACTCTCACACGACATGAGAATACTACTCATCACTATTCGCAAAACGTCAGATACGTGACGTCAATTAACAGAATCACAGCAATCAGCTGATGCAAGTCAACAGACGCGACACACGTGGTGCAACAAAACAGCCAATCGATTCTAATCACATCGATATCCCGACTTTCATTCACGCGTACGGGTCGAGTGAATCACGACATTCACGACTCGCAGGCGTCGGACACAGTGACATCGATATAAATAGACTCTCGGATGTAAGCTAACACGGGGACATGACAGCGACACCGCAACAGGAATTTTATTCCGTTACAATGTGCCGATCGTGGATTTGTGAAGTAAAATCGCTTGTTGGAGAAAGTTTGGACAGGACGATGTCGATGCGATACATAGATAACCTTATCGAAATTTTTGCTAGTGTGATAACGTAACACCTCTCTTTTGGAGACTATTGTTTCGTTGTTTTGTTTTATTTCGCAGAGATTTCATTTTCGAGTAAGATCATGTATAAAAAATGTTGACGGAATCCCTGATTTACACCTTACTTTTTTTTGACGCTCTTCTCTAACTGACTCTGAATGTATGAGGCTGTATATATCTGACGAAAGGATATGTTACTCAACTCGCTCTGATACTGGCGACCAGCGAACGATTACTTTTCGTTGATAATATTTTAGTTGCTTAATGTTTCTAGATATATTACATGTACCTTTTTTCTCCTTATCAGCAATAATTCTCAGTATTAGAATCATTGCCACAGATACACAAGAAACTATGATCAACCGGAGGCGATAGAAAAACAAGTCGTGTTGTTCACAAAATTGCATAATTGCGGCTTTATCAGTGAAAGTGAGGAATCGCTCACGACCAATGCAAGGCTAATGATAGATGACGTGCCCTCGTAGAAAGCTCACAATTTATTATTACCCGAAGATCGGATCCATTGTTGTTCTCCGACTGATTTACAATAACGGCCATTGTGGTGTATTCGGGCATCAGCTGAAGTCGGCAACATCTGAGCGTCACTCTCTCTGATACGTACTATTTTATGCAGCTTACATATTTGTTTCGGATCGGTGTTGTCTAGGTAATAATAAAATTCTAGGATCCGAAACATGGTCTCTCACAATGGGACTTATAAAGAAGCTCATAATCACACGGCGGACGATGGAGATGTGCTTGGTGTTTGTCTAAGAGATCTGAGGAGATACGTAGAGGAACTAAGGTAATGGACATAGTCCTGAGAATTAGTAAGCTCAAGTCGCAATAGCCACGGCACATAGCGCGAAGAACAGATGGCCATTGAGGCAGAAAAGATCTAGATTTGAGACCCTTCATCCAAAGACGCGGCGTAGGACGTCCACCGACAAGATGGATATACGACCTTGTGAAAATTGCAGGATCAAATTGATTGAAATTATCTATTTTTTAAAGTAAATACATACAAAATCCAATCACACACATTGCTCTGATCCCAAAGTAAGTAGCTAATGAACTTGTGTCATGTAAATCAGAAACAACGGTGGTACCACAACAACCAGATCCGAGACAATACACAAAAAAATTGATTTCTACATTGACCCGACCGGGAATCGAAACCGGGACCTCGGAGTGGCGACGCCTTGAAACCAGCGTGTTTAGCCACAACACTACGGAGGTCGTCATAACGCCATATGGCGTTTTCTATCAGTCACACAATTTACATTCACATAATTAAGACACATCATTATTGGATGATCAAACGAACTTACCTTAAGTGAAGTTCGATCCAAATTGTCCTGACTTCGACGAAGAGATTTAATTGACCATGTAGTATGCCCTACTACGCGTCCATTCACTCGCACACAGGTTTAGCGCAAGAAAGAGAAGGTAAATGACCTCACTCCCTCCCACGCCTCACAGCACTGCCAGCCGCCTGTCGCTCATTCATTTCAGAGCAAGGAGACCGATGTATGAGATGTACAACATTGATTATACTTATTGTAAGGGTGACGATTATTTTTGCATAAAAAACGTACACGGGAATTGGGAAGGGTGGGACCTTAAATCTCTTCGTCGAAGTCAGGACAATTTGGATCGAACTTCACTTAAGGTAAGTTCGTTTGATCATCCAATTGTCCTGCCTTCGACTCTGAGATTTAATTGACCATGTAGATGTTTGGAGTAAAATCAATGTTGTTACAATAGAATAAGTTGACATCTCTGATGTTAGTAGTGATTGATCATTAAAACGATCATATTAAACAACAATTCATTGTTCATGTCGCTATCTTTGACATATACATGTATCACTATTACTAAAAAACATTAGTTGTATGATAACTATGATAAGTTATAACTTTCTACTAATAAAAATATCTTTATTAGAAAGAAAGAAGATATTTGTTAGTATTTTTTATTAATGATTAACTAAAAATTGATAATTTATTTATTTTAGTAATTTTAAGCTGAAATAAAGCATTTCTGTTTAATTGTGGCATGTTATAAAAATTGCAAACAATACAGAAGACGTATTGTTGGGCTGAGACGGTTTGCGAATAATATAGTTTTACACACTGAATTTGGCACGTAAAACAAATGATAATTTTATTACGAGGAAAGCCACATACAGAAAACACTTTTTAGTTAGCGCCTTATCTTTGGTAAGATAAAGGGCGTGAAGGTAATGTCGTCTGAAAAATCGTTATCTTATTCTTGCAGTATTTAGCATATTTTATAATTATAGTTTTGAAATACGTATGTACATGCTTTTCTATTGCTTTTTAGTATGGGATATGTAGGTATTAATGCGACTGTTTGAAAAATATTCGATCGAATACCAAGCACATAAATAATATTTTATAAATTAAAATTTCGAATACCTGAGAAAATTTATATACTTAATTTGGTTATAAAATGTGTTTATGATTTGTATAAAAGTAATTGATTAAAAGATTCATTCTTAGGAATGTAATTATTTTAAGATCATGATTATATTCACGGGTGTCTATCAATGATATATGATTATTTGCTGTGTAAGAAAAAGAATACAATAATTCAATGGCTTTGAAATATTATCGTTATCAGAAAGTTTAAGGCATAGGTAGGTAGGTAATGATTTTTTATGTATTATTTATATTTCATTAAGTATATTAGTTTTTTTTTTTAAATAAGATTTAAAATCGGCTTCTGGGAGCTTTATAAGGGCAAACGACCGCAAACGATTTCTCCGATATAAGTTTTGGTACCACCCGGCCCCGACCAAATACGTTTGCCTAATATTCGACTAATCGACCAGGAATGTTCGCCGAGTATTCGATAGTCGGCACATGTTCAGATTTATATATATGATGTATATGATAAATTTAATCATAATTTTATTGCCTGGGTAAATGTCTGGATTACTTTTAAGGATTACAATAAATATCAATCCTATGTTTCAGGTTGGTTGCTATGAGTTTTTTATTTATTTAACTTTATATATATTTTTAAGTTTGACAAATATTTGTAATATATTTGGCTACAGATGAGACTTGTTTCAATATTATGAGCTGTGTCAAAAAAAAAACTGATGATGACTTAGAATAAGGGTACCTATTTTGACACGAAATCCAAAAATAAACGGATATCGTATTAAAAGTACCTATGTCATATCGAGATCCCAAGGGTAAACTGGTTTTATACATATTTAAAGACATCTTTACATATGGTTAATAAAAAACATAGATAATTTGGTTTGAAATAATTAATTGATTCAAATTTTAATAAATAGTCGAATCACATGACGTCCATTGGCGTAAGAATTAAGAAAAAGTCCATTAAAAAAAATCATTTTCAAAATAAAATACTTTTTCTCAACCATACCACCCGACCTATTTTATTATTAATTTTTAATTTTCAATTGTTCCACCGTAAGTAACTGGTGAATATCAAGACAAAATGTCCTTTGAAAAATTATTAAACACAGTATATCGAATACTATAAACATCAAACAATAAAATGCATATAATAAGTACCTATTTTATTGCTTATTAGAGCAACGTTTTCAAGGAACAGTTCCTTAATAACTTAGTGGCTTTCTGGGGAAGATTGTTGGGGAGTGGGTGGATGTAATTGATTACAAAAAACTGATGATTAGAGAATATATTTACTTGATGTACTTTATTCTTAAATCACAGAATAAATAGTAGGAAAATAAACATGGTTCATATTTCCAATAACTCGAATTAGATTATTATAGTGCAATTTGATTCTAATGCTGCATTGCATTTAGGATACGTCAGTTTTTTTTTAAATATATATATATAAATAATAATTTCCTAGCCTTTTGTTAAAAAAATATTGATAGTGATATTTTTGTAATAATGAATATGGCTTGTATTTATTTCACGTCAAACGTAGGTGTGTGTGTAAATGGCAAATAAAAATAACCGAATTATATGAAATATTGTAATAATACTAGAGAAAATAAAATTGTGTCAATGTATATGCTTTGCTTATGCATTTCCATAAAAAGCAAAAAAGGCATTATCTTCATAAAATGAGCTTGTTTCAATTTAATAGCTTCCTACTCTTATGGTATATCTAACAATGTGTCAATAAGTTTTGGTTTATGCTATCTCCCGCATACTTCAATACAATAGAACGTTTGATTTGAATTATTCTTAGGTGGTGCTTGAAACAAGGTCATAGAAACAAAGGTCAATTCCAGGTGACCAAAGGTTGTCACAATTTTTACTGGGCGTTGGCTGGCTTTTCCAAAGATAAAGGACACAGATCTTTATTAAGTTTTCTCGACTCGAGATTAAGTACCGAACTTGGCGACGGTTAAATGAACGTATTCATAAAAAAGCATATCACTTTCACAGCATTTTTTTCGAAAAACGAAATAACCTCTAAAACAATGGAATACAGCGCACCCTTATAAATCTTATATGACGGTAGTACTATATTGATTTCGGGGTTTGATAAGATGTCTCATTGGCATATTAATACCTCAACACCCGAGCGGTCGCATGTGACCGCATAACAATAGAATATCTATTGTGTCTCGTTCACATTTGCTTGAGGGATTAAAAAAAATACGCTTTCCAGGTAGTTGTTATTGCTTCAGTAAATAAGCTTTACCGAATTATTTACTGAGAAGTTGATTTAATCTTAGTTGGATATAAAATAAATACGGCAAATTTCCTACCATTCAGAATCATACATTTGCCAGGTATTTAGCAAAGCTCATTCTCATTTTTATTATAGCTGTTAAAATTAAAAGCATTTAATGGAGTTTTTAAACGGACTGGTTTTTATATGGACCCAACCATATTTTGGTACGTCCTGGGCAAGTTTACAGCTTGCTTGCTTGCTAGTTATAATCAAAGAGCCAACCACAAGCTAAATAGCTATAGGTATGAGCAGAAAGCAGAATTGTATGTAGAAAAATCTTGCTTTCTTAAAAAGTACATTGTTTTCTTTTTACAAAATCTATTAAATTCAATATTTTAAGTAGTAATATTAAGCAATTTATGTTTACCATAGCATTGTCTAGTTAGACAATTTTATAGCCATTGGCAAGAAATTAGTACAAAAGAGTTGTGATCAATGGATAAGGACCCAAACCACCCATAACTATGTGAGCTATGGTGGGATGCTATGCTACCGTTTTTAGAGCTTTGTGGAAAACATATTAGGAACGAGTACTGCAGGTTGCAGAGTACGTGTATTTATGATTAAGGTCTAAGTTGTTAAAGTGTTTTTGAGTCTCTCATGTTTACTATTCTGAGTAAAAATTTACAAAATAAATATTAATTTATTCGATTTGAAATAAATCTTCTGCCACTATTATTACTTGGTAAACCATTTTATTGCTATTTTGGTTTGTACGTGTGATAGCTCACATTATGCTCCATTTTAATATTTGCCTAAATATTGGCTGAGACAAGTGTTCGGTCGTGGTTTTGCCACGAGTGGAATACGGTAGCCCGTAATAAGTACATGTACGTACGGCCTTAAGGTGATATAACAAAGCATTCATAAGAACACATACCTTTTTTGGTCGGATTCTGATTCCGAGTGCGAGACGTTTAAAACACGCTGGAATTGTGACGGTAGATCACCGTTGCGAAGCAATTCGCGGCGCGTCATGGGCCACACACATCACAGGTATGGCCGGATGAGTGCGGGCGAGGGCCGCTGATTCATACTCAGAGGCCATAGTGGCGCATCGTCAGCGCTGCTTAATATTAATCATGAATGTCTTTGGCTGTAATTTATTATTATAGCATCAAAGAACAATTGGCTGTTACTTCAGCTAACTTGTTTCCCTTTTTTCGCAATGAAAATGAGGGTAGGATATTGGAAGCAACGCATACCAAAAGTCTCAGATAAGATCTAGAATAATCTAGATAATTAGGACTGGCTGACCTCACGTGTCAGCTCTGCCAGTATTTGCTACAGATCAATATCGCGTATTGATTCGGAGCGGAAAATGCGGACTGGCTAGCATCGCGTGCTAGCTCGGCCGCGAAGCGTAAAGCATGCATGGTGCAGCCACGCTGGGTAGTGCGTTTTACTTCACATTCACTTGTTAAATTAATAACAAAAACAATTTTGAACTAACATGTCACTATAAGATAAATTTCGTTTAGCACGAAATAAAAACTTAATGGTTATATACTGTGGTTACTGCGTGCGTTGGAACGGCGCACGCGCACGGACACGAATGAGCGACAGGCGGCTGGCAGTGCTGTGAGGCGTGGGAGGGAGTGAGGTCATTTACCTTCTCTTTCTTGCGCTAAACCTGTGTGCGAGTGAATGGACGCGTATGCCCTACATACTACATGGTCAATTAAATCTCAGAGTCGAAGGCAGGACAATCATGATCAATGATGAAAATTCTAGGTTGACCAGATGTACCTACTAGCAATTTCTAAGCATATTCACTAACTATAAGCAAACATAAGCATTCATTTAGGTTGACCTAAATATTTCGGGTATTCGTTTACAGTAAAAAATGCAAGTAAAAAATAAAAGTGACTGAATACGCATCATTACGACGTTTCAAAGCACGACTACCATGGAGCTAAATGTAATGCTAATTTACTCATCAGAATAACCCAATTTAACTACAAAGGGCTTGATGTTTTATAAGCTCTATCCAATGTCATTCTAATCAGTTGATTATGGGTTATATTGACCATAGCGTGACGAAACAGACATTTCGCATCGTATCATTTAGAAACCATTTAAGCTTGACCCGCGAAAACACAAAAAACTGCTTATTTGCTTAACTTTTTTCTTTTAGGTCTTGTTCCGTTTAAAATGAAATCGGCTAGGAACATTATTTTCAATGAAAATAAACAACTAGTTAGGCGTTTTACAAATTTTAAGAATCTATGTCTGTAAGTTTTTATTTTGTTCTCAAATTTGACTAGATTTTTTTTGTAAACTGTACTATCCGTTAAATGTATATTCACATTACTTATTTATGATTGTTGTCTATATTCGTAGAAAACATCAATGAAAATCATTTTATTTTTAAAGGAATATATAATGCCTAAGTCAAATAAGCCGTAAGTTTCAGCAAACTTTCTGCCGAAACCAAAACACTCTCGCGACGTAATCAAATCAGCTCAACTCTTATTAAGTATATGGATTACAAGCTATCAATCATTATACCACATGAAATCCAAAGGCCAATTTCCGAGTGTTGGTAATTAGTGGCTTGAAGGCACGAATTGAACAATCGTATGATAATGTGCCAGTATGTGATGTGTACCCACCTACTTAAATGTTGCTTTGTTTACGTTTATTAATATCTGTGTCTAACTAAACACTCTATGCCGAAGTTCCGAAATTTATTCGGCTGATATGACACACCATTACCACAAATCTAACTCAAAACGTGTGCACTTTGTGTCTAAATAAACACATCATGCCGAAGTCACGTGACCGAAATTCCGCGGCTGCTTTTACATTACGACGTATTCGGAAGATATGACACCATTAGCATCGAACTAACTTAAAATGTGTGCACTTCATGTGTAAATAAACACACTATGTCAAAGTTACGCGACCGAAGGTCCGCGGCTGCTTTTACGTTCCGACGTTTCGGCTTATTGTGTCGCCGGTGATTCAAATAGTATAGCAGGCGTAATCAATCGGACCAAGATTCGGACGTGTAACATCGACATAGTGTGTTTAGTCACTTACAGTTTATAAAGCATTGATAGGTGTCGTTTCTAAAGATAACCAACATAAACCCATCACGGAAAGCCATTTTCAGATAATTATATTTTTGCAATACATGTTTATTTACTTGTTGCATTTATTTCTAAAGCAATAACAATTCTTTGTGTTGCCTGTAACTCGTGACAAGAGTAACAAAATAACACCCGTTGGTTTCCGTTTTCTCAATACCTTTAACAGGATTGCATCATTCAATTTGTAGTAACTTTATCAATGGCGTTGCAATTAAAATCTACGTGGTGCAAAGAAAATTAATGTTTCCACTTAACTTTCAACTCCGGATTTCCAATAGACTGACACAGTGTTTTGTTTTTTAGTAAAACCATTTCAAGGTAGCGTTTTGTAGCAACATTACCTGAAAGTAACTAATTGAGAGGCCCATAAAAGAACAATGTAATACACAGGTAAAAAAAATATCGTAGAGGATATAAAAATTTAAACCAATAAAGGAGAAAGAAAAATAGTGATACCTACTATTACTTACTTTAATTGTTCTAGGCAATATCTGACTAGTCCCACTACGAGCTTATACCAACCTATCTATTACTAAAGTAAATACTTTACAAGAAAATCAAAGCTTATTGATAAGTTGGAAAAAGAAAAGTTTAAATCAAACAATTTCTAAAAGCAACTCTTAAAAAAATAGAATTCCTAGCCTGACAATGTAAGCCAACGCTGTCTAGCTCTGTTTGGAGAGCTTCATTTATTTAGGCGACGTTGTATTTTTTTATTGTTGTTTTAAAAAATACAAAAACCTCGTGTGCACCGAGCTTTAGGCTGGCCACTGTACCGACCGGCATATGACAGGAATTTCGCTGTAAATCATAAGATTGGAAAGGAGATTGCGCAGACCCCTTTTTGTATATTTTATTGTTTTTATTTTAATTGAAAACCGATTAATGGTCAGATTTCATTGTAGTGGGGTTTCTTGGTGGTAAAATATTGCGTCTGAGGTTTTGTTTTTAAATGTTAAGATATAGCCATTCCTCCTTCCTTGGGTATTTCTGAAAATTTGTCGTCGGAAATGCGATAAGAAATTCATTAATCTAATATATGAAATTCTCGTGTCACAGTTTTCGTTGTTATACTCCTCCGAAACGGCTTGACCGATTTTGATGAATTTTTTTGTGCTTATCCGGTATCTATTAGAATCGGCCAACATCTATTTTTCATCCCCCTAATTTTCATTTTTATTTTTTCCTCAAAAAAATTAATTTCTATTTTTTTATGATACAACATATAAAAATACATACAATCCTCAATTTTCACCCTTCTACGATCAACCCTTATTTTTTAATAGCCATTTTAGTAATTTAAGGGCGAAACAAAATTCGCTGGGAATGCTTAACTTTTAAAATTACGGGACTCGGCGGGACGGGGCCGGGGCGGGACGGGGCTGAGGGCGAAACAAAGTTCGCTGGGTCCGCTAGTTTATAATATAACCAGATAAGTTTTATGATCTATCATAATGAGTCAATGTAATAGTAGTATCAATTTACAAACAAAACGATTGAGAAACCACCAATAAATCTGCACACATAATTACCTACAACAAAAACTGGCTCACGTAAAATCAGCTTACTCGAGAATCGAGCCTAGGACCTCCGGGTATTTCCCAACAGTGCGCTCGCTATACTTGCGCGTGACGCGGCCCACACGCCGCTTGCCGGCAACAGGCACTATGTCATTGTTCGCTCTAATTGTTTGACGTCGTATTCGAGAAAGGACCCGATTCTTGTAGCATTGCGGTCATGTTAATTTAAGTTTGGCGAATTGTATTCGACAAAACACGTATACGATACTTATCTAATTAATTTCGACCAGTACATGCACTTACGAACGTGACAAACGAAAATATTTCTCCGTAGGGCCTGAACAAACTTGTCTTCACCACTATTTGACGGCTGCAAAGCATCGAAACAAATTCATAGGTAGAGCAGTCTCAGCTCTTTCTTTATCAGCTAAAATTAAAATATGCACATTTATTTTTAACCGACTTCAAAAAAGGAGGAGGTTATCAATTCGACTGTATGTTTTTTTTTATCATTTTTTTTGTATGTATGTTACCTCATATCTCAGTCGTTTGTCGACCGAATCGAAAAAAATTTTTACCTACTTAGAGGGTATACCTTCTAGTTGGTCCCATTTTTTCCATTTTGGGATCTGATGATGGGATCTTGGTGTATTCGAGGGAAACCCTCAAATTTTAAAGCCAAGTATAGTGTTTCTTTACTAGAATCTTAATGTTGACGTGTTGTTACGTCTGATAGTCAACATTTTGTGGGGCTGAGCTGATGGTGGAACTCCTTAACGCCTAGGAGTTCAGTAATTATAATGACGAAACTTATGATAGGTAATTTGTAGCTTCGTAAAAAATAGAATCATAAGGTGCAACTCCCCCCCCCCCCTCTTATGTAATCACTAAAAATAAAGAAATAAAATAAACTTTAAAAAAAGTAAAAACCGACTGCTGTGATAGTTGATACTTGATGGTCAAAGTGATGGCACCGACTCCAAAAAGAAATTGTTTGCCTAAAACGGATTCCTTTCCTTTCAATGGTGAAGAGTTTATTTAAGACTTTTTAGTGCATTTTGGTTTTGAAGTCGGTTTTTACTTTTTCAGAAATAGACCAAATTGGTCGGCGAGCCAATAGGAGTATGACAGAACCTCAATGGAGTTCTGAATATGAATGCATATTTTGACGCACTCTAACATCGCGATGAAAAAAGAGATGTGGTTGCCGTCATGCACAACTACTAATAAAATCGAGTCAATCGCAAAAAGAAACGACTCTAATCCGCATCCAATACAAAATTGCATCTCAACTTTTAAAATTAAAATCTGTTACGTACCACTAATTAATATTGCAACATTGTCTACATAACCACATGATTGAAATGTCACTGAACTCACCGACGGCAATTAAAAACTGCCGTCCGTGACACAAACGCGGTGTGACTCAACGGTATTAAGTGTACAAATCACTCGATTATCTAATATCGATTATGGACCTCCCACGCGACTTCGCAGATCATAACCGACATGATTTGTTGACGTATTAACGACTCGTATAGAGACTTTTTGGAGACACGGAAGACAATTTTGATTTCATGGATTTGTATGTATTGCAATGGTGTTTTTGCAAAATGGCGATTAAATGTCGACTCTCTTCTAGACTTATGAATGTATGAGTATGATTTTTAAAAAGCTGTATATTTTAATGATTTTGTTTAGTATTTTCTGTCAAAGGAACTAAGGTTTTAGGTTATGGAAACATAAACAAAAAAAATGGATGTATTGATCTTTTTTTTAAATTATTTAAAAGATTGATTTCAGACCGGTTGGTAGATATCAGTGTGAAAGGAGTGAATGATTCAGAAGCGAGTGATAGAATACTATGGAAGAGAAAAACATGCTGCGCCGACCTCATAAACTGGGAAAAGGGCAAAAGGATGATGATGATGATTTTTGTCGTTTATTAAATTCGGCAGTTTAATTTTGGCCACCATTGTGCTCACACAATGGTGGCCAAAATTAAACTGCCGACAGCCGCGACTGCGACTGCGATTTTGTTCAGCCTCAGCTGAACAAAATCGCCATAACAGTTCCTATCTGCCCCCTGCCGTTCATTCATAAACATTACGTAGTGACGTAGGTGTTATCGACGGAATATCGAGTGATGAATATAATTCCGATTGTTAGAGTTGCGAGTAGGCTTTGCCTATTATGGAAGTGAACATTAAGTATTCAATGGGCTAGCACGTGCCTATGTTACAACAATATTCAACTGATTCTGAAAACATGTTTCACTTTGAAAGATTATGGCTCTTTATATTGCTGCTTAAATTATGTCTCTATACATACATTTGCTCTATAAATGTAATCTTTACCCCGAACAAGGAGTAAATTTCACTTTTGAATCTATTTGCGAAATGGTAGTTTATAACACTCTTTCTAGGCGCAAATTATGTAGGCTTATATTCAAAGTGTAAGTTTTGAGATACTATGGTCAAAATTATCTTATTTCAAGTTAAAACAATGTGGTTCCTGTAAGAACAAGAAACTATGTTTATTTATTTATTTAAAGACTATTGCGCAAATCATAGTGTACAAAGGTGGACTTAATGCTAAAATCATTCTCTGCCAGTCAAACCCTTATAGGTCATGCAGAGAGATGGCAATGGGTGCAGCGAAAAGAAATTTGGAGAAAATCAACAAAAAAGTAACAATTAACTAATATTTATATATAGTAACAAATAAACCTACTTAAATTACTGCAACAACATATTTTATATTCAATAAATATACTTACATAAAACTTACACATAATAAATAAATATTATTTTGCAATTATATATCTATATAATATCTATTCCTTAAGAGATTGTCGGACTTTCCTCTTGAATGATACCTTCGACTCGGCCCTCCTGACATCCAAAGGAAGCGAGTTCCACAGTCGTGTTGCCGTGACTGAAAATGACTTGGAGACGTACGTGGAGCGGTGTGACAGCGTGCCCAGCCGGAGATTGTCGGAGGAACGGAAAGACCGATCGTAAGTTTGATTTGAGATGTTTGAGCAAAAAGGCGTATGTGCAAATCTACAGATCACGTGTCACACCACTAATCAGTCATAGTTGACCAGTGGCGTTGTATGGAAAATGAGCCGCAGACCGGTCGTCGAGAGTGAAAGCACTTGCGCATCCTAGCCGCGCGAAAACTGAGCAAAGGCAGCACACACACTGCTACCTATGCTGTGCAACTAATACGAGGCACACAAAGAATAGCATGCAATAACAAAAAAAAACTGTGACAATTATCGTGTTGTATTGTCAAGCATTTCATTACTTGTCAATATCACACGAATTCCATTTCGTAGCCCTGTCTATGTAACTGTAAATTCAAGTGTGAGTGCCAAAATTATATTTTATTTAAGATCTAATACATCTTATACAGATGATAACTACTTCAGTTCATGTACGGACTACGTAAAAGGTAAGAGAAAATAGCTAGTACACAATGACCACTCAAAATGTTGACCTAGCTTACCTTTAATATATTTTATGTCTTTTCTTGTGCACATGCCATATTTGGCATAATAAGTCAATGCAAAATTTATTCGAATTTGACATCTTAACGCAGATATAAATCTTTGGACTGTTTCCATTTACGGTTTTATGTATTTTTAAATGCTGCACCAAAAAAAGATGTTCACGGAGAAAGTGTTAAATCAAGGATGATCATTTATCGGTCAATTCGAAAGTTGTCGTTTTAAAGTAAATATCTCCAATTTAAGATGGGATTGAAAACTGGTATTTATTCAACAACTTTCGCAGCATATCGGCAAAATGAAGCATTAAATTAGCACCCAATAATTAATGAGCTACGAACAGAACTTTACTCTACTTGTACTTATACGAAAACATAATATGGAGTGACGAAATAATATCTACTGATTTACATATCGTTTGATCCGTATTTACAAATAGATTTTGAAATATCTATGGTTGATTGATTTACATCCAGGCTCGTCTCCTCCACGCACCATTTCTCTGAACAGCCGATTACATTCACAAAGCGTCTCAATTAATGTAGACTGTTCAATCGTAATTAGGCACCATCCTTTAAATGTGTCCCGCGGACCGAGACCAAATCATTTCATGTGGGATGGTTCAATGAGACAAATGAACATCTAACATTGACAAACGACGATAATAAAAACGAGTGTAGTGAACATTTTTATCGCTTTCGAAATTAAAACGATTTTTAAAACAAATGAACAGCCGTCAATTAGGTCAAGGGATGTTGTCGGATTTCATCAGATTTCAAAAGCGTATTTGATTTTTTGGATTATAAGTAATTTTAATACCGACTTCGGAATTACCACAAGATGTTGCTCAAAGGCTGAGTCACGCATTACAGGAATATCAATCATATAGATCTGGTAATGCTATTCTTTTTCATACATACCAAATCACTGTATCCTTCGCAAACCGATGGTCGTAGATCACAGATAAAATATGACGAATCCGAAACAGCGCACGATTAAGTCGTCCTGGTTGCGACTCGAAAACAATAAAGATCGAGATAAATGTCTCGATTAAAATAATCGTGATGACCTTTCAGGTTCCGATCAGTCATTCGGTTTTAGGGTCACCAAAAAAGCTTCAAAAAAAGAGTTTATCTTATATCAAACTGCTCTATCAATTAAACGTTACAGAATTTTCTTCATCAATGAGTATTTTGTATTTTCGTACTGAACAACAATTTTAGATCTGAATATCATTATCAAAAGTAAGATATTCTTTTGGAATGAGTTTTAAGCATCGATTAACAGAATAGCTTACTTATAACGTAGACAAGCTATATAATTAATAAAGATGGAGACATGATGATAAAATAATCAAGACATGATGATAAAGTTTGTTTAATTGCAATTTGAATTTTAAGTAGTTAAAAAAAACAGTTTACCTTTTATTGATTTCAAGAATACCTAAATTATGTAGCTCTTACCACAAATTATTCTGATAAAGTTAAACAAAGATCTCATAAATTTAAACGAACAAATTAATGGCCCAATTCGCGAGATATCGGTAAAGAGCACTAGTTAAGAACACTGGTTTATGTGTTCCGGTCATTATTATCTTTGACTGAAACAAATCCAAGCAGTTAAAGTTAATAGGATGTTGACCAATGAAGCATTACGTCTACTTACATAAAGATATTTTAAGCCGTTTGTGTAATTATGCGCACTGGAAACTTATAGTGCATTTAATCGGCTATTTTTACAGCATCAGTGTTTATACAACATTTACGGCCCGTTTCACAACGTCAGAAAAAATTCCCATCTGTGTTATCTGTCCACTATTTCAAGTAAAATAACGTTCTATATTTGGATTATTCGTGGGTTAGTGCTTATTTTCCACGGTGAAACAGACCATTAAAATAAGTCAGATTCAAAAGTAAGAATCTTAGTCATTTGAATATTTAAAGGAATTTCTGTTAGGTGTCCCGTTGTCTCCGTGATACTTTTAAAAATCGTTTCCAAAATTCACAAAACAGTTTAGTTGTCGATCATTTCTAAATTTTTACATATCGAATCGACTTTTGAAGTCAATTTTCTCACTCCATATTACTATAAGTATTACCTTCTATCACAATTAATTCTGTGTGTTGCTGACCCTACCACCCATCATATAAAATACTCCCTGTGTAAATATGACGTGTAACAATCCCCTTTTATGGCTGGATGCGCGTGGTCACAAAAATTGCAAAGTGCGCATTGTCCGAGCGCCGTCGATTTCACTGAGACGCGAGGCTGGCGCATGATTTATAGCAGTTGGATGCTTAAGCTCACTACGAGATTCTGATTGATTCCATTTATGGAATAAAGCTTCTGAATCAACAACTTGAAATTGAAATGAAAAAATACTGGGTGGCATTATGAATTTCAAGATATCACTTCAGCTGTCTTTTTTTGGATTGAATTTGTTACGGAACTTTATCCGTTGATTACATTTGAATTAAACCATATGGTTTTGATCTCAGCAAATGCCAAGTTTTCTTGGTACCTACTTATTCTATTTTAGATGATAAATCGCTATCAAAACTCTTAGGGAAATTATAAATTAATGAAATTCTTATCATTCTGCTATTGACTTACACATACCTCAGTACTCTTTGCAGACATCACGCGTCTGTGCTAACGAAGACATAAAACGAAACAAGTTTCATCTAACAGAACGAAAGCGAACTTCCGAGGACAACATAACTCCTCACAAATTAGATAAACGACCTCTATCGGCCATTTGTGTAAATCAAGTAGGTTTTGCGATAAAATGTATCGAGGCATCGGGCCGCATAAACTTTCGCGACGTAACGATTAGCAATGAAAATTTTACGGGTCGTTTATGTCTGTTACGTGTTGAGTTATTTGTTTTGCAGTTTCCTTATCGATGAGGCGATGCCTTATGGAGTAAAGGCAATAGCAGAATATGCTCATTCCTTTGCTAGTTTTCAGTGTGCTCTTCCAGATATCCACTTAAATTGTTTTTTAAGTTGTAAAGAGAGAGAAGAGACTTTTGAAGAACAATCATAGAGTAATCGTAGAGTAGAGAGTAGTGACTTTTTACAATCATATTTAAGGGGATATCTATTTTTTAATTATTAGTTTAGCAAAATTGATCGCTTACAGTGCTTTGATCGTTAAAAAAATGGAACTATATTTTTACCATAAAGAAGTTGCATGCGAGTAGTATAATTAAGTAGGTATTTTGAACACAAGCCTGTGTGGAACATAAAACTTGCCTCGGAGTCATAAATTGAAACGGATTTATAACATCCACAGATGTTTATTCATAAACAGCAAACTAGAACGATATTCCGTTATACTAAATTATATAATGCTTTAAAGAATATTGATATATTCTGACCAGAAGCAAGATGACAGCAATTTATATTTTTAAAATCAGATTTTGGTAGATTTCCATAATTGGCCAATTAAGAATGTAAATTTTTGTGAGAATGATAATTTGCACCTAATCCATGTAAATGTAAATATAATTTATTAGGAAAACAGCTTTTAAATGTATTTGTGTAAAAGCATGCATAAAGCTACTGGCGTCATTTTGTGAAGGACTACAACTTCAAAGTGACTACACCAAATCCTACGCAGGACGGCTCAGTAGTACGAGGGTCAAACTGAAAGTTCTTAGAAAATCAAAAACTGATTACATTAGCCAGTTATTAGTTTTATCATATCTTTTCAAAATATTGTCCATTGACGTCAATACACCGCTGCATGCGATAGAACCACTGGGAAAAGCACTTTGCCCACTCGTCCTTCTCTCGTTTCTCTCGAACTTTTTCCAAGACAAGTGGCAATCAATTGGTAGTGTACCATTCTACAGAACCTGTTTTTTGATTCTCTAACACAATTGGTGCGAAATGACCTATCCTTCCAAAGAACGAGGCCACCATTTTTTTCCCGCACTTCGATCTCTCTTCACTTTAGTTGGCAACTCCTCGAAAGGAAACACCCACTGAGCAGATTGTCTTTTGGTTTCAGGATCATAACAGTAAATCCAGCTTTCGTCACCTGTTAGTATGTCGAACACAGCATTTGAGTTACCTCCGTTAAATCTTTCAATCATTTTACGGCACCAATCCACACGATGGAGTTTTTGAGCCTTAGTCAAATTATGAGGTATCCACCGGGCGCAAAGCTTCCGGACCGCTAAATGTTCGTGGAGGATTTTGTGCACTTGACTCATACCGATGCCTAAGCTTGTCCGAATCTGCTGATAGGTCACTCTTTTGTCAGTCTCTATCATACGCCGCACAACACAGATGTTAT
Organism: Pyrausta purpuralis; assembly: GCA_963924145.1. NCBI lineage: Eukaryota > Metazoa > Arthropoda > Insecta > Lepidoptera > Crambidae > Pyrausta > Pyrausta purpuralis. The sequence goes on along the minus strand of OZ001649.1, from coordinate 4,542,555 downwards.
TTTCAGTCGTCGCCGTAGAAGGCCATCCCTCACGTACATCATCAGTGAGATTAGTGCGACCACGTTTAAACTCATTAAACCAGTTGTAAACAGTCGCACGAGATGGGGCTTCATCGTGAAAGGCCAATCGTAGTCTATCATAACTTTCTTGTTGACTTAAATGACATCGAAAGTCATAAAAAATCATTGCACGAAAATTTTCTCGTGTTAAATTCATGTTGACGTGACACAGACAATTTTCAATTTGCCGCCAAATCGTAAAACAAATGACAAATGAATGAAATATATACTCAGTAATATTGGCAAAGAGTTCTATTTTCAAATTTTAGAATATTTTTTTTAGTATATTGTTTATAAGTGGCCAGTTCTAAGAACTTTCAGTTTGACCCTCGTAATATGCTGCTGAGCAGTTTAGGTTATTTTAACCGACTTTAAAAAAGATGAGGTCTTCAATTCAACGGTATATTGTTTTTATTTGCAAATGTTGCCTGTTACATAAAATCTCAGTCATTGGTACCGATGAGAATTTCGTTTTCACCTTATTAGATTGCCGCTTCCCATTCCCATCGTGTCCAAGTCGGGATCCAATGATGTGTCGGTGTCATCTCATTGGCCATCTTAAGCATCATCCATCAGGGCACCGACTCCATAAAGGGTCAAGAGTTTATTATATTAAGTCTTTTCAGTGTATTTAAGATTTGAAGTAAGATTTTCCTTTATTTGTTATTTCTATTACTTTCCCTACAGACAAACCCTAACCTAACTGACTAACCTAAGTTATATTTATTTCCATAATCTTACTAAGTCTTAAATTGTATAGTGGCAGTGTCACTTCTGATTTTCTAATAAATGCACGTTATCTTGTCGCCTTTAAATGCTTTCTATCCATTAATATCGGTAATAACATCATGTGTCCAATTTATTAATATTGCAGTCAGCACTAAAAGCTTCAGTGAAAAGGAGTAAAGTGTCTTAATAAAGTCTCTTTACTGTGCGTTTTCTAAACCTTCCCGTATTGAGAGATAGTAAAACTACTCAACCTCTTATTTGATCGGAGTATATTTCATAATAAAATATAATTTATGTCAGTCTTCCTAGACTTACGCCAATCGACCTCTTTCGACATTGTGCACACTGCTATGACTATGCTGTGACTTATAATAAGTCAAACATAAAATTTTGTTTGTGAAACTAATAAATTTGTCATAAAATGTCTTAAGGGTCGAAATAGAAGAAACTTTAAATACATAAAAGTTGTGTTACTGAACAATTTCCATTAACCATTATTAACAACATTTTTTATGAGAGATGTTTAAAGCACAAGACGCGAGAAAAACGGTGTGTTATACAATTTGTCTATTCATATGGCAATCCATTTCAGTCAGTTTTGTCGAATTGGCTGCCGGGAGAAGTGTTCCATGATAACTACAATTAAGACATTTAAAAAAAAGAGTGAACAGGCTGTTAGAGACATTAAAAAAAAAAAGAATTCTCTTTGAGCCTGCGACTGCGACCTGATGCACACTGCGACTTTTTGCAGCGCTGCAGCATCGTTGCAGTCGCAAAATCCTTACACGATCGATACAGTCGCGAAGCTAACGCGCGTCAGCATCGATGCAGTCGTGATGCAGAAACTGGGTATTGCCAGATTAAGTACAGTATTTTGGCGACTTTATCGATTCCGAATTAAATCTGTTTATTGCGTGAGTCGCGATGCAAAAAGTTGCAGTGTATATGGGGTCTTTAGTATGTGGAGTCACTCACAATGACGAATCTATCAGCTTCTTACATCTGTCATGTACATTGACCGTTAGAAATAAGAGCACATCTATTTTAAACTTCTGAAAAGACTGGTCAGCTTTAAGAATCTAATATAAGTTTAGATGCCCACATAAAAGCGTTTTATGTTGGAGCAAGAAAATATATTCTTATAAAGGAAAGCACCTACGGGCTACGTAGACCTGATGTGAATGTTGTTTTATTTTATAGCTTCAAGTAAATAGGCTGTTAAATGAATAGAAAATTGGACACTTTGAGAGTTGTATAATGTAGAAATTGCCGTAAGTGGTATGGCGACATATCTATTGATTTCGCTTCCAATATACGCTCAAATAAAATTATTTTACAAAGATTCTAAAAAGATTAAAAAATATACAGTTAAGTTAGTAGGTGGATACGAGACCAGCTAATTTAATAATATTCAAGAACAATGTTACGTTTGGAAATAAAAGAGCTTCTCAAGAATTTTATAAGGAAAATTACAAACACCGATCAAACATAATTTACACTAAACGTAAACTAATCTTGAAACCGCGTCAACACATCTTCACTCAACTGCGCATAACATCAAAGGTTGATACTCCGAACATCTTCATACAAAAACTACTTCCGAGTATTTTACGGCTCGCTCGAAAGACAAATTGATAAAACGTTCAGAATTAGTTTTACGGAAGCGTGAATGCGTCACATGGCAACACCGCCGCGGTATCGTAAATCGGACTACATCAAAGAGATGCGCGAGCGCAACTGTGATAACGATAGGGTTGCCAGTAGGGTTCCCGTGAAAGTATGGAAGCAACATTGCATAAGTTGCCGGCAACTAAACACTTTCCGGGCGGTATCCCAGATCCAATAGAACTTTTTTTTTACGGCTTCCTATAGCCATTCATTGCCCTAAAAAGAGTTGAGCAATTTATGGAAATATTTAAAATTTTATCATTTTGTATTAGGTTTTTTAGTAATATCAATCATAAATATTTAAATTTACAATAATAAAGAAAATGGCATACATTAGCTTAAATGATGAACTTTTTAATGTTCCCTAATATTGCCAAATTTACTGGTTGTTTCAGCTGTAATGTTAAAATATTCATTAAATGGCACGGGAATGCTGCCGGCAACGGCACATATAAAGCACATAACGTTTTTTTTTGTGTGGTCGATGGGGATTACCAGTATCTTGCTCCCATTTCTCAAATATCATATATTATTTTAATATGAATTTTATTTTCAAATGAGCGGACCAAACACAAGAAAATATTTATTGCATAACATGAGACAAGTAATCATAGAAGTGTCCAAGTAATCACAATAAGCATTGCCAGTACTTATTTGAAAATTCCTGAAGTTGATAATCGTTTAATAGTACATTATGATACAAGTGTGCTAAGTTGACCATTATATACAAGGCGTTATTGTGTGCGCACGAGCGAAAGCGAGTGCGCCATAAGAAAGCCGCGTATATTATGGTCACAGGCACACGTGTTTCATACGACGTTTTTCAACACACTTGCGAGGAAAATACAAGACTCTTCATTTACTAAGTTTTTAATTATTAAAACAGTTAGAAAAATACATTTCACTCGATTTTGATGGCAAAGACTTTCGCACGCGTTTTCGCCTCGTTACGTATGTCCGGCGGAGTTAATAATAGGTTTTCTTTATTTTCTTCACTTGAAGAAGACATTTTCATTAATATTAAACTTCATAATTAATCCAAACTTCGTTACAGCCGACAATTATTATTTACGAAAAATGGCGCGTTGTTTTTTCTTGCCGCGATACCGATGCGCGCGCAAAGCTTAGGCGCGAACTAGATCGGCCAAAAGCCAAGATTAAAAATGTAATATTCCGTGTTTAAAACACAAATCACAGAAAATGTTAAACGAACTTGAGTTATTTTTAGTATTAAATCTGGATTTACCATTTATTGAAATAAATATGTAGATACTGTTATTTTTCGCATAAATACTGTTTGTACTAAAATAAAAGTATTGTATAACCCGACTAAATTATATCGCTTCTTCTTCTTACTTACAACTTGGTACTAGGGTACAGATGTAAATTGGTCGAGTTAATAAACTAAAAGCACTAGTGCAATAATATACTAAAAAGCACGCGTGTTTAAACTCTATGATTATGAGCTAAAAATCGGTGGAATAAAAACGTCGTTTTGAGCAAGTGTGTTGAAAAATTCTTAATTTTGTTTAAAACTATTATCATTAGAATAAAACAGAATATTGTATAAAACTATTTAAGTGAATGAATGAATGAATGAAAGAAAAACATTTATACAGTTCCTATTAAATAATCCTCATAGAACTTAACACAAGGCCAGCTTGCGCATGCCACGACTAGCCGAATACCCGATTAAAACATCACCCCACCCGTGTCCCCGTCAACATCAAAGAAGTATTAATGTATTATTTTTTTTAAATTAACATAAACCTAAGGCAACTTAATGCTATCCCCACGTGGCAACCCTGTCCAGAAGCTCTACTTGCGCGGGCGCAGGTCCGATGACAAAGATCTTACGTCGTTGTGACGCAACGCGTGGGAATAGGCGTGAGGCACGTGTGAAAATACATTTTTACGAATACGTTTTAACGTGCCATTGTTTGAATTTGGAACTTCATGACGTATGGTAGTCTAAAAATGAGATTTGTGAAATAAAACACGTTGGAAGCAGTTTTAAGGAATCCTGAGCTGCCAGATGATATTATATCGTATTATTGGAAATTAAAATGGAATGTTACGCTGTCTCGCCGCAGTTTATAATTCCTGTTTTTGTTTATTAATAAATAGATTTTGTTCTTATATCCCATATATAATTAATTTACGGTGAAAAAAATTATCTTGTTTTTAATTTATAATTTTAAGTCTCGAAAGTGAACCAGCCGTAGAAGCAAATGACTTTACAATAATGATATTATGCGTTAATTATTCCATCTGTTATCTCTTTTGCAGGATAATGAACAAGATTTATTGATTATTCAAAGCAAGGCCTTAAGATTAGGTGGATCGTGTCTACTTAGCTTACCTCATTAGGTCTACCGTTGGACATTAAATATCTATATATTAATATATAAAAGCCGGTCCAGGCGACAGATTCTAGCGTCTGTCGAACTTTTTTCGGTTAACCTGAGGTATTTGGGAAAAACATCCATACAAAGATACGGGTCGAACTGAGAACCTTCTTGTTTTTTGAAGTCGGTTAAAATTGAAGTAATATATCCAAACATAAAAAAAACTACCGCACGGATGAATTCAAAATGCATAGAAGTTCTGACCCTGAAAAATCAAAAACTATTTTTTGTTTTACAATGAAATCTCGATCGGTGAACTTAATTCGTATACTAACTGCACCAGAATTTGCACCCAGTTATGTACAAACACTGACGCAGGTCGTTAAAATTGGCGAATGAATTCAGTTATACCATTTAATTGAAGAAAAAAAAACTTCTGCTACGGTTATTGGTTTCAAAGAACGATCGCGATGCACGTCGTCATTTAGAATTTACGAACAACACCCAGTTTTTTTAAGACTGTTGCTTAATAAGCGATAAACTATGTTTTTGTGTTACCAAACTTATAAATTACAACGATTTTTTTCTTGAGAAGTACGTTCTCGAGTCACATTTACAGTAGAAAAGAAACCAAATTTTGATATTGGTTAAAGATTAAAAAAAACAGAAATTGATATAACCTCACTTATGCTTGATGCTTCAAGAGAGTAGACTATTTTCTTTCGCATGGACCACGGATGAGTAAACGCGATAATCTAGGCTCATCTAGATACAGACCTAAATGTCACTGCGCCCCGCGAAAGCTACATGGTTGCGGTTTCACTTGTCATTCCGCAAATGAGATTTGAACATCATCTAGAAAGTGGATTCAGGTGAATTGAATTAATGTTCTGATGGTCTGCAGCGGTTGCGTCAGTTAAGGTGCATACAGATATGGTCAATATCAAAGACCCCTTATACACTGCGACTTATAGCATCGATGCATTCGCGCATTTTGGAAATGCGCGACATCATCGTATCTCACGCAATGAAACACGCAATTTGGCATCGATGCCGTCGCGCGTTAGCATCGAAGCACTCCCAATTTACAATACATAATTTGTCAATGTTCAGCTTCTGCATCGCGACTGCATCGATACTAACGCGCGTTTGTATCACGACTGTATCGATGCTAAAAGTAGTGCAAGTGTGCAAAGGTTGACATTTTGCGACTGCATCGATGCTGCATCGCAACTGCATCGCTGCTAAAAGTAGCAGTGGGCAAAGGGTCAAAGAGTTGTCGCACTGTCTAAACTTGCCCAGTAAACTGTAGCAAGTTTAGTCGAAAACCATTTACTTTTGTTGAGCAGTTCAAACGCAGGCGATAGTAATTCGTATTCCGTGTGTCAATAAATTTTGACTTGCAGCGATCGCGTTGGAACGGTGGTACATTATGTACGGACAACAGCATGTCAAGGTAAACACTGCGGTATCTTGTGCATTTGTAATATGGGCTAGTTTTCAACAAAAGTGGGTAACCTGATGTACTGGTGACTGTACTATGAAAAACTCAGCATGTTTTTAATTATGTTTAAATAAAATTTTATGAAACCGTCATCGACACTAAACAGATTCAATGAGAAAGCATCTTTAGCAACCACTCGACTAATGAGAAAATCTAGAAAACATTAACAATAATTATGTGAAAATTAAATTAACATATTAATCAAATTAACAAGCTAATTTCTGTTCGGCTATTAAAATGAGTTCTAACGAGATTGCCTTATATGACTAGAAAATTGCGTGCATAAAAGTCATTGGTCGCGAAGTGCATAAAACTACAGGTTACATTTGATAGGAAATGTTATCTTTCCTAAAGTTGTATGATTATATTTACTACAAAAAACAAATCCAATCGAATTTTCTCTTGCTTGGTGGCAATTTTTTAACTTATTTGGCATTTAGAGTCCGACTTATCCGACTGAATACAAAACGACCGATTTTAAAATGAAATTTACATGAATTATTGCTGATGATATAGAGGCCATTTTCAAATAAGGCGTATTGTATTGTATTCGATGAATATACTTTATCTAACGTTGGTAAAATAGGCTCTTAGTCACATTATTATACTCGTAGCAAAATTCTTAGCGAAAATAATAAAAATAAAACTTTTTGCCAATTTATGTACGTTTACACTAAAATGTACTGCATATTGATAGGTTTGACTTACTGAAGTGTTTTGATCAATCATGTCGAATTACCTGAAAAATAAATTAGCAAAGTTAAATAACGATATAATTATATAAATGTGTTAGGAAATATCCTTACATGATATCTATATATCCAAAAATAATAAGGAAATATCTTAAAATAATAATTTTCTGCGGGTTACGGGTTCCGTACACTACTAAGAGTTGACGTCAGATAAGGAATATTCGATGAATACAATACAAATGCTTAATTCGGAAACGTCACCTATTTGTCAGCAATCATTTATGTAAATGTTATTGTTCAAACCGTTCGTTTTATACTTATTTAGTCGGATAAATCCTCTAACGTTAACGTAAACATCTAACGTTGGTAAAATCGACTCTCAATCAGTTTAGAATGGGATCATTGGTAAAACCAATACTATAATACGCTGCACCTTAACCTAAATTGAATATTGCACTTGTAAACAATGGTATCTTTTAATTAAAATCCATTCACTTCAGACCACTTTCCTGTAGCTGAACTAACATTTTACTAGGTAACATAAATAACTTGAGGTATAGACGTTTCAGTATGTAACTCAGATTATTATTACAAAGACTAGCCCGATTTTAAATCATTGAAAATGGAAGAAGATACTAGTGTTTTTTGTTTTAAGAATTTATAGTTATTTTTAGCAAGTTAAGGATTTCAACGAGAACTTTGCACTTTAATACATTACCCCCGCAATGTTTCAAAGCCACTAAGCATTACGCCAATGAATTATGGAACCCTAATTTGAACCCCGGGCCCGTGGCGGGTTGCGCAACAATACGAAATCGTTACAGGTGTTTAGGCTGCGTTGCCCCGGAAACTGCACTTTATTTATGGTCTGACCGGCGCGTGCGCACAACTAACCTTTCGGTCTGCAAACGCTTAATAATATTGAGATTGGGAATATTTTACTTGCCTGTCGACGGAATAACAGAAAATATGAATGGCTTTTACGGTTTTTGTTGATCAGTTAAAGCTAAGCTATTATTAATATTGATGAATGCTGCTAGTAAATCAAAGCAACCGCACGTAGAAGTCAATGCCTACATGCCAGACTATCGCATACAGATCACTAGTATGTAACCTGATGTGTTTGTTGTGCTATTTCATGGTTATATATATTCTTCTTATATATCAAAGTCACAATGTTCGTTCCCGTACTCCTCCGAAACGGCTTGACCGATTCTCATGAAATTTTGTGAGCATATTGAGTAGGCCTGAGAATCGGCCAACATCTATTTTTCATACCTCTATTTTACTCTGAGACCGCTTAAAATTTTAAATTACGGGACTGGGCGGAACGGGGCCGGGGCGAGATGAGAATGGGGGCGAAGCAAAGTTCGCTGGGTCCGCTAGTTAATATATGAAATTGAATCCTTTTTCCCTTGGATCTTAGATTCGTAACCGTTCGGAATAAGATAATAACTATTAAATTAATGGGGCCGGGGGTGATTCAAAGTTCGATGGGTCCGATACGTAATAAATATTTGTACGATTTTTAACCGAACTTACTGAGTCAATGTGAAACCGCTCGTACGAGTAATATATGACCCACAAGTGGCAAAAAATTGTTTCGTTTTAAAAGTATAGCTGTGCTATTAAAGCATTGATTCATTTCTAGTACCGCTCGCAACTCGGAAAGCATCAACAGATCACTTAATCCCGGTTGAAATATCGTTTTCACAACCGTATAAATAACTGCGGCCACGATTAAAATATCAATGGGCTTTCACCGTGATTGTATGCTAACTACGGTATCATTTATACGGACAATGTATAAATTTACCTGCGGAGGCGTGAGCCGTGAACACGGCAAGTCGCCAAGTTTCGGGGGTTTACGTGAACGGAGCGTAGATTTAGAAACAGAGTTAAATAATGGTTTGGCTAGATCAGGCGCATAACTCTTCTACGGCAGATGGGATGGAATTACAATGAAAATTAACAAAAACGATAATAATTCTACAATACAGTACAAGATATCTAAAAATCCAATCTTTTGAAAGTTCACTTTGTGCCAGTTAAAATTACGATACGATAGAGTCAGACCAGGTGATCGGTCTCTAAATATTTTTCCTTCCATTTTCCCTCTCGACATAAGTTTTTTTAATTCGTAGTTTTTAAATCGTTTCGTTATGTGGCTAAAGTATCATAAGCGCTTATGATAGTTTTGATTTTGAGCTTAAAAATAGGAGTAATTTTGCATCAGGACAGTTAAATGTAAAAGGATTCGAATTCCTAACGTAGATATTCGTCCGAAAAAGTCTAGAATTTTGGTGTACCTACAACACTTATTTAAAAACACTCCCGCGCATCTTTCTTGCTTACAGTATTGTTTTCTTACCAGGATTTGCATATTTAAATTTATTAATCAATTGCATTACAATACATTACGATCTTGTTCCGCATCTTATTGTTTTTGTTATTTATCGAGTCGAGTGAGTAATGATGATAAAGTAGTACTTCTTTTTTACTTTTTTCCATATACATTGATTTATTTTCCGAGAGCTTTATAGGAAGATCGACAATTATTTCTTAACTTTGACATTAATTTTATCATTACACAATTGTTTAGAAGCTAGTATTAAAAGAACAATTGATGAAGTTCACTTTAGTAAACCAAAGTAAAGTAATCTTGTCTTCCATATTATCATGTGTAAATAAGGTGTCATTCTAAAATATCTTGCATCTTGCATTTCGCCGATAAATCAGAGCATAGCTAATCGGTTCGTGATCCGCCGAAAAGGATGCAAGTAGCATTCCTGTCTCACTTTCACCCAGTTCAGAAGCCTTGCGTAAGCGCACATATTTGATATACTTTTCGTATTGTGTTGCTATAATGAGTGTTCATTAGGTAATTATGGACACGCTATGCATCGGCCTGTATAATTTTGGTTATAAAATAGTCGCGCTAGAAATTGATTTGGTTCTGAGATACGACGCAACAATTTCATACTATGATTTTCAGTTTGCAGACGTTAATGAGTCGCACCAAATAAGAAAATAAATTACTACGTTAGTACAGTATCATTGTACAATAACAAGCACAAAATATATTGAAAGTATGCGATGTTGTCAATCCCCCCTTCATACTAAATGGTAGTACCATTTATTTTATGACGCATTTAGGGCCTAGGGCTGATAGGAAAACAACATAGTAATTTTAAAATCAATCCTGACACAACAAGAGTTCGTTTGACAGGGTGTATTTATTAAACCAAATACCACAACCGCAAACAGTAATTGCGTTGGAACCTTAAAAAATACCATCAAGCGATTAATTGCAAAGCAGACAACATAATTGGGTGGTGCCTTACCCTTTGCGAAACCAGGCCTACTTTCACTAGTACCATTATTCAACACCGTATTTCTTTTGTTCCTTTAAGACAATCGAAAACAAAACAAAGGGTCGATGATTAAAAGTGCAGTTGGATGAAAGTATTAAGTTATTAATCAAGATTTTCACGAAGTAACTGGCTTCCATTTTTGAGATACTTGAAAAGAGACGGAGTTAAAGACTCTTTACATCAGTAGATTATAATGGCAAAGTTATTGATAAATTTTTACACTTAGGCGCCTTTAGCAGCGCGACGGTTGCGCGGCAGTCGCGCTGCTGTCAATTTCATACATAAAATGACAGCAGTAAGCCCTTCACATTAGAGAGACGCGCTGCTGTCGCTCTAATGTCAAGGCGCACTTAAACCCAGTTAGAACACGGACGCATTCGCATGCGGCATAATGCTTTGTCCCGCTTTAACATAACTAGATGTGGTAGTTGCATCCTTGTCACAGTTCAGCCACATCGCTGCCGCATACGCTTGCGTAGAAGTACTAACGGCGTCACGCCAGCTTATTTTCATTACTAAACAAACGTCTCATATGAAAGTCTACAATTATTTTAGTTGTTTACGCGAGTACTTCTCATTGATTAAAACACAATTAACGGATATTTATTCAATTTTATATTGCAGCGTTTCGAACACTACAGCGTTTGTGATCACGGGTAGACTAAGATGTTATTTGCCATTTACAGAGTTTTCAAAAAATGAAACTAATTGCATAGCATCAAGACTAAAGCTATAGCTATATTTTTTTACCAGGTCATAATGCAGGGGTGTATAGACTGTAATGTGACTGTGGTCTTTCCTACATCGAGCAAACCAAACGAAGTGTACGTGAAACATAGACGCAACATGTAAACAGTGTGTAAACATGACTTTGACAACCCTAACCACTTCCTACGGTTTGTCCAATTCAAAGTTCTTTCAAAAGAACGTCGGTTTGTTTCTCGCATGCTACGCGAAGGTATATCAATAAAAACTATGGGTTCCGGTTGCAGTTACGATTAACACATACACACATGTTATGATTTGTGACAAGTGTTATACACTTGTCACATAATCATAAAAAGTTTAATACTACTTCAAGTTTATTCTTGCAAACAAACAACATTAAAAGCTTCTGTGAAATTGCCAGCTCACAGTGCCAAAAAGTTTAAGGAAGGAAACTAGCTGAAACGTATAAGGCTGGGTGCTTAAACGGCTTTTAAAGTATTTTCTGGAAGCGTTGAAAAAGCGATTTACTTTATGGTTATCGCGCGAGATCTGCGCGTGCGCGGGGAACAATGGCGATAGCTTACTGATAGCATACAAAACGAATTTTAATAGTATCCGGACTTCAATTTTTTACATAAAGTTCATGTTATTTTCTCCCACGAGAGACTGGAAGATTGGCAAGAGAATTTGGAAATAAAGAGATTGGAAAACCTACAAAGCTTACATTTTTCATAGAAGAAATTAATAAAATCTTGACATAAAGCAGCTAGATAAACAAGTCCCGACCTTTACAATTTGTGAAATAAACGTTTGTTTGTTTAGAGAGTCAGTTTGTCTCTTTCTAATTTTTCGAAATTACAAGTAAAGAAACTTGTAAGTATTAATATAGCACCTTTTATTACATACAAAAAGTGTACTAAAGCAAAAGTAAAAAACAGTAAAATCAACTTAGTTCTCGCATTAAAAATCGCCTCAGCCAGACCCTGGCCAAAGCTCATCTGACCCGAATTTCAGGGCGCCTCAAACAGGAAAAACCTCTCAGTAGGAGAGTCACGACGTTGCCCGACAAAGAGCGATTTCGCCGCATTATTTCGAAGCTATGAATTAAACATTTTGCCAAAACCGACTCCGTTCGAGCGCCATTCGAGGCGCGCGCGCATTTATCATTTGGAGCTAGTGAACGGTCGTACCTATGGAATCATTTCTTTGTCTAAAAACGTCCTTATTAAATACGTGTGTACCTATTTTTGGAGTTGACAAAGTGTGGAAGCAGTAAATGGATCGAACAGTAACGAGGTATCAATTGTTTGTCAAATCATAAATTGACTGCTGCTGGATGAGCTGGCTACAAATTTATTACATACGGAAAGTAGCGACCTAGCTGTAGCATTTCAAGGTTCTTTTTATAAAGGTATGTGAGTTATTATAACTTAGCCTTTGCGTTTTTTTTTTGACAAAATCACATACATTGCTCCGATCCCAAGCTAAGTAGCTAAAGCACTTGTGTTATAGAAATCGGAAACAACGGTGGTACCACAACACCCAGACCCGAGACAATATAGAAAAGATCGTTTTCTACATTGACCCGACCGGGAACCGCACCCGGAACCTCACGAGATGGCGACGCTTATAACGCTGGTTTCAAGCGTCGCTAGCCACTCAACCACGGAGGTCGTCAATGGTTATTATGGTTTGTATGCCTTTTGTTTGGCAGAAAAGAGATGACCATTACTAATGCTAACTATAGTATTCAAAGATAGTACCTAAGTAGTTCTATAGATATATCCGTTCATTGTTTCGAGTCCATACATGTGTAATGCTCGGAATAACTTCCGCGGTTTTGGAGTTCAACCGGTTCGCTGTTTATGATTAGTTGTTTTAGGGTTCCTTTATGTCGGATCATTAACAATTGACCATTTCAGACTCCTTTGAAGTGTTGGAGGCTGAAAACTTAACATAACAGCCTTTGTAGTTCGCTAAGTAAAAATTACATATAAGAACGGAAAATCATAAATTAATACTTCCTACCCATAATTGATTTCCTAACTTAACAACTAAATACGATAGAGACTGTAACCTTATAGTTCACAATTTTGCTAACATCCTAGAGATAAAGATATATGTTTACTTAACGTACATTCATACTGCATTTTCAATTATTTCTACGGCTGAAACTCTATGTAAAGTGCATTTGCAAATATTTCAAAGATAATCGTTAGTGCTGTCTTTCGAATTTTAAATATAATTATAATAAAAAATATTCTATACTTAATAAAGACAAAAAATAATGAAAACTGCCTTCAAAAAACTGACTAAAAAGATTAAAATAACATACAAGCATGATGTTTGAAGATTGTAAGTTTAGGTAAGATTAAAATCATGCGCCGACTCCAAAAGTATTTGTTTCTCCTAAATAGAAGACGAGTGCGTTATTTTAAGCTTTAGAGTCAGTTTTTTACAGGCGGTTTATTTTTATATTGTAGTACCTCAAAAACTACTGGACCGATTTTGATAAAACTCACACTGTACCCTTAGTTTAACTACACCTTATAAACGTAAAAAATAATCATCTCTCTGTGAGACAAACATAGGTACTAATATCCTAACATACAAACACTTAAGAAATTTGGACACGTGTTAGGCAGCCTGCACAGAGACATACTACAATTTTATCAAATTCTGACGATACCATAAACATATGACAGGTCAAAATTAATAATTTCCTTTTTATGAAGACGGCAAAAATGTGACCGATGCACTCTTGACCATACATCGCATTTACAACCTACAGCCAATCAATTTGTATTGACGCCAGACGTGTTACGATTCGCACACGAATTCATTTTAGGAATTTATGACGTCTGATTTTAATGGTTTTTATAATTAAAAATTACTCTCTGATTTTTCACGGTAAAAAGAACATGAAACTCAATAAATGACAATTATATTATTGAGATTTGATTCACATGATTGAAAAATTCAACTGCTTGTCAGTAAAATGAAAAAGAGTCTTTAGTAAAAAGCGTCTTAGTAAGAAGAAACGCTGAAAATTGTTAAGAAAGCGTTTCTTTTCTTTTGAAGATTTTTTTTTCTTACCTCACGTTGAGTACGTTGCTTGAAGAGTTATGATGTGGTAGTGTAATAGAGTGAAGATGTAATATGCCTAACACACTTAGTGCCCAATTTCTTCATCGATAGTAATGGAAAAGTTTCGTTACCAGCGCTGCAATGCAGCGTTTGAATATTTGCGATTGTGTGTGTTTTGAAGAAAAGCTACCTTAAACAAAACGTCAGAGAGGTTATTTTTATTTTAATGACCATTGGTTAAGGTATTTTTTCTTTCTAACACTCACAATCGTAAATATTCAACCGCTAACGAAATTTGAGCATTACTATTGATAAAATAGGCCTTATCCTGGCCTTTCAAGCTTTTAAGTATCCAAAAGATAACATAATATGCTTGCAAAAGTCTTTTTTCTTAACCCACCTTCTCCAGTGATGTCGCGACCTCTTCACGCGAACCTTGCGGGCAGCGACCACCCAACCTATATTGAGTTCGCATAAAATTACCATCGCTTATGAGAACAAGCGATCTTTTCAGATGAAATACGATTTTTCTAAGGGTTAAGGGGTACTTTGTAACGCATACGTGTTTATTGGTGCTTAGTTGCAGCGCTTCTTTTAGCCACAAATATGCCTTTTCTATCATCGACTTTTTTGAGAATTGGGTACCTTTTAATGTCGTTTACACAATTATTCCGATAAATGTTCAATTTAATACAGCAACTTGACAACAGTAGATATTTATCTAGTTACTCATCATCATCATCATTAATTTATTATGACAGGATATCCTGCTGAACATGGACCTCCACCTCCTACCATAGATCTATATCTATTGCGATCCTTCGATCTTTTGAGGTCGTGTCAGTCTAGCCGGTGTACGTCCAACACAACGATTTTGATCAAAAGATCTAGTAATTAGTCAGGTCAAATATTATGACCACCTTAGAACTATGTTTGACTCATAACAACTTAACAAGGTGAAATCAAGCGTGACCTTTAGCGAAGTTAACACGAACATAAAAAAGCCATGTAAAAGAGCTTGTAAATGCCTTATTTATTTTAATTCCAATATCATGATCGCACGCAAGACCAATTTAAATAATACAGTTAACAGTGGCAGTCCCGAACAAAAAGCCGCAAATTAGCTGAGAGAGCCTACTACGAGAAATGAAATCCGTCAATACAATCATCGTTTTGCACATCCGAAGCATTTTTAGTATGCAATCATTACAACGAATTGCTTCGGATTCACAAAACGATACTCGTTCGACAGATTCCGTTTTTCGTAGTAGGCCTCCTGAATCGATAATGTGGCTGTAAATGGCTGTCAGTCATTTCGAATATTCATTGGTTTTAAACTGGAGACTAATTAGGCCCCCTGAAGCGTGTCCTGTGGCGCTGTTATCATTAACGCAGTGGTTTTAAGCTGAACATTGTTGTAATAGGCTACTTTTAATTGGGTCCAGAAATTCATACGTAAACTTAATCAAGGACATTAAAATCATAACGGTAATTAAGACCCTTTACATACTGCAACTTTTAGCAGCGATGCAGTCACGATGCTGATGCGCGTTAACATCGATGCAGTCGCAAAATGTCAACCTTTACACACTGCACTACTTTTAGCATCGATACAGTCGCGATGAAGAAGATGCACAATTACCAGTGTCAAATGATGTACTGAATTTTTGCGACTGCAAAGATATCGCCGCGTTTCTGCATCGATTAATGCTAAATTAAATCTGTTCATTACATGAGTTGCAATGCCGAAGCGCGTTTTTAAAACACGCGACTGCATCGATGGTAAAATTCGCAGTTTTGAGGGGTCTTAAACTCATTGCTGTCCACGAGATTGCTTATAAATGAAAATGGCAGCAACATTAGAAAAAAAAAAACTTTTTTTCCTTAATAATAGAGATAACATAGATGTTCAGATTACAAACAAGGAATTATGAAACATTGCACTCAGATGTAGAACCGTCCGATGTACTAGATATGCCAATAAGACGCGAATGGGTTCCTCGCCATAACTCGAGCGCACTTTGAGGAAGACAAACTAAGTTGCGTAAACGCACTTTCGCTACCCTATATGCAGAACGTCATTTCGATGCCATATTAGATGCTCCGGACCATAAAAGAGGTTAAAATACCCGGTTAGCATTAAAATTGCAGTTTCTGTATGAATCAACGGAAAGGGTCAGAATATTACGGTTAAATGAAATGCAAATACAAGTCCTTTCCAGTAATGCTACTTGTTATGGAACCATGCCTTATTTGACGATAAACATAGCAATTTTGCATAAAATAAATACAAAATTACTTAAATCTATGAGAGCGCCATATAAATAAATGAATGAGTTCATAATTTTCATTCTATTTAAACCTTTATGATAATGTGAATCGAATAGAAACTAAGTATCGAGTGTAATAAAGATATTCGTCACTTGCACAGGGTCATACAGCTTGGACAAGTCGGCACACAACACTTAACATAAGTACACACCAAGCGGCGACTAGTGAAGGGATAACACTTGTAGCGGTGTTCAAATGTCTTGTGTCAAATATATCAATCGAATTTATGAGAATTGCTCTAGAATATCTCTTCGCGGATTCAGTATTTGAAATAGAACGTTCATCTTCAACGAAAGTTCCATGAATACCTGAAAACATTTTAAACAGTCCACACAAAAGTTAGGTTTATGTGCTATTTAAATGTATTCGGATAATTATTCGATTTTACTGGAAATTGCTAAACCCTGTCTGCTTTATGGTCTCTTCTCGATAAGTCACAATACAAAAAATAAGTGGTATTATTAGGAAGTTGGCTGCCATTTTCTTAATGAAATTTATGCAACGTGGAATGTTATATGCGCAAATTCTCAGACACCCCAAATGGTTTTTTATTCAATTGACCTAATTCTGAGAAAAAAATATTATTTAGAAATCGTTTAAGATTTTACGCGGAGTTTAAGTTTTACTGGTACCTCTGATAATTTTGGCATCTGCGGACGACCTTCTGGAGAAAGGGGTAGTTAGGTATATACGCTGTCATTTTTATTATTATTACTAGCTACGCTCATAAAGAACTCACTAGGTATGTAGGTATTGTTATTCTGGCAGGGTTGCGCAAGTGATGGCATGCATTATTAATAAATAGACAGGGCAACACATTAACGAAGGTTTTTGAAACAAAAAAAACCTATATTAAAAAGAGATACCCTTTTTTTCTCGTTAATCTGAACAAATTGTTTTCAGGTTTTGTGCATTTAACGTTACACGTTGTATACGAATGACAAATGAAATCTTTTCTTTTCCATCTTCAAAATTATTTATCAATTCACCACATTAATGCGATAAAGCCATTCGACTGAGATATGTAATCTCAATCTCAGTAAAAACAAGTGTCCCATTACGGCGCCCTTTAAGGCCCGCCATATGGTTTCAAGTGCTAACTCGATTCGATCTCAATCGAATACTAGATCAATCGGATACTAACAACGTAGTCTTAGCCCATCACTACCTTTTAGAACAGTGATGTGAATTCGGAATCAATCATAAACTTTGATGGGACTCTCTCTGCCCTAACATAGGCACCGCGCCAATTTAGGTCCGACAATTTGTACCTCTTCATTACATAATGTTAGCCCTTATCGTTTGGGAATAGAAGTCAAAATCACATAAACAAACCTATAAGTGGAGCACGCAGGACGCAATGCTGTCACTTTCTATTAGCGATACCGCATTTTATTGCTGGTTGACTCTGTGACTTTATTCTGTTATTAAGACATATTTATTTTAACGTACTGATAAATTTTCCTTCTATGTACCCTTGAAATTCGCATCGTTTATTAAAATTAAGGTTACAAAATATGTGAATCAAGATGATAAACAACAATGGAGCCTACATAACACGTTCAAATTGAACATTTCACAATTGAAATCAATCAGATATTGAATTGGAACTATATACTTTACTGAATCGTAAGGTGCAGAGTTGTGAAACATTTGGTAAGGTTTTAAAGGTCGTGATAGAGAAACTCGGGGCGAAAAGTCAGGTAATAAGCCGATTGGAAGGTTATGGTGTTCGCAGACGAAATGTGAGGAAATGCGATCAAGAC
Organism: Pyrausta purpuralis; assembly: GCA_963924145.1. Classification (NCBI taxonomy): domain Eukaryota; kingdom Metazoa; phylum Arthropoda; class Insecta; order Lepidoptera; family Crambidae; genus Pyrausta; species Pyrausta purpuralis. Next base: position 4,524,288 of record OZ001649.1, on the reverse strand, counting down.
CAACTGAAATAAAATGACCTTTCAATGAGTCTGAAGGCATGGGCTCCGCTCATCGACTGGGAGGCTCAAAGATTTTTATTTTCGGGATTTTGCTTTTGAAAATTTAGGCGGTTTAACTTGAACTCCGACTACCGTACATAATGTAATTTTGTTTATGATTGCTTGGTTTATCTTACAAGTTTATCATAAATGGGTTTTATTGATTTATTAATTAATTTATATTTAAGGTTATTAACTTGATTTGCATGATGTGTGCACTCTTATTTGGAGTTGCAACAAATCATATAGCATTGAAATGGATACTTTTATTTTGTAATGGTCGTAACTCTATTGTGTGTACCAAATAAAAAATTAAAACAATAATAATTTTGAAACCGAAAGTGACGTGAAACGAATATCTCCTGTTCTCATAATGAATGATACCTCACAGCGAACATAAAATTAAATGTTAGTTATAAACGTTATGAGTCTGTCTAGTAGGTATCTGATTGTATAAGGAGAAAATCAACTGGTAGCGAGATTTAATTAATGACCCCTGTGGCCTAGTGTCGCGCATTGTACGACTAGATAAGGCCAAGGTTCGACTCCCGTGCAGGTGTAAATAAGTTATGGTAGACGGCAGAGGCTATTTTCTAACGTATGAATTAGTAGTACGGTAGCTCTCTAAATATGAAAGTACAGTACAGAGGAAAGAAGATTTCATTCAGACTATGGTGTCTAATGGAGCCAATTTTAATTTTGCAATTGTCAAATCTCATCTTGTTTGTTTAATTTTCTTTCTGAGCTAGCGCAATGGAACGAATGACGATGAATGCCATTTATATTTCCTTGATCTTTAGGTTACATTGTTATAGTTAAATGTGAAATGCTAAAAATGACGCAGGCTTGTGATAAACAGGATGCAGAAAAATGCTCCAAAAGCACACTGCATTCTTCCAATTCACACGTACAAATCCCATTACTAAAATGCATTTTTGAAATGCCCAGTGAAATTAATTTGGTCATTTTATACAATCACTAATTAGTCACTAGCGAAATTAAACATATCATGCTATTAACCGGAGACGTGACCTGTGAAACATTTAATAACATATACGGAATAACTTGCACTTACTTGGTCACATGAGGTAAAACTGTATATCCAATTATACCAAAAATGATCACAACGGCATGTACAATAATGTATCCAATAAGGAAGATCAATTAATTGTTATAATCAGATCATTTAATTCACAATTTAATACAAGAGATACCCATGTTGGATGTGAAAACTATGCTAGAAAATTTGAGTGAGAGAGTGAAATGTAGAGTACGTCACAGGGGGACCAGACGTAAGCTACCGTACCAACCATATGTCGTTGATATTCCAACTGCTTGCACCAAGCGATTTGCGGTTTTTCCTAAGGAATATGACCTAAGTCTCTTTAAGGCAAGAGTTAACAGGCTGCTACCAAGCAGATATATAGAATACCTTAGACCTCATCCACACTTGACATCGGGAGCGATCGAGATCAAATATCAGCTTAGCCAAGAATTATGAAAACGTAAATAAAAAAAGTTAACTAGAAATACCTATTTTATATTAACCCTGCTTTCCTCCAGTCGCTCGTTCTTGTACACTAAGGATCAGCCATTCAATAAGCACATTACTCCCAATCCCAGACTGTTTATATTTCTATATTCTCGCTAATATCACTGTCTATAAATAACCGGGATCTTTGGTATCTTCAGTAACACTGTCGACAAATCATACAGGCACCACAAGAGGTCCATAAATTGTTCGGAGGTCTCCGGCTATTCCTCTCGCTGCGGGCTAGACAAATTCCCTTCGATAGGGTCACCAACTGAAGGGCTAAGGGAAGAGCAAGTTCCCAAACAGAAACATATGTTGATTGTCAATCTTTTCATAAATAAGAAGTTGAGAACCAACCATTCTTCAACAGAGCAGTGGTTTGTACAAAATCTAACGAGTGATACATTTGTTGTTCAACTTGGTTTTCACCACCACCATTCACTACATAGACAAATACTAATTCTTCTTTCACAGAACAATTATAACTGATAATTTATGGCCACACGGAACTTTTATAATAACAGATAAGCATAAAATGCTAACATCTTCTTATAAGTATGATATGCATTTAGTTAATTGCATTCAAACATAAGTACGATGGTATTTTAGTGTTGCCGTAAACAGTAATCATATTTCTTTAACCTAAAATTAGTTATGATATTTTAAAATCCAGTAAAAGTACCACACACTGGAGAAAACCCGTCCTGGCATATACCTACCAAAGTATCCCGTCAGACTGATTGTGATGTGACCCTACCGCCAATCCTCTGGTGGGGATAAATCACAGGCTATCGCTCCTAGTCGTGACAAACGAGCCCTCTTTGCGAACGATGTGAAGATAAGCGTACGCGCGAATGGAGGAGACATTTTATTTTAAATCTGACAGACTAATGTGGACAAAAAGGTCATGAAGGCCGAAGTGGAAAGTTTCGTCAGGCAAGATTTAAGTTCTATGAAGGGTTTCAGATATTTTAGGGCTAGAGTCATACTGTTAATCTTCTATATACCTACATCAGACGACTTGGCTTAATAGTACCACATAGTGGCTCCCGAAACACGAAATAATGTCATACTGACCCTTAACGAGAGCACTACTTTTGAACTGACCCTTTTTGTGTAAGTCAAACGTTAACTTAACATAACGCCAAGGAGAGCGATGAGCTGATGATAGTACAATCTACAGGCGAATCGATACAGAAAGTGAAAGAAGTTTTTTTTTTTCAATATATTTTTTGATGTTTCATGTAGAAACCGCACCTTGGAACTTTGATCCTATACCATAACTAACTTTGCCGCATCCTAAATGAGTGTTTCTAGCCTCGGGTTTGACAATGCGCTTATTGTTTCTCGCCTCCGCGCGACAGAGGCTAAGCGCCCTAAGCTCTGCCCATTAGCTTGCTTAGGGAGCGGTGAAAAGCGCTCGTATTGATAAATTTCGATAATCGTTACTCTTGAGCTTAGTTATTGGAATCAATAAATGAACGGCTGATTTTCTAGTTATCCTACTTAGGGCATTTTACGAAAATAAGTCCTACACTTCGAATTCTACAATACGGAAGGTCATTTCGTATGAAGTATTAGTCAGATAAAGCTTACTAAGACCCTTTACACCTGTGACTTTTACCAGCGATGCAGTCGCGATGCAGCATCAATGCAGTCGCAGAATGTCAAGCCTTACACACTTGCGCTACTTTTGGCATCGATGCAGTCGCGCTTTTGCATCTATGCTAACGCGCGACTGCATCAATGCAAATAAAATCTGTTCATTGGGTAAGTCACGATGCTGAAGCGCATTTACAAAACGCGCGACAGCATCAATTCTTAAGTCGCGCTTTGTAAGGGGTCTAAAACATCTTAGGTAGAGCTCTCATTTACCAAGTAAGTCCAAGAGATTTCCATATGCGGGTTAAACGCTCACATTATAGCAATATCTTTATTACCAAGATTGAGTTTACTAAAATATTTTGTGAGTTACTATTTTCTAAATTGACCTGACACAATTCTTCCAACCATTCAGCAATTCGGTTATGACTAAACGTATAATAATAGGTGCAGACAACAATACAAGAGGCATCACGTAATAAATTGCAATGTCGCAAAAAGAACTCGATTTCAATGATAAGGTTCTGACAAAAAAATGCGTTTATGTAAGTTTTGAGCCATTTGACTTAACTCAAAAGCCGTTGGGCAAGAGCTCACTAGCAAACCCGATTTTATCTTAGAATTTTAACGCATTCCTTTTGCAACCCCAAGCAAGTAACATATTTTAGTACGTTCATACGTATTGCTGCAGTAATGTGTAATAAAAATTATACTTTTATACCCGACTTTGACCAGTGTTTTTTTCCATAGATATTAAGAATGCGATATATTTTTAGGTACATACATGGATGAACTCAATTAAGCTTGCTGGTTCATAAATGGACGTAGTGCTGTATTCCAGATGTACGGTGGCCTCGATGGAAGGCCAATCTGGAAAGTGGTGAAGACAATACTGACGCAGGATAGCATCGGTACATTAAATTAAGGAGATACACACAGAAACGCAGTTCCACCAGCAATAGCGGTTAATATTTTTAGCGGATAGTACTTTAAGTGTAAAAAATATTATATCTACTTGAATTTTATTGTCTTGAGAATATAATTGCAGAATTACAGCAAAGTGCAATTGAAATAATTGAAAATTAATTTCTGATACATGTTCGTTCAGCCCGGAATTGATTTAAAGCTAGAAACATCTGACTCATATATTAATTTCATATCATATGAATTTATTTCTTTATGGAAAGGATACAGTTAGGTGTTAATTCTACGGTGAGTTCGGTTACCAATTATTTGTATGAAAATTAACATATTATTATAACTAAACCATTTTCCTATGAGACATTATTAATAATATAAATAGGCATTTAATAAAGTTTTCAAAAGTAATAAATCATTAAATTCAAATACAATTTCAATTAGATCAAGCACTAATGAATGTCAAACATTATGACGTCATTTATTTTAAAAAGCATCCACCTCACAAAACAATGGTCATTGAACCATTTTTTTAAAAGGCAAGTCTATTAAGGTTATAAGTTTACAAATAATATAACTATCATATAAAAAATATGTTTCTCTTTTTGACAATCTGCTCTACATTGCTTTTCAGGCTTCGGAATCGTATGACTCACAAATATTGATTAATTTATTTAAACGTGCACTGATATTAATTATGGCCTCCCGGCCGATCACTGGTTAATAAGCTGCGATTTATTACGAAGACCCGCCATGTTCCGGGTCAACGTCACAACCGGGGCATTCTGACGTCACTCCTGATATGATTTATTGATGAAAACACTCATTGTATTGATAATTTGCGATACATATGCAATTACGAACGCTCTTAATTTTTTTATAAACTTGATAAAGACTTTAATAAACAAAACCCACGCAAATATATCTGATAAGGCCCATTTGGAAGCAAAATAATGTAATTTAGTTTATTCATTACCGATCTAAATCAAAAATATGAATGTTCAAATCCTTATATGCAAGCACCTAAAAGCTTTTAGCACCATTTATCCTAATAACATTGTAAGCCATAAAAGTGTTAACGAATCAAAAAAATATACCAAACAAAATTAACACTTCACATTCATTTAAAAGTGAAAGGATTCGTCTTAATTTTAATATCAAAACATGGTTAGGCGAGCTGGAATAAAAACGTCAAGCTAATTTATGTATTTAGAAACGCGAATGACAAAATCTACCGGATGGTAAGAGGCGTGTACTGCCAATTTCTAGTATTGATTGAATTAATTGTTTGCGAGTAGATAAAGCCCCTACTACAAGTCATTACAATATTTACAATATGTTACTATTTCACAATGAGGCATTCGTGTTTTGAAAAACTGCCAATTATGTGATACGCAGCTCATAGTCAAAGTTTCAATACCTTTTCAGACTCGAGCCCCATAAATACTATGAGTTGTGTAGAGAAATCCGTCATTTTCCAAAATTATTTAAGTATACTTACGACCAATGACGACGAATAGGTAATGACGACCTCCGTGGTGTAGTGGCTTGGCACGCTGGTTTCAAGGCGTCGTCCCTCCAACGTCCTGGGTTCGATTCCCGGTCGGGTCAATCAAAAACTTTCTATATTGTCTCGGGTCTGGGTGGTGTGGTTCCACCGTTGTGACTGATTTCCATAACACAATTGCATTAGCTACTTACTTTCTTGACCCCAAAGATCAGAGCAACGTATGTGATTGGTGTCCAATATTTAAAAAAAATACTTGGTGATAAAAAAAAACTTAGCTTTTCAGAATTTTCGCAGTTAATTTTTTGTTTTAAAGTTTGCAGGATAATGAGAACATATTGTGTTGTTCGACAAACATTCACCTTCCAATAGTAGGGGCAACGGCACAAATCAAAACAATATTTTAGCAAAACCGGTGCCACAGGATGTGATGTGACATGACTATTGCTGTACGTAATATAATTAAAGCTATTAATCTTCTTTAGTTATGTATGTCCGGATTTGTTATTGATTGTGTATTGGAAATTAAATTTGCGAGATGATCGTAAATATTTTGATTGAAAAAGATTGAGAATGTAATTAAAAAGGAAATACACAAAATTAAGCAGTACTAATTCTGTCATCTAATCTCCTGTTAATTTAGCATTGATTGCTTTCTCATTTCAGCTCAGAAAAAACAACGTGCAAAACACTGGGAGTATCATACTCTTACATGCATAATAACACGTAACGATTCTACAATTGAATGAATTATCGCAAAAACTTCACAATGGCACTGCACACCGAAACAATAAAACTGAAAAAAGACAAGTGAATATCTGCTTCGTTCGATAAACATCGTATCGCCGTCGATCGGGCCCGTTAATCAAGCATCGACCTCGACAAAACCGTGTCGGCCGATAAGAAAGCCTGTATCGACATCGGCTATTGTCAGTGATATCTGGGCAAAAAAGATCGACAAGCGCAAGCTAGACGAGTATATCGAGGTTCTGGAGGTAAACTTTACTCTTCTATACTATGATTTTTAATTAGATAGACCAAAATGACATTTGATGGGTGGCCACTTTTTCGTAATTTAAAAATAATTTTGTTCCCACATACTTGAAAATTTCAGTTTCATTCAATTGTTGTCTTTAATCGATTATAAAATATTCAAACAAAAAACTGTTTATAAAAATCATGAATACTACAACGATCATCGTAATTTCTAAAAACTAATTTATTGAAAGTAATAAAAAGTTTAAAAGTAGGTAAATTCATATCGCTATTGTAAGAACAAAACTATTTCGATTAGATTCGATTTTTTACTCTTTACAAAAACTTTTTTATGTATTACGATTATTAATAGCTTTAAGTAACGTTTTACATGTTTTACAAATCCTAATAAGTAAAATCTTATTACTGAAAATTCATATCACAAGTTCAATTAATCGCCTATAAATGAAATGTTACAACATTATTGGTACTACGCTTGCAAGTTCGATTGAAGCTGTCATTCTGGTCATCTTAATAAAAATCAGATAGTAGCTAATATTATTTGGACGAATTTGTGAAGTGAGTAAAGAAACCACTTCAAATACTTTCCATTCTCTGCTAAAGAACATAGTCAACAGTCTAAAAGAATTTAATAAATAGTCAACCATACACTAGTCACCCTCCCTATACCAAACATCAGTTGCGATCCAGGAGTAAGCCGTTAGCTCCTTGAGCCCAGCAGAAACCACTACATTAGTCACTGTTAAAAAAATATTTACCACAAGTATGTTTGACCAAGTAGCGACGTAGACGATGCAAAGTTAAGTCAGTATAACGTACCAATCCTAGGATTTGTTGCTGAGTTATTTACACAATGCAATGCCCTGCTTTGGGTGGAATAGTATCAGAATTTCAGGTATTTAAATTTAGAGTCAATAAATATAAATTATGAAATAGATTGCAATACGTTTCATTATGAAAGCACTGATCCCTAAAAGTGACATTAAACTTGCAACGAACAAAAGGAGAGAAAGTGTAATAACCGAGTCTGGGGCGTCGCGACAATGGCGGGGTATCTGTCAAAAGCGATTATACCACGAGACTATTACAAAATATTCGTCCAAAAAAAAACAAAAGTGAAAATCTGTTGAAGGATGGAGAACGGCAAAACCCGAACCTTAGAAATCATGCGATTCAATCGAGAAGTTTTTTTTGACATGGAAATGACATGCATGAAGAATTGTCTAGACCCCTTACTAATCTTTGCCATTGGTTATAGAGTGTGAGCTTTTATGAAATTGTGACAGGATTAAATTAAGCTCTGAAATGCATATTACGCCTTTAAAAAAAACATTTATTTACATTGCAATCAACATTAGGACATTGACAGTACTGAACTGTTTCGAACTATCACAACTCCTCACATAGCCAGAGCAAAATATAGCACACAACATTCAACAAATTGACACTTCATTTTATTCAACAGTGGGTACAGCACTGCAAAGGGCTATCCACCTACTAGGTTCAATCATCATAACCTTTACCATTTATTTACGTCATTGATTCAGTATCGGCAAAGGTTGCCTCGACTAATAGCATTTCCATTAGCACATGCTATTAAGTGCCATTAAAGATGATAAAATCAGTAACATCGTCAACGACTTTACCTATATTAAGTACTCCATCACCAGTGTTGTTAATAACTGTGACCCAAATGTAAATTGCTATCAAGCTGCTTAACATTTTGATCATGTGGTATTAGTATAAAATCATAGTATAAGTTAAGGTTAAGCTTGTAAAATCTGTGTCAAACGACGGATGAATTTTATGCATTCACGTTGTTATCATGTACACAAACATGTATATTGAGCGATTGTATGGTAAAGTTTTATCAAGATTTAAAGTAAAGAATAAGAGTAGATATTATAACCAGTAGAAATCTGGGTGCTACCATACTTGCTAACTTTGTCAACTAGTATATATTGTTTGTAAATTGTGTATTTAACCCAATGAGATTCCTTACATAATTTTTTTATTATACAAACATATACCTTTAGTTTATTTTCTAACAGTTTTTATTGTCTGGCTTGTTCTGCATAAACAACAGACGGAACGGGCTTTCCATAATTCGTTCTCATTAAAACATTAGGTCGTACAAGAATAAAATATTCCTTACAACAGAACTTTTATATCGTAATCCTGCTTTGTCGTAAGCTTAAACATGTTTTTATCAGTTTATTACCTAACAAATAACTGCTAATAATGCTGGGTTTACAGTCGAAAAGAATTTTAATGTATACGTTTGTTTTGACAGAGATCTCTGTGCGGAGATATGTATGGTTGTTATAATAAAATAACATCACATGGATTTTGACTGACCGTCCATGTTATGAGGTAGAGGAAGAACTAAAGAATACTCTACAAGCAGGAGGTGTCTTCAACGTAAAAGGAAGAAGGGACAAAGCTTTTAATGTTTAAGCACGTAAAAGTTTAAGCGTTATTTACAAATTTGTACATCCTATTGCAAGGTATTGTATTATGTCTTCACCTACATCTAAATCTACGATTCTAACCCCAGCTTCTAACGCCAGGTCACTTTGTTCGAGTGGTCCTATCGAGCATAAAGCAGCAAAGAAACATTTCAAGCAGAAACGATTCGATACGCTTGTCCAGAGCGCGGAAGGGTACCAGTTCCCGTTGCAACCCAATCGCCTTTGCATACAGCGTGGGTGGAGACCAGTAAGGGTCTGCAGGAAGTGTGCTAGCTTTCTAAGAAAGACTTTTTCATATTACACAAACATAACTTTATATATAGTCGTGTCATCCCTGCAAGCGGGTATGATTCTGATGATGATCCAGCATTTTTAAATTTACAGTAGTTCTCCACTGGCTGCTACAAAGCAAACACGCAATAATTATTCTCAGATACCAAAGCAGCATACGTTTGTGTATTGGAACTCACAAATAACAATCACTTATCCCTGGTTTGGGGTTTGACGTAGGCGGGCAAAAATATAATATTCAATCATTTCACCGTGTAGAAATAACTGATATAAGCAGTTCAGAGCGGAAAGAAAGTTTTGTATATACGAATACACAGCATTTTATTTTTGCTGCATTTGGGATTTAAACACACGTTTCGTCTCTGTAGGACGTGGGGAAATTTCCATGGGATGTGGGACTTCTACTTTACCATGTTTTGCGCAAATTAAGGGGCTCCCCGAATTTTTAACGCGCACACTGTTGCGAATGTTTAAGTTAAACAGAGTTATCTGCAGTTACAGTTAGAAAAATGGCAAAAATATTTAGCAGTTTTTTAAATCTAAATACAGTAAACTACTTTTGAAACAATTTAAACGTACTAAATAAACTATAGAACCTGTACTACAATCGTGTCTACCAGTTTTTTTTTTTTGTATTTAAGGAGTTATAATTATTTTAAATAGACGGGCGCTAGTGTGCGCGTTAAAACTTCGGGGAGCTCCTTAATGATTCCATTCTATATAATTTGTTGGCCGTTGCACCTAGTGCTATCATCCTAACTAGGTAGAAATACTTGTCTTTAACAGAGCGTTTTCCCCAAATTATTTAAGGGATTTATTTCTTTACTAAATTAAATCAAGATTCAAGGCGTAGCCCTAAGTAGGATGCGCGTGCGCATTAGAGTCGCGCGCGACGTGAGCCTGAGTTACTCGGCCGGGTGTCGCCCGGGAAATTGTCGCGAATCGATTTGCATCGAATTAAACCGATATTCTAGGACTCGAATCCTGCGCAAACTGACACCGACTGATCCGAATTGACGGTTGGCGTAGTGGGATTACTATTTTGCAAAAGTTCTGCATAAATATTTTGTTTCTTATCTATAGAAAATGGTTGTTAATATAGGCATTAGACCACGACCACACCTGGTTGTTAGTAATGATATTGTCAACGATAGTTAATGTCTGTCCAGTAACAGCCTCTGCCCTTGAAAAATCCAAAAATAAATATTGTTAAAGATGGAAAAAAAGCAACGCTTTTGTGACATACATAGATTTTCTAGTAGACTTAGTTATTATCAGACTACTCGTACATTGCAAACCCCAAAACTCAGTGATACTGGTCACCAACAGATATAATGCTTGATTCGATTGAGTAGAAGGAAACTGAAACAAAGTATTTGATTTACAATAAAGTTGAGCTCGTGACTGCACCTTCAATTAAAGTCCCCGTGAATTACCTGAAACGATAAAATGCGACGTGAAATCTAAATCAGCCTTTGACCCCGCACTTAGCCCGAGCTGTGATAGAGACATTTAAACTTTAAACAATGACAATAAAATGGGCATTAAATGAAACGACTAGTGATGCGACATGGGTCAATAAATGCACATAATTTATGATACGATAGTAATTTTGAATCGCATTTATTTTATTGCCTTGTAAAAACTTGCGTGACAATAGATTTTTAATATTCAGATTACTTTTATTGAATGTGTAATGGTTGAAGCGAATATGTATTCATCGATTTAGTAACAGGCATAGTTAAGGCTGAGGACTTTTGCAGTGAAGTAGTACTGCAAAAGTTTCAGAAACATACAGCCGAGCAAACTGAGCTCAGAATTTAGAATTTTCCCATTTTGAATAACAACGCTAAATTTATCAGCAAAGACATGAAGTTTATCTACGGAATTTCGATCCGTTCTAACTTTTATCGATTAAATCGATCGATATCGATGCTCAGCAGGTGATTCCCATCGATAAAATCGAACAAGTTGTAGGCACGTATAATCGTCCGTGACTACAATGCAGTATTTTATGGCTAATCGGGTTTATACTAGATCTAGAAAGTAGTCTGGGTTATGTCTAGACTGAACTTTTATGCAATATATCAAGATCAATTATTGCGGTTGCATAAGAAATGCAATCAAACGTTAGACTTTATTATTGAGGAAATAACAGAATAAACTCTTGTGAGATGGTAATCCGAAAAGTTGTTTGGCATTATTGGTTTTCTCACTGCTGTGTTAGTTATGTAATCTGTAATAAAATGACGATGTTTACATAGTAGTCGCGAACAAGTTTTATTGAACATTGCATTGTGGATTGTATTATTCAGGGTGTCTTTGAGTGATATGTACTAGTTTGTTTACTCTGTCTACTGTTTGTTATTATTTTGATGTTTTTTTCTCTTGCTTGGCCTTAGAGGTGCTCGTAGCACAGTGGTAGCAGCGCTTCGGTAGTTATACCGAAGTAAAGCAACCTACGGCGCGGTCTGGATGGGTGACCATTCCGACCATGTAAGTGACGTATATCATGAGTATCTCCGTGCTTCAGAAGACACGTTAAGCCGTTGGTCCCGGCTTATATCGGTTGAGATTAGTCTTTAGCCTAGTCAGAAACCTTATGGGAGGCCTGATATAATCTGAAATAAGGATTAGTCGCTTGCCTTGCAAACACCTCTCCACCAATCCGCACTGTACCCGCGTGGTAAAATATGGCTCGAACTACGTCATAGTTGAGGTAAGGCCTTTGCCCAGCAGTGGGACGTTACAGGCTAACTTTACTTTTTACTTGCTTGGCTAGTAGGATCGCTATACAGATCATTAAAAATTCTTGCGTTTACAAAAGCATTGAATCGTTTTTAATACTCAGGAACATTAGAAGTACCAATAAATAGAAGGCACACAGAAAAGCAAAACTTAGAATATCCATTACTACGGTTTAATAATTGATAAAATCCACCTTTAATCTTATCTTAAGCCTCAGCAAACGATGCTCAATGACAGGCCAATAAACCAATATAGTATTTATTTAATTACGCAACAAGCAGCAGTGATGACATATCGGTACAGCAACAGATAACTTGAGATGCTTCCTTGTTCGTGTCGCTGCCAGTTTCCAGCAGAGATACTTCGACACAGCGATGCCGTTTCCGCTGCGCGCGCAAAAACAATTTGCTTTATACATGTTGTGTGCCATAGACTATTAATTTTCATGGAAGTTTTAACTACTGAAAAGATTTATCATGAACCAGAAGATACTTGTAGTCGATTTGCAATGTGTATTTACTTGTATTGGTTTGTCTCTCAGAGAAATTTAGTACTAAACCAAGCGGTTTAAATAAAAAATGTTTGCGTAGGTAAGGAGAGTTCAGAGTACTGTGTATTTCTTTTTTAATAAATAACATATGTATTTATTTAGTTTCAAAAGAACAATAATATATTAAAAGGGTTACAATTTAACACGTATGTACAGATCTTCTGAACTAGATTTTAACTGTATCTTAAGCAAAAAAGAGCTTACACATAATGTTTAACTGATTTGAGTATGTGCAGTGTAAAGGAATTTAGCGTAACAAAAAGAGTATGTACAATCCAATTCTCATAAAAATTTCAAGCTTTCGACCGATTTTCAGAAGGGATCTTCAGTGGTCGACTTACAGCGAATGATCATACGAATACACTGTAGACTACAATATTATTTAGGACATATCCAAAATATCATAGTCCTCCTATTCTCTTCTATAGATATTGTACAGGAAAGCAGCCAGTGAACTTTCTAAGCGTGGGTGTGACTCCCGCGCGTTAATTAGCGAACTGCGCAGACGCATCGGCGCGGATCGGAGAAACCAGGAATCGTAAACTGATACAAATAAATATGAAAACTCGCGAGAAACGCCGGCGGGTATTAAAGTTGTGTTGGGTCTGTGGTATCTGAATTATAATCCTGAGGAAACTGAGGAGTTATGCATTTGAATTTTATTTAAACATAGGTGCGAGCCAGACATCATACAATAGCTTATCAGAATCCTTAGAAAAGTTAACAAGCGCACTAGCTAGATATCGTCAAAGCAAACATCGATTAAGGTAGGAACTGGTACAAAACCTGAAATAAATGATCATCGTCATCATTACCAGCCAAACGACGTCCACTGTTAGATAGGCCTCCCCCACGGATTTTCTCAGCGACGCGCGATATGACTTATAAACTGATGAAGTAAAAGCGATGTTAAGGTTCGATTCTTCTATCAATCTCACACTAATTTGGCATCTAAGATGCCTTATCTACAAGTATTTCATTCATAGATCCTGTCTGATTTCGCATCACGAAAGCTTACTTTCTCGAGGTATGATTTAACAAGCCTACCTACATCAGTTTGGATTGCCTCGTTAGGATACAAAACGAAAGGAAATCTCACCTTCTGAACTTAATATAGTTTAGGACTGTGTTTTACATTTTATTGTTAAATACGATGTCGTTTAAAGTCAGCCACAAGATGGATATAAATTTTACCTTAAAATTATTGAGTATATAGTGACCACCCTAGACTTCATCCACACCTGACATCAGGTGCTTACTCCTGACAAGATCTTATAAGTTAGAACCCACAGAAGCCTCGTACTGATTTTGTGACCCAGAGGGGCTTTGTTGTGCCTAAAAACATATAAATATGCAAGTATGTAACAGAATTCAAAAGATTTTGAAGTCTGCTGAATTTTCAGTTATTAGGATAAAAATGAGACTTTAATTTACTACCTATATTTTTCGCGATCAAAGAAGATTGTAAAATGATACAAGTAACACATAATTTGTATTACATAACGCTATAGAATTAGCCGCGTAATCACAGCGATTAGTCGCAATAAAACCGAAATTTGCTAACAATAAGCTGTTCAAATCTATTTAAGGATGTAATACATAATTATCCGCTTACGATCTTTCAAATAACTGGTTTCCTTTTAACTGTAGAATACGTATACTAGAAGTTATATACAGTTGGTACACCACGTATTAAAATTATTTTTTTGACACCATTCTCATAAATTGCTGATCTCAAAGTAAGTAGCCAATGCATTAGTGTTATTGAAATTAGACACAACACAACGGTGGTACCACAGCACCCAGAACCGAGTCAATACAGACAAATATTTGACAATATATTTGATTTCTACATTGGCTCGACCGGGAATCGAACCCAGGACCCCAGAGCGGCGAGCCTTGGAACCCAGCGTGCTTAGCCACTACACCATGGAGGTCGTCGAAGACAACATAATATTGTCAAGCTTTTATTTAGGATGATTCCAAAACTTGTGATTTTTGAGTGCACTACAGAGTAAAATCACAGAGACTTGTAAATTTATACGCCATCAATAAGGTTGCAAATTTCTTACTTGATACATATGTATGTTGATAGAAATAGCATTGTTTGTTATTCATGATCATTTAAAGATGCGAGAAGCCTTCTGTATCCCTAATTTAGTGTGGCTGGCTGGCAAATTATGTAACACTAGCCGTATGTAATAGTTTCTTAACTCTATCGTTAATTAGCAACGTCGGATCGGAGGTGGTGAAAGCATTGTTTTGGTTAGGTGCTAATTTGGACGGTCGTGGTTTATGGCTCTGTTCAGTATGATTACGTGTTAATTGTTAAAAAAAAATAAAGTAAATAGATTTAAGAAGAATAAAATAAATAATATATAAACCGATTCACACCAATTCCTACATTTACACTTTCACTAAATAAAGCAATGTTGCACGTGTGTATGAGTCTAGAGACATAAATTGCAATTTCATACAGATTCGCTCAGGGCTTTTCCGCAAGATGCCAATTTCTTGTTATATTTTGCTAATAATATGAACTCGTAGGTATACTTTCTTATAGTTTGACCTATAATGCTGTGGGAAGCAACATAAATAAAATATGCATAAGAAACAACGCATTATAGTATTTGAGTTCGTGTGCAAGCTTTACGGCGACGTGATAATACAGAATGTTGTTTCGGTCAGCGACGAGCTACTCTAAAATATAAGTATGTTTTTTTAAATGGATAAGCCAACAAAATCTATTTATTTACATAATTACTGATAGACTGGACTGCATTTATGTGAGCCGATCTTGTGCCATGTCGGGGGGAGTGGTGCAGAAGAGGCCGTTATAAATAAACTGATATTTACATTTTATATTTTAGTTCTTTATGTTCCATCTCAAATGTATTTACTAACATAGTTAATAAGGTTTACTAACAAAAATGAGTCACTGTTACTTATGAGAAATAAATCATTTATTCACTCATTATTGCAATACTAGGGGGCGAGTCAAAACTACCGACAATAGGTCGCCTCTTCGAAGCTTACTATGTCATCTTACTTACTAGTCTGTCGTAGATACGAGCGAGCTACACACGAGGGTGTGAGTTTCCCCATTCGTTTAAAAGTGGTTTTCTTTTATAGAACATGCATATATTTTAACGAAAATAACTTTCAGAATAAGCATATCACTGCCCAAAACAATAGCGTGTATACTTGTAACTGATTAATTAGCAAGGTATGTAAAATTAAATTGGTATAGTATACATGGGTCATTTTGTTTTATTGATGGCCAATTTAATTCATAATCTTAAAATAAACACCACGTGCCTATTGTGACAAAAATTGACTTAACTAAAGACAATTACTAGTAATTGATGTATTTGTCTGTATTATTTAAGATTGAAAAGTACGTGATTGAGCCTTCTACCAACAATTTCATTTTATAAGGGTGGAGGTGGCGTGGGAAGGAGTGTGCATAATTAGAAAGCCCAATATAACTAGACCTAGCCTTTCTTGCTAGACTAGAAACTACAACAATACATCGTATGAAGATAAATATGGCTCTAGATAAATTGGTTTCATTAACAGTTAATTCGTCCAGGTTTATGATTAGCTTGCCATATATGAAATGATTGAATTCGATGAAGTCAGCCTTTATCAATTGAATGTAAGATATATTTTTATTATGAGCGTTGTAATTAAAGACAAAGGTAATTTTAAAATATACATATATTTATTAACATATTCACCCCATTGCAATCTTGTGACACTTCCATTTTCTACTTCAAATACAAGGCATGAAAAAAAATCAAATAGGAACTTCAGGATTGGTCGGGGCAAAACGAATGCATTGGACGCAAATGGACAACTGCAAGAAAAAACCACCGGACTTACTACAATGTTAAAAACATTACAGACATCTTCTTAAAGTCGATATTAATAATAAAAAAAATACGATTGTAAGATACTTTTATATCTCTTTTGCGTCGTCTGTAAGCTATTAAATAACGTTCAACTGACACCCACTGCTTTCATACACAGCTGTTAGTCGGCTATGATATATTGAAAATATATTACAAAACGATTAGGACTTGAGTTTAGTGCCACGGCTCTCCGTATTAATAATGTTTTATAAGTATTATCGATAAGTTACGTCACAATATGCAAAATCCGTGTTCTTTAATATGATACACATTTCTTCATACTTCAGCACAATCATCACACCACACATCATCCACATTTGATGCACGTTCGTTGGTTACCATATCGATAAACTGTGTAGTACTAAAACAACGATTGTGACGCAACGATTGTTTTATCGATAAAAGGTTATAAAATGTGAATCATCGCAATATCACACGCAAGTCTATTGCACTAATTCGCAAAACGATGACCATAATTCATCGATAAAACTTAGGTATAAACTTGTGCAGCACCAAGACAATAATAGTGGCGCAAGCATTGCGTTATCGATAGAGGTTACGTTGTATAATCGTTCGATGCACTGTTCCGATAAATGTGAGGTGTTGTTTTATTCATCGCCAGACGGCTTATGGATTTATGCAGATGAGCGCAATGGGCTTTAATGTTACGTTGTGTTTGTTCTATTGCAAAACAGTCTGTGATCTTAGACTTAGTGGGACCATATTTCATACTTATTGGTAACATTGAGAACAAAAGTTACGGGGCCGAACATTATAAGAAGTGGGTCACCGTGTTAACAAGAGCTTGTAAATTTATCACAACAGTAAACTCATTTCGGAATCTTACTAAATGGATTACGCGATAGGAATCGGCTGAGAAAATTTATTAATTTCGATTTTAATTACCAGAACGTTATGTAGACAATTTTAATTAAAACTATAAGGTATACACGGATAAAAAGATCTAAAGAAATATAATGTCGAGATTTTACAAAATGTTACTTATTCGACATCAGCAGATCATATCGACTGAGATGTAGATCGTCCTACAATCATTGTAGATATCACATCGGCGCGTGTCGTGTGGGCCGGCCGTACAACGCCTGTTTGACTAAGCCGAGGGTTACCAACCTCTGCCTGGGCTATGATTTATCGATATTAGATTGCGGTGGTCACGGGACAACCGTAATGGATGTACAGTGAAATGATAAGATTGCATTAATGACTTAGATAGAGGACGAGTAGAGTTTTGTTTAGAGATAAGTGATTCACAAATCGGAGATGTATGAACAGTTGCCGCTGTATTGGGAAAATGATGTCATAAGTTTCGGACGTCTCGCTATCAAATGATTATAAATATTTACAAACTACCTTCCTAGCATATGCCAATAATCAGTTTAACAGATGAAACTCAAATGAGAGCACAAAATAACAGGTTCGTTTGTATCGCCATAAATATAGGTAGGGCAAGGCACTTACAATTGGTGTGATGCGAAGATTACACAAGCCAGGAGGAGGAGAATGTAACGTACCTGAAAAGAGAACAGATTAATATTAATGACGTAATTTCACTATGCTAATTCCTATTAGATCGCTTGAGCCACAAATGAAACTCGAAATGACTGCATTTTTAGGGTTCGTAGCCAAATGGCAAAAAACGGAACCCTTATAGTTTCGTCAAGTCTGTCCGTTTGTCTGTCTGTCCGTCCGTATGTTACAGCCATTTTATTCTGTAACTATAAGCACTACACAATTGAAATTTGGTAGGAAGATGTATCTTGTTAACCGCTTACCGATCCTTATACAAAAAATAATGACAGTTAAAAGGGCTCCCATACATGAAACTAAAACCAAAAAAAAATTTTTTAGTCATACCTATGCGTTATATGATATATATATAGCGTGGATAGGTCTTTTAAAATGACATAGAGGTTCTTGAAACCATTTTATTTTTAAGTCTAACGTTTCATAGCTAGATGCTTCCAAAGTGGTAAAATGGGCGTCCCCCCCCATCTAATTTCTAAACCAAGCAAGTGTAAATTTTGAAAAAAATATATAATGTAGATCTTAACAGATACTTTCAACGAAAATTAGTTCAACGGGATCGAACGAGTAGTTTTTGAGATATAACACATTTTCAACAACCGCAAACATAACTTTGTACTTCATACAAACACTATGAAAAACAATTAGCAGTCAAAAAAATATTGTGGTATTTACTAAGTAGAAGTAAGTGGATTCCCTAATTTAGTTAATGTAGGCACGGAACCCTCAGTGCGCGAGTCCGACTCGCACTTGGCCTGTTTTTTACTCTAAGGGCGAGACTTCACTATAAGTAGGACAAGATGAGTTGTAATGTTGTAAGAATGTCATCATAATCTACAAGTTTAACCAAAAAAATCCATATATTAAAACATGTCTCGACCTCCAGTTTATCCTACTTCGGGTGAAATTATTTGGAAAAAAAGTAGATATTTCACAAACTTAAGTACTCACAAGTAGCACTAATGAAACAAACATAAAATTTTGCCCGAGGATGGATACAATAAGCTAGCACGAGTGCTATTTTCATAAAGCCTTTTCAGCAATCACAAATAAAAGGAAAACATAACAAAGAGAACGTAGTTGGTGGACTAAAGTAGGTTACCTCGGGAAATATTTTCCAATAATATCGGGGTAACAAGGTAAAACACATGATTTTCTGCTCAAGTACCGTCGGTATAGAGACATGTCAAGGATTCTATCAAGGTTAAGTTCAACTTAATCATATATCAGACTGAGGTCACGGACGGAGTGATTACTTGAAAACTTCCAATACAAAGCTAAGTGGTATCAATTAAATATAAATAAACAGATTGTCAGGATATTATGATGTTATTATCTGCTCAAGTACGCTCGATGTCAGCGTTGATTTTTGTTTACAATTAGGCTTCATTGTTCACAAATGTAATTGAAGACTATTTTAAAAACGCTGTCAATGGATGAATTGATGGTTTGCTTTAATTAATGTAGCAACAATTTTTAAGCGACATTGTCCGTACCCTCAACTCTATCCATCTCACATACGCGGGTTAAGATGCTGGCTAGAGTAAATAGGGGAAGACCAAAGGTTACGGTATCTAGAGAGAGATAGAAAGGTATTATCTGACACAGTAAGCTCCAGATTTAATTAATTCAATTTCTAGATCCAGGCACGAGTAGCAGTGGAACTTTGTTTCCTTTACTGTGAGTAATCTTATTTCAGTGCCTTTGTCTACAGATGGTACAGTTGATTGGCTGCACTTCAATATCATTTAACGGTATAGTACAGGAGGAGGAGGAGGAGTAAGGAAGAAAATCCACATTTTTGCAACTACTCAAAAACAGAATTGCGGTTTTTTGGACTTAAATCCGCTATTCTTTTTGTGAGTTGCAAAAAAGGAGGTTTTTTAAAATGAATCTGTATTTGATTTGTGTAGTTTGATACATGTGATGACGCGTTTGGTGTAGTGGTTAGCGTTCCTGACTATTACGCTTGCCGTCGCGGGTTCCAATTCCACAAGGGGAAAATAAATGTTTGTATGATGAGCACGAACATTTGCACCTACGTCATGAATGTTTATATGTGTTAAGGTATTTATGAGAGACGCCCCCGTTATAATCGTTGTCGGGTATTCGTAATACAAGGAAGAAAATTCTTTAGTATGAAACCACGACTATTGGTGTACTGTCTGGCGCATATTTACTTGTATATGTATTTATTATATATTGCTTGTATAAAGATATAGCTACTGCTAATGCGAATTATTTTTAGAACAGTGAAAAAATCAATGAAAGGTCAAAATGTATTGCTTATATTTCTGCCTATATAATTTAAACACCAAATTTGCTAGCCTGAAACCTACGGTTTTGAAGTTTTTACCTCAAGAAGCAAACTTAACAGCAAAAACAAAATAACCAAATGATTCAGGTTCACGTTTAAAACCCCGATAGCCGGAGCAGTTCATGTGAAGGTCGATGCCTCGCGGTCACGGTCGTATTGATTAGTGCGAGGGAAATTTTACGGAAAGCTATCAGCTAGCGTGTGGTTTGTTTGTGAATAAATCATGGAAACAGTTTTGGAAGTCGCTTCAACGCAACATTTAAAAAAAATGCCCTAAGAACTTTCGACTCACACAGGCACAGGTTACACCGCAAGTACTAGTATGTCGATTGATGGCCACACCAACTCTAGAAGTCAATGTTGAATAAGTAGGAGAGCATAAATGAAAAGCATCTAGGAAGGCTAACTAAGGGTTGGCTACGAAGTCCAAGTTCTTGGACGTAGGCTTGAAGACCAATTCCATAACATCATCGTCATCATTTTTATCAGTCAAAGGACGTCCACTGCTGAACATATGCCTCTTTTACGGTTTCAACTCTATAAGATCTCCATAAAACTTGACCCACCTTTCTCAAGGTCTCTCCACCTTGAATCCCCCTGTCACACAACGAGCTATTATTCTAATTCTTTTACAGTTCAATCAGTACGACTGTGGAACTCCTTACCCCTTGCTATTAGGCAGTCAACTTCAATAACTGTTTTTAAAAATCGCCTAAAAGAACATCTTCTCTCTTCAAAATAATTCTCCTTTTCTCTGGTGTCTCGGTAAATTTCTTTCATTTCACATTGGTTTATATGTATGTATATGTATGTATAAGTATGTTTATAGTTTATATTGTGTTGGTATATAATTACATTAATTTGTTTTATCGGTAATTATGCATTTTGATTTTAATTTTTATGATTGTATTTATTAATATATATACGAATATATGTATGTTTAATATAATATATTATAAATAAAAAATTGTCTTAATTTATTATGCACATAATACCCCTTCCTATAAGCTCATTATTTCTTTACCCGAAGGTTGTCTGGAAGAGATCGCTTATAGCGATAAGACCGCCTAAATTGTACATTTTCTTGAAATTAATTTGTTATTTACCTTTCTGGTGTGCAATAAAGAGTTATCTATCTATCTATCTATCTATCTCTTTACAGTACTGCTTTCCTATTATGTTTGTTATTTCTAACTATTCTAACTCTACCCTTTAAAGTCCTTTGAAAATAAAGACGTTCGAAATGTCCATAAAATTAAACGAAGAGCAGCACTCAACAAAGAGTCTCGTAATGTCAGCATTTGACCTGGTCTTTAAGACCCCATTAAATTGCGTAGATTATTCAAGGTCGAAGTGAGTCGGAAATCGCAAGGATAGGTCGGGTATATGGGTCATCCAAATAGGTCAGTGCTGTCTGGGAGGGTTAGAATAGAGGTAATTAAGCAAGACGACTTTCCATTGAATGTTTAGCAGATTTTACTTTTATAATTTCTTAATCGTTAACCTTTTGATCACCGATGATTTTATTATTATAAAAAAGGGACATTGATATGAATAATGCAATCCAAAACATTGATGTCATACCGAAATAATTGGCGACGAATTCTGATGAAATTACATTGTGCGCGAGTTTAATAAAATATGACAATCGTATTCAAGATATCCAGGAGGTACAGCAGAATTACATACAAAAGCACGAAAAAAGCCCATGGAATTCAGACAATTCGACAATGGCGAGCACAATCGAAATTACGGATTTAAAACAATGGGGATGCAAATTGTGAAGCGTGCATTCATTTATTGTGAGCACAAAAAATATGTAACGTGCTCTCGAGCTTCATTCAGGGTTGCCGATTTCTCTTTTTACATATTTATTACAAACAGTTTTAGGTCCGTCTGAATGCAATAAGCACGATAGCAAGACTTTTTAAAGCAACATACCCTGTGTTATAAATCCACGCAACAAAACAGGTGTTTTCCAAAATTCTACATACGGAATTATGATGAGTCAAAAGTCTAATTCTATAGGAGAATGCGGCAGCCCTGCTTTTGTGAGGTAAATAATACTGGACACGGGAAGGTCGTGTGTATGAAAAGAAATTCATACAAGAGAAATAATTAAAGGCATGCAGACGCGGATTACCAAAGGATCGAGTTATGAATAGCTCCAGATTGCTGAAGTGAAATGGCACGCAGGACTGCATTCATTAGAGTACAGAATGCCCATGTGAATGTGGTATAATGATGTCATTAAGCGCTTAGGCGCTGACATGCCGATTTTCATTTCTAGAAATGGTTTCTCATAAATACTCTTTGTCGTAAAAGCGAGAAGTAGTAGAAAACGTATATTAGAATCAGTTCATCATAGTTCTTTTTTTTATTTATTAACTAATGTCTTAATTTTTTTTACTTTAACTATATTATTTAAGTACACATACCTTCGTTAAGACTTAAATATAGTAAGACATCAAAACCGCAAAAAGGCTCCAGTATTTAACTACTATAGTTAGGGAGGCGAGGTAGCTAAATGGCGTAATTCAACGGCGCCGTCGAGACCTATCAAAATCGAAAGATAAAATAATTTCGAAAAGAAAAGCTCGTATGGTAAAAACCATTTTAGCGGTGGGTTTGGTGTGTACGGTTTTTCCAAAATGTAAAAAAAACAGTTACTTGGGCATTCTCGAGCGCGTCAGATATTCATACTACGTATGTCCCAAGTGCCTCTGATAACAACAGTATACTAATCTGCCGGTTTGCGTGGTGGGGGTAGGCATATAAAGTAGTCAAAAATGCAAAAAAAAACTCGAGCGCGTCAGATTTTCGGAAGGGGTGTTAAGTAGACCCCAAGGAAGCTCCCTTTAAAAAAACTGACGATTTTGGCGTGACCATAAGTTACGATGAATTTTTGAAAATGCAAAACAAAATAGTTTTTTTGAAATACTCGAGCGCGTCAGATTTTCATAGGGGAGGTTCATCTCGGTATCCTGAAAGCATATTTTCTTAATCTGACAAAAATGTTGGTGGGTTCTCTTAATCTGGCCGGAAAGGTTTTTTGGTTACTTTTTTTCTTTCTTCTTTCTTTTTAATAATTCTTCACTTCGTTTTGCTGACGGTACGTCCAAAAAACAATTTGAGGATCAACAGGCTATTGAATAATATACATACATGAAACTGTACATGTTAATAATACTTTTGTATACAGATACGCGTAACCTTTTCCAAGTCCACGAAAATTGTCGAGAAGCTTTAGAAAAAAAAATTTTTGAGATAAAAGTAACATAATTTAATCATCGTTATTTCATATCATTTTTTTTTAACACCCTCAGTTTTCAAGATATACTCAAAAAACCGGGAATGTGAGTTTTTATGAAGCTTCAAGTCAAAAAGTTTTAACTTTGGACAAAAATGTAAAGAGACCTTTTTTGTGTAAAATAAAATTACCTTTTTTGTTTATTTAAACTTTTTTTTTTGTAAAATGTATCGTTCGCGACTTATATGCCGCAACGCGTTTTTCGGAAGACGAAATGGCTCCTCCACACTCCTGGTCATGCGGAAACCGGCAGATTTTGTATTTTGAATACGTTTTAGATTATATTCTTCAAAATAAAAATAAAAAAAATCGCGCTCTAGAATGCCGGATTAACGTTTTTTTTTACAAGTTCGCGTCCCTATAACTCGGCGGCGTCAAGGACTTATCGTCAGATTAGTTAAATTTAGTCTTAAAACACTAAAATCAACCCCTAATATCTTAATCTGACGCGCTCGAGTATTACAGACTATCGATTTTTTTTTACTAATCTGATCGTCTATCCTAGGCGCGCGTCACTACATATAGAGCTAAATACTTTACAAGGTTGTTCTATTAGGTCCAAGGTATCTCTCATATCTTAAACTGCCACGCTCGAGTATTACCGAAAATTCCCCTATTCGCCTCCCTAACTACACGCGCGTTCGACTGCGCGTTTTGAGTTTGCTCACTCTCCTCCCGTGTCACATCGTGATATTTTATAGCCTACAGCCCTTCTCAATAAATAAGCTATTTAACACAAAAAGGTTTCATTCGTTTATGCAGCTTTATAATATTAGTATAGATTTCCATTAAAAATTATATTGAAAAGCAATTCATAACATGGCTTGCAATCATTAGAAGACTTTTTCAAAGACTTCATAATTGGTGCAATAAAACTAGTCCGTAGTTTCTAATTGGGCTGAAGAAAAAACATAGAAGCTGTACGTATGTTACAATTTACACATGAGTAAAGGCCAATCGAAGTAAATATAGAAAGTAATGAAATATAGAATAGATAGAAGATATTAAGTAGGAGTAGGCTACATGAAACGCTTATTTCGTTAGATTAACAAACTGTATTAAACTTTATATAAAAAAACACTCAACCTAACTTGAAGAAACTTATTGGAAATAAATGTAAAAATAATTTCTGTGTTTGGTAAAAAACAATGATTCAATGATACATAATTAGTAATCATTCGTATAATCCGAGCAACCCTTTAACTTGACGAAACGTGATGTTCTTTGCTTCTATGCTGCTTCTACGCCTATCTCGTTAACTTCTAACACCACAGATACCCTTTTCCCTGCAGACTGGTTGTCACTCAAGAATATTACGAGAAGTTTCGTTCCGTTTATGACTATTAAGTCGGGCAATCATCGAGGGTTCTGTGGTCACACCGGTCGCGTGAGACCTCACACTTCGATTCCAAGGATGACGAAATTAAAATATTATACGAACAGCACGTTTTGCAAGAAAAAATAACTTATCAAATGTCAAAAACCATGGAAAATGCCATAAAGAGAAATTTATGTTCTAAAACTTATGAATTTGGTAGAGTACTACCAGATTAGAATAGGTTGTTACGGGATTGCTACGTTGTACCTTATTATATTTGATTTCCCGATATTTCGGCAGTCTTGCAAGTGGTCACGGCGTAACTCACTGTGGCACTTGCAACAGTGGCAAAATATCGGGAACTCAAAAATACTAAGGCACATGGTAGCAATTCCGTTACAATTTATTGTAATGTTAGTGGACCATGTAAGAATAAATCAACATAGAGTAACAGAAGTTTCAAACATAGTAAATAAGACAGCCAAAGCAGCTATAAACAATGATATCTGGAATAGAATAGAATAGAATTATTATTTATTTGACACACACACATAGAAATAAATTACATTACCATAAAATAAAAAATAAAAATATAAAACAAAGCGCCCAAGTGTGCCAAAAAGGTCCTCCGCTCAGTATATGTCGTGACAACAGATGGTAAGCATGCCATGACACTGACTTTCAACGGGAACCCCTGCTATGCACTGGGTATAAACACACACTTGAAGAAAAAAAAGAAAAATAATAACATTACTACACAGATATACTCACATACACTAAAATAAATTAATAAATAAAATATTTAAGTAAAAAGCATGCTTATTGCGCTTGCAGCGCCCGCCTTCGTTCGTCGGTATCGTACCGGGAATATTTACGAGTATAGTAATTTCAATATTGAAAAGGGCGAGCTGTTTTTCTGGTAGAATATTCAAAACTGAACACTAGCTTTTGCTTTTTCGTAACCTAGACCTCAAAACGGATGCTAGACAGTATATTTTTACGACAACACGAGGCATACTTACATTAAATTAATTGTTTCCCTCGATCCAATGAAGGTTTTTACGACGACCACTTTCTATCATTCGCCCCATTCGCCCACGTTAGCGCGCCGGTCTGAAAGGAAACAGCTAAGTCCATCGAATATTTATGTCCGAGCGTAATAAAATAGCAAAGTTACAGACTTACGGCTGTGAAGCACGAAATCGCTTTCTTCACGAGAATCGAAAGGGACGGTTTACACCTTCCGATATCGCCTCGGGCTTGGAAGCGATGCAAATAAAAAAGTTCTTAACCTTTAATTTTTCAGAACGTTGCCAAACTTTATCGCTTCAACATTTGCTTGATCCGTTTCAACTTCATCTGGAGTTAGCACAGTATGCTTTTACTCGTTTCAGAGATTACTTTATCTATGAGTGATCCGAGCATCGAACAAATTAGGTTGACAAATTTAGAAGATTATTACAAGTTCTTTTGATTTTACATAAAGCTCTTGTTTACATTTTGTTAGTAATCAGCGGAAGTAATGGCTGTCAATTTATTTCCAATATATTAGCATCTCTGAGACATCGATGTTCCGATCACGATTCAGCATAAATCCTATTCCGATCTATGTTCGCATCGGATTTCTATTGTAGCGTTGAAACTTTAAAATGGCTCAAGGGATATAAAATTACCCTTTTGTACAATTATTTAATACGACATTGGTGCAGTTTATTACTTTGCCCTTTAAGAGTATACGAACGAATAATTGTGTTAATAGAAAAAATTGTAAAGTGATACATTTACATAGTTTCTTCTGATTAAGCGTCAAGCAAAGGTTTAGGAAGGGTGTGGATGGAAGTACCAAATATGAATAAGGTTCTCAGGCATACACTATAAATAACCGCTGTATCCAATTCTATTACAAGAAACGGAATCTCTATGAAGCTTTACAAAGTTGTAGACCGTTTATCTCGCCGACCCATTGATTACTAAGCCCTAGAGTAATCTAACCTTTACCGATCACAATGCCTACTGCATCGGGATCCTTTCACCGCAATCAGCTGCATATAGCGAGCGCAATAATAATTCAAACTATTAGTCGAATTTCGTGTTCCCGGCGCACCAGTGAAAGTAGCTCGCTACTGGGCTTTTGCAGCGCCCTGCGTGTGGTGTAATTTATAAGAGAGTATACAAATAGAATGGGTATTTATTTATATTGTTTGTTTGTTGATTGTTTCTTTTGTTTTTTCTATTTTTTATAATATTGAAAACCACTCACATACATTTCTCTGATACCACAACACCCAGACCCGAGACAAAATAGAAAAGTATGATTTCTACATTGACCCGACCGGGAATCGAACCAAGACCGGTGACACCTTAAAACCCAGCGTGCTTAGCCACTACACCACGAAGGTTAAAAGATAAAGTTACAAAACAATATCGTATTAAAAAGTGGACATAACAAAAATTAATTTATCTATCATTCTGAGAACTATATGTAACTGCATCTGTGCTAGCGAGATCTGAAGAAAAAAAAACTACTACGACAGTAAAGCTCTTTAGAATATTTTCTTAACTTACGCTACGGTAACCCATACAGAAATATAACATAAACTGACGTATTTTTTGTTGATCTAAAACGACGATCAACGAATTAAAGTGACACATCTCAGCTCACGAGCCGAAATATTGTATGAAAATCCATGATGTGGTGTGATGAGATATAAATTTGGAAGACGAGCTCGTATGAACGCGCAGTGTGCACGAGGTTGCACCAAAGCGATCATAATTTGAAAATCGAGATGGTCCCGCCCCGCCTCAAAAAATAATAATTGAAGTGTGTGTAAATACTTGGTGACGTAGCTGTACACGGGACGATTTATTTCATTGCCTTTTTCGTGGACGATAAAAAAAGAAAATTCTCATTTTGTTGAAACTATGTGAATCATGTGTTTAAGTTATTAATTAATTATTTGATTAAGGGCCGATTGTTCAATGGTCAGATAAAACTTATCAGACTGATAAATTATAAAGCGACAGATTTTAAAAAATGACGGCTACTATGATTACTGCCAATTAGGTGACGTTTTCAAATTAGCCATATTGTATTTTGTTCGACGAATATTTCTTATCTGGCTATTGAAAAATCAGCCTTAAGCGTAAGAAATAAATTTAACATCGACACTATTTTATGTATGTTTCTTACATTCTTATCTTTTTCAACAAAATCTTGCAAATCTCACAAAATATCGATCTTACAAAATATGGATCCCATATGTATGGCCAGCGACTCATTCGATAAAGCGCAAGAAAGTTCATAAAATATAAATCCACAATTGCCTTGTAGATATGTGAAATTTGCATTATTTACAATAGTGTCCATGCTCACATCCCCTGCGAGGTGGGAATGACGCCTAAATTTTGGTAGAACTCGGTATATCCTGATTCCCCGTACCAAGATGAAGTTATAAACAAAGGTTTTATCAAGTGCATATTTTGCCGCCAAATTTGGACTTATTTTACCTGAGCTATCGTCTTAATACATAATTCTCGCAACTTGTTCCACGCCACCTAAGCGCGTGCTACGGGTACCAACCTCTGATGTTTATCGCCTATTTATTGCTGCATTAACTTGTAAAAAGCCTATAATTTCGCCTCACCATGCCTGGCAAAAATGACTCTAGGGCCGCTCTCATCCCCCTTATCGATAACGAATGACACGAATCGATAACAGATCGATATACCGTAACACCGTCATTTATGATTCGACACGACCAATTTCATCTTTAAGGTTAAATTTACCATAGCTAATCAGTTCAAATTAACATTTATAATTTATCGAATGTCATTTCATCTTTCACAGCATGAAAAAAGAAATGATACGACGTCGTAACGGATTAATCAATTAGAAAGATGTGTTTTTTATCGACTATGTAACTTTGTGAGTAGAAGTACCGGTTGGAATTACGATATGGCTCTCTTGGTACGTAATAGAAAAGGAGTTGATTGATGAGTGCTGTGTAATTAATACAGTGCAACTTAGTAAAGCTATTCGTTGTCAATGCTTTGGAATCTATAATAGTAGTAATGGAAACAGGATTTATTTGCCAGACGTATATACACACACGTAGAGTCTGCATGACCGTCTATCTCTTCTAAAATACGCGGGCCGTTCATTTGTCATAGGTCCGCCCGTAACATCCAGTAGGGTGGGTGGGCCAGGAAGTGTGCCTGCGCCCACGAGACCTCATCGCGTGATTCATGTTAACTGGCAAATACACCTACCGCAAAACGGAAAATTTTCACGACTGAAATTGAACTCTCCAGTATCAGACGCTAAGATGGAAACTGGCTGAGATAATTTGTCATTTTAAGGCAGGTCGGAGTGCTGGCGTGTACTCCGAAGCTATACATTAAAAGCTGACTGTTTCTATGCATTAGCCGGTTTGCTTCCTAACTTCCCATGGATTTATACGACAGCTGCTTATTTTTGAATGCAATTACGGGCATGTGTTTCGCAAATATAAGGTCAAATCATTTTAAGTGATAATATTTTAACTGTGTCTTTGTAAACATCATAGCAACACGATACTCTCATTATTTTTTGGAAAATCAAGATTTTATTTTTTTAAATTATCTTGAACAAAGAAATTTTTTTTTAAACAGCCTCCTGTAGATTTTTAAAATTTAACCTACGTCATTGGCATCGCCTTTCTCAATTCAATGCCTATTCCCTATTTTGCTCTAATCTAAACCTTAATTAATAAAAAATAAAAATCTGAAAAAAATAATCACCTTCATCTCAAATTTTCTCAAAAACTAGCGCATGAAAACCCTAAGTGTTTTCTACAAAAAATGTTTCTTTTATCGTGCTGTATCAGCCCTTTAAATATTATCACTTAAAACGAGGTAACCTTATATATAACAAGTGTCATATTAGTAGGTAGGTTCTCAAGCTGATTCGGGGTCAGCTTGTGCGACAGCAAATGCAGATGAATAGCAGACGCCCAAGAAATTAATCATATTATTATTTGACTTATCTAAGCAATCAAAAGGGGAACAGAAATCGACCAAAGCAGTTTCTATTCGTTACACTAAGGAGCGCAGCCTGTTTACAATTTGCAACATTTAAACGAATGAATCAAACCAGATAACATTCAGACTAGCTGCGCCTCAACAACAGCTCCGATAAGTTTCAACAAAGAAAACTGACAAATGGACCCATATTCGAAAGGGACCAGTGCCCATTCCATGGCAACTTTCAGTTTCGTATCCGATGTTGACAGATTTCAGCTTTGCCGAAGGTTCTAATAAGGGCAATTTGTACGAATCTATTATTTGTTGGGAGCTTCACTTTCTCAAACCTATGTATTCATAAACATAGTCTAAGTTGTTAACGTCAAATTCATTTAAAGATATATACAATTTAATATGTATATATTTATAATCCAATTTGCTATCAAATAAAACTCTTTTTTTAAAATAACAAAAATTCTAGATCAAAAGTTATCTAAATTGATTTAATTTTCCCTGTCCAACCTATGACTAACACAATGTGAACTGGGCTTAAGATTAGCTGACTTTCCTTAGTTTCCAACAAAATGCATTCACTTAGCAGACGATTATCATCAAGGGCACTTTGAAAGGGAATTGTAAGATACGGTCAGTTTCCTCAAGTACTGTGCGAAATAAATCAAGTATACTGTGGCAAAGCAAAAGCGATTTATTAAAACCTACTAGTTAGATGGTTTCATACAACAAAATAAGAATTATTTCAAACTATCAGAAAATAATTATGAGGTCTTCATGTTACCTGCGGTGGTTCTCATATAAAATTAATAAGTTGATCCCTTTCAGATCCGGCAGAATCGAATGAAATATGATATTTAATTAACGAAATGTTGATTTATTAATAAACGTGCAGAACTTTTGAACTGATCACATTCGCATTGCAGTTAATCATTATTAAAAAAATATCAGTTAAACTTTCCAATCATAAACTTGCAACCCGCGAGTCGCGTCGTCAAAGAAAAAGGCTACGACCTAAAAGCTTGAAATGGCGAATGCTCGCGATAAGAGGAGGCTTGCCGAGATAAAGCCGTGTACCTGAGCGTTTCGTTAAAGAGAGATTTATCTCCTCCATGCGGTTGGAAGAGTTCCAGAACTTTAATCTTATGAAATGTAGGTTTTAAACGGCCTCTACACAGCCGGCCTTTCTCGCTCATAACAGTTTGTCATAAACTGCCGTTTGCTATCAAATGCTCAATCTGCACTCGCTGAGGAAATAGCGGAGCGTTCACAATACCCGCTTCCCACCTATCACTGCAGCGGACTGACGAAAGCGACCATTTGCAATCATTTGCATGAGGAAGCAGATAACCGCTGTGCACGCTCCGATACACAAGTGAGGGTGGCCACCGCATTCACTACCAACGCGCGGACCGCCTTATTAAACTTTCTAAATATAACCGAAACATAAAGCAAAAGTCACCAAATTAGCACACCGACAGAAACAGTTACATGACACAATGATTTAAATACAATTCGCGACAAGCCCTGTATCGATTGCGCCCGTAAATCCTGAACTCGTACACACATTAAAATCGGTAGCAACGACTGTGTCGACATCATAACGTAATTTATGGTTTCATTTTATCAGCGAACATTTCGCTCGCCGAGCCGCGCCGGGGTTACGGTAGAACAATAGGCTGACATAAGCGCGGACAATTGGAGCGCGGTACCGTTGCCGCGAAAAACTCCACGAATTCAACCGAAACGCATATTCGAGGGGTCAACGATACGAACCTTTTAAATGGCGATGCAGCTCCGGAGAATGCGCCGGAAAAAAAAACAGCGATTCATCGGTTTATTTAGCGCTGAAATCGAAAAAAGGACGAAATACCAATAATGGATTTACAATTATAATCGTAAATCAAGTGTGCAAATGCATCATTCGATTACCGTAATTCCGTTAATCGAATGCAATACCTCCAGATGCCGTTATTATCGGTGGACAACTGCTACTGTATCGAATCGCTTTTAAAAGCGATGGATCATTAGCGCTAGCCACCCACTCGAAATCATGTCATCCGCAAGGAAACTGCATAGGTAATGAGTTGCAAAAAGTCCGTTGAATCGCAATTTCCCTCTTAGTGTGTTAAAAGGCAGTCGTTTTTGCATACACCGCGGCGTCATTACTTAATGTAGCCATAAAGAAAATTGCAGGCATTTCCACTTGACGGTAAACATTTCCTTTAGCCGAGTTCATGCGAGTCACGCGTCTGCGCAGAGAGAAACAGCTCTCGTGTACATGCGATTGATTTAACGGGGATTTATGCTCATGTTCAGTGCGACGTTTTAAAAGATATAAAGATATTCACAAGATTACAGTCGTGATCGACTGCAAAATCAATACAACGAAGGGATCGTGCACAAAGTGGGCGTTTAACCTCTGACCGAGGGCGTGCGCGGGCGCACACGGCGCGTCAAGCCATCCATCATGGCCGCTATCTGAGGCAAATTAAGCGAGTATAGACGCCACCGACTCTGGTTGACCAGATTATCTTGACACACGCTGTCTAGCATCGCTCGATGTCGCTTAGATCTTCCCTGCCGGTCGGTTATGGACGCCCGAATGTGACGTTTACAAATCGCCCAGTGCCGGTATTACCGTCACGGTTTCCAATTTACTTTCTTATGTGTCTGACCCCATCTTAGGACTCCCTGCTCTCATGGGAAGTGCAATTTGCATATCAATGTTTCAAGTTGTTTTATCGATCAGATAGCTGTTTTAAGATAAGTGAAATCAAACGCCTGGAGGGCGGAGTAATTCGTTGAATTACTTAACTCTCCTTGTTACGAACGAGTCTTTGGATTCGAAGGTAGAAATGACAGAGCCTTTGGGATAAGTGGCTAATGAAGTCGAATTTCTGCATAGCTGCGTTGCAATGGGGTCCGCAGGCGTCTACTGTGACAGTCGTTGTCAGTCAAGACGCGTTGATTGCGGTTGATACGACACTGGCCTGACGCCAATTTATTTAATAATGGACCAGTACAACTAACCAGTTCCTGGAAATATGGATAAGAACATAGTGCTCAATAACATCTAAAACCGAATTAAAACAAAACTCTTGTATACAAGTTACAAGAAAGTCAAGTTTAAATCATTTATATTTCAGCTTTGGTTGGAAAGCTGGTCTTAAAAGTTCAGGCATGTTTTTTTTTCTTTAAATAGACTAATAAAACAATGGCTTCTTATAACGTTTGACCTACCAGCTGTTTTTGAAGCGCTCAGTTATTCGGTATGTGATCTTTTCTTGTGTAATATAACCGGAAGATGTTCTTCCAAAATGGTACTTGTAGGCCCGGCCCGTACGTGATAGGCTAAAAACAGAATTATCCCAGACGCGGCATTATCATAAGGTCGATTTCGCTATAATTAACGAGATAACCTCATTTACCGATGCTGCGGTGAAACATCGCGCGATGCTAAAGTAATCGCTTCCACATTACATTACGTAAGATATTGACAAAATTAAGTGTCGGGCCTCGGGGCGGCAATCGATTTTGATCGGCAATTTTATTGAACATTAAACTGAGCACACTTCATGCCACGGCTGGTGTAGAAAAGTAAATATATTACGACCACTACGTGACAAACAAAATAAGCATGCAGAGTACAAAATGGGAAGGAAAAAAAAGGGATGAACGCCTAATTATATAGTTGCAGTAGAATTCCGATAGTACGTCCCCGCTTCATACGATTATTATATAGGTATTTATATATTCATATCATATATACAGTCCCTCCAATTCGAAATATGATTTTATCGCTTAATTCGATTCGTATCCCCACTTAGTAAATATTATATGTAGGCATTCTATGATGCAACGTATTCGTAGATGTATTTTTTAATAAATTTTATTATTGTAGCACTAATTACGAGTTCATAAGCACATTGAAATGCCGATTCCGGCATGTAAATAATTTATTTGCCTGTTTCATATAACATGCTTATAACGATTTTCCGCTTATAACGCGTTTTTGGCAGGGTTCAACTGAATTGTACTGTCGGGATTGTATTAAATTTAGATTCACGAAGTCAAACTAAATAACTTTTAGCTTGTGACTTGGATTCTGAGCTTTAATAAAAGTCCATTACCGTTTGCGGCGATTTGGAAACCAGAAAATTAATTTCAAAAAGCAATCGAGAAAATATCACAAAATTGACAGCTTAAGTTGATTCGAAGATCGACAATATTATCCACAGTATCAACCATGCTCATAGAGTGCGCGCGCGCACACATCAGCGCCGATTAACGCGATCGAGGAGCGGACAGCGCGCCGTTAATCGATTGCCGATAGATCTGCAGCGTTATTGATCTTCCGTTGCCCTAGGGGAATGATAGGGTTGTTAACTTATTTAAAAAAAAAACAATAAAATTTCTGTAAGCGCTTATGACGAATAACGTCACCATTTCAACACCGTAAAACATTCAGCTGGTAGCACTCGTAGTCAAAAGGAAGGAATGACGATATAAAAGTCGCATCTTCAATAAATCACATAAATGTTTTGTTCTTACTAAAAACAAACCTTTTTATGGCACTTACTAAAAACAAACCTTTTTATGGACTTCACAAAAAGGAGGTAATCCATTCGACCTGTATGTTTGTGATATCATCAGAATTTGATAAAGTTTTAGTATGTTGATCTAATAAGGCTTCCTAAAAAATATTTTTAGAACAATTAAGTCCACAAATGTCATACAACAAACACAAAGAAAAGAGAATAAGTAAAGTTAGGTAGGATACACCATCAGTATTAAAATAATAGTTATAATTTATATTATTATATTTTTTTACTATACACACAAAAATTATTCACCCCGAAAACCTTGTAGCTCCAAGCCATTAACAGTATGCCTAGGAATAGCAACCCTGTCGTTCAGTATAATTTACCAAGCGTAATATCTGCAATACATATCGACATCTGACGTGGTGTAATGAAGAAATCTATTACACCTTTCCCCCTAGCTTACCTGCAGGACAAAACTGGGCTATTGTGGAAAGCGGTGCGTGGATGGGAGCAGTAATGGCACTGAAATTACCGGGTTTAATAAAATGATAACTAAAGCATGAAACCTTGGCTACTGGCACATAAATATAGACAATCGTAGAGGGAGCAGACTCTAGATACTGTTAAGGATTTCTTATAAAACGTGCGTTCAATACAACTATTGATCGAGATGAGGTGGGTAGTTGTTGTGGTTGATCTACTAATCTGTTCGTTAAGTTCTATGTCTAAATGAAAAAAGCGTTACGAATACAGATCGTTGTTTCTTTTTAGGAAAGTTATCGACCTTCATTTATTTTTATTTAAAGACTTTATTGCACAAATCATAGTGTACAAAGGTGGACTTAATGCTAAAAGCATTCTCTGCCAGTCAAACCTTTAGGTCATGCAGAGAGATGGCAATGGGTGCAGCGAAAAGAAATTTTGAGAAAAACAACAAAATAGTAACAATTGACTAATATTTATAGTAACAAATAAACGTACTTTAATTACTGTAAATTATTTTATATTCAATAAATATACTTAAACTTACACAAAATAAATACAATATATAAAAAATATACATAAATAATACACATAATAAATAAATATTATTTTGCAATTATCTATTCTTTAAGAAATTGTCGGACTTTCCTCTTGAATGATACCTTCGACTCGGCCCTCCTGACATCCAAAGGAAGAGAGTTCCACAGTCGTGTTGCCGTCACTGAAAATGACTTGGAGACGTACGTGGAGCGGTGTGCCAGCGTGCCTAGCCGGAGATTGTCGGAGGAACGGAGAGACCGATCGTGAGTTTGGCATAAAAACGGGAACATATCTTTAAGATAAGAAGGCGACGAGGGGTCGACCTTTTAGGGTTTTATTCTTAGTTATCCTTGGCTACTGGCACATAAATATAGAAAATCGTAGACGGGAAAGACTCTAGATACTGTCAAGGATTTCTTATAAAAGACATGCGTTCAAGACAACTATTGATTAAGATGAGGTGGGTAGTTGTTGTAACTGATCTACTAATCTGTTAGTTAAGTTCTTTGTCTAAATGAAAAAAGCGTTACGAATACAGATCGATATTTTGTTTAGGAAAGGATGGTACAAGTGTATTTTTTCCTAATCTATTTTTTTATGCTCCGTCCAAATAACCAACATGCCACGACTTGGCAGTCGTTCTGTCTAGCGATGGAATTGTATCTTTAAGCATGTTTCT
Source organism: Pyrausta purpuralis (assembly GCA_963924145.1). NCBI lineage: Eukaryota > Metazoa > Arthropoda > Insecta > Lepidoptera > Crambidae > Pyrausta > Pyrausta purpuralis. The sequence goes on along the minus strand of OZ001649.1, from coordinate 4,487,966 downwards.
TCACTTGCGTTCTAGATAGGCCAATAAACATGATGTAATGGGTCCTAAAATGGTCAATACCGATTTATAAAGCATCGAGATACATCCTATCAACCCATTCAAGTCACGAAGCCACTTTACTCCTCAATAAAAGCTAATCCGTCCTTATATTGACGTTTCTGATATGACTATAAAGCCTTAGCACTCTCGATACTTCCTCAATTGGCTATTTGGAAGCTAGTGGTATATAGATCAACATTTGAGGTAGATTATTTTTGAAAAACCGAATTATTTTTGAAAAATTTAATAAGAACCGGCCAAATGCGAGTCCGACTCGCGCACTGAGGGTTCCGTGACAACTTTAAGTGAATTAGGGAATCCACTTACTTCCACTTAGCTAAAATACCACAATATTTTGCTAACAGCATATATAACTGTGTTTTTCATAGTGTTTGTATGAAGAAAAAAGTTATGTTTGCGGTGCAGACACACAGCCAGACAGCCAGACAGACTTGACGAAACTACGAGTAGGTATAAGGGTTCAGATTTCGGCCATACGGCTACGGAACCCTAAAAATGTGATTCGAAACCATTTCAGTTCTTAAAAAAAATCATAAAGTCTAGAAACGAATGCAGGATAATATTTTTGTAATAAAATATCTAAACCTAAGGCTTTAAGATAAAGTCCGTTTTCGAACTGCAACTATGTCAGTGAGAAACTAATGCAAGCAATTTTAGCCACTTAGCGAAAATGCTTAGAAGAAACGTGTCCGTAATAACTAATAATTGGAGGTAAATGATGCCGTGTGGTGGCGAAATATTAAGTTTAGCAAGAAAATCATAGACCCGAGCGTGCTGTTAGAATATAAAGTGAGCTCAAAGATAAATTACAATTTACTTACAAGCAGCACCCCTATCTGGCCAGCAAGGTATCACCTAGGTATTACGTAACATATGTGTTATATTTTTTTAAGGATCATCCAAACTTTAATTCTTTAAAAAAGGCAATAGATATTCCACATAAAACACTCTATAATATGGTATAAATCGCATGGAAATCATACTAAGTATGATATGCATATGCGTAGTTCATTCATGAAATATTGTGTGTGAATGAATGAGTAAAAATATAAACAATACTGTGCCAGTCAATTAGGCTACGGAACCCAGGATTTCTCCGTAACATATGTTGGGTGGGCCTTAAATTAAATGATGTTAAGATGCAAAAGAACCTGGAAATCCATAAGACGGTACGTGTCATATATAACACAGCCTTTTACTTTAGCTTCCTCATTGTACAAATATAAGAAGGAGCTGAGCTTTTTAAGTCGAGGATTCCGTCAATGCATCATTTACGAGTAGATAGAGAAAATCAGTCTTAAAAATAAAATAACTGGTGTTAAGAAACAAAACATTGAATAAAGAAATATAAAAGTTTTTTTGTCACCTAAATTTCTTATCAAGGCTACCTTATTATAGAGTATGAGAGTATCTCAACTTTTATTTTGTTATAAGCGGAACTCCAAAAAGCTAAAGGATTGTAATTTTATGTAGCAATTAGCAACATTGTAGCGACTACGAGGTCCATACTTATTGGGAAAGCGTCTCCAATAATGTATGTCACGAAAAACCTTGTAAAATTAAACAGTGCTTACTCGAATTGATTTATATAACGGAACGTTAATTATTGTAAAGGTTTATGGACAAAGGTAGGAGTAGAAGTATCGGAAAGAAATATTTCAGCAGATATTTGCATTACCAGTAAAAATTAACTTTTTGTCTGGGAACGAAATTACCACCTGCTTTAAAAATGAATATATATATTTACAACAAAATCTAATAAATATGCTATGGCTATCTATATATATGCTATGAATATGAATTTTACAAATGGTATCAAAAATAAATTTACGAATCAATTTTAACTGATCTTTTATCCATTTTAAGAAAGAAACGTATGTTTGGTGTTTTGGTAAGTCACAAATCTTCCTAGTAGCTACAGCTACAGCTAATTCAATGTTATTTCAAATGTCACAGATCAAGCGCAAGCAAATATTCGCAAATTCCTCGAACAGTTAGAAAGTTCCATTTCCATATTTCATAGCGTCAGATCCATTAATAAATGGGCCCTTATAGGTCAGTGGTGAGAGCGGGCATCCGTTTGAGTTCGGATTAGTGCCGCACTGGATCATTCGATATTTCAAGATTAGTCACTGTGACTTTTATTGATTGAAAGACACCGTGACTAATACAAGAATACTACAAATAGTATTTATTTGCATCAATTAATATCTGGGAAGTGTGATTGTCCTATAATATTAAACGACAGTCAGAGGGGTGATACCTACCAATTCAAAGGCTTAGAGATTAATGTAAAGAAATATTATGCATTTAATTAAGAGCTCTCAATTCACGATCTATTTACGAGTATGATTTAACATCAGTAGTCCGAAAGCTTTGATACATAATACGGATACAAGTGCTGAAACATTTCACATTTACACAAAGGCGGAAGAGGTTCTCTATTCATATGTTCTAAACCTGCAGCAAAACCATTACTATAGTTCGTAAAATGAACATGTATTAAATGGTATTAAAAGCACTGCTACTCACTAACACCCGTGCATCACTATAGAAAATATTATAAATCTTCGGTTGGATGCGCTCTGATTGCTTTACCCGGGACAATAATTCAATCTGCGCAGGAGGCTACTTGGAAATAGTAGGAATATTAAATTCACAAGCAGTTATTACTGTCCATAAGAATACCGATATTGAATTGTAATAACAGCGAAGAGATTAGATTCAATCCGGTGATGAGAGATTGCAGTTTGACGGTGTAATATAAATGTAGTAGGTAATTGCTTCGTGATACGTGACTTCTGCCATTTATTTTTATAATAAGATTTTCTTATTATACCCTAACGCTTATAGGTTGGTAGGATGGTTATGAAACAGCAAACTAACTAAAGAGTTGCAAGTATGTAAGCAAATATTAATAACCAATGAAAATCCGACAGCTGTGGATTTACTTTTTTGGCCAGCCAGAGAAACCTTGTTGTCAAGTGATTATTATAAGCCTTGAATCGAAAACTACTGGGTTTACATATGGGCACACAGGAGTTAAACGAACTTTACTCTCATGATAATCGTAAAAAATCAATGTATCGATCGATTATATTCATGAGTGCGTAATAGTCCACCCAATATCATTACGAAAATGACAGTGTCCTTTAGGGTCATTGCACAAATGATTGATGATTAATAAGTACACGTCAAGATGCTTTTTAGGGCATGATACCATATGTTTAAATATTAATAAATAGTTTTTGTCAATCACATGCTTAATTTTATGAGCCGACAAAAGTTCGTTTTTTTTTGGTACGTCATTCATAAGAAGTAAGATGATATGAAGTAATGTTTGTCTTCTGATTGTACTCTATCCTATATAAAAGGAGTTATATTACTGTGGTTAGTTAGTTTAGTTTATTTTTTTATTATTTTCATATACCCGTTACCAATACCAATGTCAAAGTCATTGTTATTCATGGATTAAAAAGGTCAAAACTCCTTTTTTAGAGGCTTACCTCTGGATAAATTAAAACAATAAAAAAAATCGCCAGCATCACTCTGTCCTCTGAAACTGTTTCCAGCGGCATTGAAAGACGCCTCCTCCTGGAATGGGAAGGCATCAAAGTCAATGGTGCACACACACCTCCGGTTTGCCGATGATATACTCGTTGTGGCAAATACGCTGGACGTCCTTGATACTTTACTTGAAGACCTTGACCAAGTCTCCCAGAAAGTAAGTCATAAAATGAACATGGAATAGACGAAAATCATGCCGAGCTCTCTTGTTGTATCTGTTGGGAACTTAGTTCTAGAAGTTGTTGACGACTACATCTACCTGGGACAAATTACCAAATAGGTAGGTCTTACTTTGAGAAAGAGTCCAACTCGGCTGGACAGCGATCTGGAAATTGCATAAGAGTGTCTTCTCGTCTCAATCACCTCAGTGTTTGAAGACGAAAGTCTGCAACCAGTGATGACATAAGAATCCAACTCGGCTGGGCAGCGTTCGGGAAACTGCGCAAAGAGTGTCTCCTAGTCTCATTCACCTTAATGTCTCAAGACGAAAGTCATCAACCAGTGATGACATACGGATTCGAAACATGGTTTCATTGCACACCAACTTCGCCGCAGTATGCCATTTGTACCGAGGCGGAAAAAATAAAAATATCAAAAGCGCAACGAATGCTTCGATCAGATAGCGAATATTAATCATTAGGCTTCTTCTACCTCACTGGGTGCTCCCGGCTTGTCAGCGGTAATTAATATATGAGCACTATAATATGGTCTAAAGTAGGAGAGTTGGCGTATGGATGTATTGACGATTAGTGTACTTAACTCATCTTTTATAATGTGTTACAGCGACTTATACTTAATACAGCAGGATGGATACTTACATCTATACAGAAGACATCAAAGCGTAAAACGGATAAATTTCTTATGATTATTATCACGACCTCTGACATGATTGGACGCCATTTGCGCATAAATCTTTCAGGTTCTCTTAAAAAAGTAGTCGAATGACTACTACCGCTCCATCAAGATACTTCATCAATTCTACGATAGAGCTATGTTTATCACATGATAGTTGATACTCTGACTAAATACTCATTTAATAGTTCCGAAGCCTCAAAATTAACGGCTCATTGTGGCTCATTTTCCCTATGAACCATGACCATGGTCACGGTTTGACGCGACGGAACGCCCACCACACTCGCCAAGTCGAATCGGAAATTGTTACGATACACGCTCGCGTACAATGAGGATACATTAACGAGTGTTTGCTATGATCCTAGAGATGGTGGCTATGTAAGTGAGAATGTCCGCTAATTGAATACATAATAAAAAAAGTCTTGACATGAAAGTGTTTGCCTTTAACAAACGGAGAGCCTCTGATGATAAGTTTTTAATGCAGCTGTAAATGGAGAGACCCGAAAACATAGCAGCGAAATTCTTCAACTGTATTAAATCACTAGCGGTCCCATTCGACTTCGCGATCGTCCGTTCGTTTTGAGCTTGCTTCCTCCCCTCCCGTCGCAGAGTGATGTTTCATAGCCTAAATCTTTCCTCGATAAATAAGCTATCCAACACAAAAATAATCTTTCTAATCGGTGTAGTGGTATTTGCGAATAATGCGTTCAAACAAACAAACTCTTCAGCTTTATAATATTAGTAAAGATTAATTATTAAATTAAAGATCCCGTACCGACTTTTTAACTGTCACCCGACGAGTTTTTAGCCAAAAGCCACTTCGGAGGTCAATAAAATACTTCTTATAAAAAGTTTGCTGTTATATGATACGTTGATTAGATCAGGCTCATGCGCAATACTTCTGAAGAAAGATTATAATCTAAAAAAAATTTTTAGATAACTGAATTAAGGCAAATTGGAATCAATGTGTTCGAGCACGCTTCGCTGCATCGCGGTTATTTGACTAACGTAATGTATTAAAATAACAATAAAGGCTCATTCACACTGACTGATTCATCAAAGCAAAATGAAGAAACCTACAATTAACGTTATAAATAACGTTGGGATATCTGTAAGCCTACACTAACCTGCGCGCCTCGATACGTTTATCGCGTCGATTAAATAATTTAATTTCTTAAACAACCAGTTTTGCCAAATATTTTCCACATGTAAATCAATCATAATTGCTGATAAAAACTAATGAATACAAAAAAGATCGTAATAAACTTTTTTAAGAACGATAAAAATGATGTTTGAAATTTATCGATTGCCACGATAAATGATAAATGGGCGCGCATATTAGGCCCGCTGAATTCAACACTGCCTCACGAGCAATCTAAGCCCGATGATGAGGAAAGCTACAAGGGCGTCACGGCGGATACGCCAAGTCCCGTTGATACGTCAAATAATCAAGCCATAGTAAATAAGTCGTATTTTTTGAAAAATTTGCTCTTGTTTTAGCACCGATTCCACGCGTGAACTTGCCTTAAAGCCTTGATTATGCAACCGATCGCACACATCGCGACGATCCGACCCGATGTTCGATTTCTAATCCAAGCGATTACAGCGCATTATCGATGGTTCTGACAGCGAAATCGCATCGCTCGTTATTGATGATATCGATCTGCAGACGATTATAACATCGCGTAACCGAATCATTCTCTCTTTAACACTGATGCGGTGGGCGGGCGTTGCCCAAGTTGTCTGGGAAGCTAAAGTTCAAGTTTAAATGCTAAGAAGGTAATGCATAATAAGTACGATGCACGATGGTACAACAGACTTTGCTTTCAGAAAAAATAATTTTACAAATTTTCTTGTGCTGTCTTAAATTTGATAATGGTAAGCTTTTACCATCATCAAATTTAAGAGCTGGGCTGTTGTCGGTGGAGTTATTTTTTATATAAACTCTAAATTAGGGAAGATAGTGTGGTGGTCTTCTTCTGGCCTTCCATACCACAGTTAATAGCCGGAGGATTTCCGCCTCTTGATGTCCACGTAAAAGCCTTTCATGATATACAATATCTTTAGCCATTTGCCAGTACTGAGGTTGCTGCTGCTAAATACCAGGAGAACTCTTATTGGTGACGTTTACTCGCTATGGCACTCGCAAGGCCACTGTTTGGTCGGGGCCTGCGTATTTAACATATTCGCAGTTAACCACCATAGCTATATCTATCTGATGGCTATTCACTATCTGCCATCTGTGGACCCGCTAGTAGCCCTCGTCTAGGGTTGCCATATTGGTATACCTATAAAATCCTAACAAAAAGCCTAGTTTGTAATAAAAAATCCTGACATTATCCCAATCCCAAATGTCCGCGTAATGAGCGAAGGAGGAAAGGGTAATGTTTTGAAAAAAAAAAGGTTAAATGTTTGTTAAAATTGTTGATTATTATTTACTGATAATGTACAGTCGCCAGCACATCAGGTTACCCCTTTTGCTGCAAACCCTTACTACAACGGCATAAGACACCGCAGAGTTTACCTTGACATGCTGTTGTCTGTGCCTACTACTTAGCTGATTGTTAACAAAAAAACAGTATATCAAATCCTGACATTTTCAAAGTCCGTCCAGAAACCTGACAGGGACCAACAAATCCTGACTAATGGCAACCCTACCATCGTCTAAGCTCAGATTGTTGAAAATTGTGGAAAATCGGGGGAAGTAGAACCTAAATTTAAATGACAAAGGTAATAAGCCGCGGTAGGTACTAACTAGTTTATAAAAAAAGATCTTTGACAAAGAAATCCGAAACAACTCGACTCGAATACTAGTAGCTTGAAAGTAAGAAGTAATAAAAGCATGGCAATTTAACGCAAACAACTAACAACCTTACATTGCGATGTACGCACATAATTGCATTTAAATGAAGCTCAAAACAAAGTATCGATTCTACAGTTCAGTACAGCAAGTCTACTACGAGAAACAAAATACGTTTATCGTTTTTCGAATCCAAAAGATTTTTAATACGGAATAATAACTACGAAATGCTTCGGATCCGCAAAACGCTTATGGTATTGGCGGAATTTGTTTTTCGTAGTAGGCCTTCTGATAACTTGTTGCAAATTGTACCTCAATTAATACTAGAACTCTTAGTAGGACAGAGCCATATAAAATAACTGTTCAAGCATGTATCTCTTTCAAATATGACCGATGCATATTCTAATACAGAGATAGCTGATCTAACTGTACACTGCCTACTTCCTACCAGTGTGGGTGTCAGGCTTGCTGATTTACCGTGGAAATCTCAGAGTTTTATGTAACGAAGGCGAATTATTTACGGTTCATTTGTTTGTTCTGGGTACGGTAATCAACAGCTATTAGAAATAGATGAAAGCATTTAGGAACGCATGGAACTTTCCCCATCACAAAGTGTGGAAAACAACTTTAATCAATTACAATAAACAATTATTATCAAAATATAGTCACTATCTGTTCCTAGTTCACTCTTTCCTGACCATCATTTTCCCAAAATAAGCAAAAAGAACAGACCTACTGTTTCAAATAAAATATACTAAAAATAAACTTTAAAAAAAAGTAAAAAACGACTTCAAAACCAAAATGCACTAAAAAGTCTTAAATAAACTCTTCACGATTGAAAGGAAAGGAATCCGTTTTAGGCAAACAATTTCTTTTTGGAGTCGGTGCTGTGATAGTTGATGCTTGATGGTCAAAGTGATGGCACCGACTCCAAAAAGAAATTGTTTGCCTAAAACGGATTCCTTTCCTTTCAATGGTGAAGAGTTTATTTAAGACTTTTTAGTGCATTTTGGTTTTGAAGTCGGTTTTTACTTTTTTTTAAAGTTTATTTTATTTCTTTATTTTTAGTGATTACATAAGAAGGGGGGGGGGGGGGGGGGAGTTGCACCTTATGATTCTATTTTTTACGAAGCTACAAATTACCTATCATAAGTTGTGTCATTATAATTACTGAACTCCTAGGCGTTAAGGAGTTCCACCATCAGCTCAGCCCCACAAAATGTTGACTATCAGACGTAAACACGTCAACATTAAGATTCTACGACACGTCAACATTAAGATTCTAGTAAAGAAACACTATACGTGCCTTTAAAATTTGAGGGTTTCCCTCTAATACACCAAGATCCCATCATCAGATCCCAAAATGGAAAAAATGGGACCAACTAGAAGGTATACCCTTTAAGTTGGTGAAAAAAATTTTCGATTTGGTCGACAAACGACTAAGATATGAGGTAACATACATACAAAAAAAATGATGATAAAAAATAAAACATACAGTCGAATTGATAACCTCCTCCTTTTTTGAAGTCGGTTAAAAACAGGTCTCCCCATTGTCTTACATAACTTTTTATGGTGCGTGCATAGAAAAACGTTACACACTAGTGTTTTATTAGGAGCCATAAAACCACCATTGTACTGAGAAGAACAATGGTGCGTAGCATTAACCATACAATGTATGGCGAGAAACCATTTGTTGGGAGTTGTAAGTGGTGTTAAAAACATGCCTCTACAAAGTGATTACCCGACATTGATTTTTTAAAGCAAAAAACATTGAAGGTAATGGCAATGCGTCCTCTACTAAACTGTACTTTTATAGTACTTTTTGAAACGGTAGTTTTTTTTAAACCAGCTAGTTGTTTGTTGGGTTAAAAAATCCGAAAATCAGATCATGTCAAGAGTAAGTGTAAATGTCCTTAAAATACAATAGCAATTTGGTAATAATACTTTATAATCGTAAAACTGCTTGCAAATAGGTTGTTGACTTTAAACTTTGTTTTCAAGGGAACTTTAAGAGCCTAGTTACTTAGTTGGGAGGTCAACAATACATTCGCAATCAATTTGACCAGACTCTAGAACTCCAAATGTTTCCTTCATATTAAAAAAAAGCTCATCCGATTTACAACCAAAAGTATGTTACAATGATCAATCGGATGTTTACGTACAGTTGTAGTGGCCAGTATTTGCTTTCGCTTTAAGCATTGCTTACCATTTGAATAACAATGTGCGAGCAAAACAAACAGGTCCCAAGTCTGGAGTTAGCATATGAAAAGGCTTTTCTTCGCTCTCGAACGCATTGTGCGCGGATCAAACGTGACGCGATGAGAGAAAAAAACTATTTGCATACTCATCTGGTGCGTTTCCATTGTCATACGAGTTAGTGACGGAGTTTCATTTTTGTGTGACTCACCTGAAACAAAAATTGTTTTTTTTTTTTAACAGGATTGTAATAATGAACACAGTATGGGCGGGCGTATGAGCAAACCTATTCAAAATTCGATACAACTACTCTGCTATTCTAACATTAAAAACATAACATATCCGTATCGGTTTCGAATATATGCAAACACTGAATAAAAGTTCTAGGATGGTCAAATCAGATCAGTCTAATTTATATCTAATTCTAATTATTAGTAAATTATAATCTCTCTTTGTGGTCAATGCCTGAAATAAATAATTTTAATTTTAATGTATAAAAAATTACGCATACAAACATACAGCACATATTAAAAATGGAAAATAAGTTTAACCTATAATTGACTATATAAGCTAAAAATCGTGTTCGAGCGATTTTTAGCAGATGTCGCAGAAAATGTTTTTACTACATCTTGGTATTCTCAAACTACGTATTCACAAATATGTATTCGGAACTACATCAGATTTTTTTTATTTTGTAAAATAAAGGTAGCAACATAAAATATTTAGGAAAAAAAATCTTTAAGAGTACATAGAAAGGAATGAAGTTTAATATTATTCGTTGCTTCAAATTTATCTTTATCTAATAGCGTCTGATGAAAATAGACGTACTCTATGCATACGATTCGAATAAATATCGTGTGGCAATGCAAACGTGCGCTTTCAGCGACGGCTGTCTGTCACGCGAGCGGCGCGCGCGCACCGTGGGCGGCGATTGTGCGTTGACGCAGGAAAGTGGCGCGCATCGCCGCTAATTTATACGCCCCAAGACTACGATAAGTGCCCTTACGCACGGTTAACGCAGATTCAATAGAGCATGCTGTTTGTTTACAGGGTTTGTAGTTTTTTTGGAAGAGCTCATTCTCGTCAGATGTGTACTTAAGTATTTACAATGTCATTAATAAACAACCAGTTATTTAAGAGAAACCTGTAAAGTCAGCAATACTCTTATGAGCAGCAAGATGAGCGTCACTTCGTCGAATATACACTTCATATTTAAATCACTTGAACTTACGTAGAATATTCCTAAAAATATTAACGAATATTAGTAGAGAGATTCGAAAATAAAGAATACCGGACAAAATAATATTTGAAAATGTAGGATATCCTGCAAATACTACTAATAACTCGAAAACCGTAACAACCCGTACATTTCAGTCAGCACATGTTTATTTACTCCATGCAAAAAGTACTCTTCAAAACCTAATGACTAATATCACACGTCATTTTGTTTCTTTCAGCAGCAGTGGCACAGCAAACGAGTCATCGTCCTCTTTGACGTAACACCCGACCCTGAGGATATACGTCCAGAGCGGCCATCAGCCACTAATCTGCGTATCCTGTTACTAAAATATCATATTCCCGGCGCGAGACAGCGAGACATGACAGATTCGACCAAAAAATATGAACGAAGCTTTGAAAAATTTTTAGCTCGACGAGCGAAGGCGCTGGAGATATTTGCTGAAAGGACAGTTTTTATAAAATATAAGTTGCGGAAACTGATCTAGTTCCATTCTGATAGTGTTTTGAGACATTTTCGCGATTATATATTGCCAAATCAGAGCAAGTAACTCTCTGACACTTTATGCACGGCAAGCAAACCTATTTGTCATTGGAAGACGGGATGTCACCATCACCAATATTACCTCGTCAAATGATAGGAAGAAATCTGACTGGAATTGAAGCTTTGCTGTATACTATAAAGTTCAAAATATCATATACTTGATCCTAAAATGCAGTATTGAAAACAAATTCACTCCAGTTGAAATGGGCATTGCGATCATAAATATTAGATCAAGTGGCACAAAATAGGCCATCGGCATTTCGTAGCGCATTAGTTACCGAACACCACAGCTGTAAAGATTAAAGGCTTGCATTACGATAATGACAATGTGAAGTAGCTTTCGCTAAACTAGCCCTAGATTCGAATTATCTAAATAGTTTCATGTCTAACTTTACGCCCTTTTAGATAGGGCGTGGGGCATTAGCGAAAACAGAACACATTTATTACAACAGGGTTATCGACAACTCGGCATGCGCAAGCGCAACCGCCACGGAACAATGCGAAACAATGCACAGAATGTGCATATCGAACATGCATTTAGATTTGCGGAAATTCCATAGCCGTACTGGCTAACTAGGAGTTTTGGTTTTAGAAAGACTTGTTTTCAAAAGCTATGTGATTTATTTGATTGCATTTCACGAATACTAATTGATACAATGTCAAAAAACAAGTATCTATATACTTAGCTTTATATTGTTGTACAAACATCGTAATTAATATCTCATTTTGGGAGTTTCCCATTGTTAAATGGACAAACTTTTTCAGGAGCAACTTTTTATGACATACGATCCAGTTTTCACTCCTTCCTCGCTTAAGAACTTTCGCCCAAAAGCAAGGTTTAATCCTCCGACTCATACGTCGTCATAATTCCACCCCATGCCGAACGCTGAAGCAGGTGATAACGTAATAATGAATCGGTCACTGCGCAGCCTCAGCCCGCGGCGGCCACGCCCGCCCGACTCGCAGCGAAAGCGACAACCCTGCGAAGGGCAATACTAATGTGTATGGTAGAGTGACCATGCCGTGTTTTTCGAGCAGCTTTTCTTTTAATTAGCGATGGTGGTGGGCGGTAAGTTTTTTCTTCAGTAATTGGTCAATAGATTTTTTTGAACTATTATAACAAATTAATTTAGGACAACTTCGTAGTCAAATTAATAAATAAATACGAGTATGCGCCAAACAACACACCAATTGTCTGGTTTAGTGGTATGGAATTTTTTCCTTGAGTTATGAAGTACCAGACAACAATTAAGACTGGAGTCTCCCATAAATACCTTAATAGATATAACATATGTATATAACTTAGTCCTCTATAGTCTTTGCACCTAAGTCATGTGACTTAGGTACAAATGTTCGTGCTCATCACACAAACATTTACCGTTGCGGGATTCAAACCCGAGACAGCTGGTTCAGTAGTAGACCTCTAACTACTGCACTAAACGTTTCGTCAACCCCTTCTTATGAGCGATTCCTATGATTTAAAGGAATTTCCTTTAAACGGATTTGTATTTAACCTATCTGATGTGCATTACAATAAAGAGTTATCTTATAGACGTTATCATATAAGCTGTATCAAATCATGGGAATGAATGATTAACTAAATCTCCAAGACAGGATTGATTTTTTTTCATAAATATTGGACACCAATTACATACATTGCTCTGATCCCAAAGTAAGTAGGTAGCCAATGCACTTGTGTTATGGAAATGTCACAACGGTGGTACCAGAACACCCAGACCCGAGACTATGTAGGAAATTTTGATTTCTATATTGACCCGACCGGGACCCGGGACCTCGGTCAAATTTGTTAATTTCTAATAAGACAATATTTTATTGTTTCTATTGACTGCATGGCCACTCCAGTGATAGCTCGCAGCCGTCAGCTGCAGAATCTGACCGACGAATTATTGCTAAGGGAATTACAAAGATCTCATGCGCTTTCTCGGGCGCGCTCATTGGCCGGTAATAAGCCATTTTTCAGTGCGCGAGCGCAGTGATTTGGCGCCTTTCTCGGAATGCTTTCGCCGCGGACCTCGGCAATTGATTTTACACTTCCTAGTTCTATAAATTGATGGCAGATTGTAGGATAGTCGTGGTGATGTTTTGTTGCTACTGATGTATCTGTGGAGCTTTGACTTGGTGATTTATTGAATAAACTTGGTAAGTTTTATTTGATTGGTTTGAGTTTTACTTACACCCCGATTTGTTGACATGCACTTTCACCAAAGTAAATTTGGTCCACCATCATCATGATATCTTTATCCTTTCCTATCGAAGACTTGAAGATCTCTAGCCGAAATAGCCAAAAATCACTGCCGTATGGTGGGGTTTTGGAATTGACCATGTAGATGCATTGTAGATATTGCCCTTAAAGATTTATACATGCCGTAACACATTTTATAATGTTTCTACTTCTTACATCAAAATATGAAGTTACCTTACCAAACTTTATATGCGTATTCAGTAGGTCTGAGAATCGGCTATTATCTATTTTTCATACCCCTAAGTAATAAGGTTGTTTACCCTTATTTATTTATTTTATTTTTTAACCGAATTTTTCGGTTTTTATATTTTTATGATGTGGCATTAAAAATACATTCAACCCTAAATTTTTACTTTTTTATCACTAACCCCTATTTTTTAATAGCCATTTTAGTAATTTAATAAATTTTCATCCCGCTCGATAACTGATCAATTATAGTGTTTTTATCTGTACTTCGATTTAATTTTCCCGTAGTTTATGGCAAATCTAAAATTTATGTTATGAAACTTAAAATTCATTTTTTATTGTTAAAGTTTAATCCTGATAGGTATAAGCAAAACAACGTTTGCCGGGTTAGCTAGTTTATAAATTGTTTCATCAAATGCTTATGCAACCGGATTAAGAAACTGCATTGGGTGCATTACAAATCCCGACCAGACTATCGGCATGTGGGTGTACTCCTTGCTACAACAATTAAAAGGTTATTGAACTTCAAAGTCGATACAACCGTCATCAAAATGACAAACTATCGATTATTGAACCATTGATAGCACCCACGCGACCATTTGGCTATACTCGGTATATCATTTAAAACTATTAACTGCTGTTATTATAACGATGCTGAATTAATAAATAATACTTATTCGTTATATCATCGAACTGAATTGAACTTGAATCTGAACCTCCAAACTACACTTCGCAGTGTTTTGACTATGCTTACACGAAAATAAATTTATTAACAGAATTTTAAGGTTTGCTTAGGACGTTGATTTAAAAATCATGTTTGATAAAGTATTGCTATGTTCATATAGAAGATATCACATAAAAGTAACTGAAAGGTAGCAGGGTAGGTATTACATGAAAAATATTATGCCCAGTTGTCATATAGACGTACATAGGTCAAATTCAGTTCGTAATAGATAAATAAATCATACCAGTGAAACCTATGAATATTGTTTAAAAAATATTTAATTGACATACAATATCTAATGCTAAATGATCTTGCAGTTTTAGAAAACTCGATACTGACTAAATATGTACACACATACACATGCGGGATAAAATTTTACTCCAAATAAGATATACAGGCTGTAAAACAAGTAAGAGCCGAATTCAAAGGGGTGGTTGTCCATCCAGTTTGGAAAACAAAAAAAAAAATATTTAAACAAATATATTTTTTATTTAAAAAAAAAAAACTTTTTTTTTCTTTATTTTAGGCTCGACTCTAAACGCTCTTGAATTCAACTCATATTTTATTTTAACATCCTGTATAACGAAAGCAAATCCGAAATTAACAAACAAAATGTCCATGGATCGCTAAAATTCAATACAAGAAGTAAACAAGTACGAGCTATAATCAAGGCGTCGCGTCTGGAATACAGAATTATTTATTTTATAATTTAACTAGCGGTCCCCCGCGACTTCGTCCGCGCGTTTTGAGTTTGCTCCCTCCCCTCCCGTCGCAGCGTCATGTTTTATATCCTAAAGCCTTTCTCGATTAATAAGCTATCCAACACAGAAATATTTTTTCAAATCGGTTCAGCAGTTCCTGAGATAAGCGCGTTCAAACAAACAAACTCTTCAGCTTTATAATATACTAGCGGTCCCCCGCGACTTCGTCCGCGCGTTTTGAGTTTGCTCCCTCCCCTCCCGTCGCAGCGTCATGTTTTATATCCTAAAGCCTTTCTCGATAAATAAGCTATCCAACACAGAAATATTTTTTCAAATCGGTCCAGCAGTTCCTGAGATAAGCGCGTTCAAACAAACAAACTCTTCAGCTTTATAATATTAGTATAGATTAGCGCAAGTGCACGTTGTACTTAAGCTGCGAACATTATTTTGGTGCGGAGTTATGTTAAAACTGTGATAGCTCCTAAGATATTTATTGAAATGAAATGATATAAAGGGCAACTTGGTTCTAAATAAAATGCTCGTGATGATGAATGTATTTATTTTGATAAGAATCAATACCTGTGTGTATAATACACCTCTAAAAATAATGCATTATTTTTTTACATATTTATTAACATAAAAAAGGTTGTAGTAAGTCAACCATAAAAGATAGACATATGCTGTCGCGGACTTTATTATAGAACTCTTAATGCTGAACAATCCTGTCATACATGATTTTTGTATAACTTAAGCGGTTTCCGCAGCGTATGCAGCGGAAGCTCTCAAAAGGAATATCTTTCTCCCGTTTTCGCAACATTTTTCATTTTTGCTGTGGTCTTATGAGTCGTATCTTTATGTTATATAACCTAAAGCCTTCCTCGATAAATGGACTATCCAACGTAAAAATAATTTTTCAAATCGGGCCAGTAGTTTTTGAGATTAGCGCGTTCAAACAACCAAACAAACAAACAAACAAACTCTTCAGCTTTATAATATTAGTATAGATTAGCGCAAGCGCACGTTGTACTTAAGCTGCGAACATTATTTTGGTGCGGAGTTATGTTAAAACTGTGATAGCTCCTAAGATATTTATTGAAATCAAATGATATAAAGGGCAACTTGGTTCTAAATGAAATGCTCGTGACGATGAATGTATTTATTTTGATAACAATAAATACCTGTGTTTATAATACACCTCTAAAAATAATGCATTATTTTTTTACAAATTTATTGACATAAAAAACCGGCCAAGTGCGAGTCGGACTCGCGCACTGAGGGTTCCGTGCCAACTTTAACTGAATTAGGGAATTTACTTATCTATGTCCGTTACTTACCATTTACTTCTACTTAGTAAAATACCACAATATTTTGTTGACTACAAACATAACTTTGTTTTTCATAGTGTTTGTATGAAGTACAAAGTTATGTTTGCGGTTGTTGAAAATGTGCTTTATCTCAAAAACTACTAGTTCAATCCCGTCCGAACCAATTTATTGTTGAAAGTATTTATTAAGATCTACATCATATTTTTTTTTCAAAATTTACACTTGCTTGGTTTAGAAATTAGATGGGGGGGGACGCCCATTTTACCACTTTAGAAGCGTCTAGCTATGAAACGTTTGACTTTAAAAGAAAATGGTTTAAGAAACCTCTATGTTATTTTAAAAGACCTATCCATAGACACCCCACACGCATAGGTTTGACAAAAATTTTTTTTTTGGTTTTAGTTTCATGTATGAGAGCCCCCCCTTAACTGTCATTATTTTTTATTTTTTGTATGAGAATCGGTAAGCGGTTAACAAGATACATCTTCCTACCAAATTTCAATTGTGTAATGCTTATAGTTACAGAATAAAATGGGTGTGACATACGGACGGACAGACAGACAGACAGACAGACAGACAGACAGACAGACAGACAGACAGACAGACAGACTTGACGAAACTATAAGGGTTCCGTTTTTTGCCTTTCGGCTACGGAACCCTAAAAAGGTTGTAGTAAGTCAACCATAAAAGATAGACATATGCTGTCGCGAACTTTATTATAGAACTCTTACACCCGGTTTCTGAAACGCATGTTATCGTAAAAAATACGTATCAAGGTGTTAATCTCTATTTAAACGCAGTTCGGGTTTCTGAACCTGCCAATTGACAGGTTGTCATTGCAAATGTTACATCTCTCATTAATCGCCAATTATAGAAGATTTGGGTTTCCGAAAACGTTTTTTGCATGTCAACTTCTTGTTAATACTAAATTAGCTAATTAGCGAAAATCGATCACTTAACGGAGTGTCAAAAGACTTTAACATACTTCTTTTTTATGAACTGAATTGAAAAAATACAATGTCATCTGATTTATCTTTGAACTAATGGGATTACTGTCACATACCAACGTAACCATGCCATCAGCGCTGCGGAACAAGTGCTGCTGGCCATAAGTTTTTATGCTTCTGAAGGCTTTCAAATATCTGTAGCAGATCATGACAAGATCAACAAAACAAATACAAATGCACATAAAAAAAAGTATAAACCGACTTCAAAACCAAAATGCACTAAAGTGTTAAATAAACTCTTCAAAATTAAAAGGAAAGGAATCCGTTTTAGGCAAACAATTTCTTTTTGGAGTCGGTGCTATGATAGTTGATGCTTGATAGTCAAAGTGATGGCACCGACTCCAAAAAGAAATTGTTTGCCTAAAACGGATTCCTTTCCTTTAAATTGTGAAGAGTTTATTTAACACTATTTAGTGCATTTTGGTTTTGAAGTCGGTTTTTAATTTTTTTTAAGTTTATTTTAATTCTTCATTTTTAGTGATTACATAAGAGGGGGGGAGGGCGGTGTTGCACCAGTTCCACCATCAGCTCAGCCCCACAAGATGTGGACTATCAGACGTAAGAACACGTCAACATTAAGATTCTAGTAAAGATACACTATACGTGCCTTAAAATTTGAGGGTTTCCCTTTATTACACCAAGATCCCATCATCAGATCCCAAAATGGAAAAAATGGGACCAACTAGAAGGTACAAGGTAGGAAGGTACCTCTAAGTAAGCGAAAAAAATTTTCGATTCGGTCGACAAACGACTGAGATATGAGGTAACATACATACAAAAAAAAACATACAATCGAATTAATAACCTCCTCCTTTAATGAAGTCGGTTAAAAATATATTTTAATAGACTTAGTAAATTCTGTGATCTGTCAATCATAATCAAAAATAGAGACAAAGGTATACGTTAAACAGAAACAAAATATGAATGATTGAATGAAGATGACTGATTTAAGCAAGGGTGGTCAGACCAAAAAAAAAAACACCTGTTAACACGGACGAGTAGAAAAAGTAAGGATTCCGCGTCACCTACATATAAAGTGAAGCACCCAAAGTAAGCCAACATACGTGTAAATACGAAGCTACACGCACACACTGGCGCAATAGTAAGCCGATCGGCCGCCATTACCCTCTCTGCCATCGTCTTTGACAGTGCAAACCTTCGCGTATAAAAAAAACTGTGAAAGCACTCCGGGAGTGCCGGCAGAAGTGAAAACTTGAATATCAACGTTGTGCATTTTTGATTTTTTGGAATAGTTATTATCAATATAAAAGTACTATCATTTTTGTGATAGAATACAATAATAATAATAATAATACAATAATAATAATAATATAATATTTTTATAGAATACAATATTTATTTATTGCGCTATCGTACACAAACATTACAATTTATATTATATTAAATTACATTAAAAAGTTTATCTCTCAGAAAAATCAACTTTTACATCCATAATTTCGCCAACCGCCTTACGGTTTTTCGATCAGCCCACGTGTCCTGACGCGAGTTTCACATTTTTCCCCCATCCCACAAAAGTGCTCAACGCCGCTAAAGAAGTTTTCACTTCAAAAATGAAAAAATACCGTCGTGTATCGTTAAACGGTGTAAAAATATTACATTTCTACAAAAAAAGTGCAAGGAATTACCTTTCATAGGTTAGCCAGTACCTTTTACGTTTATTCCTGTTCTTTTTAAAATACAAAAAATATTTATTTGGAACACAAAACCTCCACTCCACGTGATTTGCCGAAGACAGTAACAGCCAGTGTGGCCGGAAAATAAATAGGGAGTTTACCCGAAAAAACAGGCTAAGTGCAAGTCGGACTCGCGCACTGAAAAACTACAAGTTAGTTTTAAAGCAGTATTCTACTGAATATTTTTTTAAATTAATTATTTTTTTGTATTCGTAAAAATAATTAGAAGAGCTGGCAAGCACTTTTTATTTACATAAAAATATAATGAAATCCAACCAAAAGAATTACAGGTATGTAATTTATCTATCTTCTCATCTCATCTACCTCAGTGTCTAAAGACGAAAGTCTTCAACCAGTGTGTGTTACCAGTGATGACATACGGATCCGAAACGTGGTCTCTAACTATGGGCCTCATAAAGAAGCTCAAAATCACACAACGAGCGATGGAGAGGGCTATGCTGGGTGTTTCTCTACGTGATCGAATCAGAAATGAGGAGATACGTAGAAGAACTAAGGTAACGGACATAGCTTTGAGAATCAGTAAGCTCAAGTGGCAATGGGCAGGGCACATAGCGCGAAGAAATTATGGCCGTTGGGGCAGGAAAGTTCTGGATTGGAGACCTTTCGACCAAAGACGCAGCGTACGACGTCCACCAACAAGATGGACAGACGACCTTAAAAAGATCGCAGGATCAAACTGGATGCAGACCGCTAGTGATCGGTCGCTGTGGAATACCGTGGGGGAGGCCTATATTCAGCAGTAGACGTCCTTTGACTGAGAATGATGATGATGATGAATTTATCTAGCCATTCCAATATCAGGTTGGCGACTTACATTATTTTAATTTTAATTGTGGTTTTGAAAGGCACATTACTTCAAATTTTACGCAAATTGCTCACATGCATAAACGAGTAAAATTTGCAGTCTCACTTCCGCCATTCTGATACACCTACACAATAAAGGGAGAAATGTTTGTGTCAACTGGTATCCCCGTGACGCACACACATAAAGCACAAAAGTGGCTTCACTTGCTAGTATCGCTAGCTAGTGTCCGTGCCTGTTAACAATCGATTCGCTAATTTTAGGAAGAATTGCTTTTCAGCAACCCACAGTTGTTTAACAGATTGTCAATTATGACTGACTGTTAACGAATTCATTATTTGACAAGCGTTTCAGAAACCGGCCGTTAATGCTGAACAATCCTGTCATACATGATTTTTGTGTAAATTAAGCGGTTTCCGCAGCGTATGCAGCGGAAGCTCTCAAAAGGAATATCTTTCTCACGTTTTCGCAACATTTTTCATTTCTGCTGTGGTCTTATGAGTCGTATCTTTATGTTATATAGCCTAAAGCCTTCCTCAATAAATTGACTATCCAACGTAAAAATAATTATTCAAATCGGGCCAGTAGTTTTTGAGATTAGCGCGTTCAAACAAACAAACAAACTCTTCAGCTTTATAATATTAGTATAGATTTTCTTGAAATTTTTTTATTTTTTATTTTGCCTGTATTCTATTCTCGATTGACTAACCACTTCCTTGAATAAGTAAGTTAATAACTAAGTTTCTTATAACTACTTAGTTACTTATAACTAACTAAGTTTCCAAGAAGGTGGTATTGATATATTAGTCAATGATTAACAAGCGATTTCTATTTTTGTTAAGTTTGAACCAAATTAGGAGCCAAAAATAAAGGATGTTGAGATTGTTAAGTTTGATGCCTCACTACAAAAAAAATGACCAGAATTGGATTAAGACTCAAAAGCTATCTTGGTTAGGGTATGTGCATAATCTTACATGATACAAACAGATTTTTTAGAATCTTTTAACTTTTAATATCCATATTCTCTAAGAATAGTGCTAGTAGGTACTTGATTGCATTTCTAGATATTAAACGATAAACTCAATATACGATCAGACCGATTGGACCATTGAACTGTGTAGTACAACGGAACAAGAATCGTAAAGATAGACAGGATTGAAATCGCCTCGCCGACATTGTTACAACCAATATTATGTATCATGCCTTCTAACGGAAATCTTAATCGCTGTGAAGAATGAGAATTACAAGATATTGAGGAGACTAGAAATGATATCGATGAGATATTCAGTAAAAATATTGCATCAAGATACCTAAAAGGTTGTATCATCATCATTATTATCAGCCACTGCTGCACTGAGGACGTCCACTGCTGAAAATAGGTTTCCCTCACGGTTTTTCACAGTAACAGATCTTAAGCGATCTGCATTCAGTGCGATGCTGCGATCTTCATAAGGTCGTCTGTCCACCTTGTTGGTGATTGTCCTACGCTGTGTCTTTGGTTGAAGAGTCTCCAATCTAGTACTTTTCTGCTCCAGCAGCCATCAGGAAGCTTGGATAGCAAAGAAGCGCTGTTTGAATTTATACTTCGCTATTAAAATATCTTAAAATTTACACGATCGGGATTTTAAATTTTGTATCTAAAAAGTAACTTTTGAGTAAGCGCACCTTTTAAAAGTCATATAGTGTACGGTAGAGTCAAAAATTAAGAATGTATTACTTTACTCTAGTTGCACCGGAGCCGCGGAATGTACGGGACAACAGCACGTTAAGGTAAACACTTCGGTGTCTTATGTCGTTTTAATAAGGGCTAGTTTGCAACAAAATTGGGGAACTTGATGTGCTGGCGACTGTACAGCAATAAATTCGAGACAAGCGATCTCTTTCAATTCGTGCCCGATTGCCTGTCGAATGCAGAACGCTGGCGATATTCAATCAAACCAAAGCAGAAGAAGAACAGCTTCCTCATTTTGGACACACATGTGTGTATCCAAAATGCTTTACCATACACTAACGTCTGGTATTGAACTGATTATCCGATAAAAGCATGTGATTCCGTGATTTGGGGAGCTCATCGAGCTGTTGATCTGCTCTCTTTTCTTGTCACTAGTTTAAATACCAGGCTAGCTTTTTAGCTTTCCAGTTCCTTGAGTCGTTATAGGTCAATAGCAAAATAGCAAAGCATATCAAAATACTGATCCACGAATCGATATAACGGTAGGTATAAGAGTAATTATTTATTAATTTGCGGTAAGTGTCCGTCAGGATATCGAAATAATGTCAGATGTCCATAGCGTAGTATCTTATAATTTCCGACACCGAGGTTAAAAAAGTAACCCAAACAAATATTAACATGAAGAAGACCGTTCTTTCATATTGCAGTGGTTTTCAGATCACTACATGAAGGGCAGCGGGTGATGTTAGACGAACCAAGCTACCGAAGCCTTCCTAATGCGCTTTCTGTCCTAGCTGTTCCCTTCGAGCTTTAAACGAGCGAAGGCGTCTTAAGTGGGCCAAGTCATTAGTTCGAACCCTAAAGTGGGCCGAATTTTAAACCAAATTGAACGTCGTGATAATTTCTCGGGTGAGATGACAAGGCGATACTATTGAACTAAATGAGTCTTAGCAATTGAGTACAATGGAGAAGGAATAATTGGTTGTTGGGTATTGCTTAACTTTTTTGTGCCAATTTTTTTTAGCTTTCTTTCAGCTATTTGACACCTCCTCACTATCTATATTATGCAGCCTAATGAACTAGGATTCCTAATTTGATACAAGCAATTAACTGAACTTTTAAATCATGCTCGAGATTATTAGTAAGTTTTCGTTATCAATCTATGTACTTCTGCAATAAAGTAAAGATAAAATAACTTTTAAAAAAAACGTCTTCCAAACCAAAATACACTAAAAAGTCTCAAATAAACTCTTCACCACTGAAAGGAAAGGACTCCTAAGCGTTAAGGAGTTCCACTATCAGCTCAGCTCCACAAGATGTTGATTATCAGACGTAACAACACGTCAACTTTAAAATTATAGTAAAAAACACTACAAGGGCCTCAAGAAATTGAGGGTTTCCACGATTACACCAAGATCCCGAATTGGCAACAATGGGACTAACTAGAAGGTATACCCTTTAGGTAAGCGATTTTTCTTTTCGATTGGTAGGCAAATGACTGAGATATGAGGTAACATAGATACAAAAAAATTAACTTTAAAAAAGTAAAAACCGACTTCAAAAATGCACTAAAAAGTCTTAAATAAACTCTTGACTATTGAAAGGAAAGGAACCCATTTTAGGCAAACAATTTCTTTTTGGAGTCGGTGCCATGACTTTGACCATCAAGCATTAACTATCACAGCACCGACTCCAAAAAGAAATTGTTTGCCTAAAATGGGTTCCTTTCCCACCTTATGACTCTGTTTTTTAAGAAGCTACAAATTACTTATTATAAGTTCTTTCGTTATAATTACTGAACTCCTAAGCGTTAAGGAGTTCTACCATCAGCTCAGCCCCACAAGATGTTGACTATTAGACGTAATAACATGTCAACATTAAGATTCAAGTAAAGAAACACTATACGTGCCTTTAAAATTTGAGGGTTTCCCTCGATTTCACCAAGATCCCATCATCAGATCCCAAAATGGAAAAAATGGGACCAACTAAAAGGTACACCCTCTGAGTAGGTGTTTTTTTTTTCGATTAAGTCGACAAACGACTGAGATATGAGGTAACATACATAGAAAAAAAAACATACAGTCGCATTGATAACCTCCTCCTTTTTTGATGTCGGTTATAAAAAACATACAGTCGAATTGATAACCTCCTCCTTTTTTGAAATCGGTTAAAAAGCAAAGTGAGCCAAGCTACTTCACATAAAAAATTACACATATCATGTAAAATCGCCAGCACATCAGGTTACCCACTTTTGTTGTAAACTACGTTTGGATACCGCAGTTTGTACCATGACATGATGTTGTCTGTACATGGCAGAAATACAAGTTCAAGTCAGTTTACTGTCTGTGCATTGCATTTGCACGCCAAGGACTTTAATCGCACCAGACGTCAGCAAATCAGGCGACACGGTTTCAGGCCAAGGTTCGGTTCCGCCCCGTCTCGCCGAGTCATTACTCCAGACCCTTATCTGGGTCAACTGATATCTTACGAAAAGACAATACTTTTATCTTTAAGCCTAACAAAATAAAGTTCACAATGAGCAGCTTTTTTAACCGGGCATACTAACGGGAATGCAGATGTATTGCACATCTGCTCTGGTTGTAAAAAATAAATCGAACTTACAGATCGATGCAAGGGCATCACCTTGAGAGCGGATGCCACACAAACTTATGACGACGATTTTCTAAGACGCCACAGATAAATAAAGATGGACACCATCAGTCTACTGGCTACTAGAGCAGTTCAAAAATCGTCAAAAAAAAACTTTCTAATATTTGGATTTGGATATAGTTTTGGATAATATTACCGTGCTATAGTGGTCTTTGCATAAGAGTTTTAGAAACAGGTAAGTTATTATTTAAACGTTCAATGAAAGAACCAATTTAAACAGAAAAAGTAGGTCAGATTACATATCCTTCCAGTACCTTCACTCAACGATTCGCAGAAATCAGCGAAATTCAATTTCTGACTTTTCGACAGTCGAATCCCTGACAAGGTGGACCATATACTATATCTGATGGCTGAATGTATCGATTAACGAATAACAAGCTTATTGAATGAACACCCATTCACCGGGCTAAGTATGGATGTAATTAGCCTGTTTGCTATTTTGGCAAATGTTGTCCAAAGGTCGGATTAAATCCCTCACTGAGAAAAATTGGCGGCTACCGGCAAATCTGCTGCTTAATCCGTGAACGATAATCGGAATCTCGTTAAATCAATGCGGTAGCTCAGGTTTGATCAAGTAATCCTCATGAAACCAATAAAATCAGTTACTATAATGACATGTACCCTATTCAGGAATAGAAGACGTGCACAATGCACATATATTGCAATGCTTCACTAAGAGATAAATATGACTAGACTTAAATGATGATCTAGGATTATCTTCTATCAAACAGGTCGCCCGACAATTGTGGCTGTGTTCGGTGAGCTTACTACGTATATTTTTCAATTTCAGTAAATAACATTATTCATTCTTCATCAATTCTCAATTACAAACTCGGGACACAAACAATATGTAACCACAAAAGCCAACGAGAGCAGACGTTTGTAGAAGCAAAATGAACACGTAGAGTTGAGCACATAAAAGCTTTATTTCACGAAGTTTTCTGTAACGTGGAAATGAAAAACTGCACTGTGGAATAAACAAATGTAGTGGACAAATAATAACGGACAACGTTTTCTACTCTTTGAAATTCCCCTGCCTGGATTTAGTATTCAACCGGTCCAACTTTTTCTGATCAATCAAAAGTACATGGCACCATCTGAATAATGTTTATTATTAATTGCACACTCATAAAGGAACTTCAGAAAACCCAAGTCACGTCTCATAAGCATACAACTCTTGTTTACAACCAACCGTGGGTGTCTCTCGATCATGTATCGTATGCTAATCATCAGTGGATGACGAAGCGATTCTTCACTCGATGCGAAAGCGATATCGATTTGAATCATCGAGCACAATACATCATTGTTTTGTTGGCGCCACGCAATGTACTTGTATTGCAATATAGTATGTAATAACTTCTTGTGGTTGTTGTTTCATTTTATTATTTAGATACACCTAAACAGAGTTTGTGGTTACGTTTCACCGGTAATAACTATATCACTACCAGCTCACAATATTGCTTTCCAAAACTTTCAAGTGGTAGGTATTATAAGAAAATATGTCAATAGGAAGTATGTAATGGGTGTTTATGACTTAAATAAATGCACTTAAGTATTTTTTGATAAAAAAAATATACAATAGAAATTGGCAAGCGCACAATGTTGTTTAAAATGAACACGGGAGGTTTTAAAACGCGAATCACTTTATTTTAATTTCAGCAGATTACAGCGTAAACATCTCTTCTGTGGTAAGCCTAAAATGATCTTTATCGGCCCATGGGACCTGCAACTGCACGTTTTGCTCTTAACTTTTTTCTCTCTCTTTATTTAAGGAGCTTTGTCAATAATGACACTGTCGCTCCGTCAGGTTAACACAATGTAATTTTGAAATATATACTAATTAGTTTACAAAGGAATTATACAAAAGCAACATTTTGTACAGCGTCTTTGCTTTCTCTGACAGGAGGGCAGCCAGAACACTATTGCACCTGCCGATTGCCCATCTATTATCTCTGAACAGCTGAGCCCTAAGCTGTTCGTTTCGGGCGCACTCCATCAAGACGTGTATGAAATCTTCAATAGCTCCGCATTCTTCACATAGAGGTGATTCAATTAGGCCCATTTGGTGTTTAAACTTTCTTGTTGGGATGTGACCAAAACGAAGTCTCAGGGCGGAAACAATATTTGTTCTGCTTACAGAACAGTTATTGAACCAAGGTATATTAAGAGGTTCAGGTTGTATGGTTTTATACCAGATACCCTTTGTTTTGGATCTTAAGTCAAAAAACTCCAAAAGTTTTAATTCCAAAAGTTGCTTAATAATTAAATATGCTATCGGGGTTCTTAACTTCTACACAAATCATTTTTGCAGCGAATCGGATTAGTCTCGGTCAGTTACATGCGATATCATTACACTGGCCGGCTACTGAGTTACGCGCTCGCGTGGACCAGTAAAAAAGTAATGATTAACTTTTTTACGCTACCGGCCAGTTTTCAACACGCTTCTGAAGAAGTTATGTAACAAAGCGTAAACACTTGAGTATTTTTTGTCATTTTACAAGAGCACGGGAACTTTTTGCTCTCGCTCTATTTATTATTAACATGATCTAATTACTGCTTCAAAGGCTACAGTTAGTAAAAAATATTCAGGTAAGTACTCCTTTACTAGAAATCTGTTCCCTTATGGTGTAAAAGGTAGCCTAGTTGATCATATTTTAAATCTTTACGTGAGCTCCTAGGGGGCCGTCCATTAATCACGTGAGGCTCAAAAGGGGGGGAGGGGGTACGGAAAACATCACAAAACATCACGAGAGGGGAGGGGGGGTCTCTTTAGACATCACGTGTATTAATTTTATTTATTTTTTTATCAAATAGAACCGAAATTTTGAACGGCGCGAATTTTTTTTGTTGTCACAAACCTCTTTGCCAATAACAACTGCCAGTGAAGAAGAAGCTTTACCAGTTGTAACCTTAAATGAAAGTCTTGCAACTCCGTGAGCCGAAGACAATATTAATTAATTATTAATTAATTTTGTTGCAAATACATATACCTAAATGTTTTTCGAATCACCAATTAAATATATTTTTTTCCAGTCAAAAATAGCCTTTACATAGACTTTCAAAAAATACACGTGATCCAGGGGGAGGGGGGGGGAGTGGTCCCAAACCTCACCAAATATCACCAGGGGGAGGGGGGGTCCAAAAAATGAGAAAAACGACCTCACGTGATTAATGGACGGCCCCTAGGAACAGGAGGTAGGATCAGGGTCAAACAGGATCAAAGTTCACGTATTTACACCCATCGTTTTTTAACAGGTAATCATGTTTTCGACCAGCCAGGTGATATATTTGGCATAAATTTTTGCAGTGTGTGACACTATATTGTAATAAAATAATATGATACTTTTGCCTTTATTTAATAACTAAATAAATTTTTGCCTCTTGTGTAGGTTCTGCATGGATCGGAACCATTAGAGGGGAACCAAATGATGAATCGGCGAAGTTTTCATTTTGTATACTATAGTGTTTTAAATTTTCTAGTTTTACTTGTGTTTTGTCAAAATACAAACAAAAACATTATCTAGACAACTTTTCTGGAACATGTTTTACACTTTTTAAAATCAACTTCTAAATCCTAAAAAATAACTAGAAATAAAGAACTTTCTTTCGAAATTTGTTATTACAGTATACCTTATAACTTAAGCTTTTAAATTTATTCATAAGTTTCCTGAAATATATCACATTAATGGAGGTAGTTTTTTTTTTTATTTGTCTAAACCCATGTATGGGTCGCTAAGTCTATCTGGGTTAAGAGCCAAAGAACGTACCTACGTTTTTTTTATTTTTCATATACATATACGTTCATCCTTCAGGCACCATGTTTCAAGACAAAATATTCAGTCAATTGGAAATCGTAAAACAACTAACAGAAACTTCAATTTCTTACCTGAGCATCTCTTCTCTGCTGCGGTAGCCTCATCACAGGGTGAGGCGCGGGAGCCGGCATCCTCAGCGGCGGGGGCATGACTGGTCTGTGCACCGGCAGCGGCGGAGGCAGCGCCGGCCGCGGGCCATGCACCACCGTCACCGTCGGCACTAACGGCTGCGGCCTCCGCTCCATGGCCCGCTCGACGATAGCCAGGTGTTCCGACGGTCGGATAAGCCGCGGCGGCGCGGGGAGATCTATAGAAGGACGCGCGGGACCAGTCGTGGTCATATGACCCACGGGGGCCACAGGACGGGCGGGGGCCGGGGCGTACGTTCGCGGTCGCGGCTCGGGGGGTCGCGAGGACTGGCGAGGCGGGGGCGCCGGCACTCGCCTCCTCGACGCCTCTGATTCATCCGCCATCGGCGCACGCCAATCTGTCGACAAATAAAACATAATATGTTATTTAGGGTGACAAACAGCTGATGATGTAGTTCCGTAAATTGTAATTGAGTGCGGCAGCAGGAAAAGATAATGCTAGAACTCTGTGTATTAAAAATATTCAAACCTTATGCGATAACTTAAAAAAAAACTATTACTTAGATAGATATTCAGTGCTTAAAGCTCCGGAAAGCTAACTGCAAACTGGTAGGTTAAAATATTTTTTTGGGTATTCTAATATTATAAAGCTGAAGAGTTTGTTTATTTGAACGCGCTTATGCTTAAACAACGCATAAAACATGAGGTGTGTGACTGAAGGGGATGGAGCAAATGCAGAACGGGCGGGCGCATTCGCGGGGATAGCTAGTTAAGAAATAAGTAACAAAGCGTAGCGATGTTATCGTTCAACATTATTGCAATTGCATGGGAAGACACTCAAAATTTAACTCATTTTCAATAATTTATCTATTTGTAGACATTAGTTTCGGTTTCATATCTATTTACACTAAAATTAATAAATTTAAAATGGGTAGGTTCGTCTCCATGATATTTTGAAACAATGACGTAAGATGTGTCAGTTGTCTGAACTTACATTTTTCGTTATGATGAGCTTAACGACTCTATGCATCTCCAACCATATATCCTAACTATAATATTTTAACATTATTAATATAATTGAAATGTCTACAAATTATTAATAAGGAGCCTAAATTTTTAATAACACACAATAACAATAAAGGACATTCAAGTGGGGAAGAAAATAGAAAATTGATAAGTGTTTGCTGTTGGAAGCGATAAATTACAGTGTATCACGCGATGCAACTATTCAAAGGTGGCATGACATGACGGTCTTAAGCGGAAGCGTGTTATTATTATTTAAATTGATAATGTTTTTTTAGAAATTGCTTGTAAAATAATAATATTAAAGCCTGGAAAAAATATAAAATGAAAATACCGTGAAAACGAAAATAACTGTTTAGCGCCATCTATTCGTCATCCGCGGAACTTGGTAGACGAGTAAACGCATGCCTCAACTTGAAACGCCACATGCTTTTACGCTTGGTGGCGACACTTGTGGTTGCCTAGAGGATTTTTTTGGTACCTGAAGTACTTTAAAACTCATACTTATCTAGATTTTATTTAATAGCGAGTCTATTGAATAAACTTTTTTTAATCAATCATAAATGCATTTTTCGTAGCCTAGTGTAACGAACAATATGTACAGTCGCCAGCACATCAGGCTACGGATTTGTTGCAAACTAGCCCTTATTCCAACTAAATAAGATACTGCAGTGTTTACCTTGACGTGCTGTTGTCCGTACATTCAAAATGAGCCGAGTTTACAAAAATTGGACTCCGGCGCAACGTAACTTTCTCGATTTTTTCCGTTCGGAAATCATTTGGAGTGATGAAGTGTTGAAAACTAAAATATTCAAGCTCCAATTAGCAAAAAGACTTGGTGGAAACGTTTACCTTATCTATTATGCATTTCCTACCGCGGAGCCTGCATTTATGGATTTATGAATAAACCATGGCAACATCGCGTTAATAACGGACATAGCAGTGTCGTTTTATAAATCATTCTACATTTGAATGTGTGATATCAATTTTTGATGCCGTATCGGAATAATTCATTGCTGCGGACGGATCTAAATAACAGTTAGTGTCATTTTGTTTGTTGTTTAATTTATTTATTCTAAAGCAAAGAACGAATGTATGAAACACTTAAAGTGGCCGTAGAGGTTGGTTTTCTTTTTTAACCGACTTCAAAAAAGGAAGAGGTTATCAATTCGACTGTGTTTTTTTGTGGCTGTGTTACCTCATATCATAACTATTACAGTCACTTGTATTCCGGTTTGACAATTTTTTTCGCCTACCTAGAGGTTATACCTTCTTGTTGGTCCCATTGTTGTCAAGTCGGGATTTAATGATTGGATCGTGGTGCAATCTAGGGAAACCCTCAAATTTTAAAGACAAGTATAGTGTTTTTGTACTATAATCTCAATGTTGACGTGTTGTTACGTCTGAAAGTCAACATTGTGTGGAACTGAGCTGATAATGGAACTCCTTAACGCTTAAATAAACTCTCGACCCTTTAAAGAAAAGGAATCCATTATATGCAAACCATTAATTTTTAGAGTCGGTGCCATCGCTTAGACCTTATAGCATCAACTACAGAGCACCAAAAAGAAATTGTTCGCCTAAAATGGATTCCTTTCCATTAAAGGGCCAGAAGTTTATTTAAGACTTTTAAGTGCATTTTGGTTTCGAAGTCGGTTATAACTTTTTTTGAAGTGAAAACTTCTTTAGCGGCGTTGAGCACTTTTGTGGGATGGGGGAAAAATGTGAAACTCGCGTCAGGACACGTGGGCTGATCGAAAAACCGTAAGACGGTTGGCGAAATTATGGATGTAAGTTGATTTTTCTGAGAGATAAACTTTTTACTGTAATTTAATATAATATAAATTGTAATGTTTGTGTACGATAGCGCAATAAATAAATATTGTATTCTATAAAAATATTATATTATTATTATTGTATTATTATTATTATTATTATTGTATTCTATCATAAAAATGATAGTAGGTACTTTTATATTGATAATAACTATTCCAAAAAATCAAAAATGCACAACGTTGATATTCAAGTTTTCACTTCTGCCGGCACTCCCGGAGTGCTTTCACAGTTTTTTTTTTATTTGGTGGAAGAAATCGAAAATAGTTTTATTATTACAACCCCTAATCTTGTAAATTATATAACTGATATATTAGTTCGTCAGCATAATAATTATTTTAGCAACATAAAACGTCAAACTATCTTTGATTATAATGGTGCATGACTTTATAGTATAGAGCGCCTTCTTACAGTAAAACCATCTGGCATGTAATAGGTAATGTTTATCAAGGCACCTATAATAATGTGCGGTATTTAGTGTCATGTCAGCTTTCTACATCAACAGTTACAGGACTAGACAGGACTGACAGCAACAGACATGCTGTCTGCCTGAACTTAGAATCAGATAGCATACATCGAAAAACAAAATCTGTCAATGCGTTTTTTTGTGAATTTGAAGTAGGTTTTTTTAGTATGTAATCTAGTCACATTGAAGGATTTCGTTTTCGGTAGAAGGCCTCCACAAGAAAACTGAGTCCCAAATAGCTGATGAATTATGACAATACAAGATTTTTTTAATAGCATGATGGCAATCTCAAAGGAATCAATAAAATATGTCAATATGTGGAAAAACTGTCTTCTTTTCTCGGTACAAATACATGAAATCACATACACAATCATAACAGCACCAGAGCCCGATAAAAAAAAAGTAAAGTCGGTGCATGATCTCCAACATACGCACATTAAAAGCACCGACTCCAAATGAATTTGTTTCTCCTAAACAGAGGGCAGAAATGCGTTATTTTGTTTTTTTTTAACAGTTTTAAAGGCGTTTTTTTTTAAATATATTTTTATATCATGATTTTTAGTTATAATCACCCATGTCTCAAAAACTTCTGGACCGATTTTGATGAAACTTATACTGTACCCTAAGTTAAAATATATCTGGTAGAACTAAAAAAGAATCATCTCGAAATTCGCGTGCGAGTTTGAAAGTATTAATAGATCAACATACTCAAATCTTATCAAATTCTAACGATATCACATACATTTTACCACCTTTTTTTAAAATTAGTAAAAAGTTTTTTTTTAACACAAAATATAACTACCTGTACTGAACTTTTAAAAGAAAATAATCCTGCCAGTATTTTGCAAATATTTACTTAACCCATTAACTGCCTACGTTGCTAGCGAGCGGACGAGTCAGTCACACAGATCGGCCTACAGCCCGCAATTAAGGCTAGCAATGTCTAATTGTTAGACATACAAATACGGAACGTAATGCTTTATTTACTCCAGTGGAGTAGGGGGTGTCAGGAGAGTAACACTTCAACGAAACACAAAGCATTGTGTACCATGGGTTTTACGTAAGTTGGAAATATCAGGTTAATGATACGCAAAATTGGTTCATTTAACTCAAAACGTTAAAATCTCAAAAATAATTTATCACAAAAATATAAACAAATCCATATTTTTGATTACAGGTATGTACTTTAAAGTTAATAATAACAAATAAAGTCACAGTTCGGTGTTAATAAGACGATTTTGATAATGAGAAATGAAAAAAAAATAAGACACATCACAACCCTAAAATGGTTTTGGTAGCCCCAGCGCTAGATCCTTTTGGGACCGGTTTGACAAGGTTGGAAAAGTGCCGACCACTGGGAATTAATTAAGTGCTAATTACTAACGTCCTACTCGAATGTTAATGGTCCTCGTTCTATTGAAAACTAACTGACGGGGAATGAAGAGCTTTCAAAACAGGTTATAAAAAAGACTCTTTACTTATATGAAGTTAGAAGACATGTTTATTTAGCAATAGAAGAAAATCGAAAAAGAAATCGATTTCTGAGGAAAAGTTCACGATATTATAAAAATATCGATACCACTCACGCTCTGCTCATGCATAAAGAGTTCATAAATTCAAACAAAAGTTTTATATAAAGCACACAACAAAGTAAGTTCAAAGCGTGCGTACCTGCTACAGCTAAATAAACCTTGAAAAGTTCAATCACAAAGGCTTTGTACGTAACCTCATCTGTTTACAACTGACACTCCATCTGTCGATAAACCTGATTTACACTAACCGACTTTGTTGGACGAACAAAAGAATGGAGGTGCAATATTCGTCATTGCTATGACAACACTGTGTACGCCGTTTTCCCTCCAAAACGGACGCATGCGCTTTAGATCTCCTTGGAAGCTTCTCCCCCGCCCAAGGTAATATCGTTCTTAGTACCCTATGAATAAGCCATTTACGCGTAAGATGGAATAACTTTTGAATAAGGTAAAAAACTGTCCTTCGCGTTACTGAAAGTTCAAGAAATTTTAAACTCAAGTGACCCGGTTTAAGAGTTCATTTGACAGAAATTTTGCTAGGTCGCGTGTTTTCCCCCACGCAAGTGGCGATAGCCAGCAGTAGCAATTTTCCTATTGATATTAAATATATGGTAGTGAAGGTTTGCAGGGGTGAATGCACGAGGAATTTTGCTTTGTTTACTCGGAAAAATTGTGTTTATAGCTCATTTGGAGTTCTCAGGGGCAGAGGAAAGGCTATATTTTAAGAAAATGAAAGATTTCAATACTTGTTTTTTTTTTAAACCAAATTAGCCTGACATTTTGATAGATAGTTAAGGAAGATATTGTATAAAAATTGGGATATTTTAAAAAACAAATGAATTTCATGTATGAAAACAGAACGTTTTGACTACACAAGTTATCTACATATTTGAGATTTTTTTAAAAGAGATGTCATCGTAACACTCCACCGCTTCTTTTTCTTTAGATACTGGAACATCAAAGAATTCCCTGCGGTCGTATCTTTTCTATGCATTTTAATAACTTTAAATTACAAGAAGGGTGGCAGTCGGAAGTTATTTGCTTAAGCTTTGAAAAGAGTTTTTTTTTAATATTAAGAGGGCTTTATAATAATGTCACTTAAAATGCTGGCGGTAGCATTTCCTAGAAGCGTGCTTTGGAAGATAATAGCCTACGCTTACCAGGCTAGGGTACTTTTAGAACCAAAAATAAAATCACGTAAGTATTAGGGGCGCGTCATTGGCGATATCATATACCTGTTAACAATTAGATTAATTATGGTAGTCACAGAACAATATCGATTCTGATTAAACTACTGACATCACTAAAGTAACATCACTATAGTGGTCCGCCATCTTGGACGGGTCTATTTTCGCTGTTATCGTCGAGCCGTCAACATCTCCTTCCCGCTGCTTGTCCTGTTGCTGGTAGATTCAAATAAAGGGTAAATAAGGATCGTCTGGTGTTTTACTTCTGAGCTTTTAATAGTTCAGAAGTGGGATACTCTGACTGTCGCACTGCCTACGCAAAGGCCAAAAATTCAATCATCTGGGTGAGTGAGTGTACAATAATTTTATTACTACGAGTATTTCAGTGAATTTGGTTGAAGGTGTATATTATTATGCTTTTCTATGTATAACGTTGCGGCTGCGCTTCTTACCATACGGTTTGATTACTTGCTTTCTATTCAATTGCTTTAAAAATATATTGTGATTGGTGATTTTGTTCACGGTTGACGTAAATGCTGATTGTAAAAAAAATATGGTTCAAATGGATAAATAAAAATATAACAAAGTGAATAACTGGTAAGTAATCAATATTTTCGTGCAAGAAGCAGCTGTCGCTATTATTTTAAGTGAAGGTACTTCGTCAGTATAACAAATAACTTGATTGACCTAATTTCGTGTGTTTCGATTTGAATGTTCTAATGTAAACAAGTGAGCTGTGGTATTTTTTAATGCGTCAGCTTTCAATCGTTTCGGAGATCTTAGATATTTTATACTAACTTTATTTTGTAGCTGTGAAGTTTGAAATAACTGTTATGCTATTCAGATGTTGCTTTGGGTATGAACTGGCGGACTATGACGTTGAATACCTACATATAGTCTAGTGTTATTCGAATATTTGTGAATTTAATACATATTTTTAAATATTTATTGACAGAGGTTTATCTAATTTGTGTAATTTGATTAAACATGTGACTTTATCGTTATAGCTTACATTTAACAATAATTTGAAGTTACTTAGCAACCTTTTAGATATTTCACAATTACTAAGTATTTTTTGAGTGAACATTGAGTGAAAATTGAAAATTTATTGCAGATAGAAAAGTTTATCTCCTTTGATCCGTTCTCCTTCTTATTTCCTAGATAGGTATAAAAATGGGTTCTGACTCTGTCAGTCGCCAGGATCTAAATCGTAGAAAAAATAGCACTCGAACTCCATCGCGAGAACCACCGTTATCACCACAATCGTACTCACGAAAAGGTCGAAATTCACGACGATCGAGAGTACGCAGAGTCGATCACAAATACGTAGGACTAGATCACGAACACCTCCTCGCACGCCGGTGCGCATTCGCACTCGGAGCCCAGCTATAAAAAGAACAAGAACTTTATCTACACCTCAACGGCAATCGCGGTCTACTCGATCTCCATTAAATTCATGTGACAAACGAAGTAGGAATAGAGATCAGTCCCGTACAGCGCATCACTATCGTAGATGCAGTAGGAATAGGCGTTCTCGATCTAGTGAACGACGAGAGCGAAGTATTGAGCGCAGGCGGCAGCGAAATGGATTGCGTAATGACAAGTCGACATCTCTCCGAATCGCGTCAAACTCTGCTTTAAAAGGTATTGGTGTTAATCAGAATGCTTCGCATCAACCATTGAAAGAAAAGTCTACCCTTAAAGCTCATGAGAACACACCGGCTACAGGTACAGTTAATGAGACGTCTCTATTAGAAAAACTTGTTTCGGCTTTAACTAAACGTGAGGCTTGCCCTACTCAGGTTACAGGAATCCACGCATCCCAAAATGTAATCCCAGAATTTGATCCACAAAGTAAAGTTCAAACAATGAAAGGATGGCTGTTAAAAATTGATGAATCAGCGCATGTGTATGGCTGGTCAGATCGTCAGACTATATTTTATGCTTTGCCAAAGCTTCGCGGTTTAGCCAAGCGCTGGTATGACGGTCTCACTAGTGTCAAATACACATGGGCCGAGTGGCGTGACAAACTTCTTGCTGCATTTCCGTGTGAACAAAATTACGCTGATTTGTTGTCGGAAATGTTAGCTAGAAAAACTCGTCGTAACGAAACCTTGGAAGAATATTATTATGATAAGATTATATTGGTGAATAGGTGTGAACTCCAAGGGAAAAAGGCGGTAGACTGTCTTACGCAAGGTATTTACGATACAAATGTTAAGATGAATGTTCAAGGCGCATATCTCCAAAGTCCTGAAAATGTTCTTCAGTATTTTAGAAATATTACAAGTAAAGCTTCATTCATACCACGATCCGTTAACCAAAATCAACAACAGGTTGAACAGGCTGATACGAGGACGTTTGATTCCACTCTTAAGAAACCTGCGTATAATAGCCAATCCACTTGTTATAACTGTGGTGAGGTGGGACACATAGTTAGTCACTGCCCTAAAGACTTGCTTAAGTGTAACAAATGTAGACTCTTTGGTCATGACGAAAAGAACTGTACTGGGAAGTCAGAAATAAGGGTGACTAGAGGCCAAGTGGCTAAAACTACGACTTTTGCTAACACTTAAAAAGTTTTTGAATATTATAACGGCAGATAAGGTCAGCTAAAAATATTATAATTCAATTACAGTTAACGGAAAATTGATGACATTATTTATAGATGTAGGTAGCCAATGCACTTTACTTCGTCACGATCGGTTAGATTTAAAAGATATAGATGAAATAAATTTACTTACACTTAAGGGGTTAGCTAGTGGCACACTCATACCAAAGGGACGTGTTTCAGAGACACAGGTCAGGTTAAATTAGATGGTTTAGATGAATCCATAGAAGCGTATTTGATCAACCACTCAGATCTCCCGGCTGATGTGCTCGTAGGTTAGTCGTTAACTGAACTTCCTCAAGAAAGAGCAATAAAAATAAATGATAAATTATTATTAAATGAGGATGTTGATACTCGTTGGTACGAATCGGGTCATTTTTCGTAAGAGAAGACATTGGAAAAAAGACGATACTACTGGTTTCCCAAACTAGCATAACTTACAAAAAATATGTTCGTGCATGTAGGTATACCTTGTGCTCATGCTAAAATACCGGGTGGCAAGAGACCAGGGCTTTTGAATCCTATACCGAAACCAGACACACATTTCCAATGCCTTCACATGGATCACTTAGGACCTTTTATCATAAGAAGTGTTGAGGGTTATTAAAAAAATACACCAATATATTCTCTATTGATAAATTAAAACCTTGGATGAGATATGGGATACTGATTCTGAGAGCGATTATGGTGATAGCGATTGTAATGTCGTAGTTATTTAGTGTTAAAATATTAATTATAATTAAAAATAAAATAATACATTTATTATTTCATAAAATTTTAATTTACATCAATATTTTAATTTACATTCGATTGACAAGAACATGATTTGCTAGACACACTAGCTAGTCCTTTAATCCTACCTATGATTCCATATATGATCCTACTAATATGATAAACTGAAATATGGTTCGCTGTTTAAATGATTGGACACGTTGCAACACCAAGCAATGATAAGCAAGGAGTCGACAATTGAAGACCAAGGTTCATTGTGCGGGCAAGCGATGCAGTTTGATGAGTTGAAGCCGTAGCTCCTTGTGTGGGCAGGCGGTGCAGTTTCATGACTTGAAGCCGTAGCTCCTTGTGCGGGCAGGCGGTGCAGTTTCATGACCTGAAGCCGTAGCTCCTTGTGTGGGCAGGCGGTGCAGTTTCATGACTTGAAGCCGTAGCTCCTTGTGTGGGCAGGCGGTGCAGTTTCATGACTTGAAGCCGTAGCTCCTTGTGTGGGCAGGCGGTGCAGTTTCATGACCTGAAGCCGTAGCTCCTTGTGTGGGCAGGCGGTGCAGTTTCATGACCTGAAGCCGTAGCTCCTTGTGTGGGCAGGCGGTGCAGTTTCATGACCTGAAGCCGTAGCTCCTTGTGTGGGCAGGCGGTGCAGTTTCATGACCTGAAGCCGTAGCTCCTTGTGTGGGCAGGCGGTGCAGTTTCATGACCTGAAGCCGTAGCTCCTTGTGTGGGCAGGCGGTGCAGTTTCATGACCTGAAGCCGTAGCTCCTTGTGTGGGCAGGCGGTGCAGTTTCATGACCTGAAGCCGTAGCTCCTTGTGTGGGCAGGCGGTGCAGTTTCATGACTT
The DNA here is from genome assembly GCA_963924145.1 of Pyrausta purpuralis. Taxonomy (NCBI): domain Eukaryota; kingdom Metazoa; phylum Arthropoda; class Insecta; order Lepidoptera; family Crambidae; genus Pyrausta; species Pyrausta purpuralis. Next base: position 4,449,520 of record OZ001649.1, on the reverse strand, counting down.
GAAGCCGTAGCTCCTTGTGTGGGCAGGCGGTACAGATTATTGAGTTAAGCCCGAAGCTCCTTGTGTGGGCAAGCGGTAACAGTTCATGGATGTTGAGTTAAGGCTGTAGCTCCTTGTGAGGGCAAGCGGCAATGGTCGGTACGAATCGATACAGAAGATCAACGGGCGGGCTGGCGGCACTTCTTGTGTCTGCAATTCTGTATCCTTCGAGGAGACGGTGGTGGTCAGTGTACAGTGTAAGCTAAGTTCAATGGCAAAAAGTTCGGAGTGAATAATGCCAAAATTGTCGTGAGTGTTAAATCGACCTTTTGTGCGCGTTGGTGTTATCACATATCATACAAGAGTGGTGCGTTGTATTAAATAAGACAATATAACAAGGCGTTGTGATTAAGATTTAAATATTTACATTAAATAATTAAGAATTTTCCCCGTATTCAAATTATTTTGATCATTTGCAAAGTTGTAACAGTAGAATGAGGACATTCTGTTTTGTAGGATGGCCGGTAAGCCGATAATCGAGTTAAAATTACTTTGATTTTCTTGCTGCTTACTACCTAAGTAAATAATAATATTATTATTGCACCTCTGTGAAAAATACAGAAATAAGTAATTGTTAAACGTAGTTAAGGCATAAAGTGTATTTTATGACAATAAATAATTTGGTAGCAAGACCTGTAATTAAAATGGAAAAGAAATATGAAGTAGATAGATTATATTGAATACATTATTACTTGAAATATGAAATAAATATATTTATTTTGTTTTCTTTTATTTAAATATAAATGTAATTGCTTTTACGGTATCAGATTTTGTATTTTTTTTCAAATAATTATTTGTGTAACTATTGTTCATTTATGGAGTTTGTTGATGTCTGGGACAGACACCCTTTCAGGATGGCCGACTGTTAACAATTAGATTAATTATGGTAGTCACAGAACAATATCGATTCTGATTAAACTACTGACATCACTAAAGTAACATCACTATAGTGGTCCGCCATCTTGGACGGGTCTATTTTCGCTGTTATCGTCGAGCCGTCAACATCTCCTTCCCGCTGCTTGTCCTGTTGCTGGTAGATTCAAATAAAGGGTAAATAAGGATCGTCTGGTGTTTTACTTCTGAGCTTTTAATATACCTCACTCCTTATTCATTCACGACGAATATTATGGCGCCAAAAAAAAGACCAATCCCTAAGGTACAGTCGACAGCACATCAGGTTACCCACTTTTGTTGCATAGTTACTAGCCCTTATTACAACTGCATAAGATACCGCAGTGTTTTCCTCGACGTGTTGTTTTCCGTCCATTATTATTTCATAATCGCTTGCAAGAATACGACTATAACTTTTTTAAACATGCTCATTATACCCGCAATACATAATGTATGTTTTACCAACGTTGCCCTAATAAGTTAAAAATAATCTTTTCTACAAATACTGCACTTTCGAAGAAAAGTAGCGTGACAATGTCAACCAAACTTGTATTAATATTTTACAATGACTAGGTCAAAATTTGCGCGCCAAAGTGTTGTAACATAGTAAATTCAATCTAAACTTAGCAAAAGCTTTCCGTATTCACGTCACAGGTAATTATCTCCGCGCCTGTGACACACACAGAACATTAACGAAGGGGACTTATGGACCACCCCAGAGGCGTACGTGCGGGGAATAGTGGTCAGAAGCGAGAAGGGTTGCTCCAAAATAGTAATAATGTGAGCAATAAATATTTATGCAATTATGACAAGGGTTGTCATTTTATTCGGTTATCAAATGCCTTTTCAATGCAAGTTTTTTGTAACTTATTACCATCAAAACACTAATGTATTTAATTGGTCATCAAACGTACTCTACACCTATTGCAAACACGCGTAATTTTTTTAGTAAACAATTTTGACGCAGGTTAAAGACCAATTGCAAGTACGAACATTATTAATAAGATTTACCGTATTTTTTGTATACAAATATATGGAAATTTTTTTTTCTATTTTGCACCGTACCAGTCAATGGTGGAACATGTAATTTTCTATAACTACTGCCATATTTGGAAACTTATAAGTCTGTTTGTACAGCTCGGCAACAGCACGACAAGGTAAACACTGCGGTATCTTATGCAGTTGTAATATTAAAATTGGGCTAGTTTGCAACAAAAGTGGGTAGCCTGATGTGCTGTGTTGTCCGTACGTAAACGGAGGCTTGGCGAATATTAACAGCTCTATTCGCGCGACAGATGACGCGATAGGGATGTCGCGACCCGCGGCAGTAAAGGGGTTAAGACGCGGCAAAATGATGGCGTACGAGTGAAAACTTTAACACACATAGCCACAGATATGCAATGACACACCATTTCTATATGCGTGTAACCATAGAAACAATGAATTCATTTTTTCTATGCGTGTAACGGTATGGGGCTTTGATTAGATCAATTTAAGAACAAAAATTAGGTATCCATAAAGTGGGTATCATGTTCCTCATATCTATACCATGATACCTAGTACATACAAAAATAAAAAGTAATTTTAATTTTAACATACTCAGTAGACACTTTGAAGTCTTTTATGAAGTAATAACATAATATAAAAATATCGTAAAATATTTTAACGCTAAACACCATATTTTAATTGGAAGTAAGAAGCCAGAGATACCTTAGCACTTAGATAATAGATAAATAGGCGCGCATCTTAGTTCTGAATATATTCTGTCGCGGTCTTATTCTAGAACTTTGAAAGCCGAACAATTACGTCACACATGATTTTTATGTATATTAAACGGTTTGCGCTACAAAAGCTCACAAAAGGAATAGTTTTCCCGATTTAAGATATCCCGTAAAATACTAGTAGGATGCCAGCAATCATAGCGGTTACTTAGCGTAAGCGCCCGTTGTACCTACGCTACGAGCATTATTTTGGTGCGTAGTTATTTTAAAACAGTGCTGCAGTGATATTTTCTAAGATATTTATTGATTTTAATAAGTCAATAATGCAAAGGGAAATTATTTTTGATCAAATTGTGAACTGAAAAAAGCTTGTAGGGAGTAAAACCATATCAGATAGACAATCCCGTAAGATGAACGCAACGGAAGCACTCAAAAGGAATATTTTACCCCCGTTTTTCCAACATTTTTCATTGTTGCTCTGCTTTTATAAGTCGTATTATGTTTTATAGCCTTAAGCCTTCCTCGATAAATATTAAGCTATCCAACACAAAAAGATTTTTCCAAAATCGGTCGAGTAGCGCGAGTTTAGCGCGTTCAAACAAACAAACTCTACAGCTTTAAAATATTAGTATAGATAAGCTAGCTAAAGCGATAGTAATGCTAACTTTTGGATTCGGAACCCATATTTTACTAACGTAATTAATGCAATATCGTATAACGCGTTATAGTTTCGTATGATCGATCGTACACGTTTGTTGCTAATGCCAGATAAAACTTTTTCGTCGTCGCAATGCAAATGGAGACGACTGCGCAGACGCAACATAAATCGCGCGCCGCCCGTAAACCCACAGTTTAATTGGCGGGAAATTAACGACCACTCGAGCCGCTATGTTTACACACGGTAAATACACTGATTTATAATTATATTTATTTCCACGCTCAAAACTTTCACGTGATAAATACTCGTGATATCATCTAGAAATAAATTGATATTTATAGCACCAGCACTTTCTGCGTTTGTAAGTTACTTGAGTTTATTACAGTCACGGCCTGGGTGATATCACATATCACAAATACTAAAAATGTAACATTCATTCAATAACGAAATAAATTAACGATAAATTCTGACCGCTTAATATTTAACGATTCTGGGAAATGTGTGAGTACCGATCGTGCATCCCTCTTTTTATTTATTTAAGTAAGTAAGTTAAGTAGTCTAAGGGTTTAAGATAAGGGCAAAACAATGAGAATAACAAGTTACTTATGGCTAAATAGGCAGCACAATTACTTAGACAAACGTCTCCTCTATAGGTAGAGGCGGTTCCTCAACATGATTTTAGCTTTTATTTTTTCAACAAGCAAATAAAGCTCATCTTAAATGCCAACATAGCATTATTGCAGGTGCAGCACACTGAGCATAGTAGATAAGACAACACGTGCGGTGTGAGAACTGTCACAGCGATGATATCGCGCAACCGATGACTCCGCGATACCTGAGTCCGGTAGGGCTACCAACTTACCGTTGAAATCAAAACTTTTTGCAGCTAAGAAAGCCCCGCCAACTAGACACTATCCCCTCACTCCCGATCCGAGATCCGAACCCCGGACCTCATAGCTCAGCTCGGAGTCAGGAAGCTGATGGTCATAGCACTACCATGGCTAAGAAAACATGGTAAGCCGTTGGTCCTGCACCTGCTCTCTCACCGGTCATGTAGGATCTGCCGACTCAATGAATAACAACAGTGAAGGTACAGAGAGTGCCCTTGTGTATGCAGTTAAACTTGAGCCATATTAACAATGTTCCACACCGGTGGCCAATAAAATAAATAGTTGGACACCAATCACATTGCTCTGATCCCAAGGTAAGTAGCTAATGCACTCGTGTTATGGAAATCAGACACAACGGTGCGAGGGCCACAAACGTGTTGAAACCCAGCGTGCTTATCCACTACCCAACTGAGGTCGTCAAATCTCAATTGAGATTGACCGGCGTGGTCGGATATAACCAGGAGGACGTTATTTATGTTTTTATGTTATTCCCTTAATCACTGTTATTTCAAACCTTAAGATTCGTTATCCATGGGAGAGACTTGACAAAAGGATGGTTTACTTCCACTGTTTAATGGGTGCTATTTTTCTTTCTCTACGTGGATGTTTGTTTCAAAATGTTTGGATCAAAACAAAAATATATTTTATTTGCGCAAACTAGTGCAAAGTGAAACTGACGCAAATAAAATCTTGAACTCAGATAACCCTACACAGACAGGAAACGAAATACCTAACCTTAATACACGTCGCTTTCTCCAAAGGGAGATAAAGTTTTTATGTCCCCTGCAACGCACCGTGTAAAAGGATAAAGCCCAAAAGGTAATCATTAAGTGAAATTGGGCAGCAGTCTTGCGTGACGTAACTGGAAATGGACATTGGGTTGAAATTGCCATGGATAAGCTTTCGATATAAAACGTGAAAGAGCAGACAAATGGGACGCAAGGAAAGTGACCAGATAATACCCGAAAAGGTCATTTCTGGTAATTTGAAACGGAATTATGGCATTGGGCAAGACCGTTTGGCATTTTAACTTTAAAGTTTGAACTAATGAAACCGAATTAAGCGTCCAAAATCTGAATCTTTGAACTAAATGCCAAGTAAAAAGTCAAATAATTAAACTAATAAAACAGTTTGACAAATCATGCATGACACTTTCGTTATTGTTAATCAAATATTTTGATCACAAGATCCACAAAACGACACAAACAAATGATATAATTGAGCATCCAAAATCAAAATTAAATGTGAATGCTTATTTGATTCATCCTCAGATAAGAGTTTGATTGCGGAAGGAATTTAAGCTTCAAAACACGTATCTAATGATTGCTGGAATTTGAATAAAGAGTCTTAATCCGATGCCGGATGAGCACAAAGAGCCATCAGTTTGACTGGGTCTAAGAACTCGGGGAACAAAGAACAACTTAAACCATTTCAAACACGCCAGATAAGAAGTGGATACCTATGACTGGAACGCAAGCATGAATTTAGAGAAAAGAAAGTTCAAAACATAAACTTGAATTGATATCCTGCCAGGGGTCAAAAGCGTCGCAAATAGGCAGTATTTTCGCAAATCTTGACACAGTTCTGCGCACGTACGCTACAAACAGGAACGATGCAAGCGATAAAGCAACAAATGCTAGCTGACAATGACGTGACGGCGATGTACAATCACCGTGACCTGCGCAAGCGCAGCAGTCACTGTCAGACGCCAGACGCACGTATACACCATAACGCGGTAAAAGCCAGATTAGCCAACAGATTGCAGAGGCGCGAATCGGACGCCTTTCTCCGGAGTGCTAACAAATGACTTGGGATGTAGCAAGCGTGATTTATTTATTCAAATCCGATACCCGATGACTTCGGTCACGTCTTCGCCTCGTTGGTAGTTAAAGCACGAGCAGCTGACGCCTGTGATCTTGCTCGCACACTTGCACCGTTTTATCTAATGCCCTGTAATTTGTTACTTTCGATGACTTTCACGGCTCTGTTAGCGAGCGCGGTTCGGATAGCTTCGGATGCTCGGGAACACGTTTTTGTGTCCAAGTGCTAAGTAAAGCTTGCAGCGAATGATAAATACCGGCTGTGATGCATGTACAACCCGTATTACTAGTTTAATCAGTGTCGTAGTCTACTCCACTTAGATCAGTGTTCTTATGCAAATATTATAGATTTTGTTGTTTATTGTTTACTCCGTATCTATATTTAGAGATAGATAAGAGGTTTTTAATAACGTCATTATGCGCCTAGGCGCTATGAGATCTCGTTGGAAAGTAGATGGTGTTGATTCTATCACCTTTTTCACTTGGACCGCGTGCGTACTAAGGACATCTAAGCGCGATAGGACAGGTGTTGGTGTCCAGCACTTTTCCCCATGAATTACGAATGTCACGTAGTTTCTACTACTGCTAGGGGTCAGTGAGCAATAAATTCGAGTCCTAATAAAGATTTCGCGTGCGTGCCGATATCTTCCGTGCGGTGCAAATGCCAAAACTCGCAAATTATTCGCGCTCGTGACTGCACTTTGAGGCTTTGAGCAATACGAACGCAACACCTACAGTCAAGTGCATAGCTCATAAGGTACCACCACTATCCTTTTTGGACTTTAGACTTTTTTGATCAAACCTTTTCCTATTATTATATTCGTATTTGCCTATCTATAAACTGTAAACTTCTTTAATCATAGAGTCGATTGTTAATGAAAGGTATGGTGTCCGTACATGCTACTGAAGATGTACTTGCCACTTAATTTAAAAACATCTTAGCTTGCAACCCTTTTGGGATGGGTAGTTATCGTCGCCGATCGGGAAAGAATAAGTTTTAATGGATGAACAGGAGCAAGTTCGGGAGTAATGTCTATTGTGACGTTAATAGTGGGGATTTCCGTCGGTTTATGACGTCTTTAGGTAATAACCACAGTAGAATTATAGATATTCTTTTGAAAAGACATACCTTATAGGTACAATGACGTTGCTGGAGCTGAGTGTACACGCTGCGCGCGCGCCGGTTGCCGTTATTTAGGTGTTTCGCGGTTTCGACAGGACCCGAGGGCCGTGTTGGAATTTATACGATTCACACAACAGACGAACACGCTAATTCATGTTTAAGCGACGTGTTTGCAACTAGGATGATGTTTATCCCTCTGTTTCGAGCTGCTTTGTGAGCCACACAAAAGCGTACATTGTTGTCTTGATAAAGCTAAGGCGAGTAAATATTAAGGTTTCGGTTTGTAATTCTTAGACGAAAGTAGGTATATGGAATGTAATCTTGAAATAAATCTCAAAATATGATGAACGGTGCATTGCAGGTTACCTTCGATGTACGTCAGTAAGTCTTTTAAGTTGCTTTTCGAAAGCGTTTCTTTTATGAAATAGTTTATCATTCGCATTTCACAACTTGGTGCGTACTGAAATGCAGGTTTGACGTTTAAGCCGCTCTGCTTTACTGTCCAATTTACATTATATTGACAATTATATTATATAAAACATGGTGCTCGTAGCGCAGTGGTAGCAGCGCTTTGGTAGTGATACCGAAGTGAAGCAACCTACGGCGCGGTCGTGTTTGGATGGGTGACCATTCCGACCATATAAGTGACGTACATCATGAGCGTATCCATGCTTCGGAAGGCACGTTAAGCCGTTTTTAAGCCGTAATTAAAATATAAAACATAAATATTAATACCATTGTATTATTATAATTTAACATTATCACATTGATATACAATGTAATTCGTTTACACTGAGTGGGAATTGAACTGCCTAGAAATTTAAAGGATTAATCAAGATCGCAATACGCCCCTAACCATAAAAAGAAAGGTTGAATAAAGGAGATTGTAGTGCATAAAAATAATACCTTTATGTTCAATCGATTCTATTATCAGAATGAACTTATTCACTCGGGACCTTTCTTACCATTACAAGCTTTGTGAACAAATTAAACTTGCAAATGGCTGGGGTTCAATTACGCAAGCTTTGCGAGTCCCTTTGAGCGTCCCTATGCAAACAGACTTTATGTGATTAGGGCATTACAAAGGACTCACCTACCCCGCCTGCTAAGGGTTGCATTCATCACTGATTATAAGGTCATAATTATGGAAAAGTTTGCGGATAATATTTGCTTGTGGGCACACAATGTTAGACTGTAGGTCAATTTGTCGCTGTATTATATAAAATGCACTTAAAAAAAAGAGACTGTGTCAGACGAGGAATCAAACCCCGTGTCTTACACTATCCGGGCTTATGCCTATGCCACTCGGCCACCGACACATCGGCAAGCCTGTTGATTGCAAGTACTTTCTTTAAACACGTAGGTTTTTTAAAGCGCATTTTATATTATAAAGCTAGTTCAGTTACAAAAACAATATAGTAACAATACTCATGTTAAATATAATAATTTAACCTGAACACTAATTGATACAAACACCAACAAGCAGTGTTTATTCCACTTTTAGAAGCAAACTTTAATCGCTGTTTTATCTAACAGGAAGCATTAAAATATCCCTCTGGCGTTTCGCATGTCGTTTACATAAATCCTGACCACAAGTATGAGCAAAAAAATATCTTCTAAGAAGTCGGGAAGTCATTACTGGGTATGTAAAAAGAGGTGGATAATTTCTTCACCGCGATGACCGCGCGACCGCTTATCCTTTGCGATTATTCAGATTACCTGCGCTTGTGCAAACGGTACATTAGGAAACAATTGTCGTTTATTATAACAGGTCTATTGATTGTAGTATTATATTGAGGAGCTCGTAGCGCAGTGGTAGCAGCGCTTTGGTAGTGATACCGAAGTGAAGCAACCTACGGCGAGGTCGTGTTTGGATGGGTGACCATCCCGACCATATAAGTGACGTACATCACGAGTATCTCTGCGACTATTGATTGTAAACGTGTATAGTCCCAGGAATAGAGCACAACAGACAAACATCGTCTTATGTATTTTTTTCTTTCTGATCTTTTATGTGAAGGTTGTACTTCAAATCAATGAGAACCACAACATTTAATTCCTTCATTAAGTGATAACTAAAGGTAAGGCAGTATTATAATAAAAGTCAAGCAATGATATTAGTCAAGCCGAGAATGCTATTAGGAAACTATTTTAAATTTTGACAGAAAGGGGAAAACTTCACGAAGTTCGACATTCCTTCCATACATTTTGCGTCAAAATTGAAAACGTCTTTATTCTATTAGCATTCTTTGAGCATAAATAAGCACTCGCATAAGATTAAGTATGATCTATTGAAAGTATTATTAGCGCTACATCAGAAGTCTAACACGCAGCGCACCACACAATAAATCGTAAATCACGTAACTAGCAATATTTAGCACGAAATATACAACCGATCGTTATATTGTATTTGATCTTAAAACAGGTTAGCTAAACACTAATCAAAATTTATGAAAACATAAAACATAGTTAACTCCGTAATTAAAACAACAAGTTATGTTTAGAAATCACTGACCTTAGTTAACATTTTACACCGATAACCATTAAATATAGTGTAGCAAAGTAGGTACGCAACTCGCCAATAAATGCGTCTGAAACTTTACGAGAGAAATTCTTATGAATTTATTAGATTCTAACCACAACAACGTCAACGTGCAGTAAGGTCTTTCAAGGATGCCGGACACTTTGCATTTCATATCGTTGTAATCAAGATCTACTGGTCTCATTGATGAAAACTTCTATGGGTAAAGGTCTGAGCTTTCAAAGAGAAAGCTTTGGTTTCCGCAAACAAATGAAAAGGGAAGTTATTTACAGGGCTTAAGAAGCTCTTCAGAGCAGGAAAAATATGAGTTCGACAAGGAGAAGTTTTTTAACTAGATATTATTATCTTAACTGAATGTTAAACAATAAGGAAAACGACACACACGGTTTCAAGATCATTTTGTACCTAACTACACTGAAGAAGAAGATATAACGCTTTTGTATCAGGAGATTAAAGAGTCGTGACTAATATTACATTTATTTGAGATGTATACACACTTGTATACTTCTTACACAACTCTGTAACGCATCTCACAGCATATGAATATCCACCAGTTCACCACTTTATTCTTATATACCATTCCACCTAAAGTAACCTTTAAATTACATGACCATGAGATTAGGTACTAATTTATTTGAATGATGCAAAAGTGAACTTACGATGAATCCAAATCAATTTATTCACAGAGTTAAGTTGGCTGAATTGTGCTCATTTTGCTCTCCGTATCTAAGTATCTGATAGCCGCTTCCCACAGCAACGTCGTCTTTTCAAGTAACCGTTTTCTGCAGGATGCCGTTGATGCAGTTTTGTCATTAAATTGGAACAGATCCACTTTAAAAATAACAGTACCACAAACAGAGCAATTTCCATGGAAATGTACAAATTAATTGTAATAAGTTAGTTAAATTAATAGAAATTAATTGAAGAAATTAAATGAAATATACAAACCAGAGTTCTCGGCGGGATCGGGTAATGCAGTGATCCCGCAGACCTGGACTGCCCTTACGGCCTTTTAGTATTAATTTATGAAGATTATGACGGAAATATGTCAACAAAAAGTATACTTTCGTGCTCTATTCCTGTGGAACAGTCTGGTTAAAACAACCGAAAACATGGGTTTGATGAAACTGGATCAACTCAAGTGGCCTGTCTGTTCTACCTTGTCCGTGTCTCAGTAAAACAATGGCAATATTGGTATTTGTCTACCTGTCAGGACTGTCAAGCGGCGCACGATTGTATCAAGAACTAATGCATGCTGCGTCGCATTCACTTGTATGGAAGGCAAGGACAATGCTGACTGGTAGGTCAAGTTTATAAACAATACTCAAACTAAGTCATTCAAGGTACACGTTATTTCAATTTCAACAACCAAAGAACTTATTTTGCAAAGCAAACTCGCAAACACTATCGCAATCCGATGGCCAGGAGTAGAAGTTTATTCAGCTCGCTAATGAAGCGCTCACTAACCAGGACGATTTAAATATTACAAAGTCTTAAATCGTCTTCTTCAATTAAAGAGCTGCGCTCTTGTTGGAGGAGTAATCGTCATTCTTTTCTACTGTGTGCTTTCCTCTTGACTTTCTGATATAACATGACATTTTCTCCTTCGAATGGTCAAAATAGCTTATCCTTGGCCGTCCTCTTCCCCTCCTCCCTTCTATTTTTCGTTCTATGATATTTTTCTCTATCTGTCATGTCGTATCAAGTGTCCTTTCATATTGCCTCGTCGATTTTCTATTGTTTTCAAAATATTCCTTTCGTCTACAATTTTGAGCACTTCTTTTTTAGTATTTTTTTTTTCTGTCCAACTTATTATTTCCATTCTCCTCCTACACTACATCTCAAACGCTTCCAACCTCTCTCTGTCTCTCTGTGTCAAAATCTTAAATATAGAGTTAAAAACTTTAAAAGTTATTCTTTCTGGAGTAAAAGTTTCAGAAATATGCAGACATGATGAACCTATTTAGAAGAAGTTATTCAAACCCTCAGAAATGATTTAGTGGCAAAAAGTATACAGTCACATGGAAAAGTGATTTAGATTTTCCATTGATTTTCCATTCCAAGCCATGAAGACCTATTTAGAAGAAGTTATTCAAACCCTCAGAAATGATTTAGTGGCACAAAGTATACAGTCACATGGAAAAGTGATTTAGATTTTCTACTTAGTAATGGCTAATTTAAGGCACTAGAATCCTAATTATTATGTATTCAATATTGTGTTTTGTTTCCAGGGTACTATAATGCATATCTATTTATCAATTGAATGGCTCTTACAAAAAGTTGTATTTCGGCTCTACAATTTTCAGGACACCATGTAGAATTTAGCAGTCCAATGGTCAGGAGTCCTGGTTCACCGACCGGCTCATTAATGACACTCTCATTAACCGGACAACGGCTTCATTAGCGGCATCTGATAGCGACTGATGGACATGTCCCGATCGCATCGTCCTCGCTTTTTCAAAAACCCAATTATGTCTTTTAGGTAGTCGCCTTATCGTATACCTAATTACCTACCATTCATCAAGTGATATAAGTCTGTCACGTAGTTTTCTTATTCGGAGTTTCTTGCTCTTTTCCTTACTTTCTGTTTTATTTTTACAAAAAGAATATGCTTGATAGGTCCGATAGTTTATCGCAATGGTTTGTCAACGGCACTCATCATCAAGTCTCTAGTTAAATATAAGTTCTTACAATGCGTTGTCTTTTATTTAAATGTTGCAAGCTCATGATAACAGAATGCATTATTGTTAATTTACACTTAACCTCCCCAACAAAGCCACTTTATTATATCAGAGACCCTTTTTAACGTCTTTTTGCATACTTTGACGATATCGCGCCCATTATTACTCACTATCTGCCGGCGCAGACGTGGCAATGTGCTGAAAAATTGCTTCATTCATTCATTCGTTCTTATCATTCGCGAACGTCCCGCCCACGCCCTATAACTCGTCGCCGCCGTAAATATCTACATTATGGAACAAAGTTAGACTTAATAAGGCGTATATCAGTTCGATTTATGACACTAGTCCTGAAACAGAGGTGGAGAACATTTGGTATAGACGTTGACGTGTCATGTAATTAATTGTATTTAAGTAAAATTATGCGAGATCATGTTACTAAATATTTTTTGTTGAGAACTTAAAAAGTTCATGGTGCAATTAAACATGAGACTGGGAGTGTTTTTATACAATAAAACACGAGTTAATGTTAATTAGACAATACGAAGTAAGAAATCAAATGCTAACGTATAATGGGAAATGAGATGAATAACATGTGGTTTGATATGTCACCACTATCATTCACAATCTTACTTTGTTTAGCTTTATTAAGTACTTCTCGACAAAGCACAACGCACGCTTTATTCAATCAAGCAATGGCACTTTACAGTTCAATTACGACAGCTCAAAAAGCCATACAAACTTTCAACATTGTACTTCATTACAAAGAATCGCCTTCTCGAACGAACTTGAGCACATTCCCAAATGAAATGCAAGTTCGCTCAAAATTTCAAACGTCTGGATGACATCATGAATGCGCACGCAAAAATGAAGTCAGCGCGTACCGCCCAACGCCCACATTCGCGTGTCGTTAAACAGGCAGGGGTGAGTCACCGGGGCATGCGCATTAAATGCACTTGTACGCAATGTTGCACCGGGCGTTGGATATAGGACTAGTAGTATTATATTATCTGGGATATAGGCGACTGGATACGGCGCATAGCGAGTAGTTTTAGTGAGAAGAATTGGTAGGCATGAAAAATCTGTAATTTATCACATTCATCATTGTTAGGATAAACGGAGTTGCAAAACATGGAATTGCAGAAAAACTGATTTAAAAGATAAAAGACGAAGCGACATTATTTAGCCCTTTACTGATTGTTAAAAAAGAAGGTTATTTCTAAATGCCCACATGCCTTTATTTTGGACGAATGAACATCAATATAAGCTACAGTAAGATCAAACTGAAATAATTTACCACCATAATGAAGTCGTAAATACATTTTTCTCGTTCATTCAAAAGTCTGAACTGATGATCGCTGGGGCAGAAAAGTTCTAGATTTGAGACCTTTCGACCAAAGACGCAGCGTAGGACGTCCACCTACAAGACGAACAAACGATCTTGTGAAGATCGCAGGAACAAAATAAATGCAGCCCGCTTGTGATCGGTCGCTGTGAAAAACCGTGGAGGTGGTATGTTGAGCAGTGGACGTCTTTTGGCTGAAAATAATGATGATGATTCAAAAGTCACTAGTGAAACAAAAACTAGAGATAGCAATGACAATAAAACAATATGGCTCAATATATCAGACCAATTTCTACGTCAAAAAAATATAACTAAAACCATTTCTTGTAATTATACACCATCGTTGCAGTACAACCCTAAGTAAGCGCATCATATTTGGGGGTGTCACCCCACCAGAGGGTTGGCAACTCCTGACAACGTGCCCCAAGTTAAGAAGACAAATGGCCGTTATTGGGAAAGTTAATTTACATGGGGTGGGTTAATTAATTATTTGCCAGCTCTTGACGTCCAAATTAGGATAGGTGAGAGTTTAGTTTGTGCTCTAGTTTACGAATGTCAAAGACGTTTGTAGCATCCGGGACTTCTTAATGAGACAATATTGATTGTGGTTTACTTTAAGTAGATTCAAGACAAAAAATTGTGTCCGGTCTTCATCTGTATGAAAGCATTATTGCAGATTAATTTTGGGTAGCCTTTTTAAAGATATAAAATTTGGTTCAAAAAAAGGTGTTATGATGAGAATCAATCAACACAGACTATTGTTGTTTTCATAATCATGTTAGAATTATTCCCTAAATAGGCATTTAATATTACTTTGACACTGATTACTATATTGATAGGATGTAAAATATTTATATGTTGTAACATTTAAACCTTAAGTATTATAGATCAGTGATCAAAGATGATGCAATGTTACGAAAAATATTAGTTTTAATGGGATATCCGGAGTTACTAGGTTTGGAAAACTGTTAAAATATTATATGGCTAAAGACGAAATAAAAACATTTTGGTCTCTTATGGAAACGTCATTACGCGTGATGTTTTTTGCGAGGTCGGACCGACAGCACGGTAGCTCATTTGGCCCGGTTAGCCAAAAAGTTGCTGGTTCGAGTCCCACCCGTGCGCAAATTTTTGGTTTCTTATTTCATCTAACTTTATGAATATAAAATATGACACTGAGTGTTAAAAACATTCTTAACTATTATATGGCTGATTTGATATCAACGCCATTCATGTCAAATGACATAAGGGTGATATACATTTTACTTTAACTGCATAACATGTAAACAGTAATTCTAAACCTTTTTTTTATATATATGTATACGTATTTTTTATATATATACGTATTTCCGGCTAGCAGCGCCACCTATAAATTGTATTTTTTAAAGTACTAGAAAATATTAAAACATAAAGGGATATCCTATATATATATATCCTAGCCTATCAGCGCCATCTGTAATACTTTGTTTCCGAGTATAAAAGTGGATGCAAGCTAGAAGTAAGGAGTTCATTGTGGATAGTCGTTGGTCTTTAGTTTATTGTCATCCCCGACTGTATACTATAAATCAGTAAAGTGTATCAAACTGACTATTGCCTTTTATCGGCAGTTTACTGTGAATTTTATTTGACATTTTATGTGACTTTGTGAGTTATCTGTGCATCGCGCCCTAACACTATTTATTTCCCATGATTTAATTGACTATTACACGAATGACGTCAATCAAACTATGATTTAATTAAAATTAAAATTTCTTGTTAGGTTTTTATGGCTACAATTTATTAATAGATTTCACACACTTAAAGTCATCATATTTAATTATAACGATAAAGTGAAATAGGCACTTAACTACTCTTATCGATTGAATATTCTTAATTTTTATGATTTTATACATATATATTTTTAAAAATAAGTCTTAAAATTAATGTACATATTAACTGTCGGATTATTATATATGTATTATTATTTTTGTTTATACAAAAAACTCCTAAGGCATACGACAGACAGACGTAAACTAAACCTATTTATGTTAATTAAAGACGCGAACAGGAAACATGTCGTGTTGGCCATATCATAGGAATATCAATTATTAAAATGCATTCATTATAATTATCTCTTGATGTAGAAACCAACACAGGAATAGTAAAAGGTAACATAAAAGCTATTTCGTTTTACGACCGAATATAACTTTAATTTTATTAAAGCACATCTAAGGGTCTCGGTACTGTAATTATTCGTAATTAAAATGGACAATCTTCGAAAACAATTTTATGGTAAAACTAGTCTATAAACATGTCGGATGGATTTAATTGTGACCAAGACTTCTTACGTAATCCTCATATCTTGCCATAGCATCCAAGAAAAGTACCTAACCATATCCCAATGTTCGGCACCACGTAAAAAAAATGAATCGTAGTGTTTTTTTTTTAAATTACCTGCCAGTCGTGAATCGAGATTGTTCTTATTTAAAAAAAGTGACGTGCGGAAGCAATGGTTGCTGCTTTTTAATAGTTTTTTTGTTTATTAACACTTTTCGGGGCAGTGAACGGCTATAGCCGTAAAACAATAAAAATCTATTGTCTGGGATGCCGCCCCGCCAGTCCTAAGTGCGGGATTTTCTCCGAGCTGTCACCCACAGATTTCGAAACTCGAATGCCAGCTTCACAAGCTCACCAGAGTTCTCCATTATCCTAAGAATCACGGCTCCCCGCGGTCGGACAACAAGCCACCAATCCGTCTTGCGGTCAGGCGTCGGTGGTTAGACAACTACCAGGGAAATTGCCGACGATGTAGTCATTCGATATGAAAGATGTTTGAAGTGGATTTGTGTTTTTGTTACGATACTGTAGCGTCAACTGCTTAGTGGAATGGAATCTATTAAAATCTTTAAAAAATAATATGGAATCTAGTGTAATTGGCGGATAATATTCGTAGATAAAATAGATAAATATATTCATTGGTCTTTAGGGACATCAAAACTCTTCGACAAACTAAACGTTCTTTATGGAATTGACCAAAGACGTGGGCAGAGCCAAGTTCGAAGTAAACAAATATCTGAACCACAATTTGTACCCGGTTTCCTATTACCGCCCCTTGTTTGTAAAACTCTAGTAGTCAACATCTTTTTCTAAAACATTTAAAACCCCTTGACAAATATTGACCAATCCCAGCGTCAAGTCAAGGCATTCGGAGTGCTCAAAGTACAGTCGACAGCACAGCATCAGGTTACCCACTTTTATTGCAAACTAGCCTTCATTACAACTATATAAGATACCGAAGTGTTTACCTTGATGTACTGTTGTCCGTACATAACAAACAAGATGAGTTATAGCTTGGAATCAAAGGGCCGCGAGCTGAATTACGTCAATGAGTATTTCTACAACTAATAGATAAATTAAAGAGATAACAGATACCACACGCATTCGTCTATCATCAAATGGACGCAGCTGATATGAAATAAAGATTAAAAACCGGCTAAGTGCGAGTCGAACTCGCGCACTGAGGGTTCCATGCCAACTTTAACTGAATTAGGGAATCCACTTACTTCCACTTATGTTACACAAAGTTATGTTTGCGGTTGTTGAAAATGTGCTATATCTCAAAAACTTCTCGTTGGATCCCGTCCAAACCAATTTTCGTTGAAAGTGTTTATTAAGATCTACATGGGTTTTAGTTTCTTGTATGGGAGCACCCCCTCTCCTCCCCTAAGTATAATAATCCTAAAGCGGTTAACAGGATACATCTTCCTACCAAATTTCAACAGTGTGATGCTTGTAGTTAAAGAATAAAGAGGCTGTGACATACGGGCAGATAGACAGACTTGACGAAACTATAAGGGTTCCTTTTTTGTCATTCGGCTACGGAACCCTAAAAATAAGCATGCTGATAAAGAAAGTAGATAAACACATTTGGCACGTTTTCTATGGTATTATATTCCAGGCCCAGTTCACAGGTGGATACCGAACTTATGACTTCTCTTTCCTCAGACCAAATTAATGGTGCAATGGTGACGACGAAGTGGTGTTCAATGGAGATTTACTGACAAATTATCTCAAACATTATCTTGTGGCCTTTGGCATTACATGCAAATACCGTTTCGGTCGTCAATATCTCAAATATTCATAACCTAAATATTTTATTGGCAAGGATAAATCCCAAAATAAATGCAAAAGCATTTAACCTTTCAACTGCGATATTATCTCGCGGTTACTCAAATAATGCGTCGCGAAATTCTTTTGAAAGAAATGTGAGGTGCATTTTTGTGGAGTCGCGTGACGTCATAAAGCAAAGCCGCGTGCCTGGGCAAACATCGTGTACAGACAAGGAGAAAAAAAACACTGTTTTACGCTTTACTTGAGCGACAAGTAAGAGCAATTTACTGCGAACGCGCGGGCGATGGAATGGTCGAAGGCGGGAGAGAGCGCGAGTGTGGCTAGAGAAATAAACTTTCTAGTACCTACATATTCACAGTTCGACACAATTTAGTTTTCCCTACAAATTCAACGGTTTCTATAAAACATAGCTAGATATTATGAAAAAGGTAGACTTAATACCATTGGGCTTGTCTACCAGCCTCACATGTGCACTATGCTGAAATGTTTAAACATCACTCAGAAAGTGCTTAATCAGACAAAAAAATGTTTCCATTATAGAATCACGCCAACCTAGAATGAAAGTCTATTTTATTTAATACCAGATTTTGTACAATTATTTTTTATATATTTTTTTTTATATATTTTTTTATGTATGTTTTGGAATGTTTTTAACACTCAATGTTATTTGTGTATTCTTATATGATAAAATAAAGAACCAAAAAATTTATAAAATAAAGAACGGATCTTTGGCAAACCGGGAAAACGGTCTTTCCAATCGAGCTACCGTGCATCCTGCGGTCGAAGTCTGAACCAAATTTTTTGACTTCGACCACTGGTCTCATATGGATACGTCATTACGCATGATTCAACCATCTACGCAACTGGTTTACAACAGCAGTGGGCCAAGTAGTTATGAGTTACAGAATAAATTGAACGCTTCGCTATTCAATAGTTAAGAATGATTTTAACACTCACAGTGTTATTTGGGTATTCTTATAAGATGAAATAAGAAACCAAAAATTGTGCACGCGCGGGACTCGAACCCGCAACCTTTGGCAAACCGGGCCAACTCTGTCTTCTTATCGAGACGAAATCGAGATATTTTTGTCGACCTAGCAATGTATATTTTTTACATTGCCAATGCCAGTAGAAGAATAAATTCTCTGGTCGGTCCAGTCAACGCACTACCGCTTTTTACTTGTACCCACCCTTATACCCACAAAACCGGTTACCAGATAGTGTGCAATAATGTTAAATTGAGGAAACCCTAATAACCCGTGCTCCATATTCCGGCTAACTGTCCTACAACCAATTACTAGTTTTAGGCCACACGTATGCGCCAGAATTATGATTATATTATCCACATCTTCATTAACAATTATCTTGAGGATACAATAAACAATTTCAGATGTTATTACAGCGCATGCTTGAATTAAATATTATTGCTGCTCTTGCTTGATTCAATTAGAATAATAATTGAGGATAGCATTGAAGTGCATAATATTTGTTACGTAAGTCTGCCTTGTCCACAAATTCAAATTCAAATATTGTTTATTCAATTTAGGACACAATATGCCACTTATGAACGTCAAATGTACATTAAAAAATGAAATAAAAATAAATGTGCCCTGAAGGGGCCGAATCATGTCTCCTTATATTTTGGGCTCTACCAGCGCTTCGAGACAGAACACAGACAATAAGGCAAGTGCTGAGAAGAAACGCCGGAACAAACTCAGTCACCGCTAGCTGCCATAAAATCAAAATCATCAAAGGTAAGTACATCAGTCGGTGCAGGCTGGACGGACCACACATTCGTGTCGTTCAGGTAGTCTTGAACCTTATAATAGCCTTTAGACATAAGCGTGTTTTTAACGTGTTTCTTAAATTTATCAACCGGCAATTCGACAAGATTGTCTGGTATATTATTAAAGAATTTTATACAATTTCCCATGAACGAATTACTAGTTTTAACTAATCTGAAGTTAGGAACGGAACTGCCAGGAGTTTGATTTTTTTTGTATTATCTTGAATTTTCGAATAATAAACAGTTGACTTCAAACGGCCGATAAATTAAAAAAAAAATTGTTACTACTTGCGCCTATTTTGGTGAGATTTTAGCTTTTAGCTAATTCATCGTGAAAGGCTATAAAATATTAAACATGGCGCTGTGACGGGTACTTAGGAATCTCAAAACGCGCGGAAGCAGTCGCGGGGAACCGCTAGTGAGAAAAAATAGACAGAGGCAACACAATCAGTGTGATTTAGTGCCTATATGACCATCAACAAATTTACAAAGAATAATGCAAGTATGGTTAACGCTTAACAGAACTTATTAGGATATTGTGAAACAGGCTATTATTCTGCTATCTGTCGCTACTTGTACTTACACAAGTTTGTACAAGCCAGACATTCTCATCTCACTGTCGACGGCACTAAACACTAATGCGTAAGATTATTTATTTATTTATATATAAACTTCATGCACACAACATAAAATGGTACATATGGCGGACTTAATGCCAAAAGCATTCTCTACCAGTCAACCATATGTCAGGACAGAGAAAAATATATATATTGGCGGTGCAAGTAAAGTTATAGAGGCAATAAAAGAGAAGAGAATAGCGATAGAGATAACTCTAATACGATGATTATCATACATACTGCCTATTACTTATATACGATTATATAAAAATAATTAAATATGTATTGTAGATAAGTGATAGACTACTACCATACTCGTAAAATTTCTTGCTACTCCAACGGTACTCTGTCGAGGAAAAAAATAACACGAGTGAATTGTTAAGGCTGAGCTATCACTGCCGCTAATACTATCTTATCTAAAATTACCAACGGTCGAATTATCCCGTATAAAAGCGACCGCCTACCGTCTCCTAATCGGTATTAGCCATCGATAATCGGTCCATTCTTAGGAGCTTCTTCGATGGCGGATCGAGGAAAGCTAATTCAACCGCATGTGCTTCTGATCTTATCTGTTCGAGTTTAATAGCAAATAGGTTGAACAGTTCGCAACTAATTTTATGGTTGGTGATTTGGTACAAATATTGTGTAGATTAACAGTGATCGTAATGGTTCTGGCGATATCTCGAGGCATAATCTATAGGCTTTTTTAAATGCACAATATAAGTAAACAGCTCCATTAAAAAATATTTGTCAAAAAATTTAAGGTAGAGTTAAATGAATCAGAAACTAAGGAGAACAGCGAATAATTAGTAACAGGAAAAAAAAAAATCAACAGCTGTGGCAGCTGAGAATCACATCATCATCATCATTATAAGCCAAAGGACGTCCACTGCTGAACTTAGGCCTCCACCACGGTTTTCAACAACGACCGGTTGTGAGCGGTCTGAATCCAGTGCGATCCTGCGATCTACACAAGGATTGTTCCTTATCGCCTCCAATCTGGATTGGAGATCCTTAGACCAAAGGCGCAGCGTAGAGCGTCCAGTCACTAACAAAATATTGATAGACTTAAAACTAGTAGTCATCGGACTCAATAATACGGAGAATATAAAATGTTTAGTAGCAAAAAACTCAATAGCATTTTCGTGGCCAAAGCTCCATTAACTCAGTACACAATACTCGGCATCTATATCATGGCGGATAAAAACGAGAGAATGCCACATTAATCATTCCGAATAATTCAACGTCCATTATCACGTGTTGCCAAATAAAAACATAAATTGTAACGACGACATTGTTATTGGAACATCTGTCTGTGTGCTTGCAAATTCAATATTTCTAGAAGCTTTTGTTAGTATTTAGAATAAAAAAATTGAGTACTTAAGATTAAAACATTATCATCAACATCCGCACCATTAATTATTTGTATGTTTTTTGCTATCAACTGATTGGACTATTGATTGCTTATTAATGAAGAATATAGCATCACGATTACCAATAAGTAAATCCGATGAATCATCTAAAACTTTTGCGTAAGTTCGAAATAAATAACAAGATTCGAAGATTATTTATTATATGTTACAATTATGGCACCATAACTGCTCCCTGCGGTACGCCAACGGACAAAAGTCGTCGAACCCGCACAAAAAATATTCTATGTAAGCTCCATTATAGCGATTCTCCGTATCACCAGAATGATGTGTAAGTTTAAGGTGGTTGTAAACAACTTGTCAAGGAAGTGCTAGCTAGCAATTTAACAAAGAGCTATTACAAGTAGATATGATTTCGTTATGCATGTTATGAACATTTTGTTTATTTAAAGTTGACGTTCACAACGTACTATCGTAAACCTTAAATCGAGGAATCTCTCTCGTACATTCTTAATCCTTAACGAATGCAAGATTTACGGATCCTTTCACCGAACTACTTAGTACTGTCATTATAAATTTAAATTCAGTTGAAATTGTTCCAAAAAGTGTACAGTGCAACGTTACACACATAAAGGTGGACGACCGTAATACAAATAAAGACGGATAAACAAACATAAAGGCTTTATGTCCAACTCCTTTACTCTCACAGCCATTCGACTTTGGAATGGGCTTCCAAAAAGTGTCCAAACATCTACCTCGAAATTTACCTTTAAAAAGGCATTGCAAACACTATATAGAGACGAACTCACTGACCCGTCTCATTGACATTAATTTATCTATGTGTACCATATTATGTATATTTAAATGATGTGTATGTTTATATAATAAATATATTATTTCATTATTTTTTATATAATCGTATATAAGTAATCGGCAGTATGTATGTTTATCATCGTATTATAGTTATCTCTATCGCTATTCTCTTATCTTTTATTGCCTCTATAACTTTACTTGCACCGCCTGTATATATATTTTTCTCTGTCCTGACCTATGGTTGACTGGTAGAGAATGCTTTTGGCATTAAGTCCGCCATATGTACCTACAATTTTATGTTGTGTGCATGAAGTTTTAAAATAAATAAATAAATAAATAAATAAAGTGCTAAATTTATCACCTGTGCCTTGGGTCGCTTTTGATACAATTCGTGCATGCAAGTGTTTTGTAGAACGCAAATATTGATATTGATACGAGTCTGCAACTGTGCATTACCCCGCTACCGTTCTCGAGTAGCACTTACACGTACACCAGACAACGATTATGACGGGGGCGTCTTCCATAAATACTTTAATACATAATAGACATCCATGAAATAATCGGGCTTATCACACCAACATTTGGCCCTGCGGGATTCGAAAACGCGACGGCCGTCAGGAGTTCTAACCACTACCCCAAACGCGTCGTCAAAAATAAGTTTATTCAAGTTTTTTTTTTCTCTTTCTTATATCTACTATTTTTATTTCTTATAGACGAGCCAAATTCAAGAAGGTGGTTAAGAGTCGATTATTAAATACGGGAAAAATAATAAAAAATATTGTTTTTTTTTTTTAATTTTTTTCGTAATTTGAACTCACTTGGCAACCACCTCCTTGGATTTGGCTCGTATTTTTTTTACAACGTGTATATTCATATTACTTGAATTTAAATGGATAGATGAATGTTACTTGTGTCGTGAATCAAACTCGGTTGAGTTTATAAAGTTCTTTATTCGATCAACACACTTATCTATGATACAAATCACTACCTCTAGCCACATTAATAATTATAACTACAATTTAACATAGGTTCCTTCCCTCAACCTTTCGCTTCGGCGGTCAGCACTAGACTGCTCGCCTTTCGAGTGCACTCCGCAAGTCAGAAAATAAGAAGGGAAGGGGCAGCCAGTGTTGCCATTTTTAAATAGCGATAGCGATAACGTTATTCAATAAAGTAACAATACTCGTTTTTACATAAATAACGTCAACTGTTATTATAATGAGTTAAGATTACAACAGAGCTACTGATTGAATCTAAATACAAAAATCATCACATTCGGCCATCCGACCTAATGCACCTCCTGGTGCATTTTATAAAATATTTACAATGGCGCATTTATATCAATATTACTACAGCATACTACATTTATCATATTACAAGCAATAAAGATTATGCCAAAATTAAGCTGTTGAGTACACATTATAAAATCATCACATTCGGCATTTAAGTCTAACAAGAAATAAAGGTTATGCTACAATTATACTGTTGAGCTCACTCAGTAATACATAATTACAAAATATTCTTATTAATAGCAATTATCACATTTCTAGTACTTTTTATCATTTTAATTTTTTTTGGTTTACTTGACCAATATCGATTGATCTATTGAATCTTTAGATTGATTATGCTTTATCAAGGGTGAAGTATTAATCCAGTGTCTTGTAAGACTTGCGGCAACGAACATTTTATACATCTTATATCTTTTATGTTACCGGGTTCATAACCTATTATGTACCTATAATTTCATGGTTATTTCGTTTTAAAGGCTAAAAGGTTAAGTATGGTTATGTTATTATAATTATGATCGCAATCGTAATTATTAATGAAACTAATGTTTTTTTTTTACTCCTGTCTATGAATGACAAAGGGTCATTTATCGAAGCCATTTTATTTATTAACAATCTATTATGTTCTTATATATTTAATAGGAATTTAAAAAAAAACATCTGATTTTAAGATAACAAAATGGAAAGAATCTTTAACTTAATTGACTTTTAAATTGATGAATGAATGAAATTTATTGGTAACTTTTTGTAGTTAAGATCCTAACTTTAAAGAGACCTTATCTACATAAACAACAGTTGATTTAGAAAGTAATATATCAGTCAAGTAAGTAAAAAACAAATTATTGGACACCAATCACATACATTGTTCAGTGTTATGAAAATCAGACACAAAGTTGGTACCCCAACACCCAGACCCAAGACAATATAGAAAATTTTGATATCTATATTGACCCGACCGGGAATCGAACCCGGGAACTAAGAGCGGCGACGCCTTGAAACAAGCGTGCCTAGCCACTACACCACGGAGGTTGTCAAATTAATACCTCGTTTCTACAAATAACATCATTATACTCCATTACAATATGTTTTCGAGTCTTTAATTTCTATTATCGTCATTTTCAAGCATCCATAATAAACGTCACTTGTTAGTCGGGGAGAACATAATCAAGAATTATTGAAGTTACTTAGATAACTTTTTTTTAAAAGTTAAATTTCGTAATTTGCGTGGCACATATCAATAATGAAAGTTATGAATCTTAGCACTTAAAGTCATACAAGTAGAATTAAGCTATTATGTATATTATTAATAACTCGTTTGTTTTTTATTGCAATTGAATGGAATCTCAATCTCTTATAAAGACTGTTTACAGAGATACAGTCATTTAAGGGATCATTATTATTATTATATTATCTGAGTGACTTATATAATCTCTTATGATCTTTCAATTTATTGTTACCATAAAATATTACTTTGTAGTTTAACTTTCCCTAATATAATGTGTGTCCGTATGAGAAAAAAACAATATTTTAGGGCCCATATTAATACATATTTGTTAATTATATACGAACAGTACATGAAGATGTGGTTTTTATTTAGTAGTAGGAACAAGTACTTACTTCACTTTATTAATCATTATACTAATAATTTAAATAGAATTGAGGTTAGATTTAATAGTCAAATGACATTAATAATTAAGCCCTAGAACAGTTGCAGGTTGAAAGGTTATTCTCAATCAACTAAACATAGCTACCTACAATAGGCAGTGACATGATAATATTTAATACCTATTTCTTTTCGTATTTTCTATTAGGATGAAGGAACTACTGAGGTCATTTATTATATTTAGCTATTTAGTTGCACGTACTCGTGTCTCGTATCCACTGAACATTATCAAGGAGTAGCCTTGACCAAATGGCCAGTTAGAAACGTAACACAATTTAGTCAGGATAATAGTGCAACAGCTTAACCGCAGCAAAATATTATCCCAACCAATGCAACCTAACACTACCCCGATAATTATGAGAAAAAAATTTATAATATTTTGTTAAACATGCCTACGTAGTTGACCCAATTTAATAAATCGCGCATTTAGCTTTCACATACCATTAGCAAAGGGTAGCCTTGCCCAAATGATGATATTGATGATAGCTTAGCACGACTGCGTCGAGTTAGCATAGACCCAGTTCATATTAAGAACAACCTAAGGCTAGCCCGACAATTTGTTACCTACCTACTTTGCTTATGAGCATACTCGTATTAATCACCTCAGATCATTATCAAGGAGTAGCCTTGACCAAACGATCAGTTGGAAACTTAACACGATTAAATCAGGATAATATTGCTACAGTTCAACCGCAGCAGAAAATTATCCCAACCAATGCTATCCTATCGTGGTATTTATGGCGTTATCTTCAAGAAAATTTTATTAAATAATATTACTTGCTCTTATCATTTGAAAATAATAGTACATACATACCCTTTGTGAGCTGAAGGTTTCCTCTTCCACTTCCGACGTGTCGTGAATCAAACTCGGTTGAGTTTATAAAGTTCTTTATTCGATCAACACACTTATCTATGATACAAATCACTACCTCTAGCCACATTAATAATTATAACTACAATTTAACATAGGTTCCTTCCCTCAACCTTTCGCTTCGGCGGTCAGCACTAGACTGCTCGCCTTTCGAGTGCACTCCGCAAGTCAGAAAATAAGAAGGGAAGGGGCAGCCAGTGTTGCCATTTTTAAATAGCGATAGCGATAACGTTATTCAATAAAGTAACAATACTCGTTTTTACATAAATAACGTCAACTGTTATTATAATGAGTTAAGATTACAACAGAGCTACTGATTGAATCTAAATACAAAAATCATCACACTTGTATTTTCAATGGAACACTTGAAAGAATGTTGATATTTGGAACCAAGTAGCTACTAGGTTAAAATCATACAACAAATAATTTTAAATAAAGCTCAGATCGTCTTTCTTTTCATGTTTCGAACATTTCCGTCATTTTTATAAGCACCAAATCTATTAGCGGACAAAAATAGATCATAAATGAGTCACACACAAAAAATCTACAAAGTTACTACGCAATAACTCTTAAAAAGCTTTGCCACAAATGGAATCACGTCCAAAGGTTTTTTTGTTGTAACAAAACATTAATTTATTTCATTGGCTGGGCGTTTCTGACAGGCCAACAAAGCAATTGGTAATTATCGCCCTGATTGTATTAGAAATAATAATAAGGCGTCAAGTCTGATAAAAATCAGTGACACTTCCACTTAAAAACCTGCTTCAGACTTTTATGAGGGAAAAAAGTTCAGCAATCCTTATACACCTTATATACGTAGTACACTGTATGATTATGTAAAACTTATCTTATTACGACTAAACATTTACAGTCAGGTAATAAATTAACTAACATCTCAATAAATACGGTAATTAGACGAGGGGAGCTCATTCATGTTCATTACTATGAACAATCAAGTCTGTAGGCAGATAATAAACCAAAGCTGAGTACATGGTTGAAACTTAAATGTTTAAGCTTCGTTCCTTAACTTTATGGCAAGACCTAATGTTACTCGTGACTGTAACTGTCTGCCAGTTAACGTAACTTGGCATTTGAAGTGTTAATGGCTCGCTAAGCGACGTCTATTAGCATGAAACTGTGAAATAAAATTTATTGAATGATTATCTGTTTGCGAGACTATCAATATTTATAAGCATGTGTGTGGCCTATATTTATGGAACTACATAGTAGCTTAATGAAGTGGTGTAAATCAAACGTGCGATGATGTTTGACAGTTTGTAATGACTCTGCCAGAGTTTTGTTATATATGGTATTTAAAGGTATTAGTGAAGAACGTTCTTAATATTTTTGACTGTCTTTGGGAAGATAGCGTCATGTTTATCTTGTGAATGGAAAAATTGAATTTATCTACATCACTTTTCATATCGACTTATCCGTTTGCAGTAGTCATAACATGCCGTGATCCAGACATCAACAACTTTGGAATCTTAAACTTGTACCTTTGTGTATTTTCGCAACCTTGTCTACGATTAAAAACGGCACATTTTAGAGGGTTTCTTTCAAACAGCTATATTTCTTTCAAACAGCTATAGTTCAGTTAGATCGATTCCAGACATGAAAACAAACAACACTAGTCTGACGTGTTTGGGTCGGACAGACAAAATAATTTCTCGTCTGGACAGATGCATAAACAATTACTTTGCACACCATTATTACGCTATATTCTAAACATCAACACTATAAAGAGAGTAAAACGGTATGATTGACATTATTTCATTTTCCTTGGCGTAGTGATTGATATGACATGATGTAAATCATTGAGTGACAGGTACGGACTTCGTTAGAGAGAAATCAAGTCTAGCTGTATAACATTATTTCTGCAGACTAAACACATCGATATCATCTAGGCTAGGGAGTGATATCAACGTTTCGCTGATCACACCACATCAATATACGGAGACGACTTTTTCCAACGTGAGTAACGAAAATGTCACAGAGCCACATTAAGTAAGTGCGACGCTGTCCATCCTTGTAAAACTTTTATTCCTATTACTGACAATTCGGATGCAATTAATAAAAATCACCTACATAAGACCATAAGATTAACAAATCACACAGTACTCAAGACCTTGCACCACATACTGCGAAAAGACCCGTTCCCAATTTGGTTATCGCAAACGCTACTCAAACTAATGAGCTCAGCACGTCCGACTGACAGAAATAGGCTTTGTAATCGCCCTTACAATCAATCAATTTATCAATACTCTAGTTAGCCTAATTAAAAACAGATTAGGGTCTTGCATAAAGGGCTTTCGAGGTCAATGTTAAGGGCGGTGTGGACACGCTGCTGCGTATTGATCGAGTAAGAGAGGTCGTAGATAGTAGATCAAATAATAGATTGGGGTTTTAAAACAAGAGTTTTTTAAAGGATTAAAATATAGGTAAATATAGGTAATCGACCATTCTCGGAAAAGTGTTACAATTGGCACTTTAAAGTGAATTCTCAGCAGAATTATCAGTAAACGGTAATTTTAGCCTTTCACTAAAGTAGATTTAAATTGTTTACCTCCTGGCAGTGTGCACGCCCTTTAACAGGCAAAACAACCAAATAAACACATGTTCGTGACCTTGTTTCTCGCTAATGCACGGAGAACAATCTGTTTTAAAAGTGCGTACGATTCGATTCGTGTCTTGGAACACATTTGTCATGTCAGTCAGATACTACGAGTACATTCAACGCAATATACATATTTGTAATGTTGCAATAAGTTATTGTAGAGATGTACTCTTAGGTTGTACTTTGAAAATATTTAGGGTTTTGAAAAATAAGTCCTACTTTTGATCTCATAAAGCCGAGGTGATTATTATAACTCTAGATGAATATGGTATGAAGCGTGTGTAACAGATATTATTTACTTATGCCGTGCTTAGTGCACTTGAAATATAGTAAGCATCAAATTCATCTTTGCAAAGTCAAGAAGCCTTCGCAAGCCATTCTTCAAGAGCAACAAATCACTACTGCTAATGATATATGCCCAACCAAAAATAAAGCAAACTTACCGAAATTAGTACAAATTACGCATGAAGATCTATTTGTCTGTCAGCCAGTTTTGTGTTACCATCATCAATCAGTGTTACTTCGTTAACTTCTGACTGCATAATTACCTGGAACAAAAACAAAATACACAATGAGGGTTTATTTGGTTTGTTTCTTAAATTAAGTTTCGTTGTCCGTGCCCAATCGTGAAAGATAATGGTAATGGTATTATCTTTAAATCCGCTGCAATCAGGTGCAATCAAGCGATTTTGTACAGTGATATTTCCTGCCATTTTTTGTATTTTTTGAGAATATCTTAAATTAAAACAACAAGCAATCGTTGTTGTCCTTTTCAAAAAATAAACCGCCAAGGTCGTGGCATACATACATACTAAGAAAGGTTTTTTTTTTTAAAAAAAACACATCATGACTCTCGGTAAAGTTCAGCTAAACTACAAGGAAAAAAGAATACATGAACCTTACTAAATATTCTTTACGCAAGTAAAGAAATATCAAGTACAAAATTGTATTTATGATATACATATCGTGCTACAAGCTCTAAAGAAAGTTAATAAGGGCACAGGTGCTATTCACAGCCGAGTCAAGGCTATGCACCGGATGAATACATTTGTATGGAGGTTCTCACGAGACCTCATTTAACTGAATGTCCTCTCGCAGGCTCTGTTTGTATATATAATATACACTGGGTGATTAATCTGCTATGCTAACGAATAATCGAGTAAGAGAAGCTTTACTTATGTTGGAAAACATAACAGTTGGAGGGCTTTTCGATAATTTGCGAGGATACCGAGCGAGGTCAAAAACATACTTAGACAGACTGTTGCTTAATTTTAAGTGTATTGACCATTTGAACTTGTATGAATTTAACAGCAATTGAAATCTCTGGATGTTTCATAACAAATGTGTTAGAACCGTTCATACCACAAATCTCAAAAGCCAAAATATAAATAAAAAAATAATTTCGTAACATTACCAATTAAGGAGACTTCAACCGTCATCACGTTTAATTGAGTGCTCTGTGATTACGACACAATCAATAGATTTTTTATTAAGGCCTATTGTGAGAATAGCTATAAATCGTTGGGCAAGGTGGGAGTGAGGTTTGGAACAGTGATAATGGCATTATTAGACCAATATTTCAATTCGGGTTCAGGTGGAACCAGTAAGTTAGGAATAGTGATGAACATAAAACTAAATGAGAAGAAAATCACTTAGGTTTTCGAAAGTTAACCCTAACTTTAACCCCTAACAACGGGTATGCATTAAGCATAATATCTTCTTCATAAAAATGTGGTTTCAATGTTATTATCCTTTTGCTCCGTTTTATAGGAATACTGCTGCATGAGATAGGCTAGACTACACAAACCCATTAATTCAAGTATTCCACCTTGCATCCTGGTTAGTACGGTTTAGTTATCCGACACGCTTGTAAACTAAATCTATGAATAATAAAAATGTTCTATCCGTCGCAATTTCGGCCAGCTATTCACGAAGGTTCGACTTTTTACCGTCATTTCGCTGTCAAGGCGGCGGGCGCCTGCGGCTTACGCGTGATGGAATGCCCTGCCCGTTGCCAACAACTAGGAGCCATACTCTAAAGCCCACAGTTTTTGAGTCTTTTCGACTCTTCGAGACTTCGCACTTACTGGTACAGCAACAGGGGCCGTAACAAAGTAAAAATTCTAATTGACAACGAAGTTCGACTCATAATTGACATAAACCTTCGTAAAACCACGTGGTCAATTGTGTTGACGACGACTTCGTTAACGAAGCGATTTACTTCGTCCACGGGCACAGGGTTTGCTTGAATCGAAACAAGGATATCTTGCAGAGCCTACACACTGAAATAAGAATCCATCAGAAGTCCTTACAGAGAAATTGGTGTAAGCATATTTTTTTCCGAGAGCAAATTTCGTGAGGCGTCGCAATCACTGGGTCCGAATTAGTGTCGATTTTACCAACGTAAATAAGACTTATCCGACTGAATAAGTATAAAACGACTAATTTTAAAATGTCATTTACATAAATAATTGCTGACAAATAGATGACGTTTACAAATTAGGCGTTTTGTATCATATTCGCCGAATATCCCTTATCTGACTTTGGTTATCAAGCCGAAGCCTTATAAGGATCACGGCGAGGTTATAAACCAAGGATAAATTATTATGACGAAGATTAGACCTCAGTCAGAAAGAGATAGCTATATTCGAAAAATCGAACCCCATCTTAGACAGTACAGCCTCTGTTGTTGGCTAGTGTAGTACGCCCGGTCTTTGTTGGTCTGATTGCCTTTATTGTGTGGGGCGTTCAATAAATCGGTGATATCGCTGCGGATGATTGGCGGCGCTTGCAGCTGATGCTTAAAAGGGATTGTTGTATTAACTATTTATTGCGGTAAAGAAATGAGAAATATAAACCCTTTTGACATGTATTTTCTTTCTGTTGATAGGTACTAATAGGTGTTGTGGTACCACCGTTGTGTTGTGTTTCCATAAGTGCATTAGCTACTTACCTTGGGATCAGAGCAATGTATGTGATTGGTGTCCAATACTGGATACTAAATAAATGTTTAACTGTAATTCTCTTTTCATCATTAATATATTAAATTTGGAGTTTTGGACCTTCCTTAGTTCTCTTTTCACGCAAACCAACGTGGCAGCTAATCGATGATTGATTTAATTTCATTTGTGGTCACTAGTTTATTTATTAACTACTTATAATGATTTTGGCCATCAGGTACAGGCAACACTGAATGATAACTCTTAAAGAAATAGATATATTTCCTTCATTCGGCATTGTCAGTATTCGTAACTCGTCCCATTTATTCTTATGCTTTTATCTCTCTACATTCGCATACTATATAATAATACTCCAGTTCCTATTCACAAAAGTTCAGTGACATTTCCGTGATAAATGACTTTATAACTCGCATTCGCAATACTGTCTTTATTTTTTATCGTCTTTACGGTCTGAACGATGTATTTCTTACTAACGGGTAATAAAAGATAAATATTCAAAGAGACCCAGTGTATAGAGTTCAGAAGTATGGTAATAGGTGAACGACAAAGACTTAGAATTTATGATCGTTCCACGGAAAACCAAGCTAATATTTTGTTCCTTTAAGAAACTTCAAAAACGATACTAAGATCTATTCCACAAAAAATCCCAAAAACTAAGACCAACGGTATTTGAATACAATAAAAAAACCTCATATTCCTTACGAATGTCAAATTAAAAATATAAACATACCACCATCAAGCAAACAAGATAAGGTTATTATTATAACCAAACCTTAAGTCTAAACCGAAGAAAGGTTTACTTATTATTCAATATCCATCGAGTTGTACAGAGTCTCAGGTTTCCCACTTATCAATAAGGCCGACACATCGTTTGATCGTTTGGAACAGTTACAATTTATTTCCGATTTAATCCTGTAGTAATCCATCCATGATAGACTTTGCCTCCTGTATTAATCTAGCAATCAAATGGCCTCTCCGAACTTTCTTCTTAACCTCAAGGCCGTTTCCCTAGGAGACATCCCGTATTTAGCAGTTATTGTTTTCTGCTGGATGCCGTTTAGTAGCATACGCGTTTTAATGCTATTTTTTACACGAATAGCCCGTTTGCAGTGCCCAGCATAAACCGATACTTATACAATTTACATTTATCTAGACCCGTTCCACCTTTAATGCTTCAACACCCGAGCGGTTGCAGGCAACCGCATAACAATAGAATTTGCATTGTGTCTCGTTCACATACGCTTGAGGGATTAAAATGGCAGTATCCACAACATGGCAAAACAGTGAAAGATAGAAATATACGGCGCGCCGCTTTATCGGTAAGTGCAAGTGAGATATACTGTTGATAGAACTCAGTTGACGGACAACCGTACCTGCTAAAACTGCTGTGTGAAAACACCAAAGCTTTTTGCGGGATGCAGTAATGCAGGGATCCGGCAGAATTGGACTGCCGTGGGAAACAGTCCTAACCTAACTTACTAACCTTATTACTTAAAGATGTAAAAGGATGAAGTTTGAGCACCGTTGTAATAATTTGTAAAATCAAACTTATCTACGCTTTTTGCTTTCACTTTTTAGCATGAATCAAACTTGATAAAAGATCTTAGGTGTAATACAGTTTTTATGGCGATGTAATGGTTCGATCGCAATTGATGTAGACGCAGGCACTTACAAGTCAATTACAATGGTAAATTGCGTTTTGTTACCGGCGATCGACGTGCTAAGGGTTCACGCATTTTAAAGTGAACATTGTTCTGCCAAGTACTTGTTACTCATGACATGCCGGAGAGGTAGCTGTGAATAAGCATAGTACCACAGATGGGAGCATTGTATGCTTACTTCAACTAACTAAAATTATAATATAACATTTTTTCATTGACTGTGTGACTAAAATATCATTGAAAACTGCAGGCTGATCGTTTGTTAGACGGGTACGTATGTAATTTGGACTCATTTTACGGGAGTATAATTTTTCAACTATCCAAACAATACAAATGTAGATACTAGATGAAAAATAATAATAAACAGCCTGCAGAATTCACAGTTAAGTTTAATTACATATACATACATATTAAAGGGATCCTGAGTAGCACTATCGGTACTGTAGAATCTTGATTGATCGAAACGCCACCTACCGCTACCCACGGAGCTATCTGCTTTATCTCGATTAGAAATAGATTAGGTTTGTTTACATTTGTCACTGTAAGCAGTTACGGCCTGGAATAACAGCCCTGCAGAACGATAAATGAATGGAAAAATAAAATTAGGGTAGTGCGGTCTTGTCTCACTCTTATTTAATGTCATTTGTGCTACAAAGCATAACATGTAATTTGTTTTTACAACGTTCATTCAAGCTTCTTACACAAGCCGTACTTCTAAAGGCGACACAGAAATTTATTTAAAAAGGGATTGACATAAAACACACTTCTTAAAAAGACCCCACATTATGCCTTTTTACTGATCCTATAAAGCCAATTGACGCGAGAATCGACCATTACCAAGCTTTAGATACTATTATCTGTAGACATTGATCCAAAGACCATCTCTTTCACACAAAGGAGGACAGAGATAGACGAAGTTATATTATATGGCTCGAAAGAAAAAAAGAAATGTTATGTGATCACGCGCAGTCGATAAGGAGTTTAAACTTGTGCCTTTTTTATTTTTTATCAATTTATCGATAAAGTGCACTGGGTATTACAAAATCGATAAGTGAACGATAATTCGTTGAATTTAAACTGCTTTTCACTTGTAAACAGCACGTTGTAAACCCTTATTGGTCTTTTAAAGTCGTAATCGCAATAATTGTATGCACTCTAGACTTACATGATCCGCCGAGCTTGTTTGATGTAAAATATCTTGTTGACTTCTCAAGTTGTCATGCATATGCTTTTTAGAAAGCCTATACAAAAGTATTCCTTGAACAGACAGAGAGATAGACAGTGTTGGCACAACAATAGGCTACCGTTCGCAAGTATGCATCCGGTAACAATCCTCTCACTGAAGAGATGATTAAGAGAAGTCTGAAAGGCATCCATTCACCAAAACGAGATTGCCATTAGAAGTACCTACTATGCGCCGAGTGTGTCTTTTTTTCCGACAGATGAAGACTACAGTTCTATTATACAATGTGTATTTTCGATACATCAAGTATCAAACGAAATGCGCGGATACTAGACTCAACATTTTCGGCAAAAACAATTGACAGATCAAAAATAAACATATTTTTATACATATTTTAGTTTTTTTTGTGATTTGTTAGGTATGGTTGTATTTTTTTTATCTTATAAGCTAGATTAACTGTTAAGCTTTAAAAGCTTAACAGTTAATCTAGTAGATGAGACTACTTTGAAAAAAAAAATACAGTTTCAGTATAAGAAACGAAGAAAAAATAAAAACAAGAAATATTAATTTAAAAAAATATGGCTGATAAAAAAAATATTTTCTTATTTTTTTGTCCATAATTTATGGTCTAGTATGAGCACAATCCTTATAATCAAGTCTCAAAAATTCACATTATACAGTATGTTTTGTATTGGACCTCCGATTCTTCACCTACGGATTCTGAGTCAAATATTATCGATTTATTACCATGCAAAGGAGGGTGGCATCCTTCATCACTCTGAGTTGAAGATATATTAAAAATTAACTTTGCAAAACTTTCGGTCATGAAACTCGTTTAATTTTCATTGTCAGTAGCGCAGTCACACATACAAAAGAAACCGCATTTTAAAGGTGATATAATTTGATAAAAGTCATTCATTAATATATCAATATTTTCCATTTTATATCTACGGATGAATTCACTTCAGTTCAATCTACACTATCAAAGTTATTCACTTCAGTTGCGTTTATTTTGTAGAGCGCTCTGTGACTGTCTCAGTAGCAGCGTGTAGGCAGGTAGATATATATATTATTTTTAAATGTATATATTATTATACATGTGCGAGGTATAACACGAGAGGAGCGACCTCCATTATCAATTAAACATAAAACAATTTTGTTTTTACCGCTTATAACCTTCGGGAATTAATATTAAAATGCCGCGACCCAATTACGTTTATTCGTTTTTATTTAACACATTTTAACCTTTAATTAGACTTAATGCCAATTTACTGGACGGTAATATCCGAGAAACAATGACAATACTGTGTTCAACATATTATGCTAAAGGACAACACCATTTAGGGAGCTTTTGTGAATCACGATGTTACATAAAATTATTAATATTTACAATTTGGCTTAAAAGCTCAGTTAATTGAGTGATTTATGTAGTTATAAAATCCATTACCAAGTGTAATTCTGACTCATAAATTTACTCAAAAGTATTTTTTAGTGATTATAGTTTAATGACATATAATTTGTATTTGCATAAGCAGTATAATTTGTATAAGCAATAGTAGCCTTTAACGATCAACTGAAGAAGTACATAAAATAAAATGTATTGGTCACGAATCCAATTAAACCTTGAGAACCTATCATACATTCGATTGCAATGACATTAAAACACAATAAAATGAAACTTTGTCCTTAGGGTGACCACCAAACAACCACTCGCGTTCTTGACATTAAACCAAGGCATTATTAATACAAAGCATTGCGATTGTGTATGGAAAAATCTGAATGCTACGCATGTCAAACAAATGCCATACGCAATTCCGAGAATCACACTAAACAGAAATCAACTTCGCGTTATGTGTGGGGAAACTGTACTATACATGCACGCTTCTTAGTAAAATTTTAAGTAGCCCAACAAACTCCGCGTATATTTAATCTTCGTAGCCAAATAAGACAAGAAAGCTTAGTTTCAGGATTTGGTTCAAAGCCATTCGTGAAAAGTGTAGAAAAAAACCGGCCAAGTGCGAGTCGGACTCGCGCATTGAGGGTTCCGTGCAAACGTTAACTGAATTACTTCCACTTAGCCAAAACACCACAATATTTTGTTGACAGCAAAAAATAAACTTTGTTTTTTATAGTGTTTGTATAAAGAACAAAGTTTTATTTGCGGTTGTTGAATATGTGCTTTATCTCGAAAACTAACTGTTCGATATTGTTTAAACCAATTTTTGTAGAAAGTCTTCGTAAAGATCTACATCGCGTATTTTTTTTTTCAAAATTTTCACTTGCTTCGTTCAAAAGTTATTGGGGACGCCCATTTTACCACTTTAAAGCTTCAATCTAACAAATGTTTGACAAAAAAAACGGTTTTAAGAACCTCAATGACGTTTTAAGAGACCTATCAATAGATACCCTACTAGCATAGGTTTGAGTAAAAACAAAAAGTATTGTTTTAGATCCATGTGTCCGCCCTTCCCTCCAATTCTTTTTATGGGAATCGTGAAGCGAAACTATAACTAAAGAATCCACTTTATTTACTTTCCATTATCTGCTAAAGAACATAGCCAACAGTATAAAAGAATTAAATTAATAGTCAACCACTCACTAGTCACACTCCCTATGCCAAACAACAGTAGCGTGCGAACAAAAAGTACACCGTTAGCTCCTTGAGCCCAGCAGAAATCACTACGTCAGTCACTATATAGAAAAGGTTTCGGAATAAAGTAGCAGTGACATAGGGTCGGACAGACCGACAGACAAACAGACTTAACGAAACTATAAGGGTTCCGTTTTTTGCCATTCTGCTACGGAACCCTAAAAATTAAACTGACAAACTTAACATAGTTTCTTTAGCATATTTTCGCACAAATCCTATATATATATATACAGGGTGTGGCGTAAATAGTGGTCCAAAGCAAAGGTGTGGATACACTGTACACTGAAGCACCACATACCAGTATTTAAAAAAATGTATGTACAGGGTTTTCAAAAATTTTTTTTTTTTTTTTTTAAATGTACCTTGCCTTACTTGCGTTACCTTGCCTTACAAATTTCAGTAAAATGTTTTTCTGTCACTAAAGTAACCTAAAATTTAAGAAAGAACTGAATAATAGTTCCAGTTAGGTACATTACAAGTGTTGTAAATTTTTCTGGACCTATTATTCAGTTCTTTCTTAAATTTTAGGTTCCTTTAGTGACAGAAAAACATTTTACTGAAATTTGTAAGGCAAGGTATTATTATAAATTTGTAATACACACACACACACAAATATATAAATAGGTTTTTCGTAAAATTAGTTTTTTTCCGTTCGAGAATTTATATTTACACAGTTCAAAGTCACCTCATTTAGACGTCTAAGGGGCGTGTCAACTGAGTGCGAAGCGTGCGCACCGTTACTGCACGCAACAATACGTACAGTTTGATGAAAAAAAAACTTGTTTATGTGAAAAATAGCAAAAAAAAGTGACTAATTTTGCGTTTATAAATTTAAGATAGCAAATAAGCACGTTATGATCAATAATTCTATAAAATACTGAACACTGTGTCTTTTTTGGCTTCATGTCTGAACAAAAAATGAACACAAAATGACTTTGTGAAACATGACCTCCATGGTGAAGTAGCTAAGCACGCTGGTTTCAAGGCGTCGCCGCCCCGAGGTCCCTGGTTCGATTCCCGGTCGGGTCAATATAGAAATCACATTTTTCTATATTGTCTCAGGTCTGGGTGTTGTGGTATCACCGTTGTGTCTGATTTCCATAACACAAGTGCATTAGCTACTTACTTTGGGATCAGAGCAAGTATGTGACTGGTGTCCAATTAGGATGTTCGAGAGCGCGCAATAAAACAGCCTTCTAGTTACAACGTATATTTGCCACTGGTTCGCCGGCGCACGACGCAGCGCGCGCTTCGTAGGTACATACGTATAGATAGATACATATCATTTCCTCCACAATTAGTTTAGTTGTTAAACCTGGTAAAAAAACATATCATAATTATACCAAAAGAAAACAAAACAATGCTTAAAAATAATTAGAGCCTGTCGAGGCATTAACAAGTTTATTTATTCTTGCGAGGGCGCAGACGGCTCGACCAGGGTGACCTACATTGCTCTGACGGAATATCTCGTTCTTGTTGGTCAATGATTGGCACTGCTTCGGCCTCAACTTGTACTGCCTCTTGTCGAGTCTCCGAGTCCTCACAATCAATCCACTCATCCTCCTCCCGCACGCGCTCCTCAGAAACACTTTCCGTAGAAGGAACTGAATTTACTATTCGATCGTGTGATGGTCCGACAGGGGCTGTATGAGAAGAGAATGGAATGGTTGAGTTTTCCGAACCACGGCTAGTTTCAGACATTATTCTGTGGTCATTTTCATTAACAAACTTCATTAGTTGGTCAACATGGC
This sequence comes from Pyrausta purpuralis, assembly GCA_963924145.1. Taxonomy (NCBI): domain Eukaryota; kingdom Metazoa; phylum Arthropoda; class Insecta; order Lepidoptera; family Crambidae; genus Pyrausta; species Pyrausta purpuralis. The sequence goes on along the minus strand of OZ001649.1, from coordinate 4,410,475 downwards.
GAATACATTCCGTGTTATGATGATCAAATACCATTACTTTATACATTCTGTTGCCGATTATGGTGACTACTTTTCCTTGTAGCCAAGTCTCTTTTCGTGCACCGTACCACCGAACCCAAACCAAATCACCGATTTTGAACTTTTGTCTACTATTATTATGAATGTTATCAGAATGTGGATCATCCGTAGCCGAAATTTGTTCTTGTGGTAATATTAAATCTAAACGAGTTCTCAGTTTGCGCCCAAACATTAATTTTGCTGGGGAGTCACCGGTCGTACAGTGCACTGTATTTCTGTAATCTAATAGGTATTCTAATAACAAATCGTTAATTTTATTTTGAGGTACATTTTCGTTAATTATACATTTTAACATCTTTTTGCAAGTTTTTACACAATTTTCTGCTTGTCCGTTACTGATCGGGTGGTAAATAGGTGACGTCATGTGTTTAATCCCGTTACTAGAACAAAATTGTTTAAATTCCAAAGAACTTATTTTGACATCATTGTCAGAGACAATGGTATTAGGAATTCCAAATACAGAAAAAACACGCTTTAATTGTGAAATTAATGCCTGTGTCGAAGTTCCGCTTGTCATATGTAAACATTCGATCCATTTACTGTACGCGTCAACTATTATTAAATAATCTCTTTGTGATATAGTCATGTAATCGATGTGAATACGTTGCCACGGAGCTTGCGGCCTGGGCCACGGGGCGGGCGCGGCGCGGGGCGGGGCGTCCCGCACACCGACGCACGTTACGCACGCACTCACGCGCCGCTCGATATCCGCGTCTATACCGGGCCACCACATTCTACTACGCGCATTACTTTTTGTTTTCACGATACCTTGGTGTGATCTATGCAGCTCGTCCAGTACACGTGACCTAAGAGATAACGGAATAACCACTTTATGTCCCTTTAAGACACAGCCGTTTTCAAATTGCAAATCCGTTTTCCTTTGAAAATAGGGCAAAACCAGTTTGCATCTAATTTTCTTTGGCCAACAACGATTCATATACTTTAACACAATTTGTAATGTTTTATCTTGTTCGGTGGCTTGTTGAATATCTTTATGAGTAAGTGCCGGTGACATAGTATTTAAAAATTTTAATGCGATATATGAATCGTGTTTAGTTTCATCATCGCATTCGCTTCCCTTTAACGGCGCTCGAGAAAAATAATCTGCAACAATATTACTATTGCCTGGCGTATACTGCACTACATAATTATAAGCGGACAGAATAATTGCGTATCGTTGTAGTCTTAGTGATGAAGTTATAGAAATACCAGTGTTATTATTGAAGATTGATACAAGTGGCCTATGATCGGTTTTCAAAATAAATGGTTCACTTTGTCCGTAGAGGTACTGGTGGAATTTCTTAACCCCGAATATGATTGCCGTTGCCTCTTTTTGAATTTGACTGTAATTTCTCTCACTAGCCGTGAGCGAGCGCGAAGCATACGCAAGCGGCCTTTCAACTCCGTCGTACTGGTGAGACAAAACAGCCCCGAGGCCCGCGGGGCCGGCGTCCACCGCCAGAACGAGCCGCGCGGCCGGGTCGAAGTGCGCCAGCACCCGCTCCGAAGCCAGCTCGCGGCGGATGGCCCGGACGGCCGCGCGCTGTCGCTCGCCCCACTCCCACTCAGCGCCTGCGCATAATAACGCATTCAGCGGGCTTAATATCGATGACGCGTTAGGTACAAACATTCTGTAGTAATTGATTAAGCCCAAAAACCTTTTAACCTCTGTGACATTGGTGGGTTCCGGGGCGTCTAATATAGCTCGGACTTTATCCGGGCATGTTTGTAGTCCCCGTTTACTTATGACATAGCCTAAGTACGTAACACTGTTTTGAAAGAAAATGCATTTTTCCTTTTGCAAACGTAAACCGGCGTCCTTAAGACGATTTAAAACTTCTTTTAAGCGTGATAAATGTATACTTCTATTGGGGCCTGTTACACAAATATCGTCCAACCAACAACTCACGCCTTCAATTCCAGAAAATAAGGTTTCCATTGATTTTTGAAATATTGCGGGAGCGTTGGCGAGACCGTACACCAGCCTTGTATATTTATACAGGCCTTTATGCGTATTTATAGTAGTAAGTTGCTGAGACTCCTCGCTTAAACAAAATTGATTATAAGCGTTTTTTAAATCTAATTTACTATAGTGTTCACCCCCTCCTATCTGGGCAAAGACTTCCTCGATCCGAGGTAATGGATATTTATCTATTATAAGATCTTTGTTTAGTGTTACCGAAAAATCACCTGCTATTCGTATTTTACCGCCTTCTTTTAAGACAGGCACAATAGGTGTCGCGTATAGTGAATGGTTAACCGGTTCCAATATGCCTAAAGTAACCAAACGATTTATTTCATTTTCGACTTTATCTTTAAGAGCAAACGGGACTGGACGCGGCTTAAAAAACTTTGGAACACTATTCTGTTTAAGAATCAGATGAACTTTAAATTTGTTAAATGTACCTAATTCATCTCGCCACAGTTCCGAGTAATCTTGGAGTAAATTCATGACATCATCATTTATTTCAATCGAGTTAATTTTTCGAGTTAAGGACAATTTGTATAATGACATAAAATCCCTACCTAGCAGGGGCGGGCCTCCGTTTTCTATGACATAAAATTTTAATTTTTTTGACACATTATTATAGGTTGTTATACATTCAAAGTAGCCTAGAGGAGAAATACTACTCCCGTCATATAGACACATTTTCACCTTACTATCCTTCAATTTGAAATTAGAAAACTTGTTTTTATATAATTCCTCGGACATAACTGAACACCCCGAACCTGAGTCTAACTCCATTTTCACACACTGAGACCCTACAAAAATACTTAGTTCTATAGGATTGCATTTCGCGTACCTCATTTGGAACGTTTGACATTCCTCGCAGTCGGCGTCAGCATCGCTGTCATCCGTGGCTTTTTTATCACTCTGTTGAGAAATGTTATTCACTCGCGACTGATCAGCACACACTTTCTTTAGATGGCCCTTTTGCCCACATTTTTTGCACTTATAGTTTTTGAACCGACACTCAGATTCGTGGTGGTTTTTCATACCACAAACTGCACAACACGTTCGCGGCCTAGGTTGGCCACCGGCCGCGCGGGCTCCGCTAGGCCCCTTGTAGCCGCCTTCTCGAAGATTCCTTCCGAATTGTGATCGAAAAATTGGTTCTTCTTTTATTGCTGTCATCATTTTGGCCTCTCTGGCACCTTCTGCCTGCTCAGCCAACTCTAATGCCCGTTCAAAGGTCAACGTTGATGGACTCTGTTCGAATATTTTTTCTCTTTCGGGACCTGAACCAAGGCCAAGGACGAAACGATCCCTTAGATTCGTTTCCAGAGCGGCGCCGAAGTCACAGTAACTAGCCAGACCTCTTAGTCGCGCTGCCCAGTCTCCCAATTTTTCGCCTGGATTCCTTACCGCTTCAAAAAATTTCGCCTTATCCACAAACGAACATTTCTTGGGCTTGAAATGCGAATCAAGGAGTGAAATCAAATCTTCGTATTGTAACGTATCCACTACTTTCGGGTAGGCAAGGTTGCGCAGCAATCGATAAGATTCATCCGAAAAATGCGTTATTAGTATTGCACTTTTGTTTTCCGTGATAGCATTCACTTTAAAAAACTGAGATCATCGGCTTTTAAATATAGCCCACTCCGTAGTTTTAAAATCGAAAACCGGCAAAATCCCTAAAAACGAAACGAAAATATGACACTGTGAGTGTTAAAAACATTCTAAAGCATTAGATAGCGAAGCGACATCAATTTTCCAAGTTGAATTTATTCTGTAAAGAATAACTGCTTGGGCCATCTGTTTCATAAACAGACGGCTAGATGGCGCTAAGCGTCACGCAATTGACGTTTCCATAAGAAACCACAACTTTCGCCGGGTCGGACTGACAGCACGGTAGCTCAATTGGTAAGAGCGTTTGGCCCGGTCTGCCAAAAGGTTGCTGGTTCAAGTCCCACCCGTGCGCAAATTTTTGGTTTCTTATTTTCATCTTTATGAATATAAAATATGACACTGTGAGTGTTAAAAACATTCTAAAGCATTAGATAGCGAAGCGACATCAATTTTCCAAGTTGAATTTATTCTGTAAAGAATAACTGCTTGGGCCATCTGTTTCATAAACAGACGGCTAGATGGCGCTAAGCGTCACGCAATTGACGTTTCCATAAGAAACCACAACTTTCGCCGGGTCGGACTGACAGCACGGTAGCTCAATTGGTAAGAGCGTTTGGCCCGGTCTGCCAAAAGGTTGCTGGTTCAAGTCCCACCCGTGCGCAAATTTTTGGTTTCTTATTTTCATCTTTATGAATATAAAATATGACACTGTGAGTGTTAAAAACATTCTAAAGCAAAAATAATTTATTTATTATTTTATGCGAACTAGCGAGAGAGTCCAAACTACCAACATCAGGTCTCCTTGTCGTAGCTTAATAGCTACGGCGTAGAATTTTGTAGATACGCGCGACCTACGCGTAAGGGTGCGAGTTTCCGCATGCGTTTTTTTTAATGGTTGTGAAGAGGTTTTTTATTATAAAACTTGCATACAATTTAAAGAAAATACATATTTTTAGAATAAGCATAACTTATACCATCCCCGAGTTGGATGTCACTGACCAAAACAATACCCTGTATAGGCATAGCTTAAATTTTTATTTCATGTTAACTAACATGGCATCAAAAATATGATTTAAAAAGGCTTTTCTATAAATTCGAGAACCCGTAGTACAATCGCATTGAAGGCGATCTCTCAGCGGCCACGAGGAAGGATGCGCGTCGAATTCCTAAGTCGGTATAAAATGAGGTGATTGCCGATGAATTATTGCAAAAAGGTTAACTAAAGGGGCCTCCTCACAACTACGAGGCGCGAATAATCAACTTGGCATAATACAGTTAGGGCCATACCTCACCGAGATGCCATGGCGACGTGGCCAGCGACGTTGCCAACTAGTTTATATTGAGATGTATGACGTCTAACTCACTTGGCGACCGACTGGCGGCGTTGCCAAGTAGCCAGAGTAGCCAGAGTCGACCGCTCCGCATGCGGCGACTGGTGACGCTGGCTACCTGGCAACGCCGCCAGTTGTTTGCACGTGTTTGTATGCTCCGTCACTCACTCAGTCGCCAACCAGTCGCTGCGTTGAACGCACGTCGGTACTGAGAGCAAAATGTCGTTCGATACTGAGAGATTTATCATAGAAATTGAAAATCGGCCGTGTTTATGGAACAACGGATTGAAAGAGTACTCTGACCGGAACTTGAAAATTAAATGTTGGGATGAAATGGTGAACATTTTTAAAGAAAAAGAAGATATGACAAATGAAGAAAAAAAGCAACTATGTAAGTGCAATGTTTTATTAATATTTTGTTAAACTTATATATTTCTATCTTGCCATGGTAGTGGGTTATGATTAACAAAATAGTCTGCAAGTTTGTCTCGAACTGTTAATGCTGTTCTCCCTCCTCTATTACGATTCTGATCTGTAGCAGGTTCGAACCCCGTTACTACCAAAGTATCGTCATATGAATAGCCATCTCTAGAACGTACAAAATTATGCAAAATACAACATGTCTTAACAATCTTCTTTGCTAAATCTATATTAACATTCAGTGGCCTGTGGAATATCCTCCACTTATTAGATAATATACCAAATGTGCACTCGATATAACGGCGTGCTCTAGATAAACGATAGTTAAAAATTCTTTGTTTGTAACTGAGATTGTGTCCTCCGTAAGGTCTCATGAGGTTTTCGTGTAGTCCGAAAGCTTCATCTCCTACAATTGTATAAGGAATATTGTCACCATTTTCTATCAGTGGTTTGGCCTCAGGGATACTTAAAGAATTGCTCATGAGGTTAGTGTAAAAAGAGCTTTCCTTAAAAATCCCCGAATCGCTGCTTTTTCCATACGCTCCAACATCTATATACGTGAAATTATAATTAGCATCACATATTGCGAGTAGAACAATTGAAAAGTAATGTTTATAGTTGTAGTATAGTGATCCGGAATTTACTGGCTGAATTATTCTGATGTGTTTTCCGTCAATGGCACCAATGCAATGTGGGAAATTGGTGTTTTTTTTAAATCCTCTTGCAATGCTTTCCCAATCATTTTCTGTAGTAGGTAATATTATAAATTGTCTTTGATGTTTGCATATAGCGTCACACACTTCTCTAATTATTGTACATATTGTTGTATAACCGAGTCTGTAGTTGTAATATAGTTCCATAAATGTACAACCTGTTGCAAGATACCTGCAAAAAAAAATTATAAGTCTAACTTAAAATTTACTTTCAGCTGTTACATTACAAAGAAAGTGGAAGAGTATCCGCGGCTGCTTCACAAGGGAAATTGGCCGCCAAAAAAATTTTAAGTCTGGATCTGGCGGTGAATCACGTAAAAGTGAATATATCTTCTTTAAACAGCTGCAATTCTTAAAAAATGTTGTAGCTATAAAGGAACCTGAACACGTTGCTGATGAAGAACCTGCGGAGAACTCTGAACCAGATATACGGATGGTACAACGTAAAAAAAAGAGAACAAAGGCCACTACGTGTCCCGAAGATGATAAAATCCTTGAAACTCTACAGAGAAGCATCGAGACGAGGGAAAAATTTGACGAAAAAAATGATGACGAAGACAGGTTATTTATGTTGTCTTTGGTAGGTACATTAAAAAAAGTACCTCCAGAAAGAAAAATGGATACGAAAATGAAGATAATGTCTATACTCGACAACGCAACTAAGCCTGTATATTACCCCCAAAGCTCATGGTCGCAATCCCAACAAATGCAACAGTCTCCTTCAAGCTACCATCCTGGATATTCTACTCGTTCCGGAGGATCTGAAATGCCACACACCTTACATACGCCTTTGTCGAATTTGTCAAATTACTCCGACGAATCGACCATTTTAGACATGTATGATTAAATTATAAATATATGCTTACCTCAATGTCACAAATAGTTTTTCTTCAGGACTTATAGATTTTCTTAATATTGTATCTTGTTTAGTTAAATCATTCCGACATAAACTCAATAATTCATCAAATGATGTTAGTGACATCCTCAGATAATTGAACATTTTTTCAGGGTATTTTCTTAAATCTTCATAGAGTTTGAGAAAAACACCGCTTTGATTTCGGTTTGATACAAACGGATGTACCCATATTTTATTCTTTTTTCGTTTCATCTTTTTGCGACGCTGGTAATAATATAATAACAGTGCAGTTTCCACGTCCATTCCTGACTGTGTCGAGACAGAACTGAATGTATTGGCGACGCGATTGGGCGACTCAGTCTGGCGACGCAGGGACATCAGACGTAGCCATGGCAACGTCGCTGGCCATGTCGCCATGGCATCTCGGTGAGGTATGGCCCTTAGGGTGTTTTAGGATTGGTTTGCGTTTCCATCGGAAAGTAGTTGAGATAGAGTTACTAAGCTACGTTTAAGAAGTGGATTCTGAAAACGTGAAGATTTTTTTAAGACTAAGGGCTTGTTTCACCATCGACAAATAAGCACTAATCAAAAAATATTTAAATATGAAACCTAATTTCGAATGAAATCGTCATTGGATAGATAATGCTATCCAGAACTTGACGGGATATTGTGAAACAGGCTGTAAATGAAAAAAAAAAAGTTTGAGATTTAATTTTGTTGGAGGTCGGTGAATGATTTACCGATCATTGCAATCACATCGTATTATAAGATTTATGAGACAGCAGTATTAGGACAAAGTTCGAATCAACACATATTTTCATAAACCTGTTCGTACCATCATTTACTTACAACACGATAAAAAACAAAATAAATCCTTCCACAAATTTTCAATCAACAAAACAACGTGTCGATTTAGGATGTAATATTGATATTTTAGCATTGCAGACCTAACCTTGAACTAAAGGTTAATTCGGTATCGATAGCGATAATCGTGCGTGGTATATCTAAGTATTAAACCTTGGAAACTGCATCGGCTGTTAATGATTCTGATGGATGGGTGATCGTGATAAGAAGTTCATTATACAATTACACAACACCATCTCAAAACGTGTGTCTTACTGAATAATATAATAGACAAGGTATTCATAATTTAGTGACCACTGGGAACGGTGATGTATTTATAAACATTGCGGATTAATCTACATCACAAAACTACGTGTGATAAAAACTATTTACATATTGTACCTAATCCTGATTTTTTAATTACGTGTTCTAGACTAGAATGTATTTTTACTATTGTTTCTGAGGTGCTTGTAGCGAAGCGGTAACAGCGCTTTGGTAGTGACGACACCGAAGATATGCAACTACCGGCGCGTTTGGATTGGTGTCCATTCCGACCATATTCTTTGGAAGGCACGTTAAGTTGTTAGTCCCGTCTAATATCAGTTGATATAAGTCGTTAAGCCTAGTCAGAGGCCCTATGGGTGGCTTGATAAAATCAGACAGTAAATTTGGTCGCTTGCCTTGCAAACACCCCACCGCCAATCCGCACTGAGCCCGCGCTGTGGAGTATGGCTCACTACGCCATATTTGAGGTAAGGCCTTTGCCAAGCAGAGGGGTGCTTACAGGCTAACGTTTCTTTAAATTCCTTACATTTGTTACAAAATAAGCACAGAAGTAAGCAGGCAAATACACTAGGGTGGGCTGCTAATTTTGTGGGCGTTCTTGATATAAATCTCGGACTCGCAGTCAAGATACGATTTAATTTCCAAAGCTAATAATGCGAAATGAGAGAGTACGTCTATTACTTGGCGAGGTCAGAGTCCCCATTAACAAAGGCTCATTTTGCGCTCGGGTAAAAAAACGGCAAATTGCTAACTAAAAGTTAATTCATTGGAGCTCCGCCCCTAAGAAATCTGGTTTTAGCCGCTCGTGACTGTTGCACGGTTTCATGAACTTTTGCGATGCTTTGGGGCCAAAACTTGAGTTAGATAGGATATCCAGCACGCTATTCCGTATAGTGGAAGTGCAAAAGATTGCCTTGCAATAGATATCTTTCAGTCTATACTGGGAGAAACTAGTAGTTCCAACTAAGCTTAGCTTGCTCGATGATATAGCAAGCAGTCGCTGAGTCTCGGCTAGAAGAATTAAGTAAAATTTTATTTGTATATTTTTTATAACGTATGTAAATTTATAAGATCCTTAAAACTATTAGAAATAAAATAATAAAAGGTGTTCAGAAGTAAAGTGTTAAAAAAACATTAAGAAATAGACAAAGCTAGCGGTTTTGACGGTGGACCACACGCATGACAGGAAAAGCTGACCCCGTGTAGCGGCACACATAGAGAGCAAAGAAGAAGTTCTTGTATACAATCTTACAATTTAAATCAGTGTGATCGATTTGACTGTTCTAATGTGGGCTAATCAAGGAATAAATAATTTGACCCTAAACACACACAGCCACGCATACTGTAATGTAATCATTAGGCATAAGGTACACCGAATCGATTCTACTCAGTCGAATGCATTGCGATCGATTCTAAATTAAACAGTTATGCAAATTAAACCTTAAACTTATTATCTTGTTATGCACTAAAGGTCAAGGCGCTCATAATGCTGAGCTGTTTTTAAGTAACGTCATTTTAATTTTAATTCTGGAATTGTATTGGAAAAAATAATACAGCATTTAAAGGATTTACCACAAATATTACCTTTGTTAAGGTTAACTAAACTAAAATAAGTCTGAGTACCCCAACTACCCTCGTGGTCAGAAAGTGTGCGTTACCGCAATTCCTGACTATAAGGTTTCTGACAAATACTTTCTAAAATAAACGTTTTTGTTATTTATTATTATTTTAATAATAGTATAATATTCAAGTGATGTGAATAATATTCAAGTGACATTCAAGTGATGTCCAAAAATGTTTAAAAGGCTTCAGTTCTCTTATGAAATTGAAAATGTACGGACAACGGCAAGTCAAGGTAAACACTGCGGTATCTTATACGGTTGTAACAAGGGTTAGTTTTCAACAAAAATGTATAACCTGATGTGCTGGCGACTGTAAGTTCGTAGGATTTCTTTGTAAAAAAACAGTAAATCACCCATGTATAAATATCTATTAAAGTGTTCTTACCTGAATAGATCTTGAGAAGCGAATCCAAAAGTCCTTGCATCATCTTGCCAGCTGTTACTCGGCACACTGAACTAAACACTCACTCCACTATTGTGTAAACTAATCAACACTGAACAATAGCTACATTATCAGGACAATAATCAGATGTTCACGTCGATTACATTTCGATACTAAACAACTCTATTTGGAAACTCACTATATTATTTGTTACTTGTCAATACAGTTTTACAGAACAGTATTTACAAAGCTTAGTTTTACGTAACTTGTGCAAAAATAAATAAAATAAGCAATAAATGACCAAATTTTGTTTATACTAGCCGGAAAAAAATAGCAGAGTATAAATTACAATTGCAGAAGAAACAGAAGAAAACACCGACGACGACGACCTCTTATAAATATAAGAAATAAAAACAATTGCCACGCAACTTTAAAATTACAGAATAGAAGCACGTCATCTACATAGCAAACTAATAGCAAATGATTGCAACCTTCTAAAGGACAGACTGAACGGCATACCAACACGCACTTGCCTATTACTTAACAAATTCCAGATCGCTATAAACCTATTGACCGATCAACGAATAGCATCGATGGACGGCGATATCGAATTGATATCGAATGAAGATACAAATGAGGATTGACTATAAGTATCACATGTATTGTAGGGAAACCAACACACTGTTTTGAAAAAAAGGACATGACTTAATCACAAACAGTTCCAAAGATGGCGTATTTCCCATATGACAGATGGGTAAGAAAAGAACATGATGCGCCTATCAAGAGTCTTAGGTAAAGTATATAAATTAAGAGTTAAAATGAAATCATAAGGATGAATCAAACAAAAGGTAAATACATTTCACTTACAGCTAACAGCTCATGAGCTCCCCAATACAGATCCAATTTTCAAGCCAATTGGCTACCCTAATCAGAGGTGAGTGACCCGAATGATAGACAGCACAGTGGTCAAATCGTAGTAACGGGAACCGGTGGATCGCTATCATCAATCTGTTTTGCGTAACTATCTGTTACCAATTACTTCTTACACGAGCAAGACGAAGCACTGGCCACTCGGAATGTAGTGCAGTATACAGTTACAAATGGTGAGGACAAAAGAGTTAATGCAACTGGTTCAAACGCTATCTAAGCTAAGGAGATGCGGCTGGTACGATGAAGATCAAGATAAAAGGGTCGTTATTGTTGTAAATGGTGGACAATGAAGTTTTCTCGGTTCATGAAGTGAAGACGGTTTATACAGGGTATGTAGCTAAACTAAGGTGTCTTATTTGGCCAAGTTCCAATTTATATCCAAAGGAGGTGCGGAGAAATCTCTTAGAGTCGTTACACGCATAAAAAGTTGACCATAAATCTGCTACAGTAACCACAAAAAATATATGATAGATCCGAATGTCAATTTACATAAAAACCGGTATACAAACAATAAAAATACGAGTAAATGTTATAGCTAAGGTCAGTAATGTAAAATGTGTAACTACACCCACAACAAGCAGAACTGACCGAGGTCTAAAGAAAAGATCCATTACACTTAACGACGCAATCGTGTGACTGGTGGGTTACCAAACATAATTTGATTTTGGAGACCATACTTTACTACCTATATTAATTTTATTCGCGTCTTGAGTCTACAATGTGAATAACATTTTCAGTAACCAATACAATGGTAGTATCATAAGATAGACAGTCGTAAAATCAGTCATACTCATAATACATGTTTCTTAAAACACCTCTAAGAAAGATCGGCGTATGTAATGGCGTTCAATCATACATGACGAATCCGTGTTATGGCTTATGGCCCTAATAATGTCGAAACTCGCGTGGGCAGGAATGAGAAGAATAAATTATACCACAAAAAAATAAAAATCAAGTGTAGTAATACGACCTTGAAACTAAAAAAGACATAGTGGGCATTAACAAAGAAATCTTTTAACGATTAGCGAAAAGGAACGATGCCAAATTCGTTATTAAAATTAGACTGGTTGGTTAGTCTGTTTAAGTGTTTTCCCATATATTTTTTTAAATTTAGGTAGTACAAATTGAGAAACAGGAACCACATGGAATTATAAAAATTAAATTGGTGTGATTCAATGCTGTTCTTGTTCGAATAAGCAATATCTTTCTACTTCATCACGTCTGTCGCAAAATCTTCGAAAAATAACCGTATAGATAAACAAATATCTTGGCACAGTCACCTGAATATGTCAAAAGTTCTAACAGGCGCTTCCCACATTCATTTTTCAAATATAATAAGGCAAATAATAATTGTCTAACAATTCTGAAAAGAGCGAATTAGGTAATCGGCACTTCTTCAAAGCGCTATTTGCTTAAGTTTCTGTATGTTTCACAGAATATGAGTGCTATTCAAAGAAACAAAGCGACAAAATCATCATTACCTGCCATTCACAGTAATTATGACGTCTGACTCTAAAAGGCCAATGAATGTCTCAATGGCTTTCGCCATTTTTAAGAAAAAAATACTATGCAACTAAGTTCACAGTCATTGAATTGATAAAGCTACAAAAAATAAAATCTTATATGTTAGTGCAACCAATTTACCAAAATAAAATACTTCAATGAAACGGCAGAAGTAAAAATACTTACACAGATATAACGTTGAAAAACATGCCGGTGAAGATTTATTACAAAAACAAGAAGTCGTAATCAATACAAAGCAGACTTAAAATTAGACGATTCTTCCATTGGTAGATGAAAAATAGGGCCGTTGAAAAGAAGTTTTTTTTTATACAAAAAAACGAAAATGCAGTTGAAAAATAGAAATCGGTTATCATTAAAAATTTTGAGATTCGTCTACACTCTACAATCATATTGGATTGGTAGTTGAAGTAAAAATCGAATTTTAAAGTGGTTATGATAAATCAGACGTTACATTTAGACCCTTTACACACTGCGACTTTTAGCAGCGATGCAGTCGTGATGCAAAAGCCGAAACTTGACAAATAATGTACTGAATTTCAGCGACTGCATCGATACTAACGCGCTACTGCATCGATGCTAAATTAAATCTGTTCATTACGTGAGTCGCGAAGCTGAAGAGCACTTTCAAAAGGCGCGACTGCATCGATGCTGAAAGTCGCAGTGAGTAAGGGGTTAGATGCACTTGAAAAATAAACAGAAAGTGTTCGAAGGGGAACCGAGCCGCAGGATGTTGTGAACTTCTGTATATTTTTTACAACTATCGTCAACCCTGTTAGAAACGTCTATATTTTAAAAATAGAGACTTCAATAACAATGGATACGCAAAGACACTAATGAGACGTGCGCGAACGGCGGAATTAGCCGCTCAAAACCGTTGCGAAACCGAGGAACCAACACAGAACCGTGAAAAATCCACACAATTTCCACCCTTACTACGCTAGCATAGGGACAAAGAATACGTAACCTTTTTATGGACGACTGTACGAACCAGCCAATACCCAGAAAACTTCACAAGATGCTATAACAAGTTTGGACTAAAGCAAACAGTTATACTCTCACTTTTAAGTCTTTGTAATAAACCTCATTTGAAGACCTCCATGCAACTAACATTGTCATAGTAGGTTTCAAAACATTAATATGTAAGTACGAGCATTACTGTGTAGGTTATATATAAATAAATTACTCGCACATGACCCTACCCGACCTCATAGCGCAATTTCTTCACGTTAATCGATTAATTTAAAGTTTTGTAAATTTTCGAAACATATAAAAATCAACAGATTTACATGAATACATCCGTTAAACCCTAGACAAAGACTATGAACTCTACCTCAGACACTTACGATAGCCAGTCTGCATTACTGACATAGTTTGCTGTCTAGGTGTATTTGCAGACATAGACACGGTCTTTTTGTCGAGGAACTGACGGTAGACGGAATTAGAGCCACTTCACATCCAGCCGTTCATCACATCCAAAGTCTAGTTGATGGAGCCATCCCAAGCGGAAAACGAGAGTGACTATGTATAGTAGTAGTTAAATTGCATATGACATGTTTGGTGTTGAATTGGCAGTCGTTCCGTGAGCATTCCGCGTGGATATGGGATCTGTGTAGAGTACTCCAATAACAAAACAAATGAGGATAGCTTATTTCGTGTTGTTGCACTTATTTCGCACTAGCCACAATAAAAAAATCAAAAGACGATCACCACACCGCACATTCACATTGTTGGAAAAACTTTTTCGTTCCCACTCGCGACGTGGTTGCGCCGGCGCATTTTCGCGGCGGTTGGCGCGATTCGCGATGGCGAACGACGCTGGTACGCAGACGCGCCGTCCGCGGAGTGCCGCGCCGCCGACGCCACTGCTCACCGGGATTTATTTATAAATCCACGCAGACAGGGGGTCGTAGAATTTTGCACGACTTCATGGTATGCCAGCTAATGACAGCACCAGGTCGTACCGGAAACCGGGTTCACATTCACCCAACGTTTTCACTTTCTTTGATTATTTGGATGTACTTTCCACCACCACACCACTGCAGTCTGATGCAGGCATGTGTTTCAGAGGATATTTTTGATGATTACGAACTCTGTATGGCATAACAGTAGTAGTTTATCAAACACTTAAACATCACCCTAACAATATGAATAATTTCAATTATAATTTAATTAAAGCAACCCATTTGAAAATAAACATAAGGTAAAATAAAAACATATCGTAAAACTGTCCAACTTTGCCCATGGGAGACAACTTTTCCCAAACTCGAAAATCAACTTAATCCGTCAATAGAAATTTTATTTACTTATATAGCAAAAGGAATCTTTGTAAGGTGTCTAGCGAGAATAAGAATATCTGTTTAGCTACACTAACTACTACAATTGAATTCAGCTAGCTTCATTCGGGTTTGTGTCAGCTACCGTCAAAGTGGCTTCGTCAAAAGTGGGCCAAAAACCTTAGTTCAGTTTTTCGGCTCACATTTTAGATTTTTCTGCGTTAATACGAGGGTCAAACTGAAAGTTCTTAGAAAATCAAAAACTGATTACATTAGCCAGTTATTAGTTTTATTATATCTTTTCAAAATATTGTCCATTGACGTCAATACACCGCTGCATGCGATGGAACCACTGGGAAAAGCACTTTGCCCACTCGTCCTTAGGGGTCTCTTCAATGGCATCGCGATACGCAGCCACCGCTTCTTCAGCATTCATAAACCGTTTTCCTTTAAGTTTTTCTTTAATTTTTGGAAATAAATAAAAATCACAAGGCGCGAGGTCGGGGCTATACGGCGGGTGACCCAGTAATTCAACGTTTGATGTCGCCAAATAGTCGATCGTTCGCTTGGCGGTGTGCGACGACGCGTTGTCGTGGTGAAGGAGGATCCTACTGCGAGGTCGTTTCTCTCGAACTTTTTCCAAGACAGGTGGCAAACAATTGGTAGTGTACCATTCTGCAGAAACTGTTTTTTGATCCTCTAACACAATTGTTGCGAAATGACCTATCCTTCCAAAGAACGAGGTCACCATTTTTTTTCCCGCACTTCGATCTCTCTTCACTTTAGTTGGCAACTCCTCGAAAGGAAACACCCACTGAGCAGATTGTCTTTTGGTTTCAGGATCATAACAGTAAATCCAGCTTTCGTCACCTGTTAGTATGTCGAACACAGCATTTGAGTCACCTCCGTTAAATCTTTCAATCATTTTACGGCACCAATCCACACGATGGAGTTTTTGAGCCTTAGTCAAATTATGAGGTATCCACCGGGCGCAAAGCTTCCTGACCGCTAAATGTTCGTGGAGGATTTTGTGCACTTGACTCATACCGATGCCTAAGCTTGTCCGAATCTGCTGATAGGTCACTCTTTTGTCAGTCTCTATCATACGCCGCACAACACAGATGTTATTTTCAGTCGTCGCCGTAGAAGGCCGTCCCTCACGTACATCATCAGTGAGATTAGTGCGACCACGTTTAAACTCATTAAACCAGTTGTAAACAGTCGCACGAGATGGGGCTTCATCGTGAAAGGCCAATCGTAGTCTATCATAACTTTCTTGTTGACTTAAATGACATCGAAAGTCATAAAAAATCATTGCACGAAAATTTTCTCGTGTTAAATTCATGTTGACGTGACACAGAAAATTTTCAATTTGCCGCCAAATCGTAAAACAAATGACAAATGAATGAAATATATACTCAGTAATATTGGCAAAGAGTTCTATTTTCAAATTTTAGAATATTTTTTTTATTATATTGTTTATAAGTGGCTTGTTCTAAGAACTTTCAGTTTGACCCTCGTAGTATTTATTTTTTATTGTATTTAAATACTCGTCGTAACTAACAAGAAATTTGAGTGGGCAATGTTACCACCTATTTTTTAGATAGAGGTCGACAACATTGCCCAGCTCAAAAAAGTTACTAGGATTGAACTATCGAAAGAATAAGAAAATATCTGATACATTATCGACTGAAGCACTCTACGTGGATGTGTCATAATTAATAAGACTAATACTAAAAAGAGAAGAGTTTTATGTTTGTTTGACTATAGAAATAGACACTGGCTCAAATTTAGGTACTTATTTTATTAACCCCAAAATTCCCTTAGTATGAAAGTCCGACTAAATGTGAGGGTAACATTGCCCATCGCCATAAAAACGTTAAAAAGACTACTTTTTATTTAGAACAGTGTTGACATACAAGATTTCAAATTCATTAATAATAATTCTAAAAAATAAAGTTGTACAGCTTATAGTTTCTGAGATATTAAAGGTGGGCAAACATGTCAGGAATGGGAGCTTACTTTGCCCGCCTGTTTTTGCTTCGTATCTCAGCTTCTATTAGGAATTTTATACCACCTAGTTCTAACAGTTTGTTCCCGACTATAAGTGTCAACTGAAGATCTAGGAAAATCAAATCGAGGTTGGATTTCTTTTTAAATAAAGGCCATAAAACTAAAAGAAGCGGACAAAATTGCCCGGTTTCAGGGTATCCTAACTCTTATCATCAAATCACGAAATCTGCAAAAGATAGGATAGGCTTTGCATTTGCCTCATAAACGTTTCATAGCTAGTTAATTTATGATATCTACTGTAAGTACGTACATAATAATTTAAAGATTTTTTTTATTCATCGCAAGCAACACTTCGATCTGCTGCTTCCTTGACTGGACGACCTTGGTTCTTTAACTCTATCTAATTGAGAGGTCACCAATTCCTAACATAAACATGTAGTCCTTATAGATACAGGGGAATGTCATATCAAATTTCAATTTGCGCAATGCTGAATTCCCACGCCTGTGGACGTCTCCCACCTGAACAGGTGTACCAGCCGAATGACAGAAGCAAACACGTGGGTGACTTATAAATAACACGCTCGCCCCGCTAATTGATGAGCGGATTTTGATTAATTAATTGCGAGGTGACGTAACGCATGACGAGCAGCACCATTGAAGAGTGATTATTCATGATGCACTAAGAGGACTAAGTTGAGCTGTCGTGTTATTAACTGGTAATGTTGTATCCTTGGCCAAATTTGGACAGGTCCCACTTTGACCTTTTAAAGATATATCCGAGGCGAAGTACCTAAGTCAATACATAGTATGTGCTAGTATTGTACGCTTATCTATAAATGATCAATAATATTGCACAAATTGTTTATATATTTGGCTACTTTGTCCTGCGTTTTGACTGTCTATCTATGGAAATCAACTTCCGAATTTTGTGCCCGTTAGTAGTGGTTTATCATGTTTATTTTCTTCTTTCCAACAAAAATACATTTAAAGTTTTTTTCTATTGGCACTTTAGTTGTAAACCAAACAGGAATCTGGCTTCAATACTTTCGATGAATCATGTCTAGACTACAAAAGATTCGGCGTTTGGCACCATTTGCAATACATACCTAGTTCTTGACAAATGACTGCTAAAATTAAAACCAATGAGTTACTACTTTCAGAGTCGTGAAAGTTTTGTAACGTGTTCTTTTTGCAAATGGTTTCTTCGAAAAATGTTGTTACAGTGTTCATCAAAGAGGAAAAAATCGTTCATTCATTTTGTTAAGCAATAAAGATATAGATAAGAATAGTATTGGTGCATATTGACGACCTCCGTGGTCGAGTGGCTAGCACGCTGGTTTCAAGCGTCGCCATCTCGTGAGGTTCCGGGTTCGATTCCCGGTCGGGTCATTGTAGAAAACGATCTTTTCTATATTGTCTTGGGTCTGGGTGTTGTGGTACCACCGTCGTGACTGATTTCCATAACACAAGTGCATTGGCTACTTACTTTGGGATCAGAACAGTGTATGTGATTGGTGTCCAATTTTTATTTTTTTTATTATATTAGAAGCTTGGAATGTTTGATATTCATATTTCAACACAGGAATCATAAGGATTCATAAGGATTTTTACATTAAATATCTTAACACGTACTCTACAAGTGATCAGGGCGCGTATCGCGACGCAGTTTTTTACTGTCAAATTAGCAATTCGTATTGCGATTTCGCATGACATATTAATATTCGTGCCATATTAGTATTATAGTATTATTATATTGATAATATTCGTTTATACTGAGTCGAAATTGAGCTGCCTGGAAATTGAACGGCTAAAGTTGGATCGCAATACGTAGCTCTCCCTAACACGGAAGGCGGAATTAGCGAGCAATCTCAATGCGCAAGAGTGCATTTCTGAAATAGCGCGCATTCGTCAACTAATCTCGAAAGACCGATTGGATGTCTCATGACATATTTTTAAGCAATTTATAACACGAAAGCATTCTTCAGCTGACTGCAGTTTGAGTGAAGAGTTGACAGGAGTATAGAACATCTCTCCGCGGGAATAACTGCGTGAGTGACAGATGGACACACCGCCCTTGCGGTATTTGTGTCCGGGTCTATTTTTGTGCAGAACTAAAATTTGCATGTTCTTTCGTTTTGGTTTCGGTTCAAGGTGCGTTCAGGTTTAAAATTAACGTATGTACTAGAATCGTTTACGCGTCTTTACTCTGCAGGGCTACTTCTATTTTCCCTACATCCAATGCGTCTAAATTTTTCCAAAGGTTTATTTGTTTAGATTTATTGTAAACATGTTATCTATCGTCGTACGTTGGTTTACAAAAACCACAAGAAATGTTGTTTACGTTGCTCAGGTATGGGCCTCTGTAAACTAAACAACCTGGCTATCATTCAACGTGTTATTTCAAATCCTTTAAAATAACCTTGTACCAAATTCAACGAAGAAACTTACATCGTTAATAGCATTTTTGATTAATTTGTGACTGCGACAGTAAACATCAAAGAATATATTTATTTTAAAGTGCTAAATTATTCCATCAATCTGTTAATTACCGTTGACATCAGAGGATTCGAACTTGGTTTCTTCTACGAATGCCCAATAAAATGTGTCAATTTTTGCATGGAAAACGAGCTTACGATCAGTATAAATTCATTTTGGGTAATAATAAAAAATAACTTGAGTTCACCAACAGGCTTTCAAAAAAATTGCAAAGCTATGACAGTAATTGACAAATCGTGTGTGAGATCGACAAGCGTGTTTCACTAAGCAAAGCCGGACCCTACATTTCCGTTTTTAGGGTTCCGTAGCCGAATGGCAAAAAATGGAACCCTTATAGTTTCGTCAAGTCTGTCTGTCTGTCTGTCTGTCTGTCTGTCCGTCCGGCTGTGTGTGTGTGGTGCTTATAGTTACAGAATAAAATGGCTGTGACATACAGCCATTTTATTCTGTAACTATAAGCACCACACTGTTGAAATTTGGTAGGAAGATGTATCCAGTTAACCGCTTTACGATTCTTATACAAAAAATAAAAAAATATGACATTTAAGGGGGGGCTCCCATACATGAAACTTGTGTGGGGTGTCTATAGATAGGTCCTTTAAAATGACACTGAGGTTCCTAAACCATTTTCTTTTAAAGTCTAAAGTTTATGAGATAGACGCTTCCAAAATGGTAAAATGGGCGTCCCCCCCATCTAACTTCTAAACTAAGCGAGCGTAAATTTTGAAAAAAATATATAATGTAGATCTTAACAAATACTTTCAACGAAAATTGGTTCGGACGGAATCGAACGAGAAGGTTTTGAGATATAGCACATTTTCAACAACCGCAAACATAACTTTGTACTTCATACAAACACTATGAAAAACAAAGTTATATTTGCTGTCCACAAAATATCATGGATTTTACTAAGTGGAAATAAGTGGATTCCCAAATTCAGTTAAAGTTGGCACGGAACCCTCAGTGTGCGAGTCCGACTCGCACTTGGCCGGTTTTTTTTTTAAGAGGCTTATCAACAATATCTTTAGGCGCCAACAAAGATTCTTACAGCAGACGTCATTTTCCTCAACTGCTATAGTTTCCTCAAAAATTTAAGAACCAAGTCCCGGTTCTTCAGCGTATTTCCGAGTTTATGGGCGATAAAGCTACGTGGCACCGCGTCACAGCCGACAGCTGCCCAGCGCCGAACTGGACTCGTAAATAACAGTGAAATAACGAACAAATACGACTGAGGTATACTTAGAGTTGGTGATGTAATCGCCAATTGTAAACGCGTCAAACGTACCACACCTGATATCAATTATGGGGGCCATAATTTCGGTAGCTATTGTTCAACGCAACATATTGCTACAAGTAGCAATGTAAAAATTATCCTGGCGAACATCTGAAACACGCAAGAGACGATTGGAGCAATTGGAAAAGCGCATTGAAGCAGAAAGTCCAACAAGGCATATCTTTTTCCAAGATTCAAAATACATCACAATTGAGAAACAATATTTTTGGATTCAAATATTTAAACTAGCGGTCTGTCGCGGCGTCACCCGCGTAAATTTTGGATTTCCCGTAAAATATTTCAACACAAGACTAATATTTTCATACTTTGATGATGACATGATATGATAGCTTCTAAGTTATTTATTGACATCAAATAATGTACAAATATGTACCTTTAAAATGAAATGTTCGTGATGATGAATATGTTCAAATCGGTCCAGCAGTTTCTAAGATTAACGCGTTCAATACAAACTCTTCAGTTTTATAATATTAATAACTAACAAGTTTCATTTAAAAAGTGAAAAATATTGTATAGGTAGACAGGTACCTCACGTTTCCGAACAGCAACGTAACATAAACAATGTAAAAGAGAGTTTATTTTATCGGTTCTATAAATGGAGTTTCTAAGTCAATACCCGAGACATTCTGATGGCGTGTTTATTATTAATACGCGTTTATATCGCTCGGTAAAAACGTACCCGTGTCAATGAAAATACCAACGCTTTTCTCCAAGACATCCTATCAAAAGATCAGTAGATACTTTACGTGGAGTGAGTTTTTTATGCATACCTATTTCTAGGGTAAGGATGGGGTATTTCATTGAATGTATATCAAAGCTTTAGCTTCTGCAGTTTCCATTTTGGATGCGTTGGAGATTTGCTCAACGCATGCTCTCTATAAAAAGAGAAGTATTTTTTTTAAATATAAGCTCTTTAAGTAACTAATCAATTTTAAATGGTTTCAATTTATTAGAATGAAAAAAAATATTTATTGTGATTTTCTAACAAAATAAATCGAACCAATAAGGTATTGCCAACATGTTATGTGTCCAGTCATAGAATTTGACATTGTCATTAACTACAACGAGTGAGCGATTTCGATATCATTGATTAGGGATTTTAACTTTGGATTACTGTATCTCTGAGTTAAAGCATTTTAGAGTCCTATGACCAGCGGGCGAAGTCTGATGCATCATTTTTGACATTTCGCGTCGACAATTTCAATTTTATGATTTTCTAATTCATCAAATATCATTTCAACTTACGTAGCTATATCTTTGATCAATCTTAAAAAATATTTGTAGATTTTTAAGCATCATTCAAAAAATCTTCTCAATCAATAAATACACGAAAACACCAATTTTGTCTCAGCATTTTTCGAGCGCCACCTGGTGGTTTTACACGGAACTATGTCGAGACTTCCGACACAGGTTAAGGTAACTACGCATACTCTGTAGAATAATTGATTAAAATGTTTGCTTTTATAACAGGCCATATACGTTGTATAGATCAAATTATATTTAGGCAAATAATAAAGCTGGCTGATTCCTAGCTCAAATGATAGCATAATGCAAGCAATACGCGGCAACGCAGCCAGCATCATCCTCTCCCTGCTTCAAGGAAACGGTATCATTATTGTAAAGGTAGTTTGTTTATTTTTTGCGGTTTCAAATGTTAATTTTAATCTATTTTTATTGCTCTTATAAATGTTATACGAGTAAACGGCAGAGTAGAAGCGGTCGCTAGTCCGGAATAAGTGTAAGTAGTACGTAAACTATCACGTAATTAAGAGTAAACTATAGTGACGGCGGACGCGAACATTACGGCAATTGGCGGCGCGCGCGCATCCTCTGTGATGTCATCGGCTATGCAAATTGGACGGTTTCCGTATTTGGGTCGGAACTGGTTCAGAAAATTTGTGTATTTTAATCAAATAATGTGAGGTCTTCACTCAAAATATCCATTGATTGAAACTATCAACATCCGGTATCTATTATCACGAGATTCTCGATTTTCATATAGGTTTTTTTTTTTGAATTGGAAGAAAATAAAATAGCCAGAGTTCTCTTAATAAACAGCACTTGCCAACAACTGAACCTAATTTTGGCCTCTTCGACCATCATCCGATATGGTCTAGTGGCTAGGATACCTGGCTCTCACCCAGGAGGCTCGGGTTCGATTCCCGGTATCGGAAATTATGTTTTGCTCTTTTTACAATTTTACCCGGCACAATATTTATTTTGTACTTCTTTAAAGCGCGTCAAATTCTATTTATTTCTAGTCAACAACATAACGTCTTGATTAACTGCCATTCAACGACTCTACACATCAAATTGATTGTATGTTTGTTTTATAACATTCATAAAAGCACGAAATTTGTAAACTAAAAGTTAAATATGATTACTTATATCATTTTATTTTGTGGGTTACTTATGTTTAATTCCTCAAAATTAAGTTTAGAAGCCGAGTAAAAAGATATTGTAAAAAGAAATGTTTCTTTCAGTTGGTCCTGTTTTCCTAATCACGCAACTTT
Organism: Pyrausta purpuralis; assembly: GCA_963924145.1. Taxonomy (NCBI): domain Eukaryota; kingdom Metazoa; phylum Arthropoda; class Insecta; order Lepidoptera; family Crambidae; genus Pyrausta; species Pyrausta purpuralis. Next base: position 4,387,331 of record OZ001649.1, on the reverse strand, counting down.
TTTAAAAAGTGGTAAGTTTTAAGGTATTATTAAATATTTGCCGCATCTATATGTTGGGTACACCGGCGTCTATATAAGATTTAAATGGCGTTTGCGTTGGCGATGGGCGTAAACAAATCAAAATAGCCCCGTTTCCCGGCCCGGAAGTGGACATAACTGGAACTCAAGAAGGGTTTAGACTTTAAAATTAGTAATTAATATAAAATATTCCTCTTACCTATAAAAGGTGTCGCAACATAGGCACTGCAGGCTGTCATGACTTATAATTTACTTCAAAGTACATACCTGTAAAAAATGAAAATAAATTTAGTAGTGACATAACACTATAAAAACAAAACTCTTTTTTAAAGCATGACTTCAGTCTAAAGTTTTAGCTTACCGGTAATTTTAAGAATTATTAGAGGTATTATAACACCAATTTACTAATCATTAATTTGATTTTATATATCTTTTATTGTGAGGGTAAATGAAATTCAAACTTTAATAACGTTGTCGTAAAAAAAACTACGACATAAAAATTTTACGATCCAAAAATACTTAACAAGGTATAATAAAAATTACTAAACATAAAACACGATAAAATCAGCAATCAGCACCCGATGCCGTTAAAACAATTAAAAATAAATATCAATAAACATCAAGAAAAAATATAGGATGATAGCCTTCGATCGTGCGAATTTAAAAAATATGTTTTCAACACACTTGCTCAAAACGACGTTTTTATTCCACCGATTTTTGGCTCATAATCATAGATATTAAACACGCGTGCTTTTTCATTATATTATTGCACTAGTGCTTTTAGTTTATTAACCCGACCAATTTATATTTGTACCCTACTACCAAGTCGTAAGTAAGAAGAAAAAGCGATATAATTTAGTCGGGTTATACAATACTTTTATTTAAGCAACAAACAGTATTTATGCGAAAAATAACATTATCTACTTTTTTATTTCAATAAATGGTAAATTTAGATTTATTACTAAAAAATAGCTCAAATTCATTTAACATTTTCTGTGATTTGTGTTTTAAACACGAATTATTACATTTTAAATCTTGGCTTTTGGCCGATCTAGTTCGCGCCTAAGCCTTGCGCGCGCATCGGTATCGCGGCAAGAAAAAAAAACAACGCGCCATTTTTCGTAAGTAATAATTGTCTGCTGTGACGAAGTTTGGATTAATTCTGAAGTTTAATATTAATGAAAATGTCTACTTTAAGTGAAGAAAATGAAGAAAACTTATTATTAACTCCGCCGGACATACGCAACGAGGCGAAAAACGCGTGCGAAAGTCTTTGCCATCAATATCGAGTGAAATGTATTTTTACTGTTTTAATAATTAAAAACTTAGTAAATGAAGGGTCTTCTTTTTTCCTCGCAAGTGTGTTGAAAAACGTCGTATGATACGCGTGTGCCTGTGACCATTATATACGCGGCTTTCTTATGGCGCACTCGCTTTCGCTCGTGCGCACACAATATCGCCTTGTATATAATGGTCAACTTAGCACACTTGTATCATAATGTACTATTTTAATTCTACTATTAATTAAACAATGAGGTTTAAGAAACCCTTGGCCTACAGGATATTGAGATTACTATTTATTGGCCTTGTCACCACTATACGACAGAGGTAAGTGTAATCGATGCAATAAACAATCGATTAACAAGTGCTGAGGTACGGTAACCAATCGTTACTTAAAGTCTGTATAGGTAGAACTTTATTTTGAAAGGGAAATGGTGTAAATTTATGTGAACCTCCTTTATAATTAAACTGTTCGATTCTTTTAATCGAACACTCAGTATAGCAGAAATATTAGCTGTTTTACTTTTAAACTCTTACTGAGTTTAAAAGTAAAACAGCTAATAAAAACTAATAAAGGAGTATTTCTCGTAAGAAGTATGTATTATGTGACGATTCGATGAGCTACTTTACCCAGCAATCCGTGCAAACCGAATACCTTTGTTATTTCACGAATTTTCATCGCCAATAATGAAACAAATAAAATTAGCGTGTAAATGTCATAAGAAATTTTATCATCGCTTATATCGTTAACTGAATGAACCTTTGAGCACCTGCAACCTTTTTGCTCAAATTGTTCTATGTTGCACAAGATCCGCCCAGCCCAACTCGATTGAACCGAGAATCGATTGCAACGCTGATACGAAAACAATCGACTTATTGGCACCTGCCGAACAAGAGGTTGTGAGAGGTTTTGACACTATTTACATGTGTTCAATGCGTTTGAAATGCGATAATACAATCATTTAATAACAGCAAGCTTGTGATATAAAAGTAAGTATTTAGACTAGACTAGACAGAGACAACTTGATTCAAACCGTAATGTAATACTTTACAATATATGGCATGAAACTAATCGATAAAATCATATCTATACTAATATTATAAAGCTGAAGAGTTTGTTTGTTTGTTTGTTTGAACGCGCTAATCTCAAAAACTACTGGCCCGATTTGAAAAAATATTTTTACGTTGGATAGTCCATTTATCGAGGAAGGCTTTAGGCTATATAACATAAAGATACGACTTATAAGACCACAGCAGAAATGAAAAATGTTGCGAAAACGGGAGAAAGATATTCCTTTTGAGAGCTTCCGCTGCATACGCTGCGGAAACCGCTTAAGTTACACAAAAATCATGTATCACAGGATTGTTCAGCATTAAGAGTTCTATAATAAAGTCCGCGACAGCATATGTCTATCTTTTATGGTTGACTTACTACAACCTTTTTTATGTTAATAAATTGGTAAAAAAATAATGCATTATTTTTAGAGGTGTATTATACACACAGGTATTTATTCTTATCAAAATAAATACATTCATCATCACGAGCATTTCATTTAGAACCAAGTTGTCCTTTATATCATTTGATTTCAATAAATATCTTAGGAGCCATCTCAGTTTTAACATAACTCCGCACCAAAATAATGTTCGCAGCTTAAGTACAACGTGCGCTTGCGCTAATATATTATAAAGCTGAAGAGTTTGTTTGTTTGAACGCGCTTATCTCAGGAACTGCTGGACCGATTTGAAAAAAGAGGGGAGAGGAGGGAGCAAACTCAAAACGCGCGGACGAAGTCGCGGGGGACCGCTAGTCGCATATAAAAACACATGCATTTTCCCCCCCCAAAGGTTGTCTGGAAGAGATTGCTTCTAGCGATAAGACCGCCTAAATTGTACACTTCCTTAAAACGAAATTGTAAATCAATTTATGTTATGTGCAATAAAGAGTTATCTATCTACTAACTATCTTTGAATAAGTTCTAAGGAAGCTCTATCAGGCTAGCAAGGTAAAATCAGCAAAATTGCAAAAAAAATACTTGAATCTGTAGCTAAATAGTTGCTAATTAGTTGCCAAAAAGACGATTTTTTTGCTCAAGCCGATCACGAGAAAACGCGAATAATGCTACCTTGATATAAAGGTAGCAAGGTAACGCCATAAATTACTTACTTTTCCTTTGACTATAACAGAAAAATTAGTTACTAATTTGTTGGTGTAAACAAGTGCGATACGACGAAACATGCAAAATCATTTTTTTTTGCATTTTTCGTGTTTTTGCTAGCTTGAAACTAGTTTTCTGTCCGACAAAGAGTGCTCTGAATTTGTTGCTTACCAGGAGTGAACTGAAAAATACGTAAAGAACCAGCAACAAATTAGTCGGAGCCGATCGGAAAATTTTCTAATTTTTCTTTGATTTTTCCAATTCTTGCTATCTTGAATCTGGGTTTTCTTCAAATACAGGGTGCTCTGAATTTGTTGCTTACCAGGAGTGTACTGAAAAATACGTAAAGAACCAGCAACAAAATGGTCGGAGCCGATCGGAAAATTTTCTAATATTTTCTTTGATTTTTCCCATTATTGCTATCTTGAATCTGGGATTTCTTCTAATACAGAGTGCTCTGAATTTGTTGCTTACCAGGAGTGTACTGAAAAATACGTAAAGAACCGGCAACAAAATGGTCGGAGCCGATCGGAAAATTTTCTATGTTTTTTTTTATTTTTCCAATTATTGGTATCTTGAATCTGGGTTTTCTTCTAAAACAGAGTGCTCTGAATTTGTTGCTTACCAGGAGTGTACTGAAAAATACGTAAAGAACCAGCAACAAAATGGTCGGAGCCGATCGGAAAATTGTCTATTGTTTTTTGATTTTTCCAATTCTTGCTATCTTGAATCTGGGTTTTCTTCTAATACAGAGTGCTCTGAATTTGTTGCTTACCAGGAGTGTACTGAAAAATACATAAAGAACCAGCAACAAAATGGTCGGAGCCGATCGGAAAATTTTCTAATATTTTCTTTGATTTTTCCAATTCTTGCTATCTTGAATCTGGGTTTTCTTCTAATACAGAGTGCTCTGAATTTGTTGCTTACCAGGAGTGTACTGAAAAATACGTAAAGCAAAAACACGAAAAATGCAAAAAAAAATGATTTTGCATGTTTCGTCGTATCGCACTTATAGCAACAAATTAGTAATTAATTTTTCTGTTATGGTCAAAGGAAAAGAAAGTAATTTATGGCGTTACCTTGCTACCTCTATATCAAGGTAGCATTATTCGCGTTTTCTCGTGATCGGCTTGAGCAAAAAAATCGTCTTTTTGGCAACTAATTAGCAACTATTTAGCTACAAATTCAGGTTTTTTTTGCAATTTTGCTGATTTCACCTTGCTAGCCTGATAGAGCTCTCTAAGGATGCGTTTAAACGATAACGAAACGATTCAGAATAGATGCATGTTACGAGTAATAGCACTATATGAATATAACATTATTACGTGATATATTTTTGTAACTACAATCTTATAGTATCTTATATATCTTAAACTATCTTTATTAATTTACGAGTATCTTCATAAATTTTAGATTTATATCGCATTCGTATATTGTTTTATTGCTTCATTAGGTTAGTTTACAATTTAAAGGTCATAAACATTAAATTGTTTTATATTCAAAACATTTTAGACAGGCAGTGGGCCGCCATTCACACTTCGATTGGAGATAATGTTATAACGCGCCATGATAGACAAATCATTGCTACAAGGCTGCCAGAGCAGCAGGCGAAACGTATTTAATGTTATTTATATTAATTTAATAATGGGTTGGTGCTACCGGCGACCTTTATTTAATTAGATTACATTCAATAATGGCCTTAACGCCCATCAACATAGAGGCTCGTTTGATATAAAAGGCGAGCTGCCTCAGGGTAAGGTTTGTTTCATTGCAATTTTACAGCTTGCACGTGGTGCTGTAACGTAATACTGATCCAGAAAAGTCAGGTTTATTTCACTGCACCTATTAACGTACACCAGAGGGCTCGGCAGTTACAAATCATGAGGGATCAATGGCCATTGAGTACTATATTACTTAGCTTCCACACCCATATAACTCTGCTTATTAACCACCCAGTTCAGATACATAAAACAATTTATAGATGATTTAACACTACTATTTATCCGTCGTAACATTCGTTTGTACTTTTTATCTATCTCGTTATGTTAAGCGCTGAAAAGCAGTTATTCTGATTTGATTCGTCTGAAAAGTTCCTCTCAATTTCAAGATCCTTTACATACAATAAAAAAAGAACCCGGCTAAGTGCGAGTCGGGCTTGCGCTCTGAAGGTTCCGTGCCAACTTTTACTAAATAACCAACTTTTACTATCCACCTACTTCCCCTTAGTCAAAATACTATAATATTTTGTCGACAGCAACTTAGTTTTTCATAGTAATTGTATCAAGGACAAAGTAATATTTGCGGTTTTGGAAAATGTGATTTATCTCAAAAAGTACTAGTTCGATCTCGTTAAAACCAATTTTCTTTGAAAGTATTGTAAAAAAAAATCCTCTATTAATAACAATAATTACACAGTACAATGTTTAGACAATGATAAGCCGGTCTAGCCTAAGGCAGAACAAATGGGAGATGTAAGTAGATTTTGTGTGAGATCGGAGCCGATAAGTTAAAAGTATATAAGCGTGTATGGGCGCCAGGCACCGCTGGTTGCAGCACCAAAATAATGTAATAATAATAAGGTTCCCTGTATGGGTTGCCGGGGTAGATGCATCGGACCGGAGAAAAATCGGAGACCCAGGCGCAGAATTTGCAGGCCGGGGTCGTCTGCAGAGGTAAAACCCGAAGGCACCCGGGGAGAAGGTAAGTGCAATAGAATAAAAAAAAAACCTCCGAGTCGACTGCTGGATCACGCCTGCCACGCTGTCTCCTGTCTGTGACCTCCAAATATTAATGAAAAGAAAAATCGGAAATTGAGTAACGGTCTCGGGGACTGATCTCTGGGGCTGGTGGCACTGCTTGGCGGTAGTCAGGTGGATGTGAACTTCACGGCGCAAAATCCAAGAAAAAAGGAAAGAATCTGCTGACCAGTTCTTTTTATATCAACAACTGTCACGGCATTGGACCAAACGACCATAGACACGTAGAACAAAAACTATAACAATGTAATTGAATGTAAGATAAATATTTAAAAGGATAATATTTGTACTCTGAATTCATTGGAAGTAAATTAAGAATTAAAATTGGAAAGATGAAATTGCTGAGCTAAAGTAATGAGCTCAAAAAAACCGAATCACTACGTAATCTGTGGCAACGTCAAAATAACACTGCTAAGCTGTCAACGCCAGTGTCAAACTTGATTGTGACAAAACGTAATACGAAGTATTTGTTCAGGAAGCTACAAATCAATCTCAAGATTCATGAAATAAATTCAATTTAATGATAACACGAATTGCAGTGCCGTAATGCGACAAAAAAATGCCATAACAACCTTAAACGATCACAGGAGGTAAGTTAAAAGAAAGGTTCCATTTTTACTATGTAACAATATGGACGGCAGACAAACAAACAGACAGACTTAAAGAAACTATAACGGTTCCGTGTTTGCCATTCGGCTACGGAACCCTAAAAACAATATCTCATCAAGACCTCTCAAAACAGATGGACGGTCACAATCACTGCACTTGCATCAGAAAAAAAGTTTGCTTTTGCTTTACTTTATCGAACACATGGCGAGCTTGGTGGCCGAACGAAAACGAAAGCCCGTTGACATAACGGCCACATGTAGAAAGGTCACGTGGCCAGTCGGCATTTCTCTCCTTGTAAGGGCGGACCACACCCTTTGTACTAACAGATTGACGGATGAACTCTGCGGTACCTTCAACTTAGAAAGTAAAGCTGATCAACAAACGACTATCATCAGTTTGCCAAAACATTATGATAAGTCGGACCAAATAATAAATAAATATTTGACAACATCACATACATTGTGCCGATCCCAAGCTAAGTAGCTAAAGCAGTTGTGTTATGAAAATTGGAAACAACGGTGGTACCACAACACCCAGACCCAAGACAATATAGAAAAGATCGTTTTCTACATTGACCCAACCGGGAATCGAACCCAGAGCTTCACGAGATGGCGACGCTTGAAACCAACGTGCTAGCCACTCGACCACGGAGGTCGTCAATCGTCAAATGTGACATAATTTAATTATAACTTAATATCTCAAAAACGAAAAAACTGGAGGTCATCAGAAGAATTTATTACCTATCTTGTAAACTAAAACCGAACTCTACCCGTAAACCACAGATGAGTAATAATATGTATCTCTGATATCGAGAACGGAATACCGAAAAGGGAAAATAGGAAGAACACGAAATTGGCAATGAGGCACTTAAAGCTTACCTTCATAAAAGTAGTGGGTGGAACACATTTAGACGTCTTCTTAACAACACAAATAATACTAATCCGATCACACACATCTATAACATTTGCGGTTATTAATAGCACTTCTGTGGCGAAGCCGAAGAAATCTTAAACCACGATCGAGATTTATCATTTGCCATCACCATTTATCATACGAGGAAAATCCATTCATGTCGGTTATTTTTAGAAGATAATAGATCAGTTTGCTTTGTATGTGCAAATATGATTCAGTATGTTAAAATCACGAAAATATGCGATATTGTTGAGTAAATAAATTGCTGAGTATCCAAAGTCGTTCCACAATGAAATTGTAACATTTTGTAATTTACACCTCTATAATGGAAAACCAAAGCCTAACGGTATCCCTATCTAATCCGTTGATATTTGCCATTAGCCTCTTCATGTTAAAACTCAATAAATTGCTTAATTCTGTTTATTGGTTGTTCCAATGCGAACTTCGGTGAGTTTGATGGTGAAGATAAGGCTTTCACTGAAAAATTGTTCAAGTTGTAGGTTAGTGTCGTATCAGTTACATGGGACTATAACAAACGTTTATGGGCTGTGGCCAGGTAACATTAAACGGCCATTGAACAATAGACCTCTGCTATAAAAGCGAAGGAGCATTACTATAAAAATGAGATTTGTGAAGAATATTACCCAAGAAGTAATCAAAGAACTGACCATAGCTTCGTGGGATACTTAAGAAAATGGTATTAATGGTGACGCTTCCAGTTTATTCAGATTTAATGGACAGCATCAACTTTGTAATTTACCCCAGTCGTAAGTTTACAAAGTGGAAGCCACAAAAGATCTGAACGTGGGTGACAAAAAGGAAAATGGTAAAAAACCAAGACTGGAAATTACGGTTAGGTGCAAGAAATCCGAGCCTGGCCGGTGGTGAAACTGGATTCTTAAACGGAGGTACACTATTTAAAAGTTTTTAAGACCATCTTTGGAAAGCCGAAATATCGCATAATAGAGCCATAAAATAAAATTGCAATTCATCGCGTTTTTAAGGATACGTAAGTGTTATTGACCACAGAAGCTGCCAGATATTTAGTAAGTAGCCGAAACTGACTGACATTAACTGCACTGAAGTATAGTGAAGTTTTTCCTTACGAACGTACATTGAAATGTAATGAATGAGAGCAAATTATAGAAAAACGATACCATTAAATTGACCGTTTCAAAACCAATCAGAATGCATGTCTGTCTTAGTTACCACATTCTAGAGTGCACGGAGAATCATTGACATCGCGTAAAACGATTCGCGAGTGTTATTTATCTCTGCGCTTGCGCCGATTCCATCGCATTAGGTTATTCAGGATGGGTTTGCTCTTCATCACGGTATGATGTCGGTGGCCTCATGCCAAGACGTTATCTGAGAGTGAAAGCATGTATTTTTGAAAAAAAAAAACAATGACTTTCTGTCTAGAGAAGTTGGCATTTTATATGATACAACATTTGTGTTGACTCATAGAAACATTTCAATAAACAGCAATTGGTAGGGGCTCGTTCATATACCCTTTGATCATATTTTATATGTTTCAATTTAAAGAGGAAGTTTCAATTCATACTAGTTTTTTAAAACTTTAGCTTGTGTATTAATTTAATGTGCCTTGATAGGGATTGAAAAAGAAACAAAAAGTATATATAAATATGAAGCAGATATCTTAATTAAAACACAAGGTTTGACCCTAATATTTCTAGCAGTTATTAGATTATCGCAGAACATTAGTTCGCCTGTGACCACGATCGGTGAAACCCGATCGAAACGTCAGGCCAAAACATAAGGTATTTATGTTTTTTATCGCGATCGCGTTAATTCCCATGTACATAAGTGTATTTAAAATGCAACGCGAAAGTTTAAAAGTGTTTAGTTATTAGATTACGTAGTTATTCTAATAGCATCAGCAGTGAAACAACATCTACCTACAGAAAGTTAATGAGTTAACTGTTAAGTTTAATGTTGGTGTAATAAACATCACCTCGACACCGTTCGGCAGTGAGAACTTTGTCCCCTTCCAGGAAGCTTTTATTAATACTTTATCTAACTTCCTTTTGACAGTAGTATCGTTGAATTATACAGAACAAACACATTTTATATTATCAAAAAAAAAACCAAAGCACTTTCAAAAGCATGAAAAAAATTGCCAATTACAGGTTCCCACGAAAAACCAACTTTTACGGGACTTCATTTTTGAATTGCCAATACCAAATCTTCTGACAACTGTAATCTGACGAAACATGAAAAAGCTGTAAAACTTGTTAGTGCAGCCAACTACAAAGATTTTTGTCACTTAAAAAAGCTTATTTACGAAGTTTGCGTTCTCAATCGTAAATCTGAGAAACACACTGGTAAACAGGTTAAGGTTCCATCGTTTTTGCCTTCCTTCAGCTGCAACGTGACCAAATACTCTCGTAAATTGCCAATGATGAAGTCATTTTAATGAAATTATTCTTTAAATGATTATCGATAAGAGATTATAGTCGAAAATAACGAGGCGTCTATAAATCGGCCACGGACAAGCTTTGACTTAAAATACTGCATGTGCAGAAAAAATATTTTGACGATGTTCATTTCAACACCACATTACAGAAAATGCAATTCGATCTGATACGTTGTGTTGGAGTGTTTAAGTAGTTTTTAGGTTTCTGTAGCTAAATGACAAAAATCGGAACTCTTATAGTTTCATATTTTGTGAAATAAATAGTAAAGTGTTATATTTCAACCTTATAGTTTCGTCAAGCCTGTCTGCCCGTCCGTATGTCACGCTAATTTCTGAAACTGTTAACAGCTTTACGATTCTATATACAAAAAGTATATACTTTAAGTATATACTTTTTGTATAAGATACTATTATGCAAAAAGTAAAAAATAATGACATATAAGGGGGGCTTCCCATATATGGAACTAAAAAAAACCTATGCGATGGGGTGTCTATGGATAGGTTTTTTAAAATCACATAGGGGTTTCTATTTCTAAAATAATTATTGCACAGATTATTAAGCAGGCGGAGGCGACTTTGCGCGATTTTGTTGTTTTTTAATCTTCTTACTCACTCCCACCTTTAGCTGTCACTCATAGCGCTATCTCATGAGGCAAAATTCAATTTGGAATTTGACATAACCTGTGGTAATTTTAGTGACAGGGTTAAGGTTGCGTTCAGTTAGGTACTATTAACATTGTGAGAAAAACTCGATCGATATTTTAAACAAAGATTTGAAATATTTGATACGTCCACGTTTTACGTACTCGGTTGTCTTCTGTGCCGTGACTGTCCTTCTTATGGTGTGTTTTATGCATAACGACAGTAAACAAACTGAATGTAATGTCAAAACTTGAGGTTTCATTTCTCGCCAAACAACATAATATCTAAATAAATTTATTTATTTTTCCTCACAGTCAAAATGAAAAATAGTATGTATAACTCGGGTGAAAGCCCCCATTTCACTCTTGAATTATTAGCGCTCTCACTCCGTTCGAGCGCCAAGAAATGCTCGAGTGGAATGGGTCAATTTCTCCCCTTGTATAACAATCCACTATTTTGCAGTTAAGAAAATATTGTGCTATTTTGGCTCAGTGGAAGTAAATAGAGCCCTAATTTAGTAAAAGTTGGCGCGGGTGGCCTCAGTGCGCGAGTACGACTAGCACTTGGCCGATTTTATTTTTAGCTTTGTTCTGATGATAACTCAATCGTTTTCATATGCATCGTGTTTCAATAGCCTTTATACACAACTCGATTAGTTTAATCTGTAATGATAATGACAAGTTGTGTTTCATTGCTCATGGAAAAACCTCACAACTACTTTAAGTAGATGACAACAATGAAAGAGCTTGTAATACCAAAGTTTATTAAAATAAATACAAAATTAATGTTTTCAAAATTAATTATTATAATTTATTTTTTGTTTTTGTAGTGTTTTGTCCACTACTCATACTTTATACTTTATATCATTATATAATAAGTGTGTGTATCAATTAACTAATAATTACTTTAAATACAAACCAAAACACTCATCCACTAAAACGTCCGTACAGAATTCACCGAGCCCAGTGGATTGAGCAACGCTAAGTAAATTGATTCTGTTAATTTCTGAGAACAAAGTGTTTTGTTGTTTGCGGCTCTTGTGTGTTACGTTAGGCGAAACACTGTAATTAGCGGAATGATAATTAATCAATATTCGATTCAACGTTCGCCTACGTTTCTAAGCGTATAAGCTCTTCTTAACCAATAGGTAATGCTAAGCTAGCTTAATAAATAAATTCACTGAACTGAATCTACTTAGGACAGCGGAAGTGGATATAGGTACAGTCGTGGTCAACTAATTAGGGACAAATATAACACTAAACAATATTAAATATTCATACCTCTGTATTACTCATTAATATTAATACTTATACCTATTACACTATAGTGATAATAACTATTATGAAACCTTACCAAATTACACAAAATAAACAAAAATAATACATGACTAAACTAATAAATACTTCAATCAAATCACTTGGATCGATATTTATGGTATTTACGTCCTGGTCACCTAATTAGGGACAGTAAAATTTCCGTGTTCTAAATTTAAAAAAATAAAAAACTTTTTTCTGCGTAAAATTGATTTTGGCGCCATTCTGAATCGTAACATTAGTTTCGTACGTACAATACAATAACAGTAATTTTTAAAATATGGGTCGAAACAAGAGTTGTGACGCAACTAAGAGAAAAGTGATAATTAATTTTTATCAACGTGGATGGCCTTACAGGAAAATAGCTGATCATCTGAACTGTTCCAAAAATATGATATGCAATGCAGTGAGCCATTTTAAAACCCACAATACAACTGAAAGTGTTCCTAGAAAGAAGAGGCCAAAAAAAACTACCCCACAAGATGACCGCAGGATGGTCATTCTAGCCAAGAAAGACCCCTTTAAAGGTTCTGCAGTTATTAAGGCTGAAGTTTTTGGACCTGAACTGAATGTCGGCGTATCAGCAAGAACCGTTAGAAGGCGTCTAGTTGAAGCAAAGCTTTTTGGACGAGTTGCACGAAAAGTTCCGTTGCTGAAGAAGGAACACAAACAAGCAAGGCTGGCGTTTGCTCGAAAGTATGGACATTGGACTCCAGCTCAGTGGAAAAATGTATTATTTTCAGATGAAACTAAGATAAATTTAATTTCATCAGATGGCCGACAATACGTGCGACGTCCTATAAAAACAGAAATGAATCCTAAATACACCAAGAAACAAGTAAAACATGGGGCCGGAAATATTCAAGTCTGGGGCTGTTTTTCTGGACATGGAGTAGGGCCCGTAAAAAAAATTGAAGGCAAACTGGATCAGTATCAGTATAAGCAAATCTTAGAAGAAAATATGATACCATATGCTGAAGAAGTTTTACCGGTGACCTGGACGTTCCAACACGATAATGACCCAAAACATACAGCTCAATCAGTGAAATATTTCCTGGCACAGCAGTTTGTGACGGTACTAGATTGGCCTGCAAACAGCCCAGATTTAAACCCAATCGAGCATTTGTGGTACGAAGTTAAAAAAAAAGTTGCGGCTCAACGTACCGGCACTCAAAATCAGCTCTACGAGAGATTTACAGAGGTGTGGAATAATATTTCAAAAGAAACATGCAACAATTTAATTACATCAATGCCTCGCCGTTGTCAAATGGTGATTACCAATAATGGCAACCATACTGGTTATTAAAACTATGTTTTTTATTTTCTTTGTTATTAAAATTTTGTTTGCTTACTTATTGTATTATTAAAACTTAACATTTTCTCGTTATTTTTAAATTAATAGTCAAATTTCCTCCTGTCCCTAATTAGTTGGCCAGTCATTAATCAGTATGAGAAAGTAGCAGTGTAGTTTAGGTAGAAAAACTTGTGGCGGCAAGTAGCTTTTTCTTTTTTTGGATACTAAATATTTAAAATTAATATCCCTTAACTTGTTTATAATGATAAAACTTCAAAGCTTCGTGATTAGAAACATTTATTGATGTCGAAGGAAGCTCTTGCTCTTTTTGTGATAGTGTCCCTAATTAGTTGACCACGACTGTATATGTATAACCATTCTCCTCTCCCAGATGAAGGATAAAATGAGAATATATATGAAATGATTTTACATTTCTTCCCCCAGTTTAAAAATTGCTATTAGAACTTCAGTTAGAAAAACAAAGTTTAAAACCTTAAAAAACGTTTTTAAAATCGCCGCAGCCAGCTGTTACCCAGGCATCGGGTAGTTAGAAATGAAATTATCTGAATTGTGAATCAGCGGTTAGCGTTGATTCGTATAATAAATATCAAGATCTCTGCCGTTGGCCTTTCGATTGTGGCAACATTGTTTGAAAATTCCTAGTGCATTTACTTCCTAGCGCCATTGCTTGGGAAGATTTACGAATGCACTGTTGCAATGGTACCTATAGCTTCAATTTATTATGCATTATCTTTAATAAAATTTCCAACTCTAAATAAGAGATACCTTGGTCTATGTGAAGTAACCCAAGACTGAATATGAAGATGAAATTGTTTTATCAAATTTACCATGTTTTGAGCAAATAGACATATTCTCTTCTATTCTAATATTTTTAAAAGTTTTAGGATTAATACATTCTACACTTTAAAGTTATCATATATATTGATGTTGTGCCCAACAAAAACTTAAGGCTGAATTTGAAACTTAATAATTTCGTTTCAATGTAGTTAGTCATGAAATTTCTTGGTATAAAAAAGAGTCGGCGTTGATTCTCGGTGTATTGTAAACTATATATACCTATACACTGTTCAATATGTACTTGTTAACGACGAGTTTGTGCCCCCAAAATCTTAAAGCACGTCAAACCGCGAAGGCTTGAAATCGATCCAACCGCATCATAGGTGTGCATGTCAACCCACTTTCATGATTGGTATTATTTTCGTCAGAAACCGTTATGCATTATAGTTCTTATTGTGAAGACAAGAAGACATGGTATGTGGCGATTATACGAATCGTTTTGTCATGCATGAATGACTTACACGTCGAAAGTTAAATAATGTGATCAGGCGAGCGAAAATCTCAACGGTATCTGATAAGAGAAAAAAATAACTTATTTTTAGGAATAATGTCAAATTGAAATGGGCACTGCTAAAATGCCAGCAACGCTCGAGTTTATTTCACCCTGCGATGTACCAACATGTGATGAAAAACATCTTACTAAACTTAGGCTGGAACTCTGGAAGTACGTTGTTTAATTGGATCGATTCAGTTGGTCTCAAAGGCTTATAATGTGCCGAAAAATAGTACAAGCCCTATCTAAACGAAGTGATGGTAGGTCATTGTCTGTGGTCAGTGCGGGCCCGGCCAACATAACGTTGTGACACTGGCCACATACCGCGTGGGTGTCGACTCGCTGCACCAGAGGCATACTAAACGAGAAATCGAAAGTGATATACCACGGGTTGACTGCGTTAGAAAAAAGACACGAAAATGATAATAAAAACAAGACAATCACAAGAACATGCCAGGCAAAAATAAAACCGAAATCAAATGCAGCTAGAGCCTCTTGCATTTCAGTACATCCGACCATAGATTAATTAAAGACCGTAAATAAGATGAGAACATTATCTACACAAATGGTAAAGAGGAACTCCACAACGTCAATGAAACAGTGGCCACGCCAGCCAGTGACCTACAAATGTATAATGACAACAAATCAATTGAATAAAGCAATATCGACAGCGACTGATTAATATTTAATGGCAACAGGCGTGTCCACAAATGATTTGCACTGTAATGTCATGTTCTACATGACTGCTGGAGTGTGAGACAAATCTTAACCGCGACACAGATCGTTAACTGGAATAATCTTTGTTCAATTTCATTTAAGTTACAACATATTGATCAAAAATATATGACGCGGCATACTCCAACCACTTTATTATTATCATTTTTCGAATTATAACTAAAATTGTACACAACTAAACACTATACACAAATGCTACGACCTCAAAGCATCAAAGTTCTGACCCACTATTAAACGATTTAAACTCCATTTGTATAACTATCCCCCATTGAATCGCATCCTGGGATGAATTATTAGTATTTGATACAGGAGAGAGTACATCGAACTTTGGAAATAGCTGTTAGGTCCGCACAATAGCCTATCGGATCTATTGAGCGGAGAGCACATTGACGGGTCTTTAACACGAGGCCAATTCACGCCGCCCATCCTCGATAAATGCGGCATTGTACTCAACAGCCGACACTCTTGTGATTCCATCGAAAGTTTAGACATAAGTTACATTGTGGTTTACTTGAGGTCTCTCGACAATTTTCGGTATCCAAGTTTTCTACTAAAAGAAAATTTATGCGACTTCATATTATGAAGGATTTGACAATTATATGTATTTCTAAAACTGTTTACACTCTCAAAAAATAGTGTAAAGACCTAGTCACCATTAAGCGCTCATATGCAATGCAAAGGAACAAAACAAAACACTGTCTTTCGGCAAACTTAAACCAATTCCTGTAGGTCAAGCGTCTAAATTGCGTGCAAGCAATATTGCAACAATTTGTCTACGAACAAAGACGGCTTATAACTATCGTGCATTCCGTTACTGTAAATTGTTTTCACATACCTTCATACCGTTACTTGCTCTCTCGTGATGGGGCCTTAATTGAGCTTTTAGCGTTGACAAAGAATAATGAGAGATGTGAGATAGGTATCGTGAGACCCACTTTCGGATTGATATGTTTATGTCCCCCGATACAGAAAGGAGTTTAGTTATTCGGTATGCAACGGGGTCGTGATAATGTCGTTCGCTCCAGGTCCGTTTGTCCATTTGAAGCCGAATGGTAATTGGTAAACGGTTAAAGCTTCCGTTTGTTCAGAAAGTCAGCTCAAACAAATATTTTACTGTAAAATTACTTTCCTCTTGACGGACGTAACTACTAAGTAATTAATCATGAATGTCAATCGAGAAGTTAATTAAAGTAAGAAAATTGCACGCAAATTAATTAACACTTGATAGATAACCCTTAATATAGTTATTTTTACGACGGATACATGACTATAATGAATTATTTTACATTGGAAATAATAAATATATCACAAGTAAATTAGTATAACAAACAACACCGTTCAACACCGTTTCGTTTTCCTTTGTGTTATAGAAACAAAATGATTTTCCTAACTTCTTTCCTTATTAATGAAATGACGCTTATAAAATCTCTACATGCACTTTTAACCGTGTCAAATGTCTCATCTATCGAATCCTGCGCAGATGTCTTAGAACATCCAAGGCTTTCTTCTTCCTTATTTCCACACCATAACGTTGTTTGATTGTATTCTGCATGAGACAGATGTATCTACCCTGACGAATGGCTTATCTAGGTAACGCTGCCCGATAACATTCCGTGTGGTGAGCAAAAAGGATATGAGCATACTATTTACTTATAGATGTCTATGTAAATGTGTCTGACTAAGGCAAAATCAAATAATGACCAGTCTTATCTTGGTATTAAAACCATTGCTGGACACGACTGTGAATTATGTACATTCCTTGAGGTAATAGTTGAGTAGTAATGGGTAACTTATGAAAAACAACACGGCGATTGAGGAAGGTTACGTGATTGAGGAAAATGACGAGATTTTACTGTTCAAATTTGTTCGAATCGATTAAATATAAAACTTTTATTAGATAAGAAACGTCACAATATTAGTGAGACTATTCACCGTGCAACCTTTTCCAGGCACTGACATTAAATAGTTCTCATCTCTCTGGTATGACATTACATTCTCATGTTCGTACATAACATAACACCTGCATTGAGTTATGTTGTGTGCTGCAAATTAAAGTCCAGGTCAGTTTTCTTGTTATCTTATTTTAAAATGAATTATTGCAGTCAAAAGGATTGACAATATTGTTTAAAATATTCGATATGCAAAAAGAAACAGACTTTACATCTATCTTTATCTTGTAATCATCACGGTGTCGCGATTCCAATTCTGCTCGGAAATACAAGTAGCTTCAAACAAGCTCGTTGTGCGGACATTATTACATATCTGCGGTAATACTGGTAATAATTATGCATGTCGGACTCATATACGTCAGATAATTGTCGCCTCGCCTGTGGCTAGAAAATTTAACAAGCTAAGAAATACACGCAATATCTAATTCAGCAAATAAATAGCCAGTTCTAGCAGTTCCTAGGTTTGAATTTACATCAAGGTTTTTAGTAGCAAAAAACTCCCTCATGATTGAAGTTTTTCTGCTGCTGGCTGAAGTCAATACAGTCAGAGCCTCGATATTTCTTAGAATGTTGATAGTATATTTTTTTGGTACTTCCATCTAAACATCCTTTTCTTATCTCACTTCGAATAATATCGATTCTCCGTATCCATTCCGGCAATACAGCCTAGCTAGTCGTGCGCAGGCGCAACGTTATCGCCAAGGTCACCCCGATGCGCGCGAGTTCCACCATGACTATCGCGAGCTGTTTTTGTAAGACACTAACAACGTGCTGTTACCATTTCAATGCGAGCGTGAAATTGCTGTAACGCAATTGTCCTGTCCACGACCATACACAAAAGATGTCTCGTTCGCCGAGCGAATTGTGTAAAAAACCATATTCCACTTATGCAAACAATAGACTCAAAATGTAATTCTTCGTATGAGGCGGCAAAAAAATTCAAACGACTTTAGGATCTTTTTAAGACACGCGTGTAGATTTTTTCGAATTCTCGTTCAAAAACAATAAACGTTACTAAAAATTTACAGCATAATGTACAATTTGTTAATTTTACACTCTCTCTAATGATGGTTTTGAACAACTTTTGCTAGGGGACCAACTTCGAGATCGAGAAAAAAAATCAGCTGTTCCATACATTTTCTTGGAGATGAAATGAGTTCTTGTATGGAACAGTTGTTAAAGTTGTTCAAAACCGTGAGTAGAGCACTTCCTAAAAGTTTGATATAGTGTATAACAAACACATTGTAGATTGAAAATAGAATGAATGCTTTTTGGAAAAGAATGGAGCCGGGGATACCTAAACTTTGCAAGTTCCAAAAAGTACACTACTTCGCGTACACGCACCAAACATTATTGCGTCAGGATACCTTTAGGAATACCCAACATAGAAGCATTATTTTTTTATCAAATCATCACGAGTAACTCTCAAGTAAGAAATGATGATAACCGTTGTCGTCACTAGATCCACGGTACCTTAATTGTTGAGATAACTAATTAATTATTGCACTGCACAAGCCTTATCGGCGATCTTGCCGACTCTTGAACCGTCTCAACAGATATCTGGCATTTGACCCTAGAGCCACAGACTATGCGATAAAAGCTAACTCAGAAAGTCTGAACAAGGGCAACTTGCCCTAGAGAAATCAACTCAAATATTCAATGAACTAGCTAAATGATATAACTAGACTTTGAAATAGAGTGAACCCTTGAAAAACATATCAGTCGATAAAGCCAGAACTTTAAAAAAATACCCTTCTGTAATCACACTGTAATACCATTTTGAATGATTTAGACAGTAGAACATTTGTTACAGGGGGGTTAACTTGCCAGTAAGTTAAGGCCATCCACTTTCAAACATATAGTCAACTAGTGGTACCTCGCGACTTCGCCCGTGCGTTTTGAGGTTGCTCCCTACTCCTCTAATCGCAGCGTGATGTTTTAAAGCCTAAAGCTTTCCTTAATTAATAAGCTATCCAACCCCAAAAAAACAGTCTAGTACAACAACAAACAAACTCTTCAACTTTATAATATTAGTATAGCTTTTACAGATTGTAAATTGCCATGATATTAACCAATTTTAGTATATTCGTTAACTCGAACTGGCTGATATTTAATTGGTGCGCTTGCTACCGCTATGAATATTGATCGGACTACATCAATATGGTCTCGCCACGACCTTAATTATATCTGTTTACAGTATGCACGAGCATGCTCGTCTTGGATAAGACTTATTTGAATTACGGCTCCCGTTTCTATTGAACGATCCAAATGTAGGCTACGACGTGAAGGTATGACGCGCACTGAGATTTATCTAGTTGCGACGCCCACTTAAGATTAGGTAGTTGATGAAGTTGTAGCGGGCAATCGAAATAATTAATGTACTTAGATAACTTAAACTTTACAGTTATTCGAAATATTTCGCATGTTACGTTAACCTGAATATTTCCCACGAGAGTAAGCTACTTCAATTTGTGTACCTCGTAGCTTCTGTTTACCAAATCTGTTGAGATCTTCTAAGAACGAATTAAAGCCTTCTACAGTGCGTTAAATGAGTCCCAGATTACTTGCAGGCTTGCAGCATGCATATTTCGTAACTACATAGCCGGCCTTCATAAGGGATTATGGCCTTAATTGCTCCATAAATTCAAAAAACGTCTCTGTAATTGCTGGTAAACGTTATAATTGGCCACTATGAGAGATGGGATAGTTCATTTTTATATTTGAAGCCTTGAAATATAATATTCGCGTGTAACTAACGGGTATAAAAAGTAAAACAAGTCTTATGTGTAATTTCCACATTACTGACTAGTTAGCATTACCGTTATTTAATGTAGGCAGACTTATAAGGATTTTGCACACTGGTTGTGCTATGGGGTCCGGTCCGTATAATATTGACAGCATATAAAATTGACCATTTTGTATGAACCGGACCGCAACCCGCAACCAGTGTGCCAGATCCTTAATACATAATTTTCTTACATGAATAAAACGATACCAAGTAAATTTACTAACTGTACATTTGAGTTTCTACGAAATAAAATGAGCAAAGTTATGTGTTCAGAGTTCCAAGTGAGCAACGCTTTTCTCTTTCATATTTCTTTTTGTAACATCAAACAAATCACATTCGAAATTATATTTAATCAAATCTCATTTGAAAGCTGTATCAGCGTCTGCATCTGAGCACAAAGCTGCGTAGATATCATCACATCGATACCCACCGCAAAGGGTCTGCGTCTCTGCGGTGTGCACTTTCATCGCCACATTTCACTTCTAAAAAGGAAGCGGGCGAACGAGACGGAGTCTTTAATGATCGATGAACCTAAGAAACCTTTTAGCAATTTCCTGGTCCAGCCAATTACTCTACATTCACACTTCCTTGTTTGGGCAAAAGTAACAGGACGTCCATTATTTACTCGTATCTTGACAATAGTGCCACTCCGCGAACATAATAGAACAGGTTTTATTTATTAAATACGATATTATAAAGACTGTTGCTACTGGCTAGGTACACTAGGACTTTTATACCTACCGTCTTCAAAGGCCTCAATATAAATCAAACATGTTTTAAATAAATACTTAGAAGTTAGAATCATAAGAAATACAATAATGATTTTAAATAGCATGCATGATCTCACAGCATTCCAAAATACGAGTTACTCGTCCATACACCAATAACAATAGTAATACAATGCAGTCGTATTTTCCATTCACCTTCCTTCAGTTTCAACGTTGTAAGTAGAATCAGTCAGTCTTCCTCATTGTTCTAGGTAATATTATGGTGTACTTGGGTTGTCTAATTTAGTAGAAGGAAAACGTAAATCAATAAAAGTTCCAAAATAATTAATTTGCAAGAAATTCCAAAATTGTTGAATCGTATGATTCATTCAGATATTGATTCGTTCGATGCTATCAACTTTCGAAGTTTGCAAAAACCTTCTACAAAAGGTTTCGGGACTCGCGTATACCGTGGGCCGCTGGCTGTTGCATCGCTGCGATGAATCACCCAGTCACCCGATACGGATACTGTGACTGGCTTCATTTTGCGGCTTATCCGGTGTAAGTAACATTATACAAAACGACGTCGAAGCTAATACGACTGGAAAACAAATGTGAAAACGTCGGCTAATCCAAGCGGAAAAACAAAGAAACTTGAACGTGTTCATTTGCTAATATAACAAATAGGTATAGCAATTTAGAAGAGCAATACAATGGCGTTGCCAAGCACTAATAAGAACATTAATCTGAAGTATTAGTAGCAGAACTAGATAAAACGGTTTGTGAAAAACGTATCTTGATCTTCTTTGAGTAAATAACATTTTTGTAAAGTTTATGTAACGTTATCAAGCGATGACAATTAAATTACCAGCTGATCGCAACGGGTAGTCAGAAATCGAAAGAAATAAAGTATTGATACGGAATTGCGTCTCAAGTAGCCGCAAAATGTTTTGATGAAAATGTTTCCTAAAGTTAATAGCGTTGTAGCTTGCTACATAAATCTATTAAGACTCAAGGAAGCACAGGCAAATCAGGGTCTAATAAAGGCTTGTTATGCTGAATTTTACTGGAGCATTGCACCGGCCAGCGCAGTAGGGCAATTAAGGGTCGGTGACCCGGGCAACGCACAAAGGGAGCTAGTGCTAAAATTTAACCTCTTACTGCACCAGGAAGTGTGCAATTCAGCCGGACGGGTTTATAACACACCTCAACAATGATTTTCTCGACTACAAGTTTAAACGTATCAAATGATGCGATCATAATTCTCACCAATTTTAAGACGATTATCCGTCTTAGATTTATCATTCTACAGGACAGTCTTTCAACGACCTTCCAAAAGAACAGACGTAACTTATCTCGTCAATCTCTTCACCTACAATCGTATTAATCAAACATTTCTTTGACAATGACGAATGCTGAAATAACATGTTATCAGTTTGAACTACGATCAGAGAGCAATACATAAGCGAACATTATGCAAATCAGACTTAGCCATTGTTTATTGTTAACGCTATTTTGAGGAATCAAGATATCAGAAGCGTAGATTTCCACATAAGTTGGGCAATGCACCGAGCAGCCAAGATGTCACAGGCTCAGCGCATCGGCATTCAAGTGTCAAGCCAGGTATTGTCCAAAACGGGTCGGCCCTGTTCCCGACTGGCTTTTTGTTCTGATACGTGAGACTCTACGGCGCGTCTTAACGAGCATCAAACCAGTTCCACATTTCATCGCGTCATGCCAAATCTGGTAGTAAATACTTCGACACTCCGTTTGTTCTCACGTAGTTTTTCATTGCAATGCCAACATTACAGCCGCTAACGTCCGCAAGAACGGTGAATTATGCAGCATTTGCAAATTAAACAGACTTTGATCTGTGATGCCGAAACTGTTACTTTTACCAGGGGAAAGAAATAACTAGTAATTTAAAACAGATCCAACATAGCCTGGTTACATGATATAAACAAGAACATACGCTTGCCCTTCTCATTATAACCATCATGTAATTGCGAGCTTTCACTTGTCTGTTAATATGAGCAATACTATAGTAATTGGTTCCGAACGAGCTACAAGAGATCGAGGAAATTATCGGCATTATAATACCATACGTGGTTACCAAAAAAGATATTCATGCACATGACTTTCTTTTAAAAAAAAAACTATGGAATGTAAATGCTATTTGCGGAGTTCGTAGAGTGACTTGGTTGAGACCTCACGTCATGCTGTTAAGAATAGGGAGTTACAAAATTTCAATTTCTCTCTTGTTAGGAGTGCACTTACAACGTACAATAAAAAGGTGTGAGTCAATTGCACCTCGTGTCTCGTCGTAGGCACGTATTTAATACACCAAGCCGGAACATTGCAGAAACGCCCCTTAATCAGCTTAGTTCGTGATCAATCTGCTTCTAAAAGTGATTCATTTTATGCGGAACCACGTATGACTTATTATTTCCCAAGATGAACGCAAGAGATACTGGTCTTGGTTTCATTTATTAGGAATACAAATCAATTAAGTCTTTATTGCAGAGCGTGAGATTTCCTGAAATATTTTGGAGTCTGAAAAATTAACAAATATTTAGTTCTAATTAGTCCTTTGACAGTCAAGTCATTAAATCAAAGATAGAATTATACAACTTTTTTTAAATTTCAATTACGTTGCGGACTTCCTTTGTTACATGTCATACATGTTACACGTGTATGGATAAATGTAAGAGTACGTATTAAATTGCGACGTTATTTGTCTAACTGCGTTAGCGTTACTTAGTGGAATGAGTCGCGTTCAATTAATGCAGGTTCAAAGGTATTTCTACATCACGTTTAAAACCCCAGTCGGACAGGTTAAAACGGAAATCTAGGCTGCAATTTAATTAATCACATCCGTGCTGGTCACAGAGCGGGTAGGCACGTATGCAGTGCTTTGGACAGGCAGCCTCATTAACTGGAACATGCTGGCTCCAATCCCGCTGAATTAAAGGAAAAAAAACGACCCAATTTATTTTAAAAAGAGAATATTTTGAGTAGATAAGGTAGTTTAAAGAATCTTTTATCTTATCGGATCGAATGCAGATTAAACTTAACACAATCCATAAGCGCGCAAAGGTTGTCGAAATTTTTTATAAAAATTGAGCGGGATGTCTCAATTTAGATTAAAAAAATAAGCGAGACACGCTGTCTTGTAGAGAAAACGATCTGAAAATATTTTAGGTTGCAAGAATACGAAAAACAGCTCTCAAGAGGAATTGAAGCTGTTTTGTTTTGAAATGCAAAATCATTATTCAAATAGACGTTACGTACGTGAACAGTAAGAAGCGCTAACAAGACAGATGTCGAAATTTATTTGATGGCAGAATGAAGGGTCAAAAGGGCGTGTGAGATTTCCAACATTAATGATGCTGTGGATAACAAGGTAGTGTCCGGTAATGATAAACATTTCACCAAGATATAATCAGCACTATGCAAAGTGCACAAAAGGGTTACATTATATCCTTTACTGAATAAGCAACAACTATTTAGCATATTAGAATGAAAACAAATTATTTTGATTATTATCTGACCTGGAGAGAACATTCAACGCGATGAAAGTTCCTTGGAGTAACCAGGTTTATCGAAAGGTTTTTAAGATTGCCTAAGCCTGAGTACGTGCAATGCTGAGATAGCTAAAGGAACCAGCAGGCAGTCTTATCTGCGAATCCGCCGTGTAGCAATCTTTGTAGGACTCACTGGTTTACGCCGAGAGGTTTGCCTCGTCGAGTCACAGAACACGCAAACGCTATCTAAAGCGGGAACCCCGCAAACGACCTCTGGCGTTATTTGCTACCTATGATGGCGTGACTCCAGCAATTAGGCCGATATCGTCCGTGCCGATCTCAATCTTGTAGGTAAAATGTTTTAGAATTGCCGTCCAATTAAGGCACTCACGTACGGGACGCGACCGGCAGTCTCCTTTGAAATGTTTAACTGACTCGCAGCTACCGAGTTAAAAAGTTTTGAACAGTGAAACTTGTGGATTGTTTGGATTGTCATTCTACTCGGCATCCGAGTGCATTCCATCAAAGGCCCTTCACTTTTTAGGGCCGTGTATGCAAACAGACTGCCCACCTGATGGCATTTTGCTAGACCGTGACCGAAATTCGAATTCTTCTGTTCTCGTAATAAGGAATCAAGTTGGGGAATATTTTTGACATTTTTAAACTTCAAATGTCGAAAACATTTTTTACATGTAGCAAATCGTATCCTAAAATCGATCGAGACACTGGAATTTTTATTGAGGGTGACATCAGAAAACTGGCTGCCAAACGCCCACCGACGCAATCTAAAGTGGCTTTATCGTGATGATAACGTAAGTGGGGTTAGAGATTTCAGTATTCCCGCAAAATGCATTTAAGTACGTCCAGTTAACGTCGAGTAAATAGCAACACACATTTTGTAGCTAGATAAGACCTATGATCGAAGTTATCAACATAATGAGAGACTCTGGCGCCGTGTTGGCATTTTATTAGATCTGTCATGTTTGATAAATCAACTCTTTAGATTGTCTGGTGAGTCATCTCATCAAGAACGGGTTTCTGATGATTATTAAATGGGAATAATTGAATACAACACAGCGCGTTTGCTTTATCTTCAAAAACCCAAAACGCACAATTTGAGATGACGGCAAATACATAGATAGTATTAGTACATATATAGCTGCAGTGCATGCGTAGGTAACGCATGCACTGCAGCTTAAATGTAAGTCAAGAGAATAATAAAAATAAACAGAATTACTGATAAACTAACAAAACAAATCATAAAAATTACATGCTCCTATTCGCAAGGCTTTTCTTCTAGCTTAGAACACTAATAGAAGTTTATAGAAGTCATCATCACACAGTAATATCCTTGCAAGTAAGTACCTACCTAAAACTGGAATTTAGCTTTGTTAACATAGTGTGATTAGCTTATATATTTATGTAACTAGCTCAAGGTTCAATATTTACATCATAATAATGGATAGTCTACATTGAGGATCTTGTTTACTGAATCAAACAATGTACCTAATAATACCATGTGCAGTTGAATAAATAAATATCGTACGTGTATGTATAATGTAATATTTTAAAGTAGATTATATAATTCGTAAAAAGAATAAAAGTAAAGCCATTGTATTGCAGTAGGTAGGGTATGTCTGTATAATCTACAATGTATGGTATGTTAGCCACCTTAAGGGAAAAATCTCATACACCTCGTGATATTGTGCCGTGTGTGCAAGCGATTTTCGTTAAAGAGTGGTTAGGCACTAGATGCTTCGACCATACCTACATGAGTGCATGCTAAGCCTAGATAAAAGCTCATTAAGTTACATGTTATTTTGATGAGTAGGACTAATCAGGTGGTAACAATGACATACGAGTAGCATTGTTTCATAATATGTACCTATTGCTACCAATACAGTAACGATGCGTTAGTCAATAACACTAATCAGCGAAAAATTCCGATGACATCAATCTCCGATTCTCAAACCAGTCGCATTTAAATGTATTACAGGTTCTTCAATGAAATGTTTTTTATACAAAATGAGGCGGCCGAAATGCGTCCTTGTCTTAGTGTGTTCCCTTTGTATTCCTTCAGCGAGGTTGCATTCCCGGCGCTCCGCAAGCAGCCAAGCCGGCCTGCGAGGGAGGGCGCTAACCGCCAAATGAACTAACTTGTAACAAATTTTTAATATCCCATTTAAATTTAAGTTTACATTCGGTTAGCTTGAAACTACATATATATAACATACCGAATTCTTAGCAGGTACTTTTAAAAAAAAAACTTTTTAATACGGTTATACTCAAGAAAGTAAACAAAAAATTTTGAGGAAGTAACTGGCAAGTCTTGTACTTGCATTGCTTTTCGTCTTGAAAGTTCAAACACTTCTTTCGAGTTTCTTGACTGAAGCCGACTCATCTTACTATCTTGCAAACGTACTGGAAGTACATAAATTCGATACGTTAAGTAAATATTGAGAATAAGACGAATGTAGGGCACAAGATAAATAAATACTTGTTACTATCAGCGAAGATAGTGTCTGTCTTACTAACCTGATGTCTCGGCGCAATCGCTCATACTCGTAATCCAAGCTGCATTTTAACCTCAAAAAGCACCTCAAGCACGGTCACGATACGCGAAGGTCACGGTTATGCTACGTTGCATAATAACACCAAGCTTCACATCACCAATTGCATGGGTCTTCATAAAAAACAAAACACGACAGGATTATGTACTGTTAAACTGTTATCATAAACACACAAATACACAGTTTGTTTTAAGATTATTATTCGATAATGTACGCGACACGTTCGGGACTACATATGTAATCATATTCGTTGAGTTTTATAATTGAAACAAGCACCAATGTGTAGTCGTTGTCATTAAGTTTTATGCATTTTACGATAAAACATGTCACAGCCGTGCACTGCACTCCGTCTGACACTACGAATATGGCGGATGAATTTGAACTACGCTTGCGCCGGCCGCACGCCGACCAGGTACAAAACATGAGCGAAAGTAGCGCCATCTAGCAAAATATTGTCAAACTTCTATACATCTAGCGTTTTTTCCCTGCGCTTGGACACAAAACTAGCTAAAATTATTGAATACACTCAATAGATTGCGTTACTTATCTGCTTCTCTAGAGTTGCGGATCCAATAAAGTTTATAATTATGTAAGCTTTTGAACTTACTGTAAGCCTGAGTGAGGCTTACAATAAGTTCAAATAACTACCTTACATAATTACCTTTATAACGGCTTACAAAGATTATTTTCTAGTCGCACTAGTTTTTATGAATATAATTGTGTACCTTGTTTAACACGGACACGGTATATTAAACGACGTCAGTTTGAAGGCTCGCTACAACCAGGCTCCAGGTTCAGTCGGGTCATTATTATCTAGGTGTTGCGGCGGCACCACCGTTGTTTCTGATTTTCATAACACAAGTGCATTAGCTGCTTACTTTAGGATCTATCAGAGCAAAGTATATGATTGATTGGTGTCCATAATTTATTCAGGTACTTTATTTTATTGGTTTAGAATGTTTTAAACACTCAGTGTCATATTTTATATTCATAAAGATGAAATAAGAAACCAAAAATTTGTGCACGGGCGGGACTTGAACCAGCAACCTTTTGGCTGACCGGGCCAAAACCAAAACATTTTGGCCCGGTCAGCCAAGTCCCGCCCGTGAGCAAATTTTTGGTTCATCTTTATGAACTTTATTTTATTTTCAAATGAATACACAAATTTTCAATAACATCTTTTACAATAGATTTATTGACCTTATTTACATCACACATTACATTATTTTAGACACCATAACAGTTCTAAACTAGGAGGTTTTATTTTCTCCTCGTCCTGTGGCGGAGGGCGATGAGTGCCAGTAGATGGAAGGCAAGGTACAACAAGAAGAGGGCCAGGACATCGTCCCAGAGGTCTCCGCTATTGAAATCGTACCGAGAGAGGACCTCTTCTCCTGTGCTGAGGCAGGGTATGCCTTCGCCATTGGCATCCAGCATACAGGCTGAAAAAAAAATGAGTTTAGCGAATTTTGGATACGTACTGTACTGGCAACATAGAATCAATTTATACCTAGTAAGAACGTCATACATTTAAAAAATAAAATTACCTATGCATGTCATCATGAACGTTGAAAACATTATACAACAACCATCATTTGTTTGCTACGACATTGAAAACTCTTAAACTTATTACACACTGCGACTTTTAGCATCGATGCAGTCGCAAATTATCGATGCAATTGCCAAAATACAGATCGTAATTTGTCATTTTCCAGCTTCTGCATCGCGGCTGCATCGATACTAAAAGTAGCTCAATGTATAAAGGTTGACAGTTTGCGACTGCATATCTTAGTCTTAAACTTAAAAAAACAGACGGGGTGTGGGCACTTAGTACTTAATACATAGTTTGTATACTACTTCTACTTTAAACGTTATGTACGTTTTAAGCGTCTAGATTAAACCAGACTAATGAACATTTAATCAGATGCAGATTAGATCAGAGAAGGTACTTCTAACTCTAAGTATTATACAAATAAGTCAAATATTACACATTGTAATTTCCAATGTAAACCTACCGACTATTTGTTGATGACTGTCACAATAGCCCCAACATCACCTAGGCTGCCTTGTAGTAAAACGCTATTGTAACCAAAAATACTGTATTTAGCGCTCATTACGAGAACTGCACAAAGAAGTTCCTCGAACGCTAAGACGCCAGATGCTCATTTATTTATCGGTTACCTGACAGACCCTTTTTGTCGGGGTAGCCCCAATATGGCGCCTCATTTACCATTTAGGCAAATGGGCCTAGCAAGGGTCCCTTCGGCAAAAAATGAAGCCATTGTTAAACTATTACCGTCGTAATTAAAAGTGTTTTTTGTGATGAATGGAGTGTAAAAATAATTTCCTCGTCAATGATGGCTAAATATATAAAGGTAATGGCGGTCCCCAATGACTAGGTCCACGCGTTTTAATTTTGCTCTCTCCCCTCCTGTTGCAGGCACGCTCCTTTTCTAGCCTTAAGTTTGTCGTTTTAACCCATCTTCGATAAATGAGTTTTCCAACACAAAAGTATTTTTTCAAATCAATCCCGTGAATTACTGAGATTAGCGCGTTCATACAAACAAACTCTTCAGCTTTATAATATAAGTTGTGTGGCGTGTAATATGAGCAAAAAAAAATGATTTTACAGAGTATACGTAGATCTTCAAATCAAATCAAATCAAATCAAAAAAATATTTATTCAATTTAGGACACAATATGCCACTTATGAACGTCAAATGTACAGTGAAAAATAAAATAAAAATAATTGTGCCCTGAAGGGGCCGAATCATGTCTCCTTATCTTTTGGGCCCTACCAGCGCTTCGAGACAGAACACAGACAATTAGGCAAGTGCTGAGAAGAAACGCCGGAACAAACTCAGTCACCACTAGCTGCCGTAAAATCAAAATCATCAAAGGTAAGTACATCAGTCGGTGCAGGCTGGACAGACCACACATTCGTGTCGTTCAGATAGTCTTGAACCTTATAATAGCCTTTAGACATAAGCGTGTTTTTAACGTGTTTCTTAAATTTATCAACCGGCAATTCGACAAGATTGTGTGGTATATTATTAAAGAATTTTATACAATTTCCCATGAACGAATTACTAGTTTTAACTAATCTAAAGTTAGGAACGACAAGCTTGTGTTTATTTCTTGTGTTATATGAGTGAATGTCGCTCTTCTTCATGAAATAATCTAAATTTTTACGGACGTACATTATATTGTCAAAAATGTATTGAGAAGCCACAGTTAATATGTTGATTTTCTTAAAGACCTCTCTCAGGGAGTCACGAGGACTAAGTTTATAAATAGCACGAATGGCTCTTTTCTGCAAAATAAATATGGTATCAATGTCTGCAGCAGAACCCCACAAGAGAAGACCGTAAGACATAATACTGTGGAAGTAACTAAAATACACAAGCCTCGCCGTTTCAACATCAGTCAAATACCTTATTTTTCTAACTGCAAAGGCAGCCGAGCTTAGCCTCCTAGCTAGGGCTTCAATATGAGGTCCCCACTGTAATTTTGAGTCAAGTGTAATGCCCAGAAATACAGTGGAGTCTATTAAAACTAGATTATTACCATTTAGTACAATATTTGGTGTAAGTTGCTTTACATTAGGCAAAGTGAATTTTACACATTTAGTTTTACTAGCATTCAGCAACAAGTTATTGGTGGTGAACCAATTCAATACTTTGGAGAGAGTATTGTTTACTTCGTCAAAATTTTCTTCATGTCTTTTCATTTTAAAAATCAAAGAAGTATCATCAGCAAACAGAACTATCTCACAAAGATTTGTGGAATAAAATGGCAGGTCGTTTACATATATCAGGAAAAGTAAAGGCCCCAATATTGAGCCCTGGGGGACCCCCATTTGAAGAGGGGCTCCGGAAGAGTAGGTACCATTTATGTTAACTGATTGTATTCTACCTGATAAGTACGAACTTAACAACTTAGATGAGTTTTCCGAGACACCATAGTGTTCTAACTTAATGAGCAGTGTCTGATGGTCTACACAATCAAACGCCTTTGACAAATCACAGAATACACCGACGGCATCATGTTTGTCTTCATAAGCATCAAGAATGTGTCTGATGAGTGCTACTCCGGCATCAGTTGTATTTCTACCTTTAGAGAACCCAAACTGTTTTTCGTGTAGTAAATTATTAAGTTTAAAATGGGAAAGCAATTGATTATAAATGAGTTTTTCAAAAATTTTACTTATTGTGGGTAATATTGAAATAGGCCTAAAATTGCTGGGGTCACTTTTGTCTCCCGATTTAAATAAAGGGACAACCTTACTATGTTTCAATAAATTTGGAAACTGATTTTGGTCAATACATTCATTAAAGATATAAGATAAGTAAGGAGCTATTAGAGGTATAATGGGTTTTATTGTGTCTATTGATATACCCGATTTATCCTCTGTTTTCTTTTGTTTTAATTCTTTAAATGTTTTTATGATGTCTAAAGGACTAATATTTCTGAATTTAAATGAGGATTCGCACCTATGAACACTCGACACAAGTAATGATTTCGCGTGACTTGAGCAAGAACTCAACTGTTTAGTCGTCTCTATAGGAATGTTACAGAAGTAATCCTCAAAAGCGTTTGCTACCTCGTCATCAGATTTAATAAGCTTGTTGTTTATTTCTAGACTAAATTTGTTATCATGAGATTTCGTTTTACATGTTTCTTTATTTATAATATTCCATGTTTCTTTGATTTTATTACTAGATTTTTTAATTTTATCGCGTATGTAATTCGACTTAGCTACATAGCAAACTCTTTTGAAAATTTTTGAGTACCTCTTAACGTACTCATGAAACGATAGATCCTTTCTATATGCTTTTTTGTTATACAATTCAAACATTTTTTTCCTACTTGTATAAACTCCTCGTGTAGCCCAGTCACTGAATTTCGGTTTACAGTTATTGATAACTATTTTCTTTTGAGGGAAAGTAATATCAAATTGTTTTTTAACTACCTGAAATAATTGTTCATACAAGTCACTAGCATTTTTTTTATCAAAAGGTATAGACGGTATTTTATCACTTACAAGGTTTTTAAATTTGTCCTTACGAGATGCAGTGACCGGCCTGCATTTGATTTCTAGACGGGGTGGAATAAAACGGTTCTGTAGTGTAACTATCTGACCGCAATGATCCGATTTTACAAAATTAATAATAGATTGTTTGATGATTTTACAGTTGCAGAGAATATTATCTAAGCAAGTAGCTGTTGTAGGAGTTACTCTAGTGGGCTCAGCGAAAACCGGAGTGAGGTCAAATGATTTGAAAATGCTCAAAAACCGAACGCGATTTTCCTCCGTAATATCTATAATGTCCACATTGAAATCTCCACATACAACTACTTTCTTTGTAGTTTTACATATTTTGTTTTGTTTAATATTTTGTCTTGTTTTGGTCATAATGCTCGAAAAGGCTGTGACTCTGAGATATGGTAAGCTTATTACATATTTTAATCCTAATCCATTTATCCAGAATTATTGCCCCTACTTTAGGCCACACCTGTATAGTATAGATAGGAAATTCTGTAGATAACAGGATTCCAGCTGATAACAAATTTTACGTCGAGAACTAACCAATGAACCCAGAATGATGGTGCTACTATTTGAGCCTTAGATCTATATTTATATCATAAAGCGGAAGAGTTTTTTTGTTTGTTTGGAACTCAGGAACTACTGTACTGATTTGAAAAAAAATATTTTTGTGTTGGATAGCTTATTTATGGACGAAGGCTTTAGGCTATTAAACATCACGCTGCGACAGGAGAGGAGGGAACAAACTTTAAATGCGCGGACAAAGTGGCGGGGGACCGCTAGTCATAGAATAAAGGGCAGAAAATTTGGAGTCGTTAAAAGTAGACTGAGATCAGAGACATCAGAACAGAACTTTAAGGATGACTTTTCTATTAATAGGCTAGTTGACCAAATTTCAAAAACTAGATAATACCCTACATTAGTAAATATCTTGATCAATTACCTGGATATAATTTAAATTAATAAATATTTACATGATTTAATTTTGATTTTAACTAAAACCATTTCAATTGGTCTGAAACACGTAACTGTCATGGCATACTAAATGACGCCACAGCGTATGTTTGGATTCTTTTTGACAGCAAAATTCTACGAAGAATTGTCTACAATAGCCATTGATATTGTATTGTAATACAATACTTGGGTCGTTCTTTTTTTTTACGTCACATATGCTGTCTTCCTCAGAAAATAACATGTAGTTCAAAATGTACTAACTTTTTTATTTTTTTTATTATTAATATAACTTTTACACTATACAAACAGTAAAGTGTTTAGATAATACGGTCTAACTTTACGAATTTCTGACAAAAATCAATGTGACGAAGGAGACAAATCATGTGACGAAGGTGTTTTCATACACATTTTACGTGTCTCCCAGCTCCAATCGCTGCTTTCAAATACCTAGCATGAAAATTCTTGTATGGGATTAAAAAATGTTTGAATGCCGGTTAGTGAGCGAAATAATAAGAATTAAAATAATGTACAATTTATGAAGATATGAACTAAAATGGCAAAAAAGTGCTAATATGAACTTTATGTCTCCGACTGAAGAAAGAATTGAATGATTGCCTCGGTCACACATTTTGTTGGATTTTACTTGCAACTATTGCGTTTGACCTTGGACGGACGGGACGCGTACACACTCCACTCCTCCCTCCACCCGACTACAACCTCCCTACACCTGCATCGGTCGAGTAAGTCGCCCAAAAGTTGTCGGAGTAGGTGCGTGTTTTAATTCGGCGTCTGCTCTGTCACGTAAGTTTATTGTTGCAAATTTCATTTTATTTGTTTAATAATTTGTAAATTGATTGTTATTCTGTTCATCCTAAACTTAGGCAGCTAAGTTTTATGATTCGTTAATAAATAAAAAAGTTAGAATCGTAGTTTCTTAATATTTACACCTCCGTCACACTACACTTCTGTCACGCCAGGCGTGACGGAGTGGTAAATTGTGTGACGGAGTGGTAGCTTATGTATGAAATTTTAATGTTTTAGCGTTTTTTTACCAAAAATTGACGTGTTTTTGTTTTTTTTGAGTGTTACAATTTGTTATATTTTTTGTTATAGATGTAACTAGATACTAATGGCATTGTCAGCAGCTGAGAGGCAGTGACGTTGTCGCTTAAAACGAAAAACAAATCAAAAGAGGAAAGCGTGTTTTGTACGAATTTGAAGAGCCAATCGACGTATTTGAAATGTAGAAGTTTAGTTCTAGTTTTTAATTACAGAAAAACTGAATTAACAAGATTATCTAATCATAATGTACAAGACTGAAAAAAGCTTTTAGTATTTTGAAAATGCGTAAAATTTCAATTCAGTTGTAAATTAGTAATTATTGTTTTTTTGTGTTTAAAAACACGTTCCTATTTCTTAAATACTATAAGTAAACATATCTTTCTTGACATTTTTAGTTTATTAATTACCACTCTGTTACAATTGTTACCACTCCGTCACAATGTCTCCCTACAACAAATTATTTAAAGAAGTCTGGCGGGTTAATTGATGTTTTTTTCAAGAAAATAGTTTTAAGATATGCTAGAAAACATTGCAATTTAGGAGTCCATTTGAATTTCAATGCAAAATATGTGCTCAAAAACGCTTATTTTTAAAAGTTAGTTTACTTAATGGTACAAAAATGTGACAGAGTATTAAGAAAGTTAAATAATATACTATCATTTTTTTTTTAAAGAAAAAAAAATGTTACTAAATTAAAGATTTTAATTAGTAGTACAAATAGTACACATTAAAAACTTTATGTGATTCTGCATGCCATAATAAAACTTAAAGTTATATTGTGACATAGGTGTTTGATTTTTACTGTACCATCCCAAAATCTAGGCATTTACAAAATAATAAATAAGAAATCATCGCTGCTCAGCATGTTTGTGAAATCGTCAGTAATTAAATTACAACCCCAGATAATCAAAAACAAAAAAAAACAAAAAAATTTTTTTTGAAAATTAGTTTTTGGAGGGAGCTAAATATGACGTAAAAAAGAAGAACGACCCACTTAACAAAAAATCCCGCCATCGTGCAAGGCGTGACGTCACATGCTCTGATAGGCGTTCACGGTCACGTGACCAAAACAATTATCATAATAAATTAATAGTCATTTAAATTCATAAATTAATTCGTTTTATGATATCTCTAAACAATAATGATTCGTTGAAAGTACTAACATTGTGATTGTTCTTAACTAGCCTATTGAATGCCAGCCAGAGACCTAAATCATCATCATCATTTCCTTACCCTGCTCTCAGTTCATTAAGTCGTTGTAAGCCGAGCATACGGGCGCGAGTGCGCAAAAACCATTCCAGCGGTGCTACTCACTCGGGCTCGAGTTTTGACATTTTTTTTTCTTATATAAGGTTACCTCGTTTTAAGTGATTATATTGAAAGGGCCGATTCAGCACAATAAATGAATGTTTTTTTTTGTACAAAACACGGGTTTTATACGCTAGTTTTAGAGAAGTTAGAGACTAAGGTAATATTTTTGCAGATATTATTTATTTATTAATTAAGGTTAAGATTTAAGAAAAAGAAAGATTGGGCATTGAAATGAGAGAGGCGAAGCCGATATCATAGATAACCTTTAAAAATTGACAGGGTGCTGTTTTCAAGAAATATATTTTCTTTGTTAGAGAAAATAAAAAATATAAAAAACTTGATTTTCCAAAAAATAATGGTAGTGCCCTGTTTCTATAGTGTATACAAAGACACTGTTAAATATTATCACTTAAAACGATTTGACCTTATATAGCACTCGGACCAGAGTGCTTGGCCACCAGCACGCTGTGTGCCGACCACTCGGGCCTGAATGTGAATGTTTTTTAAAATAATAAAAATGCAAATATTTTTTAACGAATTTTGATTAAATAACGCTTCTAAATTGCGGTTTCCTGGGTTATGCTTCGTATTTATTTAAGGCAGTCAAAGTGTTAAATAAATATTACTTACTAATATTCTGAACTCCATCCCACTGGATTATGCTCATGGCTTCGTTGGAGTACATCAGCCACGACAGATGCCGGATCCATGACACGTATTTTGGTATTGAACTGCAAATGTACAGGTTATTTGAAAGAACAGTAAACACAATACCAAAAATATATAAAATACGCAATTAATTAAAAAAAAAAGTGCTAGACTGAGATGTGTCAGTTTCTGTGTAACTCTTTAGCTTCATTGGGCAGAATTGTTTTTCGAATTCATGGCCTATACTAGGAGCAAAAAATTTGAATGTAGGCCCTTAACTTGACAGTAATCAATTCCAAATGTTTTAATGAATTAAAATAAAAAATAATTTTCTTGTCATTTTCTTACAAAATAAATCGAACCGGCAACGTATAGCAAACAAAGTCATAGAACTTGTCACTGTCAGTTACTACAACACGTAAGAGATTTTGGTTCTCATATATTAGGTATGGATTATAAATGTGGACTACTATACATATCTATGAGATAAATAATTTTAGAGCATTATGATCCTTGTTGATTATTTTTCCCCTATTGCTGGCCACACGCTGTATAAATTATCTCTTTTAACTTACTTCTGTTATATGTACATGATATGTGAATACTCGTGTATGAAACAATATTTGTTTAATTATGATATAAATAACTGAACTTACCTGAGTCTGACGAAGAGTCCAGAGGTCATCATGAGCGCGTAGTCGAACGGCACGAGATATGCGATTGCCACAGGCATCGATCCGAATGCGCAGGAGAAGAATGAACCTAAAAGCACAAAAAAGATGTTTCATAAAAATTTTACCGCCTTCAGAAACAAACTAAAAGAACTAAAATAACGCTAATATGAGAAACAAACTCATTTGAACTCGGTGCATGATGTGCGTGCGTGCGTAGACTGTCCGTTAAAAGGTTGAGGCTCCTATTAGCGTTATTTTAGACCTTTTATTCATTTTTTTTGGTCATTTTTAGTTGTTGCTAAATTTATAATGTTTTTGATTGAACTAAAATAATCACTCAAACCTTCTCCTCATTGTAACAAATAGGTACTTAAGTGAAAACCGCATTAAAATCGGTTTAGCTTATCGCGAAATATTCGCGAACAAACATACGGGCGGAACTGAGAACCTTCTTTTTTTTGAAGTCGGTTAAAAACACACAGGCTAGCTTGCGCCAATAAAGGCCTACAATTCCTCGCTAAATAGCGTGTTACCGATGACACGCACATCTGAAAGGACAATCTTTATTATCATTATCAGCCAAAAGACTTCCACTACTGAACATATGCCTCCCCACGGTTTTCCACAGAGACCGATTGTAAGCGTTCTACATTCAGTGTGATCCTGCGATCCACATTCATCAAATAAGTATAATTAACAAAGGACCTTTTCTAGACAAGTTAAGAGCGTAAAATTGTGGTAATATGAGACGCTTACACAATGTTCCCTATGCAGTTATGAGGTTATCTTTTCTCACATTACCTTATCTTGTTTTGTCTTGTAAGCAATGTAAAAATGTAACAGTGTTACAAAAATTTTCATTTTTGAAGTATGTTTTGATGTGAGGCGTATTGCGATCGAACTTTAGCCGTTCAATTACCGGGTACCTCAATTCCGACTCAGTGTAAGCGAATATTATTTATTTATTATTATTTATGTAAGTATATTAGTAGTTTAAATTGAATTTGTTGCTTTTATGTGTAATTTTACGCCGCCTCAATCGTTTCTGTTTCGCCCAATGGTTGACTGGTAGAGAATGCTTTAAGCATTAAGTCCGCCATTTGTACTTTAGTTTTGTCAGTGCAATAAAGAATTAAAAAAAAAGTCAATATAATAATGCGACAATAGTATGAATATTAATATTTATGTTTTTTTATTAAAGTAATCCGCATAAATATCCGCTTTATTGCAGAACTAAATAAAGTGCACTCACCACAAGCAATGGCCACGTTAAGCACCAATATAGCAATGAAGACGGTGAGCCCGAAGGCATAGACGGTGCAGCGCAGACCCGCAATCCAGTACACTACTAGCGTGAACAGTGTCGGTTCTACCACCAGCCCTGGGAACTGGCGATAAAAAAATACTATTAAACAATCATCCTGGCACAAATGCTTAAAATATGTTGCCTAGATAAGTCTGGGAGTAACTAAATACGGTTTGAGTCGAAGTGAATTAAGACAACTACAGTCTTTCCTACCTCCTGCATTTGCCAGCGCAGACTTTAGTTAGCCTTATGCAGAATAAAATCTCGCTACTGCAATAGTCCGAGCGTGGCACACACACGACAGCGAATGAGGTCTAATTTAGATTTGATATGATGACTACCATAGAAAAAAATAATAAGGTTAGAATGGCCCTATTCATTGCGGCAGCGAGCTAATATTGTAGGCATATGCCTGCATTCAGTCTTAGCTACTACAGTCGCGTGACAAGAGCGTTGCATTTTTTTTTGTCAAAAATGCCGTCTTGTGCTTAAAAACCTGCAAACCGTGAAGCCAGGTCATACAGATGAGAGAGGAAGTGTATCTTTTCACCGGTAAGTAATATACGTAGTTTTTTTGCAAAAAAACACTTTTTTTTTTCATGACATTTCAAATGACAGCGGTTTTGTTGCGCTAAATTTAAAAAAATAATAATTGATAACTGTCTAACAAATCTGATATCTTAGCACGCAATGTACGGTTCATAGTCCTATTTGGTTGGTTCGCTTCCATACGCATCTAGTGATGTTCAAGGCTCGAGGCTTCCGAGTCCTTTTGCCGAGAGCTCAGAGTCGTTTACAGGGCTCGCCTCGTTTGTATGAAGCTCGACGTCTCGGAGGCCGTTTTTAGAGTTCGAGCCTTTAACGGAGCTCGCCTCGTTTGGATGAAGCTTGGAGTCTTTCACAGAGCTCAAGCCTTTTTGAGAGCTCGAGCCTTTTTTAAACTTGAGCTTTTATTGAAGCCTTGCGTTCATTTTAAGACTCTTTTAACGTCGTGAGTTCTTTTGAAGGTTTGAGCTCTCTCCAATGTTTGAGCTCATTCAAAGGTTTGAGCTCTTTTGAGCGTTCGAGCTCTTTTTAAGGTTCGAGCACATTTGAAGGCTCGAGCTCTTTTAAAGCCTCGAGGCATGGCTCAGAGAGCTCGCAGCTTAGCTAAGCTCGGGGCACCAAGCCTACCGAGCTCACTGAGCCTTGCCATCCCGCCTCGAGGCTTCTAAAATAAGACTCGAAGCCTCGAGTCTTGTACATCACTATACGCATCACTGAGGATGTAGCTCACAGCAGAGTAAAAA
Source organism: Pyrausta purpuralis (assembly GCA_963924145.1). NCBI lineage: Eukaryota > Metazoa > Arthropoda > Insecta > Lepidoptera > Crambidae > Pyrausta > Pyrausta purpuralis. The sequence goes on along the minus strand of OZ001649.1, from coordinate 4,347,998 downwards.
TATCAATAGATAATAATGATACGAGGGTCAAACTGAAAGTTCTTAGAACTGGCCACTTATAAACAATATAATAAAATAAAAAATCTAAAATTTGAAAATAGAACTCTTTGCCAATATTACTGAGTATATATTTCATTCATTTGTCATTTGTTTTACGATTTGGCGGCAAATTGAAAATTGTCTGTGTCACGTCAACATGAATTTAACACGAGAAAATTTTCGTGCAATGATTTTTTATGACTTTCGATGTCATTTAAGTCAACAAGAAAGTTATGATAGACTACGATTGGCCTTTCACGATGAAGCCCCATCTCGTGCGACTGTTTACAACTGGTTTAATGAGTTTAAACGTGGTCGCACTAATCTCACTGATGATGTACGTGAGGGACGGCCTTCTACGGCGACGACTGAAAATAACATCTGTGTTGTGCGGCGTATGATAGAGACTGACAAAAGAGTGACCTATCAGCAGATTTGGACAAGCTTAGGCATCGGTATGAGTCAAGTGCATAAAATCCTCCACGAACATTTAGCGGTCAGGAAGCTTTGCGCCCGGTGGATACCTCATAATTTGACTAAGGCTCAAAAACTCCATCGTGTGGATTGGTGCCGTAAAATGATTGAAAGATTTAACGGAGGTGACTCAAATGCTGTGTTCGACATACTAACAGGTGACGAAAGCTGGATTTACTGTTATGATCCTGAAACCAAAAGACAATCTGCTCAGTGGGTGTTTCCTTTCGAGGAGTTGCCAACTAAAGTGAAGAGAGATCGAAGTGCGGGAAAAAAATGGTGGCCTCGTTCTTTGGAAGGATAGGTCATTTCGCAACAATTGTGTTAGAGGATCAAAAAACAGTTTCTGCAGAATGGTACACTACCAATTGTTTGCCACTTGTCTTGGAAAAAGTTCGAGAGAAACGACCTCGCAGTAGGATCCTCCTTCACCACGACAACGCCTCGTCGCACACCGCCAAGCGAACGATCGACTATTTGGCGACATCAAACGTTGAATTACTGGGTCACCCGCCGTATAGCCCCGACCTCGCGCCTTGTGATTTTTATTTATTTCCAAAAATTAAAGAAAAACTTAAAGGAAAGCGGTTTATGAATGCTGAAGAAGCGGTGGCTGCGTATCGCGATGCCATTGAAGAGACCCCTAAGGACGAGTGGGCAAAGTGCTTTTCCCAGTGGTTCCATCGCATGCAGCGGTGTATTGACGTCAATGGACAATATTTTGAAAATATATAATAAAACTAATAACTGGCTAATGTAATCAGTTTTTGATTTTCTAAGAACTTTCAGTTTGACCCTCGTAAATACCATGTTTTCGAAGCAGATTTATTTTACTGCTTATTTATTTAAAGTCTGTTTTGTCCTTTTTTAACAAAATACTTCATTTTAAAATAAGCCAAACAGAAATCTCACAACCTTCATATGTAACTTGTCGCTGAACACTGAAATCTTTTTAGCCGAAGAGTAATTTAATTTTATTCACTGGTATAATTTTAACTGTCAATACATTTTTTTGTGACTAGTAAACAAAAAACTTTATTTAGGTATGGGTATACAAACAGCTAATTGACATTTACAGAGACATAAAGCCAAAATAGTATTATGTAACAGATCAAAAATCCTAAATTACTGTTGAATCTAACTAGGGTAATAACGGGACGATGCTTCGTAAAATACCTAGATATTTTAGGATTGGGTTTTAGGGAATTATAAGGCAACACTGTAGCACATGTAAGTTCCACTCTTGATCTATTTGGATTTTGAAGATATTTACAAGGTTCTTACAAAATTTCACAGCAATGAAATTATTGATTCTTACCAGTGCAATCATCCTCGAAAGGTAATAAATAGGCGTAGAGTACAGTCCAGCCTTCAGCTCTCTGTGAAATAGCGGGAACTCCTCAGGAAACATGTGGAGAACCGAGTACATAGGACTGAACGTGTTCTCAGCTATGATGATGAAGAGAGCGCCTTGGACGTCCTGGATCCCTGACTGAGTTAGGCGAGCCGTGCCCAGAAAGCAGACGCCTGCTGTTAGGGCTATGGCCTGGAAGAAAAAGAAGATAAATTAAAGACCATCTTTGCACCTCTACATTGCACCTCTTGCCAAGGATTACCAAAAAATACATTTTTGTTTGATTTTCGAACGAAGTTAATAGGAGAAAGGTTTCAAAATAGAACCCTTAGTTTGGGCTTAAAAGCGAAGAGCATTCACTTAAAAATGATTCTTATGCTCGTTGCAACATTAGTACGGTGCACTATCGTTCTTTAACTGCAACCATAGCCAACCATTGTACCACAAAATATACAATTGTGTGATACTTCCTTATATTTGTGTGTGTTCTGTGGGTTAGGTACTTGGATGAATGTTAGGTGCCTACTTGTCGTTAGTTGGTCTTGTGAGCAACCACTAAAGCGGTCTGATGGAACATACAAGTGGGCATTTCTTCAGAAAGTGTTCTTCGTGTCACCTTCGTGGCGAAAATTTATACTGATATTATTCAAATGAAAAAAATACTGCTTTAAAGAAGCTATCAAACTGTAACAAAATCTTCATGTTCATGAAAATCGGTTCATTATTCATGTAGATATTTAATATTGAAATTTCGTCAGCCACGAAAGTTACTCACCGAGACACGAAAGTTACGCAGCGTCTTTTTGGATAGATAATTCGGTAATAAAAGTATCAATTACTTAAATTATTACCTCATATTGAACTTTATACATAACTAAATACTGCATTTATTATACTTGCTGCGAAATGGATAATTTGTCATAACATAAATTGAATGTTATTATCGGTTCATTAGCCTTTGCAAACTTACAAACATCATAATAATAAAAATCTAAGTACATATACTTAATGTGACTGGTTATTTTACAGCCATGAGTATCATCATGAATTTAAATGAAGATGAGACAAAAAGTAATGTGTTTAGGTATTACATATATTTTTTAAAATTCATGATGAACACTAACATAAGAATAGCTTATATTACCTTCGATATTGCTACTATACCAAATTATTTACGACTATCTGATACCAAATTATTTACGAGTATCTGATATAACAACACTGTCGCAAGTGCCATGATCACAGGGTACCTAAAACTGTTGGGAGTGTGCTGTTATTTGCAGACTTATTGGTCTACCCTCCTTCTTCATTTATTGCACTCATTTGCGGTATTACTTACCTCAAATTCACTGTTTACTCGCATTTGTCCTCGACACATAACACTGACAGTATCTGCCAGCGATAGGATAGTTTATTAAATTTTACGGTTTCACACTTTTAAATCAATAGTATTTTGACATTCGACAATTTAAACCCATACTCACGATGGAATTTTTAGTGTTTTGTAACCTAATCACTTCCTTGACAAACCTTGGTAAGTATTCTCATTCTGTCCAAATTATCTGGGGTTGTAAAGTTAAGCGAAGGTACGTGGTATCAAATCTGTAGCAATCAACTCTTTACCCTCCAAAGTAGTGCCTCAAATTACATATAGGTAACCTTGCATTTTAGCAGTTATATTTGCCGGATATTATGAGAAGAGTCAGAACTTATTTTCAAAGTCAAATGCATAAATTATTCCCCTCATAAACTTTACAAGCAACAAATTAGTCTTCCAGATATTTTTCTTGCCTGGTGTGAGAATATTTACTAGCTGCGGGATCATAGCTGTAAGAGCGTTCAAAATACGACCTTTTCTTATCCAATTAAGAATTAAACTATTTCTTTAAACACCAGACGTCACGCACTTATTGTCAAACCTTGGAGGTATAGTATCAGTTTTATTGTATTTATCCCGTGAAACAAACTCATGATTTACAGTCTTTATCTAGTAGCCTCAAAGAAGACTCTTTTAACGGTTTAGTCGACAATTTAGCCATGCCGCTTGGTTGATTAAATAAAGACAACTGGCATAAACTGCCATCATTCTTATTAGTGGCAAATAATTATTTTCAAGGTTTGTTTTTGTGATATTCATTATTTTCTCATGTAAACAACACAAATTGGGGTAATTAAGAATAATGCACGAAAATTAATTAATTAATGAGTATGCTTTTTTAGAGTAACTTATTATGATTACTTTACGCTGTTATATAATTAGTAAATAGATTGATCAGGCGATTCAAAGCCGAATGAAAATCAATATTTAAGACGTCATGTTCTACATAATTTTCTAGTAAGCTACATTATTTCTATAAATCATAACTGTGCCTCTGGAAACTGTCTTAGTAGAAAAAATCAAGAATAAAACGTTAAGGCGGTTATTTTAACCGCATTTACAAACCATAAAATATAATTTCTAATGAGATCAGTACACTTTGATAACCTTTCGTGGTATGATTTATAACTTTCGTGGGTAATTGACCACGAAAGTTGTGCCACGCAAGTCACGAAAATTTTACATTTTCAGAAATATTAAATTAAGTAAGTAACGCTTATGTTATCTAATCAGCTCAAATGAATCTTGACTATGAGTTTTATGATTCAATAGTAGACATTTATTCGTAACGCTGACTTATAATCTTAAAACATCACCCATGAAGGGTCACATGAACTAGGGTCTGAAGAAAAAAAATAAAAAGCAAGGGGCTGTAATAAGCTATATCATTGCTGTGAGATATTAATTTGTCTTCTATTGGTGTTTTAACGCGTCTGAAGTTTCTGCGGACCTTTGGTTTGTGTCGATAGGTTGAACCTTTTTGAAGTTATGAGCATTTATGTGTCACATTTTCGGAAATGCTAAAATCGTGTGACCGACACAAAATGAATTATATTAAATTTGAATCTAATGACGGATTTTTTCCACCTCAATATAACTTATCCTGACTATATGTCCAATTTTTTGATATATATAATATTATTATAATGTAAAAGCTCAGCAAGTTATAAGTGTTTAAACTGAGCGTCAACTCAGTGTGACGCGCGAAGAACAGCAGTTTTACTCCCGATTCCGATGGTAAAATATTTTTTCCTACAAAACTATAAATATTATTACACATTTCAAAGTGAATTTATATAGATAGATACATGATAAAACATACAAAATTTATTCTTAAACTAAACATTGAATATGTTTGGAATTACAAACGTGTGACCATCAAAAAACGGTGCTCAAATAATGGCCCAAGTACAAACAAGCAAGTTTTCAAAAACTTATGTTTTCACCGGCCATGACTTCAGTTCAAACGCTTTTTTGGAAATAGGTACGGATTTTAGGGCCCAAAAGATAAGGAGACATGATTCGGCCCTTTCAGGGCACATTTATTTTTATTTTATTTTTCACTGTACATTTGACGTTCATAAGTGGCATATTGTGTCCTAAATTGAATAATTTTTTTTTTAGATAACAGAATTAATAATTCTTACATATCTACACTTCTTGTAGCCGGAATATTAGAATTTTAAAACTAATAGTTTCCGTTACGTAAAAAAAACTTACAAGTTTCTGAAATATCCTTATAAATTGCACTCTTGGGTCTCTGATGATGATGAGCAGGTACCGGTAGACTAGCCATAAGATCTTTGTGAAGAAGAATGGTGCTTTGAAATTATCTTGCTTGATTTTCTTGGACTCCTGAAACAGTTAAAAAAAAACTGAATTAGTAAGTCAAAAAATACGGGTCCATCGCGTAACTTGAACCGCGACGAAAAACCTCCCAACCTTAATGACGATTAACTTCCAAAGTAAGAAGTTATTATACTGAGTAAACATATATTAGGTAATTAAGTAACTACATAAACATATTATTATAGTTTCGTTTTATATGTTGACTACTTCAAAGAATACTGATTGAGCAGTATATTTATTTATGCGTAGGAAAAACATAGAATAAAACATTATTTTACGGATACGTTTCGCGAATATTTATTAAATGTCACGACGTTAGAACACTTTACAGCGTTTGGTTGAAATTAGACGTGTTTGAAAAAGTCGGGATAAAATTTATTTAAAACTCGCTTAAAGTATCCGATAAATAGTATTTTATTCCATGAGTAACATTCGCGTAAACTTCAGAAAGAAGTACGTAGGAAATATATTAAAAACATACGAAAAACTGTTCAAAAGTTTTTAGTTACTTTTGTCAATATAAAGAATTAGCAACATAATTCAGCTACACTAAACTACACGGAAAAAACAACTGATGGCACATCAACAAACCTCATCCTCATTATCCATGAGGTGGAACTCCAAGTGAATCTCCATGTCCAGTTCCTTAGCAGCGTCACTGACAGCATATCTATCGCATATGCTCTTGATGGCCTGTCGTGATGCGGCTTCCGACCCTGGGGTCAGCGCCAGGACCTTGATAAAGTAGTCTGTGGGGTTGTAGGTGAGCGGGCAGTGGTAACCTAGGCTGGAATTGCAAAGAAAATGCATAAGTATGAGAATATTGCCTGTTGTAAATTGCCTAAGATTTGTATGGAATAAATAAGGGCCTACACTTACGTCTAATCCAATATTTAAAATGTCAACTCATTTAAAAACCTTCTTTTTCAAATATAAAGAAACTGACACAACCTTCGTTTTTAGAGAACTGCTATCCCGCAAAAAAATTTATCATAGTTTAGACACATCCAAAACATTACTTTATTGCAGGTGCCACAAGACCCATAGACCTTCAGTAGACAGAGCTGAAATGGTTAGCTTAACTTTTATTGTATATTCTCCTCCTAGGTTCTATGTAACTATTTAGAAATTATGACGTTGATATATTCTATCAGCCAATACTCGATTTCTAGAAAATGTTACCATGATGGAATGTAAATACTCAAAAACTTTCTGTTTAATTTTGCGTTTTAAATTTTTACTACCAATGGACATAGGTACTATACTCGTAAAGTCGGTTTCTTTTTGCTTGTTGAATATTGTAAACAATCTTGACATTCCTGTTTGCAGAAATAATGCATTTTAAAATAAGTAATACTGGAAACTCACCAACTACCTCTGTTGTGGGTGAGTTTTCAGTCTCATTGCTAAACCATTCATTACCTATTAATAACTGTGTAATGCACTGAGATCTTTTAAAATCCAACGGTAAATAATAATTCTCGTCTCGTTATTTAAAAAGTCATAAAAAGATTGTTTACATTATTCGACTTATATACCAAATCCTAAGTTGTGACAACATCATCGGAAAGTAGGTTCACATTACAACATCGTGAATCAATTTGAGATGATCCATTCTTAGAAGTGAGGATGTTGCATTGAGGGCACCGAGTGCACTGCTCCAGATAATTCTAATGGTCAGACAATTGCATTCTGCATCTATTGAGTTATTAGTTTATTACGGTTATTATTCTACTATGCGCATGCAATGTCATAGATATCAAGAACCTAATTTACTAGCCACGGACGTCAAATCAATGACTTCAGTCGGTAACCTCTGATATTGAAATCTACGTAGCTTAACTACATGGACTTACTTTAAAGATTTTAGTTACTTGAATGATTTATTAGTACGAACTTAGGTACTTAAGAAAACTCCGAGTGCGATTTGATCGTATTGTTACGAGACGCCAGTTATACGCCTGGAAGAGACACGTTTCAGATACAAATACGATTTGTATTTAAGTATCAACATATCAGCTGGTTTTCAATATCAGGAGTTTTTAAAACAAACAAACCTTATTTCGAGTTGCTTTTCAAAGAAACTCAAAGCATCAGTGGCATTTCCCGCAAAACCCACCCTTCCGTCAGCCAGAAGCACTAGTCTATCGAGCAGTGACAGTCTGGTGGATGGTGCATATGACGGTCTTCCCCTGCACCGCACTGGTTCGGCGGAGTAGTATTGTAGTCGGGTCTGGCCATAGCTGTAGTAGAGAAATATAGTTATCGATACCAAACAAGCTTACCTTTCAAAGAAATTCAAAGCACCAGATGCATTCCCCGCGAACGCAACCCTCCCTTCAGCCAGCAGCACCAGTCTATCAAACAACGCCATCAGCTCTGAAGAAGGTTGGTGGATGGTGCATATGACCGTCTTCCCTTGGGCTGCACTGGCTCGGAGAAGAGTCATCAGCTTTTGGGCTGAAGATGAGTCCAGACCTGTTGTTGGCTCGTCGCAGAATAACAGGCCTGGGTCTGTCAATAGCTGTTGAAGAAAATTGTTTTGTCAATGCTGATATTCCTCGGGGCGTATTGTGATTCAACCTAATTATTTCAATTTCCAGGCAGTTTAATTCCAACGCGGTGTAAACGATTATCATCAAAATATTAATATTTTAATTATTATTATAGTATGAATATTAATATTTACGTTGTTATTTTATAATAATATCCATCGTTAATATAAAGCTAAATCGCAATATGAATTGCTAATTTGGCAGAAAAGCAGAGCTGCTTACTGTCAAAGCTGCTCGCATAATACAGACCTTGAAATTTTGTAGGTACTTTACATAAGTTTGGAGTGATTGTTGAAAAGGATAATAATTCGATATACATATAAAAATCATTGTTTATTTTTATTTTTTATTGATAGGTGAAAAGCGGCATCGTGTTAGATTCGATACACTGAAATGCGGAATACTTGATAGTAAACCTGTGGAAAACTACTCGTAACGTAACTTAATCTTAGTGCAAGAATACTTCGGAAACTGATTCAGAACGGATTACAGCGGTTACGCGCTCCAAAGCTTATTCCTTTCTTTGCTCGTTACTAACATAAACATCTTCTTCATGGCCTAAAAGTATGACACGGAGAGAATGCTTTTAGCACTAAGTTCACCTTTTATAAACTTTTATCTGTGCAATATTCTTTAAAAATAATACGTATCTTTAGAGAATTTTTACTTACTTCCGTAGCAAACGCTAGCCTCTTCCTCTCTCCTCCTGAGAGAGTCTTGTGGCCGTCCAGTCCCCCTATCCTGGTGTACCTCGCCCCATACAGAGCCAGCTGTCTCAGGAGCTGGTTCACCCTTCTTTTTCGCGCCAATGAGGAGGTCCGACGGTCCATGCGCAGGCGAGCCTGAATAGACAAGATAGCATCATATCAGTTGAGACTGCAGTAAAATAACTGGCCATTTATAATTAAAAAGTTAAGTTATGAAACAAGAGTTTCAATTTTGAACACTAAAACTGGTATAAATCTTTAAAATTTATCGTCAGATAATTTAAGCTAGCTAGAGGCTTTAACCTTTGCAAGGTCAAGGCAGTTTCGTCACCTACAGTCTTGCACGAAATCACCGCGTAGTAACATGCATCCTTTGGAGCAATTGATCCATTGTCCAATTGACGAAGTGTGAAGTTTGGACACTCTCCTAAATAGTAAGTTAAACCAGTAACTACCAGTTACTATTCAACACAATCGCTTAAAATTAAAATTATTTTTAAACAATAGACTTATGTCGCACTCTACGTAAGAAGACATATGCCCTCGCTTCACTAAGAATAGTAATAATCGTTTGCGATATTTAAAACACGTTTTGATTATTCCCAAAACTAGATTGCTCGATGCCTAATACTCGAAACTAGTTAAATGAGATGGTCAGAGCACTACTTTAAAGATTATTTAGATACTAGCGGTCCCCCGCGACTTCGTCCGCGCGTTTTGAGTTTGCTCCCTCCCCTCCCGTCGCTGCGTGATGTTTTATATCCTAAAGCCTTTCTCAATAAATAAGCTATCTAACACAGAAATACTTTTTCAAATCGGTTCAGCAGTTCCTGAGATAAGCGCGTTAGAACCAACAAACTCTTCAGCTTTATAATATAATTAGCGCAAGCGCACGTTGTACTTAAGCTGCGAACATTATTTTGGTGCGGAGTTATGTTAAAACTGTGATAGCTCCTAAGATATTTATTGGAATCAAATGATATAAAGGGCAACTTTGTTCTAAATGAAATGCTCGTGATGATGAATGTATTTATTTTGATAAGAATAAATACCTGTGTGTATAATACACCTCTAAAAATGATGCATTATTTTTTAACCGACTTCAAAAAAGGAGGAGGTTATCAATTCGACTGTATGTTTTTTTTTATCATTATTTTTTTTTTGTATGTATGTTACCTCATATCTCAGTCGTTTGTCAACCGAATCGAAAAATTTTTTCGCCTACTTAGAGGATGTACCTTCTAGTTGGTCCCATTTTTTCCATTTTGAGATCTGATGATGGGATCTTGGTGTAATCGAGGGAAACCCTTAAATTTTAAAGGCACGTATAGTGTTTCTTTACTAAAATCTTAATTTTGACGTGTTGTTACGTCTGATAGTCAACATCTTGTGGGGCTGAGCTGATGGTGGAACTCCTTGACGCTTAGGAGTTCAGTAATTATAACGACGGAACTTATGATAGGTAATTTGTAGCTTCTTAAATAATAGAATCAAAAGGTGCAACTCCCCCTCCCCCCTCTTATGTAATCACTAAAAATGAAAAAATAAAATAAACTTTGAAAAAAGTAAAAACCGACTTCAAAACCAAAATGCACTAAAAAGTCTTAAATAAACTCTTCACCATTGAAAGGAAAGGAATCCGTTTTAGGCAAACAATTTCTTTTTGGAGTCGGTGCCATCACTTTGACCATCAAGCAATCACAGCACCGACTCCAAAAAGAAATTGTTTGCCTAAAACGGATTCCTTTCCTTTCAATGGTGAAGAGTTTATTTAAGACTTTTTAGTGCATTTTGGTTTTGAAGTCGGTTTTTACTTTTTTTAAAGTTTATTTTTTACAAATTTATTAACATAAAAAAGGTTGTAGTAAGTCAACCATAAAAGATAGACTTATGCTGTCGCGGACTTTATTATAGAACTCTTAATGCTGAACAATCTTGTCATACATGACTTTTGTGTAACTTTAGCGGTTTCCGCAGCGTACGCAGCGGAAGCTCTCAAAAGGAATATCTTTCTCCCGTTTTCGCAACATTTTTCATTGCTGCTGTGGTCTTGTGAGTCGTATCTTTATATTATATAGCTTAAAGCCTTCCTCGATAAATGGACTATCTAACATAAAAATAATTTTTCAAATCGGGCCAGTAGTTTCTGAGATTAGCGCGTTCAAACAAACAAACAAACTCTTCAGCTTTATAATTTTAGTATAGATTTACCATGATAGTGAGGTGTTCAATGACGGTCAGGTTCTCCACAAACAGCTCGTCTTGATGCATGTAGCCGCTTTCCTTGTGCATAAAATCACCAATTGGTAGACCGTTCATTGCTATTTCTCCATCTGTCACTGTTCCCACTGGCAACAAAAAAAATAGAATAATAGTTAGTTTCTGAAACAAGTATACAAGATGCATTGGTCATATCTTTGACCCTTTACACACTGCAACTCACGCTATGAACAGATTTCATTTAGCATCGATGCAGTCGCGCGTTAGCATCGATGTAGAAGCGCGTCTGCATCGATGCTAAAAGACGCTGTGGGTAAAGGGTCTTTGGCTAGGTAGCTTGTGAACTCTAAACTAAAAGAATTTTCTATTTTCTCATAGTTGCCTAGGTAACTATTTCAATATTGAAATTTACCTGGACTTCGGTGTGCTAAAGCTGTCATTAAAGTTGTTTTTCCAGCACCACTGAAACAAACACGAGCTAGTTATCGCCAAAACTCTACGGATCACGTTTTTCAAGGGAAGCTACGTGACGAAGGCAAATACATTTATTATAATACTCTGGGCTTATTTTACCAACGTCAGACAAGACTTATCCAGCTGAATAAGTATAAATCGACCGATTATAAATGACATTTACATAAATGATGATTGCTGACAAATTGGTGACGCTTTCAAATTAGGCGTATTGTATTTTATTCGACGAATATTCCTTATCGGACGTTGGAAAAATGAGGCCTAAGATATCCTATCTTAGGATATACATATATCTTCAAAGAGAGCAATATGTATCCTATATTTGTTATTTAATCGCGTGACATAGTTATCTTGTTACGCTCTGTTTAGCCTCACACACGTGTTGCATATATTCGAATGTAAGAAAGTAACGTCACGTGCTCAAAAATTTACCTACGACTAGTTATTTGTTCTTCCAAATGATATAAACCCAGCCATGTCTAGATATTGGTCTAGAATTGTAGAATTAGTTGCAAATTATTAAGTTCGAAAACAACGCAAACGAGTTGTTGATAAATCAGCAATATATTGAGTGAGATCAATTTCCTCTAGCTAGACCACAGTGAAAACAGCGGTAACCACATAACAGTAAATCCCGCGCAAATATGTGCTGAAGGTTCTAGGCAAATCTTGTAAGACGAAACCTGTGGTCGGGTTATTAATAAAAGTAGTTAGCCATTCCGCTAGAATGGGTTGAATGCGGTAGATTCCAGAAAACCGCGACATCTGAACCTTCATAAGAAGAAAGTACCGTTCGAATACCATTAAATAACCATAAACCTAAATAAATATCAATAGTAGCTATAAACATTGTATGATGTGGAATGCTTACCTTGGTCCCATCAGAGCCACCAACGTTCCAGGTTTTGCTATGCCGCTGACTGAAACAAAAGTAACAGGTGAAAAAGTTTAGAAAACTCTATGTAATAAGAACAAGAAGCGTGTATCATATATTCATTACACACCTCGTACCAGTTTTCCCTGTTCTTAATGAACCAATTGACACTTGGTGTAATTTGCTGTCACCTAAAGTTTCTAATGGCTGGTGCGTAAGTATAGAACTGCTGAGGCGATGATCATGCGGTCGGTTATTTCGTTAAATGAGACACATTAGCGGGTCGTACCCGTTTTGACGAGTCTTAGAATCTTACCGCTGTCACGTGCTGTTAATTTTGTGATAGCTTATAGTGGACACGTTTCTAAGGTAGGGCAGCGGCGTCATCGCCACGTATCCTCTTACCATTGTTAACGAGTCTCGACAAACGTGCAGGACAGCTGTGCGGGAGTCGGCCCCAGCACTACCTCCACCTCAGAAAATAGTGGCTCGTTCTTGTAGTAACTTAATTTAAATCTGGACCACCAGCCAATTACAACACGTGAGAGCAGAAAAAATAGCAATCATTTGCATCACATCTATCGTAGTTCAAGAACTTTAGACTTTAGATGCTCCAACGCACAAGTGGAATCGGACGAAGGCTGTCGCGTGTTCTGTTGTCATATTATAGTGACCTCAGGGAACAGTGGTTCGTTCTTAAATAGTAACTAACTTTGATATTGTCATTAGTTTGGTTCAATCTAGTTCACCAACCAATCACAACAACACTTGACAGTTAATAGTTGAAGTTGACGTTAGGCTGGCTGCAGGCTGCAGCCACAGCAGACGGTTTCCGCCGTCACATGCTCTGATTGCTTATCGACTATAAGCCATCAGAGCAATGTGTCGACACATCGCGACGGGAACCCGGCATTCGTCGTCGAACCAATGTTGAAAAGCCGCGGAAACATCAACGGCGGCTTTCATACTGGCGTCGTCGCCACACAGTAGGTTATAGTACATAGTTACCTTATTGACTCTTACCATTATTACCCTTACCATTATTGACGAGTCTCTTCAACGTGCCGCCTTTCATCCTCACGTGCACGCTGAGGTCCCGCCACACCAGCGTGCAGGGCAACTGCGCAGGAGTCGGCCCCAGCACCTCTTCCACCTCAGGGAACAGCGGCTCGTACTTCGCCCGAGTCAGTTTGGTCACCCCATCGGAGTATAGTATATCGGAGGGTTTAAGCTCCTGTGTAAAGATACATACAGTTATTGGAGAATACAGTTTTCCAGCTCTACATTAGATAACGTTAAACTCTTGTTACGCGTGTAGTAATGAATTAAGGATATTTGAGAAATTTGAAATTGTAACGGTAACGCGAATAACGATAACGAAAAAGTACTGTTTTTAGGGTAGCGTAGCTGAATGGCAATGGGTTCCTTTTTTACCATTTATAGATTCGTGAAGTTCCCCCCCCCCCCCTAACTTTTTAACGAAGTAAGTTATGATATTGAAAAAATAAATGCATTACGCAGTACTTTACACATTCTTGTACTTTTTGAGATATAGCAGCTTTTCAACAACCGCAAATATAACTTTATCTTTCATACAAAAACTATGAAAAACAAAATAGGAGTTTTTTACGATTCCAAGTGTCGCCTGAAACCGGACGAATCGTTTGATAGACTTCAAATGGCATTTATGCATGAAAGCCCCTCCGAGGCCATTGGGTATCGTTGGTATTACGAATTCAAGCGCGGTCGACCAACCTTGGGGGATGAAGAACGAAGCGCTCGCCCTTTGCCGGCTATTACGGAAGAAGTCGTGCAAGCATTGAAAATTTTAATCCAAGATAATAGGCGAATTACGTTTCAGAAGATTCAGCACATATTGAAGATTGGATCGGAAAGCGTTCACGTGATTCTACACGGGCATCTTCGCGTGAGGAGGATAGTATTAAGCTACGTGCCGCACAACCTCACCTACGCTTAGAAGCAGGCCTGGGTGTAATGGTGTCGTGATATGCTGAACAAGTTTCAAACAGGCTCGTTTTGGCGTGATTACAACATCGTTACATGTCCAGGATTTATCAAAACGATCTAAGCGCATGTCGACAGTTTGGGTATTTCAAAATGAACTAACGTCTACCAAAGTGAAACGATCTCGGAACGGGGGGTAGATTTTCATCGCCGGCTATTTTAATTTAACGCACCATCAACACCGAATAGTACACAAACAAATGTTTACCAAAAGTTTTCTCTGTTGTGTGTGAGCAACAAATAAAAAAAAAAGTAAAAGTAAAAACATTTATTTGCCAGAGTACAGTACATTTGTGGTGAAAAAATAATAATATTACAAGCCCAGTGCACTCAACCATACAATGGTATGCAAATAGTGTGTGAAAGCTAACATTACAAAGGTACAACATAGTTTGGTTAATTTAATTGTAATAACAGATTTGATTAAATAGGTATGTCATAACATAATTACAATTATTTATTTTTAATTTTAAATTCCATAAATTCCTCAACACTATAGAAGCAATGTTGCCTATAGAAACAAATTGTTTTTGTCAGTGAATACTTTGATGTCATCCGGAAGATTATTGAACAATACAATACACATATTAAAAACATTTTTCTTATATATTTGTTTGTGACAAGAAGGGTGGTACAGTCGGTTCATTATCTTAGCTCTAGTTTGTCTTTCATTCACATCCATTCGTTTTTTAAAATATTCTGGATGAGAGATCACAAACAGACACATATCCCTAATGTACATTGATGGTAGGGGTAGTATATTAAGCCTTTTGAAGAGTGGCTTACAGCTGTCATCAAACATGGCATTACAATAGCACGAACGCACTTCTTCTGGATTATAAACACTCTCTCTACATCAACAGAATTTCCCCATATTATAAGCCCGTAGCTTAGTACTGATGAGACATAGCCGTGGTAAGCTGTCATGGCAGCTTCGAATGAAACTGTTTGTCTCAATTTTTTTAATGCAAAAATAAATCTATTCAATCGACAACAAACTTGATCTACATGATCCTTCCAATTAAGGTGTTTATCGATAGTGATACCAAGAAATTTATGATTATTTACCATGTCAACAATTTGGTTTTCGTGTCTAATTTGAAGAGGAATCGGCGGTGAATTATACGATGAATATTGAATCAGTTTGGTTTTATTTACGTTAATTTTAAGGTTATTTTTGCTCATCCAATTGATAGTCTCGCTAAGCACCTTGTTTATAACTGATTCAAAGGTTTGTCTAGTTTTACATTTAATAATTAAAGTAGTATCATCTGCAAAAAGAATTGTTTCTTGGCTGAGAGATTTGGGTAGGTCGTTTATGTAAATTAAAAACAGTAGAGGCCCAAGAACGCTGCCTTGAGGAACTCCACTACTGTTAACTTTGAGTTAGGACCGGAAAGTTTGTTTGGTCAGTTTGTTATCCGATTCAATTATTTTTGTAATTTCTGTACATTGTTGTCTGTTTTTTAAATAACTCTCGACCCACTCTAGAGCCTTGCCTCGAATCCCGTACACACTTAGTTTCTCTAATAGCAACGAGTGGTTAACAAAATCAAATGCCTTACTCATGAGCGATTGAACACTGGCACTCAAGCGATTGAACACTGGCACACACCGCGCTCAAAACAAGGGACTTATTAAACAGCACGCTAGTCAAACTCCTGGGTCTCCCCCCCTAACAGCCCTGATCTAGCACTGTTTGACTTCTTTTTATTTCTAAGATATAAAAAATTCAGCTCAGAGGGATACAATTTTCATCGCCGGAAGATGCGCTGGCTGCTTTCGAGCAGGCTAAACGAGGTGTCTTCGGCGAACTGGAAAGTGTTTTTTTTTAAACTGGTTCAGACGTATGAATCTTCGTATAAAGGCTGATGGAGAGTATTTTGAAAAGATTTAATAAAAAATTATGTACATGTAAAACTTATTTTTTTGTGTCGCAAAACTTTCTGAGTGACCCATGTACATTGCGGGTATGATTTATTTTGTAAGAAGAAACAATTATTTATTTAAACTTTCTATAATTGATTACTGGTTATTTAAAGGATATTTAAATAATTGTTCCCATTACTGGCCACACCCTTTATAGTCTTTGTTAAAACTGTATAGTCATAAAAATGGTTCTATTATTTATCAAAAGATATTGGGCTCTAAAATTCTTATTTTAAATATAAATATTTTAAAGCCTGTTTATTCTTTAGTATTAATGTTTGATAAAAAGGTCACATTCTGTTAATTTTAAGCAAATCTATGTTAATTATTAAAATAAGATTTAAAATAGTTATTTAAATAATTTGAATAATACTACCGCTTATAAGTGGACTAATTAGGTGTATTTAAATTGTAAATATGGAAAGATCTATAAGATATTTTGCTAAGATGATCACTAACTACCCATAATCTAATTTCCATTTGTTTTAAAAACAATTCTTAAATAGTTGGACATAATATTTTACTTATGTACGAGGGTCAAACTGAAAGTTCTTAGAAAATCAAAAACTGATTACATTAGCCAGTTATTAGTTTTATTATATCTTTTCAAAATATTGTCCATTGACGTCAATACACCGCTGCATGCGATGGAACCACTGGGAAAAGCACTTTGCCCACTCGTCCTTAGGGGTCTCTTCAATGGCATCGCGATACGCAGCCATCGCTTCTTCAGCATTCATAAACCGCTTTCCTTTAAGTTTTTCTTTAATTTTTGGAAATAAATAAAAATCACAAGGCGCGAGGTCGGGGCTATACGGCGGGTGACCCAGTAATTCAACGTTTGATGTCGCCAAATAGTCGATCGTTCGCTTGGCGGTGTGCGACGAGGCGTTGTCGTGATGAAGGAGGATCCTACTGCGAGGTCGTTTCTCTCAAACTTTTTCCAAGACAAGTGGCAAACAATTGGTAGTGTACCATTCTGCAGAAACTGTTTTTTGATCCTCTAACACAATTGTTGCGAAATGACCTATCCTTCCAAAGAACGAGGCCACCATTTTTTTTCCCGCACTTCGATCTCTCTTCACTTTAATTGGCAACTCCTCGAAAGGAAACACCCACTGAGCAGATTGTCTTTTGGCTTCAGGATCATAACAGTAAATCCAGCTTTCGTCACCTGTTAGTATGTCGAACACAGCATTTGAGTCACCTCCGTTAAATCTTTCAATCATTTTACGGCACCAATCCACACGATGGAGTTTTTGAGCCTTAGTCAAATTATGAGGTATCCACCGGGCGCAAAGCTTCCTGACCGCTAAATGTTCGTGGAGGATTTTGTGCACTTGACTCATACCGATACCTAAGCTTGTCCGAATCTGCTGATAGGTCACTCTTTTGTCAGTCTCTATCATACGCCGCACAACACAGATGTTATTTTCAGTCGTCGCCGTAGAAGGCCGTCCCTCACGTACATCATCAGTGAGATTAGTGCGACCACGTTTAAACTCATTAAACCAGTTGTAAACAGTCGCACGAGATGGGGCTTCATCGTGAAAGGCCAATCGTAGTCTATCATAACTTTCTTGTTGACTTAAATGACATCGAAAGTCATAAAAAATTATTGCACGAAAATTTTCTCGTGTTAAATTCATGTTGACGTGACACAGACAATTTTCAATTTGCCGCCAAATCGTAAAACAAATGACAAATGAATGAAATATATACTCAGTAATATTGGCAAAGAGTTCTTTTTTCAAATTTTAGAATATTTTTTTTATTATATTGTTTATAAGTGGCCAGTTCTAAGAACTTTCAGTTTGACCCTCGTAAGTACCTATATTTTTCACGTTACTATCATAAGTAAATCATAATTATTTTTAAATATTTTTAGAAGATTAAGTATAAACCTATGCACATTAGTTACAATACCCGACAAGATCATTTAGTATTTTGCCCTTCATATAACTTTAAGACATTTGTAACACTTAATGGCAATAAACATTTTTGACTTTGACTTTGACTCGTGAGTGTGTTTTAAGCTACGAGTACTATGCTAGTTTGGTTGGTACTAACTATGTTTATAGTAATAATTGCATAGGTATCTACATAAAAATGGGGCATTAGAGGAAAAAAACAAATTCAAGTGTATAGAGATATATGCAACTCTAAACTTAGAAATGTAGACTTTCCATGTGACTTTCAAGAGTGTGCGAATTCGTATTGTTGTAATGACCTTCATAAAAATGTAATCGATTACTTGTATACGACGATTATAGACACTATGAGTCAGGCTGCAATTGTCACGTGTGAAGATTCGAAGCCGAAAGGGCGGAGGAATCTGGCCGGCTGGAATAAGCATGTGGCTGACGCTCACCGGATTGCCAAGCTAAAGTTTAACACTTGGGTGCTTTTTGGAAAACCTACTGGGGGGCATATTTTTAGTGATATGAAGGAAAGTCGAAAAATTTTTAAATCTAAGTTGAGGTGGTGTCAAGGCCACCAGGAACAAATAATAATGGATCTGGTGGCTGAACATCACCACAATAAGGATTTCCCTAACTTTTGGAAGACCACAAACAAAATGAGTGCAAAACCTGGTATTCCGGTTAGCGTAGATGGATTCTCTAGCCCCACTGATATAGCTAACATGTTTAGGGATTATTTCACTGTGCAATCGCCTTTAGGGCCTCCTAGCCGAGTGGTAGGTGCAGGGACTCATGGTCTGGCGATCTCAACCGTGATCACGGCCAAGGACGTGAGGTTAGCCATTAATAAAATGATGAGAGGCAAATCACCTGGCCGCGATGGGCTTAGCATTGAGCATTTACGCCACGCTGGCGTTCATCTGCCCCGTGTGCTCGCAATGTTTTTCAGTCTCTGCATCAATCACTCGTACCTACCGCCTGGAATGATGGAGACTCTGGTGGTGCCTATTATCAAAAATAAAACGGGTGACGTGTCGGACAGGTCCAACTATAGGCCTATCTCTCTGGCCACTATCGTGGCGAAGGTGCTTGACAGTGTGCTCAACTCAATCTTAATCCAACATGTAAAACTCTGTGACGCTCAGTTTGGTATCCGGCCTGGGCTCTCAACCGAGACGGCTATTCTCAGTTTGAAGCACACTGTCAGGTACTACACCGATAGAAGCACACCTGTGTACGCTTGTTTTTTGGACCTGTCCAAAGCGTTCGATCTCGTGTCTTATGACCTGCTGTGGGACAAAATGCTGAACACAGGTCTACCACCGGAGGTGGTCCATCTTTTCAGGTACTGGTATCTGAACCAGATGAACCGCGTGAGGTGGGGGGGGGGGGGAACTGTCGGAGCCATGCAGGCTGGAGTGCGGGGTAAGACAAGGTGGCTTGAGCTCGCCCTTAATTTTCAGCCTGTATGTGGATGGACTAATAGGGCGCCTAAGCAGCATGCCTGTCGGATGCTATGTTGATGGGGTTTGTATAAACAACATCAGCTACGCTGACGACATGGTGTTGCTTGCCCCCTCGGTAGGTGCGCTCCGGGAGCTCCTCAAGACCTGCGAGTCATACGCCGCCTCACACGGTCTCATTTACAACGTTAAAAAAAGCCAGTACATGGTCTTTAAAGCGGGTACCAAGTGCCCATCTTTTATACCACCCATTACGTTAAATGGCGATGAAATGGACAGAGTTTCTCAATTTAAATACCTCGGGCACTGGGTCACCGACGACTTGAAAGACGATGTCGACATCGAACGGGAGCGCAGAGCGCTGTCGATAAGAGCGAATATGCTGGCTCGAAGATTTGCTAAGAGTACGAAGGCAGTCAAAATAACGCTTTTTAAAGCATACTGCACTTCACTGTACACTGGCAGTCTTTGGGTCAGATATACTCAAAGATCGTACAGCGCTCTGCGAGTCCAATTTAACAATGCTTTCAGGATATTGCTGGGGCTGCCTCGTTTTTGTAGTGCGTCGGCCATGTTCGCAGAGGCACGTACAGATAGTTTCGCGGCCATCATCAGAAAAAAACAAGCATCTCTGATGTTAAGGGTGCGTGACAGCTCTAACAGTATACTGAAAGTCATTGCTGGTCGACAACATGTCTGTCCCTTAATGTGGCATATAAGTCAAAATACATGTTCCAAATTAGTTATTAGGTACTAACATAGTGTGTAAGATGCGTTGTTTACTAACCCTACTTGGATCTTTTGTTGTCTCATTCAATAAATAAATAATAATAATAAAAAATAATTAGGAGCCTTAACACTACAGGCGTATTGACGGAATTCCTTTTTCGTAGTAGCCCCTTTGGTATCTACAGAAATGTGTTGTAGTTTTAAGAATCTCACTTCCATGAGCACACTGTTTTACGAGTATTACAAGCTTTTATTAAAGTTGCGATTATTGTTTGTTTGGGTTGTATCTTGCAACTTAATTTTGAACCAGTTATCTTCAACCGACTGCGCTGAAGTTTGAAATACACGCTTAGTTAAGATGGCAATGCATGGTTAGCTATGTGATGTCATTCTTCAATTCAATATTGTACGCTAGTATTATTTTCCATACTACCATAATATTGGTATCAAATAAAAAGGCTTGCAAACACGAAAATAATGGTTAACTAAAATTATATTAACTGAATCTTTATTTAAGTTACCAAAAATTATAAAAATAAACCTGTATGTATGGACCTATTACACAATTTAAATTAAATGAAAGCTTGTCGCGAGATGTTCCTGTATCTAACTGGTTATGATACAAAATTAAGTGAATTGACATACGAAATAAAATGTTTTTATGAAAATTGGCAAATCAATATAGCGACAAGCTTTTATATATTTTTAAATAGGTACATAGTACTCAATTAATAACAAGTATTTTGATTTAATTAAAAGTTTGTTTTCATATTTTTAGGTCATTTAAGTAATTTATCTACAGGTTTATTTATTTTTATTTATTTAAAAACTTCATGCACACAACATAAAATTGTAGGTACATATGGCGGACTTAATGCCAAAAGCATTCTCTACCAGTCAACCATAGGTCAGGACAGAGAAAAATATATATACAGGCGGTGCAAGTAAAGTTATAGAGGCAATAAAAGATAAGAGAATAGCGATAGAGATAACTATATTACGATGATAAACATACATACTGCCGATTACTTATATACGATTATATAAAAATACAGGTTCTTCTAAGTAACGTAACATTCTGCTGTAGATCTGATTATGTTGCCAAATCTTTCTTAATTATTAACACTCTAGTCTGACCCAGAAAATTTGTATCCCTATCGGAAGGAATATTAATTTTATCATAGAAAAAATGAATAAGGTTAACCTGAATGATGAAATTTATGGATAGACCATAAAATTCGAATTTTCCTTTGTCAAAATAAGTTTAGATAAAAATATATGTTAGAGTGATTTCCGATACTCATATTAAATAACATAAGGTTCTAGCTGTTATGCTGTTTTTTTATAGATAATTAATATAAATAACTATAAATACAAATTTGTTGCTAGAAAATTGTCAAATATTGTGTAGTTAGTCAATTACATCCGGTAATAAGTATTCCATTTCAGCGCCCCATTGAGTGCTCAAATTATAAAATCAATTTTATTGTCCACCCTTACCGCTGTTGTTTGGCTTCGTGGTGCCCGTAAAGTTTTCGATCCGTTTCATTCCCATGAGTTTACCTTATTGTACTGTCCTCAAATAGAGACATAAGGTTTTACATTTTTGATGAAAACTAACCCTTGAGACAAAAGCATAAGATTCTATAATGCCGGTCTTGCGCTTTGTACTACATGGATTTTTACTTATTTGCAGTAATAAACTACTAAGCTAAATAAAGTATACTTGAAGTAACATAAATATTTTAATATAATTTGAAGGTACTGTTTTAGAATCAGTACTCACAATACCACAAACCAACATTTTACTAAAAGCTTGGTAAACAATGGAAAAATCTTCATCCACAAGAGCCTAACTCCTGAGTGGAATCAGTCAACTTATAGAAGTTAATTTATCTATAAGTCCACATATACTCGTACAATCCATCACATCCAGACCACTGAAGATAAGATTAATTTAATAAGCTAAGGATGAAGACAATAAAAGAAAGTGTTTTAGAAGTAAAATCTATTCCAGCTTTAACTTAAGAGCCGATTTTTGTTTATTGAATGGTACCTACGATTAGACATTTCGAGACCTATTTATGATTATAATTAATTATGCAACTAATTTATTGTACTAATGATTATGTAGTCACTAGACAGGTAATTAAGGAGGGCGTAATATGGTGTAACAACGAGTGGATGATAATGAATCAAATTATATTATAGGAGATGACGATATTACAACATCTTGATAAAGTAACTATAATGCAAACGCCCATTGTACATTTTTTACTTTAAATAGTCCAGAAACACAACTACAGGAATATTTGGCACTTCTGGGTTCATTATATAAAAGAATTTGTAAATTGTTATAATCAATGATAAGAAGAAAGTTAAACAAACATTTATAACTTACATAGGACTCCTCCAAAGAAGACGGATTTGATGTGTTGTTCGTTGACGGGTTTTTCGATCCATTTTTCAGTGCTATTGACCGGCTGTCACTACCGGACTTCTTGCTCATTTTCGCGGGCAAAAGTTTTTAAAAACAATAAAATAGCTAGAAACTTATTCGTACTATTCGCGGGAACATCGTTCGACTACGGACGAAGCTTGCGCGCGGCCGTCTACGCCGGTATCTACGAACTTTTGACGTTACACGTTAGAAAAGGACGGCAGACGTAGTTAGAGCGTGATAAACAGACATTCATCCAAGACCTTTTTGAGGGAAACCAGTTTGTTTACGAAAGTATTTTTAATAGTTTAATTGTACATAAACGTAATCTTCTGCCGGTGTTAGCTGGTAAATATTGATTTAATGTGCGATGCGGTGGTGAAGACATTAATCTTTAAGTCTATTTGGACTGGAGTTTTATCTAATTAAGTGACAGGTATTTTGATATATACATATTTAAAAGTAATTCAAAGTAGAATTTCTTATCGTGCGTAATTAGAATAATGATTTATATGTATGCATTTAGTGAAAAAAGATTTGAGTGTCATTCGTAAATATGATCACGAGTTAGTGAATTCGTACAATGTAATGAACACAAGCCTTCATTTTAAAAATAGATTTAAAGGCTCAATTTAAAAGCTCACACACAAAAAGTTCTGCCTAACAAAACGCAATGTCTACCGGACTAACTAATAGTCAAAAAAACAAAAATAATCCTAGGACTTAGCGAAACCGGTCCCGTCCAAAAATCTTGAAAGGTAAGTTTTTATGGCAATTGGCTTGTTATGTAGGCCGTCGTTTTTACAGAACAAGCCTTGGACTTGAATTTCTCATCAAAGCTAGATTGCGCAATAGTAGGCAATACTAGATTCATATTCAAAAAATAACACTGTATGGATGGTTTAGTGAAAATAGTTCACTGTAATTATGAATACTGCAATCTAATGAATGAATGACGATGAATTCGGTACACCGTGTCAAAGGCAAATATGATGTTTTGATAAAATATAAAAGTTTACATAGGGATGAGTTTATACTTAACTAAGATTTAAAAAAAAAAGTATTTTCTCATCCTTTGTCTTTGGCCCAGTATACAGGCTGTATTCTGTTAATTCTAGGTAAAAGAATTCAATGTCCTTTCTTTATTAAATATTCGGTACAATTGTTTACTAAAAGACACGTGCTAAATTCATATCCTTATTTCATTTAGGGCTTACTTGCGTCACCACAGTAATCGGTCAACCGCCCGCCCTAGACATTCGGCCACGTAATAAGTAGCTGCCTAAGTACGTCCACTTTTGGAGGCCCTCATAGGCAACGTCCTATAATCCGGTCAAGTTTTGGAGCTAATCTCATAAACAACCGCTTGGTGGCAAATAGGCCGGCGCGATTGGTGTGAACGGGAAGCGATGTGACGGCTGCGTTGCGAGGCTTCGGCTACACTTCGCCGGTGAACAGGGCTGCCACCACTCAATCAATCATTTATTAATTCATAAACATGTGTATTACATGATGTCAAATATAAAAATATTATAAGTACAACCATGATTCAGCTTAAAGGTATATGTCTATATCGTGTTTTGTCACTATGCAAACTTAATAATATAAATTGCACTGTGTCAGACAAGGAACATTCCTTCCTTTGTTCCTTGTCTGACACATTGCCTTTTACAAATGCAGTGAAATTTAAATCCGTTTTCTCTATTTATACTACCGTGGATGCTATGGAATTTATGGTGCTAGACGATAATGCTCTCGGACATCGGAGTGGAGACTATAGGCTTTATAAATAAGTATTATGATCTAAATATTACTGTCATTCTCTCGTCAAAGTGCTCTCTGTTCCTCCCCCGATCCTCTTCGACACGTCATCATCATTGTCTTGCACTGTTCCCAGATTATCTGGGCTCGGCGCGGTATGTGTTTATATATTACTCGTGAATCTCTTTCTCGGTGGGCCATCGGAATTAACATTTATACTCATCACTCTTTAAGTTAAGTTATACATATAGTAGTAAATGACCTTCGTCCATTGTTGTTACCTCACCGTAACAAGACTTGTGTGGTACTTTTACAACTACATAAAGTGCCTTGATATATGATGTCTGAGATGGCCAAAGCGATGGAACCGACTCCAGAAATAAATTGTTCGCCTGAAATGGGGTCATGTCCTTAAAAGAGTTAAGAGTTTTTTTTAAGTCGGTTTAAACTTTATTCGTAAAAGTTAATTTTTATTTGCTTATTTTACGTGCTTATTTTACGTGATTAGTATAGGAGGTCCTATACCTCTTCTATAATCAGGTGGGTAACACCTATTGACTCCGTATTTTAATAAACTACAAATCATGACAATATAATCACTAAACTCCTAAGCGTTAAGGAGTTCCATACCATCAGCCAGCTCCTCACAATATTGACTATCAGACGTGACAGCAAGTCAACATTAAGATAATAGTACAAAAAAACTATACGTGCCTTTAAAATTGAGGGTTTCCTTCGATTGCACCAAAATCCCATCATCAGACTTGGCAACAATGGGACCATCTTGCATCAGGCAAGTTTACAGATGTGATTTTTCACACTCCGTCTATCTCTAGGTGTGGCTCGAGTATAGTATATGGTATAGTATAGTACGGTGTCGTGGGCATAAAATTCCAGAGACAGTCTGTGGCAGCCCTAAACCACGATCGCGAGGAGTGAGACACGGCACACGACACCGCCCAACGGGTCAACGAGCAATGCCGTTGTTTCCGCAATAGGGCAACACTATATCTGTCTCGCACTAACCTGCGGGATACGATAAGTGGGATAGGGACGGCTGACGATTTTATTTACTAACAATATTTAGTAGGAGGATTTTTCAGGGGCACTCCTCTGACTGAAGTATCACCGTAACAACATTATGTAGACTTGATGTATCGTAGCTGTATAAACTCTACATAACATCTACAACGTTGTGACGAAGAATTAGTGAAATTGAAACAGTTTGAAACTCTGACGAAGTTAAGTGTTAACTTAAGATTTAATGAACCAAGCTAAGGCAAAATCTGATAAATCACTCAAAAAAGATCTATAAAAATTTGATTGATAATCATTGATAAATGAAACTTAAAGTCTTTGTGCTTTTGTCTTTTTCTTCATAATTTTCCATAACGTTATGGATACATCTAATATTCTTAGAATACCAGTAATACTATTGAGATCCAATAACCCACTATATCATTTCTAAGCAAACGATTATAGAAATTACTCAATTTATATCCCTATTATAAATGTACATCAGACAGGTGATTTGCATCGGTGTGTGAAACCGGTTAAAAGCGATTAAATTTATGATTTGCACAAGTCATTATGTTATCATTTATCATCAACTTGTCACAATTAAGATTTCCGCGATTTTATTTATTTATGTAAACTTTATGTTGATCAATGCAACATAGTCGGAGCTTATCTTCGTTCTTAGAATTTATCTACATGTTAAATATATATAAGCCTTATAGAGACATAAATTTATTATTTTTTATTTAGTTTCGTTCATTAAGATTGGTTTTAGCAACCAGGTTGGCTACCTATGTTATTTGTTGTTTTATATTTGAATTTATTTATTGATTGAAGTTTTTCCGACTTAAAGAATTCGTAAGCTAACATAGATACGTACAAAGACGGCATCATTTCGTTTCATTGAACCGGTTTAGTGAACTTCTTTAAAGGTAGAGACGTCAACATAATTTAAATAGGAAAAGGTCAAGAATAGTCATACATAAATAACAGAGATTTAGGTCTCACGCTATATTAAAGTAAAATCAGGTAAATTAAAATGAAACAAATAAATTTGTATTAAAATCCATAGACATTCATTTATTAAAATAACACTTATTACTAAGCATACAAAATACATTTTAAAAATCATGGCATCATAATAATAATTGTAATAAATATAAATAATATAAATCAAAATATTGTATTTTAAAAAATACATTTAGGATGCTTCAAGTTGATAAATTTTGTGGGTAAGTATATAAAATGCATTATTTATTATGCATTTAATTAATATTGCAAACAAGCACTACCTATATCGCACTTCATACTAATTTCTGTTTCTGAGCATTTATCATATTTGTATGTATTTATATTTGTTTGAGTGCTTAAACTAGGTGATGCTTGATTTGCTGTCTTCTAGTAGTAATTATTACCATTCAAACAGTAAAATACTATCTAATCTAACTAATAAATCTACAATAAGTAACTAAATCAAGCTACTTTTCAAATTACCTTTAAAAATATAATATTTATGACAAAAAAGAGATTGCAAACATAATGTAACTCCCTTTCTTAAATAGTGACATTATTTCATTAATTATTCCGTCAACTTACGTTCGCGTACATTGCGCAAACGTTCTGTGTTACAAATTTATATATTTCTTGTAATCTTCTTATTTCCATATTACTCGATTTGTATTGACAATGTTCTATCTAGTTACTTATTTATGACTAACATCATTTAGCGCGGCGCGCGCGCAGCAGCAGTGCGATGTACGCCAGCAGCCTGAAGCCGATGAACAGCAACACCATGTTTATCACGTCCATTTGGAAGTCATCCTGATGAATAGAGATAATGTCAATATGTCAGGAGATACTACTAAGAAAAATATAATATGCTGAATGGGGTTTCTATGAGGAAGTGTGTCTTTATGGACCTTTAAATAAAGGTCCTTCACTTCCGCAACATAAATATGTTGCGGAAGAGAAGGTAAATGATTTTCTTTATTTACTGCTGTATAGTAGATAATGCCACAGAGCGTTAAAGACAAATCTGACACCAATCACATACATTGCTCTGATCCCAAAGTAAGTAGCTAATTGCACTTGTGTTATGAAAATCAGACACAATGGTGGTACCACAACACCCAGACCCGAGACAATATGGATTATTTTATTTCTATATGACCCTACCGGGAACTGAACCCGGGACCTCGGAGCGGCAACGCCTTGAAACCAGCGTGCTTAGCCACTACATCACGGAGGTCGTCATTTTGGTTGGTAAACAAATCGTATATGTATAATAAATTTTGGTTGGTATCACATTTATCAGGAGGAGAAGAGCTGTTCTGTATTATTTTTTATCGTCGGGAATACTATACTTGAATGAAATTCTTACCTCAGAGAAACTCAGCGTCTCCAACACGACCTGCCCCGAAGCCGGGCAGGTGAAGTTCTCCCTCGTGCAGGCGATGGTTTCAACTCCAGACCATTGGTTGACCAGCAACGCCTCGTTACCGTATCGGAACCAAGAGAGATAGGATATCCAGCCGAGGTACGGTGGTACGGACCTGACGATAGAATAAAGAAGTAAATATTGGACAACATTACATATTGCTCTCATCCCGACACAGAAAGGTTAACAGACTTATCATTTGGTTCATAGAGGTCGTTAATAGTAATAAGATTGCCACTTTAAAGTCCACTGATATTAGTCAACTAGCGTTCGCGACTTCATCCGCGCGTTTTGAGTTTGCTCCCTTCCCTCCCGTTGCAGCGTAATGTGTTTCAGCCTAAGCCTTCCTCGATGAATAAGCTACCCACCACAAAAAGAACTTTTCATATCGGTTCAGCATATTCTGAGATTAGTGCGTTTAAAAAAACAAACTCTTCAGCTTTATAATATTAGTATAGATGAGTATAGATGGAAAGTCTTAGAAATAATGTGGGTGAAGCAACTTAAACCATACAAATTGCTAATGAGCAGTGTGCATCGTGTAAGTCATGCAAAATTTTATGCAATCTCTTATTTACTATGTTTATCTTTAACTGAAGGTCGTGGTTATAAATAACTAACACAGCAGTAAATATGTGAGACGACCATAATTATAAATGACGCCGGTCTTCGGTTACATGTCTTATGAATCAGAAAACTTATTCAATTAGAAGTAAAGGCAATATTGTGCAACACATATAAAATAATATCACGAATATTAGTGTCGTTAAAAAAGACATAAAAACAGTGTCGATGTTCTTATTGAAATCTATGCATATAAAAGAAAGTCGTGTTAGTTACACTTTTTATAACTCAAGAACGGCTGAACTCATTTGGCTGTAAATTAGTGGGAGGTAGCTTAGAACCAAGTTAAGGATAAAGGAGACTTTTTTATCCTGCTCGACGAGACCGGAGCAGGGGCGGGACGGGACCGGAGCGAAACGATTTTCGCTGGGACAGCTAGTATTTACCAATACAACTAAGTGTCACTAAAAAGCTTGATCCATTGGTTCCTACGCAAGCAGTGTGTAGGTAATAAGGTAAAGATGGAACTTGTTTGTTCTCTCTACAGTCGTGATTAAGTATTCCTCGTTAATACAGTGGCACGAGAATAAAAAACTAGTATTCTCTTTATAAAGGTATGAATTAGTGAAGGCATGAACTTACCCAGAGTTGAGGAAGAACCCTCCGAACAACATGAAGGGTATGATGATGGGCGGGCCTACTGAGGCAGCCATGCTGACGCTGCTGCTCGCACACGAGATCAAGTACCCTGGAGGGAAGCAAAAGTTTGAGAAATAAACAGTAAATTTTCTATATTTATCATGTCTACCTACAACGAAACTTTTCATAGAGTATTTCTTATATCCTTTTCTGAGAGAAGTTTGTTCCTTTTAAATTAAATTTATTCGTAATGATGCATAAAGGTGACCTTCAGCATCTCAATTTTAAAACTAAGCAAAAGTAACGTAGGTAGCACGTGTCTGTCGACCACATTTTTTTTTCGTTAATATAGTAAAATATCCAGTTGAGAGAAGTTAAATTGGCTTGTTAACATTTAGTGAAAATGTCCAAAGTTTTTGGACCAGTGAATTAAAAGATTGTTTAAGGATATCGCTATTATTATCGGTAATATCAATAAGCACAATTTAACTATGTTACGATATACTAATACGGAGGTATGTCTTGTACCGTACCGACACCTAAAGCAAACAGTCACGCTGTTCATAATAAGGGATCACCTAATATAAGTTATTTACTGCAAAAGCATTATGAGATGTGGTTTATTTGAAATACTTATATTTAAATTGCATATACAAAATTCAAAAAAAAAAAACATTTACAAAACATTTTACATTTTATTTGAAATAGGTTTCGAGATGTATTATGCATTTTCAATATTCATTTCAAAATGCAAAATACCTTGTGATTAAGTTTAGCTAACATTAGCAGTCAAACAAAATAAAATGATCGAATGACAAGTCAAAAAACTTTCAGTCACAAAATGGAGCCATGGCTTTCTTTTCGTTACTGTATTACTTCACACTATTTTAAGTTAGTGTTTATATTATTACATCACAAAACTTATTGATACGCGTACTGATAAATATGAACAAAATGTCATGCCATGTTATTAGATGTTTTTGTTCGACTCGGCATTGTCTCTTCGTTATCGTCTCTATTTCTCATGATAAATACTTAAAATAAATAAATATCTGTATTTTGTTAAAAAAAATATATTTTGAAAATACCACAATTTTGCATTCAGATTATGAAATACAAAACGCAAAACTTTTTGGTATTTTGCATTTGAAATAGTAAATCTGAAAAGTATTTTGCATTCTGTATTTAAATGTATTTTAAAACAATTTTGTACATTTCTGCATATACCTATAGACCTGCGTTGTTTGTAAACTAACACGAATATTTCGACACACGCTTAAAGTTTTGTACCATAAAATAGTAAGTAGCAACGTAAATCAAATCATTTTGGAGGGCACATTAACATTATGTTATCATTCTAAATATACTTGAGAAGCATTTGATGGAACCAGTTCTTGAAACCTCCGAATCATTAATGTCACCATTCGGGTTTTATCAATTAAAGGGCCGGTGGCGTAAATGTATTAGAAAGCTGATAATGTGAGATTCCAGCGCGAGATGTCCAAAGGTATTGCGTATACCACACTCATTAATATTGCTGTAATTAAATGTATCAATAACCCGGCATTTTGCATGTAACATCAAAAAAACATCTATTTGCTCGACCAACTAGCTAAGTGCTTTAGAACTTATAGACTGACCGACTGCATTTGAAAAAAATGTGACAATGTGATGTGATGAGTGATGACGGTCTCTAATTGGTTCAAAATAATCTACCTACATCTATGATTAAATATTTTGCGGTGGTAACGTTTGAGCGCTTTCTCATTTGCGGTTGTTACTAAATATGCTGTTAAATAAAAATCAATAATATTGGTTTAAGAGTTAAGGTCATTTGACGAACCGCAGAGAGACAAAAATTGTAACTGACACTAAGTAAAAGTATAACTATTGTCACGAATGAAACGAGTCATGGGAACATGATTGATGTATTGTTTCAAATAGAGCGTGGCTAAGAGTTATGGATATTATAGACAGGTGTCTGATTACAACAGTAGCGATGACGCCGGCGGCCCATTGATCGTTCAAGTGATATAATGGAAGTGTTCCGGAACTGTGGATCCATTGTGTGAATATTTTTGGTATTGTTGTATGATGTGCCGCTCTATAAGTATTATGTATCACATACGATTTCTTGATATATACACTTAACGTACGTTTAGGGCCGTACCTCACCGAGACGCCATTGTGACGTCGTTGCCTACGTATCCAAGCAAATAGGTAATATTGAAGTGTATAGTTGGTATCTAATGAATATGGCGACGGTTCGGCTAACGTAAATTTTAATATTATTTGCTTCGATACCTAGCCGGCGAAACGTCGCTATTGCGCGGGCGTCTCGGTGAGGCGCGGCCTTTACAGATCTTGATTTTGTCCGACTTCCTTGAAATATTCCTACTGCTTATCAAAAACGTAGCAATGACATACAGTCCTTATTTGAGATAATAACTATACCATTGGATTAACTTACTCTGTGAACGCCCAATTACTTAAATAAATTGGATTTTTAACCATTCCCCCAAAATGTTACTTCCTACGCAACGAAGACATCACGGATTGGTGGAAATTATAGCCAATTATGTGATGTGTAAAGAACATGTGCTATTATTTCCGACATTGTTAAATTAATTTATTGGATTCTTTGCAACTTAGAGTCGATTTTACTAACGTCAGATAGGACTTATCCGACCGAATAAGCATAAAGCGTCTGATTTTAACATGACATTTACGTAAATGATTGCTTACAAATAGGTGACGTTTTCGAATTAGGCGTTTTGTATTGTATTCGACGAAAATTTCTCTGTAAAAATTGACTCTTCATCAAGGAAATGAAATGGTGATGATGACGGTAATGTTTCATTAAAGCTGTTCGGCTGAAATAAAAATATGACTTACCGAATGACGTAGCGACGTTCGTAATCAGGGCTGCCAAACCCGAGGCTATAAAGAACCTCTCAGGAGCTGGGTTCAGGCCAATCATGTAATACGCTATGGTCGTAAACACCAAAGGTATGGTCGCAAAGACCGGCGCCTCCGCTAGCGTCTTTGATAAAAAGTACACGTCTGCCCGATACATCCCTGAATGGTGTTCTCGTATGAAGATTGGAAGCTCTGAACAGAATACCTGTAAGAAAAAAAATTGATGATATTGCCATTCGTAACCACCAGTAACAATTTAAATCTATCCCATTCTGCTTTATCGTAGTCACTAACGGTCCCCAGCAACTGTTTCCACGCGTTTAGAGTTTGCTTCCTCCCCTCCCGCGTCGCGTGATGTTTTAGCTTTAAGCTTCCTTCCTCGATATATGAAAAAAAATTTACAAATCGGACCAGTAGTTCCTGAGATTAACATATTCAAACAAACTCTTCAGCTTTATAATATTAGCATATATTTCTAAGGGCAGCTTATCATTCAGTAGCCACTTCTAGAGACCTCAAATAAAGTGTTGGAAGTTTGGAACTATTAGAAAGCAGTCGCTAGTTTTATTTAAAATTAGAAAAAGGCAACAATAGTCTAATAGCTGGTGAAGGCCGACCTTCACCGATCTGATAACTCGATGAAATATATTTGGCATCAAACGGAATTTATAAACAAATACACGTATTATAAATTGCATATCAAAAATGTTCATACCTATTTATTATTTATTCGATTTTCTTTCATCACGTTCACACATAACCAAATAAGTTTTATCTCAATCAATAACGTAATGTATAAGTTTTATCACACAGAATATGCTTAGGTACGTATGTAGGCATGCCCACTTATTTCTGTGCATGGTTAGATACCTAGATGTGAACAGGTAAATCAATATCGGTAACTACATCGATCTGTTACCTACCTAGGTGAAGGTCGCGTCTCCCACGTCTCCTTTACTACTATATCAGTTGATTCGTTAAGTCAATAATCATTTAACTACCTCGGTGGCACAGCGGTTTGAGGGTCGCAGTTTAAAGCTATGTCTGCGCCAGAGGTCCCGGGGCGATCCGCGGGTCGGACCAAACATATGTACCTGGGTTTTTCTATTCAGAAATTCTCAGGGTAGCCCGGAGTTTGAAAGTTTGCGGTAACCCCCTTGCCTCGGTGCGCACGTAAATCCGTACGGTTACCATGAGTTTACGACGGTTTTACTCGGTAGAGACGACGTAAAAAAGTCTATGGAAAATTGCACAGCGCCTCTAGCGGTTACAGACAGAACTATTTTTTCATACAAAAAGTTGCGTCGTCGCTAGCGAGTAAACTCATGGTAACGGTACCGTTGGTCCTGCGCCTAATCTCTCTCCGGTCTTGTCAGATTTCTGTCCCATCGGGCTATGAGAGTGAAAGGAAAAGAGAGTGAGCTGTGTTCGCGCACACACTTGTGCACTATACCTGTAATATATCCGGCGCAGTCGGTTAGTCGTTATTACTGGCCTTCATAGTCGAAATCGGCTATTATTATTGATATTAATCGACGACATTTATTTAAAAGTTTCTTGTATAGTATGTCTTTGGACAGGTAATATTCACCTTTAGGTTTTTATCTCTCGGTTTCAATTTTTATTAACATACCTATAACCACTAGAGCGCCACTACGCATACGAAATGACGTACAAAGGATTTTATTTTTATTGTTTACGTAGTAAGCAGTCGGTGTTTCTCTACGAGATCGAATCAGAAACGAAGAGATACGTAGAAGAACCAAGGTAACGGACATAGCCTTGAGAATCAGTAAGCTTAAGTGGCAGTGGGCAGGGCACATAGCGCGAAGAACTGATGGCCGTTGGGGCAGGAAAGTTCTAGATTGGAGACCCTTCGACCAAAGACGCAGCGTAGGACGTCCACCAACAAGATGGACAGACGACCTTAAAAAGATCGCAGGATCAAACTGGATGCAGACCGCTAGTGATCGGTCGCTGTGGAAAGCCGTGGGGGAGGCCTATGTTCAGCAGTGGACGTCCTTTGGCTGATTATGATGATGATGATGACGTAGTAAGAGTAGCCGATTGTCTACGATCTACTATGCACTACAACACTGCTACGAAAATACTACGAAACTCGTAACGCAAGTAGCGTTTGCACACATTTGCACTGTACGCACAGTGCGATTAATTAAAGTGCTCTCACTACTTATATTTTATGGCATACACAGCCTAACGTAGGTTAGCATCTGACTACAAAACTGAGCCGTGAAATAGAATACTTAAGTTTGATAGATTACATAATCCTCAAAATCATATTATCTATTTCCAAATTAACAGGATCGCAGGCATGTAATGAGTAAATGTGGCATATGAAATTTCTTCTTCGTTAATTACTATTCAATACTAAATTAACTCCTGTTATGGGACGCGGTCGTAACTATATATCTGGCTATCTACATTTAAAATAAATACGAATCTTGAGCGCGAAGACATTCTTGCAATAGTTAAATGTGCGAGCGTAAAGCTAGCTTTACAAAAACTTAAATATTACTTGTTGCTTGGCAGCTTTTGAATCCGCCGCTCGCTCTTTCTCTCTCGTTTTTTTCACACTATTTTCTAAAGTTGAAGGTTTGTTGTTTAAACGCGCTAATCTCCGGAACTACGTGTCCTTATTAATCGAGGTCATATGTTATAAAACATCACACTACGTTAGAAGGGCAGGGAGTAAAATTAAATTTGCAGTCGTAGTCGCGTTAAACCGCTAGTATGTAATTCAGACCGATTCAAAAGCGATGTACTTCAATTACTATACCATGACATGCAATAAAGTCTATAAATAATCTAAAGTTGTATTATAAAGCTGAAGAGTTTGCTTGTCTGAACGTGCTAATCTTAGCGAACTACTGGACCGATTTCAAAAATATTTTTTGGCTATAAAACATCACGTTGCGACTGGAGGGGAGGGAGAAAACTCAAAACGCGCGAACGAATTCGCGGGGGACCGCAAAATAAATAAAATTAGACACAAGCACGCTAATTTTAATTTGAAGAAGATCTTACGTTGATGACAGCGAAGATGTTCTGGAAGGTCATGTTGGTGAGGAACATGAAGATGGCGCCGTTAATGTTCATGACGCCATCTTGGTCTAAATGCTGGCCGAAGTAAATCACACCGATTAGGATTGATACCATCTGCGAAAGAAGAAACGTGTAAATCTTTTTTGTAAATGTTATTGGAATTGGGATAAAGTGGCAGTGCATACGTATGGAGGATTACTGTAATTCCACGAGTCAAGTTAACAAGTGTGTATTATCTTTCAGTATGACTTGAGTAATATTACGACTAATTGCTGGTACTTTCGCATGTCACTATTGATTGCATATTGCTATGTAGTTGCATAGATTACAGTTATTTGTTGCTAATGCCTCACATGATAATTTACCATTCATATGTACGAGGGTCAAACTGAAAGTTCTTAGAACTGGCCACTTATAAACAATATAATAAAAAAAATATTCTAAAATTTGAAAATAGAACTCTTTGCCAATATTACTGAGTATACATTTCATTCATTTGTCATTTGTTTTACGATTTGGCGGCAAATTGAAAATTGTCTGTGTCACGTCAACATGAATTTAACACGAGAAAATTTTCGTGCAATGATTTTTTATGACTTTCGATGTCATTTAAGTCAACAAGAAAGTTATGATAGACTACGATTGGCCTTTCACGATGAAGCCCCATCTCGTGCGACTGTTTACAACTGGTTTAATGAGTTTAAACGTGGTCGCACTAATCTCACTGATGATGTACGTGAGGGACGGCCTTCTACGGCGACGACTGAAAATAACATCTGTGTTGTGCGGCGTATGATAGAGACTGACAAAAGAGTGACCTATCAGCAGATTCGGACAAGCATAGGCATCGGTATGAGTCAAGTGCACAAAATCCTCCACGAACATTTAGCGGTCAGGAAGCTTTGCGCCCGGTGGATACCTCATAATTTGACTAAGGCTCAAAAACTCCATCGTGTGGATTGGTGCCGTAAAATGATTGAAAGATTTAACGGAGGTGACTCAAATGCTGTGTTCGACATACTAACAGGTGACGAAAGCTGGATTTACTGTTATGATCCTGAAACCAAAAGACAATCTGCTCAGTGGGTGTTTCCTTTCGAGGAGTTGCCAACTAAAGTGAAGAGAGATCTAAGTGCGGGAAAAAAAATGGTGGCCTCGTTCTGTGGAAGGATAGGTC
Organism: Pyrausta purpuralis; assembly: GCA_963924145.1. Lineage (NCBI taxonomy): Eukaryota > Metazoa > Arthropoda > Insecta > Lepidoptera > Crambidae > Pyrausta > Pyrausta purpuralis. Next base: position 4,311,489 of record OZ001649.1, on the reverse strand, counting down.
ATTTCGCAACAATTGTGTTAGAGGATCAAAAAACAGTTTCTGCAGAATGGTACACTACCAATTGTTTGCCACTTGTCTTGGAAAAAGTTCGAGAGAAACGACCTCGCAGTAGGATCCTCCTTCACCACGACAACGCCTCGTCGCACACCGCCAAGCGAACGATCGACTATTTGGCGACATCAAACGTTAAATTACTGGGTCACCCGCCGTATAGCTCCGACCTCGCGCCTTGTGATTTTTATTTATTTCCAAAAATTAAAGAAAAACTTAAAGGAAAGCGGTTTATGAATGCTGAAGAAGCGGTGGCTGCGTATCGCGATGCCATTGAAGAGACCCCTAAGGACGAGTGGGCAAAGTGCTTTTCCCAGTGGTTCCATCGCATGCAGCGGTGTATTGACGTCAATGGACAATATTTTGAAAAGATATAATAAAACTAATAACTGGCTAATGTAATCAGTTTTTGATTTTCTAAGAACTTTCAGTTTGACCCTCGTAAGAGTACCTACATTTGGAAGACTTATTCTATTGTAGTCAAGAGACTCTTGAAATCTCGAAACTTGGTCTATAGTGACTCATCATCATCATTGTAGATCTCAGCGGAAGGATATCAATAACTTACGCCTCCTAAAGGTTTTTCATAGCGACCGGTTGCAAGCGGTTTGCATCCATTGCGATCCTGCAATCTTTACAAGGACGGCGTCCATCTAGCCGGTGGACGCCCTGCGTCGGACTTTTGGTCGCATGTCATATAGTGAATTTTATAAGAGCACTTAGAGAACGTCTACCTTTGACAAGTGATCCAATTAGGGAAACTGCGCAACAGCGTCTTCTCGTCTCAATTACCTTAGTGTCTGAAGACGAAAGTTTTCGTGTGTGTTACCAGTGATGACATACGGATCCGAAACGTGGTCTCTAACTATAGGCCTTATAAAGAAGCTCAAAATCACACAACGAGCGATGAAGATGGCTCTGCTCGGTCTTTCTCTACGAGTTTAAAATCAGAAACGAGGCGAAGTAGATTAACTAAGGTAACGCACATATCCCTAAGAATCAGTAAGCTCAATTGGCAGTGGGCTGGGCACATAGCGCGAAGAACTGATGACTGTTGGGGCAGAAAAGTTCTAAATTGGAGTCCTTTCGACCAAAAGCACTGCGTGGGACGTCCATCGACAAGTTGGACGGACGACCTTGTTAAGATCGCAGGATCACACTGAATGCAGACCGCTAGTGATCGATCGCTGTGGAAAATCGTGGGAGAGGTCTAAGTTCAGCAATGGTCCTTTGGCTGATAATGATGATGAGTATGATGACTAAGAGAACACTTACAATAGTCTGCAAGAAGCGCACTTTGATCAGCATGGGCTCCTTGGTGACGGAGAGCCAGGAGCGCCACAGCACGGCTCGGAACTGCGCGCACCACGACGCCTTGTACGGCGACTGGCGCGCGCGCAGGGCGGCCGCTCCCGCCCACGCCGCGTCCGCCCAGCCGTGGGTTATCTTACGCTGAACAAATTAATCATATAAAATTATTGTTTAGAAAAATTTCGCCAAAATTAAATTCTGTATCAGTCAATAATAAAGCTGGCTGGTTTCTAGTTCAAAGGATTAGCATAGCTATGCAACGCCGCAACGCCGCCAGCATCATAGCCTCCATACCGCAAGGAAATGGTTTCGTTTTTGAATAGGTAGATTTTAAGTTAATTATTTATGTTGCATGTCTTAGTTGTATATTTTTCTTGTTTTTTATTAAATAAATTGTATACTTATAACATTGATAGTTATTATTTACATAAAGACCACTCGCGAAATAAGTGAGATAAATGTCTTTCAAGAATTATATCTTCATTTTAGAAGACACAATTGGTGTAGTAGTTGGTTAGCATTCCTTACTACTATGCCGGCGATTGCGGGCTCGAATCGCGCGAGGGCCAAATATTTATGTAATGAGCACTTCCATTGTGTACCTGAGTCAAGGATTTTTGTATTTATGGAAGACGCCCCCGTCATAATAATCGTTCTCTGGTATTCCAAACACAAGAGAATTTCCTAACTTTAAAACCAAGACAATTGGTGTGTAGTCTGGCAAAAAAATGATTTTTTTATTCTTTTCATATACATGAAAGAAATTCGGTTAGTTACACCACTTTAAATTACTCGAGAACAGTTGGACTGATTAAGCCTGATGATTTTGAAAAAGCACTATATTAACATATTGAAACTCCTTTTATATACCTACATATCCTTTAGCGAAGTGCATTTATTTGCAAGTAAAGATCATGTTGAACATTGCCTTTAGAACAGTATCATGAAGAACAGGGGGGCTCACAGATTTAGAAATATCGGGTGACTTTTATGGGCTGGCCATGTTTGCCTTGTAGGAACCTGGGATTCCGAAACGAGCTATTGCGTAGATGGCTGAACTAGGTAAGGCTTTTATAGCAGTATATGGTTAATAATAATTTTCAACTCCCCACCTCTCGGAATAAAGCGTTTTCAGCCTCAGCAGCGATTCTGCAGCCGATCTCGGATTTGGCGAAGGCGGTGCAGACTGTGTCAATGGTGTGCTTTGTCGCCTCCTCGCGACCAGGCACCCCAGCCAATAGTTGGATGAAGTGGTCTGCTGGGTTGTAGTTCGCTGGGCACGCTGCTCCTAAACTGTTGCCGAATTTACATGGTGAGAAAAGATAACCAATATAAAAAAAGCAAAAAATTTACCGCATAGCAGATACACAATAATACTAAGATATTTTTAATCATACAATAGAATGACGAAAACTAATGAGTCGGGTTTTGTAAAACGCGCAACTAATAAGGACACGTCATTTAACGGGGTAATTGATGACTTTACGTCTTAGATATGACATCTGGTAGAGGCGATTTATTACTTTTTGTATTGAAAAACTAACATATCGTCATACTCTTATCTTTAGTCAAGTGGTAGCATGCATAAAGTTGGCCTCAAAATAAGGTCATGAGGCATTGGGCAGCTGCAAAGAGTTCTAGATTGAAGACCTTCCGATCTAAAACGCAGCATTGGATATCCAGCGGCAGGATGAAGAAAATTTACAAGGTGTAAAGATCGCAGGATCACATTGAGTGCAGACCATTTGCAACCGTTCGCTGTGAAAAGAGCTAATTGGAGGCATATGTTCAGCAGTGGACGTCCTTTGACTGATAATGATGATGATGACTTACTCTATAACAAACTCCGTGGCCTGATCGTGATAGTTCCTATGACAATTGATGGATGGTGCTCACCAGCGTCATGCCTTCTGGGCTAGCCCTTAGAGAGTATTGTCATAGAGTTTAATACTTTCCTTCTGGCATCGTTCTCCTAATAGCTATGGGTCGTGACACCTCTTTCTGAGTTTGCTTTTGATGATGGTCTTCCATCTATTCCTGTCCTTGGCGTCGTGGAGAGCGGCGTTAAGATAAGCAATCCACCAGAGAATGGTCGGACGATCTGATTGGCCTATGTCGTCTCAGTCTTTTGCCATCTATCTTGCTGGTAACCATTAGCTATTCGGGGTTGTGCCCATCTGTCCTCGCAATGTGACCCAAGAACTCCAGAATCCTTCGGAGGCGGTGGTAAGGAGCCTGATTTTTATACCAAGCTCTTGACGGATGGAATCGTTGAAGACTTATTTTCTTAAGAAATCTGTGACCTGGTCATGGCAGCTCTGACTACGGCTAGTGGATAGACACTATGGTGTGATCAAGATGATTGTCTTACGTTATTGGCTAGTCCTTATAGCACTGACACATAGTTTAAAACAGAACACTCACTCCCTAAAGAACTCCGTAGCCTGGTCGGGCGAACCTAGGAAGGCGACGCGGCCATCAGCCATGATGAGCAGCTTGTCGAACATCGCGTACAGCTCCGATGACGGCTGGTGGATTGTGCACACCACCGTCTTGCCCTTCTGTGCTAGGCCTTTGAGTACCTGCAGGGGAGTTCAAATTGGTTTTCACATGGTATAAAAGACAAGAGGTATAACTCTTCGCATACCAGTCAATGTAGGAGTACAGATGATACAGAGATGAACAGATATGTTCAAAGTCAGCTAAAAATACAATATTTTTTACTTTTTTGTCATCAAACAACTCAAGCTATGAGATAGATACATAACCCGTTGTATGATTATCAATGTCATTATATCGGTGTGTGCTTTGAGTTCATGTAACACCGTCCTTTTATGCCAGGTAGGTAATGATTTGTTCTTCACGGCAAACTATAGGATGTCGTTTGAAAAGACCAGTGCAAGAGTTATACTACTGATATTTAAGTAATTATGTCGGCAAGTAATACCAAATCTTTTAAAACACTAAATCTAATCAGTCCACTTAATTAAATCAATCAAGCGTTACTTCTAACATTTCCAAATCACAAACCTGTATAACGTTCTGTGCCATGAAGGAATCCAGTCCTGAAGTTGGTTCATCACAGAACATGAGCGGAGGGTCTGTAAGGACCTCACTGGCAAAAGAGAGTCGCTTCATCTCACCCCCAGAGATACCCTTGAGCCGGCCAGGGATGCCGATGACTGTGTTCTGGCATTTTGATAGCGCTAGCTGTGATAGAAAAAGAGAAAATCTGATTTGGTATTGCTAACTAGGGACTTAGTACTTTAAATTAAGTATGGACGAACGTTGCATGGGCTTTGGCTTACTGGTTGATTCACAAATCAGATAACGATAATATCTCAAGTAGTATTATTAAAAGTTATCGATCAGAAGCTAGGGGAAGTGATTAAGTCTTCATATTTTTTTATAGGAAATAATGAAAAGCAAGTAAACATATAAGTTTAACTACGAGTAATTATATTTAGGTGTGTATTTGTTTTTCTTTCGGCTTAATAACCAGCTATAAATTACACAATAATAACGCAATAAAATAATTATAAGTGCTGTAAATCACAATGCAAAAAATCACATTAAAAAACCTCTTTCTAGCCACTGAGGCACCTACCAACAGATTAATTGAGAAAAAAATCTACCGACTCGGAATAAATGGAATGTAGCGATGTCGTCGTAGTATGCAGGTATTTTGAGGTTACGATTTTGGAATACGTATAAATTAAATAAGATTTGTATTCTAGTTTGCGTCATTTCCACATCATTAACGCAAACAAGTTTAGATATCGATCGATTATAGACGAAGGGTAAGGGCGCTTTCGTGGATACTTCTTACCTGAATTCGATTTGTGTAATCTTTTTTGACCCGAATAAAACACCTAAAACAGCGAACACCCCGGATACGACATCAAAGATGGATTTTTTTTTGCTTACCTCCGAGATGACTTCTTGCACTCGACGCATTCGTTGAGCATACGGGATGTGTCGGTCCATGCGCACCAATGCCTGAATAAATAAAAAGCTTGTGCATAAATGTATAGTCGCAAAATACATACAGAAAACATCACCATTAATCTTTTATGTAAAAAAACAATGTTAGGCAAACAAGACGTTAATAAGGCAAAGCGATGTTTGCTTATTACCCTTAAATAATTCGAGTGCTAAAAACTGAACTTGCAATAATAAAAATACTTGTGACAGGTAAAATTGAATATTTATTAGCCGTCTACAGGTTTTTTGCTATCTCAGGTGTAATGTACGTTGACTGAGTTGGACGTGCGTAGGTATAGTACCAAAGAAAAACTAAATAGTTAATATAATAATATGCGCCAGACAACACTCAATATAACTTGGTTACGAAGTATCTTTCGCATTTTATTCCTTGTGTAACAAATACCAGATAACGATTGTGAAGGGGCAAAAACACATATAAACAACCATCACTGATGTTCATATATTAGTGCTCATCACATCACAGTTTGCCTCTTGCGAGATTCGAACCCGCGACCGCTGGAATAGGTAGTTGTCTAAAGCTCGAACCACTGCACCAAAGGTGTCGTCAACGACTCAACGACATTTGACGTTTGATTGGCATATTAAAATTGTAAAGAGAACAATATGAGTTTGTATAAGAATGATTTTTGTTTTCTTTTTATTTTGTACAACAAACCATTACATAATGGAACTTTAAATATTAGTATGGAAATTACTTATAATGTAACCAGCACCATTCTACACAGATAGGTATAAAATTAAATATTTAATCATGCGACAGTTAGGCAAAGAGAGCAATTACGGTGAGTGTTATAAATTTACCTGGAAGATTAGGTGCTCCTTCACAGTCAGAGTGCCAATAAACAAGTCCTGCTGCTGCACGTACGCTGACAGAGCTGTCAAAGCTTCAGGGGTAGCTGGCTGGCCGTTCAGAGCTCTAGTTCCACTAGCCACCACTCCGCTGGGAGTGCGGAAGGTCAGGGTGTTGAGGAGTGTGGTCTTCCCGGCACCTGACGAGCCCATGATGGCGAGCAGCTCACCAGGGTAGGCAGCGCCATTCACTGACGAAAAAAGACTTTATTAAAAGTTTAAGTCTAACTTAGCGCAACTAAACTTATCTGAACTTCAATTCATTCAATTAATTAAATCATTTTCATTCAATTAAATCATGGCGAAAGTTTCAGGCAATCAAGACGTCTCCCTATAGATGTGTTATGTAACATGACCTGTAAAACCATATCTTATTATCAACAGACCATATATTTTCAAAACCTAAAAAGAAAGCCTTGAGCCTTTTTTTACCATTTCTCAGCAGCTGCTTCCTCTGTTGAAACATCCTATCTGACGAGCTCTTCCAAAAGCTCCAGAACCTTCTGCTCCTGGACCTGTTCTCTGTGGCGAAAGCGTTGACATCTGCCCAGGTGTATGTGACCTTCTCCACCCCTCCTCCGATGGCGCCATAGTTACGGGTGGGGATGGATAGGGTGACTTCCCCCCCGCTGGTTCGTGGTGACGTTTCGATTGGGGAGTTGTTTTCCTGGAGAAGTTAGTTTTTGTTTGGTGAAATACATAATCTGATTTTAAAGTTTATATTTCATGAACCTGATTCTGGTAATATTGGTGGCTTATCTCTAAATATCTTAATAAGCACATTAAGTTGATATATGTTTACTTAGCAGGTATAGCTGATGTGAACTATCCTAAGAAGTCAATCTAGTATCAATAAATTAGCTTCATTTCGCAGTTCGGAAAGTAGGGATATGACACCTAAAAGTGGCAGAACTAGTAATTTTATCAAAAACAGCTTTAATTTTATAGTCTGAGAAGCAGGTTAAATTACTAATTTAGTGAGAAATTAAACAGTTTCTTGTCCCCTGCTACGGTAAGGTATAAAATCTCTGTCCCTATGAGCATTTTACGCCCCATCGACTTCAGTGCACGTCATACGCAAACGATACGTCGACAGTGGATCAGATTACTGGAGAAATCATCGATTCTCTTGCACAACCTAGAAAGACGACAACTGTTGAATGCAAACTTAGCCATCTATTTTCATTTCGATAGAAATTAAAACGTAATAATGTAACGTAGTTTTAATGTCTTGAGTCAACGAAGCTTACAAACAGTGAAAGCTATCGCAACAGTGTAGCGGTTTATTATATGTAAGGTTAAAAAGAAATTCGTTTTATCTCATCTAAACCTTTACCGTGAATATCGAAACACCGTACAAATTTCGCAAATACAATTTTCATAGCTTCATTAATTTCAAAACCAATAAGTATTAGCGCAGCATTGTTATAACACCCGAAGCCCTAACCGAGTATGTGCTGACCGGAAGGAATTAGGAAATACCCCTCGTTTTATCGGTTTCCACCAACCCTATCGCGTTTCATCATACGACACCGGTAGCCGGCGCCACCGGACCGTGTCAACTTTGCCACTAGGACACTAATAGGATTCGAAAAGTGGGTGTAGAATTTTGGACACTTTTCGGCCCCTTAAATCTATATATACCGGCGAGGTAACGTCAAATCCCTTCCGGATACAAGGGTTCAGGCCAGTTTGACTTATTTTTCACCTAAAGCCACTTACTGGGTTCCCCATTTCGTTATTTAAGTTTACTTTGCTCCTGTTTTTAAAGCAGATAAAGGAACTGAAAATCAGAGAGAAAATTGGTGTGAATTGTAATTGACAATTTCCACAATACACCTATTTCTTGCAAGCTTCACGAGCCTCTCATGCTGTTCATTTAAATACCAGTACTGACATAGCAACAGCATATCTCTTTTATGCTTAAATGTGACGACAGAGACTAATGGCCAACTAAACTATACATCTCATGCGTACCTAGCTCTATAGCAGGATATAACCGATTGAATGAATTGAAGACAATTAATAGGCCGGACCGTGGATAGGCCTTGGAATATTGACATGATCCAAATCTTAAGAAGTGTACTTTCAGGGATCCATTTGAAAAGATAATCTAAAGGCTACCAAGAACTCAAGAAACGCAGTGACGACAGTGACATGGAACAATATTTTAGTTTCTAGGTTTTAACTTAAAATAAGTGTCAGTTTTGTGCATATCTAGAAGGCAGTCTGCAAACGATATATATTCAGCAATAAGCATTGAAAATCGTTAATGAGGCGAATTCCTAATTTAAATATACGATTTTTATACCACCAAACCGCAATCACAAATTGATTACAACGATAGATTACATGCAGTCATTTGAGATAAGTTCACATGTCAATCTCCTCTAATTCTGTATTAATATGTATGATATTTCAGTACAGTATCAAAAGTTTCCAACATAATTTGGGGACTCAACCAAACCGGTCCACTAGTTCTTGTCTCCGTAATAAAATGGTGGCCCACGGATTCCGACGATTAGAACAAAACCCGACTGCATTAAAAACTAGTTTTTTTTTTATAGCACGGACAGACGAAAATTATCTATGGCCTTGTGGGCTTGATTGACGCTTCGCTCTCGGTAACAGCTTAAAAAGCTCTGACTGTTTCGTAGAACAGGTGATTAGCTTTTTAGGTACTTTGTTATTTAATGATATACAGTGTGGCCTGTTATGACCGATTTAAATAAAAAAGAGGTAATAAATTCAATGTGTATGTATGTATGTATGTCATAATTTTGAATTTTGATGATATTTGAGTAAGTTGATCTATAAAGGATTCGAAACAAGTTTCAAAATTTCGTAAGTGTATATTTGTATGTTTGTCCATGGATATTTTGAAAACAAGATGTCATCGTAGATTTCGTTCGATTAGGTCTATTTCGATTACGAAGCGGTGGTGTGACGATAGTTTTGCTAAGGATTGGGAGTCGTTGCCAAGGATAGAGATAGATGGCGAAGTTTGGGGGAAGCCTTTGCCCTGCAGTGGGATGGTGTAGGTTAAAAAAAGGTGTATTTTAACTTAGGGTACAGTGTAAGTTTCATCAAAATCTGTTCCGTAGTTTTTGATGGATATGTAAATAACTAAAAAAAAACTCCAAATGTATACTCAAATTATTTCTCCTAAGCAGAGTGCAAATGCGTTATTTTATGCTTTTAAGGCCTGATTTTACCAAAGGCACATTCGTCGAATATAAAACGTCAAAAAAGGATGAGGTTATCAATTCGACTGTATGCTTTTTTTTGTGTGTTTGTTACCTCATATCTCAGTCTTTTGTCGACCGGTGCAAACCCCCCCCCCCCCCCCCTCTTATGTAATCACTAAAACTGAAGAAATAAAATAAACTTTAAAAAAAAAGTGAAAACCCACTTCAAAACCAAAATGCAATAAAAAGTCTTAAATAAACTCTTCACCATTGAAAGGAAAGGAATCCGTTTTAGGCAAACAATTTCTTTTTATCAAGCATCAACTATCACAGCACCAACTCCAAAAAGAAATTGTTTGCCTAAAACGGATTCCTTTCCTTTCAATGGTGAAGAGTTTATTTAAGACTTTTTAGTGCATTTTGGTTTTGAAGTCGGTTTTTACTTTTTTTTAATTCAAATAATTTGTTAGGAGCAAAAATTTAAAATGAAGGCCGATTAAGTAACCAGTTATCACATTTAGGTAGACAAATAAGTCACGTTTTCAAATTAGGCGTATTGTATTTTATTCGACGAATATTTTTTATCTGACGTTGGAAAAATCAGGTCTATATATCGTAAAACAAGTTTATTAATGGCTTCGATATAATAAATTGCAAGAACTGTCAGCCAAAGTTATTTAAGCTAGAATTTATAATGATGTAATTGGTATAAAATTACAAGTCTATGTGATCAGTATTGACATCTTCGTCTTTATCTAGACCGGTTGTAGACCAAATTTATACGCATCTAGCGTAAGGCAAAGAAAATTAATACACATCATTTACAATATTTCGGTATTTATTGGTATCAGTCTAATAAGCTTTTATAAAAAGTACCACAGCACTTTTAAGGGTCTGTTTCACCATTCACCACAAGTATAGAAAAATAGATAACGCTAATTGTAACTTATTCAGTCATTATGAAATAGGCCGTAAGGCTAATTTAATTTATTGCGAATTTAGGGTTACAAGATGTCCTGAAAAAGTTTTGTGCTGATAGCTAATAAGGATGATTCCATTTCTCGCTAGACAAAAATTAAACTGACTATGCTCTGAGTAAAAGAAATCAAAGCGGAGACGAATCGGAATAAGTTGTAGGTGCCTTAGAAGGTCCATCTGTTGAAACCGGTTACAGTAATTCATTAATCTAAAGCAAGCACGCATAGATGTTTTGAGATCGTCTTGAAATAAAATCCACGTCGATCATTTACATTTAAAAATCCACATAACTATGTCGTGAATTAAATTCATATCCTTTACATTTAAGCTCTGTTTTTTTTTATTTATTTTTTTTTATTTAAAAAACTTCATGCACACAACAAAAAATTGTAGGTACATATGGCGGACTTAATGCCAAAAGCATTTTCTACCTGTCAACCATAGGTCAGGACAGAGAAAAATATATATGCAGGCGGTGCAAGTAAAGTTATAGAGGCAATAAAAGAGAAGAGAATAGAGATAACTTTAATACGATGATAAACATACATACTGCCTATTACTTATATACGATTATATAAAAATGCTTTTACTTATTTTATTTACTTTTCTAGTCATAAACGTAACGTAACGTCTAAATCTTGTTTTTCATGCATTAGAACCTGTTTGCCTAATAGACCTGTTCGTCTTGATAGTAATAAAGATCAAATTCCCGTGTCTATTTGTGAGTTAATAGTACTACAAAAAGGTGTGTTGCTACGTTAGCAGGGTCCTTGGAGAGATATGTGAATCGTTAAGGATTCGAAATAAGAATCAGTTATTTAATGTCCATCTTAATCTAAGGGATCAAGTACGCAAAAAACTTTTTTTGAAACGGTTTTAGCATATATTTTGAACTTTGAATAATCTATAATTTTATTTACCATGATGAGATACCAATATTCAAAACTACGTTCGTTTTTTTGCTTGTCGAATATTGTAGACAAACTACGTTCCTTTTTTTTGCTTGTCGAATATTGTAGACATTCCTCTTTAACGATATGATTCATTTTAAAATAAGATAAATACAAAACTCACAAAAGGATGTGTATAATTCGGACGAATACTTAATTCCTATAACTATGATAGATCTTCAAAAACAGGTAGTTCGTTTAATCATTAACATTGCACAATGTATTGTTGTAAAATATTTCAAAAAATTTTTGTCACGATTAAAGTAACACTATTCTTTTGATTTTTGAAGTAAAAGCTACCTACAACCAAACTAAATAACGTTACTAATTACACTACCTACAATCTAAAATTGAATAAGAAGGTATTCAAAAAACTTACCTGTGGCGAAGCATTGTAGCTAACTGTCTGATTGTCAACAGACGAAGAGATGAGCGGCTCATGTTCCTCCGTGCCGGCCGTCATTTTCGATCACTATCACAGTACACAACAAAACAAAAAACATTTACCAATAGGTCATAGTACACAGCGCGAAGGTTTTGGCGGTAGTTTGACAGCGCGTGACGACGTTCACTATACAAGCTCACTCGCCGACTGTACCCACTTGTACCCACCACGCGATCCGACTAATCACTATGTTGAATGTTCGTGCTAAGCGTATTTCCGAGATCCCTAGCGAGCCTGCTCGTGCTTCGTGCATCGTCTCGCCTACTATCGTACAGTTTGTTGACTGATGGAAATGCTTGATAGGGTACGCAAATATTTTTTGTTTCTCAACCGTTGACAAATAACAATTGTAGGACACCTGAGATAAATTTTATTTCTTGTTGACACAATTTAGGTGTTTCTGTAATTGTTCAGTGTTTACGATTTAATCAAATGATTAGGATATAAATTACGAAATTTCAAAAATTTTGTCTTTCGGCACTCGTCTGTCATATTTTAAAGAATACTATGTAATAAGTTATAGTGACTGTTTGTGCCAATATGGAATAAATAAATAGAATTAGGACATCTTAAAAAATAAATACATCAGTTCATCATGTAAATGTTTATTAAAAAAATCATATTTGAGATAGCAAATAATTGATCGGTAAATTATTTATACAATATTTAAATGAATACCCATTCGTACATCCGTTATTCATATGATTATATTATAAAATGACACATGACAAAGGAACTATTGTATGTAGACTCGAGTGTTTCATGACCCTTTACAATGTATTAATTTACCAATATGGCTAACATATTCCTTTTATATATATAACTTATTATCTATTTCACATAACATTGCGTTAACATACCTACTCTAACTCCATTCATAATAGTATTATTTGGTAGATTACTTGAAAAATAGATACGCCTCATTGGGGTTTTGAACTAAAATGATGCAAATCTGGAATAAGTATTTCATTGAAAATTAACGTTTAAAATTAATCAGACGCGACGAATTATCAAAGAAAAAATAAAAAAATACGTGAGTTCATTACATCGCTAAAACAGTGTTTCTAATCTCTGCTAGATATGAAAATAAAACTTTTTCCCAGTGTGTAATCTTAACATAGTTGAACTGTCACACAAGTATTGCAAAATGACAATAGTCTGGATCCTAAATAAAACAACAAACATATGTCAAAGTTAGCTACAAAATGGACTAAAGGCGCTCTCAGTTACGCAAAGTTAGCTACAAAATGGACTAAAGGCGCTCTCAGTTACGCTTTACACATAAATAAACGGCGTTAATATGTACATTGCACAAACGAAACTCGTGTACCTAAACGTAAGCCCCTTGTTACAAAAAAGCTCTGGGTCAACAATTTCTTATAGGTTCATTTTAAAGGTCATGATGTCATATGGTCGCCAATGTGTGCCAATAGTTTTATCTTAGTTTTTTGTAATAAGGGGAAATGTGTTTAAAACTAGCTTCTTGATCATTTAGCACTACATAGGAAGCATATACGGTTACAGTTACTACTTAATTCACATTTTGATAACTTGGTGAAAATATTCTATAGAATTACTATAGTGATCAATAATCGCAATCATTTTTTTTTAAATATGAACTTAATCTCTATACATATGGGTAGTTTTGTCTTCGACATTAAGTTTACAAGGACAGTTATTACATATAACAAATTAACAAAAAAACTCTTATTACCATGAATTATTTTGTTACTTTCAATCATCTGTATCTAATAAAACATAAACCATTTACTTTTCGAGCTCTACGAACATAATAATGTAATTCAAAAAAATAACGATTTTCTAAACATAATCTGAATACGTTTCGGTAGTATCCAAAATGCTTCATAAAATAAGACGGTACAACCATCAGCAGTACAAAAATAATAATGTATACAAATAAATAATAATTTAAATCTGATACATGTGAATTTGTGGATTACCTGATTAATAACTGTTTTAAATACTTAACATGATATATTTCAGAGATTAACATATTTGTTTAACAGTTTAGAACTTTGCTGAAAAGTTTATAAATCAAGAATATTAATTTTTAAGCAAGCTGTAAATTGTATCTCATAGAATTATGTGATTACTGCCTTATCATTAGACTAATTTTCCGTTTCATTGCATTAATCAAATAAATATTATAGCTTATATTAGATATGATAAAATGTTAAGTTTCCATCATCATCATCATAAACATAATATTAAAATACGGATTTTAATTTCATAGGAAGTAAATTCAATGGAAGTACTTCACTGGGAGTATGTACTGATTCAGGTATGGGGGAACATGGAATTATGTTAAACTTACCTATGGAACGTATACTACTTATACATTATGTCCATACAGACGAATAATTGAATATATAGTTTACTCATTGTTTGAAAAATGAACATTTTAACATGCAACTTTACAATGCAACTATTTGCATTGTAAAATAACTGAGTCGTCACGTTTAATATGATGTACTACGGGGTGATTTCAGTTAAGTAACTGTGCTACAAAATATTTTGGAACATGAAAAAAGTTTTTAAAAAAACTTAAAGCCTTACGTCTACAAGTTTATTTAGTTACCTTTCCAGTGTTTCTGGCGTGATTTGCAAAAGTAACACGGTTTATATTATCTATGGCTAAGGCAATCAGTCTAGTTACTTCATGGCAGTGTGTGATACCCATAGCGATGGATATTGAAAGACCATGACTAGGACTTTTGGGCCAAGATAACATATTTTTTGTTACCTCAAAAAGATTTTTTTTTGAGATTGGAATTAACTTCTATTACAGCATGACATATGGTTAACCAAAGGAATGCAGCTTTCTAGGAAACCTAGACCACTGATTTTCAGCTCGACTGGCCTCACAAATGACCTGGATTGATTGATCTAATAAATCATAACCCAAGCCACAACGCCATATTCAGTTACTCTGGCAACAGATATGACAGTAACATAATACATTTCAAATCTAAACAGATTGCACGTATACTTTCATTCTTGTACACTATAGAAGAATCTGCCATAGGATTATGACCTTAAATACAGTTTGATAAGGTTATTTTTTGTCAGAGAAAATGCCCTATATTTTGTAGTCATGGGCACACAATATCCACCAATAGAACTGAAACTAAAATCAAGTGACACTGGATGCCACAGATCATAATTCCATGCTTTTGAATTGTGACATAATTCTATCTTAGTGTTGAAATGTTTCTTGTTTTGCTATTTTTGGTAATCTCTTGTAAAACGTATTCAACTTGGTTAAGTCGTAATGTGCATTATCTATTTATTTATACGAATAAATCTCACTGAGGGAGTAATTATTCCGTTGAGTAAGGCCATGTGTGTTATATGTAATTGCAATAAAATGCTAATTAAATTGTCGGATTTCATTTAAATTATTAAAAGGCATGGTGTATTTAATAGTCACTAAACACGACTCTAGTAAAGTCTGCCTATAAAAGTAAAGTAAATGTTAAGATGCAATACGCGAGGCTAACTATTAAACGTGTGATATGTCTAATTATGACCGAGGTATATGTGTCTTTTATTTTACTCATAATGCGTTACTTACATTGTTTGTATTCAAGAGACGTGAATCTAAACAATTAATATGTAGGTATTTTTTATTTAAATTATGGCTTAAGCGCTTTTGGTTTGACCACAGTACTTTCGGATGATAATAGGTAATAAGAGAAACTGAGAATTGCATAATATTATTCAAAATAAGGATGACCAATAGCGTCATTAAGCCAAATTACGACTACCGGAATAGCTTACGCTATTACAAATTTTAAATGACTTATTAAGTAGATTATTAATTAAAAATAGGTATGTAAATATCAAAATGTTGACCAATTTTGAACTGGTCATGAATGCGGATAATGAGTCACATTGTCCGGTCACTTCTTCCAATTGTTTGTTCCCCCTGTTAAGTGAATGAGAACATTGTTTAAGCCGTTTTCCAATTCAATCTTCAAAAAAGAGATACTAAAAACTTTGAATTTATAGCATGTCTAATCCTAAAAATAGCCGGAGATATTAAATATCACTTGCGATAAGATGCCTAGATTAGTAGTTTGAGACGATTTATTTTTATGGAAAATGGTGGCATTTCAGAAAAGCGTCAGTAAAGTTTTAGAAGTGACCAAACAATGATCCAGGCGTAACGAGCGGCTATTAGACAGTCGTCAGGGGAACTGACAACGTCGCAGCGCTCGCTATCCAATAATTCACCTAACTATGCAAAACGGCTTGTAACAACTTAACGCTAAAGTATATCATAAGGCATATTCATCATACAAACATTATATCAATCGATACTAGTTCGTGTATATTTAACTAGAGCGTTCCAACGAGTGCTAAATTTATGTTCCAATAAGTTTAACTAACCTGCAAGGATAGTCTAGCGATTACAGATAAGAGATTGCGAGACGATCATAAAGACTATGGAACATGGCGGCCGTCCACAGAGAAGCTCTCAACTCCTCTTTCATAGACAATGACCCAAATGAGGATTAGTATTGTTTAGTACACGACACCATGAGGTAGCCTGAAGGTACAATAAAAGGTACTTAAAACGAAGATTTATTTTGCTCCTAAAGTTACGACGATATAATACTGCTAAGCCTATTTTAAATAACGCATCGTCGCGACGCCCAATGGGGTTCATTAACCTCATGCAAAAATCAAACGACTCCGCTACTTAGTCCTAGGTTCAAATGAGAGCAAATTCGCGTACATGGGGCCTGGCTGCGGCGGCCCACTCCATCGCCTCGCTTCCATCTCTCACACTTAACTTTACCTAAACGTACAATACCTAAAATTAACCAATCAACGGGATCGTCCCAGTTATCGTGTAATTTTGATACGAACTCTTAATCTAACCTTTTTTTAATAATAAAAATAAAATAAATCGAATATTTGACCTACAATTTTAAGGACCAAAAATAATATGAGCGTTTCATCAGTACAATAATATACCTCGATTCTTTATTATGTTGGAATTGCTACGTACATCTCTATCCATTATCATTACCACACCCCTAGTCTGAAACAATTTTTTCATCTAGTCTTCGCCTGCGCTCGCTGCGCATCATCTTTATCACAGCCAAAATGGCCGCCGCTAGCCGTACGTTAGGAGCCCCATTTGTTATCCAAAACCTTGTTTTATTTAAATAATCATTTATGCCAATATTACGTGAAACATTATTAAAATAAAAATTTATGCGATACGTGAACATTTAGTAATTGGCCGTTACATGCTTGTTTTTAATTATTTTATTCTAATAAGTTTTTATTGGTTTTACGAATAATATTATAAATCCGTTTGTTATCATATTTACTCATGTATTAATATTTATTATTGTGTATCCTTAAGAAATTACAATTACAATCAAATTAAAGAAGAGCCAAAGCCGTTACTTCATCGTTGTGGCGTGGTTCACGTTTAAGATCAGCTCGTGAGTTTGTTTTGGTAAATTGTAATGACGTAGTTAATTTCTTGGAATCAGATTACTTATATGACACATTATTTTTCTACCACAAAGATTTTTAGACACACAGATTTATCAAATCATGAGTGATAAAATAGAATGGATCGACCTGGGTCATATCGTTTCGTAATCATGCGTAACATATTTCTTGAGGATACGAATGTTGTAAGGTATAGTTCCAAATACAATGTGACTGTTAAAATGCTACACATTATATCCCATATACTAGCTAGGCCAGTAACTAGCCCATTAAAATTGGGATTCCCTAGTTTATAAATTGAAATAAAAATTCTACGTGCCACATTAAATCAGCATTTTTTAACATGATCGTTTGTTACACTGCATGAAAACAATAAGCTGTCTCAACAGAGATACAAAAGTCAGATGTTTAAAACTAAGTTCATGATTGAGTCAAGATCAGCTTATAGTATGCTGTCAGTAAGTTCAGATAATGCTAATATAATAGTGGCATTATTTATCTATCTACCGGACGCCGCGGTGACGATTAACTTACGCCTGCGCGGACGCAACGTAAACTATCAGTCTTAGAACAACCTCGTCACTTTCAAAACCAACTGTGACCGCTAGCCTCTTCGACAAACGCCCTATTTCATTCGGGACCACGTTAAAAAAGGCGCGCTATTTTTATCATTAGGGCGCAAATTGTTTGCTTCATATTTGCCAAGCTTTGTAATAGGAACAATAAGAATGTTTAGTTGTCGTTTACCACTTTTTACTATTCAAACGCAGCTGAGTGTTTTTCGTAATGGAAAACATTTAGATGGCCCTGGTATTGACTCGCCGTCTACTATCATTTCGTATACATTTTCGCCACTAGATGTGGGTAAAGTTCATATCAGTCAGGGTCAGGGTGTCTCCCTACTCCTTTTAAGTGTGGATCGAAAATTTTAAAAACATGCTTTCCTCTGTTGCTCATGCTTTATTCGAATTGTGGGAACGACATTATGAGGTTTATCATGGCAGTAAAAGCTTGGGAGGCAGTGTGCAATAGGATTATTTTATTAACAAATGCAATTGACGGGTTTTAAATAAATAATAAAATAGCTTTCACCGCGGCGGTAATCGATTTCACTTTAAATTCATTCCATACGTATTCCGATTCTCGTCTAGTTTACACCATATACGCCAAACATAACAGCCAATTAACATGATTACGAGTCATAGACAACATATGACTTTTTTTTTATTAGTTCACGCGCATTAACTTAAGTCGTTTGAATTTATAAATTCAAGTACAAAAATCGCTCATCGCGAAATGCTATCGATAGATTGATGTTTATTATAAGTTATATATCATTTGCAAATCAGCGATAAATCAACCGGTCAGCTCCATCACATATTTAATATACTTCCTAAGCCTTTTGCTAGTGTCTATTGACACAAGTTCAGACGAGTGAATAGAAAATCAAGTGTTTATCAAAATCTTTAGCATTTCGTGAATTCCGTGTTCAATGCTAAGACCACACTAGTGCATGTTTTAACTTCATTTATGGAATCTTAAGAAAAAGACTCACACTAAATACTTATTTCTGATAACAGCGCAATAAGAGATCGTAATATTTCTGATGACAGTGCAATAAGAGATCACAAGAAATATGATTACGTCAGTTTCGCACGCTTAACGATAGTCTGTGCGGAAAGGAATCATGCATGCAAGCGTGTTAAGTGAATTAAATCACGAGAAAAAACTTGACAACATCAACATATAATAGACTTGGAATGCCGTTTAGTTTTATTTTGATTATATTTATTAAATCACGTTGAGATTAGGAAAACCTCTAATATCCCACGCAGGTCCTCTCCGCCCAGACTCTTTCAGCAAGGTTAAATTATGACGAAGAAATAAGTTACCTCTCGAGTCTAGCGTGATAATCGATTCAATCATGACTGCACATAGTGTGTACGATTTTAAACTTTATTGCATTTTTAAACGAAACTTGACAACACTAGCCATTCATCGCCCCGAGACCATGACGCGTGTAACCGCGTCGAAACGTCGGGAAGGTACATTCAATGAACCTACAAGTGAAAGTTGCATAAAATCCCGTATTGTTGTGAAGTTGCACATAGTGAGGCCTTAGTCTTCTCAAACTCAAGTGGCCTACAAAACGTTCGTTCAAAATCGAACCTTATTCCGCAATCCGAGCGACATTCAGAGCGTCTGCGGAGCGTACTTAGGCGGCTGCCGTTTGAGGCGCCGGCCGACCGGTCGCTGTCAGTTGTTCCTGTCGAAGTTGTGGATCGCCCAGTTGATCGTCGTCGTCCAAGTGTTCTTGACTGCCTCGCTGAACTTTGAACGGAAGTGTTCGATCGCTTTCTCTTCGGAGAGATCCATTACCTGCAGGGAACACAAACACTCCATGTTAGAACATGTGCTTTAGTAAGACACTTGGCATATGTAACGTTCCTCGACGACTCCATTTTAATTTAAGCATTTTTTACAAAGTCTGTGACGAGCAACATTATAAAAACCGTCGTGATTGTTAGCTAGTGGACCACGGAGTTCCTCCGTCGTTGAGTTTAGTAGTTTGTCTGAAATAATTCCACTAGACAGAAAGCAACTAATCTAGTTCAGACAAAGACTATATAATAAGTCTCGTAGTTTAAGCCCTTTTTGTTACCATAAATACATTTTGTTGATAAATAAAATAAAAAGTAGATGTTCTCAAACCGTTCTCAACGAACGAGAAATATCAACCGGGACCAACAGCTTTATGTGCCTTCCGAAGCTCAACAAGTTGCGTTAAGATGATAGTATGTGACAACACTGATATCGTCGGAATGGTCACCTATAAAACGTGAAATGTTAAATGCGCAAAACCTCAGGCAACCCAAATGATTTTTAATTCAAATGACCTAATTTAAAAAGAAAAAAAAAGAGGTTTTATGGTGTTTTAGTTTTACTTGCACTTCTTAAGAAATGATTCCTTGCTCTGCGGACGACGCTCTGTAGACAGAGCATTAGGTAGGTATTCACCGGGCCGCTGCACTGACATTATTATTATTACTATCTACGCTCATAAAAACTAGCCATTGCTGTTTACGATTTTAGCGGGTTTGAGCACGTGATGGCTTGTCTTATTAATAACTAGACAGGGCAACATTTTAATAAAGATTGTTTGAAAATTATGACCCATATTAAAAAGTGGTTCAATTGATTCTGCTCGTTATTCCAATCAAACTATTTTCAGGTTTTGCGCATTTAACGTTACACATTGTATAAACATAACCATAGCGTAGCGTAGGTTGTTTCGGTAGGTAGTCATGATCTAAACGCTGCCACCACAGCGACACATACACAAACACCTCATATGCTTCAATACTCACAAGTGTCTCGCGCAGGTACTGCAAATCCTTCTCAGAGGACAGCTCGCGCAGACCAGTGGAGATCATCATCGAGAACAGCGACAGAATCAGGTGCCCGTGCTTGCGGATTATCTTGAACGCCTAGAACGAAATACGGAAGTTAGATTGAAGTCAGCAGCCGCTGAAAACTATCACTTTTGCTGTAAGTAGCATAGGAATACATAGACAGCGACGTTGGTTGCATAAACTGCATAAAAATTTGCACCCGGCATGCTCATTTTTATATTTAATCCCTTAGATTATGAATATTTACCCAGAATAGGAAATGCCAACAAAACATCTATGCACCGATACGCGGCAAGGGCTTTAGTTACTTAAATAAATAAACAACCGAAGAAAGCTACCGTGCTGTAAGTCCCACCGTGCGGAATTTGTGGTCTCTTATGGATATGTCATTATGCGTGACGTCAGCGCTTTCTACCCAACTCTGTTTGGCTAGGTTAGTCAGAAAGTTGCAGGTTCGAGTCCTGCCCGTGTGCAACTTTTGGTTTCATATTTCATCTTTATGAATTGATGACACTGTGTGTTAAAAACATTCGAAACCAACCGAAGGGCGAACAACCACTGTAGAAACAGCCAATGTCTTCACACTGACCAGAGCTGGCTGCTTTTAAGTAAGTTCACACTAAGTAATCTTTCGGTAAGAACCGAATCCAGTTTTTTTTAAATTGATTTTTAATCAACTGTCTACTTTTTTATCCATAAATAAATAAATGAATAAATATTGGACAACATCACATACATTGCTCCGATCCCAAGCTAAGTAGCTAAAGCACTTGTGTTATGGAAATCGGAAACAACGGTGGTACCACATCACCCAGACCCAAGACAATATAGAAAAGATCGTTTTCTACATTGACCCGACCGGGAATCGAACCCGGAACCTCACGAGATGGCGACGCTTGAAACCAGCGTACTAGCTACTCGACCACGGAGGT
Source organism: Pyrausta purpuralis (assembly GCA_963924145.1). NCBI lineage: Eukaryota > Metazoa > Arthropoda > Insecta > Lepidoptera > Crambidae > Pyrausta > Pyrausta purpuralis. The sequence continues at coordinate 4,289,868 of OZ001649.1, read as the reverse complement.
CGTCCATATCCATAGACTAGCTGAGGACGATTCGTATTAACTCACCGTCTCGCAGTGCTCACGGAAGATCTTGAAGTCTATCGGCTCGTTGTCCCCAGAGCCGCTCTGGCCCTTGTTGATGACGTAGATGAAGTCGTGCGTCAGTACGAACGGCACTCGCTCGCGCTTGATCCCGTATTTCCGCTTGAAGTGACCCAAGAAGTGGCCGAAGTCTATGTGGAATAGCTGCAACAAAGGCATAAGTGTTAGTCACATCACTGGAATGACCACTCATAAGTATATGCAGCTGTGAATTGAACACTTAAAACATTTAAAAAATATATTTAGTTTCAAAAGAGCATGACCAGAAAAAAGACATGATTGCTCCAAATTGTCTATGGATTCTGAATCTACTGTAGCTAATGACAGCAGTTGAATATTTCTACATATTGCAGGATTTATGGACGTGGAACGGAACGTAAAGATGAAAAGGAAGAGATGAAATACTAAATAGAGTGCGAATGGAGAAGAACGTTAGAATTTGTAAGAGGAATGCAGTAGTTGATATCTTGTTTATAAAATTCTCGTGTCACACTGTTCGTTTCCGTACTTCTCCGAAACGGCTTGACCGATTCTTACCAAATTTCATATGCGTATTCAGTATGTCTGAGAATCGGCTACTATCTATTTTTCATACCCCTAAGTGATAAGGATTGTTCACTCTAAATTGTTATTTTTTATTTTTTGACGAATTTTTTTGTTTTTATTTTTTTATAATGTGGCATAAAAAACACACACAAACCCAAATTTATACTTTTTCATCACCCTATTTTTTTATAGCCATTTTAGTAATTTTATCATTTTTCATTCCGCTCGATAACTGATCAATCGTCATTTAATTAGTTATCCTCGCCAGTTGTCTACAGGTGTCACTTCTGACCCAGTAAACAACACGGAGTAGGGATGAGAATGAAGCCGGTCTCCTGTTTCTCTCACACAGCCATTTCCTTTGAGCAATATATTCGAGGTTTTATTTTTTTTATAACAGAAAGTCGTGTCAGTTACACTATTTATAATTCAAGAACGGCCCAACCGATTTGGCTGTAAATTGGTAAGGACGTAGCTTAGCGTAGGACCAGAAAAAGGACATAGGATACTTTTTATCCCGTTCGACGGGGCCAGAGTTGGGGTGGGATTGGACCGGGGCGAAGCGGTGGGATGGTAGCTTAGAACTTGGAGAAGGATATAGCATACTTTTTATCCCGTTCGATGGGGCTGGGGCTGGGGCGGGGTCGGGGTGAAATAATATTCGCTGGGACGGCTTAACATTTAAAATTACGGGGCTGGACGGGACGGGGCCGGGGCGGGATGAGGACGGGGGCGAAACAAAGTTCGCTGGGTCCGCTAGTTAAGATTTAAATGTGAGGAATGTGTGAGTGCTAATCAGAGGAAGACGTATGCTGAGTCCTAAGGAGTCGTTATAAGTGATCGAAGTGAGTGCTACGAAGGAGTAAAGTTATTATAGTCAACTGAATCTAAATAACTACCTTTGCGAGTATCCCCTGATTCCCACAAAATCATTGTAATCTCTCTTTTCATTTCCTATTTAAAGAAAGAGTCCACAGGAACTTTATGATAGTAAGTAATCGTAAAGTTGTTTGGCCATGACTCACCTGTCCACTCTTCTTGACCATGATGTTGTCCGGATGCCTGTCGGCGATGCCCAGCAGGTACGTGGCGACGCAGTACCCCGCGCAGCTCATCGTGAACTCGTCCACGGCCTTGTTGAACGCCACCTCGTTGTGCTTGCCGCCGTCGTCTTCGGTCTGCTTCTTTAGCCATTCTGTGAGATAAAAGTAGTGTTACATATAGGAAAGTTTAATAACGGCAAACCTGTTTATTATTTGACGACGCGTTTGGTGTATTGGTTAGAGCTCCTGACTATTACGCCGGCCGTCGCGGGTTCGAATCTCGCAAGGGGCAAATATTTGTGTGATGACCTGAGTCATGGATGTTAGTATATATTTAAGTATTTATGGGAGACGCCCCTGTCATAATCGTTGTCTGGTATTAGTAACGCAAGAAAGAAAATCTTATATAATGTTTTAAACTTTCATGGTCACTTACATTAGAATAGTTAGATAACAACCCACCCGCAAATTCTCTTCAGTAACTCCGTGATCATGGCGCTTGCAACAGTGCCGAAATATCGGAAACTCATAAATAATAAGGTACATGGTAGCAATCCCGTATCTAACTATTCTAAAGAAAATCTTACTTCGAAATCACGACAATTGGTGTGTTGTCTGGCGCATATTTATTTTTTTATCACTTCATAGTCTAAAACAAAGTCGCTTCCCGATGTGTGTATTTATGAGTGCTTAAATCTTTAAAACTACGCAAACGGTTTTTGATGCGTTTTTTATTAATAGAGAGTGAAAGAGAAAGGTTTATATGTATGATTCATTACACCCGTGCGTAAACGGAGCGGGTCGCTATAATAATTTTTAAATAATTTTTAATAACTAAGTATATGAACCATAACAAATTATGGTTCATATCTATGTATTTTACGTAAATGCGGATCTGTGAATGGCATTGGACTCGTCAATAAAATAAAAACGTGATCTCGCCATCTGCCAATTATAATTCGAGTAATATTTTCCAGCCTATAGCACTCCCCGATAAATAAGCTATAAAACACATTTTTTTTGCAAATCGGTCAAGTAGTTCTTGCGATTAGAGCGATCAAAAAAACTCTTCAGTTTTATAACATTGTATAGATAATTTGATAACTTACGTAGCAGCGCTGCCTTGTTGATGGACGACGTGGCATTAAACAGGGCATACTGCTTCTGTATGTTGGCGACCGTCTCCGAGTCTTCAACCACCTCGATCATGCCCACTTCGTTCTCCATCGATATGCAGTTGTACGGGCTCAGTCTGGAGACAAACATATTGTGTGAGTGAAATAGCGAGTACGAAATATTACCAAAATTAACATATTTTATTCCAAGGCTGAATTTCGGTATCAATTCATAATCAGGATTTTGTCAAAAAAATAAAGTTTGTTAGGCAGTTCTCATTGTTATTATTTTGTTTATATTTTGCTCATTCTATCTTCTGAGGTTTTATTTCCATGTTCAGACGGGTATCAACCAAGCCTGACGAAACATTTTAGTTAATTGGATCGGTGACATATGACGAAGATAAAAAATTGTGGGTTATGGCTATAAATGTTCAGAATCAAAGTCTGTTTTTCTTCGCTTCGCTTCGAAAACAATCTTTTCATAACTTTTAAAATATCAAAATATATTATATATTTTATGATATCAGTGAATAAAATTAATTAACTATTTGATATAAAAATATCATATCGTCCTGGCGGAGGTCGTCGCCGATCTTCAGCATGATGCGGATGTCCGCACCGTCTCTCGGCTACTTGTTTCTTACTAACCTGGAGTCGTAACCGTGGCTCTTCCACAGGCGGTCCATGATCCGCAGCATCTCTCGGCTACTTGTTTCTTACTAACCTGAAGTCGTAACCGCGGCTCTTCCACAGGCGGTCCATGATCCGCAGCATCTCTCGGCTACTTGTTTCTTACTAACCTGAAGTCGTAACCGCGGCTCTTCCACAGGCGGTCCATGATCCGCAGCATCTCTCGGCTACTTGTTTCTTACTAACCTGAAGTCGTAACCGCGGCTCTTCCACAGGCGGTCCATGATCCGCAGCATCTCTCGGCTACTTGTTTCTTACTAACCTGAAGTCGTAACCGCGGCTCTTCCACAGGCGGTCCATGATCCGCAGCATCTCTCGGCTACTTGTTTCTTACTAACCTGAAGTCGTAACCGCGGCTCTTCCACAGGCGGTCCATGATCCGCAGCATCTCTCGGCTACTTGTTTCTTACTAACCTGGAGTCGTAACCGCGGCTCTTCCACAGGCGGTCCATGATCCGCAGCATCTCTGGGCTACTTATTTCTTACTGACCTGAAGTCGTAACCGTGGCTCTTCCACAGGCGGTCCATGATCCGCAGCATCTGCAGCGTGAACATGTCCTGGCGGAGGTCGTCGCCGATCTTGAGGATGATGCGGATGTCCGCACCGTTCGGGTCGATGTTTTCGAAGTCCACCATGAGCGGACGCATCTTGCTGTCCATCACGCGACACCTTTCGGGTCTGGAGAAAAGATAGCGTTTAATATTTATATATTAACTAGTGGACCCAGCGAACTTTGCTTCGCCCGTAGCACCGTCCCGCCCCGTCCCCGTCTCGCTCAGCCTCGTAATTTAAAAAGTTAAGAAAAACACTATAATCGATCAGTTATCAAGCGGGATGAAAAATGATCATATTACCAAAATGGCTATAAAAAAATATTGGTTGGTGATAAAAAAGTAAAAATTTAGAGTTGTATATATTTTAATGCCACATTAAAAAAAAAAACATTTTTAGGGGTGAACAACCCTTATCACTTAGGGGAATGACAAATAGATAGTAGCCGATTCTCAGACCTATTGAAAACGCATATAAAATTTGGTAAGAATCGATAAAGTCGTCGTCGTCGGGAACGAATATTGTGACACGAGAATTTTATGTATAAGATAAGATATATTGGTTTAAACTTGTATGGTCACTAATATTAGAATAGTAAGATACGGGATCGCTACCATGTACTTTACTATTGATGAGCTTTCAACATTTCGGCACCGTGGCAAGCGCCATGATCACGGAGTAACTGAAGAGAAGCTCATAAAGGAATAAAGGTAGGAATCTCGTATACAGGGTGTTTGGAAGGTGGTTGAGGAGGTGTTACAATAGACTATCTAGAACATTAAGAAACATTTTTTTTAGGCCGAGCCTAATTTTTCTGATATTATTACTTAGGTACGAAAACCTCAAAATTGGTCAATAAAGTACTAATAACTTCTAGTTTAAGCTGAAATTTCCTCTTTTATTCTGTTTATTGTATTTTTATCTGTCCCTAATCGCACCAAAGCGATTTGAAGCACCATTGTGCCGAAAATCGTAATGCGCAAAGCATTTAAACTTCACAGAATAAAAAGGGAAATTAAATATCTTTTCTTTTAATGACTTTTGAAAAATAAAACGGGTCAAGTCGGACGATCGGGCGGGCCAAGAGATGGGTATGGGTATGTGGACAGGAAAAATCTGGATAATTGTTTTCCCATAGAAAACAATTATCCAGATTTTTCCTGGCTCTTAAGTGTCCAATGAACTGGGTATGTTTTGTTGAAAGATTACAATAGTAACACCTTCTCAACGCTTTGCACCCACCTTCTACACAAGTTAGGTAACAGATAGAAGGTAGGACAATTTATACTGATCGGTGATCAGGGTTTTCATTGTAGTTAAAAATTAATAATAACCCCGCCGAATCCAATCATGATTGCCAATACAAAATGAGGTTGGCCATCTATAAACGTCAAAGCACATTTATCAACCCGTAATGTGAACAGCATCAACCAGGCGTCAACTGGGCGTCCACCATACAGAACCACGTTACGTAAAAGGATCAGCAACGCCTCGACATGGGATCGGCATTGTGGTTGCTACTATACAACATGAGACAGTCTTCTTGTAAATGACAGTCCGTTTGACAGGGTTGGCGGATAGTTAACGAGCATGGGGCGATTGCTGTAAGCGCATTACAGCGCATGCGCCGCTAGTCGAGGGTGGGTCCCGAGTTGATCTCAATCCGAGGTGGTGACGTTACGACTTTGATAGATGCGCGTTGAAGTATGAAGTTTCATACAAAGAATACTGAACGCCTCGACTGATACGCTGTTCCCATAAAGGGTGGATAGATGTACTATAACATTTAACGAGGCTCACAACCCAACTCGGACTATTTGTGTGGAGACCAGCGAACTGGCCACATCGAGGCAGACAGACAATAAGCAAGTTATCATTATCATCATTATCAGCCAAAGGACGTCCACTGCTGAACATAGGCCTCCCCCACGGCTTTCCACAGCGACCGATCACTAGCGGTCTGCATCCAGTTTGATCCTGCTCACTTTATAAGGTCGTCTGTCCATCTTGTCGGTGGACGTCCTACGCTGCGTCCTTGGTCGAAGGGTCTCAAATCTAGAACTTTCCTGCCCCAACGGCCATCAGTTCTTCGCGCTATGTGCCCTGCCCATTGCCACTTGAGCTTACTGATTCTCAAGGCTATTTCCGTTACTTACTAGTACTTCTTTACTTACTTAGTTCTTCTACGTATCTCCTCATTTCTGATGGCATAGCATAGCTCTCTCCATCGCTCGTATAATAATAAATAAGCAAGTGTACTCACTTAATCTTCTTACAAACGAAGCTAGGGTTGAGCGGCGAGACGAACTCGGCGAGCGTCTCTATGCAGTGCTGCTCTTGTAAATGATGCTGAAGCGCCGACCGCGCTTTCGAGATCTCCTTCTTCTTGCGGATGCACTGGCTCGCCCCTGAATACATAAGTTAATATTTTCATTTGTAATCTTCACTTTAAGGGGCTCCCAAGATTTTAAACGCGCTCACTAGCGCCACTTTAGTAGAATAAACGTAACTCGTTAAATAAAAGACCAATCGAAAATCTGATTGATGCGATTGTATCTTTGGTTATGTGATTTAGATACAATGGATAAGTTTAATAAAACAGAGTTATCTGCAGTTACAGATAGAAAAACTGCCAAAAATGGCCATATTTAGCAGTTTTTCTAACTCTAACGACAGTAAAATACTTTTGAAACAATTTAAACGTACTAAATAAACTATAGAACCTGTACTATAATCGTGTCTACCAGATTTTTGATTGTTTTTGTATTTAAGGAGTTATAATTATTTTAAATAGAGTGGCGCTAGTGTGCGCGTCAAAAATTCGGGGAGCCCCTTAATTCATTGATATAATAATAAAGCCCCCCTAGCCGATTTCGACTACAGGGGCCAGTCACAAGGACTAACCGACAGCGCGGGACATAATTATAGCGTGTGCGCAAACACAGGTGCACTCTGTTTTCCTCTCCTTCTCGTAGCCCTTAGGGACAGCGAGCTGACACGACCGGAGAGATTAGGCGCAGGACCGACGGCCCACGTGCGCACCGGGCTAGCCCTAAGAAAACTAAGGGTAGAACCAGTAATAACAAAATGGATAAACGAGCTGGTCAGTAAAAGGGCAGTCCAAATAACCACACAAACCACCACACGTGCAACAGTAGTCAGGGGATGCCCACAAGGCGGCATCCTCTCTCCACTTCTGTGGAACATAGTAGTAGACAGCCTCCTGAGTAGGCTAAATGAAAGAGGATACACTACTATTGGTTACGCAGATGACTTAGCTATACTGATAAACGGAAACGCGGAAAACCTCCTATGTGGGATAATGCGTTCCGCTCTTCAGATAGTGGAAAAATGGTGTAACGAGCACGAGTTGTCAGTAAACCCCAAAAAGACAGAACTAATCCTTTTCACCAACAAAAGGAAATTACCTGAACTAAAGCTACCAATACTGTTTAACACCGAATTGGCTCTCTCCTCACAAGTGAAATATCTGGGCATCACCCTAGACAGCAAACTGAACTGGAGTAGCCATATCGATGATAAAATGCAGAAGGCCTGTGTAGCCTTTTATCAATGCAAGCGACTAGTCGGCAAGAGATGGGGTCTAAATCCAAAGATCACATTATGGCTATACTCATCGGTTATTAGGCCTTCTCTTACCTATGGATCAGTTGTATGGTGGCCCAGAACGCAACTGTCCACAATCAAATCAAAACTTCAAAGCCTACAACGTTTGGCAAGCATCGCAGCTACAGGTTGCATGAAAACCACTCCATCAGCCGCACTAGAGTTTCTCCTGAATCTTAAACCGCTGCACCTAGTAATTCAGGAAGAAGCAAAAGCAGCTGCTCTACGACTTAGGGCAAACGGACTATGGAAACAAAACATAATGACCACACATTCAAAAATCCTAGATGGGCCTCTGAAAGAAAGACCACTTTTAGATGCACCCATGGACAGAATACCATGCCAACATATATTTGATAGAAAATACAACATCCAAATCACCGAAGAGCCTAGCGACAGCTCAGGCACAAAAGAGGTTCGTATATACACAGACGGCTCCAAAACCTCAAAGGGTACAGGAGCTGGTGTGTTCTCAAATGACCTTAACATTAAAATATCAACAACTTTAGACAAGCTGAGCACTATCTTCCAAGCAGAATGTATCGGCATCACTAGGGCAGCACAGGCAGTTGCAGCCAGAGACGTCAAAGACCTACACATTAAAATCGTCTCGGACAGCGCATCGGTGCTCCAAGCCCTAAAAAACAACAGCATAACATCTGTCCTTATTTTGGAGTGTCATAAGGCACTACAATCCATAGCAAACACAAATGAGGTAACTCTGCAATGGATCAAAGGACACAGTAACTCACTAGGTAACGACGCAGCTGACGAACTAGCCAAGAGGGGATCAGCAACGACAGTATATGGACCGGAACCTTTGCTGCCCCTACCGCTGGCCCAAATAAAAACTTGGCTACGTGAAGAAACTGAAGCAGCACACCAAGATGAATGGAGAAATGGCGATGGTTGCAGGCAAACTAAGATGGCTGTTCCGGTAGCATCGAAAAGGCTTGCCCGCAACATCATCCGATTACCAAGAGACAAACTACGCTTAGCCATAGGCACCATAACTGGTCATAGTCTCTTAAACAAACACCTTTTCACAATAGGTGTCACAGACAGCCCCCTATGCAGAGGGTGCATGGAGGCAGAAGAAACACCACATCATGTGCTCATGGAGTGCACAAGTGTGGCAGAACAACGGGCAAATATTCTCAAATCCCCAGCTACTTTCCCGGAGGCCTTTTGTAATCTGAACAGGTTGCTAGCCTTCTGGGAAAGCCTGGGTTGGTTAGAATAAAAAGGAGGGACATACGTACAATGGCCCAATCATGAGGCTAAGTGCGGAAAACACCCCAGCCAAACTAACTAACTAACTACACAATGAGGACTGGGGAGAAAGTGACCCATTTCACTCGAGATCTAATAATTCGAGAGTGAAATGGGTGCTTTTCATTTCGACTGTGAAGAAAAATAAATGTGTGATTGTAATGCGATGATGAGCTACTATGTTGTTTGGCCAGAGATGAAACCTCAAGTTTTTACATCACTTTTCATTTTGTTTACAGTCGTTATACATAAAACTGTGGTTAAGATTATAATGTAATTTTATCTACTCTCATATCGTTACATTCAAAATACAAAACTCAAAACGAGTTTATATAGACGTACTTTATAAATAGTATATCGAAATGAAATTAAAAAATTTTATTATGACACTATTTCTCTAACAAAATAATGTTATAATATTTTTTTTTATTACGATACAGATTACAGATCATAGATACATCTATTTAATTTTTTATCTGTGGCTGCGCGCGCTTTGGCGCATACGCGATGATAACGGGAATTTTGGCGTCATAGTACGTTTGTGTTTCGGTAGATAATTATTAGTGTATATTAAAATGTCTGATAGTGAAAGTGCAGAAAATTTGACGCCGCCCGACATTTTAGAGACTGCGACGGCAGTCTATCTTAATCTACTACCAGTAAAGTCAAGAAAATTATACGATAAATGTTATCAAGACTTTTTAGCATGGAAATCTTTATCTTTTATTTGATATGTTCGTGTTCAATGAGAGTAGATAAAGTAGTGTATGAAACTGCACATAACTAGGTATTATACACTCGTGTGATACTTTTAAAAAACTCGCTTCGCTCGTTTTTTAAACTCACACTCGTGTATAATACCTCTCATTATGTACCAGTTTCATAAACTACTATTATATTGTATCGCCGTTGATTTCCTAAATACATAATAATAATAAAAACACACGATTAGAAGGACAGTAACGGCACGGAAGAGTAGATAGCGGACGATATCAAATATTTCAAATCGTTGTTAAAAATATCGATAGATTTTTTTTCACAGACCATAAAAATAGTAATAGAACGCATCCTTACCCTTGTCACTAAATTTACCACAGGTTATGTCAAATTCCAGGTTTAATTTAGTCTCATAACATAGGGCTATGAGTGAGTAAGAAGATTAAGAACAACAAATCCGCTCGATATTATGTATAATGAGAACTCATTAACTGAGAAGATTTTAGAGCAGTATCTTCATTTTAGTACCTTAAACTTCATTGCCGCCAAGATTCATCTCCATCGTCTCAACGCCAGCTCGTTCCATCGAAAAACCAGCCAAGTGCGAGTCCGACTCGCACATTAAGGGTTCCGTGAGGACTTTAACTGAATTAAAGATCCACTTACTTCCACTAAGCCAAAATACCGCAATATTATGTTGACATTTGTATGAATAACAAAATCATGTTTGCGGTTATTTAAAATGTGCTCTATTTTAAACACAAAAAGTTCGATCTCGTTTAAACCAATTTGTCAAAGTCTTTGTCAAGATCTACCATCATGTTTTTTTTTTCAAATTTAACACTCGCTCAGTTTAAAAGTTAGATGGGGGGGACGCCTGCTTTACCACTTTGTAAGCTCCTATCTCTCAAACATTACACTTTTAGAGAAAATAATTTTAGGAATCTCGATGTCATTTTAAAAGAATTATCCATAGGCATTTTAGGTTGTAGTTCCGTGTAGTATCGTTATGTATGAGAATCGTAAAGCGGTTAACAGAATACATCTACCTACTAAGTTTCAACTGTGTAATACTAATAGTTTTTAGAATAAAGTGGCTGTGACATACGGTCGGACAGACAGACAGATTTGACGAAATTATAAGAGTTCCATTTTTTGCCATTCGGCTACGGAACCCAAAAACCTGAGAAGTTAACTATGTTACGGTCGACTCACACTTGAGTTTGTCGAGGCAGGCGATCTGTTTCATGAGGCTGTGGATGTGGTCCTGGCAGCCGCGGCAGTACGCCTCCAGCATCAGCCCGAAACGCACCGACACCGACCGCATGTGCATCTCCGACCTAAGGCATGATCACATTTATCATTATACTCATGTCACACTCACACAACTAATATTAATACATAATGACAATAAAATAACATCAGAATTAGGACAAAGGTAAATGTTTCATTTTGATTTTTTCTTGTGCAACACAATAAACGCAAAACAGTTCAAAGAATCATCATTATAAATAAGACCTAAAATGGGCAAGAAAGTGCTAGTTACCGACTGTGGTGTGAGCCCAGGAAGGACGCGATTGACAAAACGCACATAACACATAGCTATTTTTATAGAGTACTAGCGGACCTAGCGAACTCTGCTTCGCCCCTAGCACCGTCCCGCCCCGGCCGCGTCTCGCCCAGCCTCGTAATTTTAAAAGTTAAGAAAAACAACAAATCGATCAGTTATCGAGCGGGATGAAAAATGATAAAATTACTAAAATGGCTATAAAAAAATTGGGGTTGGTGATAAAAAAGTAAAAATATAGGATTGTATTTATTTTTAATGCCACATTATAAAAAAATAAACATAAAAAATTTCGTCCAAAAATTAAAAAATAAATAAAAATAAGGTCGAACAACCCTTATCACTTAGGGGTATGAAAAATAGATAGTAGCCGATTCTCAGACCTACTGAATACGCATATAAAATTTGGTAAGAATCGGTAAAGCCGTTTCGGAGGAGTACGGGAGCGAACATTGTGACACAAGAATTTTATATATAGGGTCTAACAAAACTAGTGATCGATAGTCGACGGGGGGTATCTATACATCATACTGAATACGATGACAAAATATTGACATATGTTTTATAGTGATTTTTCAAAGTTATGTTTTCAAACAAAATAATTCAATTAATTAAGAAAACATGCTGTCGTTTACTTACGCACACAAAGGCTTCAACCCAATATTGTACAGTTACACGCACACTGTTCAAATTAATTCAAGGAGCATTGTACGCTTTTTACATACACACAGCTGTTAGATGATAATAAGTTAGGCCATCTAACAGCTGTGTGTGTGTGGATGGTCAAGAAGGCTAGAAAAAACTACTTTGTATGACCAAGCTTTGTCACTCAAGCCGTCTCTTTCACCTCTTCTATCAGGTCTGCACGAGCGAGCGTGACAAAAAATAAGGTGCCTACTTTGTTATCAATAACATGTTTTTACTCGAGCCGTCTGTTTCATTTGTGATACCATAGAAAAAATGAATTGTGATACCATGATAGTGCGAGCGAGCGAGCGTGACGGCTAGAGTCAAAATCATGCATTCAGAGTAGGACCCCAGGCTACTCATTTAGTTCATCAGTGCAGTGACAGATTTACATACTTACCTTTCATGATTGTCTTAAGGTCAAACTAAATGATCCTACCTACTTAAAACCCCAATGATAACAGAAAACAATCGTATTATGAAAGTCAAGCCTATGGCAATTAAATGAACAAACAGCCAACAGTAAAAACTTTGTTAGAAATTAAATGTTTAATAAGAAACAAATAGGCTTTAATTAGTAAAATTAAAGTTTACCTAACCTAAGTTTTATTTGTATTTTTTCACTAGCAAAATGAGGTGTAGCATAGGTAGATTGGAATGAAAGGAAAATGCGGGATTACTTTAATAATTTATTATGACTTACAATGACAATTAAGCAAGCTTAAGACTGGCAGGTTAGTGTTATTGATATAACCGAGAAATTAACGCTAAAACATTAACTTTATTTTAGGATGATATTTTTAAAAAGCATTAAAGAATGTAAGCGTAACTTAATTTTTACCTGAATTGATTTTTTTATTAAATCATTAAATAAAAAAGTACACTAACTTCGAAAGTATTACACAATTTAACACTTAATTTACAAAAAAAATACAGTACTTAAAGATATGAAAGTGTCCTCCTTGGGTATTCACACGTAACACTGCTTACGAGGCCCTTTTTATAATGTTTTCACGCACACTTGTTTCTAATCACTTTTAACCATTTCTAAGGCATTTACAATCCGCTGGCGTATTTTTTCTAAGCTATGGATGTGATGCCTATCGTCACCGAAAACCAAGTCCATAATCCTACCCCAAACAAAACAGTCCAGTGGAGTAAGGTCGGGAGAACGCGCTGATCAGGTTCGCTAGGTATGCACGTATGTCGCGATCGAAGTGGGTCGGCGCTCCGTCCTGCCGGAAGTACAATCCCCGCAAAGATGTAGAGGTACGTCGGCCAGCAGCTCCTCTAAGGTGTTCTGCAGGAAGTCAAGGTACGTCTTGCCGTTCAGCCGCTGCTGGATTCACTCACAAAAATGGGCACGACGTTCGAAATCCTGCGGCTTCAGCCCCTGCACCCGGGGACGTGGTGTGTGTGCCTCTCGGTACGCCTGAGGATGCCTCACACACCCCCATCGCAGTCAGGCTTGATGCGGGCGCTGCGTGACACCGTAGATCTCGGCGTACATCCGCAAGGCATCATCACATGGTAATACATTACCATACGCACGCAAATAGGCGATGTTCACTTATCGATATGCATCCCAATGACAGGACTTTACTGTTACAATTTCGAGATGAGACTGATGACTTTCGAAGCAACTGTTACGATTGACTTATGCCGACGCGACGCGTGGCGCGTAGGCAGTAGCAGTGTAGGGTGACCATGCTACTAAATGCTAGTCTAGTATTTAAAAACAAAAATGAGTTTTTTCAAAGACTATTATTCAATCGCAACTTTGTTTTAAGGTTTGCGCTTTTAAACGTATTCTCGTAAGGAAGTCGAATTTAAACCCATTACATTTTTGTATGTCAATAAATCATAATGAAGTTGATGATGGGTCTTACATAATAAGCATGTCACAGACACTATCTACTTGTCAACTGCTTGAGAATCCAGAAAGTTGTGTTGGTTACCATTTACTTTACTTTACCTAAATAATTATGTTCAATCGAACGTAAATAACTGACAAAACTTAAACACGTACTTAAATTTTAAACCTAAATAATGCTTCAACACCCGAGCGGTTGCAGGCAACCGCATAACAATAGAATTTGCATTGTGTCTCGTTCACATACGCTTGAGGGATTAAAAGGATGTAATACAACATTATTAAAAACAACGATGTTTAAATTCTTAGTTGTTTAAACACACTTCCACATTAGTGTAAACATAAAATAATTCAATTTGGAATAATTGCTCTTTTATTCAAAAAAACTTTATGAAACCGTTGTCACCCTCCATGTAGTCATAACAGAAGCGGAATGCCTGGCGGTGGCGCCGGCGGCGGTGCCTTTGACGTTTTCGAGCCGCCTGCCGACATAAATCTGCCGAACCGTATGCCATTGCATTATGGCTTACTTTAGATGTGCGTATGCGCTAGCGGCTCTTTGAATCTTTCTGTTAGCGAAAACGGAGAAAAAGGGTTGCTATTGCTATGAAAAAAATTGCACGATTTGAATAAAAAATGAGAATACAAAAGTCTTGAATACATACTACTTTTAAAAATAAAATGATAATAATTACTGGTGCTATTAATTTAAATTTACGAAATACATTTTGAAATTCAAACGATATTAATCATACTAAAAAAAAATCATTTTTAAAGAATGTCAACAATTTTTGGATTGTGAAATTAACTCACAATTTTATTTATTTATTTAAACTTTATTGCACTGTTAGTTGTAAGATTGAAACACAATTTCTGTTTGTTTTTAATTCAGAATGATACTGCACATTTACAACGTTAGTAAAGTACGAGTACTTTGGTATCTTTTTTATCAGAGGTAATCGCCAAATTTCAATTATTTACCTACATAATGAGTTTTTCGTATAATTCGTGCAATTTTCTTTCTGCTGGCAATACTCGATGGGCACTGACCGAATGTTGATCTTTGTGCTTGCGTAGTCAGTTATTTTTGTTGGTGTGCGTATTTGTCAGTGTAGTAGTGCAAAAACAGCTGTAAATGGTATGGTGTCTTTTATCACTTCTAAAACACGTTGATGTTTTGTTAATTATCTCAGAAACTAGCCTGTATTTTTGGACCAAATTTGGTGAGCGTGATCATAGTGATTTATAGATTCCCCCCGTTGGCTATCGATCATTAGTTTTGTTAGACCCTGTATAAGAAGACCTTTTCTCACTGCTTACGAATTTCAGGCATCCATGCTAATATTATAAAGCTAATGACTTTTTTTGATTGTTTGAACGCAAAAAAATATTTTTCTGTTAGATATCTCATTTATCGAGGAAGGCTTTAGGCTATAAAACATCACTGTGCGACGGGAGGGGATGGAGCAAACTCAAAACGCGCGGACGAACGCTAGTATGTTTTATAGTACAAGCAGAAGAGTGAGTCACCAGCTCTTTCACTCGCACTCTATTACATATCAAAATAAAAATCTGAAATTCGAGATGGTGTCGCTATTAGTCTAATACCAGCCTTCCTGTGATTTGTAGGAAGCCAATTAAACATGAAAATATTCAAAGAAATCACCAATCTTATCCCTTTATTTATATTATATTTACAATGCTAATTTGTCATACGATATTTACGCAAGTGAAACCGCGGTAAGCTACTAGAAGACTATAAAGACGAGGTAGGCGACTGACCTTAAATGCCAGAAGAGGTAGTGTCCGATGATCATGTTCTTAAATGCGCGCTGCAGAAGGAACACGGACAAGTCGCACATCAGGTAGCACTCGTGCTTCAAAGCCTGCACCAGTTGTAGCAGGTACAGGAGCAGGTCCTCGTCACTGAAAATAAGTAAAATAACAAATTATACTTACACCATACAATATGAAAAAAAAAAAAACTCCTGTCCGATCCGGTTGCTTTAATAACATAATCCAAACTAGTGTATATATAGAGCCTTTTTCTTCTAAAACTGGGAAATTTCAAAGCTGAGTTCAAATTTCAAAGAGAGTTGAGTTAAGACTCCCGGCGCGCTACCTGCGAATGCCGACGCAACCTCCTCCTCCTGCCTCCTTCGGGTTGCCATGAAACCTTTTTTCATGTATTGAATTTTGATTTTGTTTTTTTTTCTAATATTTATAAAAATATTACACAGATGAGACCTAATCTCGATACCTAATAACCCCTTAATGGGTCAGACAGGTTTTTTTTACATGCATACTAAAGGTTTTTTGTACCATAGAGGTCAGTCCGATATTAAGGTACTTAATGTTTGTACAGGATACAATCCAGAGGCTCGTAATAGAAAACTTTGAAAGCATGTTATTAGTCAAGGCACAGGATTTACAACTTTTTGTTTATTTTTAACAATAATCATAAAGGAATACAATAGACGATAAACTATACCTACACAGGTGAAAGCAATCATACCTGATCTTCTCCAAGCACTTGACGGCGAAGCTCCTCACAGCGGTGTCAGCGTACGCGTAGTCGAGCAACTCCAGCGCAGACGCGACGGGCAGCGTGGGCCAGTCCATGAGTAGGCGAGGATACAGAGGTCGCTATGACGTCATAATATCTACCTGATCTTCTCCAAGCACTTGACGGCGAAGCTCCTCACAGCGGTGTCAGCATACGCGTAGTCGAGCAACTCCAGCGCAGACGCGACGGGCAGCGTGGGCCAGTCCATGAGTAGGCGAGGATACAGAGAGGTCGCTATGACGTCATAATATCTACCTGATCTTCTCTAAACACTTGACGGCGAAGCTCCTCACAGCGGTGTCAGCATACGCGTAGTCGAGCAACTCCAGCGCAGACGCGACGGGCAGCGTGGGCCAGTCCATGAGCATTCGCGATACGCTCGCCGCTTCTGCGCGGTCGCCCCACTCCACGCACGATAGTAATCGAGGTAGCAGCTCTGGCGCTTCTGTTCGGAAGTGGTTTCTGGGGAGTGATAAAAGTTGATTAGAGTAGACAGAGTTAAACAGTTTTCATCTCTTCTGTTCGGAAAAACGAATTTTCATGTGTAGATAGCCAGATTGACAATAGCTTTTCCATGCTTAGGGCGGAAAGTAACTTAGTTTTAAATGCTACGATCAGACTTGGAGATAATAGTAGATTAATATACAAAGGGAGGAAGTGACCCATTTCACTCGAGATGTTTCTAATAATTTTAATAATTCGAGAGTGAAATGGTTACTTCCACTCGAGTTAAACATGCTTTTTTTATTTCGACTGTGAAAAGTTAATAAATTTAGCTGTGCGATTGTAGATGTGATGATGAGGTATTACACAGTCTGACCATAAATACTGTTACAATAAAAAATAAGAAAGATATAACATTTGAAATTGGAATCTGTCATTTTTATATGATTGCTCATTGTGTTTTTAAATTTTGGCGCCGATACATTTTATAACATTTTGCGATATTAAAATGGAGTGGGGTGATAAAGAGAACCGAATCGCTGTGATTGCATTACACAAAGTTGGTATGGAGCCAAATGCAATTTTTAAAACTCTCCATACGCTTGGCATTAGTCAAACGTTTGTGTACCGGCCTATCAATAGGTACAATGAGACCTCCTGTGTTTGTGACAGAAAAAGATCTGGCCGTACACGTAGCGTTCGTACGAAAAAGGTGGTCAAAGCAGTAAGGGAAAGAATTCGCAGAAATCCTGTCCGCAAGCAAAATATTTTATCTCGGGAGATGAAGATAGCACCCAGAACCATGTCGCGAATTTTAAAAGATGACTTAGGACTTGCAGCCTATAAGAGACGCGCTGGTCATTTTTTAACTGATAATTTAAAAAAAGAATAGGGTGGTAAAATCGAAAAAACTACTGAAGCGGTACGCAAAGGGAAGTCACAGAATATATTCTTATTGTCTTGCTTATGCATCTCATACATCGTGTCTGTCAGCGGTCGCTCTTAGCTTTTCAAAGTCCATGCCAATCGCACCATGACGTCCGGTGACCCGGTTTTAATCTACTATAAGTGCGTTCCACTACACGCTCGTAATGACCGGAACACCCCTTTTTTACTTGCTTACCGCAACATTCGAGATTGAGTCAAGTGGAACAGGAAAACGGATGTTCGTAGAGCGCGGTCGTTGCGGGCATCTAGTGGAACGCACTCTTGTCTTATAATAAATACAGCGTTTTGTAAATACCATCTTACCTGAGTGCCCACATGTTCTTCTTGTCTTGCTCGTGCATCTCATACATCGGGTCCCTCTCAGCGGTCGCTCTGAGCTTTTCGAAGTCTCGGCCCAATCGCGCCATGACGTCCGGCGACCGGGTTTCTATCTCCTCGGCGAGGCTGCGGACCACCTCTTGCTTTGGGAACAGGATCGGAAACTGGCAGTCGTAGCTGTAAAATAATGAAAAAAACTGTTGCAAAATCTACAAAACGAAAAGCAATATGCACTATATCCACAGCGCCATTTATAATAGAAAATTATTTTTTTCTGCAATATTATAGTTTTTTAGGATTTTATTGTACAAAGTGAGAATCTATCTTTAATGCTTAGCCCATAGAAAGGTATGACTGGTAGAGAATATCATATGGCGTTAATTCCACTTTTATAACAAAGTTTTGAATGTGCAAGAAAGTATTAAAAAAACTTTAGACTGAAGAATGGTCATCTATAGACGTATCAATTAAAAAAATACAATTTTAAGTGTCTTATTTTTATTTTTTACCGCGCAGAAATTAGTCTTTTTTGGAGCAACAGCAACAGCTCTCATCGCGTTAAAATCTTATACATGGTGACTTTGTTATCAGTACCGAAATTTTGCGTAAAGACTCCACTGATGAATATGAACAACTCTTACTATGGGGGCAATAGTGAAATCGAGAAAAAAAATCAGCTGTTCCATACATTTTGACCGCGCGCCAATGGAACTTATCTATACTAATATTATAAAGCTGAAGAGTTTGTTTGTTTGTTTGTTTGTTTGTTTGTTTGTTTGTTTGTTTGTTTGAACGCGCTAATCTCAGAAACTACTGGCCCGATTTGAAAAATTATTTTTACGTTGGATAGTCCATTTATCGAGGAAGGCTTTAAGCTATATAACATAAAGATACGACTCACAAGACCACAGCAGCAATGAAAAATGTTGCGAAAACGGGAGAAAGATATTCCTTTTAAGAGCTTCCGCTGCGTACGCTGCGGAAACCGCTAAAGTTACACAAAAATCATGTATGACAAGATTGTTCAGCATTAAAAGTTCTATAATAAAGTCCGCGACAGCATAAGTCTATCTTTTATGGTTGACTTACTACAACCTTTTTTATGTTAATAAATTTGTAAAAAAATAATGCATCATTTTTAGAGGTGTATTATACACACAGGTATTTATTCTTATCAAAATAAATACATTCATCATCACGAGCATTTCATTAAGAACAAAGTTGCCCTTTATATCATTTGATTCCAATAAATATCTTAGGAGCTATCACAGTTTTAACATAACTCCGCACCAAAATAATGTTCGCAGCTTAAGTACAACGTGCGCTTGCGCTAATTATATTATAAAGCTGAGGAGTTTGTTGGTTTTGTTTTGAACGCGCTTATCTTAGGAACTGCTGAACCGATTTGAAAAAATATTTCTGTGTTAGATAGCTTATTTATTGAGGAAGGCTTTAGGATATAAAACATGACGCTGCGACGGGAGGGGAGGGAGCAAACTCAAAACGCGCGGACAAAGTCGCGGGGGACCGCTAGTGTAAAATAAAATTCTCGTTCACAATGTTCGTTCCCGTACTCCTCCGAAACGGCTTGGCCGATCCTCATGAAAATTTGTGAGCATATTGAGTAGGTCTGAGAATCGGCCAACATCTATTTTTCATAGTTACTCTGAGATCGCTTAAAATTTTAAATTACGGGACTGGGCGGGACGGGGCCGGGGCGAGATGAGAATGGGGGCGAAACAAAGTTCGCTGGGTCCGCTAGTAAACTATAAAAACGTCATAGTCATTGTCTGTTACTTTCTCGTCAGAGACTTTCTTTGCCACATTTTTTATACTAAACTAAAAATCTATTTTTTTCGGCTTTCCTCTAAACTCGGAGCCCTGCAACTCTGCCCTGCACTCGGAGTGCTGCAAATATACCCAGATTGTATGTATTTTCCCAAATACTATCCAGATGGACCCAAATAACATACCAAAAATATAAAGTTATTGTTTTAAGGCCTTTTAGAGCGATGCAAGTGGCTTACGCAGGCCGCCTTCCTCGAACGTCTATTTTTCCTCATCCAACATTCACTCACTTGGAGAAGCGCACTTGCAGCGCTGCGCAGGAGTCGGTGTGAGGGCTGGAGAGCACCGTACCCAGCGGGTGCAGCAACTGATCGTCGCCTTGCGTCTCGTCTGCCACGTGCGTCGACATGAACAGTGTGAGACCATCCGTACGGAGTTGGTCTTTGTAGTCGAATATCATCGTGTTCGCCCAGGCTAACTTGTTTATTGAATCCTGCGAATGAAAATGTTTAAATCTGAGATGGAATCGATCCTTACTTCATTTGAACTCCTAGCGCCAATTTGAGATACCCTTATTCACTTTGGTTTGTTTAGACTTGTAAAATAGCTTGAGTATAAAAATCTCATTATCAAACACCATTATAAGAAGCCTATAAAATAAATAAGAAGACTATTTTGAACTGTTATCTGCAAATCCAAAAATCGGTTTGAAATAAACACTACGAAACAAATACTTTTTTTTTAACATAGTTGTAGTATATGTAGGTATATTAAGATTTGCTAGGCACAGAAATGTTATCATTAAATAGGGTAGGCAAAACTGTTACGCTCCCAGTCTGAAATAAACGGAAAATAAGCAAGACGTGTTTCTTTACTCGACCCAATACACAACAATAGTCACATTAGTTTGCTAACAAAAGAGATAACAATGATTGAGGCCAACTTTATGTAAAAAATAGAATTAACAGACAGCTATCACACCACATACCTTACTAGCATCCTTCCCCCATTTCTTGCTCTTCACTTTTATCACTTCATATATCCCGAAGCACAGTCTCGCGCTTCTAGGCAGGTTGTGAACCATGATCGGGAACTTTAGCTCTTCGTCCCACGTGGCTACGCCTTCATGGGAAACCAGGGCCGCTCGAGTCTTCTGCGCCTCGCAAAGGGCTTTGCCTCCATGGAAGATACCCGCTTGGCATATCACCTGGATTGAAGAAATAGGTTAAATAACAAAAAAACACGTATGTGTTTTTATAAACGAATGGTGATGCGTGCGTGAAAGTTTTATCACACTTTCCACCCAATACTAACAGATATTACTTTGTTTTTTATAGGTTATGTAAGTTTGACGGCCTCCGTGGTGTGGTGGCTAAGCACGCTGGGTTCCAAGGCGTCGCCGCTCCGAGGTCCCGGGTTCGATTCCCGGTCGGGTCAATGTAGACATCATAATTTTCTATATTGTCTCGGGTATAGGTGTCTGATTTCCATAACACAAGTGCATTGGTTACTTACTTTGGAATCAGAGCAATTTATGTGATTGGTGTCCAACATTTATTTACATTTATTATTATTTTAAGTTCTGTGCGGTTTCTAAAGCAGATGAAATTTTATATGAAATGAATTCATTATGATTTACACCTGCTACTTTCATAGAGACTGCTATAAATCACACTCTGCGAAATCTTAATATTATACGGATTTCATTTCATCGACGAATGGAATGAAATGAGTATATAATTCCTACTCGCTCACTCGTTCAAGGATTTCGCCCGCTACATTTAATTAATTCTCTATCTATGCGGTCTTATTGACTAATGACGCTCAGCAGTCAAAAATTGAATTTTATTTTCATAGTAGTAAAGTCGAGATCATTTTGTAATGAAATTTCGCATGTGATTTCATATGAAAAAAAAACATCATTTCATGAAATGAAAATTAATAAAAAGCATTCATTTCCATGCCTATCTAACTAAATATGGGTTAGGCAGTTGATCTGTTTGCAACTTTTTCGCATATAACAAGTCGACTTCCTTCATACTGGAGTAGGTAGGCTAGATACTGTTGCAAATACTTGACATTCCAATACTTTTCATGTATACTTACCAACCTTATATTTTAATGCTTTCACACAACTTCTGTTCAGTACTATGCTCTTGGTCACATGGAATCTAGCCAGGGCGCGTTTTTTATTCCATTCCAGTTTCTTAACCCTTAAAGCCTCTCCAAAAAAAAATAGCCAACCAACCTTTGTTCTCGAGAAAAAGGGTGACATAAGACAAAAGTCGAGACAAAAGACCCGACCCAACGATGACCCGATGCCAGGTGATTAGGCTGCAGAGCGAAAATGTTCAACCCCTGACAAAAACTTGTAGTAAAATAACATTAGTGATGTTCGCGGTACGCCTTTGGCGAGACATCTCGAGACGTCAGGGTATCTCGGCGAGAGACTAGTGCTGGTATTAGGCGCCCGTTAAGGCGATAGGTTTTGCAGATAATTAACGATAAATAATAAATATCCTTTGGACATTCCCACACATCGCCATCTAGTCCCAAAGTAAGCTACTCAAAGCTTGTGTTATGGGTGCCAGACAACGGATATAATACTTAAATACTTTTTGTTTGTAAATAAATACATACATGATAAACATAGAAAACACCCAGACCAATACAAACAGACATGTTCATGCACACAAATGTTTGTATTGTGCTGGGATCGAATCCGCAACCCGCTGCGTAGTAGGCGATTTCTCGACCACTACACCAGACGGGTCGTCAATATAATTGTTTAACAAACTATGGTGTGATGAATGGGAGTGACTGACGGAATTTGCATGTGGATTTATAAAAGGCTATAGATATGAAAGGAAATGACTGTAACAGTGCAATGGGCAACATAGACTAGAACTCACCTCAACAACCCGCCCAGGCTCGACGTTGACCCCGCCGACGGAGAGCACGCTGCACGAGTAGTTCTTCTTAAGGTCCCACGAGACCACGTACTTCGGGCGCCGGCGCATCGTGCTCGAGTGCTCAGACTGCAGCCGCGGCCGTTCCGGTATGAAGAAGTCTTGAGGGTCCGCTGGATGTGGATATGTCACCGTTATATTGTAGGAACCGCGTGATTATAATATTACGGTTTTATGTGTTTTAGATTGTAATCTGTCGAGTTATCTAATATATAAAATTCTCGTGTTACAGTTTTCGTTGCCATACTCCTCCGAAACGGCTTGGCTTTCTATTTTTTTATGATACAACATACAAAAATACATACAATCCTCAATTTGCACCCTTCTACAATCAAACCTTATTTTATAATAGCCATTTTAGTACTTCAAGGGCGAAACAAAATTCACTGGGAATGCTTAACTTTTAAAATTACGGGGCTGGGGCGGGACGGGGTTGGGGGCGAAACAAGGTTCGCTGGGTCCGCTAGTCTTATATATAAAATTCTAGTGTCACAATGTTCGTTCCCGTACTCCTCCGAAACGGCTTTACCGATTCTTACCAAATTTTATATACGTATTCAGTAAGTGTGCGAATCGGCTACTATCTATTTTTCATACCCCTAAGTGATAAGGGTTGTTCACGCTTAAAAAAATATATATATATTTTTGAACATTTTTTGTTTTTATTTTTTTATAATGTTGCATTAAAAAATCCAAACCTAAATTTTTACTTTTTATCACCAACCCCTATTTTTTTATAACCATTTTAGTAATTTTATCATGTTTCATCCCACTCGATAACTGATCAATTATAGTGTTTTTCTTAACTTTTAAAATTACGAGGCTGAGCGAGACGGGGACGGGACGGTGCTACGGGCGAAGCAAAGTTCGCTGGGTCCGCTAGTTGTAAATAAGTTTGTCCTTGCTGCTTTTATTGATACTTACGTTTCAACCTAACACGAAGGATAAACGTGAATTCGCCCCGCTTACACCGTTTATCTTTCACCTACCCTGACCCACGACTTTTCCCAGTGATTCATCATTTATGTTTACGTCATAAATTATGTAGTTCGGCACAGTTTACAATAAATGGACAGATTTGTTATCACGCGGTTTTTACAATATCACGGTGGCAGGTACAAAACAGAGAAAAAATAGGATAGGCATCAATAAAGGAGTATGAAATGTGTTGCCTAAATGCGAGGAAGAAAACATAAAATGGCATGATTTAAGGCCCCTTTTCTCCATTGACAAATAAGCTCTTACCAACGAATAATTTAAATATGGAATGGCATTTCGTATAAAGCTGTGGACAGATCAAGCTGATTGGAACTCATTTAGACATTGTGACACAGTGTAAACAATCGCAACTGATTGGCTACAGAAATTATGTGTAGTGTCTGTAATAAGAGCATAGCGATCGCGAATGTAATCTGCTGTGCCTGCTTAATATTGCTAATCGGAGCAGCAAAACATAGGCCGTAATTTATAGATCCAACATGCGATCCTTTTGTTAATATATATTTTGTTCTTCAAAGAAGTTAATTGAGTAATTTGTACCAATTTAACTGTGTCAGTGCCTAGTGTCTCTGAAATCACGAAATAAAGAATCTCATGATTAAAATAAATTTATCCTGTTTACAATAACATGAGAGTGGAATTTTTGAAAAGGCATATTCACATTTCAGATAAGGAGGAAAAGTGGCCCATTTGACTTTCGAGCACAATAACATACGTTAATAGAACTGGAAATACCATATTGGGAATAAACACTTTTTGTTTCCTCTTTGCACGGGCTATTCAACTTTCACTAACACCAAATTGTGATCACCGACTCACTCAGAAACTGTAGTTTGTCCATGCTGACTGTCATGACTTGGGGCACGAGATCTCTTGACAGCATATCCTGAATGTACTGGAACTGTATGAGCGGGTAGTCGCCAAAGAGGTACTCCTCGCGGCCGCAGACTTTAAGCACATAGGTTGTGGGTGCTTCACCCCTCATGTTGAGGGCAGTGGCTTGTCTACGGAGTATTATCTCTATGTGCTGCTGTGGCGTCCGCATTATAGGTACTAGAAGTGATGAGGAGCACTGCAAAAAAAAAAGGTGTAGCCACAGCAATTTTTTTATCTATACAATGGTTGCATGCTTGTACAGTGCCCAGCACATAATTACCCACTTTTGTTACAAACTAGCCATTATTCCAACTGAATAAGGTACGGAAGTGTTGACCTTGACGAGCTGTTGTCCGTATGTTTTGCTCATTAATAGAAGGTATCATGAAAACGGTGTATAGACAAAATTTTATTTTCTTCAGAACAAGTTTTTTTAGTCATGCCATGTACAAAAAAAAATGCAATAAATAACACCTACCTCAGAATTAGCAAATTTGGTTACAAGAATAAAACAATTCTTGTTAAGATGGCTT
Organism: Pyrausta purpuralis; assembly: GCA_963924145.1. NCBI lineage: Eukaryota > Metazoa > Arthropoda > Insecta > Lepidoptera > Crambidae > Pyrausta > Pyrausta purpuralis. The sequence continues at coordinate 4,264,653 of OZ001649.1, read as the reverse complement.
TTTAATGTAGCAGGCACTGCTTGTTCTGCTAGCCTCGGTGGGCACTGATACCGAAGGCGTTCCAGCTGTGTGCTATGCTTTCTTTTCATAAGACTCTCTTCAGCTAGGTACCTCATTTGTTTACGAAAATCATTTACTTCAGAACTTCTTAAGCTATCAAATTCATTTAAACCTGAAATTAACATCAACGTTGTTAGTTACAAAAACGATAAAAAATATTTACAGTACAGAAGAACCCAACCCGGGTTAGAACCCAGAACAGGGAAAATAACTTATTCACATGAAAAATCAACATTTATATGCATTTATGAACTTGTAATTGAGCAACATTTATAACAACAACATTTATATGCATTCATGAACTTGATTTTTACAAACATGTTAAAAAAACATCCTAACATTTTCTACTTATCTATTTATGTACTGATAAATGTAGGTACCAACAAGTACAAAATTCCACAATATGAGTAGAAATATATGGCACAACTGAATTAAAAATGAAGTTTGGGGTTAGGTTAGGGTTCTAATTTGCACCTCTATTTGACAGACAGACTTTTTGAGTCAATTATTTCTGTCAACCATGACAAGTTTCATCCAAATAGAGCATACTAAAAAGGGAGATGATTGTATTAAGTGGGGAAGAAATGTATGAAATCATACTTCAAGTTTGGACTGAAGTTTAACAGTACTATACATGGAAAATTGTATAAAGTAGGAATGTATGTCCCTTCTTTTTACAATTTCCCGCACTATTGTGGTTCTACTGTATTTACTTCATTAATATTTTCCATACCTTTTCCTATTAAGTTACTTATTTGTGTGTTTAGTAACTGTTCTCCAGGGATTTTTACTGATCTTTCTATGATCATAAGCACCCCACAAACTGGCTTTATGTCTCGCAACCGTTTGTTTTCATCATCTACCTCTTCAGGAGCCGCAAGTGAATTGACAAATTGGAATACATAGCCAGACATCTCCAGGAGCATCCCGAAAAGGGGATAGCTCCCGGCTCTCTCCCATAATTCCTGTGAAACAAAAAAAACTAAGCATACTTTCTCAAATACTTCTGAAATAACGGTCTTTTCCCGAAAAAATTTAAAAGATGTCCTAAATAATTCCCAAGAGGAGTATCTAGGGAAACCACAAAATGGATGGCATCAGTGAAATTTACTATATTTTTGTAAAAATGTTTATAATTTTCAATCTCAATGAAAACCATTAATCCCTCAAGCATATGTAAACGAGACACAATGGATATTCTATTGTTACGCGGTCGCATGCGACCGCTTCGGTGTTTATGCGTTAATTCTCTAACACCGAAGCAGTTGCAAGCAACCGCATAACAATAGAATATCTATTGTGACTTGTTTACCATTATGTAAATCTTGTAGGATTAATCATTATTAAAAATCTAAGTATAAAGACAAAAGTTATAACAAGCATGTAAACATATTTCAGGGAGTTTTCAAGGATACAAATAAGATTTGTAAATAGTGTGATCTACTTTCTAAAGTTCTGCTATCATTGTAAACATTTTGACCTAGTTATGAAGAAAACAAATTATGTGCATGATGCTGAGTCACACTTCTCACCTTCCTGGGGGTATCACACTAACCTCCTTGACATCATGAAGGGTCGCATCCCAGCTCACTCTCAGAGGAATGTAAATAGAGTTAGGCAGGAGGCACGTCAACTCCACGCAATCGGACGGCGAGGACGTCCAGTAGTCCCACGTATATGGGCAGCTTGGCGCAGGGACCATTGTTATGATTATTTCCCCCTCAGAATTCCCAAATTACCCCCACAACATTTTTGTTGACCTTTCACTGATAAGTCGTGGTGTCCACAGCGACGGGGTCGCTGCCTCGCACTGAAAACATTGCACGGCGAATATTAGTCACTGTTATTGACCACATCAATGTTGAATCATAGCATTTCCTGGTATTTACGAGGGGCAAATCGCCATCGATAACTGTCATTACAATTACAAACAAGTTGAAAAACACCGACATTAATATTTCGTTACCTTCGTACAGAGCGTTTACATAATTTTATCACGATAACACTGTCGACTTTAATCACGAAAATAATGTTTGTGAAATTGTAAATAAAGATTACGTGCAACAAACTTCTACAGAACAAACGCAAAATTTGTTTATGGCATAGGTTTATGGTATTTTTGAGCTTTTTTTTCTTCTGTCTAATTCTTTTTTCTAAGGTAGGGTTTAGGCAGGGGGGTGTCACTCCGAAGTTTAGGTACGTTCGAGCGACTCGGTACGCCGAGCATAAATGAGCGCGGGGCTGCCGCTCGCGGACCGCGCAACGCGCCTGTGACCGTGTTTATTTTCTCAGCCCGTGACTGACTTCGTTACAAGATATGTGTTCCTAATTATGACATTATTTATCAAAACAAATTTTGTACGTAGGTATTCAACATTTCTTGTTCAAAGAAATAGGTTTGAGTTAAAGATACCTACCCAGTTACTTAAGTCAATCTAACTTAAAATAAACGGAAACAGGTCAATAAACTTACTTTAAATTTGGCATAATATTTATAAGTATCTACCAAATTACTTAGTAATTTTATGTTAGGATTTTACCTAGTCCAAAATCTAATAGTCCAAGAGCTACAGTTCATCATTTTACTTTAGCTATATAATATCACCCTTAATTTTTAGGTATTCCAATAAAAGTAATCTCGATTTTGATAGCATTTATAAAGGTACGATAGATAAGGTTCACATAAACAAGTCCCTTTTACCATCTGCTGTCACGATATATACTGAGCGGGGACCTTTTTGGCACACCTGGGCGCTTTGTTTTTGTTTTTTTTTTGTATTAATTTAATTTTAGTTGTTTTTAATTATATAATGTAATTTATTTATGTTTTTAATTTATATAATGTAATTAATTTATATAATGTAATTTTATTTGTGTGTCAAATAAATAAAAATTCATTCATCCATTCATTCATTCTTTTTGTAGTTAAGTACGGAAAACAGCAAATTAAGGTTAACACTGGTATCTTATGCACTTGACATTAGGCCTAGTTTTCAACAAAAGTGAATGTAACCTAAGATGCTGGCGAATATACTATATATTTTTTATAAAAAAATAAATTAATATAAAATTTTATAATTATTGAAATTGTTTATAATAAACTAAAAATTTTAAAAAATATAAATTTTAAAACGTCGGTGCGCCCGCGCAACATACTCACCGCCCTAACCGGGCTGAGGCCGAGCTATGATTTATGACCCAAACTGCACGGAGAAAATAATTCTACTATACAATTTTATTTGGTTAAGTGTGATGTACAGTCGACAGCACATCAGGTTATCCACTTTTGCTGCAAACTAGCCCTTATTACAACTGCATAAGATACCGCAGTGTTTCCCTTGACGTGCTGTTGTCCGTACATACATGTGTGTTTGGTTTGTACTTTCATTTCTCCGAATTCAGTAATTTTGTACCAAATAATTAAATTAGACAGATTAAACACTTATTTTAATACTAAACGAACGCTGACACTATCAATTACTTTCTCCGATAGAACACAGTCAAGAAATGTGCTAGGTCCTCTAGACTATTTATTTTATTTGAGTAGCGCGTTGTGTACCTACGCGTATGTTCGTGCCACGCGCCGCTTGCAATCGCAACCCTGTCACATTCAAGGCCGCGAAACAGGGAAAGCGTTCCGTGATAGAAAGAGACAGGTATAGATAGGTAGATGAAACAACCTTGAATTAAAATCGTGCGAAGTGAATTGCTCTTCATTGCGTTGCAGCGAAAGTTGTTTTTACTTTATCATTCTTAGCACAGTGATCCTTCTGTACGTAGTACTATTATATTTTCTGTGGTTTAGGGTGGTTTAGGGTACTAGGGTGGGGGCAGTTATAGTTATAGTTATAGTATATCAATAGAGGTAATAATAAAAATGGAAATGGACAGCGACATTTCAAAATTTTCATATGCACATTTTTATTTTTTCCCTGAAAGAACTTCAAAAATGAAGGTACCCGTATTTTTTCATTTTCATTACTTTTCAGTAGTTTCTCTAATAATAATTGTTTAAAAACTTACCATTTTAAAAGAGCGTAAGTACAGGAAGTTGGATGTTTCGAGGTCACGTCTTTGCTATATACGATAAAAAAAATATCTGACGTTTATAGTGTTGTAGTCTGTATCAATTGTAGAATTAATATGTCGATATCGATAGTATATCCAATGAGTATTTAATTTAACTTTATTATGTAACACTACCTAAATTAAGTTATTTTATAAGTAACCAATTAAAACAGTGCAGCAACCTATCTTATTTTATATTGTTATGATGTCCGAAAATTACTCCAATATTTCCTCATAACTACAAATATCAATCATATTTCGAATGAGGAATCACGGTGATTATTTCGTATCTGAACTAAAAATTTTATTGAATGAAAATGTTTTTTTTAACAATTTTCAATTTACCACATCGTAATTTATCGATGATGTCCAATACAATACCGAAACAACAACAACACTAAACGTCAAAACGACAACTGACAACTGACAGCAAGCTTAAAGTTCAAAAGTATGAATGTGTGGATCCTCCCCTATATTTGCGAAGGCAATACCTCAGCGATAGGTTTCTCTCTAAGGTACTTCAAAACTCTTCTCACCCTCTTTTAAGGAAACTTCATTCCCTCTCAGATCATGATTTTCCTGCTCAGAAACGTCCATGTATTCTGCACTCGTTTCAAAAATTTTCTCGTCTCCCTGCTTCTATTGAAAAATATTCCCTCAATCCTCTCTTCTCTACCAACTTTGAGTCGCTAATCTTTCGACCAAATGTAATTTTGAATCAAGGCATTCAGAAAAACTCTCCTTCGGCTCCACAAGTTTTTCTGGACCTGCTCTCGAAGCACTGGCCAGGCTGGAATTACATTTACACAGATGCCTCCAAACTCTCGGAGGGTGGCCTTGTAGGCTCCGCCATCTGGTTTCCTGCATTCAAAATTACATTGTTATTTAAATGTCCCCCTGCAACATCTATTTTCACTGGAGAATTACTAGCGATCCTCCAAGCAGTATCGTATATAGAATCCCACAACCTCAGTAACTCAATTGTTTTCACCGACTCTTTAAGTTGTCTTCAGGCTTTAACAACCAACCCGTTCAAAACCAAAACAAAATTTCCCTACATTCTAAATATTCGGGAAATCCTCTTCAGTTGTAAGCAAAGAAACATCAACATTGTCTTAGCTTGGATCCCTAGCCATAGTGGCATTCAGGGCAATGAAACGGTAGACTCACTCGCCAAAAGTGCAATTTCCATTGGTTCTCTGGAACATTATAAACATTTTTCTCACGACCTTACTAGCTTGGCTCGCACCCACCTCTACATCTCGTGGAAAACAGACTGGCAAAACCCTAGATTACTGGCAGGCAAATTTTATTACAACATCCAGAAAGAAATTCCCCGCAGACCATGGTTTTTCAGATTTCCCAACCTCCCCAAACCAGCTGTCTCTACGATATGCAGATTGCGTTTAGGACACTGCTGCACTCCAGTTCACCTCGCTAAAATAAGAGTCAAAGACAGCTCTCTTTGTGAGTGCGGCCTAGACGAAAGTACTACGGACCATATATTCTTTAACTGTAACAATGACGGCTCCTAACTTTATGACCTGTTACCTAAGTACATCTCCCGCCCCTGTAACTTTGACTCTTTGTTGAGTCAAGTTGATTCCCCTTTTTCGAAATTCTCGCTAAATTTATTTTGAGCAATAAAATTAAACTTTAACTTTACGTCCTTCACTTTGCCCTACCCATGTCCTTTTATACTTACGCCTTTTCTGTGCGTTTTTTTTATATTATATTTTAATATTTTATATATATCTATTTGATGTTTATATATATTGTATTACATGTACTCATTGTGACGTTGCATATTTTTTGTGTTTGTTTTAGAAACTAACAAGTAGTACAGAATAACATCAGAAGAAGAAGAAGTTCAAAAGTAGTTTTTTTCTGCATGAAATGTCAATGCAAAGGCGTAACCTGTGAAATGCCAACTTTCATGTTCTTTTCAGTCTTTTTCTTTTAATTTTAAAACAAAGCGAAAAAAAATCTGAAAAAATGTTCAACGTGTTTGAGAAATGCACAATCTTGAAATAGTTTTCGAATTTTCATACCTTTACCAAAATAAATTGTTGTCAATTGTCGTGAAATCGATTAGAATTATCAAATTCGTGAACGCATTTTAACCTCATGTTTTGTTTTATTGACATTTGTCTCGCAGTGTTGCCACCTTAGCCCTTTTGGGGCTAGATCTAGCTCTTTTTACGATATGCGAACCCGTTGTTGAATGATTTAGCCCGGAAAGGGCTATCTAGCCCTTTTCATTAAATTGAAAATATTGCACGAAAATCTTAAATTATCTATAATCTAACATAACTTTCGCGACTTATTGACCTACAATTAGACATAACAAAAGAAGGTTGGAAGAAATAATCCAAATTCTGGAAAAATAATATAACTAACCCCATTTGGTTTTGAATAGGTGCGTTTGCCACTCCATACAGTTGGCTGTATCACACGCTTCGTAAGAGACTATTCCACGAAACATTGAGTTTTTAGGCAGAGAGATATACAATTGGTTTTGTCTAACTCCAAATGTGGGAGTAATTTGAAATATACTTTTAAAATAACGAAAAATACCATAGATTTCAATGAACCATCTGTATGTTTCTTCTGTCTGCCATTGTTAATGTTTGTTTTTTATTTTCAACATGGTAAATAATTGTTTTTTTTCATTATTTTGTTTTGGTTAAATATGAATTATTTTAGTTTATTCGTTAACTAAATAATATTTTAAATGTTTGAACCTATTTGATCGATAAAATCTACAAAATTTGTATGAGTTTGAAAATATATTATTTTTATGAAAACCAAAATGAAACAAATACTTGAAATCAGTATAAAGTTGTTTGATTAGCTTTTTTACAGCAAGGCTTAGTAATTTGTGCTTGATCTAGCCCTATCTAGCCCTTTTTGGCTTCTTCAACAGCCCCAATTACTAAGACTAAGGTGGCAACACTGTTGTCTCGTGATTGACGTTGTGCAATGGAAATTCTAACCATGAAATATATTTTTTTCTATTGATTGCGAAAATTAAAATGTTTGAGCACTCCGTGAAAGTACCACGACATTACAAAGTTGCGGCAAGCATTTTTAAGAAAGTATCGACTGAAGGTGGAAGCCTAAAAACTTTGCTATACGACGATAAACTGAAGCATTTTGTAAGTGTTTATTATAGTAGCAATCCCAGCTTATTTGTTTTAATTGTACCTATTTCATGTGTATGTTTGTAATTCATGTGATGCTTTTGTTTAGTTGTTATAGTCTGTTTTTATGAACTTTGCAGCGTATAAATGTGTTATATGCACTTATAAATGAAACTATAAAACATGCCGCAGATATAGACAAAATCTTTGAAAACTCCTGTATACTAGACAAAGAGTCTCGTTTAGACCCATGGTTAGCCAAAGTCTTGACTGCTGAACTGCTATTTGGCAAAAAAGTCCTTCCGGGTAAAAGCAAACCCGAACAAACAATCTTGTCTTACAAAGAACAGTTTGAGAAGTACACTAGTGACCACCAAGGCGACTTGAAGACTGAAGGTAATACTTATTTTTATTTTTTCAGATGTAAAATCATCAATTATAAATTATACATCAACAATGGCTGATACTGATGATCGTCCTTTGATACCTGTGGAGTCTAAAAGAGCAGCATTGGCACTAGCAAATTTATTTTTGTATAGTGTTGCTATGTTTACACTACCCTTTGTTGCATTTTTTGGAATGCGGCACATATTGACTGAATATTATCCCTCTAATAGCTTTGTAGTGACAGCATGGTCAGTTATTGCTGCAGTTGTGGTAGTTAATATTATAATATGTGTTTATGCATATAAGGCATACCATGAAAAAGAGTATGATGAACATGGAAATGAAATAGACCAGCACTCATATGAAACTGCACCACCTACAGAGACTGTTAAAAGCAATCTTAACTTAAAACAAGATTGATATCACAGTGTTCACATTCCATCTTCTTCAAAAGGGATTTCAGTATTATTTTATTTGTGTTTTGATGTCTGGTTCTAATTGTGGAAATCAAGACTTATAGACTTGAATAAACTATGTATCAATATTCACTGGTTTTATTATAATAATAATATACATTTTTAATGACATGTTAAAAGATAGATTAACCCTTAAATACCTTTTCTTTCTTTTTCTTCTCTTTCTGTAAAAAATGCTGTTAGATTGATGCTGTAATTAATTAGACCTTACTCTACTTACCTATCTAAATACTAACTACCTAGTAGGTAGCTATACATTGCTACCTACTGGTTCTAATCTTATATTGTAAGGTACCAAAAAAATTATATGATAGTATTATGTAGAACAATCATTTTTTTTCCTCTAAGTTTCTTCTCCTCTAAAATATTAATTAAAAAAAGTTTAACATTTTCTTAACGCCACAACACCCGAGCGGTTGCACACGACTGCATAACAGTAGTATTTCTTTTGTGTCTCGTTCACATATGCTTGAGGGATGTAGGAGGCAGTAGAGATATTATTACCCACATATCCTTTAACTTCCTCCCTGCTTGTATGGTGAATTTTGAATGTGCATAATTATGGTAAGAACTGCTTGTGCAGTAAGTTATAGTCATTTAATTAATTGTGAATTCATATTCTATACCTTGGCCTTATAAATTTGAAAATCATTGAAAGTAATTTTATTACTTTTTAGATTATGCATGTAGCTCACATCAAATGTTTACAGTTGTCCGCAGGCCCAGATATGTCCGTATCAACACCAACTTGCTGACAACATCAGATGCTATCAGAGCATTCCAAGATGAAGGCTACAGGTTCATTAGGTGTACCTCTGGCTCATACGATGACTACCTTAAACAGATACAACAGCTGACAGAATATGATTTTACTCAAGACTACCATGTAAAGACCATGTTTGTGTTCTGTCCCTCCGTCAAGTTACATGAACACGAACTGTATTTGACAAATCAAATTATTCTGCAAGATAAGGTTTGTCTCTTTACTGAATAAAACTAGACTAGATAAGATGACCTCCTTGGTCCAGAGGCTAGACTAGCAAAAAAAACTGACTAATTTTAAGTCCATTTTTCTTTGCTATCCGAATAGTATAAACAATCTTTTTATAACTTTTAAATATTATCAGTCAATAAAATTCCTTTACTATTTAATTTATAAAGATCTTAGTGCTGAATGATGTGTTACCTATGTAGTTGGAGAGAGTTGTTTATTTAAATTATTTTAAAATGAATTATCTCGTTAAAAAGAAATATCAATTTGGTTTACTATATTCGCAAAAAGACGAACTTTACTGAATAAGTTTTAAAGGAGTTAAAACTTACATACATAGCTCACCATCTCAGAAACAATTATCAGCAGGAGGCTGTTATTGTAACAGTATTTTCGACACATTTTTACACGTAGTTAACAACAACTGACCAAATAATTCAATCCTACCTAGTTTTGCTAAATAAAATTATCTGTCCTCAGGCCACCGCCCTCCCGGTGCATCTCTTAGCGCCTCCGCCGGGCAGTGTGGCCCTAGACATGTGTGCAGCGCCTGGAATGAAGACAACGCAGCTCGCCGCTTACATGAGGAACCAGGTACAAATCCATTAATTTAAATCTTAAATCACTATCCATTTAATAAAAACCGCATCAAAATCCGCTGCGTAGCTAGAAGCATATATACATACAGACAGCGGAAAGCGACTTTATTTTATACTGTGTAGTCATTATTTCCATTTCGAGGAAATGGAAATAATATAAGAGCTTAGAACTGCTAAAACAAAATTTTCATAAGTCATTTTTATTAATTAATTTCCTTGCCTAAACTATACCAAGGCCGGTTCTTACCACATTAAGTACAAATGTTAATTGTGTAATATTTTTCAGGGCCGAGTGTACGCCGTCGAGAGAAACGAGAGGCGTTACCAAACGCTATGTGACTTCGTGCAGAAAACCGGGTCGAAGTGCGTGGAAACCATCAATAAAGATTGCTTGGAGATTAAAAAGGGAGATTTGGAAGACGTGGAGTATATTTTACTGGATCCTAGCTGCACTGGATCAGGTAATTCAAAACTGTAAACGCTAAAATGTTTACATTTTGATTTTTTGAAAAAAATCTGACAAACATTACCTAATACAAACATTACCTACATACAGTACCTAATCCAAAATATATGGCAAACGTTTGTCAGTCATGAATTCAAAAGAACCCAAAAATTGTGGTGCTGATGTCTACATAAGATAACGTACGACAGTTAATTATGTTCTTACGAAAACCTGTGACATTGTTACATAATTACTAGGTACCTTGTACCTTGGTTTAGCTAGTAATTTACTTGCAATTTATTCCAGGTATGGAACTCAGCGTCCACAACTACGTGGAACCCACAAGATTGGCGAAGCTCACATCTCTACAAGAGAAGTTTCTGAAACACGCTATGAACTCATTCCCCAATGCGAGAAAAATTGTATACAGCACTTGCTCTATCTACCCTGAAGAAAACGAGCGCGTAGTTACCAACACTGTGATGAATTCCAGGAAGAATTGGCGGGTCCAAGATGTCAAAGAACTACTCAAAGGTCAGTGGAACAATTTTGGATCCGGAATGTACGGTGTCATGGGCTCTAAATGTCTGTACGCCAAACCAGACTCAGATCTTACGACGGGTTTCTTTTTAGCTGTACTTGAAAGGAATCCTAAAAGTGCGGAGAATAAGTCTAATAACAAAAAAGAAGGTCCCAATGATGATACGAAACCAAGTCATGAATCTAAAGATAATGGTGTTGCTGGAAAAAAGAAGAAGTCTTCAAAGCGAGCAGCTAAAGACAACGAAGAAGTTTCTGAAGAAGTGACTAAAAAGAAGAAAAGCAAACATGTTGATAGTGAACTTGCAGATACTATCGAAGACTTACAAATATCTGTAGAAGACAGTTCAAGTACCACGGCTAAAAAGAAGAAAACAACTAAACACGTTCAAAACGAACTATCCTGCGGTGAAGAATTAAAAGAGGAAGACGAAAATGGTGAAAATCAAGCCAATGGAGATGATAACGTCAATGTTAAAAAGAAGAAGAAAAAGGATAAAAACAAGAAACAAACCGATGAAATCGAAGAGAATGGTATAAATGAAGATAACTTAGAAGATACACTTGAAGAAGTGCCTAAGAAAAAAAGTAAGAAAAGAAAAAAGGAAACAGAGCAAGACGCTATTTCGCAAGACAATTTGGAAATATCAGAAGTCGTCTATGATGCTCCAAAGAAAAAGAAGAAAAAACGAGATAAAGATAAATATGAGTCATAAGTTGAAATATGTTTTTTTTTACATTCTTTTGTAATATACAGTAAAATATTTAAAACTTGTATACGCTTTAATTATGGCCCTATTTACAAAAAAAAATATTTTTTAGTTATAATGGGAACCAGATAGTACGAATAGTAAGGTTCATTATTAATTTATGTAAGTTGCTGGTAGCATGAGAGTTTTATTCGTAGGTAATGTATGAAGCGTAAAATAACAATTAGCAAAAAACACATGGCACGCATACCAGGCATATATTATTAGAATAAAACTGAAATTACTTAATTGAGTCACAGTTAACAAAACCTAGTATTAAGTAGGGCGAGACATGAGCGACATTCTAGTCGTCTAGCCACGCTTCTAAGAACTGGGGTACCTAATATAATTTATTCTCAGACATAATTCTTTATTTCAATTTGAACTTTATTCCCCGTGAATAAGTATTAGTTGATGAATTGTTTGTCGTGGTGGGGACACGCTACTTTGTCACGATATCACGTGAGTCCTTATTTTTATTGCTTGCGTCAGGTAAAGAAAATGTTAGCGTCTACTCGACCGTAGAAACGTTTTTTTTTTTTTGATGTCAATCTGTTACTGTTTAGAAAATAAAATGCATTAGAGAAAAAAATACTGAACCAGCCAAGCGGCGTAGAAACTTTCTACTAAAATGTTTCAACGGAAAAAAGAATCGTTCCGTAAGTGCTGTATGCACTGTAAGCTTCTAATAAATAACGGGCGAAGTTGGATAAGAAACAGTCCTAAGGACAAAACAGTTTTAGTACCTACGCAAAATTAGAAAATGATCAAAAATTTGAAATAAACTACACTCTTCGCGTTCAGGAAGACCAATATTGGTGAAAACAGGATCATCTTCCCAAGTCGTGTAGATATTCCACTGTTGCGAACTTAGCACTTCTCGCTCGACATCCTTTATAATGCACACAGCCAAAGAGTGGAACTCTTTGCATGCATCAGTGTTCCCAAAGGAATATAACCCAAAAACTTTCAAAGACAGAGTGAACAGGCTTCCTCTGGGTGAGCTCGCTCCATCGTTGACTCTGTCTAATCCCAATTAAGTCTAAGCTAGAGTCAAGAGCAAACCCATTTCCAATAAAAAAGTCAACTTTAGTACCTATTTATTGTCTACCACCATCACCTGTATACGACACGTTTGGTGCAGTGGTTACCACTCGTGACTACTGACCCAGCGGTCGCAGGTTCGAATTCCGCAAGGGGCAAATGTTTCTGTGGTGAGCACAATCATTTTTACCCTGTAATGGATGTTATATGTATTAAAGTATTTATGAAACGGACATAGCCCTGAGAATCAGTATGCTAAAGTGGCAATGAGCAGAGCACATAGCGCGAACAACTAATGGCCGGCGGGCAGAAAAGTCCGAGATATGAGACCCTTAGACGACGCGGCGTGTAAAGATTGCAGGACCAAACTGGATGCAGACCGCTACTGACCGGTCGGTGTGGAAAGCTGTGGGGGAGGCCTATGTTCAGCAGTGGACGTATTTTGGCCGATAATGATAATGATTTATGGGAGACGCCCCCGTCATAATCGTTGTCTGGTACTTCGTAACATAAGGAAAAAAAGTATTATTTCGATACCAGACAATTGGTGTGTAGTTTGGTGTATATTTATTTATATTTGTATTATTTGCACTACAATATACATTATGTATTTGTCTACCAGTTAGCTACTATCAGCGTTACCATAGCGTGCTAAGTGATAAATAAACTCCGTTTCCTTTGTTACCTACAGTACACTAAGAAAACACTTTTGGGTCAACCTTTTTTAAGTTTAACCTACTCCAGTTATAATGATCCTTGAACTAATAAGGAACGCCGTGGTATGCCCATTACATGAAAACCACAGCGTGATGGCTTTCGCTAAATACTATCGAGATTTATAACAAAGAAATAAATAATCCTGAGTGTCACCTTGTAACGGTTTATTGACAAATAAATAAAGTTTGTAATTATTGTGTAGTTAGCCATTTTGTAATTTTTGGCGACTCTAATCACGTTATTTCGTAATTATTTTCCATGCATGGTCATGATTTATTTACAGATCCTATCTAATAGCTTGCAATGTCACTTGCCTATCAATGCACTTTCCAATTGGGTAGGTCCAGCTTTGAGAAGTTTGTATGAACTTTGATGACATACGGATCCGAAACATGATCTTTAACTATGGGCCTTATAAAGAATCTCAAAATCACACAACGAGCGATGGAGAGGACTATGCTGTGGTGGGTGGTGTGTGGGTGTTTCTCTACGGGATCAAATCAGAAATGAGAAGATACATAGAAAAACTAAGGTAACGGACATAGCCTTGAGGATCAGTTAGCTCAAGTTGCAATGGGCAGGGCACATAGCGCTAAGAACTGATGGCCGTTAGGTCAGGAAAGTTCTAGATTGGAGACCCTTCGACCATAGACGCAGTGTACGACGTTCACCGACAAGATGGACAGACGACCCTGTAAAGATCGCAGGATCAAACTGGGTGCAGACCGCTTGTGATCGTTCGCTGTGGAAAGCCGTGGGGGAGGCCTATGTTCAGCAGTTGACGTCCCTTGGCTGATAGTGATGATGAATGTCACTTGCCTATTTTATAAAAGGTTTTTTAAAGCTAATCGCCACCAACTACATATAAATTAGCTGTAACTATATTTACCTTAGGCTAGTCAAATAAGTATCGTTAAACCTTGTAGAGGGAATTTTAATGAACACGGTTTTTGACTTCGTAACTTTGATTGGACTAGTTAGGAGGTCAACATACCCGTACCTATCAAAAGTCTCAGGCCGTATCCCTTGAGCCGGGGTAGGGGAAGGATTTGAAGGTTAATTTGGTGTCCAATATTCATTTATTTATATATATGAGACCTTCTCCAACTTGAAAGCTGATAAAATTTGCTATAAGTTATTCAAGTTAAAGCGTCTCATACCTACAATAAAAAAATATTTTTTGTTACATCAATCATTAATCCATCAAAAATAACATAGCATGCCACACACATGCCTGATGAGAACAAACTTTAAAACTAGTTTTACTAAGATTTCCAACGTTTAAAAACCTTTCTTTCTTATCAACAATCTTGGTGTGCCAAGTGGACAGATTTATTATACTTTTCTTGCGATGTTTTTATACATAAAATTTTACAATTTACACACTTCAACCAAGTAATATTTCAAACTCAATTAGTCTCTTATCACGTAAAAATCTGACCCAATTTTTCATAGCAGGATATATAGGAAAACTAGAAAAGTCATTCATTATGACACAATCGATCTTAAGCTCCAAACTTATAACCTTGAGTGTAATCTAACCCGGAATTATCGTAAGACATTAGTGAAAACTGTCGTAAATAACGGATCACGGCAGATCTTTTGATAAATATGATTACATTTATTGAGGGCAACACGCACAGCTGCAAGAACTTACATCGTTTTAGCGTCAAGCGTTATAGCGGATAGAAATGAGATGTTGGCAGTAAGCGCACTGACTAGTAAGCTTTTAAACTAGAATCTCCATTAGGTATACAAAGGTAGGTAGGCCAGGCCTATGGTTTACACGATCAAAGTAACTTTAGAGATTCGAGGGTACGACTTAGTAATGAAATAATTATCATTAGCATATTAATTAGCATGCGATTTCATGATTAGCAATAATTCAATTAATTGAAGCTGCGAATTTTCGTGAATGCTAAAATTCACAAACATTGCGCGAAACGCAGCAGCGACGTGCGAAGCATCGTACGGTTATTTAGCAGCAAGATTAGCAGGCATGTCTGTCGGTCGACAATCGGCTTCCGACTTCCGCCGAACATGATTCGAGCGAAATACGAACAAATGAAAGGGAAATAAGTAACTATATAACGTAATACCTGCATTTAGAGTTGTATTTTGCTTGCGTTAAGTGAACTGTTTGTTTAAATAAAATTGTTTGTCTTTGTCGTTTGACTAGAGTGAAAATAATCTGTCAAATTGATAAAAGTCACATTAATAAACTACATGTTTCAAATAACCAATTTTCATAGTTTGCATTGCGTAGTATATTTACGATTTCGCAATTTAATTATTTGCTATTTCTCATATTTAATGAAATTTCATATTAGCATAGCAATAGCAGTTAGCATGCTATGCTATGGAATTTAGCATGCTAATTAAATTAACGAAAAATAGCAATAATTGCCATAACTAGTACGACTGTTGTCCAGTACCGTAGAGCGATTTACAATTGTTAGAACATCGATAGAGGTCTGTGCCAATTAGTCCGAAACGATATGCAAAAGATAATATATGTGTTAGAGCTCAATCGCTCCGGTCTAAGACCAAATGGAAAACCGGATACAATCAACGTTTATAGTTGGGTTTAGATCTAAAACTACTGCATGACCTAAAGTTTTGACCGTCAGATAATACTTTTAGCATTAATCCAGTCCACCTTTGTGCACTATTATTAGTGAAAAAGTAAGTCTTTACAAAAACTATCAAATACAATCAAAACAGTCGATAACACTGTTGTCTAAGCACGCCGCACATTGTAATGGTTAACGGTCATACTCTATATCCATTCTATCTGTAGTTTTTCACTTCAAAAAATCATTATCATCATCATCATTATCAGCCAAAGGACGTCCACTGCTAAACATAGGCCTCCCCCACGGCTTTCCACAGCGACCGATCACTAGCGGGCTGCATCCAGTTTGATCCTGCGATCTTTACAAGGTCATCTGTCCATCTTGTCGGTGGACGCCCCGTGCGTCTTTGGTCGAAGGGTCTCCAATCTAGAACTCTCCTGCCCGAACGGCCATGAGTTTTTCGCGCTATGTGCCATACCCATTGTCACTTATTCTTACTGATTCTCAAAGCTACGTCCGTTACCTTAGTTCTTCTACGTATCTCCTCATTTCTGATTCGATCCCGTAGAAAAACACCCAGCAGAGTCATCTCCATCGCTCGTTTTGTGATTTTGAGCTTCTTTATAATTCGTATGTCATCCCTGGCAACACACTCTGATTGAAGACTTTCGTCTTTCCCATTTTCATTTTAAGACTCACTTCTTGGGATACTCGGTCAAGGTCTTCGAGCATAGTGCCAAGATCGTCCAGCGTCTTTGCCAAAACGACTATATCATTGGTAAATCGGAGGTGTGTGATGTATTCAACATTGATGCCGATTCCTTCCCATTCCAGAAGTTTGAAAGATATTATTGGAATATGGTACCTAATCTTCAAAAGATAGAAATTGTTATTTATTTCAGAAGTTTTATCCATATAAAACTTTTTATTTTTATTTAAACTTTATTGCACTGTAAGTTGTACTTACTGAAAGTTGTACTTGACTTAATGCCTTGTGCATTAAGTCCGCCAATTGTACCAGTCCACCGCTTGGGAATGCAGAGAGTTAAATCAGTGGCAGAATATTTAAAATACTAAGAGGGACTAAAAAACATGACTGTGAAAGGAATGGTGGTTAATTCTGAACTGAGCAAAGGTTAAGATAGTGAGTGTGAGAGAGAGATCTTCTGAAAAGTAACTTTGCTGGAGGACTTTCTGATTTTAATGGGGAGAGAATTCCAAAGGCGAATCGCAGAGATGGTGAAAGAGTCTAAAAAGAAAGTTGGGGCAGTACGAATTTTAATATCCGGTCTAGAAAATCCTATCACCAGTCGAGGATAGCTATCTACCTTTAACTATAGTTCGCATATAGGGAATGGCCGTTAGTGGTCCTACTACTTCTGCGTAATCTTGTTTTACAGAGTCACAACTCACTAACGAGTGAAACGCAGAAAACCTTCGGTAGTGATTTTTATTTTATTGCTGCGTCCTTCAGCGTTCGATGTAGAAAAATGGTTGTAGTTGGTTAACAAACCCATTTAGCTTGCCACTAATGTTGCTGGCAGGTGGTTAGCAATTCATGTGATAAGCATCTGTAGTTACGCAAAGTGCTCCTATGAAATAATAACTTACCAATTATTATGCTATAGGTATATTTATTGTCTTTAGTACGAAGTATCTAATGTTTTTTGCCTGCCCCAGTTTAACATCTCTTATGTCGTCTTTACTTATTCATGAGAGGTTTCACACAAGGACTCAACTGACCTTTGTTATGCTAAGCATATATGGCACCTGATACCTACTTGTGCTTTTTTATATCTTCTATTATTATACTTGTTATGGTAAGTAAGTAATAAGTAAAAGTTACACGATAGTTGCTTTTATTATACTTATTAATAAATAATACACTTTTTTTTAATTGTAGCTTTTCATCAAGTAAGTATATTGCTTGAGAACCGCTGCCCTATGGCATTAGGTCGGCGGACTTTACTTTAATTATGCATTTTACTTCTTATTTTGTGCCATTCTTCTCACTTATTTTTAATATTCCGCCACTGATTCAACTCTCTGTATAACCAAGTTGTCGACTGGTCGAGAATGCCGTAAGTCCTCCAATTGTACAACTTGCAGTGCAATAAAGTTTAAATAAATAATTAAAAGGTTCAATGTGTACTGATACGCGCAACTTAGCTGTCTATATGGAACGCGCAACGAAATTATCAGAAAGTAAGTAAATAAGCAAAAGCTTATCCGGATATAACTTCTGTATTATCGTGTACAAGGTACCCATCTTAATTGAGTAAACTGAACTCTATGTAGGTAATTACACACCAAATGACGATGGGGTGTGTCATCAATCGACCAATAACGAAAGCTCCAACTGTCAACGCAATACCGCCCTTCACTGTTTCATTATAAAGTCCACATATCACAGGTAATTACAGTCAGTGTCAGTCGCGCGGTGACACGGTGTCATAACATCGCGCATCCGTCTGATTGGTGGGCGGATGTCTGTCGCTGGGCGGGAACCTGCCCTGAGTCCCGCCCAGCTTCTCGTTGCTAAGCAACGGGGAGCGGAGAATATATTAGAATACATTTTTATGTTTCTGGCCAGTCTTTATTGCCCTAAGAGTCGATTTTAGCATCGTCAGATAAGGGATATTAGTCGAATATAACCAATAACACAGCACGTCTAATTTGAAAACGAAACCTATTTGTCAGCAATCTTTTTTTAATTGTAATTTTAAAATCGGTCGTTTTACACGTATCCCGTTGGATACGTCTTATCTAACATTGGTAAAATCGACTCTTAAGTTAGTTTACAATTAACTTTATCTTTTAACTTTATTCTGTGTAATACTTACTAGTTACATACCTAGGAAAGGAATTATTATAGAGGGAATCGCTTGGAACACCAACAAACAAGCACACATACACTAACAAAATTTTGCACTAATTTCATGACGTCACATAAATACATATCCAATTGTTAACCTCCTATTTTTGAAGTCGGTGTAAAACTTGAAAAAGTTTAAACTTTTCATACTACGACGTAGCTTACGGATTCGTAGCGCGTAGCACTGTAGCCGTAGTCCGTAGCAAGCGCATAAAAATGTTGATGCTGCAACTTTTATTTATTTTAATAAGACAATTATTGCTAATGGAAGCAAGCTTGCCTATCCAGGTCAAGTATAGCATACTGTTATGTTAGTACATGACTTAACAAGCAACGTTTATAACGTAATGGCTGGCGGCTAAAAAATTACCAACAAATTAGAGAGGTGGCGACACGGAAGCAACGCTGTGTATAACCTTTACACTTTGTTTTACATTTCATTATACAGTCAGATTACCAAGTATATTACTTTTCAAAGTATTATTTATTGTTTTTACTGAAAGGCATTGCACTACGGTAGAATTTAGGGAATGTAGTCATGGTTTGCTAGATTGTCAGTTAACTTATGTATTAATCACTTATTTAGAAATAATTAATAACTAGTGGTCCCTCGCGACTTCATCCGCGCGTTTTGAGTTTGCTCCTTCCCCTCCAATACAATATAAGTATAGATAACCGAATCTTATATTGAATGCATCAAATTGTTTATTATTAGATCAAAAACCTATGACGTTGAATAGGCATTTTAATTTAAATGTAAAAGTGCTTAAGCATGTATTTCGAAATGGCATATTCAAAGTAACGATGCATAATAACCGTGTAATAGTGCAAAAAATAAGGTTTACGGTTAAAAACCCAATCACCTTGGGGGTTCCGGTATTTACTGGTTTGTGCGATTTCAAGAATTTAAAAAAGCCTCATCGACAGGGTAGGAAAAGCTAGCTGGAGTTTAGGAATTGCTTTTCGCGGGAAATTATTAGTTGACTATGTAGTTCACTTACATACATACAGAAAAAGGTAAAATTAAGGCCAATTACTAAACCATGAAACATTTCGGTCATCGATAGCATATAATGCTAGCAGCTGTATCTTATTAAACGTTTGGAAGTATAAATATCCACATTTGTTCAATTCCTAATAATAGTTGAAGCTAAGTATAAAACTCACACTCCCCATCTCAAATTGAAGCGAACATTTGTCTTTTATTTCTTTTGAAATTAATTATGTACCATTTTTTTATTTCTCCTTATAATTTGATAAAGCATGCTAAAAATATTGGTTCGTTATAGGTTGCTAGAGCCTACATTGTTACTTGTAGGCTTGCACACTTAGATTCAAAATGACTTATGGTTCTTCAGGTATATAGGTAGAGTTATGGGCGACTTACGCTTTGCACTATAGGTAGGTAGAGCTATAAAATCTCATCAAGATTACAACTTATTTACTGCAAACACCTCACTCCGACTTAGTCATCGGCAAGGTCGAAGCAAATGACGTGTGACTCGTAAACTAATTATATGTATTATTACTAGCCACTTTCCAAGTTTAGTTACATTATATTACTAGCGGCTCTACTACTTCGCTGATTTGAAATATATTTTATCTTATAAATCAAAACGTTCGGTTCTATCATGTCGTCAAAAAGTCGATAGTGAGATATTACGTAAAAGATCAGTGAAGTTTGATTTTAATCATTATAAATTAGTTAGTAATTGGGGCTCGTAAAAAGCAAGTCCACGCGGCGAATGGAGAGGCGAAAAATTATGGCGCTAACCCACATAGACACGCCACTATATGCCTGTTGACCGGGCATCGACTGGTGTGCGTCATGATGGCAGTACCTCTAGAATTTATGTATTTATTTTATACTGAACTGTAATTAGTTTTTTTTTTCACTTTTGAAAATTACGAACGGCGAAGTGCTTCCTAAACCTGATTTTATGTTTTTTTTACATTTCCATGTTTTGTTAAGTACTGAAACGATTGTTATGACTTATGATAATGTTAAACAGTTTGCCAACGAGTGCGTTTTATTTTTATTTTATTTATATGAAAAACAACAGCGTTTAGATGAGTATTACTAAAGTAAATTTTACGTACAACGTGTTATGTTAAATGCACAGAACCTCAGACACCCCAAATGCTTTTTATTAAATTGACCTAATTCTGAAAAAAATATCAGGTTTGTGTGAACATTTTGATGAAGATTTTTTGAAAGTGTGAGCTGTATTAAAAAGTAGTTCAATTGATTCTGCTCGTTATTCCAATTAATCTATTTTCAGGTTTTGCGCATTTAACGTTACACGTAGTATATGAAGGCTAATAAAAGAATTTCCATAAGCTTTAAAACAAATGTTGTTAGATAAACAAAAATGGTGTTTGATTTTTATAATTAACTAGCCGTCCCCCGCGACTTCGTCCGCGCGTTTTGAGTTTGCTCCCTCCCCTCCCGTCGCAGCGTGATGTTTTATATCCTAAAGCCTGTCTCAATAAATAAGCTATCTAACACAGAAATATTTTTTCAAACCGGTTCAGCAGTTCCTGAGATAAGCGCGTTCAAACAAACAAACTCTTCAGCTTTATAATATAATTAGCGCAAGCGCACGTTGTACTTAAGCTGCGAACATTATTTTGGTGCGGAGCTATGTTAAAACTGTGATAGCTCCTAAGATATTTATTGGAATCAAATGATATAAAGGGCAACTTGGTTCTAAATGAAATGTTCGTGATGATGAATGTATTTATTTTGATAAGAATAAATACCTGTGTGTATAATACACCTCTAAAAATGATGCATTATTTTTTTACAAATTTATTAACATAAAAAAGGTTGTAGTAAGTCAACCATAAAAGATAGACTTATGTTGTCGCGGACTTTATTATAGAACTCTTAATGCTGAACAATCTTGTCTTACATGATTTTTGTGTAACTTTAGCGGTTTCTGCAGCGTACGCAGCGGAAGCTCTCAAAAGGAATATCTTTCTCCCGTTTTCGCAACATTTTTCATTGCTGCTGTGGTCTTGTGAGTTGTATCTTTATGTTATATAGCTTAAAGCCTTCCTCGATAAATGGACTATCCAACATAAAAATAATTTTTCAAATCGGGCTAGTAGTTTCTGAGATTAGCGCGTTCAAACAAACAAACAAACAAACAAACTCTTCAGCTTTATAATATTAAGTATAGATTTACTACCAGTTACACAAAGGTAAAGGCGAACACTTTTCGAATTTTAGGTAATTGGCAGGTTTTATCGCTCTCAGGTGGAAGTTGTGAATCTCTTAATTCACTGATGACTTGTATCTTGTATGTTAAAAGAATATTGCTAGCATTTAATTTCGTGAACCTTTCTTTATTTTGAATTTGTAGAATTAAAAAAAAAACAGATAAATGTGCCGTATGAACTCAGGGTTGTAGTGGGTATTCAAAATATTTTATAAAATGAGGAAAAAATATATCTTTTACCAATACTTAAAAAAAAAATACGCGTGCTCTTAATTTTTTTTCGACCGCTGAAATAATAGTGGCCGTGCTCGCGTGAGTCACACGGGAGCGCTGGCCGCTGCCACCCCGCCACGCTGCCGTCCATTCCAACCGTCACTCGATTCCGCTCACAAAACATAAACGGACGACTACACTTCCACATTCACAACAAAAACATCACAACACATTCCAATCTGAATACCACTTGTAATCATCATCGATATTACAAGTGTCCAGTATTTTTTTTTTGTTGTTGTGTATATCCGAAAGTGTGTCAACCATTCGTTATGTATAAAAGGCTCCGGAAGCTACCACAGTGACTTATAGCGGCCTCGTGCGGCGACACCCGTCGCTTTTTCCCGCGAAACGCGAATGCAATTGTAATACAATTAAATTGGATTTGTAATTCAGATGTGAATTGTAATCCGGTTAAATTGGGGTGCTAGTGACTCTGTTTTGTGTTGCGTGACTGTTTGTACATGACATCTGAAGAAAATATGGCTGCAGTGGCTGTGGTAAGATTTGAACCATTTATTAAGTTATTTTTTGTCTCGGCGGCTCTTAGTTCATTCAAACAAAGGCTTTTTTATTTTTTTAAAATCAATTAGGAAAATAGATCTTGCCAAAGTAAATCTCTGTATGGTCATGCAAAATGTAATAATCAACAATGTTGTATGTTATTTATAAGAAACATTTGCAAGACTCGTTAAAAGAATTAGCCTGGCCTTGTGTCAGCCGTTAAACCGTGTTCCAACATATTGCCACCATAAATCTGTTCTACAAAGACTTCATACCTTTCACGTTATTCCCAAATGTATTCTGTTTCGTTCTCTAAACAATGACCCCCAATGTCTTAAGGCGTCGAAGGGGCTCGTGAGTCGTGACTAGAATTACTTAGTCATTCACCGAGGGCCGACTCGTTAACCCTATCTCGGACATCTAACGATGACTGGACGCTTACAGCCGAATAAATCATCCACAAATACAGTTACATTATCTCGTCCAACATTTACCGACTCGATTTTTCACAATTTAGGTTTCTGTGCTGCCTAAATTCCAGACATGCTTAGAAATCCGCTCCAAAGAAATAAAGTAACAGTTATTGCTCTCATTCCATATATAATTTTCACGATGTAATGACATCAATTTTGAAATACTTTAGCAATGTGCTATTTTTATTATCCCTTCAGAGCGTGGCCATTGGTGACCCATTCGTAGCGTGGCTTCGCTACGTAAAGCGCCTTTTTGCAACACCTTTTTGAAGGTATCTCAACCACGTGTCCGCCTCATGAATGAACATCCCAACAATGTAGTAGCATATAGACAAGTGTCCGTATTAGTTGATTGAAAACTGAGAGGCGAGCGGCGCGCGGCGTTTAGTCGGCAGGCGGCAGCCGCATGGGATGTCGCGTCGTCCGCAAGCCAGGCCGCGGCTACATTCGCGCGTCCGTTCGCAGGCCGCGCCGGAGCCTTCGCCGGCGCCCGAGCCCGCAGCGCCCGCCGACGCCGACGCCCACCCGCCCTCCGACGAGGAACGCGAGATCCGCGAGCCGGGCGACTGGCGCGCCTCTCGCCCCGCGTCCCCACCGCAGCGCCCCGACGACGTCTCCGAGGGCTCCGAAGCCACCGCCCGCCCCAACAGGGCTGAGCCCGCCAGCCGCTATGCCAACCTCAACTACTGGAAGGCGAGGCGCGTCACCTTCTACCGGAATGGCGACCCCTTCCATCCAGGGGTCGAGTTCCGCTTCAAGCCTGGGAGAGACCTCGCCACCATGGAGGTGCTGCTCGACCGGCTCTCAGAGAGGCTGGAACTGCCGAGGGGAGCCAGGTTCATCTTCGGCATGGACGGCGACCGCAAGTACAGACTTGAGGAACTCGAGGACGGCGCCTCCTACGTCGTCTCTTCTTACAAGACTTTCAAGGTAACTTTTCAAGTACTTATTATTTACTTTTCAAATCTTAATTTACTGCATTGCGCATGTGTTACTTTTGTGTTTAACTTAATAAATATTGGCGGAGTCATCAATTTACTGCGTGATCGTGGGGATGTATTTTTTCCATCGGAATACGACGTTATCGCCGCGTCAAAAACATCAGCTAATATTGGCTTACACGCACGCCGTTTTTACGTACTTTTCGCTCCTTCATCAATTACAGTGTTTTATAATGTCTTAAACTTGTGTGGTAAAGCTTTGTGTAACTAGTACTTAGCCGTATGAGGTAGCGCCTTTGTTTGTTATTTAAATATATTATGGTAAAATGCTAATGCAGTGTAGGTATGTTAGGTAGATCAAGAGTTGCAGACTTATGTTAAAAGTCTTAGGTTACTGTTGTTATATTCTTTTGGAGTCTTCTTTTGTTTTTTACAGACTTCAAGAAAATGAGAAATTCGTTGTTAAATGTTTTCGTATTTCTGACTGTTTTAATCATTGATTTTATAGTATTTTTCATTAATAAAGCTCTTTATTATTTTCTCTGTAGAGAGCTATGACTATACTTG
Organism: Pyrausta purpuralis; assembly: GCA_963924145.1. Taxonomy (NCBI): domain Eukaryota; kingdom Metazoa; phylum Arthropoda; class Insecta; order Lepidoptera; family Crambidae; genus Pyrausta; species Pyrausta purpuralis. Next base: position 4,240,001 of record OZ001649.1, on the reverse strand, counting down.
TAGAGAATGCTTTTAGCATTATGTCCGCCATATGTACCGTTTGTTTGTGAATGAAGTTTTTAAATAAAGACAAATATAAGATAGGAATAGGTTTCCTAATATTACTTTTTGAAACTTATATCAAGATTTGATGTGATCTGATTAATCTAATCAGACACAAGTTTGCATGAAGCTTTCCTCATTAGATTTTAAAGCAGGTTATGCTCTCAAAAAATCTTGTTTCGCCATTGCAATATACGAACTCACACCTAAATGGAGACTTTATAACCATGATGGTACTTTTAACTATCTTTGTAAAGATCATTGCGCAAACTGGTAATGTAAAGCTGATTTATTAAACTCGGTCTTAACATACGGATTTGCAAATTAATCATAAAATACAAGCTTTGAAACACCGCAGTTTGCGATACTTAACCAAATATTATTCTGCGATAGTTTAATTACAGTTTTACGCACCGTGTACCTCTAATTTCGAGTGGTTGTCGTGAAAGTAATGTCGTTGAAGACGAGGCCAATTCTTGGCCTTGCCAAACCAGATGTGGGTCGCGGGATAAGCCCACACGCACCCTCTATTTGCATTTTGATTACAACTAACGAAATTCTACCCTCGGATAAGCGACTAATTGCAAGAAAATTGTTTCGCCTAAACACCGTTATTTTTGAAAAAGGAATTAGTAAGGAAATAAGAATTGAGTCTTCCTAATTGCTGAAAAATAACGTGTGCAGGCCTAGATCACTTAACGAGTATAATTTAGGTTGTATGAAATACCTCACCTAGTTTTAAAACACAACCGAAGAAACTCGTTTTGAAACAGAACTCGTTAAAGAACATAACGGAATGTTTTAACTAAGTATTTTCTGGCTAATTCGTATTTGATTGATATCGTACTAACAGTTTTCGTTTATATAGTTATAAGTCATCATCATCATCATTATCAGCTGAAGGACATTCACTGCTGATAATAGGCCTTCCCCTCGGCTTTCCACATAAAGCGTGGACCGATCACTAGAGGTCTGCATCCAGTTTGATCCTGCAATATTTACAAGGTCGTCTGTCCATCTTGTCGATGGACGTCCTAGCGTCAAAGCGTCTCCAATCTAGATTTTTTCTGCCCCAACGACCATCAGGTCTTCGCGCCGTCAGTTATGAGTGGTTTAACTTATTAGCAGACTTTAACTACTTAAGAGCGTATTTGCCCAAAAATGACAATTCAAGAAATATCTTTCCTTGCAGTAATAAAACAAAGTAGAAGCTTCCTATGCAGCAACAGTTGAAATTACTACAGCTTCATTTAATCATTACTTATGAACATTTCTTTCTAAATTATACTGCAACATGCATTGACAAAAAATCCTGCGGTATTGACGTGGTATATAAGAGCGAAAAAAAGCGTGTACACATTGACCCGACTACAGAAAGTTGGCAACGACACCTAACGCGGGGGCAATGCACCACCTTGCACTTAATATGCACCGAGGCGAGGCCATAACGTGGATTACGGTGTGAGGTTTTTTTGCACGCGGGTAGATGGCATGCGGCCCCAGATAAGGGTTTTTGCTAGTCAAAAGTTTCGATCTATGACGTAGATTTTTCTGAATTGGTAGCTTTTGATCATGTAGAAGGTCTTGAAGGTTTACTCTCTGCCATCAGTCAATCATAAAGGTTGAAACAGATCTAACTTACCGTAAAGGGAACAGCACCGTGTTGAGATCAAACAGGCATCAACCATATGAAAGCATGTTATGCAATGGGATCAACAATGCCGCGGCATCGGATCGGTTACAGATACCAGAATTAAATTGTGATTGCTACCTCTACAACTTATGACAGTTTTTCTTGTGAATAGAAAGCACGTTTCGCAGGGTGGACGAATATTCAACCACTCGGCGAACATCAAAAATTACAAAGAATACTGAACGCCTCGAGTTGATACGGTGCTGTTTCCTTTACACCCGTCCCGACCCGGTTAGATCTTTAACACAATCACAATCAAGGCTGCTACAATCTTTAATCGTAAGTGATCTCTGATTGTGATCTGATTTTTATGGGGGGAGGAGCTTATGACTCCGGTTTTAAGAAGCTACGAATTACCTATCATGAGTTCGGTCATTATAATCACTGAACTCTTAAGCGTTAAGGAGTTCCTCGATCAGCTCAGCTCCACACAATGTTGACTATCAGATGTAACAACACGTCAATATTAAGATTCTTGTAAAATACACCATACGCGCCCTTAAAATTTGAGGTATTCCTTGGTTTCCTAGGTTTGGTGTCAAAGTTAATCCCAGCAAGTGCCAAGCTATAGTCATAGGCAGCCCGTGGCAACTACACAAAATTGACCAGAACACCTTACCTCCCATAGTCTTCGATGGTGAGGTCGTAGTGTACTCATCTCACGTCAAAAACTTGGGACTCTACATGGACTGCACATTGAGTTGGGATCAACACATCAAGGAAGTCAGCAGGAGGGTTACCGGCGCTTTACGAGCACTGTACCGCTCCAAACATTTTCTCCCTTCCGGTACAAAGGCCCTTCTCGTACAGTCTCTGGTACTACCTATAATTGACTACGGTGATATCTGCTGTACTAACATCTCTCAGGATCTCCTTAATAAGATGGACCGGCTCCTTAACAACTGCATCAGATTTGTGTTTGGTCTTCGCAAATATGATCACATCTCCCAATTTCGCACCCAGCTTGGCTGGCTTCCCATCCGGCAGCGTAGACACATTCGAACACTCTGCATGTTGTACTCCATTCTTTTCAATCCCAATTCTCCGTCGTACCTTAAAGACAAATTCTCGTATCTCCATACTTCTCATGACCGGTCCCTTCACTCCAGTAGCTCTCTCCAACTGTTCACTTCACGTCACTCTTCTGGCTTCATGTCCAATTCATTTACCCTCACAGCCATTCGACTTTGGAATGGCCTCCCAAAGACAGTACAAGCATCCACCTCCAAATTCTTTTTCAAGATGGCCCTCCGAGCACTTTACAAGGAAGAGATATCGAACTTGTCTCACTGACCTCTTTTTTTTTCTCATATGTGTACCATTAGTATTATTATTATGTGTATGTACTATGTGTATGTTTATTATTCCATAATTATGTATTAATGTATACAGTATTTATGTAATAAGTAGTATGTTTGTTTATTTTTTGTCTAAATACCTATCGTAGTTTCAATCAAGCTCTCACTTTTGCCCTTCTATCACTTCCTTCGCGCCGCCAGCAATTTCTCTGTATAGACCTATGGTTGACTGGTAGAGAATGCTTTTAGCATTAAGTCCGCCATATGTGCCTTTTGTTTGTGCATGAAGTGTTTTAAATAAATAAATATTCCTTCGATTGCACCCAAATTCCATCATCAGACCCCGACTTGGCAACAATGGGACCAACTAGAAGGTATAACCTCTAGGTTAGCAGCTTTAAAAGTACTGTTCTTCAGTAATTAGACACGAACCAAACGCAATCATCTACTCGTTATAGCAAACACAAAATACTGGCAAAATAAGCTATTAACTTAGTACAATAAACCCAACACTATCTTTCAACTCGACGTTAACGCGCGGAAAGGACTATAAATTATGAAGGAAGCAATAAATAACGCTGATAAAGAAGGACATCACAAAATCTAGAATTATCGTAGGATTTTGAAAGGCTATCCGTCTTGCCAGCCTGGTTTTGTTTTAGCGTACAACTGTCGTGGCGATGAAAACACAATCTGTCATCAGCGTTATTGATAAGAGTGAATAAATGAATAAGTTAACAATGTAATTTCGTTTCAGTCATTAAGTGAGATTGTTAAGAAAGTATAAAGAAGTAACAACACTCACGCGATCTCGGTTTGCGACGAGTTTTTTGCGTTCATGATATGTATCTTGAGTGTAGCTCATACTTTTGAAATAGAAATTATATTTGTTTCTTAGATTTGTCAACATCGAAAGATTTGTCATGGGTAAGGCCCAATATTTATATTCGATCATCTAATAAATCGTGATCAAAGTGATATGATTGTTCCATCTTTTGAAATAGTCAAAGTAATTTGTGTAGGTATGAATGATGTTAGTGGAAATGTATACATGAAGTAAGTAGGCTTAAAATATTTAAAAAAATCAAACTTAAATAAACAGCCAGTACTGTAGCATAAAAGAAATTCAAATTTTCCGTAGCACCACAGAGTGCGTAGTCGCGAATCGTAGCGATTTGTCCGTAGCGCTACGAGACTACGGAAGATGCTACGACAAGCGCTACGATTTAAAACACACCGTAGCTTAGCTACGCTAAATGTCCTTTCCTACCGGCTTTTATGTATGTTTCTGTTATCGTTAGAATTGGATAATATTTTAGTATGTTGATCTTTTTAGGCTTCCTAACACATGTGCAAAATTGAGTAAGTGTATGTATGTTTGTATATTTGTAGGTCTGTCTCAGGATTTCTCGAAAATGAGAAGTAATAGCGAGATGACGCTTTTAGAGTACATAAGTTACATCAAAATCGATCTTTAACTAAAAATTATGAAGGAAAAAAATATTTTAAAAAGTAAACCACCTTAAAAAAACTGTCTTTAAAGCTTAAAATAACGTATTCGTCTTCTATTAGGAGAAAACAACTTTTTGAGTCGGTGCATGATCCTTTTTAAATATCCATTTTGGACATTCCCACACATCGCCATCTAGTCCCAAAGTAAGCTACTCAAAGCTTGTGTTATGGGTGCCATACAACGGATATAATACTTAAATACTTTTTTTTGTAAATACATACATGATATTCATAGAAAACACCCAGACCAATACAAACAGACATATTCATGCACACAAATGTTCGTATTGTGCGGGGATCGAACCCGCACCCGCTGCGTAGTAGACGATTTCTCGACTACTACACCAGACGGGTCGTCAGCATGATGTGTGTAGGTAGACTGTTAATTTAGGTAAGCTTTATTATTTTTATTTAAAAAAAAAACCTTATTATTTTAACACCCTTGTTTATATGTTTCATAAATCTTTCACTATTTTTATCACTTTAATAGATTTCGCTATACTTACTTTCCATTGGTATTAGCATCAATTTTCCCCGTTCACCTCACACACGCCATTCTAGAGATTTATAGGTTTCCTAGTATTTAAAGTAATGCACTATGGTCTAGCATTAGAGCAGATTAGACGGACATACAAGGTTACCTCGGAAGTCATCATGCTAGTGCCGATACAAAAATAAGGCGTCTTAACGATCAAGGCGCGGCTTACGATGCAGACATGTTAGAAGTATATTAGACTAATCTTACAGATTGATTTTAAAATTGCATGTAAGCACCAACTTAATAACAACAGAACACTATACCACACTGAATGATAATGTTCACCCTGTAATTTAAATGGAAATAAATAAATTGCGCCAGACTACACACCTTTTGTCTGGTTTCGTAAGGAATTTTCTTCCTTGTGTTATGAGGTACCAGATATCGATTATAACGGGGGCGTCTACCATAAATACTTAAATACATATAAAATAAATGACTTAGGTACAAATGTTCATGCTCATCACACAAACATTTGCTCCTTGCGGGATCCGAACCCGCGATCGCTGGTCCGCGGTTCAGTAGTCAGGACCTCTAACCACATCATCAAACATGTCGTCAAACGAAGCACTTGTTCTGGCCAAAATACATACTTAATAGTCATTTACATATTGTTTATTTTTCCAAAACCGAAATAATTGAATGTTACGAGTATCTGCCGTAAAAGTTTGTCTGCATGAATAGGTCTTTCAAGACCGTCTGAAACTCTTCATGTTAATTACAAGTTATCTTTTTATACACTTAATTAACATTACGTTACTTTTTCTCATTCACTGTAACGTTGCTTTATCTTAAAAGCTTTCGTAACATCGGTAAAAATTCCAAACGGGCCTGCATCCGATTGTAGGAAATGCATAAATTGCACTTTTCTTCCGCCGGCCATCGGCGTGTTTTCACACGGAATCGAAGGCTCAGCCGGCCTGTCGAAATAGGGATATAGGTCAAGCGTGTGCCAACAAATTGCCGAATGTAACGAACATTTTCACTACGCCACTCCGCTTTAAACAACTCCGTATTATTAGACCCATTTTATTTTACTAGGCGGTGTACGTTTCCAAGGATTTTTTTACCGTGTTAACGAGTTTTAGGCCTACGTAAACAACTAATCTATACTAATATTATAAAGCTGAAGAGTTTGTTTGTTTGTTTGTTTGTTTGTTTGTTTGAACGCGCTAATCTCAGAAACTACTGGCCCGATTTGAAAAATTATTTTTATGTTGAATAGTCCATTTATCGAGGAAGGCTTTAAGCTATATAACATAAAGATACGACTCGCAAGACCATAGCAGCAATGAAAAATGTTGCGAAAACGGGAGAAAGATATTCCTTTTGAGAGCTTCCGCTGCGTACGCTGCGGAAACCGCTAAAGTTACACAAAAATCATGTATGACAAGATTGTTCAACATTAAGAGTTCTATAATAAAGTCCGCGACAGCATAAGTCTATCTTTTATGGTTGACTTACTACAACCTTTTTTATGTTAATAAATTTGTAAAAAAATAATGCATCATTTTTAGAGGTGTATTGTTCACACAGGTATTTATTCTTATCAAAATAAATACATTCATCATCACGAGCATTTCATTTAGAACAAAGTTACCCTTTATATCATTTGAATCCAATAAATATCTTAGGAGCTATCACAGTTTTAACATAGCTCCGCACCAAAATAATGTTCGCAGCTTAAGTACAACGTGCGCTTGCACTAATTATATTAAAAAGCGGAAGAGTTTGTTGGTTTGAACGCGCTTATCTCAAGAACTGCTGGACCGATTTGAAAAAATATTTCTGTGTTAGATAGCTTATTTATTGAGAAAGGCTTTAGGATATAAAACATCACGCTGCGACGGGAGGGGAGGGAGCAAACTCAAAACGCGCGGACGAAGTCGCGGGGGACCGCTAGTCAATTGATAAAAGCAACGATTACAATGTTTCCTGCCCAGACGGATTAGTTTCGCACTATCTTGACCGACCTCTTAACTTTTTTAGGTCATTACTTCGGCCGGTAAGCAATTTGTCATATTAATATTTGAACGTTAAGCGACAAAAATGCTACATTTTTGCTGCCTACTCAGTCGTAGTATTTAATTGGAAATATTTTTATAGCTTTGACACACTTTTCACGTGCCCATTTTATTACGCTTATACAAACGTAACAGCTTCAGTTTACAGTACCCATAACTCCGTGACTCTTACATAAGCGAAGGTAAGTAATAAATGAGAAACTGGATCAAGGTCCCGGAAAGCTATCGCCGTATTTTTGTAAACATTTAACGTTAATGCGTGGTCCCAAATTAACCTTATCAGTTCGCGTGCGACAGCGGTCGTGACCACAGCTGGAGCTGTGCATGAGCTCTAATAATTGTTTTACGTGAGACCCCATAAAGGGTCTTAATACCCCGTCTGCCCGATGTATATCAACGTGCTTAGTCGTGAACCGGTCAGTTACAGGGTTGCGTGGATTCAAACGGAGAGTGACCTTGACGCCCCCACCCCGCCGCGACTTTCTTCCACCGCTGTATAAAATTCGAATAGTCTGCAACATCCAACCGTGCTAAACGGATACCTCAGCTATTTCGACTTCCACCTTATCACGCAGACATAGGGCCTGTAGTCGTGTGTGAGTGATGTGTACGTTACGTCGGCCCGCGTTGCATCCACCGGGCTTTTGTTTTGTCCGTGCTGCAAATTAGTCAGCTGTTGAAAACAGTATAGTCTAGTAACATAGCTGGCTTTTACGGACTACGACGTTTCGTTTATCAATCGCGGTTTCCACTAATTACTGTAAATAGTGATGCCTATAATATGCAAGTGAATTTTTAAATTTAATAAGATCTCAGTGAGACACTTTGACATACCTACAGGTTGACAGCATTGTGGTGTTGACATTTCTTCTAGTGCAAAATGTTTACATAAAATATTTCACTCGCACACTTAATGTAGAAATGTTAAAAAAATTACAAAGCAAGCCCTTAAAGTTGTTCAATTTTATACGGTTCTTTTTATTTTCCGTGACAATATCACATCAACAATGCGTGTCAAAGTTTCTCAGTTGACAAGCAAGAAAAAGTGACCTACTTAGCCGCTTATTATAATGACGAAGTATCGCTTGGCGCAAATAAACCTTACGTTACCAGTCCAGTAATATTGTGCTTTATTGTTGATCGACGGTAGCTAGAGAAGTGATGGTTAAAATGAGTAAAAGAAAACTATGTGTCTTAAATGTATCGACTATTAAAATGTCATCTAAATAGGTGGAATCGTTATTGGTCGTTGAGACTCATGTTATCGTGATCAGGAATATTTGTGGCCTAAATTAAAGCCTTATGAAACACTACTTTATCAAACAGTGAAGACTGACTTATTGCTGATATTATTTGAGGATTCCTTGAGGTTTGGTATTTGATAGTAATTATTCGAGAAGTCTAGTTTAAATCACAACAAATGAAATTCCATATTTCGTAACAAATCGCGTATCTCCATACGTTTACTGTTAGTTTATGCTAATACCGGTCTGATTGGAGCGGAGGGACCGGACAGACGTCACCCCGGGACAGTATGTTAAGCAGACATCACAGTTTATGCAAAAGTAACTGCATGCCAACACGAAGAAGCTACGTGTGTGTGTACGTCCACCGTTAGTTAGGTACTTGAACTTGACTCGAGGTGGCGAACGCGAGTGACATTTAAAACTGTAGCTTATTAAACTTAATAACCTGTCGGTAGAGTGGCGCTTCGCCTTGTAAACTTTTCCAAAGCTGTCATAAACTAGAGCAGGAAAAACTTTAGCCAGATTTTAAAATTCATTAGGATAAAACCTATTAAGAAATTAAAAACTTATAATGTAGGTAATTAAAAAGACATTTGAATTTGACTAAGTAGGTCGAGGTAGAGATCGATTGGGTACCCACGGTTAGAAAAGAAGGCAAACTGTGGCGCCCAAGCCGAGGCCGCTGGCTCCGGGCAGCTGAGAGCTCCATGTTGGACAGTGACGAAGAGTCCCCATTCGTCGTCATTTCGTTGCCAGTCTACACCCCAGAGCCCGTTGTAAGTCAACAACATCCCATGATCGTCCGTAATATCACTAGCTATAGACAATCAACTCCTTTGATCGATTCAACCAGAGAAAGCGGTAAATCATTGAAGTATTTGATCATTTAAATTATGATTTCCTATTATATACATTATATCTCTATCTATCTCTAAAAACATGTCAAACAATCACTTCATTATTTTAATTAATGCTTGTCAATTTTATTTATTTTACTCCTAGTTTTGACTGGATTATTCAAGCCGTCTTTACATAATATATTTACTAAAAAGGGGCTCCCCGAATTTTTGATGCGCACACTACCGCCACTCTATTTAAAATAATTATTACTCCTTAAATACAAAAACAATTAAAAATCTGGTAGGCACAAATGTAGTACAAGTTCTATAGTTTATTTAGTACGTTTAAATTGTTTCAAAAGTAGTTTACTGTAGTTAGAGTTAGAAAAACTGCTAAATATGGCCAATTTTGTCATTTTTCTATCTGTAACTGCAGATAACTCTGTTTTATTGAACTTAAACATTGTATCTAAACCACATAACTAAAGCTATAATCGCATGAATCAGATTTTTGATTGGTCTTTTATTAACCGAGTTATGTTTTTTCTAGGAGCCCCTTAACACTTACATTCCATGCATGCCACACTAAATACGATTTAAAATATAATTCTAATTTGCCGTGTGTGTTACACCACTTTGCGTGTGTTGTGGGTATCGGCCCGCTGCGTAAGATAGGCTAATGATATGCTAATGTCATAAAGAAGGTAATTCATGCATAAAATGTAAATTCGAAACTCAGATTAAAAACCTGTAAACAAAACATCAAAATATGATGTAATTGATTTCTTCTTTTTATGCATATTTTTTGGTGCTTGAATACTGATTACATTGTAACTAAGGTATAATATCACAATCGACTTCTCGCAATTTGGTAATCTCCATATTTTCATAAGGTACATTCAGATTTACATAAACCATTAGCAAAACCAAAAATATAGGGTCACTAAGCACGTACTCTAGACTAGTAATTTGCATAACATATTCTCCAAAACCCATTTCCCTATGGCGACCAACAATTTCTTTGTAAACGACAAAATGACCAACATTTTCAGACATATTAATTTCACAAACACCGCAGTCCACTTGTTATGCAGCAATTTGAATCGTGACCTCGCAGCCGACGTATATTCGCTTGCCCACACGTGCGATGACTCTACGGTCTGTGGGTTCGACCACTTTTTCCTGATCTTCGAACGCTTAACTATGCTCTAAGACTCGCGTGAATTGTGAACGTTCGTACGAGAGTGGGCAGGTCCAACAGATTGGGCGGGGTGTTCTAATTGCACGCACAGAGCCGGCGATAAGGCGTCCTTGGACAGTACCACCGGCCAAGGACTTCGGAATAATTTGGACTTTGAGGAGCTTTGTTTACGGAGCAGTGGTCGGTCGGTCGCCAGTCGCGACGCCTGTCGTTCGTTGCGCGAAATTTACAAAATACCGCGAATCAGAATCCGCTACCTCTCCAAAAGTGCTGAAGATTTGAGAATAACTATAATGGTGAGTTGGAGTTCGCAGTGTGTTGTTGACTAAAACTGTACATAAAGTAAGCTGTGGTTAACTCTCCAGGCCGGCATTCTGAAATTCTTCTGAATTCTTGAAAAAAACCATTCTCGCAATAATAAGTGAATCAAAATAATGAATTTATCATCAAATTTATCAATTACTTTAAAATTTTCATATCTACCCAGACGTTTAGGAGGACAACGGATAGATCTTTCGACAGCATAAAGAGATTAAGTCCATTTTTCATAAACTACAACTACGGCCCGTTTAAATGCAAAAAACTGCAAACCTTATAAAATTCTTGAATAAACATTCGTTAAACTCTTACTGGTTCGTACTACATAGTTAACGTTCCTTTAGTTCTGCTGACTAACAATATGTAAGTCATTTACATATGGCTTCAGAAAGAAATAGTGGGACTTTCTAAAAGACTTGAATAATTGAGAAATTCCTTATTAACACGCACATATCGAATGATGTATGAATAAACGTGAATTTATTGAGGGTTCTTTATTTGATGAACTAGCTGAAGAACCATTCACCAAATGTGTAATAGGGGTATCTATCATAACACAGATTTTTTTGATATCGAATTTCATTTCACAGGCAACTATTCAATGAATGTTATATCTTTTTTTCTTGATTAATCGAATAGTTAATAATCGTTGTTTCGTAAGATCGAATAACAGTTCACCAAAAAAATGTTTCGCAACTTTTTGTTAAGCAGAATAACGATAAATCAAACCAATGTTTCATAGAATTATTAAGTTATCGATATAACCTTTCAAAAAAACTTGTTTCAATGTGTAACGGTTCCCATATATTTTTTTCCTCAAATAAATTTTAATCGCCGTAACGTTTCATCGAATGATTCGTCATGCATACGCATGCAAGTAAGAAGGCATACATGCATGCATTAATGCATGCAAGTAAGCAAGCAGGCGTGCATTAATGCATGCATGCAAGCATACAGGCATGCATGCGTCAAGCAAGCAGGCATACAAACAAGCAGCAGGATTTTCTCGTCCCCGGCGCTGTGGGAATAGCAGCCTCGTCGCCCTTGCGTAACAGGCTGCTCTCCTTTCGCGCCTCCGGCTTTTGAATTACACTCTAGTATCGGACAGACTAGTACCACGGCGGCGAGTCGGGATTAACGAAGTTTATTTATTAGATCAATATGTATTACGTATTTATATTAGTTATGCTTTAAATTGTCTATTAATAAAGTATGCATTAAAATATTAGTAACAAATTCGTTTCGAAACACGGACTTTAGTGAAGTAAAATTCGATGTTACAAGAATTCTGCATATTGAAACTTACGTGGAAATAAAATTATGGGTTACAAAACAGAAATATGTATAAAATATGTAATTTATGAAAAGAAGTAACGATGAAGTAAGTTTGTAGATAATAAGCATTCGACCAAATTAAATTGTGATGTAACAAGATTCTACAATTTGTTGAATATTATTTTGAAACATTTGCAAATCGTTTTATGGGGAATCAAAATCGATGAAGAAAATTGCGATTAAGTGATGGGTTCCCAGGTTATAGTATCAAAGGTGGATGAAGCTTATTTAATTCACTTAGTTTCTCTTACCAGACACATTACTTACCTATCAAAAACACAAATGCAATTGATAACGAATACATAGTTATTAATTTCACATGTATGTAAGTAAGAATGTTACGTTACGCAAAGTAAAAAGGAACTTATTCAATCATCAAATTCCCGAAAAAGAGGCATTATACAATGTTACAATGAATGAAGCAAATATTCCAAGGGGTGAAGTGTAAAGCTACATTCGTTATTGTCTAGTTTCATGTGATCGTCATTTTTGTGGAATATCAGAGAATATTCGCCAATTTTATTCGCATAGTAGTAGTAGTAGTCCCCCTAGCCGTTTTCGAATGCGGTGGCCTGACACAACGACTAACCGACTGCGCGGGACATATTATAGTGTACAAGTGTGTGCTTAAACACAGGTGCACTCTCCATTCTTTTCTCTCTCATAGCCCAATGGGAGAGCAAAGCTGACACGATCGAAGAGAGATCAGGTGCAGGACCAACGGCTTTACGTGCTTTACCGAGGCACAAGGGTGAAACACCCAACCGCTAACTTCCAAACTCTGGGCTGCCCTAAGAATTTCTTAACAGTAAAACTCAGGTATATATTTTTAACCCGACCCGGGGATCCAACCCGGGACTTCTTGCGCAGCCGTCGCTTTCCCGTCGCTTTAAAGTGCGACCCTCTTACCGCTGCGCCACCGAGGCAGTTATTCGCATTATCAACAAACTGAATGGTGTCAGGTGCAAAAAGCTTTTCTCAAGTAGAATACTCGTCACACTCGTGTGTTTCATATGTTTGTCTGATCTATTACAGTACAGAACAATTATATATTTTGCTATTATGACCAAAATACCAGTACTAGTAGCTTAATAATACTTGCTCAGTAATAATGTAGATAGGTACTAAATACCTACAGTCAAGAAATCCCACATCATCAGACGCCTCTGACCACGATCGGTGAAACCCGATCGAAACATATTGTATCTATTTGTTTTTTATCGCGATCGTGTTAATCCCCGTATATCAGGGTAAGTACTCCCTTTTTACTTTGGAAGGACCAACTCTATTACCCCCTACAAATAAAGAGCGGGGTGTTATAAGTTTAACGTGTCTGTCTGTGGTATCGTAGCGCCCTCTAACAAATGAACCGATTTGCGTTTTTTTATGTGTCATATACGAGTATAATTGTATCTCGAGTGTTCTTTTTATGAAAATATTATGATCCAATTGTAAATCATCAGCTCTTTCTAGTTTTTAGTTGTCCGATCGATTCAAAATTAAGTACCAATGACATTGACAGTATACTCGTTAGGCATCCATGACCCGATCGGCAGTTTGAAGATCATTAGTTCTTTAATGAATTGATGAGGGAATCCTGGGACTTAATGATGTTGCAATAAAATGGTAAGGTAACCGTGACTATATATGAGTTTTTTATTTGTTATTTTGGATTACACTTAGCCTAAAATTTTGCTTTAGCAGGCGTGCTGGCTCGAGGTCGATAATTTTGAACTTGCAATGTCAAGCATTTAAAACAAACGTTGCCTTTGGGCTACCTATGAATAGAAGTCGATTGACGTCAGTAGTTCGAACGGCGTTATTGCATGATTCAGTTTTCAGTTGCTTTGTCCGATTGCAAAAATAGGAGGCGATTGTATAGAAAAAAATAAATATTTTTCTAGGCAAAAGTTATATTTCCGCACTGATCGTTTCATGAGTCGTATCAACATGGAAAGCATTGACGACTATGACGTCTACAGTGGAAAAAGAACATCCTCCATTGAAGTCGATTTACCTGATATAATAGAAACGGTGTAATAGCCCGATTATACTGCATGCCTTTTGTTATGTGACGTATGATTTGCGCCCCGGCTCATATTGGAAATTAACGTCTTATAGTCGTTAATTTCCATCACAAACTTGACTGCTTTGTCATACCGTTATCTGCCAACAGGCAGCAAGTTACGGCAAGAAGAACGGCATGTGGTACGGCGGCACGGCGACGGCAGCCGCGCCTGGTTGGTCGCGCGCCGGCACACGGAAGCAATCAGTGGCAGAGTCCGACGCGCCTCCTCCGGGAGGCGGCAAGCCAGCCAGCGGCCGTGTCATCCGCATCATCAACAACATGGACCACTCTATACAGGTACCTAATACATTAAAAACTTAGATGATTTTATATGGTTGACCTAATGCCAAAATCATCCATAGTTCTACATAGAGAAAATACTGGGAGCGTGACGATAGCATCACAAACTATTGGAGGACGTTGAAATGTCGAATGGCAGGCTGTCATTCCGAAAAGTAATCCAACAAAAGTTATTTCAATATTGTAGTATCCATTGATTCTATTCAATTCCGTTATTTTTGAGTGTTTTAACTTTAATAAAATATAATGCACGGATACGAAAGTTTTACTAGAATTGCTAGAGAAATAGTGTAAGATGTCCCCCAACGACGTTTTTTTTGTTGGTTACTGCAAACCCTATCATTGATTCGGGATTCCTACGAAATAAGTGGCGCGAAGAGAATGATAAACGGACAAAAGAAAAAGCGGCGGTTTCAGATTACAAGGCGCATCTTTTGCCAAAGTGCAACTGACATACACGACTCACCACTACCGTTCCAAGTGTACTCGTTCGAGCGTAGTTACAAGTTTTTCAATCACGACATTGTGATTCGATCGCTACATATGTAGCTGATGAAAATATGTATGCCGAAACGACCGTATGTGAGCAGAAAAAGACAGTAATCCGAAACCTATCTATCTTTTGCATGCACCTCTTCTCTGCACGTACGCTCACAACCTGTGTGCTGACTGTGATGCTATCTGTAATTGATTTTCATCCTCAGTAGCGAGCATTTATTCAGAAATCGTATAAGTAACCTAATAGCGGCTCAAGCTCCTCCCCTGGTATGGAATTTTGTAAAACCTTTTGTTCTTTGCCGTTTGACAGATCATATCGTACGTTTTGAACTGTCAAATGAATACGATTGCTTTACACAATTACTCCTCTGGGCGGTCATTCGATCATTAACTATACGGACCACTCAATAAATTCTTGCTGATTTAATTTCAGTCAACAGCCTGTCAGAATAGCAATTGAATGGCATTATTTTTTAAAAAAAACCTATGTTATGTGGCAGCAAAATGCGAAAATTATCACGGTGTAATTTTCCTTTATATAGGCATATTTTATTAAAAAATAAACGCTCTACTTAAAATTATTTGAACAAATGTGACAAAAAAATCCCTGGGCTTGCAATTACTTCCACATTAGTATCTAATAAGTGCCACTCATAATCGTAAACCTTTATGGGCCCAGAACACAGTAATAAATTCAAACCGTCATTTTCATAAGAAGTCGGTTTACTACAATACCCGTGCCATTAAAATGCAACTAGGTTAAGCATAATTAAAACCAATAGTCATACAATTTTCTCAGCAAGAAAGTAAGGGTAACTTATCATAATAAACGGGGTGTAATAGTGTAAAGTGGATCTATTGTGTCGATTTAAGGTAATAGACGCTTTCAATGCAAGGGCCTTGGAATGTAAACACTGGGTGGGTTTTGATTGCCGGAGAGTTGCGCAAATGGTTTTGAGGCCGAACAAATAGTACCCGGCCGTGACATTTAGTGATTCACGAGCTACTTCAAAGAACTTAAAGTGATAGAGCTCAGTTTTAGTGCAAAAAGGAGAAAAATAATTTTCACACGTAATAGATGACTTTAGCCCCCACGCACTTCAATATCTTACCACGCATCGATCAAGTTCGAGCCGTTTAAAAAAAAAACAATTGTATAAATTACATGCATACATCACACGTAGATAAGCTTTCTTAGTCTTATATAATATATAGTGCACATATAGTGCCACCAAAGATGTAATAATTGGATTCTCCTTCTCAACTTGTCTTTTACTGGTACTGGCACCCAATAAAATGACATAAACTTGCATTTACTTTGGGTATTGTTACAGTGTCGCGTTTTACTAAACCTCCGCACGACACAACCTTTTGAAGAAGTGCTGGAAGATCTTGGGCAAGTTCTCAAGATGAGTGGAGCAAAACGAATGTACACAATCACAGGGCAAGAGGTAAATAAATTCATCATACTTTCACCAGTAAAATGAGTACAAGAAGGTAACATAGAGATAATTCCGAACACTTAAACCCTCTTCTAGAAACATCTTTAGGTAGCCAGGTGATACGTACTTTGCTTACCTACCTATGATCCATTTTTGCTAATGCTCTAAAACAATATCGCTTTATTTCTATTACTTACACTAGTTTTACTTTTAAAGTAGCTAACACGATATTTATTGCAGGTCAGAAGTTTCTCACAATTACGAAATGAGTTTGCGGACGTGGAAACCTTCTACTTGGGCTCACTAATTGTAGCCCCGGCATTGAGCCCCGGCGTCAGTGCCCCGTTGCCAGTCGAGTCGCCAATCAGAAGGTAGGATACTTTCCTTTCCTACTCTTAAGTTACAGATGTTACTTAACATACTTGATAAATTAAAAGGTTTATTATAATACGTCGCGTGTAAGTTTTCAGGGTTCCGTAGCATAGCAAAAAATGGAACCCTTATAGTTTCGTCAAGTCTGTCTGTCTGGCCGTCCGTATGTCACAGCCACTATATTCTGTAACTATAAGCATCACACTGTGAAATTTTGTAAGAATATGTATTTTGTTAACCTATTTACGATTCTCATTTAAAAAATAAAACATAATTAATATTTAAAAGGGGGCTCCCATACATGAAACTAAGACCGGTTTTTTCTGTCAAACTTAAGCATGTGGAGTGTCTATGGATAGGTCTTTTAAAATAAAATAGATGTTTCGAAAACCATTTTCTTTAAAAGTCTAACGTTTGATAAATAGGCGCTTCCAAAGTGGTAAAATGGGCGTCCCCCCCCCACCCCCCATCTAAATTCTAAACAAAGTGAGCGTAAATTTTGAAAAAATATATTATGCAGATTTTAACAAATACTTTCAACGAAAACTGGTTCGGACGGGATTGAACGAGAAGTTTTTGAGATATAGTACATTTTCAACAACCGCAAACATAACTTTGTACTTCATACAAACACTATAAAAACAAAGTTATATTTGCTGTCAACAAAATATTGTGGTATTTTACTAAGTGGAAGTTAGTGGATTTCTTTATTCGGTTAAAATTAGCACGGAACCGTCAGTGCGCGAGTCCGACTCGCACTTGGCCGGTTTTTACGATAAATATCGTGAGCTACGCTACGACGCTCTCTGCTCTAGACTACCGCACGGCATACTACGAATTCCGTTGTTATGTAGATATGCTACGAAAAATGCTACGAGCGCTACGATCATAGCCACGATAACTTTGCTATTCTATGCATTTCCAAACTTTATTTGAGTACTAATACTCCTATTCTCTTCTTCTTCAATTGCTCTTGTTAGAAACTTGATGAAATTTAACGCATATTAATATTTTTGTTTGTAAGAGTTAACAATTACAATTTTTAAATAAACCGGCCATGTGTAAGTGAGACTCGCGCACTGATGGTTCCGTGCCAACTTTAATAAAATAAACCACTTAAATAAATTACCACACTATTTTGTTGATAGAAAACAACCCAAAACCCTCCTCCTCCTCCCTTAAATATTATTATTTATTATTTTTTCTATAAGTATCGTAAAGTTTCAACTGTGTGATGCTTATAGTTTCAGAATAAAGTGGCTGTGACATACGGACGGACAGACAGACAGACTTGACAAAACTACAAAGGTTCCGTTTTTTCGCCATTCGGTTACGGAACCCTTAAAAACTGAGTTGGCTCTCATATCAGGTCTCGATCACGAGGCAACGTGGCCGCAGCGCCATCGACAGAAGACTTGCGCGGGCGGCGCGCGCGCAGCAAAAGCCGACCGAGAGTGCTTTACGCGCCGGAAGGCGAAATCGTTCGCAATTCAGGTAAGTTTTTAAAATTACATGTCATGATATGAATGTGAATTACTGATCTTTAAAATCTTGAATGTCTGTCTACCGATCACGTCGCTTACGGATTGCTGTCACACTCAGAGATGCCATTTAAGCTAATGTTCATCAGCTTAACTGATTAAAAATCTTCCTTGCTTATGTTAGTTACTTAGTTAAGTTAAGGTAAAGATGTTGGACACCAATCACATACATTGATCTGATCCCAAAGTAAGTAGCACTTGTGTTATGGAAATCAGACACAACGGTGGTACCACAACACCCAGACCCGTGACAATATAGAAAATTGTGATTTCTATATTGGCACGACCGGGAATCGAACCCGGGACCTCGAAGCGGCGACGCCTTGAAACCTGCGTGCTTAACCACCACACCACGGAGGTCGTCAAACGTTGTAGTTAGTTTGGCTGGGGTGTTTTCCTAGCCTCATGATCAGGCCATTGTGCGTATGTCCCTCTTTTTCATTCTAACCCCCCCAAGCTTTCCCAGAAGGCTTGCAGTCTGCCCAGTTCTGCTACTCGTATAAACGTATCACAATGATTTTGTTTAGTTAATTAATGAATGTCTCTGACTAATGTGGACAGATGCCTCTGAGAAAAACGATAACACAAACTTAATTAAAATGGTATATTCTTTGGCAGACTACACACTCTTAGAGGTTCTGAAGGAAGAGCCAATCAGAGTGACCATTCGTGGACTCCGGCGCACGTTCTACCCGCCCATACATCATGCGCCTATTGACAACTCCCCGCCAGAAAAGAAAATGCAACTCGACTGGGTGTAAGTCTTTCTGGTCTCACTATTTTACTGTCAATTGTAAGATCCATTTTCAGGAGCAAATTTAAAGAGTCCTCATGAAATAAGAATGATTAGATCTCATGAGATTATAATGAGATCTACATAAAAGTATGTCGTGTTAGTTTCTTGCGCCCATAATAACACTAGAATAGGTAGACCGAATGTCATGATTTTTACTTTGTTGGGTTTGCTGTCGCCCCGAATAGGAAAATAATCATAAAACGAGGCCAGGACAAAAAATGCTGGAATCATTAGTATTTAAATTCACCGGAACATACCAACACAGGAATACAAAAAAGGCGTTAGGATATGCTTTTTCCACGTAGGTAAATAAGCCTTCACTTTCTTTATCTTTGTCAGAGCTAAAGATAGGTATCACGTCACGTCGTTCAGTAAGTAACTAAACAGTCGACTTAACTTTCGGTGTTTCTTTCTCTGGCTTTACCCTCTAAATTCTAGTATTTTCTCAATAGATACGGATACCGCGGGGCCGACAGCCGTCGCAACCTCTGGGTGTTGCCGACAGGCGAGCTCCTCTACTACGTAGCGGCCGTCGCTGTGATGTATGACAGGGACGAAGAGTCGCAAAGACATTATATTGGACATACAGAAGATATTCAATGGTAAGAACCTGAACAAAACCCTACTAACGGAACTGCCTGACGTATGCCCTCGATCAAAAAATGTGCTGTAAAATAACTAAGATGTTTTCGCTAAGAATGCGGCATTCTGATACCATAGAACTTTTATTGAAATACAGTGAGAATAACAAGTCAATCAAGTATTTGACGCAACTGTGTTAGGAAGGCAAAGAGAAGCGCTTCCTACCGACCGGGTGTTATGACCGGGGACCAAGGTCCGATGAGCACCGTCTTGGTTTATTCATATGTAGTTATAGGTCGCTTTAAATCTTCAATATCGCGGTGCAGTCTCCATACTTCGACTATAGCGCAATCTAGTCATGTCGAGCCGAGTCAGCGTGTTGCGAGGATATGTAGGGACAGCGGTTGATCATAGATGTCGCTACAAGTACATCACATCAACCTACTGTGCTCTATTGCCACCATGGCGATAACTACATCATGTGTAGTTATCGCCATGGTGGCAAAGACACTCGCGCTATCGCGAGTGTCATGAGTCACATACATGTGATAATAAGATTACCTTAAGAATTGATTGATTGATTGATAAAAGATTGCTATACCTTGTTTTAAGTTTCCGAGACTTTGGCACTAAGCCTAACAATCAATTCTAATGTTAGAGACCATGGCAGTTAAGATATATACGACGCATTTCCTCATCTAAATGGGAAAGAGACTTCACCTCTCATTATATTTCAGCATGGAACTGCACCCTTCCCGCGAGCTAGTAGCCAGCGGTCAGCGCGCAGGGCGCGGGCGGCGTGCGCAAGCGCATGTTCGCATCTGGAGCACCGACACGTTGCAGACGCTGCACGTATTCGGCATGGCTGAGTTCGAGGCCGGTGTGGCAGCGGTAGCATTCTCGCAGCTGGTAAGAGCTGATATGCATCATAATGTTATGATGATTGTAGAGTAGACCCTCTAGTGAGCTAGTCGCAAGCAGAAAGCGCAGGACGCGGACGGCGAGCGGCAGCGCAAGTTCGCATAACGTTGCAGAAGCTGCACGTATTCAGCATGGCTGAGTTTGAGGCCGGAGTTGTGGCTAACGTTCTCGCAGTTGGTAAGTTCTGATACCTTTGTGTATCTAACGTATGCCACTAGAAACTGTAGTAACTTGGCTGCGAGTAATCACAGTCCTCTGTGTATTACCTGTGTAAAAACTGCTGCCAAAACTGACTCTTTAGAGAAGGTATTAAAGTATTAAAATCTCAATTTAAAAATTGTGCTAAAGAAACGGAGCTCATAGGTAAACGGGAAATTTAAATCTAAGTATTTGTTTTTCTAGAATGGCGGCAGCTACGTCCTAGCAGTGGACGCTGGGCGTGAAAGCATACTCTCAGTATGGCAATGGCAATGGGGACACTTGCTAGGAAAAGTAGCGGTAAGTTTTTGATTATTTATTTATTCAAAAACTTTTTTGCACAAATTAAAGTGTACAAAAGGTAGACTTAATGCTAATACCATTATCTCTCAGTCATACCTTTAGATCATGCAGAGAAATAGTTATTGGTGCTATTTTATGCTAATCAAATGAGACATCGAAATTCAGGTTTATAATATTTTTATTTTCATATCATTTTATTCGTTACCTTTAATTTTCAGCTTCATAAAAAACTTTCACTGAGTTAAAACACATGAAAACGAACATGCAAGCTAGAAAATGCATACCTAAATGCAATCCTCTTTCACAATCTCAATTTATGCATTCCCGTATCTTTTGCCAGACACTAACTATTAACATTAAACATTCCACGATATAAAAGGTTCAAAAATTTGTCGCCAACCTTCGGTCAGCAAGATCCTCGGTCGCATTAGTGCAATCCAAGATGGCTGCACTCGATATACGATGCCTTATCGCGATCCATGCGAGACCGGCTGGAAAACGTTCGCTGTCATTTGTTTCACTTTTATGATAACAAAAGAAGGACGTTCACGACCGTACAAATGTTTTGTGTGTGGAAACTTTTTGTTTTTACTTTTTTTTTTTACAAAACTTAAAGCATGCCAGTTCTTTCGCTATTGAAACACAAATAATAATAACTCTATGCTATGACATGCTACAAGCTCAAACCTTACTAAAGACGTTTCAATTAGGGCACTTTTAATTTAGTCCTTTTGTGTCGGGCAGCTGCCGCGCGTTTACTGTCCCGCTTGTTATAACCCACTGTCGTGCCGTTGCAGTACGGTAGCAGTCCGAATTGTAAGCGTATCTGACTACCGTGCGTTTGTATGCTAGTGAAGTTTCGAATTAATTAGAGCTGTCTAATAAGACAGTGTATGTCTAACAAGACTTAACAGCTGCGTAATAACGCAGCTGTTAAGTCGTGGACTTGTGGACTCTGCCGAAAAAACATACGGTACTGATAATGCTCTTGTTTGAAAAATCCAACAGAAAAAAACGACGCTCCCGTGCAAGAGCATCAGCTATGTTTTCATAAACATGCAATTTTGGTGATTTCTATTATCTTTACCTGAGGTTACAACAAGATCTAAGCATTTTTTTAGTTATTTTTAAATGTCTAATGAATGTATCTATAAACTGCACAAATTATTTAAAAATAAAATTCAAAGGCAAGAAACTATATTCCGACATAGGTACTATATCATCTGCACATGAAAATTCGTCAAAATTTGCTCTCACGTCTTGTCACCGCAATATCTATACTAATATTATAAAGCTGAAAAGTTTGTTTGTTTGTTTGTTTGTTTGTTTGAACGCGCTAATCTCAAAAACTACTGGCCCGATTTGAAAAATTATTTTTACATTGGATAGTCCATTTATCGAGGAAGGCTTTAGGCTATATAACATAAATATACGACTCATAAGACCACAGCAGAAATGAAAAATGTTGCGAAAACGGGAGAAAGATATTCCTTTTGAGAGCTTCCGCTGCATACGTTGCGGAAACCGCTTAAGTTACACAAAAATCATGTATGACAGGATTGTTCAGCATAAAGAGTTCTATAATAAAGTCCGCGACAGCATATGTCTATCTTTTATGGTTGACTTACTACAACCTTTTTTATGTTAATAAATTTGTAAAAAATAATGCATTATTTTTAGAGGTGTATTATACACACAGGTATTTATTCTTATCAAAATAAATACATTCATCATAACGAGCATTTCATTTAGAACCAAGTTGTCTTTTATATCATTTGATTTCAATAAATATCTTAGAAGCTATCACAGTTTTAACATAACTCCGCACCAAAATAATGTTCGCAGCTTAAGAACAACGTCCGCTTGCGCTAATCTATACTTAATATTATAAAGCTGAAGAGTTTGTTTGTTTGTTTGTTTGAACGCGCTAACTTCAAAAACTACTGGCCCGATTTGAAAAATTATTTTTACGTTGGATAGTCCATTTATCGAGGAAGGCTTTAGGCTATATAACATAAAGATACGACTCATAGGACCACAGCAGAAATGAAAAATGTTGCGAAAACGGGAGAAAGATATTCCTTTTGAGAGCTTCCGCTGCATACGCTGCGGAAACCGCTTAAGTTACACAAAAATCATGTATGACAGGATTTTTCAGCATTAAGAGTTCTATAATAAAGTCCGCAACAGCATATGTCTATCTTTTATGGTTGACTTACTACAACCTTTTTTATGTTAATAAATTTGTAAAAAAATAATGCATCATTTTTAGCGGTGTATTATACACACAGGTATTTATTCTTATCAAAATAAATACATTCATCATCGCGAGCATTTCATTTAGAACCAAGTTGCCCTTTATATCATTCAATATTAATAAATTTATTATTTATTATTTATTATATCATTTCAATAAATATCTTAGGAGCTATCACAGTTTTAACATAACTCCGCACCAAAATAATGTTCGCAGCTTAAGTACAACGTGCGCTTGCGCTAATATATTATAAAACTGAAGAGTTTGTTTGTTTGAACGCGCTTATCTCAGGAACTGCTGGACCGATTTGAAAAAATATTTCTGTGTTGGATAGCTTATTTATCGAGAAAGGCTTTAGGATATAAAACATGACGCTGCGACGGGAGGGGAGGGAGCAAACTCAAAACGCGCGGACGAAGTCGCGGGGGACCGCTAGTTTAACTATAATCCAATACTTAGCGACGAACATTGCTACGAAACGCTACGACCATAAAGCTACGAACGACTACGGCTGCGATGATGTGAAACATTATTTTATTGATGAAAAAAATTTCAAAGTTATTTAATTTTTGTGTTAATAAAAAAACCGTTTGCACATGTACGAAATTAATCTTCATATTTGTCAAGTGGAATTATGTAAATCGGTCACGCGACAAAGGGGAGAACGTGCCTTTCTTATTGTTCGTGCCGAATATTAGTATTATACTACAATCGCTAACCGTTAGTAGTATTGACCTAAAGCAATATTTATTCAGCCTCAACGACGATTTTAAAAATGTAACACTGTACACATTTCTATAATCGTCGTTGAGTACTTACTCATTAGAAATGAATTTGTATGCTAACTTGGAAAATCAATACAAAATTGATTACTCATTTGTATGTATTTTTTAACTCAATCTTCTTCTTAGGGCCGATGTTTCAATGATCAGATAAAACTTATCAGACTGATAAATTACAAAGCGGCAGATTTAAAAAAATACAGTTACGTATGATTGCTGACAATTAGGTGGACGTTTTCAAATTAGCCATATTGTATTTTGTTCGACGAATATTTCTTATCTGACTATTGAAAAATCAGCCCTTAGTTTTTTTTTTTCAAAACAGCTAACACATTAATATGATTCCTTCTTTTTTGTAGACACTCCAAGAAGAGTTGACTGGTGCAGCCTTCCACCCTCTAGACGACAACTTACTGATCACACACGGAAAAGGACACTTGGCCTTCTGGAACCGAAGGAAAGACGGCTTCTTTGAAAGGACAGATATTATTAAACAGGTTACATAATACTTTAAGAAATATTATAAATATACAGCCTCATTCATAATAATTATACGGTCTAATAAACCTATTTTAGCTATTACACTGTTTTGTCACTTTCTGTCAAATGATGACAGCGCCAAGATAGAACGAGACAAAACAGAGTAATAGAGTATGCGTTATTATGAATATAGAGGTTAGATCCATAGTAGGTCATTATACGAGGTGTTGTTTTGGTCAGTGACATCCAAGACTCAGGGATGATAATATGAATTATACTTATTC
Organism: Pyrausta purpuralis; assembly: GCA_963924145.1. Classification (NCBI taxonomy): domain Eukaryota; kingdom Metazoa; phylum Arthropoda; class Insecta; order Lepidoptera; family Crambidae; genus Pyrausta; species Pyrausta purpuralis. Next base: position 4,215,130 of record OZ001649.1, on the reverse strand, counting down.
TAACTTTTTTAAGACACATTGTATTATGGTGGTTTTAATGACACGTGCAGTCAGTTTTCGCACTCCTTCATGGCTATGTACTTATTTATCACACAGCAGTTAACAAACCATTTCAACCAGCACCAAAACAACCATATCGTAAATTAGGAACGTGACGTCTTATTATAACTCCAGCAGTAAACCTTTAAAGTTGATTTTATACCGCCATATTTTTTCTGTGGTACCTGCGTAGCTGCGGTTGGGTAGTAGATAATATGCTTTTGAAGCTTAACCCATAAAAAAAACCCTTTGGAATAGAACGACAAGAGCGAGATGTTACTAGCAGCAAACTGTGTGATAAATAGAGATAGGAGATGCCATGTAGCAGAACCGTTTTTGGCGGCTGTCAGTCAGTTTGGAAGCCTATTAAAGGGCTCGCTGATAATTTCTTTAATTTGTTTTTTTTTATTTAAATGAAATTGTGTATATTTTTGAAGAAATAGTTGTCCTGAAACGTGGTGACTTGATCGGTGGTTGATTGTTGTTCATTATAGCGAAATAACCCCAACAAATAATAATTCAACAGGTAAATTAGTCCAAATCGAAGCCTCTTAATATACGACTAATATTTACCAATGCGCTTCAAATTTTAAGTACGCAGTTTGATTATTCTATTCTATAAACGTTAATCAATGTAAAAAGTAAAGACAGAATAACAAAGGTAATGCATATCTACGAATATTTTGTATAAAGAAAAAATATTTAGTTATACACATTTTAGAGCTGCATGTACGATATTTTGTGTCGACTGTCTATCATGCGGTCAACTAATATGTTTAACTTAGGAAGGTTGGTATAAATCACCTGAACGAAAGGTAATCTCATTGCTACAAATGTTACTTTAGTTAAGTTAGTTACTGACATCTTAAATCGGTTTCCTTTGACAGCCTTTATTTGTCTTTCTCTTCCGATAGGAATATTAATTTTATGGTTTAACCATATGTATAAAGAACAGCACGTCAACTGTACTCAGTTTTGCAAGAAGTTTTAAATAAGTTAATTCATTGATTGTTGCAGCCGTCGCGTACGCACGTCACGGCGCTGCAATTCGAGCAAGATGGCGACGTGGTCACAGCTGATAGTGATGGTTTCATCACCATTTACAGTGTGGACAGCGATGGTGCTTACTTCGTGCGGATGGAATTTGAGGTAATAGAATTTCTATTGTCTCGTTCACATACGCTTGAGGGATAAAAATCTAAATGATTTGATTTAAAACTTAACTGTTGTTTCTTGCCAGTGTCATATGTAGCGCCATATCTCTTCCGTGGCGTCATTCCTCAACAGATAATGCACTTGAATATTGTCTATTTGTATTTTTAAGTAGCTAACTTAGTTAAACTCTCCTTGGTGCCAAAAGAAGAGTCCATGATTCAGTATTGAACGCTTCATGAAAATAAATCGACTACTTTTCTAGGCAAATTATACGTCACAATGTTAAATGAAAATCATCTGTTTTGCAGGCTCACATTAAAGGAATAAGCTCTTTGGTAATGCTATCCGAAGGCACGTTAATATCAGGAGGAGAAAAAGACAGAAAGATTGCAGCATGGGACTCGTTACAAAACTATAAGAGGATAACAGAAACAAAAGTAAGTGTTTTGGTAAATCGAAAATATTGAACTATTTTCTTTTTTTATATTCTATATGAATAAAATATGTTTTAGCTGCCCGAATCAGCCGGTGGAGTGAGAAGTATCTATCCTCAGAGACCAGGCCGAAACGATGGAAACTTGTATGTAGGAACAACGAGAAATAATATTATGGAGGGTTCTCTACAAAGACGATTTAATCAGGTATCTATCATCATAAATGATACTTTCTGGGTGTATCGATCTTTTGTTAATTTAAGTTCTTTAGCAATAAAACGTGTATTCTTAAAACAACATGTTGGGCGCCAATAATACTCTTTATCGTTTACAACTTCAACCTGAATTGTTTTGCAGATATTATTTGGACACCACAAACAGCTCATGGGATTAGCTGTCCACCCAGATGACGAAATGTTTGCGACCGCTGGACACGATAAGAACATTGCACTTTGGAAAGGACACAAATTGGTGTTTGCCACGCAGGTAATTTGCGAATCATGCTTAATATCAAGCTGAAATCAAAACATTATTAAAGCTGAATTACAATATTATACTTAAGTACTAATAAATAACATGTTTATCATACAGCGACATAATAATGATGGAGTAGCTACATTTGATTGTGATCATCAAACTTCATATACTTACTTAAGTACCACACAATGCAGCCGAAAGAAATATTGAAACGTCTTTCATTTCTGTGTTGCTGTTTTAATGTCGATTCATTATATTTCAAGGTTGATGTGATCGATATAATTCTCCAGCTACATTTGGTGGAGCAGGATATCCGGCGTTTTGTCACTAAAAGCCAGATTCTCTCACCAAATATTCTTATTTTTAAATGCTTATATTTCTCATGGCATGTTGCGGTGTTGTTGATTTATTTTATTTTTATTTTATTAGGAAAACACTACAGTGTATTGATATCGTAAAAAATTACAGTTTTCATTACCTAGCTCACTTTCTTTACCACTAGGTTGGCTACGAATGCGTGTCTTTAGCGTGGCACCCCGGCGGCGGCGCATTGGCCGCGGGAAGTACTGAAGGTCATCTAGTGGTCCTTAATGCAGACGCGGGCGCCCACGTAGCTACCCTTAGAGTCTGTGGGTCGCCACTCAACTGCTTGCAGTATAACTCAGGTTAGTGACCACAAGCACGAAAACCAGAGTAATTTAAGCTCATTTACTTAACCTCTGGCACTCTCAAACACTAAGTGATACTTAGTGATTATTAATGCTGATGCTAAGGTCCACTTCGCTTCGCACAGTTTGCGACTCACCAATCAAATGTTGCAGTAACTCTGGTGAGTGATACACTATGAAAACGTTCAGACTGCTCTACGGCACTATGCGCCTATCAGGACTATTTGTCCTGAAGTGTGTGTCGCGCAATCATCTTTTTGACTCTACTGTGAAGAATTGGGATAAAAAAACTACCCACAGAGTCTGAACTGAAGCGCTACTGGTACCCAATACGATACAGACAGTACTAGTAGTAGTAGTAGTGTATTAACCTTACGAGTAGGGTTCGAATCTTGTTAATCACATCATTCACGCTACCGAAACCAAAATGTCACGCATTTTGGTTTCTCAAATTTCACCAAAGACATCTTTCTCCTAATGAGTCACTCTTATGTAAGTAAATAATTACAGCCGGAGACACCATGGCCATCGGCTCCCAGAACGGCAGCATCTATCTTTTCCGAGTCTCCCGTGATGGATTCTCTTACAAAAAATCAAACAAGATTCGCGGAGCGCAGCCTCTAATGCAGCTGGACTGGAGTCTCGATGGAAATTACTTGCAAACTGTCACTGCAGATTATGATCTAGCTTTCTGTAAGTATTTATTTTACTTAATTAATCTACCTATCTGCCGAATCCGGCCGCGATAAAAATTGATCGTTGGTAAACGAAGACTTTAGAGATTTAGTATCGATTTTATTCCATATCCTTCGCTTGTAGGTCCTGGCCAAATATATCAATAACCATAGTTCTTGACTGTTTTGATGTTCTGCTTTCAGGGGATATAAAATCACTATCACCAGAAAAGAGCCCCATTGCCATGAAAGATGTGAAATGGTCCACATACAACTCTACTGTTGGATTCCTTGTATCAGGTAATTGGAGTTGAACTAGTTAATGTAATTGTTTACTCTTTTTTTTAATTTTTAAGTACCTACTTACAATTTTATTCATATCTTTCTACAGGGATGTGGAACAACAGATTCTACCCGATGACGACCTTAATTTCAACAGCTAGTCGATCGGCCGCTCATGACTTACTAGCCAGTGGAGATACTGACGGATATTTGCGACTATTCAGGTAATATCATCGCACCCCTCTTCTTCATACTTTTAAGTAGCACGTTATACATGTTGGGCGCCAACTTCATGGTTACCAACACGTTGGGCGCCAATGTAGAAAATCCACAAAAGTGCAGAAAGTGACTTTGAAATGACTATATAAAATTGAGTACCGTCTTTCTTTAGATACCCATGCGCCAGCCCGAAAGCGGAATACAACGAGATGAAGGTGTACTCCGGGGCCATCTACTGCGCCCGGTTCCTATTCAACGACCGGTGCATGGTGAGCTCGGGCGGGTCCGACGCCGCGCTCATGCTGTGGGAGCTGGTGGACGACTAGCGGGGCGGGCCGGGGCGCCCCGAGCGACCGCCCGCCGTCGTGCTGGCGCCCCCCACGCCCTCCCCTCCACCCCCGCCCCGCGCGCACCCCACCTTCCACGTACTCGACTTCGATGAACTCGACTGAACACCAGGCGGGCAGAAGTAACCTATTTTACGAGATATGCCAGGGATTTATTGATGCCCTGTTTTGATTCTCACCTCAAGATTCGACTCACGATGGTCGATGCACGATGAGAATCGACTTATTTCGGATACTGACTTCCACGCGATCGTTTCAATGAAATAGACCAAATTTTGTTCGAGACACGAATTATACGCACTGCGATCAGTCAGAAATGTTGAAAGGATGTTCTATACTCTAGGTAACTGAAATGAATAAGACCTTCATATTTTCTTAGCCCCTACAAACTCAACTAACCCAGGGGTAATAATATAGTTAATAAACCCTGTTTAGATAGCCGCTTCTAAACTTAAAGCATAGTGGTCCGTATCGTTTCGTTAACGTTTTAAGTTAATACAACCATATTGCATTACATTATAATAAAAATATATAATATATATATATTTAACTGAAAATCATTAAATATTTCTTTTTTACAGAAAAATACCGAATCCCAATCAATAATACTATTTGCACAGCAAAACTGCTACATTAAAATATTAAAAATGTTATCAACAATTTATGTTCGTTATTTATCTAATTACTTTTTCTCTAAATAAAAGGGAAGCTTTTTATGAATGCGTATATAATAGTAAATAGTGCGCAGCAAATCTAATACTTTTTTTTTTAAAACTTACCCATTTTTCTATCATACACTGCAGTTTATCTAAAGCCTGGTTTCGTGATTAATAGTTAAATCTCAACTACTGGTTTAAGTATATCCATTTGAAAGTATAGGTGTTAATTTTTTTATTATTTTAATTTTGTGTACTTTGAACAGAAAATACCTTACCAATGGTCAATTAAGGTATATTTTGTTTAAAACACGCATAATCGTATATATCCAACCATTGCTTATTATTTTTAACCGTTCGTTGAGTAAACTATCACGAAACTTTAAATCTTAAAACATTACTGTGAGTTTCAGAAAAAGTACTTTATGCAAATTACAAACTAAATAAAACAAACGCACAAAGCGTGTGTGTGTGTGTGTGTTTTATTACTAGGAGTGTCAGTATCAAGTATCTATGTGAGCTCGGGTAAATTTGCTGTGCAATCAGTTTTTGATGATCAATTCTTTATTGGCTGTTAAATAATTTATAGAGGTAAAATTAATATAATTGATGAACATACATTGATAGATGATAAGTTATTTAATGTGCATTTTCAAATATCTTGAAACAAACTCAAATTCTTTTGGCAAAAGTGGGTAGGTACGGTTATTTGTAACTGGCTGCCCGAAATAAACTTATGAATAATTATCGTAAAATGTCACTCTCTTAAAAAAATATAATAAATGATTCCATTGTAAATCTACTTTTACATGTAACTACATTTCTCACTGCCATTGTTAAATCGCAAAAAATATTATAATATGTAGGTAGGTGCGTAGTCAATCACGCTTCTGTACAAAAAAATTCAAAATTTGGCTTGTTTGATGTAAGTTTAATGTATTTCTTATTATTTATTATAATGACAGGTATCGTATAATAATTATTAGTTATAGAATCTTTAGGTAATATTGTCATTTATATTAATTGGTGCTGACATTTGCTATTATTATTATTGCCGCGAATAAGAGAGAAACATCACTATATACTTAATCACCCTTTTTATTTAATACTGTAAGACGATGGAGACATTACGTATTACGAAACATCAAGTATAAAAGAAATATTATGTTATTTTTTCAATATGTTGAGCTATATGCTAATGTTATATTATTAAAGTTAACTTAAAATTAAAAAAGAAGTCACATCACACAATCACAATCACGTGTAAACCTCAGACATTCCAAATGATTTTAAATTTTATTTACCTAAATCTGAATGAAAAAAAATATGTAACAAAATAGTAAATTAAGGTTTTACGTGGTATTTTAGTTTTACTGGCACTTCCTGTGTCGGAAGTCTCGACATAGTTCCCTGTAAAACCACCAGGTGGCGCTCGAAAAATGCCGTAACAAAATTAGTGTTTTCGTGTATTTATTGTGCGAGAAGAATTTTCGAATGAAGCTTAAAAATTACAAATATTTTTTAAGATTTAATCTTAAAAATGAAGTTGTCTACGCGAAATGTCAAAAATGTTGCATCAGACTACCAGCGCTGATCATTTCGTGCGCTGCGAACGACGCTCTGTCAAGAGAGGAGTCGGTTCACCGGGCCAGATTATTATTATTACTACCTACTCTCTTAAATAGAACTAATTGTCTTATTACTTGTCTTATTACCTAATAAATAGACAGGGTAACATTTTAATCAAGAGTTCAATGGATGCTGCCCGTTATCCGTTTTGATGACCTCCGTGGTGTAGTGGCTAAGCACGCTGGTTTCAAGGCGTCTCCGCTCCAAGGTCCCGGGTTCGATTCCCCGTCGGGTCAATATAAAAATCAATATTTTAAATATTGCCTTGGGTCTGGGTGTAGTTGTACCACCGTTGTGTCTGATTTCCATAACACAACTGCATTAGCTACTTACTTTGGGATCAGGGCAATGTATGTGATTGGCGTCCAAAATTACGATACTTACTATTTTAGACTATCTGTATCTCTCTAGACCATCAGTACAGCCTTTGGGATTTTATCAATTTTTAATTCTTGGGCTTCAACATTTCTTGGAATAAGAACGAAAGATGTATTCAAAATTTTAAACTAATGTTGACAGGAAGGTCTATTCAGGATTACAGTGCAAAAAATACAAAAAAAAGTATATTTGTGGCCAGAGTATGAGAAAACCCATTACAAGGTTAAAGAATGTTTTTATCACTCAGTGTCATACTTTATATTCATAAAGATGAAATAAGAAACGAAAAATTTGCGCACGGGCGGGACTCGAACCAGCAACTTCTTGGCTAAGTGAGCCAAACGCTCTACCAAATGAGCAGCTACCGTGCTGTCGGTCCAATCTTGCGAAATTTTTGGTCTCTTATGGATACGACAATACGCGTGACGTTTAGCGCCATCTACTCGGCTGTTTATGCAAAAGTGGACTGTAGTGTCAGTTTTGTAACTTTTTTCAATGTTCACAACACTGATCATGTAATCTTTTTGTTCACAACTTGAAAGTACATAAGTAAGATTTTTTTCAAACTGTCATACCCTAACCTATCACCCGGATTAAACTTGACCTTGTCTGTATGGATACCCTGTATATTTTTGTTTTAATTTATGATGTGTTTAGAACTGTAATTCCAAATTAATAACGTATTATTTGGTAACAACCCCTGCTTGACTTGAATATAAGGTCTGCGTTCGCTGCGGAACATTTTAAATCTTTTTGAACGGAATGAGTATGATGCTTGGTATGATGTTTTGCAGCAGACATTATTTGTAAGCTATCTGAGCATAAAACCATCTAAAAGATAGGTATTTATAATTATACAACAAAAAATAAATACCTTAAATTGTTTTTTCGAAAGGTGTACTTTTAGTATTGAAATCGTGGCTGGCCACGTATTACACACATAATAATGTAATCGACGACTTGAATAATTTATCTCAAATTTAATAATTTATATTAATTTTATTCATTTCTTTTTTTAAACAGAGCAGTGAGCAGTTTCATTAAATCTATTATGTAATTTGAGATAAATGTGCCTACTTTACGTACCATGTTCTATTTCTTCGCACAGGAGCTACACATTTATATGACTTAACTAAGAAAATGGGTATGATTCAGTATTAGGCAGTTAACTTGTTTAATAAGGAGGACACAGTCACGAGATTTTGTTTATCACTGTCAAATAATGTTATTAAATATAATATCACATTTTACATTTTAACACATTTCTACTTAGCTGTAGTTTACAAACGTAGGTAAAAGAACTTAAGAAATTAATTAACTTCAGCACTTGAGTACGACATAAAACTTAAGCATTCTATAGCGATTTTTATTTCATTAATTTTAGCATAAAAATTGAAGACAGTCGAAAATTCTGACTAAAATATTGAAACTTGAAATACTTTTTATAGGATTATCTATGATGGAGAATAATAATTAAGTTTAAAATGTCAGAAATATCATTATTAGGTCCTATCAACAATAATGTGTTTCGTTATGTATGTACCTTCGAATATTAGTTTTCTTTTATTTTGTCTCTTTGATAATATATTAAATTATGCAATTATAGACGTTTGTTTAATTTGTTTTGCCTCATGAAACCAATACCTATATTATTATTTTAGGGATTATTTATTTACTGTTTTATTTTCCTGATCGACCTATCCAAATTTAAAAGTTATGATATGATGATCTTACAGTAAGTCTTAGGTACAAGGCACTACCTGGGCATAACATGTCCCAATCCATGCGCATGCTGTCGGTTGGCGCGGATGCGAACGCCAGCCCCGCATTTCAATGAGCTAGGTTAGACTAGGCTAGTTTAGTGTTAATTTTTTAGTGATAAGTGTAAAATATATTGAATTTACTATAGTAACGTTACTAAAATGAAGACATGTCCGTTTGACTTCGTCCAAGGACGTTAAATTTGCATATAAAAAAAGAGCTGTCAATAGTGTCAACAGCGTGTGGTGTTGTCTGTCTGTCATCGGTCAAGGTAAATATTAGATTGCTATTTTTTTCGTATTTTGCTCTAAAAAATCATTAGTATTGCATCACCATGACGAAACCTAGACCTTGTGGGTGTAAAGGGTGCAGAACATGCTTGATATGTGAAACACAGTATGGAGCCGAAAGCTTAAAATTACGGTTGGAACTAGACAAAGATAAAGGTTATGTTTACTGTCCACTTTGCAACAAGGCCTGGAAGGGCTGGGATATGAACCTGTATAAACAGCACCCTCATCATGAAGGCAAATCGATAAGCTACCCGGGAGTATACGTACAGCTCGATTTCATAACCCCAGAAGAAGAGCAAGAACTAATGAAAAACATCGACGATATGCCGTGGGATATCTCGCAAAGCGGTCGTCGTAAGCAGAACTTCGGTCCAAAAACTAATTTCAAAAAGAAAAAGGTGGTATTAGGCAAATTCAATGGGTTTCCCAAATTTTCCAAGTTCCTTCAGGATCGTTTTCAGGATATTGAACTGTTGAAACACTATGAAACAATAGAGCAGTGCTCTCTTGAATATGATCCTAGCAAGGGCGCGTCGATAGACCCTCACATAGACGACTGTTGGATTTGGGGTGAAAGGATAGTGACTGTAAATTGCCTGTCAGATTCAGTACTAACTATGACCCCATTTATTGGTGATAGTAAAAAGTATAATTTGGTTTGTGCTGACGAGTATGCGCCCATAGTTGACTCAAAAGGGAATGTGTCTGATGTTGGAAATAGTACTGAATCCACTTTAGAAGCTTGTAAACCACTGCGGCACATGGATGTCATCATTAGAATTCCTATGCCAAGGTATTATGAATGAACAATAAATAATGTGCTGATAGAAAACCTTTTTCTGGGATATTACAAATATATTTTTTTAAATGTTTGTTCCAGGAGGTCTATTCTAGTAATTTACGGAGAGCCTAGATACCACTGGGAGCATTGTGTGCTTCGTGAAGATATTTTGTCTCGCAGAGTGTGTATAGCATACAGAGAATTTACTCCACCTTACATGCAAAATGGTTCACATGAAGCAATTGGTACTGAAGTACGTAAAGTTGCTAAACAGTTTTGGGACCATAAAATTCAGAATCAAAATAGACTTGAGTTGGTAGCAAGTAGTTAGTAAGTACCGTCTTTGGTATTATTCCTTATATTTAATACTTTAGCAATAATTTATAGTGACTGTACTTGGCTGTATTATATTTATACTGTTTTAACTGCAAGTATTATAAATTATTAAATACCAAAAATAATTAAATCTTTATAAAGAAATCCCAAAGTAAATGTTTTGATTAAACCTTTTAACCTAATCTACATATTTTTTTATTTATTGATATTTTATCAGTAAATTATTTTAGACCTTGTTTTATTCAAAGAAACAAAGGTATTTAATCTTTTTACTGATTAGATAATTTCTTTATCATTTGTTATCAATTGGTATGACTATGTATATTATGATCATTTAAAGGAAAACCTGATTCTGTCACCAATCTCATTGGATTATAAAAATTCAAACAATACTTTTTTAGTTTTAACTATTCTTTTAAACCAAATATAATGTTAAACCTAAAGTGGCTATAATTTCCCTTTGAAAACTGAGAATAGGAGAACAAAAATATGACAAAACCATACATAGATTTTTATAATTAACAGTCTTTGACTGTAAAATTTTATTTATCTTATTTGATATCCTATATACATACATATAATTTTATTCATATAAGATGAAATATATTAATAATTAAGATACTATAATAAGTTTTAACATAACTTACAGTATTGAACATAATTAAGATTAGAAATGAGAGAATAAGAATACTTGCATAGACGCAATAATATTTAAATGGGAGCATTAGGAAATAATTAGAAGTTATTATTTTAGTGGCCTTATATACATATGTGAAACAACCAGTTGTCTGTCACTGTTTTGTAAACATTTCCCTCATCAAGAACTTACAATTATGGTGACTCACAGATTAATTTGTGTCAATCGAGACATAAAGTTGCTTTACTGTATGTGGTGATACGACAGGGGTGAAAATTACACATTTGATAACAGACACACCTTGCTATGTGTTCAAGAAAGTGACTGTAGATAATAGTAGCAAACTGATATATGTTGCGATAGAACTAAGCTACGCTGGACTCGGTAGGTGTAATATACAGAGTGGCGGGGTCCTGGGCTTTCTTCTCCTCCTCCATGCGCGCTAGGATCAGCTGCTCTCTGATCTTCCACGCCATCATGGCGCGCTCGCTCTTCAGTTTGCGGATGCAACGGGCTAGCAGCAATGCAAAAACTATTCCTAGGATCTGGAGACAAAAGCATGTGTAAGATTTAAGTATTTGTTTTGAAAAATTGACAGCAGCATAGCATGAGTGTAAATCTCAAGTCTGTTAAATCTGATCTTGTTGGACTTGAAAGACGCTAGTCTTCCCCCACAATTAAACTATTGCGTATATTTTCTCGCATAAGTCGCCATTAAAACATTTAGATATAATTTTGCGTTGTCACTATCGAAAAATTGCGACGAAGGCTATTATAACAGTCCTTAAAGCGTCTTTAGGTATCAGTTATAGAGAGCAGGCGTCACGTCGGCGATAGCTTATTTTTTCCCGACTACTCCACAAGGAGGGTTTTGTTTTTAGTCGGTGGGTAATTCGAAGCCACATATCGTACTGAGCATAATAAACAAGACAGACTGCAGTAGAGGTATAATCACCCATTGCACGCTGGTATTCTGCATCGGCTAAACTAGCGGTAGACTCACAATAGGTTTGGTTTCACCAAACTTATAGACAACGAACTGTTTCCTACGCTTTGTTATAACAGACAATCCAACCAAGCACGAATTCTGCGAGGTGCATACAGCGATAATTTGCTTGCAACTAGTAGCAATCTCTCTCATCAAACATAACGGACAGTCAAGTAAACCCAACACACTAGCATTCTGTAAGATGGCGTCAGCGATGGCTTGCTTGCAACTGATAGCCGGCAGCTTCACCCACACGCCGTTATTCCAGCTTAAACACTACTAGGTGTACATACACCTACCAAGTAAACATTACAGATAATCCGGCTTGCTTGGAACCGGTAGCTAATCTCTCTCACGTTAGTCTGGTACTAGGCTCTACCAGAGATAAAGGCACTTACCAAAATAAACATTGCGACAGTCCAAGCACACCCAACTCACTAGCATTCTGCGATATGCCGTCAGCAATAGCTTGCTTGCAACTGGTAGCCCGCAGCCACATCCACAATCCCTTCTTCTAGTGTAAACACCATTAGGTGTACAGACACTTACCAAAATAATCATGTCAGACACTCCAAGTACACCTAGCACACTAGCATTCTGCGAGATAGCGTCCGCGACAGCTTGTTTGCAACTAAATGCCTGCTGAAACTTCTGCCACACACCATACAGCGTCAGCACCACTAGATGTAGAGACACTTGCCATTATATACATTACAGAAAGTGCCACTTAATCTCTCTCACATTATTCGAGTACTTAGCTCTACCAGAGATAAAGACACTTACCAAAATAAACATAACGGAAAGTCCAAGCACACCCAACACGCTAGCATTCTGCGAGATGGCGTCCGCGATAGCGTGCTTGCAACCAGTAGCCCGCAGCCTCTCGCATATGCCATCGAAGCTGGATCCGCAGCATGTGCTGGGAACCACCATGCTGAGGATGTCTCCGTTCACCTCCGCGGTGATGATGGTGGTCGAGTGGTTGGCACCGAACTCCATTCCGACGTAGTCCATGTAGGAGTCGCCGCCGCAGCAGCGTAGCTGGAAATAGTGCATTGCTATTTTTAAATAAGCTGTAATTAAAAATCAAAACCTTCTTTTACTAATAGCAATCTTCATGGAAATGCTCTAATGAAAGTATTTAGGGACCACTAGCCGGGATTTTTTTTTTTGATGGGGAACTGTGTGGAAGAAATGCTCCACAATACACTCGTAAGTATTTAAAATGAGTGTATAGGTAGGCACTGATGTAAATACCATGCTAATTATAACGAGGCTTCTTGATATCGTTACTGATCTGATATTAATACAATAGGCAAACATAATTATCTTGGGGAAATTCTTTAACAGTTATCTAATTATTTACTGTTCTTATCAAGGCACGACCCTAAACAAGACCAACATTTCAACTACATGAGGTGCAACACAGTCAAATGTGTGTGTTACGGACCTATGGCGTCATCTAGCGCCTACTTACTTAACTACTACATCGACATACAAGCAGCTCTGCGCGACAGATGTCATCGACCGTGCGATCGCTGGAAGAAGTTCTCAAGATCTCCGAGTGATGGCGCTTTCAACCAATTGTATTACGATGTTACATTTTTGCTAGTCATTCTATTCGCTTTGTCACTGTTAACCGAATGTAAGTGCTCTCAATAAACAAATTATTTCTTCTGTAATAAACGACTTACGTTTACGTAGTGTGGATTATAAAAACGAGTATGTTAGGTACAGTATTAACGCAAAGCGTGACTAAAAGTGAATTACCTGACTTTGCAACGCGTCGATTTCGGTCTGGATCTCCAGATCCACGGGATATTGTGTGATAGGTATATCGATGTAGCTCATCATAGCAGCAGGACCCGTTGTGAACGCCAATATCACGAGCACCAACTTCACGATGAGGATTTTCAACAGGATCAACGCGTACTGAAAAAAAAGGAAGCCATCTTTTAAATAACGTCAATAACCACAAAATAATGCAAAGGGAATTCTGAAAAGAGACTGAAAATATGTTTTTAATTTTTGGGGATTATTTATTTTGAACTTTAGGTTGAATTCTTCTTGTTAGTGTGATATCATTTGTTTTTCAGAACCTTAAATTAATACAGTCAATTTCTTTCTCTCATATTATTAGAAAGAAAACAATTCGACAGAAAATAACATTAAATGTACATGAAAATAATAATAAAGAAAAGGCTACTCGAGTCGAAAAGGCACCCTCAGCATAAGTCGAGGCAGCGGAACGCATTACACGACGCTGATTTTCAGCGGCCTAATTACAATTCGTTAATTCGTAGTCATTCAAGTATATCTTTCGTAGTCGACTTCGACTACGAAACATGTAGCACGAGATGCGGACTACACTGCCACTGCTTTCTAGAGTCATTCCGTAGCCAGAGTGACTACGACCCTGCTACGGAAGCCTACGAAGAACCTCGTTGAATGAAGGCAAGTGAATTTTGATACTTTGTGGACAGTCACGCACAGATTTATTGGTATTGTCTATTGATTATTTGAATTTATAATTCAGCCCAGTTAATAAAAAAAAAAAAAAACTAAAAACCAACGAAGCGGTGGCGTGGTCAAATAATAATAAAACACTTACGAAGTTGACCATACACGTGCTCAGCTTCAAACTGCCCATGAAGCCGAAAGATGACACGACGAGCAGCGTGAAGCCAAGAAATACGCACATGACGGACGGCGTGACAAACCTTCCGCTCTTCAGGCTGTCGTAGAAGAACGAAAAGCTGTGGTAGTGCCCGTACACGGAGATGCCGAGGACTATCATCATGATGCCGATCACCTGGAAGTAGAAAAGAAAGATAGTTTATTTTATTTTATTTATTAAATACTAATTAAAAGATCTAAATTACAGACGAAACTGTAGTCCAACAATAGTGTACATAGCATGATTTTAAAATTCCGACATAAATAGCCGACACGAAAGGAAAAAAAAGCATGATTTTAAAATTCGAAACGTAGTGTGAAAATTTAATGATTAAAAGTTGATATGAAATAATATTAGAAACACAACAATAGAAAATAATTAAACAAATCAGCAGTTATTCAATACCCGAGGATGATTGAGAATACTTGGTATGATATCTGAAATGTTTTTTTTTTTTTTGTACAGAGAAAACCTGCTTAACACGTCCACATCATTGTTACTTTTTATAACTCGTTAAAGGCCCTACACATTCTAACCACGGTATTACAATATGAGATATTATTTTTAAACACTCGCATTGCAAAGGTACTAGGGCAGCGAGCTGTGTTGATGTTAACTGTCCGGAGCATCAATAGAAGAATACAATATCTTGTGCAGACAAAGTAAGTCATATCGCTCTCGGCATGCACTTAATGGGAGCACACCAAATTTAGTCAATCTTTCATCGTAACTTATAAATGCTCTACCTAGGTTACATTTACGGGCAAGATACCTTAGACAACGTTTCTGAACCCTCTACTAAGTAAAGTATGATAGATACTCTATATTTCAATAAGGTCTTGCGCCTGATCTCTTACGGGTCAGGTGGAATCTGCCGTCTCACCGAATAATGAGAGTGATGGAACACAAAGTGCTTTGTGCATTGAACTTGATCACTATAAACTATGTCCCGCGCCGATATAACCTGCGCCTGTCAATATCAGTTAATAAGATAGACCGCCGTGGTTGGATACGGTCGCGGACGTAAGACGTTATTATTTCAGCAAAAATCTATACGCAAGCTTGACCTCCGTGGAGTAGTGCTAAGCACGCTGGTTTCAAGGCGCTCCGAGGTCCCGGGTTCGATTCCCGGTCGGTCAATATAGAAATCAATAACTATGAAAGTGTTATACTGAAGGCAAATAATACAAAGTTTTATTATATTATTAGTACTAGTGAAACAAGTTATTGTACGCCTTGAGGCAAGTTACAGAGTTTCAATTAATTTAAGCTTAATGTCTGCTAAATGTACCTATTTCTTACCTATAACTACACAATAAATGATTTATTGATTGATCAAAATTTTCTATATTGTGTCGGGTATTGTAGTGGTACCACCGTTGTGTCCGATTTCCATAACACAAGTGCATTAGCTACTTGCTTTGGAATCAGAGAAATGTATGTGATTGGTGTCCAATATTTAAATATTTAAGCTACGACCAGATAGATATTGATAGTCAGCAGTCAATATCAGTGGTGCAAGTCACTAATCATGTGTGCAAGTCTCGAAACCAGTTTATCTGTCGAATAACCAGATGGCGTTCAAGACACTGAAGCAAATGGGGATCTAAAATTCTCGCGCGCACTCGCGTTCTAATGGTTTTGCCAATCTGTTTTTTTTGTTTACAGTAGGGTCTATTTTTTTAACTCGCTGCGCTTTCACCCTATGTACGAGTATTTGCTGCTATCTAGCGTAATAGAAAATCGTTGTTTTAGATCGTATCTCTTTCTATTTCTTTTCATCTCGTAGTTTCGTATTTATAATCGCAAAAACTCTAGCGGCCATTAAGCTCGCATCCCTATACCTATTGAAATTTATAAAATTATTTTGCTTTAAATTTCTGCTAAGCGACGCCGGCGCAGGCAACTAACAACACAAACCGTCACCGCGTTTAGTATTAGTTCAGGCAAATTCAGGATGCATCACCCGCCCTCCCTCAATACGCATGCGGCACAGCTGATGCAATTTATTAGTACCCAACACCAACGTGTAAAATACCTCGACGCGTTTCGCCACTACACGTGGCATCCTCAGGAGTTGTCGCCTCGGCGGAGCAAGGACTCGTAATACAAGGTTTTTTGCACGTTGGTATTGGGTACTAATAATTGCATCAGTTGTGCCGCATGCGTATTGAGGGAGGGCGGGTGGTGCATCCTGCATTTACCTGAACTAATACTAAACGCGGTGACGGTTTGTGTTGTTAGTTGCCTGCGCCGGCATGTAACGCCTGATTCCATTAATTATCCCAATACCTATACACAGTCAAGCCATAAATACTGTGACAATTAAAAATAAGACAGATGTTACATTTGAATTTGGAATCTGTCATTTTTATCGATACATTTAATAATATTTTGCGATATTAAAATGGAGTGGGGTGATAAAGAGAACCGAATCGCTGTGATTGCATTACACAAAGTTGGTATGGAGCCAAATGCAATTTTTAAAACTCTCCATACGCTTGGTATTAGCCAAATGTTTGTGTACCGGGCTATCAATAGGTACAATAAGACCTCCTCTGTTTGTGACAGAAAAAGATCTGAAGCCCTATTGAATCACTCGCTTCGAAATGGCGAGTGATTTTCGTTCGACAACGAGTTTTTTTCTATGACTTTTAATTCATCTTCGAACGAAAATCACTCGCTATCTTGAAGCGAGTGATTCAAAAATAGAGCTCCAGGCTGTCCACGTAGTCTTCGTACGAAAAAGTTGGTCAAAGCACTAAGGGAAAGAATTCGCAGAAATCCTGTCCGAAAGCAAAATATTTTATCACGGGAGATAAAGATAGCACCCAGAACAATGTCGCGTTTTTTAAAAGATGACTTAGGACTTGCAGCCTATAAGAGACGCACTGGTCATTTTTTAACTGATAATTAAAAAAAAATAGGGTGGTAGAATCGAAAAATCTACTGAAGCGGTACGCAAAGGGAGGTCACAGAAAAAAATTGTTTACAGATGAGAAAATCTTTACAATTGAGCAACATGATGAACAAACAAAATGATCGTATTTATGCTCAAACCTCTAAGGAAGCTTCCCAATTAGTCGGCAGAGTGCAACATGGGCATAACCCGACTTTAGTGATGGTTTGGTGGGGTGTTAGCTATGAAGGAGTGACTGAGCCATATTTTTTGAAAAAGGTATCAAAACATTGGCACAAGTGTATCAAGCTACAATTCTTGAGAAGGTGGTTAAGCCCCTTAACAACACCATATTCAATAATCAAGCATGGTCTTTCCAACAAGACTCGAAGCCGGGTCATAAAGCTCGGTCCACGCAGTCTTGGTTAGAAGCTAACGTTTCGGACTTCATCAGAGCTGAAGACTGGCCGTCTTCTAGTCCCGATCTTAATCCGCTGGATTATGATTTATGGTCACTTTTAAAGAGTAAGGCTTGCTCTAAACGCTATGATAATTTGGAGTCCCTAAAACAATCCATACGATTGGCAATGAAGAATTTTCCCATGGAAAGAGTGCGTGCTTCTATTGGTCACAACGTTTAAAGGACTGCATTGCAGCCAATGGAGACCACTTCGAATAAGCTTTTTATATTTTAAATCTATACTAATATTATAAAGCTGAAGAGTTTGTTTGTTTGTTTGTTTGTTTGAACGCGCTAATCTCAAAAACTACTGGCCCGATTTGAAAAATTATTTTTACGTTGGATAGTCCATTTATTGAGGAAGGCTTTAAGCTATAAAACATAAAGATACGACTCATAAGACCACAGCAGAAATGAAAAATGTTGCGAAAACGGGAGAAAGATATTCCTTTTGAGAGCTTCCGCTGCATACGCTGCGGAAACCGCTTAAGTTACACAAAAATCATGTATGACAAGATTGTTCAGCATTAAGAGTTCTATAATAAAGTCCGCGACAGCATATGTCTATCTTTTATGGTTGACTTACTACAACCTTTTTAATGTTAATAAATTTGTAAAAAAAATGCATTGTTTTCAGAGGTGTGTTATACACACAGTTATTTATTCTTATCAAAATAAATACATTCATCATCACGAGCATTTCATTTAGAACCAAGTTGCCCTTTATATCATTTGATTTCAATAAATATCGTAGGAGCTATCACAGTTTTAACATAACTCCGCACCAAAATAATGTTCGCAGCTTAAGTACAACGTGCGCTTGCGCTAAAATATTATAAAGCTGAAGAGTTTATTTGTTTGAACGCGCCTATCTCAGGAACTGCTGGACCGATTTGAAAAAATATTTCTGTGTTGGATAGCTTATTTATCGAGAAAGGCTTAAAAGGATATAAAACATGACGCGGCGACGGGAGGGGAGGGAGCAAACTCAAAACGCGCGGACGAAGTCGCGGGGGACCGCTAGTATATTATAAAGCTGACTTTGTTTGTTTGAACGCGCTTATCTCAGGAACTGCTGGACCGATTTGAAAAAAATATGTCTGTGTTGGATAGCTTATTTATCGAGAAAGGCTTTAGGATATAAAACATGACGCTGCGACGGGAGGGGAGGGAGCAAACTCAAAACGCGCGGACGAAGTCGCGGGGGACCGCTAGTTGTTTTATAATTATGTATAAAACTAACACACTCCATTAAAAAAAAAATATTTTTCTTTGTGACAATATTTATGGCAAGACTAGGTATATTCGTATTTACGAGTATGTATCAGGAGGTCAAAAGAATGACGGAAGACCAGAAATAATAGAAAATCTCAACCGCCAAGAGCCAAGCTCTTAATTACATGATGGTGATGATGTTTTGATTCTGTAGCAAGATAATATCTGGTACTTACCCAAATTAGATTTCTTTATCATAATTTGGGAAATGCCGGAATGGGGGATTACTTGTGCGCTCACATTATTCTGATAAGGCTACAGTTGTTTGGCGTTACTGATAGATTGATCTCTATGTTGTCTTAATGCCGGTACTTAGCTCTTAGTACAAGCACTCAGCAACTACTAGCTCTTAGTACTTACCTTTTTACTGACTACAGATACAGAAACTGTTTATTTCAATTTTACGCATCAAAAAATAAAATTCCATTCCATTACTTTACAAACGGCCCTCTTTAAAAAAAATATAAGTTGTGGTTAGCATTATCTGGGCCCCAATTTTTGAATCACTGGAGTCAAGATAGCGTATATGATATTCATCGATTAATGTCCCGTATCTCTATGAAAACAGTGTAATTCCACATGGGATTGATTTAAAAAAAAGATCACTGAATTTTGTAAGTACTAACGGCTATATTTTGCGTTATTTACATTGATTTACAAAAATAGAGCCTCAGTTCGATACTTCATACAAAAAGACGTTCCATATTTGAATTATAATTATTGTCGATGGTGGAACGTATCCTAAGATATTTATTCTAAGTTAGGTGTACAAAAATGTTTTCGCTTTTGATCTCGTCGATAAATGTTTGTTTGTTTTGAGTGAATAATTAATAAGTTTGTATCAATCTTAATAAACCTTATAATATCGGCCTGCTTTTATAGAGTGCAGACAAAGATAACAATATCTATCTATCAGCCTTTATCTTCAGCATAAATACAAATAAGTGCTACATATATAGCCTACACTATGACAAAGAGAATTAACTAGAAAGAGCATTGTTTAAGTTAGGTAGGTATAGCTTGCAAATTTATAAAAACGAGTATATATGAATGTTGCGCATACAAGTTGTCAAAAAAAACCGGCCAAGTGCGAGTCGGACTCGCGCACTGAGGGTTCCGTGCCAACTTTAACTGAATTAGGGAATCCACTTACTTCTACTGAGTAAAATACCACAATTTTTGTCGACTGTAAATATAACTTTGTTTTTCATAGTGTTTGTATGAAGTACAAAGTTATGTTTACGGTTGTTGAAAATGTGCTATATCTCTAAAACTACTCATTCGATCCGGTCCGAACCAATTTTCGTTGAAAGTATTTATTAATACCGCCATTAAGTATTTTTTTCAAAATTTACACTTGCGTGGTTTAGAAGTTAGATGGGGAGGACGCCCATTTTTCCACTTTGGAAGCGTCTAGCTATGAAACGTTAGAATTTAAAAGGAAATGGTTTTAGGAACCTCAATGTCATTTTAGGAGACCTATCCATAGACACCCCACACGCATAGGTTTGAATAAAAATTTTTTTTTGGTTTTAGTTTCATGCATGGGAGCCCTCCCTTTAATGTCATTATTTTTTATTTTTTGTATAAGAATCGGTAAGTGGTTAACAGGATACATCTTCCTACCAAATTTCAAAAGTGTAAGCTTATAGTTACAGAATAAAATGGCTGTGACATACGGACGGACAGACAGACAGACAGACAGACAGACTTGACGAAACTATAAGGGTTCCGTTTTTTGCCATTCGGCTACGGAACCCTAAAAAGGTTATCAATAGCATAAAGTGATTTATTTTTTAATGTAAATTTATAAAAATATTTGCTTTATAAACATATTTAAAAACTATACAAATATTATAAAGCAGAAGAGTTTGTTTGAACGTGCAAATCTCATGAACTACTGGACTGACTTGAAAAGCTTTTTTTTTGTTGGATAGGCTTTAAGCTATAAAACATAACGCTGCAACGGGAGAGGAGGGAGCAAACTTTAAACGCGCTGACGAAGTCGCGGGGGACTGCTAGTATAAACGTGTGTACATTTTGAACCCTAAAAGAGTAAAAATAGTACAAGTAATGATAATAATGATGAATTTGTTGATAACAAAGTCCGAGCTCATTTAGACATTTAAATAAATTAAGAACAGGCGTATCAAAATCTGCAAAGCCTTTTTTATGACTAACTAAGTTTTCCTTACAATACATAATGATAAAAGTATATACTGTGCATTTCGAGTGAATTGACAGTTATTGTTTTACAACTCTTTATCAGAGTTTAGTCCTTAGACGTCTGACATCGCGTCGCTTAAACGAGCCGACATCTTAGAATAATAAAATAGTACTCACAACGAACATTGCCGTGATGGTCAGCATGAGAAACCTTATAGATTTCATGTTATACTCCGTCTCTGTTTTGGTGATCATCATTCCTTGCGCGTTCCTCGCAGGAGCAGTCATTTTGTAAACACGACTATATCTAAGGTAGAATGTTCCTCAACTGCCGGGCTACGGCAAATATCAGCTATCTGATAACGCTCCCTGCAATCTGATAAGGATTGTTTTTCGACTCCAAATCGAAAATTACATTTACATATTTTCTACATACTGATAATCAGCGCTAATCGCTTCAAAAGGTGATTTTTGTGACGTATATTGTTTTTTCACTATGCTAGTCTACTGGAAGATAGGATATTTGAAAGCGTTCGCCAAAAGTTTCTGTCTTGAGGGCTGACTGCAAGGTGAAGGCCTCCCTACCCTTTTTCGACTCTTAAATACATATGCAAAAATCAATCCCAATAAATCCCATTACGCATTGAGTACTTTATTCACATTATTTTTCTAATAAGCAACTATAAATAAACTATATCTTGCAAAATAATAATAATTAATTAATATTAATTATATCTTGCTAAAAGGATTGATTGATTAAATTCATAATAACAGTTTTTCAAATAAGACGGCAGATTTCCCTTCCCATACCAATCAAAACTTATACGAACGGATTTTTGTAACCCTTTTTCGTTTATATTTCATGTTATCTTTCAAATTCTCAGTAATTCAGGTAAATATCGAAAAGACTTTTGATTTAATTGCAAGTAAACTATCTTTCAACTGTAATCCTTATAAGCAGGATTTATTTTGAAACAAAATGGCTTCTGCTAAAGTAAATTTCGCGCGAGGACATTGATTTATTAGAGTTATCTAACGCCAATCCCCATACAGCGATACGGTATCAACGTTCACTTATCTCAGTGTGGTAATATAGCTTTAATATGAATACGAGATGTACTTTATTCACATTGGTGGAATTCTATAATTTAGTTCCTTTGTTGGTACTTACTTCTTGTCAATCAGATTTCGACGAGCTTTATGGCATCAGTGATTCGCGTTCTTAAGTCTACTAATTCTTAAAAACAAGATGGTCTTCATGCAAATACGGTCATGAAACACTATTAACTCCGGTCTATGTACATCCCATACGTACAGTGGCCAGCCCATCCGGTTACCCACTTTTGTTGCAAACTAGCCCTAGCCCTATTACAACTGCATAAGATACCGCAGTGTTTACCTTGACGTGCTGTTGTCCGTACATAACCTATTTGCTTGTACCTATAACCATGCAATATAAGAATTTTATGTTATAGATGATAGAAGTAACTTGAGTCTAAAGCAAAATGTTATTAACTTTCATGGGGCTTACAGTCCACATAATGCAAGTAAAATAACGACCTTAACCCGTAAGAATCAGATCACCAAATTTATTTTTATTTTATTTTTATTTTATTTTATTAAATTGGGAAACATACAGCAATGTAAAATACACAATAGTTTGTAAACATAATACTTAGTACAGTGTGCCAAAACAGTTTCCACTGATGAAGTAATACATATTGCCAGAATACATACACTAGAATGAAAATTGTAATTTACAGGTTACTTATGCTACTTAGTAAACTTATACACAGGCTAAAAATAAACAAGTTACAAAATACATTTTTTACATAGTTTTAGTATTGGTTTTATTTTATTATTGTTATTTATTTTTTCTAATTGCCGAAACGAAAGCATAAAGTTTGTTATGAAAGATATCAATATTAGAGTGTGTTTTGTTGTAAGTAGAACAAGCACGTACTAAGAAACGATTTTTGGAGTATTTACTTTTGCAAAATGGAACAGCAAAGGTGTCCTGTGAACGAGTACGAATATTACATTTAATAGAAATGCGGCCTAGGAAGTAAGGGGAGTCTACAGCATTATGGATAATTTTGTAAAGTAATATTAGATCTCTTACTTTTCTACGAGCCTCAAGGTCTTGCAGGGTGAATAGTTTATCAATATTTTTATGCCTAAATCTATATTTTAAATGTTTTATAAATTTTGATTGTGTCCGGTTTAAAAGATTTATATAAACATTATAAAGAGGGTTCCAAGCGGCAGAGGCATACTCCAAATGTGACCTCACCAAGGAATTATAAAGCAAAATCAGTGTGTGTGGATCTTTAAAATCTTTTGTCTGGCGAAGGACAAAACCAAGCATTTTATTCGCTTTACTGGAGACCTTTTCCAAATGAGACGAAAGTAACAACTTACTGTCCAGCTGAACTCCCAAATCCCGGATCTCGGTCACTCTTTTTAATGATTTGCCATTGATTCGGTAAGTAAAGTTAATAGGTTGATTTTTTCTTGAGAATGTAATGGTGTAACATTTATCCAAATTGAGATGTAATCTATTTGCGGCGCAATAACTCCCTAGCTGATCTAGATCATCCTGTAAATGAATACAGTCTTGCTCATTAGTTACAGCTGAGAAAATCTTAGTGTCATCCGCATATAAGAGACAGCTAGAGTGAATGCAGCAATCGGCAACGTCATTAATGAAGATGTTAAACAAAAGAGGACCGAGATGGGATCCTTGGGGAACACCTGACGTTACAGGAACGAAGCTGGAAGTGAAACCCTTAATCACAACTGCCTGAGACCGGTCCCTAAGATAAGAACTTATCCAACGTAGTAGATCGCCGTGTACACCGAAGATGTTTAATTTTTTTATTAGCAGTGAGTGGCATATCTTGTCAAAACATTTCGAATAGTCAGTGTACACGGCGTCCACCTGAGCACCATTATCCATGTTGACTAGCACAGAATCCAAAAATTGGCAAAGATTAGTTTCTGTGGAGCGACCCTTCACAAAACCATGCTGATTACAATTTAAAAAAGGTTGAATTAACAGAGATATCGCATCGTAAATGATTTTTTCAAATAATTTAGGTAGCGTAGATAATTTGGATATGCCTCTGTAGTTGCGAATACGAGGGTCAAACTGAAAGTTCTTAGAACTGGCCACTTATAAACAATATAATAAAAAAAAAAAACTAAAATTTGAAAATAGAACTCTTTGCCAATATTACTGAGTATATATTTCATTCATTTGTCATTTGTTTTACGATTTGGCGGCAAATTGAAAATTGTCTGTGTCACGTCAACATGAATTTAACACGAGAAAATTTTCGTGCAATGATTTTTTATGACTTTCGATGTCATTTAAGTCAACAAGAAAGTTATGATAGACTACGATTGGCCTTTCACGATGAAGCCCCATCTCGTGCGACTGTTTACAACTGGTTTAATGAGTTTAAACGTGGTCGCACTAATCTCACTGATGATGTACGTGAGGGACGGCCTTCTACGGCGACGACTGAAAATAACATCTGTGTTGTGCGGCGTATGATAGAGACTGACAAAAGAGTGACCTATCAGCAGATTCGGACAAGCTTAGGCATCGGTATGAGTCAAGTGCACAAAATCCTCCACGAACATTTAGCGGTCAGGAAGCTTTGCGCCCGGTGGATACCTCATAATTTGACAAAGGCTCAAAAACTCCATCGTGTGGATTGGTGCCGTAAAATGATTGAAAGATTTAACGGAGGTGACTCAAATGCTGTGTTCGACATACTAACAGGTGACGAAAGCTGGATTTACTGTTATGATCCTGAAACCAAAAGACAATCTGCTCAGTGGATGTTTCCTTTCGAGGAGTTGCCAACTAAAGTGAAGAGAGATCGAAGTGCGGGAAAAAAAATGGTGGCCTCGTTCTTTGGAAGGATAGGTCATTTCGCAACAATTGTGTTAGAGGATCAAAAAACAGTTTCTGCAGAATGGTACACTACCAATTGTTTGCCACTTGTCTTGGAAAAAGTTCGAGAGAAACGACCTCGCAGTAGGATCCTCCTTCACCACGACAACGCCTCATCGCACACCGCCAAGCGAACGATCGACTATTTGGCGACATCAAACGTTGAATTACTGGGTCACCCGCCGTATAGCCCCGACCTCGCGCCTTGTGATTTTTATTTATTTCCAAAAATTAAAGAAAAACTTAAAGGAAAGCGGTTTATGAATGCTGAAGAAGCGGTGGCTGCGTATCGCGATGCCATTGAAGAGACCCCTAAGGACGAGTGGGCAAAGTGCTTTTCCCAGTGGTTCCATCGCATGCAGCGGTGTATTGACGTCAATGGACAATATTTTGAAAAGATATAATAAAACTAATAACTGGCTAATGTAATCAGTTTTTGATTTTCTAAGAACTTTCAGTTTGACCCTCGTATCATGCTTATCGCCATTCTTATGAATGGGAACTACCAAAGAACGCTTCCAATAAGAGGGCATGATCCCGGAGGAAAGTGACAATTGAAAAAGCAGAAACACAGGGTAAGCTAATTGTTTAGAACATTGTTTTAGAAAAAAGGGATGTATATCGTCAGGGCCGCTGCCTTTCGAGGTGTCTAGATGCGACAGATATTTCTCCACGATTTGCTCAGAAATATATACCTTATTAACATCGCAACTACTAATACTAACTGAAAAGTTCTGGTTTAAGTCAATTTCGTCATCGTTTTCGAAAACTGTCTGGAAAAATGTATTAAATAAATTAGCGATGGTAAGGCCATCACTACCAGCATGACTGTCAAGATAAACTGTAGCCGGAATATCGTTATGAGATCTTTTGGATTTTATAAAAGACCAGAAATGCTTGGATGAGTGGCGTATATTTTGTTCTGTTTTTGATATAAAGTCATTATAGCATTTTACCTCCAATTCCTTCACTTTTATTCGTAAACATGAGAATTCTTCATAATCAGAAATTCTGTGATAAATCTTCCATTTTCTATGTATTTTTAGTTTTTTGTTTATTAAAGATATAAGTGGACGGGTATACCAAACAGGATAACGTCGATTATTACTCACACATTTAGAAGGGACATTACAATCTATGATTTTGTTTATTATTTTATAGAATTTATCAATAATTAATTCGATATTATGACCGGCTAAATTATAATTCCAATCAATTTTATTCAAGTCATCCCTAATAACGTTATAGTCCGCGGCATGGAAACGGCGAACAGTGCGCGGTGCGGGTCGCAAGACCGGGGCAGGAGTGCTAAAAGTTACGTCTAAATAAAAAGCAGGGTGATGTCCATCCTCCGGCAATGCGAGCGGATCCGCCCGACCGGCGTAACAATCAACGTTAGATATAGCCAAATCTAAATACCTATTATTTTTATTGGGGATACAATTAAACTGATTCCACCCTGTAAAACTCATAAAATCTAGTAATTGCAAACCAAGAACATTCCCTGATAAATTTTGTATTGTTAACTTATTATCAGAAGGTAACTGAGTCCAGGTAATATCATTAATATTAAAGTCCCCTACTAAAAGAAATTTATCATCGGGATATTGAACGTTTAAGTTTGTCAAATAATCGAATAACAACAGTTGCGAACTAGACTGTGAATGCCCCTGTGGACAATAACAGCAGAAAGTTCTAAATCTAGTGAAACCGGATCCTAAACCAAATACCACGTTAATGCAAGTGACATCGACATCCGGAAATGCCGGAAGCGGGGGGATATTTCGCATGTCCACCGTTAGTGAGCAGCGCACAGCCACCAGCACGCCACCACCCAGCGAGCAGCCTCGACGCTGGTAGTCACGATCACTACGGAACACTGTATAACGGGAGTCAAAAAGTTCAGCGTCGTTGATACCCGGCAACAACCAAGTCTCAGTCAAGCAAATTATGTCGTAGTCGGAAGTGAGTAAATTTCTTAAAAATAGTGTAGTCTTTGTACGCAATCCACGTACATTCTGATAAAATATTTTAAAATCGTATTTTAAAAGAATGATTTATATAATAGGTGTGTTTAGTAAAATAAATATTAACTTCAATTAATGAACGACTACTACAGTTTACGTATCGGACATTATATAAACTTAAAGAGCGCATGGCTAATTTAGTGTAATATAGGGACGGCAAGCGAAGAATAATACACTGACTAGAGAAGAAGGCATGTTTACAACGCGACCAGGGCAGAGATAATCCACTAAAACCAATTAATGAACAGGGCGTACAATTATTAGTTAAACGATAAAACCTGACACAAATCTTAATATTCAAATAAAAATGTTCCGCTTTCGAAAATGTATTGAAAACTACAATTTGATATAAACTGAGGGTAACTAAAAATGTTATCGTAAACAATATTATTCAGTTATCTCAAGGATACTTGTCGATGGCTTCTATCAATTCATGTATTAAGCAGTCTTTTGTTTTTTCTACACTTACTGTTTTTTTACAGTTGAGTGAAATAATACAATACAGAATAATATTTTAAGTGTTTTTATTTAATAAAATATATTAACATTTCATTGATTTAATAAAATAATACTGGATGAATAATACAAAAAAAGTTATTTAAACATTTTTGTTTTATACCTACTGTATGTTAAGGTTTCGACTAAGCATCTTATTGTGTTCATAAAATTAGTTTGTCTCCCAATTATTTCATATATTTAAAAATCCTTGTTATTTAATATGACAATAAAATTAGAAGTATATACCTAAAATGTAATCCTGAAAATATGTTTACAGTAAATATAAGAAAAGTACATACATATGGATTACTTATCTATTCACAGACAAATCTAGCAGCCGCTAACTTTGATGAACATGACTCACTATGGCATTTGGAAAATCCAACTTCGGAATGTCAAAATTTCGGTCCCCACACTACGCTTGCCCCTTTACTTACTAAGAAAGAACTTATATTTGTTCTTATACTAAGCTAGAGTCTGCCCTTGGAAGGGCACGTAGACAATCTGTGGGTTCTTCTCATCGTTCGGGTTGAGTGAGGTGTAAGCGTTGATCACTTTCTCCTGAATCTCCCAGCGCCTGCGCTCGCGATCGCTCTTTGCCTTCCTGATTGCACCGGCCAGGGAGAAAGAGAAGACAATGCCGATGATCTGGAAAATGGGGAGAAAGATATTGAACAAGCTGATAGTCTTATTTAAATTCTCCAATTTGAGATCTATGCCTTAGGACTTTCTATTCTACATGGGTTACCTAGCCTTCAAATGAACTTGGCCAGATTGGGAATCTGAGGTCAAAAGCTTTCTACTATTACTAAATTATTACATTTATCAATCTATAATCCCGAAGAACAGATATATTAGAAGTTGTTAGCGCAGTTCCCAGCACAAAGGGCTACACACTTTAGTTGCAAACAAGCTCTTATTACAACTGCATTAAAATACCGCAGTGTTTACTTTTATGTGCTGTTGTTTGTTAGACGTAATACGATTGTAGTCATTTAATCAGGCATCGAGTGTCCAGACACAATAAGCTATCAATGTAATAATTTAAAGAGCTACAGAAAACCAACCTGAATGAAAGCGATGGTCAGTGCTCCGGCACCTAACAATCCAGCGCTCTGGTACAGCAAGAAGAAGAGCCTGGGCATGCAGCCATTTGCGTACATCTTGGTGCACTCCTGCACCTCCAGGTCGGCCATGACTTCCACCCTGGTCTCAGCGCAACAGCTCGTGGGTACCGTGATGTTGCCATAGATGATGCCGCTGGTGCCAGCTGGAGGCTTGACTTCACCCCAGTCCAGGTAAGAATCGATTCCGCAGCAGTCCATCTGAAAGTTGCAGGAGTCTTTTTATTGGTCAACTTAATTTAATTTAAGTTTATTTCAGGCAACAAAGGTCCATGCAATAGATACATTAAAGACTAAAGTACATTACAATAACCATATTTAAATGTCAAACAAATGTAACACAATTTTGCCGGCGTTGTTTTACGCAGCTTGGTGACCGTCCGCGAAACCGACGATATAAACAGTTCTCGGTCAAAATTCTGCTTTCATGTAGGTCGACAAATTGAAATTCGTATTGTGACGAGAACCCAAACGTTTGACTCTCCTCAGTGAATATTTGGTCTTTATTCGGATGTACTCTTTAATCTCACCTCTGTGAGCTGCGAGATTCTAGGCCACGCAACTTGCAAAACAAAAAATGATGTTAACTTGTAGCTAAGTTGACAGTCATGCATACATCAGCACTGCAAAAAGTACAGTCTTACCCCAATTCTAACTTAGATCGGTTTGTCTCACGTGACGTGAGGACATCATATTAGTTTTCCTCAATACGTATCTAATTTGTGATAAGTCTGGTGACGTTTCAGTAATTGTTGTGACTATGTTGCATGCAATATTAGCATATTTATCTTCTCGTATTCTAAGATATTTTAACGATTGAGTTATTAACATTTCCTCATTGTTATCAGTCACATAATAAGTAGCCTGATTTCCATTTTGTTTGTTATATTTCCTGCCTCGAGAACAGAAATGGTAGTTACTTTACGTATTTTTATCTGCATATTACATTTGCTTAATGCTTAAGCAAACTTGCGAACAAAACTCTTTTAAGAAGCTAAGATTTATTTTCTTGTCGTCTTTTGTATGACATGAATTACTTATAACTAAGTATCTATTCTTTTATATTAGAATTTCATAATCCACCTTAAGCGTCTTACACGACTTGACTCAATCGGATTGCAGGCTTAGTGTTTCCTTTTGCTTATAAGGAATCACGTTTCTTATCGATTATGTCTCTAACTACACGTGGCATCGTCAATCTGCTTCTGCTGGCTACTATGTTCATGGCAATAATGATCAATGGCAATAATGTGGTTTCGAAGAAAAGAATTTTCTTCCTTGTGCTACGAATACCAGACAACGATTATGACAGGGGCGTCTTCCATAAATACTTA
Organism: Pyrausta purpuralis; assembly: GCA_963924145.1. Classification (NCBI taxonomy): domain Eukaryota; kingdom Metazoa; phylum Arthropoda; class Insecta; order Lepidoptera; family Crambidae; genus Pyrausta; species Pyrausta purpuralis. The sequence continues at coordinate 4,184,952 of OZ001649.1, read as the reverse complement.
AATACATATAAACATCCATGACTTAGGTGCAAATGTTCGTGCTCATGACACAAACATTTGCCCCTTGCGGAATTCGAACCCGCGATGGCCGGCGTAATAGTCAGGATCGTGACCACTACCTACACCAAACGCGGCGTCAAAATGTTTTACTTGTACGTGATGATGATTAAACCTGGTGCTTGGATTCCTATTGTCTACGTGGTCCAGCTAGAGGTAGGTGTACTTGTGTATATGCGGGGCCTTTATCGTAATCGGGGTATTTGCACCTTCGCACATTCTTATTTATATATACGAACAATGTGCTAGTCTAGACCGATGAAAAAAGGCAAAGAATAAGACTATTATAGTAATTTTTAGCAATTGCAAAATTCAACAGGCTTGCCAATGTGTTCCTATGTGTCGGCGGTCGAGTAGTTTAGGAATGTGCTCGGTTCATTGCCTTGCCTAACACAGGTGATTTTTAAAAGTGCAAATGGAGACAAAACTATAAAAACCAAACAAAATTACGGATAAAATCATGAAATGACTTACCCTTGTTTGCATGAAGTCAAAGTACTCCTGAACCATGGGGTCTTTGTAGTAATCAGGCATGCTCGCGCGCAGGTTTTCGTCTAACATGTTGGCGAGCTGGTTGCGAAGGCTGTATGCTGCGATGGCGGCCGCGATCTCCAGAATCAGCACTAGGGACAGGATCACTGCGAACTGGTCAAGGGTTTGATTAGAAGATATTAACATTATGATATTATGTGTTGACTGTTTTCTTTTTTAAGACAAGTCACTAGTTTGTGGCTTGAATCATTAGAAACTCCACTCTCGAAACTAAATATTATATCTATATACTTGCGAGATGTAGTAAAATCAATGAGGCCGTATAATAGTACTTCAAGTAGCGTATAAATTTGGCTCCATATTTTTTTTTCTTAAAAAACATGCTTTGTATTTTTACCGTATGATTTGCAATCGAGAGCTATATTCTGTATCCTCTTTTTAGTTTTCTAAGGCCGGTTTTACCAACGTCACTTAAGGAATTCGTCGAATAAGATACAAAACGCCGAATTTGATAACGTCACCTATTTGTCAGCAATCATTTACTTAAGTTTTATTTTAAAATCGGTCGCGTTATATTTATATATGTGGAAACGTCTTACTAATGAACTTAATAACTAACGAATTACGTCAAATAAAATACAACGCACCTAGTTTAAGAAAGACACCTTTTGTCAGCAATTATTTATGTAAATGACATTTTGTAATCGTTCGTTTTATAAGTATTTAACTATCGTCTGATAAGAATTATCCGACGGAATAAGTATAAGAAGACTGATTTTAAAATGGCATTTATAAAAATGATTGCTGACAAATAGGTGACGTTTTCAAATTACGCGTATTTGTATTTTATTCATCGAATATTCCTTATCGGACGTTGGAAAAATCAGCCATTAGTCGGATAACTCTTATCTGAAATCGGCCCTTAATACTCCATAAAATAATTATTCTTCTTCCTTTTACGACTATTGCAGGTTCCTACAAGTATATTATTATTACAATGTCACCAAATCATTTCTCCTTGATAATTTGACATACCCGCTATACCTCTCTACTTATGAGACAAAATCACCTGCAACTATTTGTTTGAAGTGACACCCGTTACTGTTTTGTGTGTGCACACAATTCCCGTTTAAAAGTGGAAAGCGGGAAAGACCTTCAAACTTTATCTCTCAAGTTATTTCTTATCAACTTACCACGTTAACTAGACAGGTGCTCTCCTTCAGGGCGCCGATGCACCCAAACAGCGAGACGAAGAGCATGATGACACCAATGACGATGACGAAGGTGGCTGGAGAGAAGAAGTGGTCTTCCAGCACGAACGACACATCCTGGTAGATGGCGTAAATCGTCGTCCCCACTGCGATGATCAGGGCCGACGTTAGCTGGAAGGCAGGTCAGTTATAATCAGTATAATTATACCACCATTTTTTTTATGTGGCATCTTGACTGTCAAATAATTAGCCGAACATATGTAGAGCCAAGATTCTAACTCTTCAACATCTACATGGCCTAGTTTCACAAACCTCTTTACTTGTGTAATTTTGTGTGCTTGTGCTTAGTTTGGAGTCTTGGACAGATGATGTCCTCCTAAACACAATAGCAAATCTCAACAGAGAATGACTATTCACCAACTTATAAAAAATATGCTGGATAATACAGTTAGCACGAATCTTTACAGCGTCATAGCTCCATAAAACGACAGTAAACACTACACTATCTTAACTAATCAATCAAATTAAGATTTACCTGATTAAAATCGTCTTTCAATTAAATGCAATAAGGTTGGCTACCGCGTCTATGTGTTTTTTATTTCTACTCTCTGGCAACGATAGCTTGAGTGCAAGGTATAATCGCAATGCCTTTCAGGGAACTTGTTGTTTCGTTACCTAATTATTTATCTGCACAGTCGGGCTGCAGCCTAATAATTCCCCTTTTATTTTAATACTTTACCTCGGACGAGGCACCAGTTTTTCATTCCGTCGATTCCGTCATGAAATTGTATCTAACCAACCAACTTTTCAATCAATTTTACAAATTTGCTAATAACGCCATAATCGTTCTGTTTAATGTGTTTTGTGATGACTACGTAAAGATTAAGACAAGACAAAAGCAAGGTACTTTAAAGAGTGTAGCTTACTGCCATTTTACCAAGAAACACAAAAAAAATACGTACATGTTTGTTTACTTTGTAAAAAAAATTCGAAGTCTCACAAAGTATACAAATGTACATCGAATAAAGATTTGTCGTATCGAATATAGTAATTAATAGTTCTGTTTTATTTTGGATAACAAAATGGGTGTGAACTTTAATTTCATGCTTGTTGTCGTAGTTAGCACAAAAAGAAAAATCAATATTATGGTGGTCGAAGAACGTGGCGACCTTGCCTTGAATACTTTATCGCGACAGCATTTTTACTTCTCATGCATGAATTGAAACATCGAACGCATTTCAAATCGCTATTTTATGTATGTTTGGTAAATAATATGCAATAAAAGATTGATAAATTAAAAAAACAGACATAGGTGCTTGACTATATTTGATACTTTTGAATATGGGAATAAAGCAAATGTAACTAAGACTGATCACAGATTACATTGTAGCTTGTAGGTCAGTATTATTTTGTGTAAAAGATAGGAGCAATGGTTTCAAAAATAAATTGGATGTTTCATCACAAATAGCAATCAAAAAATGAAGTGATGATAATGAATGAGTAACAGATCACAAAAGTGTTTTCCTTATAGGCACTAACTATGCTACATTCGCAATGACATGATTTATAATTTGCAGTATTTGTTTTCGTAATTGAACATGATTGTTTAAAGATTGGTATGTCAATATAATAAAAGAATGACTCAATAACTGCTAGCAAACGTGACATGGAACTAAACGAGTACCTATTGTTCTTATGGAACTTTTTTTTCCTAGTGGCGTATTAACAGCAGTTACAGCATTCTTCATTAGCATAGCTGTGTCAGTAAATGAATGCGATAATGATAACGCACATGCATGTATGTTAAGGATCCAAAAAAGTTAAATGGTGTCACATTTTCGCCATCCTTATCAGTTATCCGGCTTCAATCACCACTTACATATAAAAACAAAGCATTGATAACGTAAATAAAGGTGCCTTACCACGAAAATTGCCGTGACACACAGCAACATGTACTTGATGCACTTCATTCCTACTTCTAGATTCTTTTCCGCCATTGTCTTTGCCACCTAGTGGTTGACACAGCTCGCGACAGTATACTGGCGAAGTATATCCAGGTTAGCCGTTATCAGTAGATAAGGAATATCAATACACGTCGAAAGCGGAGCTCGCGGCGTTCGCTTGTGTACTGACTGTTTCAATGCCATGAAAACATTTTTCTTCAGCCAATTATTACAGTGTAGATGTATTGAGAAGGACTGGAATTCATCGACCGCTTTTGTTGACTTGACAACTTAAGCGTTATGGCTTCTTTAACTGTGCTTATCCACACAACATAATCGACGCTCCATTTCCCTCTTACGACATTTTGTTTCAAATTCGAATTTGACTGCAAATTTCACTTTAGCGCTGAATCAGATACCGAATCGATCTATTATTTGTTTGATATGGTAATAAATTGGGTTAGCTAAACTGATCGTCACTTGGTTTGCCATAGGCCATAATCAAAACCTTCGTGCAAGTGCCTGAAGTCACGAAATTAATATAAGTATACAATACTTGCAGTTTTACACAACATTTTGATCCACCCTCATTGATTCTACATACAGGAATAAATCGCAGGAAGTTCTATTGGATTCTTTTTTCTTTGGAGAGTCGTGTTTGATATGATCCTACTGACTGAGAACTCGACTCTATTATGCAATTAGCCGTCATACGGACGCTAATCGCCGCGGCAAATACGCTACGTCATCTGCTTACTGGCAGGTAAATACATGTATACGTCGTGTATGATTGTGTTTCGGGTCTTGAGTCGAAGATTAATATTTAAAATTTAATCTATGGTCGAAGTATTCATAGACTTGACGAAAACTTCATGAAAACGAATACTTACGAGTCTTACAATGACGTAGTTTACTACTATTCATGCGGATACTTTTCGGTCCCGGATAATAGAATACACCGATCTAGACATTGACTAGATCAGTTTTTGTTGGAAAATTGACACGTAGTAAAATTACCGAACTTAAATCAGGGGATTCAGGGGGCTAAATGACAGACAACTGATAGATTGACATATTGTTCTTTGGCTTTCTTCTACCTCTTACAACTATCTATAATATGTTTCGGAACACTTTACGTACTGATATTACTTAGTTTCGCAATGACTGCCGACTTTTACAGTTTTAAAATCTTTATTAGAGGTACGAACAAACTAACTTCTGACGCACGAAACCGACGCCGAAAGTTTACCTTCAGGCTCAGGCAAAAATGTCCTCTTAATGTTGCTTACGAGTGGTTACTACGTAAGAGACATGCGTGTATAACATCCATTTAACTTTTCGTTTCAGCTAACGCCATTAATACACCAACGCATTCGTGAATACATACATAATAATGTCTCGCTCCTTATTTCGCTGCATTGCTGCCATTCGTATACTAACCGCGTAAAAGAGAAAAAATTAACCACAGCGATATTCAAATGGTCCAAATGCAACCTATGCTGAGACAGATTGACTGTGAAGCCCAGTGTCAAAATTTATTTATATACCTGCATAATGATCAGGGAACATTGATGGCTTTCTAATCTATGTTGGACAGAAAATATCATTCATACATGACTTAGAACAATATACACAACATTTTATTTTATTCAGCAGACATCACAACTGTAGAACTTAAACTATGCACAACAATAACAAAGATAAATTAGTAACTAAATGCTCTTCTGTCTCACTCTTCTCTTCAGGGATACGCGCCGTGTTCTTCTCTTGACATCTTCGCTAACCACACGGCCCCCACCACGGCTAAGGCCTGGAAATCATAAATTAAAATTTTTTAGTCATACACAGGTTTAAATACATTACACAGTACAATACACAGACCTTTTACATAAATATAAGTATCGTTGCTCAAGTTCTAAAGGCGTAAAAGCAATATTTCGAGTGCAGCGCCACAGTGGCATCTCCAACGTGTTCAGGCGTAAGTTGATCAGCCCACTGATGTAAAGTGTTCAACTAAAAATAATGCACCCACGCACCGAATGCGGATGAGGCAAAACTTTGGAATGCAGTGCTGGTGGGGGTTTCCAAGGTACAAGTACAGTCAGGTAATGAGACCACTTATGCTGCTTTAACTCACTCATAGAAGAACTACGAATATGCCAACGACGCGTATCGCGGCAGCATGGGATTGCTCCCACGTTATGAATGCTGGTGAGAAATTTTTGCTAAAGTCCAAGAAACACTCCAGCCAGCAACTCAAGAAACATAAAAGAACACGCCAGCCGCACCACTGCATTTTGTGGGGGGTTTTCCAAGGTACAGGTTAGTCAGATGAGAGCTGCCTTTAGAATGCAACCTCGGTAGTGGCATCTTCAAAACACATGGTCAGTCAGATTACCCGACCACTGACAGTGTTATCTTACCTGTAGAAGAACCAAGAATATGGGACGCCGCATGGATTGTAACGCCCTGAAGGCGGGAGTGCAACCATTGAAATGCAGTAATGAACACTGGCTAGGTCCTCACCTAGGTACAATATGTCCAGTCAGATGTATATCCGACCACTGACAGTGATAACTTATTTGTAAAATCAAATAAAATACTCAAGCGACGCTTATCGCTGCTGCATGAGATTGCACCCACGTCCGGACAAAATGCAGCATCCTTCAAAATTCAGCGCTAGTGGGAGTTTCCAAGGTACATGATCGGTTTGATCACATGATCCCAAAATGTTGTGTAAACTTACTTGTAAAAGAACTAAGAATATGCCAGCGACTCCTATCGCCGCCGCATGGGACTGCACCCACGCACCGAATGCTGGTGAACAGCCTTCCGAATGCAGCGCCGGCGGGGGCGTCTCCAAAGTGCAGTTGAAGGTCTGGATGGTCCCGAAGGGGAAGTTACAGCAGCTCAGCGGCAGACCCTTGCTTTCCTGCGTTTGAAGGGGAATCAGCCAGTCGCTGGCGTTGTTTACTCCGCAACATTCGAACTGGAAAAGCATAGGTAGAGGTGTTAATTTTGAGTGGAAATTATCAATTGCATTTAAAACAGAGTCAACTTCGGATTCTGGATGGAAGTTCTCTGAGTTTGCGAACTGCAAGATAGAAAAGCTCATTCAGCAAGTATATGCTTATAGAATTTAATACAAGTGTATGGTGAAATGTTGAAATAACGCTTTTCGATTATTTTTAACCAAGTTCAAGGACAAGGTTGTGTTTTTCTATGTTTGTTTGCCTGTTGAATATAATCTCAGAATGTTTTGTGGACAATTTTACCTGCTGCTTACACAGCAAGTAAGCAATCAGTAAGAGAAAAGGAAGAGGTGCTATGTTTTTTCTTGAATTTAATTCTCATGATTTCCTTTAGTTCAACTACCTCACGATTACTATATTTTATATGAAACTTACGATTGGATCTATCGTGCGTGTACTAAGCACTAATGAAGTTCTACCAAAGTCAATGCGATGTCCCTCAATTTGAGGTGACGTTTTCCTTTTTCATTTTTAGGGTTCCGTAGCCGAATGGCAAAAAACGGAACCCTTATAGTTTCGTCAAGTCTGTTTGTCTTTCTGTCTGTCAGTATAACACAGCCACTTTATTCGCAAATTATTAGTATTACTCAGTTGAAGCTTAGTAGGTAGATTTATCCTGTTAACCGCTTTACGATTCTCATACCAAAAATAAAAAATAATGATATTTAAGAGGGGGGAGGGAAGGGCTCCCATGAAACTAAAACCTAAAAATTTTATAAGTCAAACCTTGTGTGTCTATAGATAGGTCTTTCAAAATGACATTGAGGTTCCTTAAACCATTTTCTCTAAAAGTCTAACGTTTGATAGATGAACGCTTCCAAAGCAGTTCTCCCCATCTAACTTTTAAATTAAGCTAATGAAAATTTTGAAAAAATAAAAATGATTACATCTTGTCAAAGAATTTCAACGAAAATTAGATTGAACGAGATCAAACTAGAATTTTTTAGAGATAGAGCACATTTTCAATAACCTCAAACATGACTTTGTTCTTCATACAAAGACTATGGATAAAAAAGTTATATTTGCTTTCAACAAAATATTGTGGTTAAAGTTGGCACGGAACCCTTAATGTGCGATTCCGACTCGCACTTAGCCGGTTTTCTATATTATGTTGAGCTGCCTCCACCAATTTTAGCAAGACTTATATGCCCTCTTATAGCATCTTTTATATTTTGCTTATGCTCATTGAGATAAGTACTCATGCTAGTCAAATAACTACCTACGTAAAAGAACTAAGATAACGGATATAATTAAACCCTGAGAATCAATAAACTCAAGTGGTTATTGGCAGGGCACATAGCGCGAAGAACGTATGGCCGTTGGGGCTGAAAAGTACTAGATTGGAGACCCTTCGACTACCTTGTAAATATCTGTGGGGGAGGCCTATATTCAGCAGTAGACGTCCATTGACTGATAATGATGATGAATAAAATAAATAAGAATACTCACGTCTTCTTGTACCTCGTCCCACAGTTTGGTGACGACGAAATTGTTATTACCGTAGAGTTGCATGGTGTCATACAGCTGTTGCTGCACAAGGGCGAAAGTATTGCCCTTCAATGCGTAGCCAGCAATGCATGCTGACAGTTGGAATATGAACATCGCAATCATTGCACCGGCGAACTGAAAAATTCATGTTAACATTTGAATACATTAAACTAGAAAGTTTGTATATCAATTAATTTTAGTCTGTGGTATACACAACTGCGCATATTGACAGTTCTTACATCAATACTCGGTTTGGGAATTTAGATTCTGTTCAGTTAATCATTTTGGACTTAGTACCCTAAGATTAAATAAAATAGTTTCGTTTTTGAATAGATACTCGTAGATTTTAAGTTTTTTTGTGCATGTTTTATTTTTTTCTTGTTTAATATTAATAAAATTACAACATCTCAAATGATGATTTACATTGATTATAAAAACAATAAGCTTTTTATATCTACTATTTGCTATATTGTTTCACTCAACTACAATAGCCTAACATAATAGTCCCCCCTAGCCGATTTCGACTACGGTGGCCAGTCACGACGACTAGCCGACTGCGCGGGACATATTATAGTGCACAAGTGTGTGCGCAAACACAGGTGCACTCTCTATTCCTTTCACTCTCATAGCCCGATGGGATAGCAATCTGACACGACCGGAGAGAAATCAGGCGCAGAACCAGCGGCTTAACGTGCTTTTCCGAGGCACGGGGGTGAAAACACCGCCAACTTCCAAACTCCGGGCTACCCTAAGAATTTCTGAACAGAAAAACCCAGGTATATATTTTTGGCCCGACCCGGGGATCGAACCCGGGACCTCTGGCGCAGCCGTCGCTTTAAAGTGCGACCCTCCTACCGCTGCGCCACCGAGGCAGTTAGTTTAACATAGGTACCTAACGATCCGAAACAAAGAGTTAATTGTGCGACCAAATTTTACATTTATTTCAATAATACAAACGTTTTAGTTCACTATGAAAAGAGTTTATACCAACACCCGTTTTATACTAATAACAAGAGGAAAAATGTTCCTGTCCCTGCACCACATGTTCACCAAATTACCCAAATTACACATGTAATTTGAGTATTTGACGGTACAAAAATAAAAAGGTAGGTATGTTATTTAAGCTGCCTACGCTACCTAAGTTGTACTTAATTTGTTTTCAACGAGATTAAGTAATGTCTGAGCGGCTGGAATTTGACAAAATTTAGAAAAGCCGGACTTAAGCTCTTGCTTTCAGGAGTTGGACCTTACTTCGTCATTATTTTATTTTTGATGCTCACATATCGTCTTGTTTAGGTACGTTCTCCTCTACACTTATCTTCGGTTTTTACAGTAAGTGCATAATTTACTTTAATTAATTTGGTCCTTGTAATACTTCTCCCCATACTAAGTAGTTAGTTATCTCTCCGTGTTGTATTTAATTTACAACTTTTTATTAAAAAGCCGTGAGCTCTAAACGTTTGTCTAAATATTTTTATCTGTGGTTCCTACAAAGTAGATCCTATACAAGTGTCTTAGAATTTGTTTTTCATGACTGCTATTCTTAAAATATGGTAATGAACATCATCAACCAAGTTCATTTTTAACGTTTTAAACAGATAGTTTACGATCCTGTAAAGGTCAACTGTTTACAGTAGAATTTTACTGTTTCGTCACCGTCTTATTTGACTTGGTATGCGTGTGAGTGAACCAAATCTTGCAATTAATGATGTCCTAGTTTTTGTAACCTGCTAAAATTATGCATAAGTATAACCAGTAGGTACAGGATTCGCCAAACTTGTTTGCCACGAACAAACTGGCTTGTTTACATAATCTGACGAATCGATAATACATTTTCCTTTCTTTGGCATCATACATCTTACCAAAATACACAAAATTAATTTGTAAGATCAATCATTGTCTATGAATATACCTGTATATACCTAATATACCTGAATATACTTATTACCATTTTCACCTGATATGCTTCACAGAGATATCACACATACCTTTCGCTTAACAAAAGATAGATACTCTAATTGCTACTATGCTTTATCATTTGATAACTGAACAAATACATAGGTACTCACAATTATTTAAAATAGATAACTGACATTTCATCAACGACATAAATAGGACGAACGGTGGCTGGGGACCAAAATTAAACTGAATCGTCCTCATTCCAAGCCTGGAAACTATTTTCATAATGCGACTCACCACCATGATCATCAGGTAGTTCTCCTTGAAGGCTCCGTAGAAGCCGAAGAATGCGATGATGAAGATGATGACCCCCGTCGCGATGCAGAAAGCCGGTAGAGAGAAGAACCTCTCCGATAAGAATTCGTGGTATCCATTGTACGCGTTCTGAACCGAACTGCCCACGGACAGTATAATTATGCCTGTTATCTGAAAACACCACACGAGCACATGACTTAACCCGCCATTACGATTTGAACACAACACTCTTGTCTCGCCGACTTACCAGAAATAGAAAGTTCACTGTCACTAGCGTGTATTTCACAGTCGTAAATATTTTTGATAGCATTTTTATTTTATTGTTTTACCGTGCGGTGCGGAGTGGTGCGTTCGCGCTCAAATGTAGCCTACGTATAGTTTGGCTGTAGATATTTTTATCGCACACTAATCTTGATAAGGAAAACAAGCGGATTTATCTCTCGAGGCTCCTGTCGTGTGATTCGAGTGCTCGTCATTTTTCACCTCCAAATCGATAGTCACATTTTCTATCCAGTGAATTTTTATGTTCTCCAATTCATACATACTTAATATTTATTCTGATCGCGGTGCGCAGGTGGCGTTATCAGTGTATCTATTGGTTCTTATCAGCGACACAGCCATTGTGTTTTATATTTATTAGAAATCATAAATATATTTAATATGGTCTGAAAATATTAAATCTGCGCTTCATTTATAAAAGGTTGAAATATGTTAAATAAAACATTAGAATTACCTACATGAAGAGTTTATTTAGGAAACAATTATATTATGCGACTTATTAAAAAGCTATGAATTAGGTATATTTTAGTGCTACATTAAGGCTATGTCTGTACTTACACATCATTAACAAATCGTAAAATGCATAAAACTTTCCCCAATACATTCTTCATATCATATATTAAAGCCTAAAGCTCAGTTACACCATATTCATTAAAGAATAACAAGCAGTCTAACTTCATACAAAAAGTGATATATAAACGAGCCTAATCACTAAATAAAAGATATAAAAATAAAGTAAATATAGCGAATAAGTTATCTTTATTTATATTTATGATTCAAGCTCGACCTCTTCATACTTTGCCCGGTACGCCAGCCAGCCAGACGCAACAACTACCAGCACCTGTAAAGATGATATAAGACATTAATGATAATATTGATACAGTTTTATACACCATACATACGAGTACAATACAATTACACTATATTTAAGTCTACATCCAGGTTCAAAACCGCATAAATAGCGTACTTAACTACCGCAGTGTGTGTGTGTGTGTAAGGAGTCTAAAGTTAATAAATTAAACCTCTTACACACTGCCTGTCCCTTATACACTTAGCATAGATGCAGTCGCGTTGCAATCGCTAACTGTCAACCTTTACACACTGCGCTTTTCATATATTTTAGTACAAGTTACACCTAGTTGACCCCTTACACACTGCGACGTTTAGCATCGCTGCAGTCGCAAACTGTCAACTTTTGCACACTGCGCTAGTTTTAGCATAAATGCAGTCGCGATGCAGACGCTAGATATTGACAAATTATGAAAGTACTGTATTTTGGCGACAGCATCGATGGTAAATTCAATATGTTCATTGCGTAAGTCGCGATGCTGAAGAGCTTTTCTGCATCGATGCTAAAAGTCGCAGTGGGTAAGCGGTCAACTAGGTGTAACTTGTGCTAAAATATATGAAATTTATGCATTACTACATGTAGGACATTGAAGAAAATTTAAATTTAAGTTAGTCATCTACTTTGTTATGGTTAAACTCATACTTTTCGTTTTTTGATGTCAATATTTATACAAGTGTCTTCAAAGAAGTTCCAACCTTTTACTCGAAATTGGAGATGAAATTATTTCAGTAAGTCCATAGTAAGATTAGATGTAACAGGTCGGAAAAACCGTGGGGGAGGCCTATGTGTAGCTGTGGACCTTAGGCTGTTAATAATGAGGATGTTGATGAGTCAAGTAACAAGTTCTGCAAATATTTCACGCAAGCGAGAGCAAAGTTATTGTGTTCTTAGCTTATTGCGACTTTTTGTATGTGAAAGACTATCTTGAGCTCTGACTCTCATTCAACGATGTTGTGTGAGCAAACATACTACACTAAGGAAATTCTGCGGAAGATTGTTAGTGAATAGGGTCGTAAGAGAGCTTAACCCAGACCTAAAGCTAGAAGCCAACCTCATCTTTACGCGGTCCGTCCTGTTTCAACAGACGAGGGACCGATGGCAGGATAACCATCTTACAAAGGCGCAGTTAAATGTTGAGCTGTGACGGGCAGCAGCGTCACAGCTACAAGAAGCTGCGCCTCTGCGCTCGCCAACCCGACTGCCAAGCGTGGCCAGTATTGGCAAATACCCCTCAAAAATGGTATGACACAACAAATCCAGGCCGTCTTCTGCAGCCCTGCTATTCCTGACTCCGGTAGCGGTCACGGTAAAAGCAGGGCAGGGGGTGCTAAGAATCCCCGGAGGCGATCGCGCTACTACCCCCAACGACAACTGGCCCTGGTAACCTCAGTGAGCACGCATTATGCTCACTGAGGACATATGATAAGTTGGTTACACTGGGACATAGTGGGTTTATCAGAAGTCCGCAGAGAGGGCGAGGACACGATAACTCTTCCAGCAACTTGCTCTTCTTCCGGGAGGGTGACCAAAAGTCCCAAGGTGGTGTTGGGTTCCTTGTTCGCAGGTCCCTCGTAAACAACATCGTAACCATCGAAAGTGTGTCGGGCAGGGTGATATACCTTATACTCAGAATAACCGAGAGATATTCGCTGAAGGTCATAGGTACATCCACCGACATCGAAACACCCGGATAAAGAGGTGGAGTAAATATATAAAGATGTAGAGCCATACACACTTCCAAAACCTACCTAGAATAAACAGGCTAGCCGACTTTCTGGAGAAGGACAGACTTGTTTCGATTAACTCTTTCTTCCAGATGCTGCCTCAAAGGAAATGTACCGGGTTAAGCCGGATGTAGTACCGTGTAGGTACTACGAGAAATAAGATAAGAATTCATCAAGACCATAAAAAGACGGTTATTCAATTTTGTCTCTGTGATCAACAGGGTACGGACCGGCAGCGATCATCGAATGGTTTGAGGCACATTAAATATAAATGTCCAATTGAAAAGGTCCCGCTTGATGAAGTCCACGCTCCGACCTAATCGTGCCCATATCCAATATCCCCAGAGCTTTCAACTGGAGTTGTCAAACCGCTCTAATTGCCTAAAGAATTACGTATCAGTGGAAGAAATAATCAACTTTAGACCTGGCCGTAAAAATAGACCTCAAAAACTCTCGGTCCACACTTTCGACCTTATGGCAGAATTTCTATCTATGGCACTGCAGACCTTCGTTAATGCTGAAACCTACAGGCAGCTCAAAAGACGAATATGGAAATCCCTGTGACATGACATTCGTTCCTTTAAGGAACTCGATCAGTGTTGAATAAACGAAACGAGGCTCCAAAGTGTTTGCAAGGGACATGTCTATTGGGCAAAGCTTGTTGACGAAGCTTAAGATCCGTCCTCCGGGACGGCAGTGTAGTCTGCACGAGAGCAGAGGTTTTAAAGGAAGATCGAGAAGTTCTATGGGCAGCTGTACACCTCAGTTGCCAAGACCGTTGATAGCTCGGTCAGTCAGACCCAAGAGCTATCCTGACTAGAGATGTAAGCCCGGTATTATACCAAACGTTCTCAAAGGTAAAATACCAAAAATACCGTATAATACTATTTCATATGGTATTTTTGGTATTTTATGTTTTGCATTGTATGTGTTTAAAAAAGTGGATTTTTTTTTAAAGTCATCCCTGATGGGGAAAAATATGGATTGAAAGAACGTGGGCAATTCGTTACTCATGAAGATAGACACTTTAAATTATGTGTATATTATGCTTTTTGTTCAAAAAAATACTAAGACGTGGAACAGATAATAGATGTATGGAGTAAAAACGATATGGGTATCGGTAATCAGGTTTACAGGGTTACTGATTCCGAAAATGGCACGCATTTATAAATCCAAGATGGCAGACATTAAATTTTCAGAAAATCGATATTGGTTTCATGTTTTAGGTTCCTTGGAAAAGTGATTACAAATTCGATTCTTATTTTACAAAGAATACTAATACGTATCCAAAAAAAAACTGCTCATTAGTCCCACACTAGTCGGCGTTAGCGACAGTAAAGGTTGCTAAAAAAATAGTCTGTAAGGTGATTTAATAGGGGAGCAAAGCTAGTAATTAATAAATGAAAATTGTTATGCAGATATTATGATTTATTAAGCTAATTTCAACATAATCGCAAATATAATCATATAGGTATAATATAGTGCTGAATTGTTTAGTGTTCATGAAGAGGATCTTTTTCTTCCACTTCCATGTCTAAAATGTGCATAAGTGCAGTGATAAATACCTATATGTACACACACAAGCGTGCGAACGTAAGATTTGTCAGCAAACAAATCCGACGTTGCCACTTCGTGCAACATGTGATGGTGTGAGCAATATTTTGAATGCATGAATTCAGTCGAAAAAATACTTAGAAAGCATTTTTTTCAATGTTTATGTTCATAATATGTATAAATACTTCAGAATATATAAATTCATTCTCCAGTGATACGTAAAAAACTTAGCCATTTGCTTTGTGATAAGAAATAATAAAATACGAATAATACGAAAAATACTGTATTCTATTGTAAAATACCGGTATGATTCAGTACCATTTGGTATAATACGGTATTTTTACATCTCTCCTGACCCGACACTATACCGAAGACATACCGGACATCAGCCTCTACGAATTAGGATGGCCCTGAAACAGCTTAAAAAACGAAGGCACCTGGCGAGGACTGGATCGCAACAGAGCTTCCGGAAGCGGATGGAACACAGTTACTAAAAGTCCTTCAGATACTCTTTAATTCCGTGCTGTTAGAATGCATCACGCCTGAGGCATGGAACAGGAGTGTGGTGAGTTGTTCTTCAAAAAAGGAGACGAAACCTTATTGAAGAACTATAGACCGTCGCCCGTTTCGTAGTACGAGCGGGGGACGGGGGAGCTCATGTTCTTACTGGACATGACTTTGCTTTGCTTACACCTCTAAGTATGGTAATAGTATTTTGTTTCGGTGAATTCATACCCACTACTATTTTGTTATTATGAAGAAGTAAGCATAAACACTACAATCATTTTGCAATTTTTTGGATCACAAAAAACGTATTCATTTGTGTACTATAACCGTTTTAATTAGCTTAAAATAATTATGTAATTAAACTTTAAAAGGTGCCTGTTACTAGCCTCAAAAAAAAGTTTAAAGATGTGTTATTGTATGACCGTACAAATAAGTTATGCAATGTTATAACTTTTATTGATAATAAAGAATTTTGAAATGAAATGAAAACTGCTGAGCCACGTCTACATGAGCCATGTTTTCAAGGGTCATCACGAATCGTCTCGCACCGTCGCACGTAGGTTTGACGACTTCCAGCCTCCCGAACAAGCCGGATTCCGAAAAGGCAACAGTGCCATAGACCAGATTATACAGAAGTCCGTGGAGTATTATATGGCTCTATGTTTAGCGTTTGTGGACTATGAGAAGGCCTTTGATTCGATCGAAACTTGGGCGGTGCTTCGGTCTCTTCAGCGGTGTAACATAGACTATCTAGGTATATAGAGGTATTAAAGTGTCTGTATAACAACGCCACCATGTCGTCGGTCCGAGTACCGGAACAGTAATCGAGGGCGATTCCATTGCAAAGAGGTGTAAGACAGTGAGACGTTAAATCTCCCAAACTATTTACAGCGGCATTTGAAGACGCCTTCAATGGCGAATACATAACACACCTCCGGTTTGCCGATGATATAGTCGATGTGGCAAAGATGCAGGATTATCTTAGCACTATACTCGAAGACTTTGACCGAGTCCAACAAATGGGTCTTAAAATGAACATGGAAAAGACTTTTCGCCTTTTTGACGACCTTGTTAAGATCGCAGGATCACACTGGATGCAGACCGCTTGTGATCGATCGCTGTGGAAAACCGTTGGGGAGGCCTTTAGATAGATGGATAGATAACTCTTTATTGCACATAACATAAATTGATTTACAAATTCGTTTAAAGGAAATATACAATTAAGGCGGCCTTGTCGTTATAAGCAATCTCTTCCAGACAACCTTTGGGTGAAGAAATTATGAGTTTTATAGGAAGGGGTGCTTTGTGCCTTTGTTTAGCAGTGTCACTTTCTTTGGCTGATAATGATGATGATGATGTGATATCAATACAAAACAAAATCAAAAAACAAACCAGGAATTCTTTGCGTAAGGCCATTTTGCTTAATATCTGTACCCCAATCACGAACTTCAGACGTATTCGTCACGTTATCGTAGCGAGTTTACGCAGTACAACGTTAGTCGGCATCACGAAGCACACTCGTGTCGTGTAGTAAGCTCGATAGCATTGACGAAGATGACGTCATACTAACGTAAATATGGCCGTTGAATGACACGTCCAGAAACAAGTTAAGCGATCTTTTTTATGAATATTATCGAAATGTATCATGATATTCCAGTAAAATCTAAGAAAAATCAATAACAAAACAAAATTACGATCAATATGTTTGGCAGGGTTAGCAAATGTAAAAAAATTGTTCTATTAAAATATGAAGATATATGTTTTTCTGTAATCTTAAGAATTTTGAACTGTTTAGTAGACTGTCAATTGACAGACTGACATTATGCCATCAAATTGTGACAAATTCAAAAGTTTTACAAAAGATTTAGTAAAAAATTATGAAACAATATTAAAATAACGAGGACAAGTCGTTTGCAGTACAACGTAACAATATTTGACCTTTTGAAAAAGTAAGTATGTAGAAGTAAAACAAGGATAAGTGATTAAAGTGCTTTTATTCATTGGCTATTATAGCGAGATAAACTCTAACTAGATCTTATTTCTCAAGAAATTGTGATTTATCCAAGCCCTCAGCTCTCCAAGAGGACGCTGTTTCTAACAAATGGAAAGAAAAGCATTACGTCAATATAAAATAAATATATATTATTTTTCAGAATGAAGACAGACCAAAGTACAATGTGTAGAAATACGCCTATATATGCCAGCTAGAAGAAATAAAGTGAGTCTAGCAGTTCCGGCGGTCTTCGTTACTCCCATATACATATTTAGAGCAAAGATGAACCCAACAAGATCAAAATCGATACACCTGTTACAAGTGCCCTGTTCCTGATTTCTTTTTAAGTTAAAAATAAGGTGTATAAGATAAAAAATATTGTAATGAATTTCAAATTTCTAATGTAATGTCATAATTTTAGAATTATAAATATGACCACTAACGTTTTCTTTATTCCACACGTTTCTTTATTTCTCGCCAAAAGCCAAAGCTCTGTCTGTTTTTATATGACACACACCCGTTGAAGACTTTCGTCTTCAAACACTGAGGTTAACGAGACATGGCGACGCTCGTGTGCTATTTCCCGACCTCTGCCTAGCCGGCCGCGTTGGATTCGTTGATAGACCTCTTTCTTAGAACCACTTGTTGTGAGGCTCGGTTAAGGCTTTCGACTGTAGTTCCAAAATCTCATTTTTGCCTGCACAAATAGTATATTATCAATAAACCGGAGGTGAGAGATGTATTTGCTATTGAAGTTGATGCCGAATCTTTCTCATTCCAAGAGCTTGAATCAGTCTTCAAATGCAGCTGTGTGATAATTTTAGAAAAAAAAAACTATTTTGGCGGTCTTATCCGTAAAAGTTACCTAGTTTCTCATCGCTCATTTTTGACATTTAGAATCTGAAGTAATCTTGTTGCAACTCACGATACTATACGTCAAAGAAAGGTTTGTGATCGCAAATCCAGTTTAACACTATAGAAAATGTTAACGCACAATAAATGTCAGGTATTTGAGCTGACAAATTTAGTTTGTTTTACGTCCGATAGAGGCGCTTTCAGATTCTCATACAAATGATTACGTTACTATACGAATACTTTGACGCAAATTATTCGTGATAGGGGTACTGATAACGTAGGTATGCTAGGAATTGTTCCGTAACCAAGTGTAGTAACAAGTGTTTTAGAAACTAAGGGCATACATGTATCCCCTCTGTGTTACAAACCAGGAGCCCCATTGTGGAATCACTTGCGTGAATATAGCTTGTGATTGTCGATGATTATTAATGTTTGATTTTCGAATGGAAATTAGTTGAAATCCACACGGCAGTGATTTCAAAGAAGTGAACTCAATTTTGATACTACTTGTACATTTGGTGTTATTTTCGTTTCCTATTTATTGATTTTCAAACGGAAATCACTCGTAGATAATAATATTAACACGAGTGACTCAAAAATTTTGAGTACTAACGTCTATATTTCGCGTGAGTCTCATTGATATTTAAACCGTTTTCGATCTAAAATCACACGCCATAAAAATATGGCATATCCTCGTAACGCCCAGATACCTACTAAAAGGTATGTAGCTCAAAAGTGGTACGGGCCCAAGACGTTGTCATAATTCATGATATAAACGCCCACACTACCTTTTAAAAGGTATCTGATTTGAACGCACCATAACATTTAAAATTACGCGGCAAATCTGTTAACGTTTTTAATTCGGATACTGGAAAGTCTGATTTTGTATATGGTTATGCAAAAGTGCCGACAGAAAAATAAAATATCTGTAATTTCCGGTGAAATGTCCGTCAAGACGGACAGACGTAGATGACGTGGTAAGTAAATCCATGATTATTGATGTAATCTTAGGTTTTTTCGCTGAAAGTATGTTACTCTGCTTGTTGAAAAATATGTAAATATTACAACTTCATAAAGATTTACGCGAAAATAAAGCACTAACATGTAAAATAACTTCCGTTTAATCCGGTCACCTTTTAAAAGGTAAAAGAGTATTTACATATTCATAGATTTTAAAAGGTATAAGGGAATATACTACTAATCTATTAAATTTGTTTTTGCATTGTATGACTTTGACCGTTTACTCCTTCATTATGTAGTTCATTATTTAGTCTGGTACATAATATTTATCAGTAATCTATCCTTTTAAGGTAACCTAATGCGAGATCAGCAAATCGAAGAAGCTTAAGAAGTATTAAGTCAATCAGATATAGAAGAGGATGATCCATTTGGAGATGATGATGTTGCCGATTTAAGATGTTTATAAAGCCTTATTCCTACAATAAACGACTTGATAACTCTGGTACATTCAGTTTTTCATTAATATCTGCTCGTATTATAAAAATATTTAATTTATCTATAAGAATATCTCCATTTGCTATAGTGTTGATTTTAAAAGGCATATGGGTTGATATAGTGATTTTAGGTCCCGATTTAGAAACTTGTCAATTTATGCTTTTGTTCTTTGTTGGACATGGATTTCTTCCGATGGAACTCTTAAAACATGGTGATAAACGAGCCACAAAAAATAAATAGTACAGGAAATAATGATCATTTTGTCCAAAAATTGATATTTTCTTGTCATAGTGCTAGAGTTAAATATGTTTTTGGCCATTTAAATTTTGGTAGTCATGTTTTATTCCAAATATCTATGTCATTGTCTTTTGTAATATAAAATAAACCCAGTATTGTCTACTGTTACTCCAAAACTTTAAAAATATGAATTTTGCAAAAAGCGGGTTTTGTATATATTGAAGCCCATATGCCTAAATAAAGGATAACGAATTTGGGGTTATTTAGGGTCACAAACCCTTCCACTGACATACTTTTACATGCAGAAATAATCCCACGCTCATACGGAGATCATAAAACACTTTTTTTAATTTTCATCACCCCCGGGTTCGCACCATGTGAACCTTTAAAAAGGCATCTGGGCTGTAAGCTTATGTTTTGTAAAAATGGCCTGGGCGTTACGAGGATATAGCATTGGCTCAACATCTACCCACAGAGATAGGTAGTGTATATTACAAAAGCACTCTGACGCCATGAGAGCCGGGATATGAGCATTGTGGTATGTGGCTGAGCCAGTCGCCCGTTCGTTGGCGCAGCCATTAGTATACCCACGCGTTTTGGCTTGAGTCTACTTACACTACCTTTGAGAGTACTGAACATAGGCTTAATTTGGCTCATGATAGATAGAGTACTTCAAAATCCCCCTCACTTAGTGAAGAAACTTACCTGTAACAGTAATTAATAGTCAGCGTGAGTTCTTTGGCGCACCCATTAACAGACAGACAGACTTGTGTTTATATTTTTAAAGGTGCAAGTATTGCTCCATCATCATTTCATTAACCTACAGGTATACATGTGTAATGATTTAGAATATTTTTAACACTTACAGTGTCATATAAAATAATATAACGTCACGCGTGAGGACGTATCCATACGAGACCACAAATTTCGCAATTACGAAGAGACGGTACGTTAGCTTTTGGTGAAGCGTTTGGCCCGGTTGGCCAAGAAGCTGCTGGTTGGTGGTTTCAGTTCCGCCCGCGCGCAAATTTTTGGTTTCTTATTTCATCTTTATGAATACATGTGTAATGTTAAATACGCAAAACTTTTATTTCAATTGACCTAATCCTGAAGAAAAAAAGTAATGTTTTAGTTTTACTGGCATTTCGGATCATTTCTTACTCTGTTGACCACGCTCTGTCGAGAGAGGATTCAGTAGGTATTCGCGCTGACATTATTATTATTATTATCTACGCTCGTAAAAAAACTAACCATTGCTTGTTTATGTATTTTGGCGGCTTTGCTTGCGCACGTGATGGCTTGTCTTATTAATAAATACACAGGGCAGCATTGTATTAAACTTTTTTGTTAAATGTGTCCTATATTAATAAGTAGTTCAATTGATCCTGCTCGTTATTCCAATCAACCTATTTTCAGGTTTTTGAATTTAACGTTACACGTTGTATAGTGTTACAAAAGCATCCAGTTTTAAGTGAAGACACTCAAGATACTCACTTGTATGACAGTGACAGTCAGCGCCATGTAGGCCAGAATATGCGCGTTGTGGCTGAGCCAGTCGCCCAGTTCGTTGGCGCAGCCACTGGTATACGCATTGAGGGTGGTGCACTCAAAGGGCGAGATGGTTCCGTAGTCGATGTGGCAGCAGCTCACGGGGAGACGGTTCATAGGCCAGTCGTGACGACCCGCCACGCCGCAGCATTCAAACTTTAAACATAACATATAATACTTAGACAGCATTAATGTAGAAAACCACCAATTCTACTATAATGCTATAAGTGCGAGAAAAATCAGTCCGTTTATAAAATTTTTGATATGAATTTTGTAATCGAAGTAAATAGGGTAGATATCCCGTTTAATATATTTGATAATGATCAGTTTTATCATGCCAGCTTAAACAGGCTATGACAGGTTGGGTGTCAAGTCATCGTTAATGATAAGGTATTAGTCATTGCATTTACTCAATTGAGAACAATAATTCATTATCTTATTTTGAAAACGATGACTAATTTACGGATAGATAAACGTAGGACCTGTCTTAAGATGGTGGTTCGCTCCGCGACAGAGGCAAGCGACCGCAAATGTCGACTACGACCAAGGACCATGACAAGTGTCTCAGTCTCTCATGTGCCTACTGTATAGCACATTTTCAACAACCGCAAATATAACTTTGTCCTTCATACAAGTACTTTGAAAAGCAAAGTCATTATTAATGTCAACAAAAAGTTGAGGTATTTTGGCCTATAGTATAGTATATAGAACCCTAATTTAGTTCAAGTTGGCGCGGTGCGCGAGTCCGACTCGCACTTCAGACCGGTTTTTAATAAAGTCCGCCAATAGATTTTTTTACGCATGATGTATAAAAAAAATAAAGAAATACTCACTCCTATCTGCAAATTATCCCACAAAATGGCTACCTCCCGCCGAACTTCGTACTGTTGTCTGGAAGCGGTCATTGTCGACCTAATCTCTGACGAAGCATCGTTCCTTAGTCCGAAGCTGGTTATTACTATGGATAGTTCAAAAACCAGTACAACCATCGTTAAAACCAGATACTAAAACAAATAAATACATAATTTTAAAAAAAAGTATGTCACCAGCGCCGAATTATATTTTAGAGCAATGTGCTTCCGCGTGATAGCTAGTTGATAGCCAGTTGAAAATGAAAAGGCACTTTTCATAGGCACTTTTCATTTTCAACTGTCGTAATTTCGTAATTTGTTAGAGAATATAACTTTAGGGATCCGGTCATAATTATGATTGTTGTTACTTACAGCGGCAATAAAATAAAATTCTTCTGAATACGCGCCATAAAAACCTATTATAGAAACTAGGAATATAATGACTCCGGTGGCGATCACGAAGCGGGGTATCGTGAAGAACCGTTGTGTGATGAACTCGTCATATTCTTGATACACCACCAGCACTGCCACTCCTACTGCCAGAAGTATCAAACCAGTAATCTACAACAACCCAATAAACAAAATCAGTATCAGTCGATCATACATACAGGGTGTCGCCGTTTTGCACAGATTTCAGTAGAATTTGTGGCATAGTCATTCTAAAAAACTCTCAAACAATCACTGTTACCAAAACACTTGAACAGGTTTATCAGTCGAGCTAAAATTCTATATTTATGCATATCACTTGTTCATTGACGCTCACTTCATAAAACGAAGATCCTCTCTCTTACCAGAAATATTCCATTTACGGTCGCTAAACAATATCTCACTGATTTTAAAAACTTTGGAACTCTAAGTTTAAACATTTTGGTAAAAGTACTCCTTTCGTGGATACCTATAAGCAAACTAAAAATTGAGATGACTTATCTTTGCGGCTGGAGCCGTATCTTCGTTCGATATCTTGACATATCGATCTAATCGGTTTCATGGCAAACGCTAGTAGATCTTTTGGAGAAAAATAACTAAATATTTTCGTATCTCCCTATCTATAAGAAGTCTTCCTAGTACAAGAATGTCCCTACGTTGTACCCCAGATAATATAATACAAGTTGTACATATTAAGTTGATAGTATTTTAGAGATTAGACAAATGCGTGTTTTAATCTTTCTTTTGAAGTAGGTTAGAAGCGTATTCAGAAAAAGCTGCATACCCAGCAGCAAAGAATTTAGAATATGAAATTTTCATTGTGTCAAATAAGTTAATTATGTTAGTATGCGTACCTGTGAGTCTCTAAACTACCATTCCCATTTTAAGGCGCAGGGGCTTGCAACACTGAGCCCTGTCATTTAGGCAAGTTTTATTTTTTTCCTTGTCTGGCAACTCAGTTATTTTCCGCGAGTCGACTTGAACTGTACGTCTGTATTACAAAAACCGGAATTTTAGAGATAATAATTAGCGGTAAGTTTATTTTCAACTACCGCTATGCAATCTTATTAATTCTTACAATATTGTAATGCGTTAAAAAAAATAAAGTGGGTAATAATAACTGTTTTTCGTGTCCCTTTCGAAACAAATGCGTTGTATTTTTTGCTGTCATCATTTAGGCGCAAATCGATGTCCACAACAAACAAAAGAGCGTTGCGTTGGCAAGTAGTCGCACATCTACCTGCTGTTTTAAAACTGTGAATTTGTTTTAGGTCCTAGGATTTTTTAAAGGAAAATTAACTTGGAAACCATGGCTCTCGGTGGCGGAATGTCGTGCGTGAAGTACCTGCTGTTTTGCTTCAACCTTCTGTTTGCGGTAAGTGTTCTAGAATGTAATTAATGCAAGTAGGTAGTTAGGTGTTTGTTATTCATATTTATTATTATAATTGTGCCATTAACTTTGGCATCTTGACAAGAAAATAAAATTCAGGTTGGTATTATTACTTTTTCTTTGTTTACAATTAACATTTCTGGGCGGAATTTCAGTATAATAGCTTTATTAAGACATTTGTGGGTGGATACTCGGGCAGAATATTTTTTTTGTGGGTAGATCAATATTGCACAACATTTAGACAGGCTCAGAATTTTTGTCCTTCCTTCCTTCTATGTAGTATACTTGCTTACATTTATTCCTTATACTTACATTTGCTCAAAAATATACATACTATGATGGACTATACCTTGGTATCTCAAACCCCATAAACTAATTTTTTACTACCCTCAGATGCAAGCATGTTATCGAAATAATATTCAAGTACCAGATATTTTAATAAATAAAGTAATTTTGTCATTAGAACTAAGACAGTCATGCCAGTAATAAAAATAGTTTATCAGTCCTTCGCTGACTCCGTCATTCTGTTAGTGTGCATTTTAACATTAATATATTGAACCATTTTTTTTTATATTTAATCCCTCAATGTGAACGAGACACAATAGATATTATATTGTTATGCGGTCACATGCGACCGCTCGGGTGTTGAAGCGTTAACATAAAGTAACTTTAAGAGTAATGTGCAATTAAAAGTGTTTAGTAATGTGCAATGACTGCAGCAGGCTTGTGTTTAAAGACTAAAAATAAACCACATTAGAATATTGAGCTATGTAGATCAATACAATGATTAATTTCTCCATTAGCACAAAGCTCTGTTCCTGTTATCTTTACTGACAATAACCTGGCCACTTGAAGAGCAAGTGGCCATTACTCATACTGCTTCATTAATATTTTCAATTACACCATGAGATGGGACCTACCAACCTATCTTTTGATATGTGCATATTCTTAAGTAATTTATTTCCAGTATAATTATTTAATACACAATTCATTTATTTATATGAGGTTCCTGTTTTTTTACTTTTTTACTGTAACTGGTTTAAATGTATTCTTATAGGGAATTTAAAAGTGGGTATAAATAATATTATGCTTATTAATATGTATGTACCTATACTTGTTTTGAATATAATTAATTATTCATAGTCAATATTGCACATAGCTATTACTTTTATCAGCTATGTTATTAGTTAAAGATAACAGAAACATAAGGACAAAATAAACACCTTTTGTTCAACATATATTTCAAACCAAAGTAACCATATAAAAAAATATGGTATATTATCACCTCATAATTCCTCAAGATATTACAGGCCAGATATTTGATGATGCCAAAACAAAAATTTAGTCACTTGGTCAGAAAAATATCCCCACACCAAGGATAAGATGTATTTTTTTTTCAATACCTAAAGTAGGTTATTAGAAGTAGAAAGGAACCATCTGAGGTTTTTTTATAAGTATTTAACAAGGCGCAAGAATTACTTAATTTATCTTTACGTGCATATAAATGTATCCTTCTATCTATGTAATTACCTCTTTGCCGATAGCAACAAGTGAGGAAAGGGTTGACCGGTCGGCCGGCGCCATCCAAGCCGCCTACGCCATCCTTTCTAATTATCTTAGACAAATGAAAGTAATGTGACGTCATGATGTTAGAGCTGGACTATTTACATTGTTAACAGTGAGACATGTTACGTACAACTTCGTTGTTAGGCAATATTCTCTGAACATTGAAACATATTGTTGTAAGTTTTTTTTTCCTCCGAGATACTTTTGGAACATTTTCCTTACCGACATTTGTATGTAATGGGTAACGGTTATTTCAAATTCATTTGAAAGTTGTGTTGGTAAATATTCATAAGAATGACACGGTATTACTTTTGGGAACATGAACAAGGCGAATAAACTATAAATCTTTAATGTATCGTACAGCTTTTAACCTCGGCGTAGGTATCTGATGCAATGATGTCACGTTAGGATTAAATGCATGTGGAACGACGAGTATAAAGCCATAATACAACACCTACATCCATTCAAACGGAATGTGCGTTTAATCTTGTTGGATTGTATTTTACACACGTACAAGACGTTTACGCCTTGTTATCAAAATAAAAGAAGGATTTTAAAATTACCTTAGGAAAGCAGATTAGAATTTGGAACACAGTATTTTTAGAAAATTGATAACTGGTTACAACCCAATGAGTTCATGTAGCCTAGTCTCTACTAAATTAATATTTAATTATGCATATTAACGAAAAACCACGGGATCTCAGATCTACAAGCTACTGACCTTTTCTATCCAGCCTTGCCACATAATTAAGATCAATAACAGTATCAATTAGATTCGACATTCAATCAGTAGCTATTTCAACACCTTTTACAATTATCAATTACCCTAAATAAGCTTCTAAAACTGGCGTTACACCTTCGTGTTCATAAACAGTATCGATTATTGTATTAATAACGCATACAGCGACCAAAGCATTAACCCGTCATGTCCCTTCCAGGTGACCGGTCTGATCATCCTGATCGTGGGCGCCAAGGCTATGTACAGCCTGGCACCGTACATCGATCTGACTGGCGAAAACTTCTACGTGTGCGGGCCTATGGTGATGATCATCGTTGGCGTAATTGTCTTCATCGTTGCTTTCTTCGGGTGCTGCGGAGCGGTGAAGGAGAACCATTGCATGGTGATCACGGTGAGTCCTATCGTCCTTACGTACCGTACCGTAAGAACTACAGAGTTAAATCGCAAGTATTGTTCTTATTTGCTTGCGATGCGGCGTAATGTGTAAGAGATGATACTCCTGGGTCTGGAAAAAAGTTCTTTTAAATACGTTAGAAAAATGTTTAAAATCATTAAAAATGTTGTGACCACGAATGGTTTTACGCTTAATCCCTCAAGCGTATGTGAACGAGACACAATGCAAATTCTATTGTTATGCGGTTGCCTGCAACCGCTCGGGTGTTGAAGCATTAATAACACGTATTAGTCAATGTCTCTTTTGCAAAGATGAACTTGAAAATATGAATCATACATACATGTTTGTCGACACAAGCAATTATCGCGACCGCGTTAGCGTTTCAAATTGTACCGAATATAAGCATTTATAGGGTTGACCGGAATAAACTCTTGAGTTCAGGAATAGTGAATTCTCCATCGTCGTCAAACTTAAGGACACGGGGAAGATCCTCGCTGCACTGCACTGCTGAGCAGAAAGGTGACTGACGTTATTTATAGAGTTGACCGGAATGAAATCTGAGGTTAGGAATTTTGATTTCTCCATCGTCGTCAAACTTAAGGACACGGGGAAGAACCTCGTTTTACTGCACTGCTGAGCAGAACGTTAAACTTTGTTTAATAATAAACTTGTTAAAACGCGGTGACTCCACTGCAAACATCATTGTTGTGGGTACAGTGCGGTCTGTGTCGAATGACTGACTGTCCAATGACTAAGTTATTGTTTGAAGTCCATTTCAAGAACTGGAACCTTTTATCTTACTCAGGAACTCAATTTTCGTTTGCTTAAAGTGCAACAATGTTTCCGGGCTGTTTCTTTAACTGTTGGTTTTACTTTTTAACGTGAAGTTTTGTTTACTGTCTTTATAATATGTTGGTAATTTATGATTACGCAACTTCATAGATAACCGGAATAACAAGATCAGTCTCGCCGGCTTGTTTTTGTGACTGACGGCGCGCATGATTTGTCCTCGACCTTCGGGGCCAGTTATCCATGCAAACAGATGCAGTCTGTTAGAACGATAGTCAATAAATTGAGTAGATATGGACTATAACGTTGTAAGTTCTAGTCCAAATCTATTTGCGAATGCTGTAGCATTCATTGTCCGTGCCGTCGTGGAGGCAGACAAAAACTTAGGGAGTCGCCACTCGCCCGCTTTTTTTTATTCCGTGTAAATAATTTGTAGATCTTTTTTCTTAATTTTGCATTTGAATTTGAAATGTCTCTTGAATAACTTAATCAGTGTATATTTCAGAAGTCTGAAAATATTTACAGTCTTACTAAAAAAGTAAGATTCTGGCAAAAAACGCTTTTAAAATAATGAACCTTGTGTCGCTTGTAACAAAATACTGTAAGTAGGTACCTACTGTGAATGTTGGTGCGCGATTTAGATTACAGATCTATGTAACAACCGCTTCATTATAAACACTCAGGAACACTGATTCCACCCACACGTTCATATTATTATATTTCATGCTGATATATTGTGCAATTCGGATAACTACATATGTTTATCTTTTACGTCCCCGTTGAATTTTTAACTTTTACAAATGGGTGTAGTTTTTCCGGCTAGAAAAAGCCTTAGTTTATTTCCTCTGTAGTTCGTGTTCTGTTCTATTTTATCAGGAAGCCTACAGCTGACCACAATCTACCTACGCCCATCCATACACGTAATTACATTCGAAAATTTTAATGTAATATACTTAAACAAAAAAACTTGACACCAATGTGAAATAAAATCTAGCTGGGTAACATTCTTATAATCTAGTTATGTTAATGTATTTAAAAGCCAAACTATCATGATAATTATAGCGATCGTTGACTACCTGCCTGCAGTTATGAAACGCTTTTTAACTGTATTATATGCCTTATCGAATTGGAACTTACATTCTTTTGTTAATAGTTGATCCATTGACTTAAATTTATTGTCCCAGTTATTGGGGATGTAACCTGGAAACTACTTTTAAATAAACAACGCGATATTTTTACGACATTTATTTAACACCCACTCATGTGACCCATCTTTTGTATTCGCGCGAAACACAATACAGAAATAGCAAGCGCTTGATTGTATGAGGATTGGGTCATTTGATAGTGTCGAGAATAAAACCTGTTCATTGCGCCGGACCGTCGAACCGAATTCATAATATTACTGGACTGGCCTCGATCGTTTAGGGAAAAGACACGCGAAATGTACACAGCTGCTTAAACCGTCGTAAGGTGATCTTTTATTCTAGAGCCGTTCCATTGAAAGACTGTTCAACTGAGAGCCGAGATATGACATCCGCATTTAACCGTTGCTTAAACTTTGTGTAAAATTTTATCAACAGGAATACAAATTAATATGTTAATGGACCACAATTAAATAAGAAGAGAAAACAAATAAAAAAAGGAGCCTATAATTTAAATGGGGTCTGCCATCTCCGATGCAAAATTCTTATTTGCTTTTACGTTAACCAATTAGATTTTTTCAAACGCCCTAAGATGCGAACATCGGTAATTCTCAAACTACATGTTTTCCTCACATAAAACAGCTTACCATGGGCAATGCTAATTGCTTTGTCAACATAATGAGGAAATTGTGGTCAATGAAATAGTCTTGATGTAACATTCCACAACCCTTTGCTCTTCATAAATGCAATTTAACCATAGTCTCATCGTTCGTTCATTTAGACCAGGGATGCACAGACCGCGGCCCGCGGGCCGCTTGCGGCCCGCCGGTCGAATACTGGTGGCCCGCCGACAGCAAAAATAATACTCTCGTACATTCGAAAAATATTGAATTCTATTCCAGAATAAAACCAAAAAAAATATGTTCGAAAAGTAATTTGAATCTCGCGCGCGCGCTCTTAAGTGCACGAATTCCCGATTGCTCGCGTAGGTAGATACACGAAGCTTCCAGAGTCGGTTTCGAGATTTCTCCAGACAGTTTTCGACTCTATACGCGTGGTATAAAAGCCACGCTAACCGCAGCGACCCATAGTTCGGTTTTAATTTGAGTGAAGTGTCAATAGTTCTAGTGTAGATTTTAACTCGACTAGCCGGTGTCATATATTTTGATCCACATTCAACGTAGATTTCC
The DNA here is from genome assembly GCA_963924145.1 of Pyrausta purpuralis. Classification (NCBI taxonomy): domain Eukaryota; kingdom Metazoa; phylum Arthropoda; class Insecta; order Lepidoptera; family Crambidae; genus Pyrausta; species Pyrausta purpuralis. Next base: position 4,155,026 of record OZ001649.1, on the reverse strand, counting down.
CGTCAAGTGCCGTGTATAATTGTGTTGTGAAATCGTAAGTAAAACTCTGTTATTAATAAGTGTTTCCCTACCTATTTAAATCAATTATTTTTGCTAATTTAAAAAAGGATGGGTAATTTAAGTAGGTACTGTAATTGTTTTTAGGTGCTGTGTTAATCCTAGCCAGGATTAGAACGCAACATGGACAAGCCAGGACCTAGTAAAAAACGTAAGGTTAAAGATGAAAATCGGCAGTTTCAAGAAATTTGGACTGAGAAATACTTTTTTGTATGGTCGCATAATAAAGTCGTTTGTTTAATTTGCAAGAATTCTGTTGCGATTGCAAAGGAATATAATGTAAAAAGGCACTATGAAACGCAGCATCCTACTTTTACCAAGTTTACAGGCGAATTAAGAAAGCAAAAAATGTTGTCTTTAAAACGGGAGCTTATTGGTCAGCAAGCTATGTTTACAAAACCCATCCAAGATTCAGAAACAGCTACAGAAGTTAGTTATGAAATTTCTCGAATGATAGCAAAGCGCAGTCGCCCCTTCAATGATGGGGATTTTGTAAAAGAATGCATAGAAATTGCCGCTAAGAAAATGTGTCCAGAAGCAGCAAAAAAGTTTGAGAAAATTCAACTGAATCGTATGACTATCCAAAGACGTATTATGTCTATGTCAGGTAATATTGCGGAACAATTAAATGAAAAAACTAAGATCATTGAATTTTTTTCATTAGCACTCGACGAATCCACTGATATTACTTCCACAGCTCAACTTCTCATATTCATACGAGGTGTTACTCAAGATTTTGAAGTCTTAGAAGAGTTGTTAGGAATGTGTTCATTGAAAGGTCAAACCAGAGGAGTTGATATACTCAATGTACTTTTGGATGAGTGTTCAAAAACTGATTTGGACTTATCAAAATTATCGGGAGTTGCCACTGACGGTGCTCCTTCGATGATTGGTGTCAATTCTGGGCTAGTTACTTTGCTGAAAAAGCATCTGCAAGAAAAAAACATAAACGCTGAAGATCTCATGCAGTTTCACTGCATTATACACCAAGAAGCCCTCTGTTCTAAAAAAATTGAATTTCAAAATGTCATGAAAGTGGTAGTTTCGACTGTAAATTTCATAAAATCACGAGGACTCAATCACAGGCAATTCAAACAATTCCTTGATGACATCGAAAGCGAATATGGAGATTTACTGTATTATACAGAAGTAAGGTGGCTAAGTCGTGGATTGACCCTGGAACGATTTCTAAATTTAATAGAAGAAATTGGAATATTTCTGGCGGAAAAGCAAAAGGATGTCCCGGAACTTAAAAATCCTGATTGGTTGTGTGATTTGGCTTTTTTAGTTGACATTACAAATCATTTGAATGTCTTGAACACACGGCTTCAAGGCAAAAATCAACTGATATCCCAGCTCTACGCTCACGTATCATCCTTTCAATGCAAGCTGACACTTTTCAGATCGTAATTGAATTCTGGAAATTACAATCATTTTCCGAATTTTAAGAAAATGGCTGAAAAATTCAACAAAACTGCGATTAATTTCAGTTATGTAGAAAAGCTAGATATTTTGATTCAATCTTTTCAAGAAAGATTTTCGGAGTTTAAAAAAGTGAAACCTCTGTTGGACATATTCAGCAATCCTTTCACGATTTCAGTTGAAAATGCGCCAGAGTCAATGCAGTTAGAAATTATCGACATTCAAAACGACCAAGATTTACGCAACAAATTCAACGAAGGAGACTTGCTGAACTTTTACCGCTGCATTGATAAAAATACGTACAAAGAGTTGCGCATAAACGCTCTGAAATGTGCCAGCTTATTTGGTTCTACCTATATATGTGAACAAACCTTTTCAATACTAAATAATAATAAAACAAAAAATCGAAACCGCCTTGCAAATGAAAGTTTGGAAGCAGTTTTACGTGTTGCTACAAGTAAATTTGAGCCAAATATAAAAAAGATTGTAAGCACTATGCAGTGCCACGCTTCAAATTAATAAATTCTTTTTCAATTTTAATACATAATTATCAATTCTTTATTGTCTTTAATTACCTATACTTCTGGCGGCCCGCCATCAGTTCATAATTTGCCCGAGTGGCCCCTAGTCTTAATAAGTCTGTGCATCCCTGATTTAGACGATGCGCTAATCACGCAAATAACTTTGATTAGCTGCTCAAATATGCACGTAGGTCTCATGAAACCGACTCTCTCCAGGGCCATTGAGGAATATAAAACCTTACTTAATTCCTGAATTATCCCTATCCAGTAAGTACCTTAACGATCGTATACTAGATGTTTTTTGCTATGCAGGTATTTGACCAATTCGCACCTAACTTGATGCTTGGTTTGGATGCGGTCAAGTATGGTATATTTGCTTGACGGCTAGCAATTTCTCTGTTAATCTGTCATAACAGCGGTCACTCCTCAGGCCAATTGTCCGAGGGCTTACGACCTCTGACCGCGTCTCGTGCCGTAGATTAACGCTTCCTCTTCGCTTGCGCCTGCGCCGATGCGGCTGATTCCACACAATTACAACAGTTACAACGCAGGAAGTCCATGAGCGGCCATAGCTTTCGTGATTCTTTCATCTCATTACCGTTGTTGTTAAATTCTACAGATTGATATTACTAATAAGAAACAATAACAACGAATGATTAAAACTAACAATAACATCAGATGATTAAGAAAGTATTTTATTTATTGCGCTGTATAAGCAACACAAAGAAATGTAAAAAAGATAAGAGATTCACAACAGTGTTTTGTCATACACAACAGTGTCATGTCATGACATACTATTATGATAGAGGAATACTGGGGTCACGTCCATTTCAACCAGGAAGGTAAAAAATATTACCGATCATTTCTTAATTATTTTTACTGCCCACAGTAGTGTTATGTTTAGTCTTCACCTTATCATTCACTAGTGGCTGGACTTTGCTAAGTAAGAATAAAATTTATTTAATTACGATACTAGGTTCATTACTCTACTATACCTTAGAAAAGAAATACACGAACTCGTGTTGAGTCATAATCACCACTTACGACAAGTGATGTAAAGTGCGCCTCTTTTGAAATATATACTGACTAGCAAACAGAACAAAGACATGTCTTGATGATTGAATAAAACTTAATGTTATTGAAAGCCCCGTTTTTTATAAATACTAGGTTATCTATACATCGTTATCTTTAATAAACAACTTTTTTTAAATATAAAAGTAGGTGAGTGATCGTTATAAGTTATAACATATTATTCATATAAGTTCGTCATTAAGAAATATACATTGATGAACTGGGTTGACTATTTTTTACTTTTTTCTTTGTTTAGTATCATTACATTTATTTTTCCAACAAACTACGAAAATTACCATCTTTTTAAATATCTGCAAGCAAACGCATTAGTTCTACTAAGTGATTTTACAAAAGCAGGTTTCCAGTATTTGAAAGCAGAGCCAAATCTAAGCTAACCCAAAAGAAAACAGCTTTCAAAGCAGCTTAACTAGGTTAGTAGGGCATAATTTCTGTCCCGTGGTTAAGCATAAATGAAGGAAAATGTTACATCTTGTATACCTCTAGCTGCATAGCTCATCTCTCGAGTTGTAATTTGGACGCCATTAGACTTCATCATGTCTTCCTCTATATCGTTATCTCTGGATTAGATAACGATGGTCGTGTAGGTGGCATAACTGGTTGTCACAACGCGTAATTAGTACTAGGTTATGGTTAATAATTAGAAGCACGTCACGTCCGTGCATTGTTCTATTTGTTCGCATGCATCCGTATTGCACAGGTTGACAAACGCCACATACAAAGGTATGTAGGTCTCATAGTTTTCTACGCCAAATGATTCCAAAACGTCCACATACATATCTACGTTCATTTTGAAGCGTACCTACATACTTTGAAATCCGACTCATTTAATCGGTTTACCCTCGTGTAGAGGTGCCCCTTTTCGTAAACAGACGGACAAAACACCTTTCATGAGCAGGTTAATGACCCGCCCAGGGAAGGGGACTGATAAGGCACAGATAGAGGTACCTGCCGTTCGTAGTAGAAATAAATCTATGTCGATGGCTGAACAAAAAAATACAACGTTCGTAGATGCTTTCTTTATTTTTCACAGCTCCACATCACTTGCCTGTTTAAGTAACCCTAGCAAAGTTTAAGTAGGAAGATACTATACTTGTACTTGTAATAAACTAGTGCTACATTTTTTACTTATGTTTACTCTATAACTACTTATCAGTAATAGTTAATATTAAATTAGGATCGTTGACATGACTAATGTACGATTCATCAACATTGATGATTCAAGAGCACTGAGTAGGTTGGACTAGTAATAACTATTAATTTCCAATATTAAACTACTCTTAAGGTTACGTACGAAGCTATATTAGTTGACCTAACCATATAGGTAAGTAAGGCATGAGGTTATGACCTAACTAAAGCTTTTACACATAATAACCTCCTGGGGTGGATCGCGAGAACTCTATTTTAACTTACTTAGAAGCCTGCGGTGAAAACACATCATGCCTTTTGTAAATGTGCCACCATTGATAGCGTAATCATGTTATTTATTTTGTAAATATATGTTCATTCGATCATAAAACTTCAACATATTTAGGCATTTGGCAAATTGACAAGACTAATAGAGAATTAATTTACGAAATTCGAATTTTCGAGCTCATGCACCCATTTCCAAACTTCCCAATCTCCAACCGAACATAAATAATGTTTCAGTTCGCAATATTCCTGCTGATGATCTTCGTGGCTGAGCTGGCGGTGGGCATCGCGGGCTACGTGAAGCACCAGGACCTGGAGACGTCCATCATCCGCAACCTGAACAACAGCATCAAGGAGTACCCCACCAACCCAGACGTTAAGAACACCTTTGACATCATCCAGACTGACGTGAGTTTATGGTTAAGATTGTTGATTTTTGTGTCCCGGTTATGTTTCAAAAGGAATCGTTCACTATATTAGGGATTTTTTCTTGATACTTGCTTGATAGGTGATTTGAATTCTGAGTAAATGCGTGGTTTAGGACTTTAACTTGGATTTGTTTCTGGGTACTATACTTCTGATTATGTTTGTAATTTTGATTCAAATTACTCTGGTCATGTAGTGGTTAATCGTAGCTTCGTCATTTGCTTTGTTATTTAAAGTTATCCATCTACACGTAACGAAACTTGTTGTGTTCAAAACTTTTCCACACATATTGTGACGAGCATTTGATTGAAACATAACATAGTTACTACAAAGACTCGGTCATTGCACGCTGTTTTTAGGATATTGAAATGAAAACACGACCGAGCAAAAAGCGTTTGGCCCAAATTTGAAAATTAAATTTCTTTGTGCGAAAACAATAGATGAACATTACGCATACTTATAGTGTGTGTACCTGCGTAATATAACTTTATTTAAACTGTTTTTTTTAAATGCACTTAAGTGTACAAAGGTAGACTTAATAATAAAATCATTATCAGATGATCCTGCCAGTGTGCCAGTCAAACCAATATTTATACCCGAATTGAGCTTCGAGAATAATAGGCATATTTAATCTGACTTCACGTGAAAATTCTTAACTTGTGATCTGAGGCACAGGATGTTCGATTGCCTTGGAAGTTTCAATGTCAGGTAACTTCACGCCTTCACGGCGAATGCCTTTTGTAGCCGTAGCAAAACTACAGCGTGCGTGACCGATGTTAAGTCGTGGTCACTGATGACATGTCATATAATATGATATTCGAGACCCGTGGACACTTCTTAATAGAACAAGATCACGAAATCGATTTAACTCTAAATTTAAATTTTAAATAATTACGCTAACTATTGCGTTTTTCTTTTAATATGTAGTTACTAGTCTTTCACCATTTTGCGTAACAGTCAGTAATAACAACTTAACAAAGACTATAGTTTGTGTGTCTACCTACGCATCCGGTGCTGACGCAAAGCTTTTAACTTTAGTTTAGCATATTTTCCATGTATGGCACTATGTTATCTAATCTGGGCCAGAGCCGGAGTGTTATTCAGTACTACGATGAATGTAAACTGCAAAAAGCGGCAAACATTATATGATTCGCTTTATCCGTATGTGTAACAACTATGGAACTCAGTCGTGAAACTATACCTACTCATACCACAAAGTAACTACATGGTCCATGTTTAGATATAATCGGTAAATTGGGCATTTACACGGAAAATTACATGGTGTGCGCAAATTATGAGATTAGTATGAATATTGAACCATTCTGACAACCTGAATTTTTGAAATTTGGATCTGCCTTATTGACTGACTAATTGATACTGACTTAATTATTTGTAATGACTTTAATTCGCTTTACATTGTGAAGGCTATGTTTGTCTGTCATATTGAGGTTTGCATTAAGAAGTCTTTATAACGTTTAAACCAAAATATAGGGACACCAATCACATACAATCTGCTCCCAAAGAAAGGGAGTACTTGCATCTTATCTTCAAATAGTAATCTGATAATTATTGACTGATTAAACTCTGTGCATTCCCAAGGATTGGTAGAGAATGCTACAAGGAATTAAGGCCGCCAATTGTACAACTTAAAGTTTAAATATTTATTTTTTAAAATAAAACTATTTTTATATCACTCTACCACTACACCAAACAACCCGTCTGGTGTAGTGGTCGAGAAATCGCCTACTACGCAGCGGGTTGCGGGTTCGATCCCCGCACAATACAAACATCTGTGTGCAAGAACATGTCTGTTTGTATTGGTCTGGGTGTTTTCTATGTATATCATGTATGTATTTACAAACAAAAACTATTTAAGTAGGTATTACATCCGTTGTCTGGCACCCATAACACAAGCTTTGAGTAGCTTACTTTGGGACTAGATGGGGGAATGTCCAAAGGATATTTATATTATTTATTTATAATAAATAATTTTTATATAATATTCCAGCTGAAATGCTGCGGCATCTACGGCCCGGGCGACTGGAAGAACAACAGCATGCCTATCCCGGACAGCTGCTGCTCCGGCCACGAGATCAAGGAGAACGTGGTGGAGGCCTGCGCGCCCGAGAACGTGTACCAGAAGGGCTGCTACCCCGGCGTGCTCGCCTTCCTCAACAGCATCGCGGCCGTGCTCGGCGGCGTCGGCCTCGGCATCGCGGCTATACAGGTGACGAGACATAATAATAATAGTCCCCCTAGCCGATTTCGACTACGGTGGCCAGTCACAACGACTAACCGACTGCGCGGGACATATTATAGTGCACAAGTGTGTGCGCAAACAAAGGTGCACTCTCTATTCCTTTTACTCTCATAGCCCGATGGGACAGCAATCTGACACGACCAGAGAGAGATCAGGCGCAGGACCAACGGCTTTACGTGCTTTTCCGAGGCACGGGGGTGAAACACCGCCATCTTCCAAACTCCGGGCTACCCTAAGAATTTCTGAACAGAAAAACTCAGGTATATATTTTTGGCCCGACCCGGGGATCGAACCCGGGACCTCTGGCGCAGCCGTCGCTTTAAAGTGCGACCCGTCTACCGCTGCGCCACCGAGGCAGTTAACGACGAGAGTGACGAGACATATAACATATACAGGTCCCAAAAAGAGCGTGCCAAAATGACACTGGAGTTAGCTAGTTATAGATCTTTTAGCAAATGGCAAAAAACGGAACCCTTACAGTTTGGTCAAGTCTGTCTCTCTGTCCTGTCCCTCCGTACGTCACAGCCACTTTATTCCTTGCACTAAGCATCGTTGAAATTTGGTAGGAAGACATATCATGTTAACCGCTTTACGATTCACGACAGTCAATCTCAACTGAGATAGCATTATCTGCTCCTTCTCTCATAATTCGATGGGACGGTAGACAGATATAGATACAAACATCCACAAAGGCGCGCGATTAGGTAATAATGATATTATTTATTACTTTTAATTTAAATATTTTTTATTATCAAATATTGGCAAAAGCTTGCGCACATTTACTATAAACGATTAGGATTTAGGACTAATGACTACGCGCGCTTCGTGGATGGCACTATCTATGCCTATAAAAAACTGACCGTTAGTTTAACTATAGGCATAGATGGTGCCATCTCTGCGACTGCGACCGCGCGTTTTCCGTCCCTCCTCTCCCGTCGTAGCATCATGTTTTCGATCAATAAGCTATCCAACACAAAAATATTTTTTTCAAATCTGTCTACTACTTCCTGAGATAGCACGTTCAACCAAACTCTTCAGCTTTATAATATTAGTATAGATAGATCATTAATCACCTACCTAAGACAGACGCTTAAGGTCTCGACTCTACTGAACCGTAAACACGATTGCAATAGCAAATGACCACTTAAGAGCAAGTAACGAATGAATGTGTTATAATTATTAACTTGAACTTTATTGCAACTCTAGCTACTTTATCCGTCACGAGTGGAGTGTTATTGCATATTTAGCTGATCTGATAGCGATAACTTACCATCATAGTCACAAGACTACAAATATAGAGATGTGTCATCCGTACCGTTAGCATGAGTTTACTCGCTAGCGACGACGTCTCTTTTTGTATGGAAAATTTTAGTTCTCTCAGTGACCGCTAGAGGCGCTGTGCAATTTTCCAGACTTTTTAGGGTTCCGTAGCCGAATGGCAAAAAACGGAACCCTTATAGTTTCGTCAAGTCTGCCTGTCTGTCTGTCCGTCCGTATGTCACAGCCATTTTATTCTGTAACTATAAGCATTACACAATTGAAATTTGGTAGGAAGATGTCTTGTTAACCGCGTACCGATTCTCATACAAAAAATAAAAAATAATGACATTTAAGGGAGGGCTCCCATACATGAAACTAAACCCAAAATTTTTTTTTTTTAAATAAAATAGATGATGTAGATCTTAATAAATACTTTCAACGAAAATTGGTTCGGACGGGATCGAACGAGTAGTTTTTGAGATATAGCACATTTTCAACAATCGCAATAACTTTGTACTTCATACAAACTCTATGAAAAACTAAGTTATATTTACAGTCAACAAAATATTGTGGTATTATACTAAGTAGAAGTAAATGGCTTCCGCAATTCAGTTAAAGTTGGCACGGAACCCCCAGTGCGCGAGTCCGACTCGCACTTGGCCGGTTTTTTTACGTCGTCGCTAGCGAGTAAAACCGTTTTAAACTCATAGTACATAGGCTAAAGTGAAAGTCGTTGCGAGACTTACTCGATCAAACGCATCGAGCGCGTAAGCGTGATTTTATATGGGATTGATGAGTTTTAATCTTAGCCACTAGAGGGCGCTACTTCAATCCTATATAAATTCACGTAAACGCGCTCGATGCGTTTGATCGAGCAAGCGTAAGTCTCGCTCAGAGGGCTAGTTTAAGTTTTTCCACTCACGTTCGATTGCGAGCACGTTAGAATTTTGTATGGAGAAGTTACAGCGCCATCTACCTTAACTTTGTCTTTCCCATACAAAATGTTTCAAAATTCTAACGCGCTCGCAATCGAACGTGAGTTGAAAAACTCAAACTAGGCCCTCAGACTCGCACTACGGCCACTGATCTGGAACAGCTACTAAGAACACGTTTTATTGCAGCTCCTGGGCGTGATATTCGCGTGCTGCCTGGCGCGCTCCATCCGCAGCCAGTACGAAACGGTGTAAGCGCCCTACGCTTGCAGTCTAATAACGTATCAACCAATGTCTATTCCGAGTACAGATATTTGTGATTTTAAGTATAATTATTATTACGTACCTAGTTAACTGTATATGGAGCTATTTATTTTTTATTATTGTTGATTCAGATAATTATTTTAATTTTTTACGAATCTATGATTTTTACTATGAAATCGTTTGTCCGCTAACGGATGTAATTTTCTTATCAATTCCAGTACTTCCCCTCAGTACTTTTTGATGTACCTAATGATTGAGAGACATTGTAGGAGTATAGATTTTGATTTGAGTGGAAGCACTATGCACTGACCATTTACAATTTTTTCACAATCGTCATAATGTGCTCAGTGTAGAAGACTGATTTTTCAAATAGAAATGGTTACAGAGCCAAATCGATTCCATCTCCAATTTTGTTATCTTTGTATTGTATTTTTAACTCGAATTTATTCGAATGTAATCTTCGTAAATATTTCAAATTAGTCGAGTAGAGCTAGTGCACATAATGTAAGAGCCAAAGTTCTTTATAGTTGCAGACTAATAAGTCTATGGATCTCTATTCAACTCGAGGCGAACTTTGGATCTGTGTGTTTTTGGTCCCAAATGTGTAGGATTATATTTATAATAAAGAATTGGCATTATCTATACATACGTCTTTAATTTATTTAGAATCTTAGAATGAAACAACATTAAGTGTCCTAGTTACACACAATTTATTTCCTATTTTTATACCACGATATAAATTGTAACAAAGGATGATTACACGAGAATCAGAATTTATGAACATTGATTTTTAAGGAACATCAGTCGCGTTAAATACAGCTGTTGACTTGCAAGCAACACATTTCGAGTTACAGTACAAAATAATTAAAAAATCACATTGACAAAATATATCCAGTCCTGAATACAGCTTAGTATTCACATCTTCGTATGTCGCAAGCATTTGAATCTCACAGCACCAGTTTCACTACGAATGAAGTTACCAAATTCATTAATTATAAAATATAATTAATCTTTCATTACTATCACCAAACATTCATATACGCGCGACATACATATTTGCTAAAATCATTATAGTGCTAATACCTATTTAGTACTAGGAATAAGACATACATTATACATTACCTAGACAATAAAATAACTTACACCTAATAACTGTTTACATCCTAAACGGAATACTTTTAGAAAAGTCGGAGTTATGTCAGACTGAGTAGGTAGAGGCCAAAATGTACCTAACTTTGGCACGTTGCTACGCAAATCAGTAGAAGGTAGGTAATCTCCGTGAGTTGCAGTAAGATTTTGATATGTTCCTCTCGCAAAACAAAAGATGAAATCCTAAAATCTGCCACAGAATGATCATGGTCAATCTGGAATTCTGAAGAGAGTAATGCTAATTCAAGAATACTTCAAAACACATAATAGAAAAATACATGTATCAACAGTACAGCAAGAGCATCTCAAACCATTCCAAGCTTTCAATTAATTTGAAACATACTATGATGATCAGCATTATTTACGTTTCTTACCAATCGGAACATCGCACTAAATTATTTTAAAGAAGGGTAACCAAACTACCAAGCAAAAATTTTCTATTATTTAGTACTTCCAAATAATTGAACTATCAATTTAAATTATTACAGACAAACAAAAAAAACTAACAATTTCACTCAAATAAGGCATTTTCGTAGTGTGACCGTAATTATAAAAATAGTATTAGTTAAACATGTAATAATATGTAGATACGCAAAATTCAATAAACAGAAGTCCTATTTATGAATCACTTGCGTGAATGTGATTTTCGTTCGAAAATCCCTCAAGTGTATGTGAACGAGACAATAGAAATTCTATTGTTATGCGGTCTCATGCGACCGCTCGGGTGTTGAAGCGTTAAAAAAATTAACGAAATTTACGATATAAATAAAGACGCAAGTAATTGTCTTTTATAACATCACTTTTGTGTAGATTTAATTTGTAAATATAAGAAAATGCCACGCCATATTGACCAGTGATTCAAAATAGGGCCCCAAGTCCGTTTATCATAGAGTTCTGATAATATTACCCACGTAAGATTCGTCATTTAGTGCTTTTCATATCAATTTATAAAATTATTTATGGTCCGTCAATCTTTAAAATATCTAGAAATACTGAAGGCTTTCTCAGTATTTCTAGATATTCTAGTAATTTTTTCGTTCGTATTTTTTAAGTCTTCCTTTCCAGTAAAGGGTTTAATTAAGCCTTCAATCCTTTTTCTATTATTTTTCACTCTGCACAGTCAATGACTAGTCTTACTTCTACAATATATTTCAGACACATTTCATAGAAAGAAATGCATTACATTATATCAATATGTATAAAATATTTGAACCCATTGGAGATGAAAAAAAAAACTACCGTTAAACTAATGTTATTCCTGAAAATACTAGTAATTCCATGAAAAGTGTAATGATTATTATTAGCTCACTACATCCGTTATGAACTTTTAAATTGTATCCAGACTAATAGAAAGTAGAAACATTACCCTGAAGTCAAAAAACAAATTTTAAAGAATGCGATTTATTTTCAAATTTTATAATAATAGGTTCGCAATGTTCACAGCAAATACTTAAATCTGTTACTAGTGTTTGAGATCATTGCACTATTGCAGCAAAAATTGACTCAATTCACTGGTTAAACCTACAAATACCATCATCAGTAAACTTACACTCATATTACAACTTCCTTGTTCCACTTTAACTATGTTGTGTCTACTATTTCACTATAATTATTAACCAATATCATTCAAATCATACTATTTTATTATAAATATAGAACATTACCACTTCCCTACATGAATTGTTAACACAATTAATCACACCATTCTTATTGATCACATAGTTTTTTTTAAATTAATAACAATAGTTACTAGGGAACAGAGACAACATAGTTAATATGCACATAATTTTTACAATGTAATAAGTCAGTTTAGTTACTGTATTTCATCATAAACACAGATAAAACACAAACTGAAAATAAATCAGTTCCTAACTAAAAAATGATTCTCAAACATACACTTTTCAGACCTTCATCTCAACTTCTCAAGCATATCAACATCACATTAATTGCAACTAAATATTAAAAGCCAAATGCGATGTACACTTTCGTCTGCATTATTGAGTACTAAAGTTAATACCGAAATAATTTTACATGGTAGATCACATCATAATATGCTGCCGAAAGTGTACAGCGTTGGTTAGTTTGGATAACATTATAAGCTTATATTTACGTGAACAGGATGGATTTAGAGCAGAATGGTACTGAGTATGAAAGTGTATTGTTCCTGTGCGTGTGGACTGGGCGCAGAGAAATCATGTCGCATAGCGCTTAGTCCAGAGGCGTGCGATGCGATCGTGCTCCTCGCGGTTTTGCAGGTACTGTGTCGCGATGCTGCCTACCAGTGGATCGGCTGGAAACAATATACTCATTGATATCATAGTTTATGAATACCCATACACAGATAAATTGGAAATACATAGTCTGTAAATGACACAAGTTGCAGTAAACATGTCAGTCATTTATCAGCTTTTCTAATCATAAAAGTTACAAATAACTAGTAATCTTCCAGCATAATCAATCATTACATTTCTAATGATTCCGTACAATATATTCTTTGATTAATTAAACAAGTAAAACAGGATTGTGATGGAGCTCAAATAATAAAGTAAATAGTAATAACCAAAAAAAAAATACTCGAATTGAATGTACATTTTACTTGTGTATGTAATTAAAGACAAAAACATATTAAAGAAACTTACCTGGATTACAATCAGTCAGCAAGGAACAAATAGACAGTAAAACTTTTGATATTGTCAGTGCAGGGGACCAGTTGTCCTTTAATATATCTAGGCATATCACTCCTTGGCTGTTGATGTTACAGTGGTATATCCTAGTCCGGAATGTTACCTGGAATTATATATATTATTTTTATAGAAATACTAACTTTACAACACATGTTCTTGTGTCAGAAATAGGACCAATGAAACTAAAGATATCTTGTATTATTGTCAAAATTTACTGTACAAGGTGTACAATAAAGGGGTTTTATATATCTAAATTATTTTAGGGATGGACAACAGCACATCAAGGTAAAAACTGCAGTGACTGTCTGTACATTGATTTGAGATAAATTCTTAAGGAAATTACTTCAACATGATTAATCATTGACTATCATAAAATGGCAAATGTTTTATAATTGTTTTGAAATATTACCTTAGGAGGTTTAAATGGATATTCTGGTGAGAAGTGGATGTCTAGAAAGAAGACGCCTCCCTCATACACAGAGCCTGGGGGTCCTAAAATGGTGGAGACCCATTCATACAGGTTGTCTCCTTTCGGGCCAGCGCTGCAGTTTGGTGGAGGGTCCAATGTGATCTCTGCCAGCTCCTTCTGAATCCTCTTAGCTGATGTGCCCAAAGCCTTCGACATTTTGGGGTTAGGTTTGTTCTCTTTTGTATCCGGTTTGTTGTCGAGCGCGCCGCTCGATCCTGAGCCGCCCCTGCCGCGTCCTGTGCCGCTCCCTGATGAACCAGACGCACCGGACATTATCTAAAAGCACCAAACAACTCAAACTGCTCAACTAAGAAGCCACGCGAAATAAAAGGAATGAAGCATGCTCGCTTTTACAATAAAATAAATCATAATCATGCCAACTGTTACAAAGAATGCAACAAAACAACAACTTCATGATGCCATAATATGGATATGAATACATAGCATCTTAAACAAAAAAAAAGGTTTTAGTAACTACAGGATAAGAACTACAGTACAATGTTTGCGATTATAACAAATACAGACAAGTAAGACTAGAGTGCAAAATGTAAGGTGCACTTTTTTTTACCATGAATCGAAGAACAAAGACATTTACTTGTTTCCGTCGAAAAATGCAACATACGGCTTAAGATGAGGAGCCACACAGTTCTCAATGTATTTGGTACAAAATATTACTGAAATATCGATGAGATAGCAATGAAAAAGTTCTATTTGTACCTTACGAACAACAGTCGGCCATCTTGTGGGCTAGCGTTATCCGACAATTTAGTTATTAGGTTCACCTGTGACCCAATTGAAGAAGTAGACGTTGCCCAAATAGTATCGGTTAGGATACGGGGGTAACTATCAACAGTATGTATATGATTTGTGCTATTCTACGAACGAAAACTCCTCGCAAGATGGTCCGTACTGCAAAGCGCAAATAAGCACCCTGTTACTTTCTCATGGTTTTGTTCCAATCTGCCAAAACTTTGATAGAGCTCACACTTAGAAAGTCAAATAATACCTTGAAAAATATGGTCTTCTGAATGTGTGTACCGGGAATTTTAGAGCTTTAATTCACTTCTACCACATTTCGTCCAAATTGTCCATCGGCCTCACCAACACAAACAACTACTGAAAATACACACACGCTCAAAAATGAAAAAAAAGATTCTAATGTGTAACGATACTAACAAACCTATGATCTAAAACTCGGTTTAGTTCAGAAGATTTTGAAAGATTTTAGTAGTCAAGGGTCAGATTTACTGATAAAATTGTAAAATTCACAATATCAAGCACAACCAGGATGCGACATTTTTCTTGCTGCTTTTTTTTTTCAGGAGTACCAACTCACCAACTGTATATTTATCATGCTATGCTCTATGATCTGTGTAATATTGTCTATGCTTCTTGCTTGCAACG
This sequence comes from Pyrausta purpuralis, assembly GCA_963924145.1. Classification (NCBI taxonomy): domain Eukaryota; kingdom Metazoa; phylum Arthropoda; class Insecta; order Lepidoptera; family Crambidae; genus Pyrausta; species Pyrausta purpuralis. The sequence goes on along the minus strand of OZ001649.1, from coordinate 4,139,676 downwards.
CAACGGTAGTTACGGTGTATCCATACCGCCCGCCAGCATTGCCGGCGGGCATCGCCATAAAGAAGGCAGCGGAAAAGCTGCCAGCAATTGTCGCCGGCATTCACGGCAAACGTGGCTCTTTATCGATAATCACGGCTGTCAAAGTTAGATTTGTAAAACGACGGTCGCTACCAAATCGATGGATTACCTACCGGAAAGGTATGGACGATAGATTTTGGTGCCTGGGCAGCTATCAGAGATTGTGTTTTTACCTGAATTTTAAATATCCCAATAAGCTATTAAGGGATTGGTGACAAAAATTAAAATTTACTTATTTATAAAAATCCGGGTAGCTCCTTAATGGAAGCCGGGTAGCCCCTTACTACATTAAGGGATACGGCGGTGAAGGCATAATGGGTAAATTGTATCCGTTATGCCTTTCACATTTATGATAGAACGGCAAAAAACGGAACCCTTATAGTTTCGTCAAGTCTGTCTGTCTGTCTGTCCGTATGTCACAGCCATTTTATTCTGTAACTATAAGCATCACACTGTTAAAATTTGGTCGGAAGATGTATCCTGTTAACCGCTTTACGATTCTGATACAAAAAATAAAAAAATATTGATATTTAAGAGGGGGTCACCCAAACATGAAAATAAACGAAAAAAAATTTTTTTTTTTTCGTTTTTGGCTAGCACGGCTTGTGCATTTGCCACGACGATGTTATGGTAGGGAAAAGGTATAGGAGAAAAAAGATACCGGGAGATACAATTTAGGAAGGATCAGGGAAAGTGTGATAAATATGATAAACTACAATTTTATATTATTAGCGTTGATAAATAAAGATATACATTTATAAATATTTATGTCATTTGAAGATAAAAGGCAAGTTATGGATGTAGGCAAGTGGACACGGAGGGATACTAAGGATTTTATAAAGGAAGAACAATCATATTTTTTACAGGCAAAAAATATATGATTTGCATCACCTACATCAGATCCACACTCACACAAATCAGAGTCAATGACATGTATTTTCGCTAAATGTGCTGGGGAACACACATGACCCAATCTTAGTCGTATAAGAGTAGTAGTAGAAATTTTGCTAAGGCTTGTTTTATAGAACCACGGTTTTATTGGTATAGATGGTTGAATAAGTTTGAAGTAACTTCCTTTAACTTGACCACTATTATTCCAATACTGTGCCCACGAGTCATGAAGGTAAGTTTTAGGGAGAGCTATTAAATCATGACTGTAATTTTTATATGGGTACATATCACCAATACTGATAGCATCATTGGCCAAACGGTCAGCTTTTATGTTCCCCGAAATATTACTGTGACCAGGAATCCATACGAACGCTACTTGTATTCCTAAAGAAAAGCAATTGTTTAATAATTTTCTGCATTCGATGATAATGGGGTAGCATTTATTCGACTTAAATGGATATTTCGTGAGCGCTTGAAGAGCGCTTTTTGAATCTGAGAATATAACAGCTTTTCGTAACTTTATCAGAAGAATATATTCCAATGCTTTAAAGATACCGAAACATTCACCTGTAAAAACTGAAGTCTCAGGAGGCAACTTTATCAACTGGTTTACTTTATACTGTTGATGAAATACACCTACTCCAACATAACTAGTCTCATGTTTTGAGGCATCACTGTATAAATAGTGCCAATCATGCCAATTACTATCAAGAATAAAGTTGAACTTTATGCTAGCTTGCTGGTCATCTTTAGAAATGTCAACATCAATAATTTCTATGGGTAAAATAAGTGACTCAAAATCTGAACAAAATAAAGGCAGATAAGTTGATCTATGCATGGGCGCTTGTATTGAAATGAATTTTCTGAAACTAAGAACAAGACATGGGGGATTTTTGTGAGCCCAGTACGGAGAGTTATCAATAAGATCAGATAAAGTGGCAAGTTTAGAGTAAAGGGGGTGATTGGACCACTGAAGGGCACGGAATAAAAATGTGTCGCTCAAATATTGGCGTCGTAATTGCAAAGGTGGATCCCCACACTCTACTTGCAAAGCGTTGTTGAGGCTTGATTTCATTGCTCCTGCTACGACACGGAGCGCTTTAGCCTGTATAACATTTAATTTTTGAATACCAACGACATTACATGGTTCCAGAAAATGTGTTCCATAATCAAGCACACTTCTGATAATAGCATTGTACAGAAGCTTTAAACAGAAAGGATGAGCGCCCCACCATACCCCAGATAAACATCGTAAGATATTGAGTTGCCGTTCGCATCTATCACTAATATAGTAACAATGATCAAGTCCTGTAAGTTTAGAGTCTAAAACAAGCCCAAGGAATTTTGCCTTTTTGTCACAAGGTAGGGGAATATTATTATAAAAAAGATGAATCGGAGGAGGACGCTTCATTCTAGAAAAAAGTACTGCAGAACTTTTAGGGACCGAAAGAGACATGCCATTCGTATCTAGCCATTGTTTTAGCATTTGGAGCGACGAATTGATGTCCTCACATAGTTTTGAGATGTTGGAACCCGCTATATACAAAAGGAGGTCATATGCATATTGTAAGATACTTATGTTGTCGCCTAAGGAGTGCTGCAAATCGTACGAATAAATATTGAAAAGGATAGGAGATAATACAGAACCTTGAGGCAAACCATTCCATAAAACTCTATATTTTTTCTCCAAACTTTCATCAATGACATATATGCTCCTTTGCGAAAGAATATTTACAATAAAGTTTATTAACATTGAAGGAACTTCTAATATTTGCAGTTTATTTACAAGAATGGATAACACTACGGCGTCGTACGCTGAGGAGATATCAAGGAATACTGCTAATAGGTGTTGGTTTTTAGAAAAAGCTAGTCTTATATCTGTAGTAAAGATTGCAAGGCTATCAGCAGTGCTTTTGCCTTTTCTGAAAAAAAAAAAAAAATTTAGTCAACCCTGTGCGCGTGGGGTGTCTATGGATAGATCTCTTAATATGACATAGAGGTTCCTAAAACCATTTTCTTTTAAAGTCAAAGTCTTTCATAGCAAGATGCTTCCAAAGTGGTTTAGGGGATCGAACGAGAAGTTTTTGAGATATAGCACATTTTACACAACCGCAAACATAACTTTGTTATACATACAAACACTATGAAAAACAAAGTTATGTTTGCTGTCAACAAAATATTGTGGTATTTTACTAAGTGGAAGTAAGTGGATTCCCTAATTCAGTTAAAGTTGGCACGGAACACTCAGTGCGCTAGTCCGACTCGCAGTTGTTTTTTTTTAAAACGTCTTTAAAATCACTATAACCACGCGTAACATAATCATCGATCAACAATAATAAGCACCAATTAACTAATATTCATAGTAACAAATAAACCATCTTAAATTACTGCAACAACAACATATTTCATATTTTTAAACATACTCAAACTTACAGAAAATAAATACAATAGATAAAAATACACAGAAATAAAATGTGTAATAAATAGTAATATTTTGCAATTATCTTCTTACTTAACTCTTGAATGATACCTTCGATTCGGCCCTCCTGACATCCGAGGGAAGTGAGTTCCACACACAGTCGTGTTGCCGTCACTGAAAACGACTTGGACACGTACGTGAAGCGGTCTGCCAGCGTCTCGCCGGAGATTGTCGGAGAAATGGAGTTACCGATCGTGAGTTTGGCATAAAAACGGGAACATATCTTTAAAAATGAAGGCCACGAGGGGTTATTATGAATAGCATGTAGAATGCAAAGGATTCGAGAGTCACTACGTTGACGGGATAGGGAACCAGTTCGGCTGTGCTCTAAAACTGGAGACATGGTAATATTTGAGGAGGCTGAAGATGAATCTGATGCAATTGTTGAGGAGACTTTCAAGCTTGTCGATAAGGGCTTCAGCAAGGTTAGTGTAGCAAGAGTCTGCGTAGTCTATGATAGGGATGACAATAGTTTGCATAAGCAGAAGCTTCGTCTTAAATGGGAAAAAATAATTCAAACGGTAGAAACTTCTCACACACACACCTTACCTTATGGCTGACCTAAGCTACGTGAACAGATTAGCTAAGCTTCGAGTCCATAGTTAAGCCCAAGTTCTTGACACTAATAAGGTACTGTGGTACCTTCAAACGCTATTAGATCAAGATCCATGACATCATGATGGCCTGACACTTAGTAGGGTTGACAGAGATTCCGAAGTTATTTGACCACGATTAAATATAATTTAATTTTCATTCATACGATGTTTTGCAGCAGGTAGTGCTGTAATTTCACTTTGCACATACAATTGCAAGTCATCAGCATACAGATGATACGAGCAGCGAAGATCAAGGGTGATAATATTTATAAAAAATAGGGAAGAGCAAGGGAGAAATTATGCCACCCTGTGGTAAACAGATGACAGATTGTACCAGTCAGAAAGGGCGTTAGGAGTTTTAATTGACCGCTGGTGCCCACGCAAATAGAACCATTTTCGGGCTGAAGAAGATACTTTTAAGTACGAAAGTACGGCCAGGTAGAAGTCATGGTCCACATCATGGTCCACAGCATTAAAGGGATTAGAAAAGTCTATTAGTACAAACAGTGCGACTTTAGAAGAATCTTTAAAATATATTGGGATCCTCAATAAATGAATACAATATCAATAAATGAATACGTAATAAAATTGAAGGAATACTAAGCTATGCTGCGTTGCTTTCATAGATAACTTTTATTTAGGAACTTGAAAGATATCACAATAAACCATGGTTAAACACGGTATTCTCAAAAACAAATTTTGCGTCAAATTGCTAATGTGTTTCATTTGGAGATGAAATGTTGTGGCATTATACAAAGTGTTTGAGGAGAGAAAATGTACTCTATCTTAAAAAAATATAGTTAGATGTCGTTCAAACTAATTTTCGTTGAGAGTCTTTGTAATGATCTATATTATTTATAAGACTGTGTACACTTATCGACTGATAAGAGCGCGTTAGAATTTTGTATGGAGAAGTTACAGCGCCATCTACCTTAACTTTGTCTTTGCCATACAAAATGTTTCCAAAATCCTAACGCGCTCGCAATCGAACGTGAGTGGAAAAACTCAACTAAGCCCTCAGAAGGACGCGCGGTCCACGCGAAAGCTAGCACGCGTTTCGAAATGGACGAACGATTCATATAGTGTGTTCGCATGCAACAGAGAATTTCTTTATAAAACAAGGTTTAGGTTGCGTTCTTTGGCTAAATAATTTGAATAAATTAGGATATCATAAAAAAATCTAAGCCTGTTGTTAATGTAGAAATAGAATAGTATAAAAAAGGTAAATGTGTAATGCGTTTTTATGCAAATAAATATTCTGATTTTAAATATTCTGATTCTGGTTTTATACCCCTTAATTCGAATCGTTATTCTCGTGCTAAATTTCTTTCTTGAGCATTGAAATGCGAACGCCAGCCCCGCATTTCAATGAGTTAGGTTAAGCTAGACTATTTTAGTGTTAGTTTTGTAGTGTTAAGTGTAAATATTGAACTTATTAATGAAGAATTGACCGTACGGTATGGCTCCGTCCGAGGACGTTAGACTTGTAAATTTAAAAAAAACGCGTCTGCAAGCTACGTCCGAAAAGACTGTGCACACTAATCAGTCGCGGCTTACAGCCGCGTCCGATAATGTGTTTCCAGCTTAAGCCCTCTGACGCAAAATCGCGTCCCGCACCCCGTGCATACCGTCCGCGGACGTTTTCGGCTGACAGAAACATCCGGCGTGCCAGATTGGTGTCGGACGTCCGAAAGCTGAAGGTCAGCCCAAGGTTACGTTCGCGACCCGTGCATATCGTCCGCGGACGATATGCACGGGGTGCAGGACGCGTCCTTGTTTGTGTCAGAAGGGCGCGGTCCACGCGAAAGCTAGCACGCGTTTAGAAATGGATGAACGATTCATATAGTGTGCTCGCATGCAACAGAGAATTTCTTTATAACACATGGTTGCGTTCTTTGGCTAAATAATTTGAATAATTTAGGGTATCATTAAAATCTAAGCCTGTTGTTAATGTAGAAATAGAATAGTATAAAAAAGGTAAATGTGTAATGCGTTTTTATGCAAATAATTATTCTGATTTTAAATATTCTGATTCTGGTTTTATACTCTTTCATTCGAATCGTTATTCTCGTGCTAAACTTCTTTTTTGAGCATTGAAATGCGAACGCATACACATATGGCTCCGTCCGAGGACGTTAAACTTGTAATTTTAAAAAAAACGCGTCTGCAAGCTACGTCCGAAATGACTGTGCACACTTATCAGTCGCGGCTTACAGCCGCGTCCGTAAGCCGCGTCCCATAATGTGTTTGCAGCTTAAGTCGTGACTGTAAGCCGCGTCAGTCAGCCGCGTCCGATAATGTGTTTCCAGCTTAACGGATGCAGGAAGTATCCAATTTTTTTTATATGTCATTAATGAAAATTGACAATTGACTGTCATGTGAATCTTTCTTTCTTGACTTACTCTTACTCACCATTTAGACATACTCTTACTAATCTGTGCTCACCTCTTACTAATCTGTGCTCTCTGGGCTTGATGTGGATCACGAATGTTTGTTTGGTTAAATTTTGTGAAAAACAATTATTCGTCCATTTCCATTGATATCCTAAGCTGTTTATTTATTTATTACTGTATACTTTAAAACCGTAAATATGGGTAAACGACAGCATCAAAAGGATAAAATGTATTATTAATATTTGCAACATACAGAAATTATTTTACATTATTTGTGTATTTTATAGTCTGGATTTATTCTTACCTTCTTTTGGGCTTTTAGGTATTTAACATACACTGAATGGACAACCTTGTACGGTGGTAAGCGATCTGGAACTTCGGTTGAAGAAGACACAACATTCAAAAGACTCCCTTTTGATCATTGTTGTTTATGCCTGCAACCCTATGATAATCCTTATTGCGATCTTGATGGTAACGTTTTCGAATTGCAAGCCATCATCGACTTTGTGAAGAAGTTTAAAATAAACCCTGTGACTGGTAAGGTATGTGTAACATTCTATAATTTATATCACACCATTACCACTTAGGAACTACTCTTATATTTGCTAACTTTTTTATTACAGAAAATAGATATAAAGACACTGGTAAAATTAAACTTCCATAAAAATGCAGAAGATGATTATCACTGCCCAGTATTGTTCAAGCCATTTACCAAGAATTCTCATATTGTGGCAATACGGACCAGTGGCAACGTTTACTCCTATGAGGCAGTGGAGCAGCTCAACATCAAGGGCAAAAACTGGAAAGATCTTATCAGTGATACACCATTCGTCAGAGCTGATATTATCACTATTCAAGATCCAAATAACTTGAACAAGTTTAACATTTCAACTTTCCACCATATCAAAAATAACTTGAAAGTTGAAACAGAAGGTAAGGCTTTCTTTCCATATATTTTTTTCCTAAATGAGGTTTATGCTTTTATTATTTCTGTTTCTCTTGTAGAGGAAATTGCATTGAGAAAAGATCCACATGCAAGATTGAAAACTGTGTCTGCTGAAACAAAAGATATATTGCAAGAGCTGGAAAAAGAGTACAAAGCACCAGAAAAAAAAGAAGATAAGAAAGAGGTAGCTTACTATATGCTCACTTTAACCCTTTATATTTTTAAAAACCACTTTGAGTATGTAATGCAGACATAATGATAAGCATCTTATTTTCTATTACAACTATGAGTAAATAATTGTTACCAAATCTTGTAGGTGGCTGATAAGTTTAATGCTGCACATTACTCAACGGGAATGGTAGCAGCCAGCTTTACTTCCACTGCAATGGTGCCAGAGACTGTCCATGAAGCTGCTATCATCTGTGAGGATGAGGTCAAATATGACAGAGTCAAGAAAAAAGGTAAAAAAGCTACATTGAGGCCCATGTCTCTCTGTCGGCTGTCATGCTGATGTCAATGCTAAATGTGGTGGCAATAGTAAATGTATAAATCAGGTGCATTTTTGTCCAGGTTATGTTAGGCTTGTTACTAACTATGGGCCCCTTAACTTTGAGTTATATTGCGATGTGACACCAAAAGCCTGTGACAATTTCATAAAACACTGCAACAATGGATTCTACAATGGAACCAAATTTCATAGATCCATAAGAAATTTTATGGTAAGTTTGCTGTGTTTTCTATTGATTACTTTTTTATATTTGTAAGGATTTCTCTGACAGTAAATTTGTATCAATTCATTGCGGCCTAGATCCAAGGTGGAGATCCCACAGGTACAGGTCTTGGTGGGGAGTCAATATGGAAGAAACCATTTGAAGATGAAATAAGACCAAATCTGCATCACATTGGCAGAGGAATACTTTCTATGGCAAATTCAGGGCCTAATTCTAATGGATCCCAATTGTAAGTTTAATGTTACTATGTTGTTTGCCTTAAATTCTAGTAATGTGGTATCACCATCTATCTGATTTTCCATAACACAAGTGTATTAGCTACTTACTTTGAGATCAGAGCAGTGTATGTGATTGGCGTTCCAATATATAATATAGGATGGAATATCTAAAAACCATTTTTGTTACAGTTTCATAACCTTTCGGTCATGTAAACAACTTGATGGGAAACATACAATATTTGGCAAACTTGTTGGGGGTTTGGATACCCTGAATATTATGGAGCAAATTGAAGTGGATAACAAAGACAGACCAGTTCATGACATAATAATTGAAGTGGCACAAGTTTTTGTTGATCCCTTTACAGAGGCTGAGGAACAGGTAACATATCAAAAGTTTTAAATCATTATATAAATAAAACAATCAGGGGTAGAATATACTAAAGTGTCTCTCTTCAACAGCTTGCAATGGAAAGAGCTGAAGAATTAAAACGAAAAGCTGAATCAGAAGGACCTGGCATAAAACCCAAGAAAGCTTCATCCCAACCTCTAAAGGTCTTCAGAGAGGGAGTTGGGAAATACCTAAATCTTCAAGAACTTGCAACAACAAACAAATCAAAACCTCAAGAAGTACCAGCAAAGAAACACAAGAAAGATCCTAAATATCAATTTGGTGCTTTTGATTCATGGTAGAATATGAGTGAAATTAGGAAAAAACTTGTAAATAGAATAAATGATTTTAAATAATGATTTTATTTAAGAGATTGAACAATACTGACAAGTACATAACTAATAACAAAGTGCTATATATAATATAAATAGATTAATAACTACTCAATGAAATTAATGAGAAGTGCATACTTTTATCTTAAGTAATAAAAATAATTAAAATTGATGCATCAAAAACATCTGTTGACTTAAATATCTAGTTACTTAAATAAAAATTCAGTTCACTCTTTAACTCTTACACGGACAGTGACCGCCTATAGGCGTGATAACAATAAAATTTCTATTGTGTCTGGAGTACTGTCCGTTAAAGTGTTAAAATATACTACAATTTAAATTAAGTACTTACAAAAATCATTAAATAAACACAATCTGACTACACAATACATGAACAAATTATTAATTGTAGTTTTGGCGTCTCCTAGTGGTTCTCTGCTTGTCAAATCGCATTTCCATTTCTTCCAAGACCTTGGGTGTGTAGCGCACTACAAGCTTCACAGACCCTACAGCCTGCTTTAGCAATTCAACAGCCTTCTCATGATTCTCCCCTTCTACAGACACTCCATTTACAGACAGCAACTGGTCCCCTCTTTTTAAGCCACCGTGGCGGTCCGCGACTCCGCCTGGTATGATTCGAGAAATGTATATCGGTGAGTTTTGTTCCTTACCACCCATCACGTTGAATCCCAACCCTTCCTCGGTTTTCGGGAGCTCTACAACTCTTGGATGAGCATGCCCTTCTGCCGCCGCGAATGCAGCAACAGTTGCTTTGGCTGTAGCCGAAGCTCGGATATCAGCAGATCCCTGGATATCCACGGTTTCATACACATGCTCATAAACTTCTCTTACTGCGTTCAAAAAGTCACTCTGTAGTACTTTTTGCAGTGCTGCTAGCTTCGTAGCTGGCACTTCTCCACTTTGTTGAAGTTTTTCTAAGAGCTCAATAGCCCTTTTTATGTCTCGAGCTAAAGTTAATTGTTCGCCTGTGCTACTCATTTTGCTTTAGCACTATATTTTCAGAATATTGTATTTAGATTAGAAGGGCGTAAGAAGAGACGAAAACAGAGTACAGTTCGATATTTGGCAGCACAGATTAGTAAGAGTATGTCAGTTTGACAGATGCACGGCAGGTCAGGCAGAGAAGAGTCAGTTTTTCTTGGCTAGTCGAATAATGTCTATGAATAAAATTTGCAAGGTATTTGATTTTTTAAAACTCAGTGTTAAACGATGATTGACCTATGCAGTCGGTGATTTTTTGTTTATCTGATTTTAAAAAGAATTATTCCGGTAAAAAAGAATGTCAAATTGTTTACAAGGAGTTTTGAGTTATTCTGTGTTTCGTTCGTAAATATGGAATAGAACAACAAAAGCGAGATGTTACTAGCAGCAAACTGTGTGATAAAAAGAGATGGGAGATACAAGATAAGAGAGTAGCAGGGAGATACAAGATAAGAGAGTAGCAAGATAAGAGAGAAGATAAGATAAGTAGCAGAACCATTTTTGGCAGATGTCAAACAGTTGACCGCCCCGCAGAAGCTCGCTGAAAATTACGTGCATTTGATTTTTTATATTTAAAAGTGAAATTATGTATATTTTGGAGAAATAATGCGTCTGAAACATGGTGACTTGATCGGTGATTGATTGTTATTCATTACAGCAGCATAACCCCAACAAATAATCATTCAACAGGTAAATTAGTCCAAATCGAAGCCTCTTAATATACGACTTATATTTACCAATGCGCTTCAAATTTAAAGTACGCAGTTTGATTATTGTATTCTACAAACGTTAATTTACGTAAAAAATAAAGACAGAATAACACAGGGAATGTATATCGACGAATATTTTGTATAATGAAATAATATTTAGTTTTACAATAGAGCTGCATGTTCAAATTGAATCAGTGTGTAAAATATTTTAAACAAAATTATATTTTATTAAGAAAGACTATGTGTTCTGTTAAAACACTTTTTTTAGGTAAATAATAGTCGTCATAGATAAACACCTGGTGTTTTTAGGCGGGACTCAAAAGTAAACCAGATTGGCATATAGTAGCCCGGCAGGGTCAGTGTGGTGTTAAAGTGTGTGCGTGATTTTCATGGTGAGCCTCATCAGGCGTGAGAGTGCAGTAAGGAACGTGTCCAGCTCCGTCCTCAAACATAGAGGCCAACTACTGTTCCAGATCAAACTCCAGGAAAAAAAATCGCACTGCTAAGTCACATAGTGACACAAATTTGGTGAGATCAATCCATATTGTACCACACCACATTCATCAACAAACAGACATCTAAATACTCGCGAAAATTATGTCACACTCATAAAATTTTCAAAACTCAAATCATGACTTTATTACCCAAAACGATGGACGAAAAAAAAAAGTAACATTCGCAGTTAATTTAATATTTTGTTTTTCATAAATTCCATATAAAATTGTAAATAAACCTAAGTCTAGGTAAGTAAATACTCATTTAAGTATTAGAAAAGCATTAAAACAGTTTAGCTAAATAATTAACTTCAAGTAACAAAGAAAATCGCGAATATTTTAGAAGGGTGCTAGGAACTCTCAAATAATTGTTGGTACAACTTTAAAACCTTGCCACCTTGTCGCTAACACATTGAAATCCCGCAATCATAAGGAAACATCGTAGTAATATAGGAAATCACAAAAAAATAATACTAATCTTATACTCGTACCTATGCAACTAGGAACTCGATCAAGTTTCTACGACCTTACATAAGTTAACAGCCATTCATTCTTGTTTTATAGCTATTACACAATACCTTCCTTATATTGTTAGACAAAGTTTTTATTATTTTTAAAGGAGTGACAAAGCTCGAAGGCTGGGTAATTTTGGCTACGTACGTACGCTAAAACTAAGGTTACATTTTTTTAAAAGAACAATACCTCCTTTTCCTTATTTCGTCGTATTTGGGTTTGAAATTACTCGCACAAATAGTTTTGTACAGCAGCGTCCAATATGTGCCATTAACAAAAAACCAACGGGACAAGGAGAAAAAAAATATATTGTTAAAAGCCTGAGAAACTTTCTAAGCGGCGGAATATCAGTCCAATAAAACAATTACCATTAACACACCTAAAAAGCGACTTTAAAATATTTCAAAAAGCCTTTTAAATTACAACGAACACGTGCACCGTTTAAGTATCTTTGTTCTTAATTTTTCCATTCTTATTTCAAAGAAAACATAGCACCTAAGGCCAATAAGATTGCTTGATATAAATAAAATTTAAATTTTCGCGTTAATAATATTTTTAGGGTTCTGTAGCCGAATGGCAAAAAACGGAACCCTTATAGTTTCGTCAAGTCTGTCTGTCTGTCCGTCCGTATGTCACAGCCATTTTATTCTGTAACTATATGCATCACACTGTTGAAATTTGGTAGGAGTATGTATCCTGTTAACCGCTTTACGATTCTCATACAAAGGTTATTGGTCTCATGACAGGTTCCTAAAACCATTTTCTTTTAAAGTCTAACGTTTCATAGCTAGACGCTTCCAAAGTTGTAAAATGAACGTCCCCCCCCATCTCACTTCTAAACTAAGAGAGTGTAAATTTTGAAAAAAATATATAATATAGATCTTATCAAATTTTTTCAACGAAAATTGGTTCGGACGGAATCGAACGAGAAGTTTTTGAGATATAGCACATTTTCAACAACCGCAAACATAACTTTGTACTTCATACAAACACTATGAAAAACAAAGTTATATTTGCTGTCAACAAAATATTGTGGATTTTACTAAGTGAAAGTAAGTGGATTCCCAAATTCATTTAAAGTTGGCACGGAACCCTCAGTGCGCGAGTCCGACTCGCACTTGGCCGGTTTTTTTTTCAATATTGTTAGCGCCTGTCCCTACCTAAATATAAGTTGCTGTCGAGATTGGCATGTTTTGCACTAATTTGATACTACTTTTAGGTTGTTTTAGGACATCTTAACATAGCAAGTAAAGTCGTCATTAAATCTGCAGAATCAAAAAAAGGTGTGAAAATCTAAATTGCAGAAAATAATAATGTATCAGTGTAACAACGAAATCGTGTTTTCATTATGTGTGTCTGTGTGTAAAGCTTCTTGTGCCAGTGGTTTCTTGTATATGTGCTGTGTGAGTTGATTTATTGTGTAGATCAGTGATCATCAAGCGAAAATTTCTGGCAACTCAACAAACAATAAAAATAAAACTAGCTGAAGCAGGTGCTTAAGAAACAAGTTGGCTTATTAACCTAATAGACTAGGATTGGGCACCAGCTAAATTATTTAACAGCAGTGGAGCAAAGTGAACTACAATGATCAACGTCGGAGCGCCCGCAAACCAGAAGCCGAAGACAGCTTCAATGATCAACTTTAATTAAGCGCAGCGACCCATAAGTGGACGACAGCTATTATTGTCAACGCCGCTATAAGCGGACGGCATTTACAATGATCAACGTAGAGGGAGCACGTACAACGAGCTAAAAACTGACGACAGCTACCATGGTCTACGTTGAAAGAGCGCAGCGAGCTGAAAACTGACAACAGCTATATTGGTCTACGTCGAGCAAGCACACCGAGCTATAATCTGGCGATATATACCTACCATAGTCAACATTGAGGGAGCGCAATGAGCTAAAATTTACGATAACTATAATGGTCTATGTTGAAGGGGCGCACCGAGCTGAATGAAAACTGACAAGAGCTACATTGGTCTACGTTGAGGGATTGCAGCGAGAGAACAATTGACGACAGCTACAATTGTTAACGTTGAGAGAGCGCAGAGCTTGGATGAATTAACCACTGTATATGAAACGCAAGAGCGAATGTATGAAAACATCATTTCATTAGCCAATTTCTGCGGGGCGGGGGGAGCTTGTCGTGTCAATGTTTGACATTTAGTGCATGAAAGTGTCGATATATTTGTATCGATATGTGTGGAACGAATGAATGAACGAATTTTTTGTAAAAAGACATATCATTTTCATCGCCAAAACAATAAATTACATTATGGACATGTTCAATGCACAAACCATCGATTGAAAAACTGAAACATGGAACGTTTATATGAACGGTCTGGCAAGAACCACTAACTAGAACTTCCTAAGACATTGTGAAACCGTCCGTAAGTACAGTCGACAGCACATCAGGCTACCCACTTTTGTTGCAAACTATTCCTTATTACAACTGCATAAGATCCCGCGGTGTTTACCTTGACGTGCTGTTGTCCGTACATACAGCCCAGCATCATTTAGATCCTCCTATGGGATAATTAAGCACTAGATTTTTTGTTGGCATTAAATCACACTGGTGTTAAATGAATACCACATATTCGGTGATGTTTTGTGTGGATCCATTTTGTCACCGTTCGACCCACTTTATATTTCTTAATGGATCCACAGGAAACCTGAAATTATATTTTAAGGATGTATTGTTATAAAATATGAAGTTTTAAATTTTAAAGCAAACTGTTGTATTTTTAAGATTATCTTAATCTACGTTCTAGAAAAACATTTTTAAGATTTATAATTTTATTTTAAAAGTATTCATATTCATAATTTAATAATAGTACGTTTATCGATATGATTTATCGACAATTGTCAAACAAAATTAAAACTAAACTGACAAGGAAACGAATGATGAACGTACGACAATCCTACCGTATTAAGTATACGTTATTTTGTTGATTTTGTAGTAACTGACCACTACTTTTTCAATGACAATGTAACTTTTCTCTTGGAAAACACATTTCACTATTTTCAAGAAAAATTAACAGCTCTATTGAGATAAAAAGTTACTCACGGATGAAAAGAAATATTTTTTGTGTTGCCGCTATAATTTTTACACAAAAATATGGCACATTTACCCATTTTTTCCGATAATGTTTCTCACTGAGCTCTATCACCATACTGGCAAGACGTCACCTGTAAGTGAGGCCAAAAAGCTCGCTTCGTGGCTAAGGGGGCACAAGCGAAATGGCCCGTCATTGCGCGTCCAGTGGTTTATTCGTCCAAGGCGCAGAGAGATAAAAATTGACGCCAACTACAATGGTCTACGTTGAAGGAGCGCAACGAGCTAAAAACTGACGACATCTACATTGGTGTACGCTGAGGGAGTGCAGCGAGCTCAAAACTGGCGACATCTATAATGGTCTACGTTGAAGGACCGCAGTGAGCTGAGAACTGATGACATCTACAATGATCTACGTCGAGAGAGCGTAACAAGCTATTAGCGGAAGACACCAACTTTAATCAACATCGAGTACTTTGATGGGCAACGTCAGGAGAGCTATTCAAGCTATTAGCGAGTCAACCCACCCACAGCGTAGGACATCATAAAAATATAATTAGCTTGTTACCAAGAAATGATGTTGACAGTTACCTCAACAATGAGTCGTTCCCACACTCCGTGGTTCGGGTTGCGATCAACCCATGGACTTCTACGAAAGAATATCCAACAAACAATAGCAAGGCGTTGGCCACCAAGTAGTATAAAAGCTGGCTGCGTCCAGTAAACGAGGACATATCTACTCCACAACTTCACAATATCACACAAGTCCCGCAACTTGTGCTTAGTTTTTAAAATCAATTGTAATAAATATTTAACTTGTAATAAAAAGTATTTTTTTAACTGGAACCGAATCCAATTATCTTGTCTGGCGCCCAACGGTGGGCCTTTAATAGTTCGCGAAATCTCCGAGTTCTAGAGTATCGGCAATTAGCCCATATTCGCTCAAGATCTTCGTTCTGACTCTCAAGTCACTCAGAACACAAGGGTTCCAACAAATACAAATACATCAAAATAATGGTTCGTCGTTCCGGCCTCATCATCGTGCTGCAAACGCTGTGAGTACCTAATACGCATTCTCCTTTTGTTTCCAAAATTCCTCTCCTCAAGCCAGCGACTTTTGTATATAAATATAAGTGTGATAATAATAATTGTGTGAGTAGTATATCCGACCCTCATCCTACGATGGAGGGATATAACCAAGTGCCATCTGTAGCACCTGTCACTAGTTCAAACCCTGGGCAGGCCATTCAGCCTAATATAGATCCTTGCGTTTTAATTAAGTTCGTCCCATCATATAATGGAGACGCTTTTACAATTTATAATTATTTAAATAGTGCAAAGCAATATTTACAAGTTGCAGGCGGAAGCACCCCGCAAAATGTTATGTTATTGTTAGGAAAATTAGACGGTAAAGCCGCCTTAATTGTGTCAATGATAGCACATAATTTTGACTGGAATATAATTGAAAGTAGTTTAAAACAAGAATGTGGAGACAACAGAGAATTTAATACTTTGTTAGTAGAGTTAGGTAATGTAAAAAAAAAGGTAGTTATAGAGACTTAATTTTTGAATTAAAACAAAAATTATTTTTTATCAAAAGTAAACTCATAGATAAGTATCATGGAAATAATAGTATTTTAGTCGATGAGATAATGGAGCCTTATATAAATACAGCTCAAAATACTTTACGAAATAGTTTACCATATCATGACCAAATTTATGTTTCCAACTGTAGGTACATTTAATGAAACTGTTATCAAAATATCGCAATTAGAAGCCGAAGGTAGATTCGAACATATTAAGCAAAAGTTTTCCAATGTTTTACCACCTCCACGTATTGTAAATCAAATATTTCCGCGCCATAACACCGGCCCGCAACACGGATACCAGACACAATATCCCATTAAACCAAACAATGGCTCATATCATAAACGGCATCCATGGCAGGCTAACCCAAACAATCCATTTAATCAACCGCAACACAAGTTCTTCGAAACAAAATATCGTCAACAAAGCCAAAGTCAAGATCCGCGTCAGTCCTATCCGCAAGACGTTAGCATGAGGACCGTTCCTCAGACTAAACCCGGACAAATAAATTTAGGTAAAGGTTTTGTAGCCGAAGAAGTGTTTTATCATGACGATCACGAAAATAGTGTTTTAAAAAATGAATATAATCAGGCTGAGTACGGTGAGTGTTCAAGTGAACCGTATTACCAAAGTGAAGTGTGTGATAACGATTTTAGTGAAAATGCACAAGTGCAAAATTTTTACCAAGCCCCCCAAACCGACCAGAACACATAGAGTTTAGTTATGTTAAATCTTATTTGCCTTATTTTGAAACCGAAAATCCTAAATTAAAAATATTAATCGACACAGGAAGTCAACGTTCTTTCATAACAAATAAAATTCAACAAAAATATTTTGCTGACTGTTATAAACCCGAATATTTTAATGTTAAAACTTCTCATGGGTCGACATCTCATAACGGAGTTATTGAAACTCCTTATTGGAAGAAATATTTTGGTAATGGAGATACTTTAATGAAATTTTACATTTATAACTTTAGTGATAAATATGATATTTTAATGGGAACTGATATGATAGAACAAATTAGTGCAAAAATTGATTTAAAAGATAGAAAACTGATCATGCCAGAACATGAGTTGCTAATTTTTCATATGACTGAAGATAATAACTGCAACATTTCAGATCTATGCGATACCTATAGCGATTTGTTTACTGAAGATGTAACAAATAGTGCCACAACTAAAATCACTCATCATATTAGTTTAATAAATAGTGAACCGATTTATCAGAGACCTTATAGGTTACCTCAGACTCAACAAGAAGAGATTAGGAAACAAATCGAAAAATTATTAGCTGAAAATATTATCAGACCTTCTGAGTCCCCTTGGGCTTCACCAGTGCACATTATTCCAAAAAAAATAGATCAATCGGGAGTGCAAAAGTGGCGAATGGTAATGGACTATCGACGTTTGAACGAGAAGACAAAATCCGATAAGTTTCCACTACCCAACATCGAAGAGTTATTCTCAAAATTACAAGGTAATAAATATTTTACTACTTTAGATTTAACTTCTGGTTATCATCAAATTTTAATGAGTAGCGACTCGATAGAAAAACTGCGTTCAGTACACCCAACGGCCATTATGAATTTTTGCGTATGCCGTTTGGCTTAAAAAACGCACCGGCCACATTTCAACGAATGATGAATAGTGTTCTAAAAAACGAGATTAATAATAATATTTGCTTATGTTACTTAGATGATATAATTGTGTACTCTAAAACTAAACAAGATCATATAAATAGGCTACAACAAGTTTTTGAAGCACTAAGACGAGCGAATCTCAAAGTAAATAAAAATAAATGCGTATTCATGACGGAAGAAATTGAATTTTTGGGCCATGTTCTTGATAAAAATGGTCTTAAGCCTAATCAAAAGAAAATAGAAGCTATTAAGAAGTTTCCGATACCAAAAACTTTAAAAGAAATAAGATCATTTTTGGGTTTGATTGGTTATTACCGCAAATTTGTCCCAAATTTAAGTAAAATTATAAAACCGCTCACAGAAGCTACCAAAAAAGATGCAGTAATAAATATTAATGATAAGAAATATATTGAAGCCATAGAAACTTGCAAAGCTTTATTGAGTAATGCCCCAATTTTAGCTTTTCCAAATTTTAATAACACATTTGTGATTACAACAGACGCTTCTGACATAGCCTTAGGTGCAGTTTTATCTCAAAATAATCATCCAATTGCTTATGCTTCACGCACACTAAGTAGTACCGAACAAAATTATAATACCACTGAAAAAGAGTTGCTAGGTATTCTATGGGCTGTAGGACAATTTAGACCCTATGTTTACGGTCGAAAATTTATTTTACGTACAGACCATAAAGCGTTAATATGGCTTTCTAAATTAAAAGAACCAAACCAACGATTAACTAGATGGAAATTAAAGTTACAAGATTATGATTATACAATAGAACATGTTGAAGGTAAGGATAATCATGTTGCAGATGCTCTAAGTAGAATAGAAATATTTAATACAGAAACTTCAAATAGTTCCAATTCATTAAAAACAAATTTAAATAATTCTTTAGAAGCAAATTTGGAGGATGACTTAGCCTTAACGAATAGTTCTATAAGTAGTCAAAATTCACATCCTAATATAGATACCCAAACAGTGCACTCAAATCAGGACGACAGTGATGTAGGTATTCCTATTATGAATACTTATCCACCAAAACGATTGAGGCGAGTTATTTTTGAGATAGCTCCTTATAAAAAGGCTGTTAGAGAAAATAACATTTGGTATTTTTATGTGTCCCCTAATAACATGGAAGAAACTATTAAAGAATTCATGTTAGAATATTTATCAAATAAAAAGTACCTATGCTTTCATAGTACCCAATGAAGAACTGTTTTTAATAATAACGGAAGTTTATAGGAAATATTTTGATCACACCTCTTTTAAACCAGTTAGGTATACTAAATCATTAATAGAAATCAATGAAAAACAAGAACAATTAGAGTTAATTAAAAACTATCATTTACAGGATAATAGACATGCAGGAATAGAAAGTTTATATAAACAATTGCGTGAAAAATATTATTGGGAAAACATGCGAAAACAAATAAAAAAGTTTGTTCTTCAATGTGCACATTGTAAAAAAGAAAAATATAATAGACATCCTTATACGACACAATACAAAGAAACTGAGACACCACAGAAGCCTATGGAAATTTGGCACATAGACTTCATGTCCTTAGAGAAACAGTGGTACCTTACTATTATCGATAAGTTTTCGAAATATGCAATAATAAAACCTACAGAGAAGTCAAAGGTTTATGAGACTTTGTCTGAAATATTTGCAATGATAGGAGCACCTAGTAAAATAATACATGATGGTGAGCAGTCATTATGTAGTGAAATATTGAACGAGTTATTTCAAACCTATAACATTATTAATCATACGACAAGTCCCCAACATCATAAATCTAATTCTGATGTAGAAAGACTTCATAGTACTATTCAAGAACTTTACAGATTACAACGCGATTCTGATCTCGACAGAAATCAAAAGATATATTACATAACTCATGCATATAATAATACAATGCACAGTTCAATATATATGACGCCGTTTGAAGTACATTTTGGACGTCAACCTAAATTACGGGATTATGATAATTTAAGAGTAGTTATTCAAAATTATACAGTTCAACAAAAAGAATTTGCAAATAATTTAAATAAAAATATTGCAGAAAGATTAAAGGAACAAAAAGATAAAAGAAATGAGTGGCTCAACAAAAAAATAAGACCACCTAAAGATTTAAAAGTAGGAGACGTAACCTTTTTGAAAAATAGTATGGCTGAAAGACATAAAACCAAGCCTAGATACTTAGGTCCATTTACAATAGTTAGTAAAGAACCAAATAATAGATATAAACTTAGCAACGGAAGGATCTATCATATAGAAGAGTTAATTGTTACAGAATCATCGGCATCCTCAGTTACAAGTTCAGACAGTTAAAAGTAAACGAGCATGTAATATTAGTTGAACTAGAGGCTACTCGTATCATCGAAGGAAGATGGACGGTCATACATCAATTAGACATAAAGCCAATTGTATTGTATAAAGATATTTTAACTAAGGCAATTGAATCAGCAATGTCACAAAGTAGTAAATTAGAAGATGTTAAAGTTATTTATGATAGGATAAATATTATAATGGATCATATTATAGAAATATGTAATCATCTTATTGTTCAATCTAAGTCTAGAAGATCTAAGAGAGGCCTTATTAATGGTTTAGGATCGATTATTAAGTTCATTACAGGAAATTTAGATCAAAACGATTTGGATAAAATACAAAATGATTTAGAAACTGTAAAAATAGCTTATAATAAACAAATATCATTAACTGATACTACTTTAGAAGTATATAATAAACAAATTAAAAAGATTTCAGACATTCAATCTGTATTAGATAAGCATTATGTATCTTTGACTAATACTAAAATACAACAAAAAGTTGCATTAGGACTATTATTTCAGGCTCAAACATTATATGATGTAGCTGAAAGGTTAACTATGGCTTTAACATTTGCCGAGCATCATATGTATCATTATAGTATAATTCAGTCACATGTTTTAGAAAAGACATTAAGCGAAATTCCTGTGAATGTAATGATTTCAAATAACATCAATGATATAGAGCCTTTTATTAGAACAAACAGTAGAATTATAAATCATATTGTGTATTTTACATTAGAGATTCCCTTAGTTAAGACTGATGTTTATAAGACTAGAAAAATTGTTCCTATAATCCAAAATAACCCTATATGTTCCCTTCCTGTAATGCGTAAGGTAACTCTAGCGTACACCGAGTTAGAAGCATACGAAGTCGACGATTGCATCGAGTTTGGAAACCTAATTTGTAAAGGAAGTGTTCTACAAATTAATTCTTGTGAAACAGACGTGTTATTTCAAAAGGAACTAAATCAGTGTAAATTGGTCCCAGTGAAGTGTCCCAGAGAGTTCATTCAAGAAATAACGCCAAAAGCCATTTTTATTTATACTAATAAAACCAAAGAAATTAACATAAAGTGTGAGAAACATGAAGAAACTCTGTGGATTAAAGGAGCTTATTTATTAGATGGAGAAAATTGTGATCTGAGCATATCAGGAATAAAAAGATTTTCAACGAAGGAATCAAACGCTAAAATTATAATAGCAGATATGAAATTCAATAAAACAGAGAAAGTTCCAGATATTGAATTAACCTATGATGCTGAAAAAATAGAAATGAAACTTCATCAAATACAACAAATCGAAGATTTAGAAATAGAAGAGATGCACAACTACATACAATATGCTAGCATCATAAGCATTATTATTATTATGCTGACTTATATTGCAGTACAATTTTTCAGATCCAAGGTTCGTTCAGACATACCCCGGACTTCAAAATTGGAGAGGGAGAGTCAACCCACCCACAGCGTAGGACATCATAAAAATATAATTAGCTTGTTACCAAGAAATGATGTTGACAGTTACCTCAACAATGAGTCGTTCCCACACTCCGTGGTTCGGGTTGCGATCAACCCATGGACTTCTACGAAAGAATATCCAACAAACAATAGCAAGGCGTTGGCCACCAAGTAGTATAAAAGCTGGCTGCGTCCAGTAAACGAGGACATATCTACTCCACAACTTCACAATATCACACAAGTCCCGCGACTTGTGCTTAGTTTTTAAAATCAATTGTAATAAATATTTAACTTGTAATAAAAAGTATTTTTTTAACTGGAACCGAATCCAATTATCTTGTCTAGCGTACGATAGTCATAATAATGACGAAAGTCAAAGGCGCACCTTGAGCTAAAAAAAAAGCAAAAAGAGGAAGCTACAGTGCACCTAGCTTTAAAAGGACGCCAGCCAAAACATAGACGTAAGTGGAATGCTCAAACTTATGAAATTTACTTCTTAAGTGCAAAAGTCTTTCTCCCTATATTCCTAGACCACACTCGATGCACATCTTGGTGTTTGTGGCCGATAGGCTCCGGCTAGTCGGTCTCCTCTCACATCCCGGAGCGTGTCCCTCCTTCTAAAAGTCGTGCTATTTGGTGTGCCGGTTTTACCGGATCAGGCTTTGATCCTGGCTGAATAGTACTTCGTATAGTATATTATCGTAATATTCGACAAGGAGTTTTGCGCGGGAAACGAAACGGGAAGGACGGACCATATTTCTTAATTTTAGAAATTTATAGGCGGGGTGCCGGATAGCGTTTCTGGGAACTCTTAAAGGGGGTGCGCCACTGCCAGCAGGCAGTCAATGAGAACTCAGGGGGGGTGTTTTCAGGACTTTACTATTAAGCAAAGCTATGGATTAGTGATAAGGTAAACCGCACAGAGTCACTTATAAAGATAAACACAGAATGAGCTATGGTCGCTTGCGGTGCGAGCGTGGTGTGTATGCGCGGGACACGGAGTGGTACGCGCAGTCTCGATATATATCGCGGTTCGAACTCGACTGGCGCTGGCGGGCGGCGCGTGCGTGAGCCGTGCTGACCGTTACAGAGGCGCGGGAGATGAGAGGGTGCGTGCTATACAGCGCACTACGTTGGCACCACACTCACACTAGCAAACAATCTTGCCGGCATGCGTCCGCGAGAGGCTCTGTCGGGCAAACCCCGGGTCTTAGGTATAGAAATACGGTTTGCTATAAATTGTTTTTCTCGGGTCAATTATTGTGATTGTGCGGAGGAATTGTCATGATGATTCGTGCTTTTGAAGAAAACAATAAAGTTAAAGTGAGAATTATGGTGAAGCGAGCTCTAATCGCGCCGTCTTACCCGGATCGCTGTTCCTGCGCTTAGCTTTCTTGTTGAGCATTGGAATGCGGACCTTCTCGCATGTCAATGAGTTAGGTTAAGTTAGGCTAGTTTAGTGTGGTGTTTCCCCCTCGAATGGAGCACGCCTTGTCGTGGCGAGGGGGCTCAGTAGTCTGTCGCAATCCAGCGGCAGGTGAAGCCAAGATGCTCCGTGGAGAGTGCCGCTGCGTCTGTTCCCGAATCGGGCGGCAGCGGCACAGGTGAGTCGCGTCTGTCTCGAATCGAGCGGCGGCTCACTGAATGTCGGTATGACTCCCAGCACCCCTCTGATATAGCAGAGGAGGCAGGGGACGTCGTTAGGACTTCTTGTCTTGTCTTGTCCTCTTGGCGAGCCCAGCGTGCACTTACCTGCCGTCGGGCGTGGATCGCACTATATCGTAATCCACATCAACGGAGTGTCGTGGATCACGTCTCGCGGCTCTGTGTGGAACGAGGGTCTTGGCTTAACCGCCCGGACTGCGAGGAAGAAAACCTCTATAAAAAATTACCCCAATCCCAAGCGTGGTAGCTCCGCGATGGGATGCGTGGCTGATGGGTGATCAGTCGCTAGAGCTTACTCCAGCGGGATACCTGCCGACCTCCCGTTGGGTTATCAACCCTAAGGCTTTGTCGGGTGCAGGGGGCGCCGCCCGGCAAGGACCCTTACTTCCCCCATACTCGTGGGATCAATTATGAACGAACCAACTATAAATCACAAACCCGACCGTGAGCCCGGTCGTGAAAATGGCTCAAAATCAGAGAGGACACTACCAACAGCCACCATGAGCTGTGACTTGGCTTGGTCGCCTGTCGCGTATCGACGTCACCAAGATACCTAGGCGAGATACGTCCACGCGCACCCGTAGTACGTCGCCCACTGATATGCTAAACGTTGGCTCGGCGTTAGAAGGGAGCCGTTTCTTTAAGTCTGGTTGTATCCCTGCACCTGAGGATGACAGCACTCTAACAGATGCGTCATCGGTAATGTCGGCAGACGCCTTGGTTGACACTTCGACGCACAAACGTAAACGCCTATATAAAAAGAACGAAAAGGAATGTGGAGAGTCAAGCTCAGACACTCCATCCCTGAAGATAGCCAGGAGCTCGAAGAAACGGCCTAATCAGAAGACAGAGACAAAAAACGCGTCAGTTCCGACGATCAGCCACAATGCTGGTCTGTCAGAGGCACAACGCCAGTTAAACGCCCTAAAAAGGCAGGAGCTCCAGAAGGATCTGGAAGAAAAGGTGGCCGTAAAAGAGCGAAAGATCCGAGAAGCACGAGCAAAACACGGTTACGGCTCAGACCTGTTCGACCTGGAAGGGAAGACCATACCCGAACTTGAAAAACTAGTTGATGACGACGTAGAGGAGATTGTTGAGATCACCTCCAAGTCGTCTAACCTAAAAGGAACGCTGCAAAAAGCCCTAAAAAATCGGGCAGCCAGCGTGCGCAGCGTCATGGGAGAACTTCTTAAAAGAACAATCTCCGAAGAGACACAGCGCATGCAGGCAACAATCAATCGATTGTCCAAAGAAGTTGCCCAACTGCGGGCAAAAGAACAGACTAGGACAAAGTGCACTTGTAACAGCTCCTCGGCAGCAGAAACGACCTCAGCAGCAATGGACGCGGTCCCACAGGACCCACCTCCTCCCACCCCAGGTAGCGTAGAAGAAACCATTCGAAGGGTTGTCTTGGAGGAGAATAATTTTATAAGAGCCTGCTTCGCTGGCATCGAAGACCGGCTCCTGCCGGCAAAAACCACGCGACCTCCATTAGCTGCAGATCGAAAGAAGGTGACGGAGGCAACTAGCGCCATGACTGAGTCATCTCGGTCCGATGCTTCAAAGCCCTCCAAAGGAAAGGGAAAGGGCAAAAGTCCAAGGAGGCAGAGAAACCTTCAGCGGTACCTAAGGAGGCAGCTCCACTTACACGCTCTTCCTCCCCAAAACCGGGACCGCCTTCGACCCCGGTGGAGCCAACACCTCAACAAGAAGACTGTCTTCTTCCTTCATCCACTCCCGCCAACGTATGGAAAACAGTGGAAAAGAAGAAGAAGAAGGAAAAAAAGAAGAATACTAAGGCCACCTCGGCCCCATCAGCTTCCAAAGCAGCGACAACCAAGTCGTCTGACGAGAGGGTAAAGAAGAAAGCCAACAAGAATGGGAGGAAGACTAAGAGGCTTACTCCTCCCAAAACAGCGGCTGTGGTGGTAACGATCACGCCGGAGGCCGCGAAGCAAGAAGCGACGTATGAGTCAGTCCTAGAGAAGGCACGTCGTACAGTCAACCCCACTGAGCTTGGGTTAGCAAACGTTAAATGTAGGCAGACACAAACTGGCGGTCGCCTCTTTGAGTTTCCCGGTGCTGAGCGTAATGGCCACGCGGAGCTCTTTGCCACCAAACTCAGGGAAGCGATAGCAGATGTGGCGAAAGTGGCACTTCCACAGAAACTAGCTCCCCTGCGGATCACGGAGATAGATGATTCCGTCTCCAAGGACGAGGTGATCACCACGGCGGCCAGAATTGGTGGCTGTGCTGAAGATTACATTAAATCTGGCCAAATCCGGCGTGGTCGTGGTGGCCTGAGTATACTTATTCAGGTCCCCATAGCGGCAGCTAATGTCCTAGTGGGCAAGAAGCGGATCCCCCTGGGGCTAAGCTCGGGAGTGGTCCGGGCTCTGGAGCCACTGCCAATGCGCTGCTTCAGGTGCTATGGAATTGGACACACCCGGGCACTATGTCCTTCTGTAGACAGGTCGCAGTTGTGCCTCCGCTGCGGGTCAGCCGACCACAAGATAAACGCCTGTAAGGCACAGTTCAAATGCGCAGTGTGCACTGCATGCGCTTTGCCTGCCGGCCATGTGATGGGCGGGTTGAAATGCAACCCCCCTCAAATGAAAGGCAAGCTACAAACCCCTGCTACACCTGTACCAGTGACTGCTGCTGTTGATGCCCGTCCTGAGCTGGTTGAAGGGAACGGTACGATGTCTGAATAATGGTTGTAAGACACCACACCATTCTTCAGGGTAATCTGAACCACTACAGGCGGGCCCAGGACCTCATGGCACAGGTCATGGCCAAATAGACAGCTGGTTTGGCCGTCGTCGCCGAGCCATACTCGATTCAGCCCACTTGGCTGGCCGACCAAGACGACCTGGTGGCGATGGTAACGCGACCCATCGTGGACTCACCTCCCCTCTCGCTCATCGAGAAAGGAGCCGGTTATGTGGCCGGTGCATGGGGAGATATCGCCATTATTGGCGTTTACTTCTCCCCTAATCGCCCCCTGGCAGAGTTTGAGACCTTCCTTGACGTCTTGGCGGCGGCGGTCAGCCGAATGTCACCGAGGCAGGTCGCTGTTCTTCCCCCTCGAATGGAGCACGCCTTGTCGTGGCGAGGGGGCTCAGTAGCCTGTCGCAATCCAGCGGCGGGTGAAGCCAAGATGCTCCGTGGAGAGTGCCGCTGCGTCTGTTCCCGTATCGGGCGGCAGTGGCCATAGTGAGTCGCGTCTGTCTCGCATCGAGCGGCGGCTCACTAAAAGTCATTGGACTCCCGGCACCCCTCTGGTTTATCAAAGGAGGCAGGGGATGTCCTGAGGACTTTGGTCCTCTGGGCGAGCTCGGCGTGCATCTGCCGTCGGGCGTGGCTCGCCTCGTCGGGAGGGTCTCGGACAGACGGTGTGGTGACACCTCTGTCCAATCACAAGGGACCCTCCTGAGGCGCCAGGGTGCCGTCAGGAGTGGGATCGCCCCACTCCGTGGAGATCCGCCCTCCTGATGGAGGGTGGAGGTTGCGCTGGCAAGGGTCGCGGGACTGTTGAGACACCGCGGCCCCTGCTGTCAAAGCCACCAAACACGGCGGGCGTCGTCAGGTTTTGGGTATACTCGGGGGCGAATCCAGGGGAGTCCCACACACGCCCCTCCGTTCCCCGACGGAGAGGTACGGTGCGTAAACTGCATTTCCTGACGTTAAAAAAAAAAAAGAAGGTCGCTGTTCTTGGTGACCTGAACGCCAAATCAACAGCCTGGGGAAACCCAACCACCGACGTGCGAGGACGAGTCCTGGAGTTGTGGGCGGCGTCTGTCGGTCTGTCCCTTCTCAAAAGGGGGACTACCCAAACGTGCGTGAGACAGCAGGGAGGATCGGTGGTGGACTTGTCGTTCGCCACTCCAGCCCTGGCTGCGCGGTAACTGAAATGGGAGGTCGACCTGGTGGAGACTTTGTCTGACCATCGGTACATCCGGATTGAGCTCCCCACCCAACGTCCTCAGGTTGGTCCCGAACAAAGGCAATCGCACTTCCCCCGGTGGGCACTCACTCGCCTTGACCGGGAGATGGCAAAGGAAGCGGCCTTCGTCCAGGACTGGTTTCGGCCTCCTACAAGTTATGACGTTAACGACGCCGCGCAAGATCTGAAAAGTGCCTTAACTGAAGTGTGTAACGCTTCCATGCCTCGATCTCGCCGACCCTCCCCAAGACATGCCGTCTATTGGTGGTCGGCTGAAATCGGTGAGCTCCGGGCCGCTTGTGTTGCAGCCCGGAGATCATACACTCGGAGCCGTCGTCGTCGAAACAGATACGAGGCAAATGCCTTATATGCCTGCTATCAGGAGGCAATTCGCGCTCTTAAAGCGGCAATTGGATCTGCCAAAGACCGGGCCAGGGAGGAAATGCTTGAGGGCCTTAATAATGATCCATGGGGAAGACCATACAAAATGGTACGCAACAAAATGCGCCCCATCGGTCCCCCACTAACCGAGACCCTCCATCCGGATCTTTTGGATGGGGTGGTCAGGGCTCTTTTTCCGGACCGATTAAATCGCACCCCTCCAAAAATGGATCCTCCAGTCGGGAGCGGCCCTCCTGCAGTGGGGTTCGACTCAGTGACTGCGAAGGAATTCGAAGCAGAAGCGCTTTGCCTCCACGGAAAAAAGACTGCCCCGGGTCCAGACGGCGTCCCGGCACGAGTGCTGGAGATTGCCACCTCTTTCATGGAGCAGCGGTTTCGGGAGCTCTTCGACCGTTGTTTCGAGGTCAGAAGGTTCCCGAAAACTTGGAAGAAAGGACAATTATGCCTTCTACGAAAAGAGGGGCGGCCAGCGGACTCACCGTCAGGATACCGCCCAATAGTCCTACTAGATGAAGCTGGCAAGCTCTTTGAGCGTCTGATAGCCGCCCGCCTAATTAAACATCTATCGGAGACCGGACCGGATCTGTCCAACGCCCAGTTTGGGTTCCGGACTGGCCGGTCGACAATTGACGCCCTGCAGCAGCTCAAGTCCCTTACGACAGAGGCCGCAGAGATGGGGCAGGGAGTATTAGCTATATCATTTGATATAGCTAACGCGTTCAACTCCATCCCCCACTCTACGATTCTAGAGGCACTCCGATATCATGGGGTGCCTCCGTACCTGCGGGCTCTCCTGGCGGATTACCTCTCAGATCGGGAGGTTCTATATGTTGATAGGGACAACCGTCTACGGCGACAAAAAGTGGAGACCGGAGTTCCACAGGGGTCGGTGCTTGGCCCTTTGCTGTGGAACCTAGGCTACAACTGGCTGCTCCGGGGTGTGCTCCTGCATGGCATGAACATCATCTGCTACGCAGACGACACTCTTGTCACAGCTCGCGGGGGCACGTACAAGGCGGCGGCACAACTGGCCTCTGTCGGTGGCACCCTAATCGCAGAGAGGATACGCCGATTGGGACTCAAGGTGGCGCTGGAGAAGACCGAGGCTCTCTTTTTCCCCGGACCCCGACAACGCCCGCCTCCGGACGCCCACATCATCGTTGGTGGCATTCGTGTTAAAGTTAGTGCCCAGATAAAATATCTGGGTCTGACCCTCGACGGTCGATGGCATTTTGGCCCCCACTTCACGGGGCTGTCGGCGCGGCTTCTTAAGGCCGCAAATGCCTTCAACTGGCTTCTCCCGAACCTTGGAGGGCCAAAGACGACGTGCCAACGTCTTTACGCCGGCGTTCTGCGCAGCATGGCACTGTATGGCGCACCTATCTGGGCGGACTCTCTCCATAAGAGTGAGAACGCGGCTCTCCTCCGCAGGCCTCAACGAGCCATTGCTCAGCGGATTGCGAGGGCCTACCGGACTGTTGGCGGCGCAGTTGCATGTGCCCTAGCGGGCACTCCGCCATGGGCCAAGTTCTTGCCATCGTTTACCACTGGATGGCGGGTCAGAAAGCCCTTGGCGTCCGTCCATCCTTAGAGGAACGATGTGCAATGAAGCGAGAGGCGCACGAGGCCATGATCACCCGCTGGCAGGAGGACTTGACTCGTGCTCCTTTTGGACGACGCACGCTAGACGCAATCGGGCCAGTTATAGATCGGTGGTTGAAAAGGCCCCACGGGTTCCTCTCCTTCCGGCTGACGCAGGTACTTACCGGGCATGGATGCTTCGGTAAGTATCTGTGTCGGATCGGAAGGGAGGAGCTCCCGCTGTGCCATCACTGCGGTGCAGAGGAGGACTCAGCGGAGCATACCCTGGCGGTGTGCCCAGAATGGGAGGAGCAGCGCCGAGTCCTGGTGCGGGTGGTCGGCCAGGATCTCTCATTGTCTAGCATGGTAAACACTATGCTAGACAATGAAGTGGCCTGGAAGGCAGCGGCCTCTTTCTGCAAAGAAGTGATTGCGCAGAAAGAGGCCGCGGAGCGGGAGAGAGAGATAAGTGGGAGGAACCGCAATCAGCTCAGACGGAGCAGAGGTAGGAGACGGAGACGTCGGTCCAACACCCCTACGGATGGCCTGCGGGTGGGTGGCACGGGGGTGCCTCCACCTGCATTGAACTGATTGGAGTTGGTCGCTGCAGTTTTGCTGTCAGACCTGATTGCTTCGTTCACAGAAGCTTTATAGGATTTCTATACCTTCGATGATATCCATGCTTGGTCAGACTCCAGTGTCGCTCTGACCTGAATTCGTTCATGTCCCTCTAAGTGGAAAACTTTTGTGGCTAATGCAACCCACGCAACCACGCAACCACGCATGCAAGAAAAGATTCCCCCCGAAAATTGGCACCAAGTTTCTGGTTCATGTAACCCAGCGGATTGCGGTTCCCGCGGATTGTTACCTGCTGACTTAATCCAGAATACGCTATGGTGGGCGGGACCAGGGGTGCGATTGTGTAAAGCAATCGTATTCGTTTGACAGTTCAAAACGTACGGTATGTTCTGTCAAACGGTAAAGAACAAAGGGTTTGACAGATCAAACCGTACGTTATGAACTGTCAAATGAATATGATTGCTTTTCACAATTCCAGCTCTGATTGGCTGCACAATCACCAAGATTCATGGCCGCAATCGGAGTTCTTTTCGGATCAAGCTGCTTCTGACGAGCAAAAGATTTTTAGTCTTTTTACAGCCTCTAATGAGTCCTTTGTCAATGATATTTTGGTTAAATTTTCGTGACTGCAACGCATATTACGTATTCTCGCTTATTGTTTTCGGTACATTCGTAACTTACAAAACCCATCGTCGAAAAACACAAATCCCAATTTGTCGTCTGAAGAAATAAATAAAGTTCTTCATTTTCTCGTCAAGCATGTGCAAGAGCTTGTCTTCGCATCTGAGCTTCGTTGTTTGTTGAAAGAGAAGCCTCGCCCAATCCTTTATCGAAACCCATGCGAAAATTGTCGCCATTTTTGGATGAGCTTGGGATATTGAGGGGGGTGGGCGGTCGCCTCTCAAAAGGAAATATGTCGTTTGATGTTAAACATCCTATTTTGTTGCCTCGTGATCATAGGTTGACGACGCTGATCATCGAGGATTATCATGTTCGGTTTATGCATCCAGGGTTACAAACCATGCAAAATTTGCTAGCCCAAGAATTTTGGATTTTGTCATCGAAGAGGGCTATATATTCTGTAAACTCTTCTTGCATTAAATGTTTTCGCGCACACCCAAGAGTAGCTCCAGCTCCTGTTATGGGAAATTTGCCATCGTTTAGAATTAGCCAAATTAAACCGTTTTCTTCCGCGGCGGTTGATTATGCGGGTCCTTTTGATATAAGTTTAGCTCGCGGTTGTGGCCTACGGACATTTAAGGCTTATATTTGCGTCTTCGTTTGCACTGCCACTAAAGCAGTACGTTTCGAGTTGGTTTCCGAACTTACGTCTGAAGCTTATATAGCAGCCTTGCGCCGCTTTATTTCGCGTCGTGGTCGTTGTTCGCGATTAATCTCAGACCAAGGTACTTCGTGGGTGCATCCAACATATTGCACGACTTGATGGCTAAAGCTTCACGAGCAGAGCAAATTGACTTTGTCTTTAACCCGCCTGGTAGTCCACACTTTTCTGGCTTAGCTGAAGCTGGCGTGAAGTCTGTACATAAAGACTCATTTGTCGCGTGTAATAGGCTGACAGCGCCTAACTTTTGAAGAATTCTACACAGTTCTAACACAGATAGAGGCTATGTTGAATTCAAGACCTTTAACTCCTGTTAGCTCTGATCCCAATGACTTTTCAGTTCTAACGCCTGGTCATTTTCTTACGATGGAACCGCTCACTATATTACCCGAAAGTAACATAGTTGATGCAAAATTAGGTCCTCTTCAGAGGTGGAAATTGCTACAAAAGATCCATCAAGACTTCTGTCGTAAGTGGCACCTAGAATACTTGCACATCTTGCAGCAACACCACAAATGGTTTAATGACCAGAAGAATATCGTTGTCGGGACTCTTGTTCTCATTGTAAATGAGCAATGTAGTCCCATGAAATGGAAAATAGGTCGGGTGATACAGCTTCATCCTGGGAGTGATGGAATTTGTCGGGTTGTCATAGTTCGCACGGAGGCTGGTGAGCTTAAAAGACCAGTAGTGAAACTGTATCCTTTACCTCTACAAAACTAGTAATGTAATATCGTAAATTGTCGTAGTATTAAGTAAAATTTCGTTAAAAAAAACCTAAGCTAATCGGTGAGTTTTATCCTTACTAAAATTATTTTAACGTAAATTAAAATACTGTGTATGTGGGCGGAATGTTAAGAATCGAAGCTTGCGTGTATTGGTTCAACTTTCGCCTGGCAACATTATCATCTCATTTAAAAAAAAAAGATTCAATTTTGTCTCGTCATATTTTTCGTCTCTTTTCGTTTATTTTAAATTATCGTGTCGTTGGTTAAATACTTCACTTCTCACACACAAAGTAAAGTTTGAACTTAAATAAGGTTTCTAGGCAGTCTTTTATTTCTAAGGTCTTCTTCTTTTATTCTTAAATTCTAGGCGTAACACGACTGAAGGCAAATTTGTTCCAAAATTGAGCTATCCTAAAATTTATCCTTATTTTTAGAGAAGTTCTTATTAATTACTAATAATTCTTTGTCACGTGCGCTGGCCGAATTCGGCCGGTAAGCGCCTTCTCGCAAACTCACTGCTCACCAAAGATTGTGTCGTATAAAATCACGTAAATAAGAAGAGAGGGCTGATCCGTTGAAGGAGGAGCAGATTTGCTGTGTGTCGGTAACATTGCTGGTAAAGGTATCCTTGTATCTGAGGTGAGTTCGAATGATCCAAGGGTCTAGGCGCCTGCCCCAGCCACTACTACCGAAATCTGCCTCAAGAACTGCAGACAAGCAAGGTGAGTGCTTCTTGCAACTGATTTTAGCCCTTCTCTGTTCGCGTCTTATATTTCGTGTATTCATTAAGAAAATTATATTAATTACAGTCCATTAAAACCCCCTATTCAGTCCTTATTTAAATAAATGAAAAAATATTATTTATTTAAATAAAAGGCGCTCGTAGCGCAGTGGTAGCAGCGCATTGGTAGTGATACCAAAGTGAAGCAACCTACTGCGCGGTCGTGATTTTGATGGGTTACCATTCCGACCATATAAGTGACGAACATCACAAGCATCTCCGTGCTTCGGAAGGCACGTTAAGCTGTTGGTCCCGGCCTATATCGGTTGATATTAGTCGTTAAGCCTAGTCATTGGCCTTATGGGCGGCTTGATAATATCTTACTCTTACTAATCTGTGTTTCGAACGAAAAGAAATTTTGATTAGATTAGGGCTGCGTTCCGTTTTGTGCCAATAGTACTGTTAGCACTGTGAGCGACAAAAGCCGTTCCGTTTTGATTAGCGTGCTGACAGCGCTGTTGACGCGATTTCGGCTGCGTTCCGTTTTGCGCCAATATCACTGTTAGCACTGTGAGCGTCAAAAGCCGTTCCGATTTGATTAGCGTGCTGACAGCGCTGTTGACGCGATTTCATTTCGGAACGGTTTTAGATTACATTTGCTGTTCTTTGAAGCAAAAAGACGTCAAATGCGTCAATGTGACAGTCCGCTCACAGCCGCTCACGGTGCTAACGCAGCAAAACGATTACACTGTGAGCGCAAGATGGCGGTGATAGTGACGTCAGCCATGACGTGACTATAGCTTTCGTTGACTCGCTAACACTTCGCTAACGCCAAATCGGAACGGTTTGGAAGCGCGATATCAGTGTCATTTTCGCTGTTAGCGCAATACGGAACGCAGCCTAGAATAGATTAGATTTAGACCATGGACTTAATAAATCCATGATTTAGACATACTCTTACTAATCTGTGAAAGACGTGACATTTCTTTCTTATCCGAATATTGGTAGAATTGGAGTAAGCTTATTAAGGGCACAATACTCTTACTAATCTGTGTAGGCGCAGCACAGCTATAATCACTGGACAGGTTTTTAAGATCTCATCACAAAGTTTCAACTGTCGTTTCGGCCTAATTTTATCAGAATTATTTTACGAAAATCATTTAAATCTTG